>JALPQD010000337.1:1348294-2690347 GCA_023101885.1 Typhlomys cinereus
TCTAACCCTGACCCTGACCCTGACCCTAGCTTCTTACCCTGACACTGAACCTGACCCTGACCATAGCTTCTAACCCTGACCTGACCCTCACCCTGACCCTAGATTCTAACCCTGACCCTGACCCTGACCCTAGCTTCTAACCCTGACACTGACCCTGACCCTGACCATACCTTCTAACCCTGACCCTGACCCTGACCCTGACCCTAGCTTCTAAACCTGACCCTAACCCTGACCCTAGCTTCTAACCCTGACACTGACCCTGACCCTGACCATACCTTCTAACCCTGACCCTGACCCTCACCATCACCCTAGCTTCTAAACCTGACCCTGACCCTGAACCTGACCCTGACATTGAGTCTGACCCTGACCTTCACCCTGACCCTGACCGTGACCCTGACACTAGCTCAAATCCTGACCCTGACCCTAACCATAACTCCTATCCTTGAACCTGCCTCTGACCCTGAAACTGACCCTAATCCCTATGCCTGACCCTGAACCTGACCCTAAACCTGACCCTGACCCTGAACTTGACCTTGACCCTGACCGTGACCCTGACACTGTCCCTGATCCTGACTCTAGCTTCTAACACTGACCCTGACCCTGATCCTGACCGTTACCCTGACCCTAACCCCGGACCCTGACCTTGACTCTAACCCTTAACCCTGACCCTGACCCTGAGCCTAGCTTCTAATACTGACCCTGACCCTGACCCTGATCCTGACAATGGCTTCTAACTCTCACCCTGATCCTGACCCTGACCCTGACTCTGAGTCTGACCCTGACACTGACCGTGACCTTCACCCTAACTCTGACCTCGATCCTGACCATGACCCTGACCCTGACCCTAGCTTTTAACCCTTATCCTGACCCTGACCCTATCTTATACCCTGACACTTACCCTGACCCTGACCCTGACTCTAGCTTTTAACCCTGACGCTGACACTGACCCTGACCCTGACCTGACCCTAACTTCTGACCCTGAGCCTGACCCTCATCCTGACACCGACCCTGACCCTGACCCTAACACTTTACCCTGACCTTGACCCTGACCCTAGCTTCTAACCCTGACCCTGACCCTGACACTGGTTTCTAACTCTGACCCTGATCCTGACCCTGAGCCTATTTTATACCCTGACCCTGACCCAGACCATGACCATGACCATAGCTTCTAACACCTAAACTGACGCTAATCCTGACTCTGTCCCTGACTCTAGCTTCTAATACTGACCCTGACACTGATCTGACCCTGATCCTGACCCTAATCTTGACCCTAACCCCAAACCCTGACCTTTACCCTAACCCCTAACCCTGTCCCTGACCCTGACTCTAGCTTCTAACCGTGACCCTGACCCTGACCCAAGCTTCAAACCCTGACACTGACCCTAACCCTGACCATAGCTTCTAACCCTGACCCTGACCTTCACCCTCACCCTAGCTTCTAAACCTGACCCTGACTCTGACTCTGAGTCTGACCCTGACACTGATCCTGACCTTCACCCTGACCCTGACACTAGCTCCTAACACTGACTCTGACCCTGACCCTAACCCCTATCCCTGACCCTGACACTGACCCTGAAACTGACTCTAATCCCTATGTCTGACCCTGACACTGACCCTGAACCTGACCCTAAACCTGACCCTGACCCTGACCCTGACCGTGATCCTGACACTGTCCCTGACCCTGACTTAGCTTCTAACACTGACCCTGACCCTGATCCTGACCCTTACACAGACTCTAACCCCTGACCGTGACCTTGACTCTAACTCTTATCCCTGACCCTGACCCTAGCTTCTAACCCTGACCCTGACCCTGACCTTCAGCTGACCCTGACCCTGACCCTCACTCTGACCCTAGCTTCTAATACTGACCCTGATCCTGACCCTGACCCTAATCTCTATGCCTGACCCTGACACTGACCTTGACCTTCACCCTGACTCTGACCTCAATCCTGACCATGACCATGACCCTGACCCTAGCTTTTAACCCTGATCCTGACCCTGACCCTGACACTGAGTCTGACCCTGACACTGACCCAGACCCTAACACTGACCCTAGCTTCTGACCCTGACTCTATCTTACATGCTGACCCTGACCCTGATCCAGACCATAACCCTGACCCTAATCGCTAATCCTGACCTTTACCCTAACCCCTAACCCTCACCCTGACCCTAGCCTCTAACCCTGACCCTGACCCTGACCTTCATCCTGACCCTGTCCCTGACCCTCACCTAGACCTTGACCCACCTCGTGACCCTGACACTAGCTTCTAACCCTGACCCTGACGCTGAGTCTGACTCTGACACTGACCCTGACCTTCACCATGACTCTGACCTCGATCCTGACCATGACTCTGACCCTGACTCTAGCTTCTAACTGTGACCCTGACACTGACCTAGACCTTAACAATGACCCTAGCTTCTGACCCTGACTCTATCTTATACGCTGACCCTGACCCTGAACCTGACCCTGACCCTGACCCTGACTCTGACCCTAGCTTCTAACCCTGACCCTGACCCTGACCCTGACCCTGACCCTAACCCGTATCCCTGACCCTGACACTCACACTGACCCTGACCCTGACCCTAGCTTCTAACCCTGACCCTGACAGTGATCCTGATCCTGAGCTTGACCTTGACCCTAACCGTGACCCTGACCCGGACACTCGCTTCTAACCCTCACCCTGACCCTATCTTATACCCTGACACTTACCTGACGCTGACCCTGACCCTAGCTTCTTACCCTGACCCTGACCCTGACCGTAGCTTCTAACCCTGTACCTGATCCTGAACCCTGAACCTGAGCTTGACCTTGACCCTGACCGAGACCCTGACCCTGACCCTGACACTACCTTCTAACCTGACCTTGACAGTGACCCTGACCCTGAGCTTGACCTTGATCCTGACCGTGACCCTGACCCTGACACTCACTTCTAACCCTCACCCTGACCCTATCTTATACCCTGACACTTACCCTGACGCTGACCCTGACCCAAGCTTCTTACACTGACCCTGACCCTGACCGTAGCTTCTAACCCTGTTCCTGACTGCGACCCTGACCCTGACCCTGAGCTTGGCCCTAACCCTGACCTCAACCCTAACCCTGACCCTGACCCTAACCCTGACCCTGTCTCTAGCTACTAACCCTGACCCTGACACAGACCTGACCCTAGCTTCTGACCCTGACCCTATCTTAGACCCTGACCCTCACCCTCACCCTGACCCTGAACCGGAATCTCACCCTGAACCTGACCCTCATCCTGATGCTGACCCTGACCCTGACCCTGACCCTGACCTTAGCTTCTAACCCTAAAACTAACCCTGACCCTGACCCTAGCTCCTAACCCTGACCCTGATCCTGACCCTGACCATAGCTTCTAACCCCGACCCTGACCCTCACCCTCACCCTAGCTTCTAAACCTGACCCTGACCCTGACACTGAGTCTGACCCTGACACAGATCCTGACCTTCACCCTGACCCTGACCATGACCCTGACACTAGCTCCTAACCCTGACCCTGAAACTGACCCTAATCCCTATGCCTGACCCTGACACTGACCCTGAAACTGACCCTAATCCCTATGCCTGACCCTGACACTGACCCTGAACCTGACCCTAAACCTGACCCTGATCCTGACCCTGACCCTAACCCCTAAACCTGACCTTTACCCTAACCCCTAACCCTCACCCTGACCCGAGCCTCTGCACCCGGACCCTGACCCTGACCCTGACCTTCACCCTGACCCTGACCCTGACCCTGAACTTGACCTTGACCCTGACCATGACCCTGACCCTGACACTAGCTTCTAACACTGACCCTGATCCTGACGCTGAGCCTGACCCTGACACTGATCCTGACCTTCACCCTGACTCTGACCTTGATTTTGACCATGACCCTGACCCTGACCACGACTCTAGCTTCTAACTCTGACCCTGACACTGACCCAGACCCTAACACTGACTCTAGCTTCTGACCCTGACTCTATCTTACACGCTGACCCTGACCCTGACCCTGACCCTGACTCTGACCCTAGCTTCTAACCCTGACCCTGACCCTGACCCTTATCCCTGACCCTGACCCTGACCCTGACCCTAGCTTCTAATACTGACCCTGACCCTGTTCCTGACCCTGACCCTGACACTGAGTCTGACCCTGACACTGACCTTGACCTTCACCCTGACTCTGACCTTGATCCTGACCATGACCATGACCCTGACCCTAGCTTTTAACCCTTACGCTGACCCTGACCCTGACCCTGTCTTATATCCTGACACTTACCCTGACCCTGACCCTGACCCTAGCTTCTGACCCGGACCCTGACCCTATATTAGACCCTGACCCTGACCCTGACCCGGACTCTCACCCTGAACCTGACCCTCATCCTGACATTGACCCTGACACTGACCCTGACGCTGACCCTAACCCTTAACGCTGACCCTGACCCGGACACTAGCTTCTAACCCTGACCCTGACCCTGACCCTGACACTGACCCTAACTTCTGACCCTGACCCTGACCCTGACACTATATTAGACCCTGACCCTGACCCTGACCCGGACTCTCACCTGATCCTGATCCTCATCCTGACACTGACCCTGACACTGACCCTGACCCTGATCCTGACCATAACCCTAACCCTAACCCCAACCCTGACCTTTACCCTAACCCCTAACCCTCACCCTGACCCTGACCCTGACCTTGACCCTGACCGTGACTCTGACCCTGACACTTGCTTCTAACACTGACCCCGATCCTGATGCTGAGCCTGACCCTGACACTGACCCTGACCTTCACCCTGACTCTGACCTTGATTTTGACCATGATCCTGACCCTGACCTTGACTCTAGCTTCTCACTCTGACCCTGACACTGACCCAGACCCTAACACTGACTCTAGCTTCTGACCCTGACTCTATCTTACACGCTGACCCTGATCCTGACCCTGACACTGACCCTGACCCTGACCATAGCTTCTAACCCTGACCCTGAACCTACCCCTGACCCTGACCCTGACCCTGAGCTTGACCTTGACCCTGACCATGACCCTGACCTGACCCTGACCCTGACACTCGCTTCTAACCCTGACCCTGACAGTGACCCTCACCTTGACCCTATCGTATACCCTGACACTTATCCTGACCCTGACCCTAGCTTCTTACCCTGAACCTGACCCTGACCATAGCTTCTAACCCTGTACCTGACTCTGACCCTGATGCTAAACCTGACCCTGACCCTGACCCTATCTTATACCCTGACACTTACCCTGACCCTGACCCTGACTCTAGATTCTAATACTGACCCTGACACTGACCCTGACACTGACCTGACCCTAGCTTCTGACCCTGACACTGACCCTGACCCTATATTAGACCCTGACCCTGACCCTGATCTGGACTCTCACCCTGAACCTGACCCTGACCCGGACTCTCACTCTGAACCTGACCCTCATCCTGACACTGACCCTAATGCTAACCCTGACCCTGACCCTGACCCTGACCCTTGACCCTGACTCTGACTCTGACCCTAGCTTCTAACTCTGACCCTGACCCTGACCCTAACCCCTATCCCTGACCCTGACACTGACCCTGACTCTGACCCTAGCTTCTAACCCTGTACCTGACCCTGAAACTGACCCTGACCCTGACCCTGAGCTTGACCTTGACCCTGACCATGACCCTGACCCTGACACTCGCTTCTAAACCCTGACCCTGACAGTGACCCTCACCCTGACCCTATCTTATACCCTGACACTTACCCTGACCCTGACCCTAGCTTCTTACCCTGAACCTGACCCTGACCATAGCTTCTAACCCTGTACCTGACTCTGACCCTGACCCTGACACTAGCTTCTAACCCTGACCCTGACCCTGACACTGACACTGACCCTAGCTTCTAATACTGACCCTGACCCTGACCCTATATTAGACCCTGACCCTGACCCTGACACTAGCTTCTAACCCTGACCCTGACCCTGACCCTGACACTGACCCTATATTAGACCCTGACCCTGACCCTGACCCGGACTCTCACCCTGAACCTGACCCTCATCCTGACACTGACCCTGACACTGACCCTGACCCTGATCCTGACCATAACCCTAACCCTAACCCCAACCCTGACCTTTACCCTAACCCCTAACCCTCACCCTGACCCTGACCCGAGCCTCTGCACCCGGACCCTGACACTGACCCTGACCTTCACCCTTACCCTGACCCTGACCCTGAACTTGACCTTGACCGTGACCCTGACCCTGACCCTGACACTTGCTTCTAACACTGACCCCGATCCTGATGCTGAGCCTGACCCTGATACTGACCCTGACCTTCACCCTGACTCTGATCTTGATTTTGACCATGACCCTGACCCTGACCCTGACTCTAGCTTCTCACTCTGACCCTGACACTGACCCAGACCCTAACACTGACTCTAGCTTCTGACCCTGACTCTATCTTACACGCTGACCCTGATCCTGACCCTGACTCTGACCCTAGCTTCTAACCCTGACCCTGACCCTGACCCTAACCCCTATCCCTGACCCTGACACTGACCCTGACCCTGACCCTAGCTTCTTACCCTGACCCTGACCCTGACCATAGCTTCTAACCCTGACCCTGAACCTACCCCTGACCCTGACCCTGACCCTGAGCTTGACCTTGACCCTGACCATGACCTGACCCTGACCCTGACACTTGCTTCTAACCCTGACCCTGACAGTGACCCTCACCTTGACCCTATCTTATACCCTGACACTTACCCTGACCCTGACCCTAGCTTCTTACCCTGACCCTGACCCTGACCCTTGACCCTGACCCTGACCCTGATACTGGCTTCTAACTCTGACCCTGATCCTGACCCTGAACCTGATGCTGAGTCTGACCCTGACACTGACCCTGAGCTTGGCCCTAACCCTAACCTCAACCCTAACCCTGACACTGACCCTAACCCTGACCCTGACACTAACTTCTAACCCTGACCCTGACACTGACCTGACCCTAGCTTCTCATCCTGACCCTGACTCTGACCCTATCTTAGACCCTGACCCTCACCCTGACCGTGACCCTGAACTGATGCTGACCCTGACCCTGACCCTAACCCTGACCTTAGCTTCTAACACTAAAACTAACCCTGACCCTGACCCTGACCCTGACCCTAGCTTCTAACCCTGACCCTGATTCTGACCCTGGCCCTAGCTTCTAACCCTGACACTGACCCTGACCCTGACCATAGCTTCTAACCCCGACCCTGACCCTGACCCTGACCCTAGCTTCTAACCCTGACACTGACCCTGACTCTGACCATAGCTTCTAACCCTGACCCTGACCCTCACCCTCACCCTAGCTTCTAAACCTGACCCTGACCCTGACGCTGAGTCTGACCCTGACACTGATCCTGACCTTCACCCTGACCCTGGTCATGACCCTGACACTAGCTCCTAACCCTGACCCTGACCCTGACCCTAACCCCATCCCTGACCCTGACACTGACCCTGAAACTGACCCTAATCCCTATGCCTGACCCTGACACTGACCCTGAACCTGACCCTAAACCTGACCCTGACCCTGACCCTGACCCTGACACTGTCCCTGACCCTGACTCTACCTTCTAACACTGACTCAGACCCTGATCCTGACTCTTACACAGACTCTAACCCCTGACCGTGACCTTGACTCTAACCCTTATCCCTGACCCTGACCCTAGCTTCTAACCCTGACCCTGACCCTGACCTTGACCTTCATCCTGACCCTGACCCTGAATCTCACCCTGACCCTAGCTTCTAATACTGACCCTGACCCTGACCCTAGCTTCTAATACTGACCCTGATCCTGACCCTGACCCTAATCTCTATGCCTGACCCTGACACTGACCCTGAACCTGACCCTAAACCTAACCCTGACCCTGACCATGACCCTGACCCTAGCTCTTAACCCTTACGCTGACCCTGACCCTGACCCTATCTTATACCCTGACACTTACCCTGACCCTGACCCTGACTCTAGCTTCTAACCCTGACCCTGACACTGACCCTGACCCTGACCTGACCCTAGCTTCTGACCCTGACCCTGACCCTGACCCTAACCCGGACTCTCACCCTGAACCTGACCCTCATACTGACACTGACCCTTACCCTGACCCTATATTAGACCCTGACCCTGACCCTGACCCGGACTCTTACCCTGAACCTGACCCTGACCCGGACTCTCACCCTGAACCTGACCCTCATCCTGATACTGACTCTGACACTGACCCTGACACTGACCCTAACCCTTAACGCTGACCCTGACCCTGATACTAGGTTCTAACCCTGACATTGACCCTAGCTTCTAATACTGACCCTGACCCTGACCCTGACACTGGCTTCTAACTCTGACCTTGATCCTGACCCTGAACCTAACGCTGAGTCTGACCCTTACATTGACCCTGAACTTCACCCTGACCCTGACCCTGACTCTAGCTTCTAACCCTGACCCTGACCCTGACCCTGACTCTGACCCTATCTTCTGACCCTGACCCTGAGCCTATTTTATACCCTGACCCTGACCCTCACATTGACCCTAGCTTCTAACCCCTAACCTGACCCTGATCCTCACTCTGACCCTGACTCTAGCTTCTAACCGTGACCCTGACACTGAACCTGACCTTCACCCTGACTCTGACCTCGATCCTGACCATGTCCCTGACCCTGACTCTAGCTTCTAACCCTACTTCTATAGCTTCTGACCGTGACTCTATCTTATATCCTGACCCTGACCCTGACCCTAACTCCTATCCCTAACCCTGACACTTACCCTGAAACTGACCCTAATCCCTATGCCTGACCCTGACACTGACCCTGAACCTGACCCTAAACCTGACCGACCTTGAACTTGCCTTGACCCTGACCATGACCCTGACACTGACCCTGACCCTAGCTTGTAATACTGACCCTGACCCTGACCCTGATCCTGACACTGTCTTCTAACTCTCACCCTGATCTTGACCCTGACCCTGACGCTGAGTCTGACCCTGACACTGACCCTGACCTTCACCCTGACTCTGATCTCGATCCTGACTGTGACCCTGACCCTGACCCTAGCTTTTAACCCTTACCCTGACCCTGACCCTATCTTATACCCTGACACTTACCCTGACCCTGACCCTATCTTATAACCTGACACTTACCCTGACCCTGACCCTGACTCTAGCTTCTAACCCTGACCCTGACACTGACCCTGACCCTGACCTGACCCTAGCTTCTGACCCTGACCCTGACCCTGACACTATATTAGACCCTGACCCTGACCCTGACCCGGACTCTCACCCTGAACCTGACCCTCATCCTGACACTGACTCTGACACTGACCCTGACCCTAGCCCTTAACCCTGACCCTGACCCTGACCCTGACCCTGACCCTAGCTTCTAATACTGACCCTGACCCTGACACTGACACTGACACTGGCTTCTAACTCTGACCCTGATCCTGACCCTGAACCTGACGCTGAGTCTTACCCTGACACTGACCCTGAACTTCACCCTGACCCTGACCCTGACTCTAGCTTCTAACTCTGACTGACACTGACCCTGACCCTGAGCTTATTTTATACCCTGACCCTGACCATGACCATGACCCTAGCTCCTAACCCCTAACCTGACCCTGATCCTGACTCTGACCCTGACTCTAGCTTCTAACCCTGACCCTGATGCTGACCCTGACCCTGATCCTGACCCTAACCCTGACCTTCACCCTGACCCTGACCCTGACCTTGACCTTGACCCTGACCGTGACCCTGACCCTGATACTAGCTTCTAACCCTCACCCTGACCTTGACACTGACCCTGACACTGAGTCTGACCCTGACACTGACCCTGACCTTCACCTTGACTCTGACCTCGATCCTGAACATGACCCTGACTCTAGCTTCTAAGTCTGACCCTGACACTGACCCAGACCTTAACACTGACCCTAGCTTCTAACCCTGACCCTGTCCCTGGCCCTAACCCTAACCCTAAACATAACCCTAACCCTGACCCTGACCCTGACCCTGATCCTAGCTTCTATCACCGACCCTAACTCTGACCCTGACCCTGATCTTAACCCCTATGCCTGCCCCTGACCCTGACCCTGATCCTGACCCTAGCTTCTAACCCTGACCCTGACTCTGACCCTGACCCGGACTCTAACCCCTATCCCTGATCCTGACCCTGACCCTGAATTTGACCTTAACCCTGACCCTGACCCTAGCTTCTAATCCTGACCCTATCTTTCACCCTGACCCTTATCCTGATCCTTAGCTTGACCCTGACCCTACATTCTAACCCCGACCCTGACCCTAACCTTGAACCTTTCATGAACCTTAACCTAACACTAACCCACACATGGTTCACTATTTTTGAGGATCATGTCATGCCTGAACATACTAAATTGAAACATCAGAAAACATGTGTGAATTTCTCCTGAACAGAAAGAGTTACATACTCTAAACATCTGCAAGATACTTATTGTTAAGAAGTGCACGTGGAACATATGAATGTGACTCTTCCTCACTTGGTTCACTGTTTTTGAAGAACATGGCATGCTGGAACATAATTCATAGAAATGTCACAAAACAAATATGATTTTCTCCTGAACAGAAAGAGTTACAGCCTAGAAAACTCTGCAGGAATATTATAGCTAAAAATTTTACGTCCACCATTTGAATGTGACACGTCCTCAGTTTGTTCACCATTTTTGAAGATCATGGCATGCCTGAACATACTGGATAGAAACTTCACAAAACAAGTGTAATTTTCTCGTGAAGAAAGAGTTACGACCTCTGCACATCTGCAGGATACTTATTGGTAAGAAGTGCACCTGCAACATATCAATGTGATTCTTCCTCACTTTGTTCACTATTTTTGAAGAACATGGCATGCCCGAACGTACTGGATAGAAATGTCACAAAACAAATGTGAATTTCTCGTGAACAAAGAGTTATGACCTCTGAACATCTGCAGGATACTTATTGGTAAGAAGTGCACCTGCAACATATGAATGTGACTCTTCCTCACATGGTTAACTATTTTTGAAGATCATGGCATGCTTAAACATACTGGACAGAAACTTCACAAAACAAGTGTGAATTTCTCCTGAACAGAAAGAGTTACATGCTCTGAAAATCTGCAGGATACTTACTGTTAAGAACAGCACCTGCAACTTATGAATATGACTCTTCCTCACATGGTTTACTGTTATTGAAGATTATGTCAAGCCTGAACATAGTGGATTGAATCATCAGAAAACAAGTGTGTATTTCTCCTGAACAGAAAGACTTACATCCTCTGAACATCTGCAGGATACTTTTTGGTAAAAAGTGCACCTGTAACATATGAATGTGACCCTTCCTCACATGGTTCACTATTTTTGAAGAACATGGCATGCCTGAACATAATGGATAGAAATGTCACAAAACAAATGTGATTTTCTCGTGAACAAAGAGTTACGACCTCTGAACATATGAAGGATACTTATTGGTAAGAAGTGCATATTGTCACTGGAAGATTCTCCACTGGTCTTGTATGCTATCTCTGTGCACTTCAGACATAACAGATGAGCTGTGGCTGAATGGTTCATGATAAGCAGAAGTCTATTTCCTTGGTTTAGATGCTATTCTGCTAAAAAAAAAAATCAAGATGCTGACATCTGTTCAGGGCCTTCTTGTACCATCCCATTTGTAAAAGGTGGAGACCACAACAGGGAAGGAGGGAAAAAGGGGGAGAGGGAGGAATAGGTGGAGGAAGGAAGGAAAAGAGAGAAGGAGAAGGAAAAGGAGGACAGAGTTTTAGGAAAGAAGGAAAGAAAGAGAGGGAAAAAGAAAGTGACACTGAATGAGAGAGAGAGAGAGGAGAGAGACAGGAGAGAGAGATCACTGATATTAAAAAGCAGTCTAAACAAGTATTAATAGGGTGGAGGAAACACCTCAGGACTAAGGACATGAAAGGATATTGAAAGCAAAGTAAAATAAGCAAGCACCAACTAATGCCACTGATGATTTATACGATATACGTGATGATATAGTTATTAAATACTATATAAATATGCAAACACCATACAAATATATGAAATAAAGAAATACTAAGCAAAGAAAATAAAAAAGAAAATATTTGCAACAGTGAATATTACATAGACTAAGGGCTCAAGTTAACAAATATCATGAAGCAATGCAGATCAATTATAATGATGAAGACTTTGAGGACTACATTATTTAGAAAGATCTTTCTTGTTATAAACAAATTGGAAAAAAAAATTAGCAACTTAATAAAAATTTACTATGTAAAAAAAAATAGCACCTTTAAACTGTAACCTTCAATCTTTGCCCCGTAGATGTTAAAAAGTTATCTTAAAAATATAAATACATTTCAGCTTAACCAGATGTCTTATTACTTACTTGCAATCTTTGATGGTGGCCTATTTCCTCTGCTGTAGGAGCCAAGGGCAGTGCAGGAGCAGCAAAACTGAAAAAAAAATCAACAAACCATAATTCAAAAGATCAGAAACTCTACATCAACCACCTGGAACCAGGCCAGCCTATTCTCTTCCCATCCTAAAGCTCAGGGAAATTTTTGGAAGAGGGGGCGGTAAGAATGTCAGAGCCTAAAGAGGGGGAGAAGCAACAATATGCAAGATACTCCATACAAGTTAGTGCCGAAGCAATCAAAATAGGAATTTGCATGTCCTGTGCAATGACCAACATATCATTGAACCCCCAAAGTCTAGTATGGATCACAGGCACTAGGATCCTTAGAGGCAAGGAATTAACAGCCACAATAGTGTTCCTATACTAAAGGGGAACACAAAAAAGAGCTCTAGGCCATGCTACTGAGTCCTTATACCTCATCAGAGAGGAGGACCCAGAGGGAAGTTTGACATACACACTAAAGGATGCTCCCGGAAGTGGGCGGAATGGGAGAAGGGGAGGGAAGAGGGAAAGGAAGGGGAAATGAGGAAAGGAAGAGGGAGGGGGTGTTAAGGGAGCAGAGGAGGGATGAAGGGGAATGGGCTACTTATCAACTTTTTATGAGTGGAAAAAAATTAAAAAATAAAAAGCATAAAATATAAAAAAAACATAAATACATTTCATGGACAAATCTAAAACTGTGGACCAGAACCCAGGTCTCCCAAGACCATTCACTTCCTCAGTGTTTTCTGCTAAGCCTTGGTGCCACCAACTTGAACTTAAAATTAGAATATTCTCAGGTCTTAGCATGGAGTTGGTGGTGCGTCTCTTGCCAAAATTAAACTAACTTGGAAAAGACAGTAAAATCAAAGCTCAGTTTTTAAGAAACGATGTTGGGTCCAAAGCTATTTATGTTCCATTTATGTTAACCTGGCCTCAGAGCACCACCATTAGGTCCCCTGAATCAGAAGTGACCAGTTGGCAGCCATTCTTTCCTTCTACTCCTAACACTTCATCCTTAGAAAACAATTGCTTGATTGGGGACGGCTGAGGTGGCTCGGTGGGTAAAGGCTGTTCACAAACTATTCACCTATTCACAAACCTGGCAACCTGAGTTCAAGTCCCTAGAACCCCTATGGTGGAACCAACTCGTGAAAACTATTGCTTGATTAAAAATGACATGGCAGTTGCACACATTACTTTAAAACGTTTTTAGGAGGTAGTAATGTGGCATTAAGAGGCCTGGATCCTGAAGTCAGATTAGGGGTAACTTGTCTTCTCTGTACCTCAGTTTTCAGTGACAGTGATTGAGTGGGATCTTGCAGCAGTGTGCTCCTTTCCGGCATCCCATGCAAACTTTGGACCCTTCCTCATTCCGTAGCTACTCCCTACTCTGTTCACCCTCTGCTATGGTAACATTTTAGTGTCGACAGTTGCAAATTGGGGCACAGCTGTGGAGAATTAATGGTTGGAGCAGGTCTCTGAACAAATCTGCAGGTACTCGAGTAATTGATGTGGAAAACAGCCCACGGTAGGTGGTGCTGTCCAGTGGTGGAAGGATAACAGGAGGTGCAAGGAGGAGGGACTTGCTCTTCCCTTATCCTGTGTCAACTGGCTGTGGCGTCCACTCTGCGAGCGTCGTTCACTTTTAGGGCATCGTGGCCTCCTTCGTTGCTGCTGCCGCTGCTGCCTCCATCCTTGGCTGATACGGAGCTTCATCCTTCCCACCGTGCCGCTGTTCCCGCTGCCTTTGGAGCCTGGTCTCTGGGCCTTGCTGCCGTTCACTGTCATCGCTGACGTCTGAGCCCAGTGTCTTCGACCCTCCATCGAGGTGGAGGCTCAAGACCTTCTCGGGATCTTTCTGCTGTGTGAGACATTCCGGTCGAGAGCGAAGCAGCTACGTACGGGCGACTACTTTGAAGGACACTATTTTTACTGTGAGTTAATTTAATAAACTTATATATATATATATTACATTCTGGAGATTCTGTTCTTCAGAGAACCCTGACTAATACGCCCTTGTTGTTTTGATTGGCACATCTCCAGCTGCCATGGATTGCATCTCAGCATTCAGGTGGTTCCCCGGCTGATGGTGGAACTTCTAGGAGATAGTTCTGATAGGAGGAAGTTGCATCATTGGGGGGTGGGGGGGATGCGCAGGACTCTGGCCCCTTCCTCTCTGCTTCCTGGCCATCATGAGGTAAGCAGCTTGGCCTCACTGTGATGTTCTGCCTTGCCACAGACACAAGCAAGAGCCAGTGACGATGTGGATTTAGCTCAGTTGGTGATGTGTTTGCCTACTATGCCCAAAGCCCTGAGTTGAGCCACATAAACTAAGTAAGGTCGCCCACGCCTATTATCCCAGCACTTGGAAACTGGAGGCAGAAGCGATATAGAATTCCAGGGATGATCCCAAAGCCCCTGTGTGTGAGACCCCTCTCAGTTGTTTGGGACCCTCACCTCAGCTGCCTCTAACTGCAGCTAAACTGTCAGCGGGAACTTATCAGACTGACCTGACCATACAGCACACCTATTCTTCAGGAGCTGTCTGAGCCCAAACACTATTTCTTCTTTCTCCCTGAATCTGCAGAGTTAGCTAAAAACAAAATGCTGCTTGAAAGAAAAAATATGTCTGCTTCTGGAGCAGCTGCCGGCTTGCTTTCACTTTCTGCCAGAATAAGAAGCTGCTCAGCCTGTCATTGGGGTCACAGGTTTGTTTTTTACAGGGAGTCCTGGGCTGTGGTCCCACCCGTGGATTAAACTTCTCTTCCTCATTCATTCCATTATTCCAGAGAAACTCCCATAACAAAAAGATAAGCAGTTCAAAGCTACATAGTTCCAGAGCAGCCTGGACTGCAATGAGATTCTGTCTCAAAAATTTTCCTCTTTTAAGTTTTTTTTTTTTAAGTCAGATGTTTAATCAGATGTAGAAAGGTAAGGCAATAGTATTTTGTATTCAACCCAGAACTCTTGGAAGAACTTCTCTCCAGGCAATCTAGCCTTGCTGGTCAGCAGAATTAAAGAAGGTGACTTGAGTGAAAGATTCTAGAAGGACCACTTAGGCAAAGGGCCATCTCTATGGCTAATTCTAAGGATCAGGTGGCTTCTAAAAAGAAAGTAGATGTCACACTTGAGCTACCTGAGGTCAGACCCTACGTAAGTTGAGCCCTGGAAGAGAGGCCAAGAGGATGGTAGAATCCAAGCTCCAGGCACCAACCAGTCTTAGAAGTGCCACTTGACATTCTTGCCAGTCCACTGGGCTTTGTCTTCTCTCCAGGGTGCCTGCCACATTCCCTGAGAGCCCATGCTCTGAATGCACGGTGCCCTCCCGTCTAGATGACCTTTGGCCTCTGCTCAGAAGCAGAGGCCATTATCTTGGGGCCTGTCAGACTAATCAGGATCATCTGCCTCTCAAGGTGCCTAACTTAATCCATCTGCAAAGTCTTTTTTACCTGGAAGTGACAGGTTCCAGGAGTTAGGCTATAGGTCAAGTTGGGGGAGCATCATTCAGCCCACCAGCACAGGGATGGTGCTAACCCCAGATCGCACAGGCCGAAGTGGTAGCAGTCACATAAGAGAGTTCTGTTGTGGGGCTGGAGAGGTGGCTCAGGGGTTTAAGCCTCTGCCTTGCAGGTGGAAGGTCCTGAGTTCGGATCCTGGACCCCACGTATAGACTCTGAGCAAAAGCGGGGGCGGCCTGGTTTCTGGTCCTGGTAGGGCGGAGCCTGTGAATCCCGGGGCAGAGTAAACAAGGAGGAGGTGGAAGCAGTCCATGGTGGCTCCTGAATTCGCCTGTTGTTCGCACACACACACACACACACACACACACACACACACGTACAACTGAATAAATAAAAAAAGAAGTTTACACCGCCCTCGGGTGGCCCGGGTTTAAATAGCGCCCCGCCGACGCCCCATCCCCCCCTCCCCTCCATTCCACGGCCCGGGACGCGCGCGCGGTCCAGCCGGGCCTCACCCCGCCACGACCCAGGTAAGCTCGGTCCCTGCCCGCCCCCAGAGCCCCAGGCCAAATAATTCAGTTTGGTGAAAAACATACAAAAATTAAAAGATCTTAAGAGTTAAAACGACAATGCCAAAGTCTAAGTGCAAATCCATGAGAAAGAACACTCAAGTAAACAAATCTCCCACTGAAGGAATTAATCCCATAATGTTAGACTCCAACCAGAACAAACCCATGGAAAATGGCCAAGAAAGCCTGACCCAGGATAACGACCTTCAAAATATGATCATTACCATGTTCAATACTATGAAAGAGGAAATCAGGGAGGAATTAAATAATCGAATCAATCGCTTTGAGGAGGAACACAATAGACACATGGAGGAGCTGAGAAAAACAGTGCAAGAATCAAAAACTGGCATAGAGCAGTTAAAGCAGACTCAAGCAGAGTTTAAAACTGAGCTAAAAGACAAGTTATCTTCAACCCAGAACTCCACAGAGAGTCTTATCAGCAGAACTAATGAAGCAGAAAACAGAGTTTCAGATCTTGAAGATAAAGTGGGAGTATTAACCAGCTCAATGGAAGAGATTATTAAAGCCAAAAAGATGCTTGAGAGAAATATCCAGGAGATATGGGACACCCTGAAGAAGCCCAACATGCGTATTCATGGAATTCCAGAGCAAGAATCTCAAAATACCACCCCTGAGGAAATTTTTCAAACGATCATCAAGGAAAACTTTCCTCATCTAAAAAAAGACAGGCCCATCCATATACAAGAGGCATTCCGCACCCCAAATAGATATGACCAAAACAGAAGCTCGCCACGGCAAATAATAGTCAAAACACTCCACATTCAAGATAAAGAATTGGTGCTGAGAGCTTCAAGGGAGAAAAAACAAGTCACTTTTAAAGGTAAACCTATTAAAATAACAAATGACTTCTCAATGGAAACACTAAAAGCAAGAAGAGCTTGGAGAGACATACTTCAACTATTGAATGAGCAAAAATGTCAACCTAGGCTGATTTACCCTGCAAAACTATCAGTCATGATCGAGGGAGAAAGAAAAATCTTCCAGCACAAAGACAGCTTGAAGGGATACATGTCCACCAAACCAGGCCTTCAAAAAATGCTAGAAATGATCCTCAAGCTTGAAGAAAAAAACAGGCATATCCAGGAGAACAGAAGGCAAGTATAACACCACTAAAAGCGAAACAATATACTTATAAAAACTACTAAACATAATAAATGTCTGGAATCAAAAATAGTTTCACCATTATAACACTAAATGTTAATGGAATTAACTCACCGATCAAGAGACACAGATTACAAACTTGGATTAAAAATCACAATCCATCAATCTGCTGCCTGCAGGAAACCCATCTCACCACAAAAGATAGGCACGCTCTAAAAATAAAAGGCTGGTCAACAATTCTACAAGCTAATGGAAGCAGAAAACATGCAGGGGTAGCCATTATGATATCAGACAAAGTGGACTTCAAACCAAAGAAAATTATAAGAGACACGGATGGATACTACATTTTAGTCACAGGTACAATTCACCAGGAAGACTTCACAATACTGAACA
Organism: Typhlomys cinereus; assembly: GCA_023101885.1. Classification (NCBI taxonomy): domain Eukaryota; kingdom Metazoa; phylum Chordata; class Mammalia; order Rodentia; family Platacanthomyidae; genus Typhlomys; species Typhlomys cinereus. The sequence goes on from JALPQD010000337.1 coordinate 1,366,247, forward strand.
TATATGCACCCAATACGGGCCCCTCCACATTCATTAAGAAAACCCTACAGCATCTAAAGCAAGAAATCAACCCCCAAACGATAATTCTTGCGGACTTCAACACCGCCCTCTCAACATGGGATAGATCAACAGGTCAAAAGCTTAATAGAGACACTTTGGACCTTAATCAAACCCTTAAAGAAATGGACCTTACAGATCTCTATTGAACTTTTCACCCACGCACCAAAGAATACACATTTTTCTCAGCAGCACACGGAACTTTCTCTAAAATTGATCACATACTGGGCCACAAAACGAATCTACACATGTACAAAAAAGTTGAAATTCTAACCTGTGCCCTGTCAGACCACCATGGCCTAAAGCTGGACATCCACAACACAACAAACAAGAGAAAATACACTAACTCCTGGAAACTTAACAATATGATGCTGAATGAGAACCAGCAGGAAAGAGTGAAAGGCATTGCAGGAGCAGCAAAACTGCAAAAGAAAATCAACAAACCACAATCCAGAACTTCAGAGACTCTATATCAACCACCTAGAACTAGGCCAGCTTAGTCTCTCCCCATCTTGAAGCTCAGGGAAACTTGCGGAAGAGGGGGCAGTAAGAGTGTAAGAGCAAAAGGATGGGAGGAGCAATGATATATAAGATACTCTATACTAGTTAGGGCTGAAGCAATCAAAATTGGACTTTGCATGCCCTGCGCATTGTCCAACACACTGTTGACCTCACAAAGTCTAGCATCTGCTAAAGGCACCAAGAGCCTTGGAGGTAAAGGATTGGCAGCCACAGCAGTGTTCCTGTACCTAAGGGGAACACGGGAAAGGGTTCAGGGAAAGGCCACTGGGTCCTTGTACGTCATCGGAGAGGAGGGCCCAGGAGGGCCCAGAGGAAAATCAGACATGCACAAGAAAGGACTCTCTGGGAATTGGGGTGGGAGGCACTGGGGGATGGGGAGGGAGAGGGGTGAGGAGGGGGAGCAGGGGTTACGGGGGGAGGAGGAGGAAGGGAGGGAACTGGTGTACCTAATAAGTTTGTATGAGCTGAAATAAAAAAAAAAATTTAAAAAAAAAAAAAAAAGGAAATTCAAGATTTCCTGAAAGTGAATGATAATGAAAATACAACTTACCAAAATCTCTGGGACACAATGAAAGCTGTTCTAAGAGGTAAGTTCATAGCTCTTAATGCCTACATCAAAAAAATGGAAACATCAGAAATAAACAACTTAACAATGCAGCTTAAAGCTTTAGAGAAACTAGAGCAATCTGATCCCAAAAGTAGTAGAAGAGAGGAGATTAGCAAAATAAGGGGAGAAATATCTGAAATCGAGATTAAGAAAACGATAGAAAAAATCAACCAGTCAAAACGCTGGTTCTTTAAAAGAATCAATAAGATTGATACACCCCTAGCTAAATTAACCAAAAGCAGGAGAGAGAAAACCCAAATTAACAAAATCAGAAATGAACATGGAGTTATCTCTACTGATACCCAAGAAATCCAGAGAATTATTACATCATATTTCAAAAACTAATACTCTGTGAAGTTTGACAACACAAAAGAGATGGATGAATTTCTAAGTAAACACAACTTACCTAAATTGAATCAGGAAGTTGTGAATTATTTAAATAGTCCTATAACATATAAGGAAATTGAAGAAGTAATCTCAAATCTTCCCACCAAAAAATGTCCTGGAACAGATGGATTCAGCACAGAGTTCTACCAGACATTTAAGGAGTTAATAACACCAATACTCCTTAAACTGTTCCATCAAATAGCAAAGGAAGGAACACTACCAAATTCCTTCTATGAAGCTAATATCGTTTTAATCCCAAAACCTAATAAAGATTCACATAAAAAAGAAAACTATAGGCCGATCTCTCTGATGAACACAGACGCAAAGATTCTCAACAAAGTCTTAGCAAATCGGATTCAAAAACATATAAAAAGATCATTCACAGGGACCAAGTAGGCTTCATTCCCAGCACACAAGGTTGGTTCAACATACGAAAATCAATAAATGTAATTCATCATGTAAACCAGTCCAAAGTCCAAGACCACATGATACTCTCGATAGATGCAGAAAAAGCTTTTGACAAGATCCAACAGCCTTTTATGATCAAAACGCTAGAGACAGTAGGAATGGAAGGAACTTTTATCAATATAATAAAAGCTGTATACAACAAGCCCACAACAAGGATTATACTCAATGGGGAACAATTGGAAGCATTCCCACTTCGATCAGGAACTAGACAAGGCTGTCCACTCTCACCACTTCTATTCAATATTGTACTTCAAGTCTTAGCCGAAGCCATAAGGCAAGAAAGGGACATAAGAGGGATTCAAATCGGCAAGGAAGAAGTCAAGCTATCCCTATTTGCAGATGACATGATCTTGTACCTGAGAGATCCCAAAAACTCCACCAGGAAGCTCCTGGAACTAATTGAGAAGTTCAGCAGGGTGGCAGGATACAAAATAAATGTCCAAAAATCAGAGGCCTTCCTATATGCCCAAAATGAAAGAAGTGAAAAAGCCGTGAGAGAAACAATCCCATTTACTATAGCCCCTAAAAAAATGAAATACTTTGGTATAAACCTAACCAAGGAGGTAAAGGACCTTTACAATGAAAACTTTAAAACCCTAAAGAAAGAAATAGCAGAAGATACCAGAAGGTGGAAAGACCTCCCTTGTTCCTGGATTGGCAGAATCAACATCGTAAAAATGACCATCCTACCAAAGGCAATATACAGATTCAATGCTATACCAATCAAAATCCCAAAGCAATTCTTCAAAGAAGTTGACCAAACAATCTAAAAGTTCATATGGAGGCACAAAAGACCCAGGATAGCAAAGACAATCCTGAGTAACAAAAACACTGCTGGAGGTATTACCATAACAAACCTAAGTCTATACTACAAATCCATAGTTATAAAGACAGCCTGGTACTGGCTCCAAAATAGACACACAGATCAATGGATAAGGATTGAAGACCCAGATATAAGCCCACAAAATTACAGCCATTTGGTCTTTGACAAAGGGGCCCAAAGAATCCAATGGGAAAAGAACAGCATTTTCAACAAATGTTGCTGGCAAAACTGGATCTCCACATGCAGAAGATTAAAGCTGGACCCGTACTTGTCACCATGTACAAGACTTAATTCCAAATGGATCAAGGACCTTGATATCAGGCCAGAGACTATAAAAACCATAGTTGAAAGGATAGGGAACTCCCTCGAGCTGACTGGGCTAGGCCAACATTTCCTAAACAGACATCCAATGGCACAGTCACTGCTACCAACTCTCAACAGTTGGGATCTTGTGAAATTAAAGAGCTTCTGTTCAGATAAAGAGATTGTAATGCGAGCTCAAAGGCAACCCACAGAATGGGAGAAAATCTTCACTAACCACACATCTGATAGAACTCTACTCTCCAGAGTGCACAAAGAACTTAGAAAACTAAACACCAAGAAACCAAATGGGCCCTGGAACTTAAAAGAAACTTTACCAGGGATGAAATTAAAATGTCTAACAAATATCTTAAAAAATGCTCCACTTCCTTAGCCATCAGGGAAATGCAAATCAAAACTTCCCTGAGATATCATCTCACCCTGGTCAGGATGGCAAAAATCCACAATACAAACAACAACAAATGCTGGAGAGGATGTTGAGAGAGGGGAACTCTGCTACATTGCTGGTGGGAATGCAGGCTCATACAACCACTCTGGCGAGCCGTCTGGAGATTCTTAAAGAAATTAAAGATTGAAATGCCATATGACCCTCCTATCCCACTTTTGGGAATAACCCCCCATGCAGCAGAGGTTCGCCTCGATAGCACAAGCTCGACCATGTTCATAGCAGCACTGTTTACAATAGCAAAATCATGGAATCAACCTAAATGTCAAACAGTTGATGAGTGGATAAGGAAACTGTGGTACATCTATACAATGGAGTACTACTCAGCCATCAAAAATGATGAATTACTGGAATTTGCCGGGAAATGGATGTCATTAGAAACAATTATATTAAGTGAAGTATCCCAGACACAGAAAATTAAGCGACGTATGTGCTCCCTAATAGGTGGCTCCTAGTACCAAACCCACCCAGCCCACCTAGAGACAGTAATTGCAAGGATTATGAACAGGAGGGATGGGGTAGGAGGGCCACACCAGAAACAAGGAGAAAAGGGACCATGTTACAGCAGGGAAAATAGGCCTCCATCAAGGCCCCAAATAAGTAATGAGACATCTGATTAAGTTCACAGACTTTTGTTCCTGATCATTTACTACTGAGGGGGTGTGATCTCACCAGAAGAGGAGGGCATATAGTGTGGCAGATAAAAAGTAACCATTTTGCAAATGGGTGATAGACCCCTCCCTCACTGTGGTTTCCCACTTTTATTCACCTACCTTTGAATGTGCTTTTATCACAAGACTCTAGTTTAACAGCTTTTTGTCTCTGGCCAGGGGGTAACATACAATGCCCACCAGGATGGAGTGAAGGGCATTGCAGGAGCAGCAAAACTGAAAAAGAAAATCAACAAACCACCATCCAGAACTTCAGAGACTCTATATCAACCACCTAGAACTAGGCCAGCTTAATGTCTCCCCATCTTGAAGCTCAGGGAAATTTGCGGAAGAGGGGGTGGTAAGAGTGTAAGAGCAAAAGGATGGAAGGAGCAATGATATGTAAGATACTCCATACTAGTTAGGGCTGAAGCAATCATAATTGGACTTTGCATGCCCTGCGCATTGTCCAACACACTGTTGACCTCACAAAGTCTAGCATCTGCTAAAGGCACCAAGATCCTTGAAGGCAAAGGATTGGCAGCCACAGCAGTGTTCCTATACCTAAGGGGAACACAGGAAAGGGTTCAGGGAAAGGCCACTGGGTCCTTGTATGTCATCGGAGAGGAGGGCCCAGAGGAAAATCAGACATGCACAAGAAAGGATTCTCTGAAATCAATAAGATTGATACACCCCTAGCTAAACTAACCAAAAGCAAGAGAGAGAAAACCCAAATTAACAAAATTAGAAATGAACATGGAGTTATCACTACTGATACCCAAGAAATCCAGAGAATTATAACATCATATTTCAAAAACTTATACTCAGTGAAGTTTGACAACACAAAAGAGATGGATGAATTTCTAAGTAAACACAACTTACCTAAATTGAATCAGGAAGTTTTGAATTATTTAAATAGTCCTATCACATATAAGGAAATTGAGGAAGTAATCTTGAATCTTCCCACCAAAAAATGTCCTGGACCAGATGGATTCAGCACAGAGTTCTACCAGACATTTAAGGAGTTAATAACACCAATACTCCTTAAACTGTTCCATCAAATAGCAAAGGAAGGAACACTACCAAATTCCTTCTATGAAGCTAATATCGTTTTAATCCCAAAACCTAATAAAGATTCGCTTAAAAAAGAAAACTATAGGCCGATCTCCCTGATGAACACAGACACAAAGATTCTCAACAAAGTCTTAGCAAATCGGATTCAAAAACATATTAAAAAGATCATTCATGAGGACCAAGTAGGCTTCATCCCCGGCAAACAAGGTTGGTTCAACATACGCAAATCAATAAATGTAATTCATTATATAAACCAGTCCAAAGTCCAAGACCACATGATACTCTCGATAGATGCAGAAAAAGCTTTTGACAAGATCCAACAGCCTTTTATGATCAAAACGCTAGAGACAGTAGGAATGGAAGGAACCTTTATCAATATAATAAAAGCTATATACAACAAGCCCACAGCAAGGATTATGCTCAATGGGGAACAATTGGAAGCATTCCCACTTCGATCAGGAACTAGACAAGGCTGTCCACTCTCACCACTTCTATTCAATATTGTACTTGAAGTGTTAGCTGAAGCCATAAGGCAAGAAAGGGACATAAGAGGGATTCAAATCGGCAAGGAAGAAGTCAAGCTATCCCTATTTGCAGATGACATGATCTTGTACCTGAGGGATCCCAAAAACTCCACCAGGAAGCTCCTGGAACTAATCAAGAAGTTCAGCAGGGTGGCAGGATACAAAATAAATGTGCAAAAATCAGAGGCCTTCCTATATACCCAGAATGAAAGAAGTGAAAAAGCCTTGAGAGAAACAATACCATTTATTATAGCCCCTAAAAAAATGAAATACCTTGGTATAAACCTAACTAAGGAGGTAAAAGACCTTTACAATGAAAACTTTAAAACCCTAAAGAAAGAAATAGCAGAAGACACCAGAAGGTGGAAAGACCTCCCTTGTTCCTGGATTGGCAGAATCAACATCGTGAAAATGACCATCCTACCAAAGGCAATATACAGATTCAATGCTATACCAATCAAAATCCCAAAGCAATTCTTCAAAGAAGTTGACCAAACAATCTCAAAGTTCATATGGAGGCACAAAAGACCCAGGATAGCAAAAACAATCCTGAGTACAAAAACACAGCTGGAGGTATAACCATACCAAACCTAAGTCTATACTACAAATCCATAGTTGTAAAGACAGCCTGGTACTGGCTCCAAAATAGACACACAGATCAATGGATAAGGATTGAAGACCCAGATATAAGCCCACAAAGTTACAGCCGTTTGGTCTTTGACAAAGGGGCCCAAAGAATCCAGTGGAAAAAGAACAGCATCTTCAACAAATGGTGCTGGCAAAACTGGATCTCCACATGCAGAAGATTAAAGCTGGACCCGTACTTGTCACCATGTACAAGACTTAATTCCAAATGGATCAAGGACCTTGATATCAGGCCAGAGACTATAAAAACCATAGTTGAAAGGATAGGGAACTCCCTCGAGCTGATTGGGCTAGGCCAACATTTCCTAAACAGACATCCAATGGCACAGTCACTGCTACCAACTCTCAACAGTTGGGATCTTGTGAAATTAAAGAGCTTCTGTTCAGATAAAGAGATTGTAATGCGAGCTCAAAGGCAACCCACAGAATGGGAGAAAATCTTCACTAACCATATATCTGATAGAGCTCTATTGTCCAGAGTGCACAAAGAACTTAGAAAACTAAACACCAAGGAAAACAATGGCCCAATTAAAAAATGGGCCCTGGAACTTAAAAGAAACTTTACCAGGGATGAAATTAAAATGTCTAACAAATATCTTAAAAAATGCTCCACTTCTTTCGCCATCAGGGAAATGCAAATCAAAACTTCCCTGAGATATCATCTCACCCCGGTCAGGATGGCAAAAATCCACAATACTAACAACGACAAATGCTGGAGAGGATGTGGAGAGAGGGGAACTCTCCTACATTGCTGGTGGGAATGCAGGCTCATACAGCCACTCTGGCGAGCCGTCTGGAGATTCTTAAAGAAATTAAAGATTGAAATGCCATATGACCCTGCGATTCCACTTTTGGGAATAACCCCCCATACAGCAGAGGTTCACCTCGATAGCACAAGCATGACCATGTTCATAGCAGCACTGTTTACAATAGCAAAGTCATGGAATCAGCCCAAATGTCCAACAGTTGATGAGTGGATAAGGAAAATGTGGTACATCTATACAATGGAGTACTACTCAGCCATCAAAAATGATGAATTACTGGAATTTGCCGGGAAATGGATGTCATTAGAAACAATTATATTAAGTGAAGTATCCCAGACCCAGAAAATTAAGCGCCGTATGTACTCCCTAATAGGTGGCTCCTAGTACCAAACCCACCCAGCCCACCTAGAGACAGTAATTCCAAGGATTATGAACAGGAGGGATGGGGTAGGAGGGCCACACCAGAAAGAAGGAGAGAAGGGACCATGTTACAGCAGGGAAAATAGGCCTCCACCAAGGACCCAAATAAGTAATGAGACATCTGATTAAGTTCACAGACTTTTGTTCCTGATCATTTACTACTGAGGGGGAGTGATCTCACCAGAAGAGGAGGGCATATAGTCTGGCAGATAAAAAGTAACAATTTTGCATATGGGTGATAGACCCCTCCCTCACTGTGATTTCCCACTTTTATTACATCTACCTTTGAATGTGCTTTTATCACAAGACTCTAACAGCTTTTTGTCTCTGGCCAGGGGGTAACATACAATGCCCACCAGGATGGAGTGAAGGGCATTGCAGGAGCAGCAAAACTGCAAAAGAAAATCAACAAACCACAATCCAGAACTTCAGAGACTCTATATCAACCACCTAGAACTAGGCCAGCTTATGTCTCTCCCCATCTTGAAGCTCAGGGAAATTTGCGGAAGAGGGGGCGGTAAGAGTGTAAGAGCATAAGGATGGGAGGAGCAATGATATGTAAGATACTCTATACTAGTTAGGGCTGAAGCAATCATAATTGGACTTTGCATGCCCTGCGCATTGTCCAACACACTGTTGACCTCACAAAGTCTAGCATCTGCTAAAGGCACCAAGATCCTTGGAGGCAAAGGATTGGCAGCCACAGCAGTGTTCCTATACCTAAGGGGAACACGGGAAAGGGTTCAGGAAAGGCCACTGGGTCCTTGTACGTCATCGGAGAGGAGGACCCAGAGGAAAATCAGACATGCACAAGAAAGGACTCTCTGGGAATTGGGGTGGGAGGCACTGGGGGATGGGGAGGGAGAGGGATGGGGAGGGGGAGCAGGGAGTACGGGGGGACGAGGAGGGAGGGAGGGAACTGGTGTACCTAATAAGTTTGTATGAGCTGAAATAAAAAAAAAAAAAAGAAAGGACTCTCTGGGAATTGGGGCGGGAGGCACTGGGGATGGGGAGGGAGGGGGGTGGGGAGGGGGAGCAGGGGGTACGGGGGGGAGGAGGAGGGAGGGAGGGAACTGGTGTACCTAATAAGTTTGTATGAGCTGAAATAATAATAAAAATGTATTAATAAAAAAAGAAGTTTAAAAGAGAGTTCTATTGTCATCTGTGTGTATTATACAAGGGACATTCCTATTTTAAAACGGAACGACCACAAGGCAGATGTCTGTGTGACCATGGGTGCCTGCTATCGGCTGACGTGCAAGTGGGCAGGCCTTCCCAGAGGACGGTGCCTGGGCAAGGCCAGGCCTCACTGGCACAGCTCCTGGCATCTCAGGGAGGAGCCTTCCTGCTCTTGTTTCCACAGCAGCCAGTCTCCGCAGCTGTCAACTTTCTCCTAGCTCGGAGAGGAGGCAGGGTCAGGAACTGCCAGAGTCTCATCCCAGCCCCCACCCTTCCACGCCAGAGCAGTGGAGGAAGACACACCCCTGGATCTGAATTGGCCTCCAAAAGCTGGATGGAGAAGTCAAAGCCCCAGTCTCTTCTGGGACCCACTTCCCCTCGGAGCCCATCCTTCCATGCGCCCTGGGCCCAGGACAGGCTCATGCTGAGGCTCCCCGATCCTCGGGGCTTACCTGGCCTGGGCAGCAGTCCGTTGTCATCCAGAGACACGAAGTATCAGGCACAGTGAACACCCCCCAGGCAAAGATTAACACTGCCGACTCTTCAACCTTAACCAGCCCTGTGGCTCGTGTAAGGCTTACTCTAAGGAAGACTTGGACTTTGGGTGCTGAGGGGAGTCTTTCCTAATGTGGGCTGGGGAGGCTTCTCCCTCAGTTGGGTGCCCCTCAGACCTTGGGGGCCACAGCTTTGTTCCCACTCAGGCGGGGGTCCCAGTTCTTGGACAGCAGGGCTCTTCCTAGAATCCCCTCTCGCTCAAAGAGCTAAAGTCTGCCACAGGTACGACCTAAAGGTGGTTTGGGAGAGGGGGGGTGTATGCCAGGGATAAAGGTGACCAAAGTAGAGCAAGAATTGATGGATCTTGTCACACACAGGCAAGACTCCTGTGAAGCACTTTCTTAGCCCTGCTAAGAAAGGAAAGACTGCACCATCCTGGGTTCCGGGAACATCTGCCCAGGCGATGAGCCAAAACTGCCAGGAAAGACCCATTCATCTGAGCTGGGGATGGGCTGCCATCCCAGCACTCAGGAGGCAGAGCAGGAGGACCAGACGTTAACCATCATCTTTGATCTCACAATGAGTTCAGGGTCAGATCAGGCCCTGTCTTTGGAAAAAAGGAAATAAAACTCACCCATTATCCTACCTGACAGATGTTTGTTGTATCGTGTGCCAGCTGGGCACGGCTGTGGGGAGGTGAAGAGTAGGGAGAAGTCTGCCCCCTGTGGTAGAGTGCCAGGGCTAGGCTGGCTTGTGGGGCCAGCACGGGGCAGGCCGGGAGGTTGTACCTAGCTAGCTCCCCCTGTGGAACTGGGTCATAGCCAGTTATCGCTGCTGTCTCCATACCCCACCCAGCTGTGCAGCACCCACCCTCAGCCTCCCCGCTCCTGGCACTGCTGGCGCCCCTCCCTCCTGCCCATTCTCCTCCTGAACTGCCCTTATAAGGCCACCCACTCAGGAGATGTGAGTTCTGTGTCCTCTGGCCAGGGGCCCACACAACGTCACCCACTGTTTCACGGCTCCTGCGTGCAAAGTATGATTTTATTATTCATTTCTGGTCGTCAAGAAACTGTCTCCAGGTTGAATAGAGACATGAACTAGGTGCCAGATGAGGGCAGAAAGAGGGAAGCCAGGGACCCAGGACAGGCCTTGGGGTGTGGCTTAGCTAGACTCCACAGACACCCCCCTCTCCCCGCCCCCGCAGGTCAGGCGGTTCCAAGGACTTCGGCAGGCTCTGTGCTGGCCGCCGGCCCTTATTCTTAGGTGACACCAGTGTACTTGGGAGAGTAGCCGATTCCCCCCCCCCCAGCGGCAGGCCATCCTAGTTCTCAAGGTGCCCTGTCCTCCTTTGACCGTAGTGAGCACACCTCTCCATGCAGGGTCAGTTGACTGGTGTGTACTGTTGGATTCCTGTGATACCTTGTTCTGACCATGGTCTTAGGGGTGAAAACCATCCCTGCTGGTGAGTTGGCACTGCCCGGTGCTTACCCTGCCTGCCCACCCTGCCTCCACACTGGAGCTCCGAGTGACCCGAGGCCTTCCAGTTCAGTCCTGTGCTCCTTAGCCAGCCAAGGGTGCTGCTCCTCACAGACAGCTGAGCACCTTGCCGGGTGCAGTGAGAAAGCTCGCAGGGAGGCAAGAGCGCGGTCTCCCTTTGATCTAGAGACAAGTCGGAATGCAAAAGGACTCAAACATGGCTGTGGGCTTCGGTGACGTACTTTCCCCCACCACAAAGCTGAGCTCCAGGCGCCTTAAGCCATGTGGGCCTGCCGCCTCTGTCCTGCTGCAAAGCCCTGGAGACAGGGGCTGAACCTGACCCCATCTGAGTAGACAGGTCATTAGAAGAAACCCAAGACATAGCACAACCCAGGTGCGGGACACGCCTCACCTGCCGCTCCACCAGCAGCCTCCTGCCACCCTCCTCCACTTTTCTACGTCCCTGAGATGGTGAGGGGTCCTTGAGGAGGTGAAGCACCAATAAGAGGAATGGTGGGAAGGCTTCCAAGGCCCCAAACCCCTCTTCAGGGCGCCCACCAAGGACTGCTTTCTCCACTTGCAAGCAAACTGATCCATACTTCCCAGAAAAGCCCCCGCCTTGCCACCCTCCCATGAGGTGGAGCACTTTCTGGTTCAGTCACAGAGGGCCGTGGGCCAGACGCTGCTGTTCCCAGAACTTTCTGTTCCCATCTTACCGCCCTGTTTCGTTCTTACTGACAGACGCCTGCCCGAGGGTCACAGAGGTTAAGCAGCTGCCCCGAGAACTCACAGACTCACATCCAGAGAGCGCGAGCTAGCGGCCGGCACAGCCCTGCCGCCCCCTGGCTCCCCTCACAGTGGGTCTACATAGGCACGCCCTCTCTGAACCCACCACAGATGTGCACAACCAACAGGGCTATCCTCTTCCGTGACAAGTGGAGTGCGGCTCAGAAAGGAAATGCCATCGGTCCAAAGTCACCCAGCAAGTGTGTAGCACATCCTGGCCTGCATAGGGCCTTCAGGTTGCCACCTGCAGGACCCCTTGGTTGAACCTGGGGACCATGGAGAGAGCCTGGCTGTGCCTAGAAGCGGGCGGCAAGTCTGCGGGGCCCTCACCTGGGAGGGAGGCAGGGCAAGCGTTCCTGTTATGTGCCTGTTTCCATTCCAGCCTCTTCAGGGAGCTTCTAAAGGTCAGTTTTTTCCCCTCAAATCCTAGCGGTTTAGGAGGCAAGGCCCCGGCTTCCCAGCACAAGGACACCACCCTTGCCCGGAAGGCATTTCTTTGGTTCCCATCACTGTGTACTCGGGCCAAGCACTGAGGTGGACACCTGCCAGCTTCTTTAACTGTGCCCACAAACTTAGCCACGGGGTGACAGGCACCCAGACAGCTGAGGGCCAGCGGGGACAGGGCACACAGCCAGTAGGCTCTTGCCAGGAAAAGAGATGGCACATGCAAACTGGGTCATTAGAAGAAACCCGAGGACAGAGGCTGTTTACCAAGGGTGAAGGGTCACTCCAGAGTTAGGGAAGGCGGGGACAGGGTCGCACTCTCCACTTCTAGGCTCACCGCAGGAGCTCGCTAAGGGCTGCACGGCTAGACCCCTGGCTGGAGCTGTCTCTCAGGTTAGTGGGGGCTGAAAGGTCAGAGCAAAGACTGCTGTGAGAGATGGAACCAGGAACTAAGTCCCTTGACTTCCCCCCTCAGCGCTCACCCTCAAGTCCCCAAGGAGCCCAGCGATGTCACTCAAACCACAGATTCTGGGGTACCGAGCTTCTCTGGCGCTCACTGTCTCAAAGCAAGCTATGGCTCTCCATTTCCTGCAAAATAAAGCCCAAGACCTCCAGCTCCACCCCCACCCCTACCCACTGTGCTTCACCCATGAGATGATGGCACAGAATCTTCATCATCATCATCACCACCACCACCACCTCCATCTCCCTTCGCACAGAAGTGGGGTGTGGAGGTGCCTTCCCGAATCTCTTATCCAAGATCAGCCTGGGCAGCACGGGGAGACCTCATCTCAATTAACGAAGTACTAATGGGTAAATAAGCAAGCAAGCCAGGCATGCTGGTAGACGCCTGCAATGCCAGCACTTGAGAGACTGAGCAGAAGGATCAGGAATTTGGGGTCAGCCTCCTGCGGCATAGCAAGTTCAAGAACAGCCCCAGCTATGTGAGAGCCTGTGTCGAAAACCAAAACAAAGCAACACAAAACAAAACAAAAAAAAAAAACACTCTAAAAACTGCAGCCTAATAAACGCATGCAAAAGTCAGAGGTCAACTTATGGTATTATTTCTTCAGACCCCGTCCATCTTGAACTTGTTTGTTTTGGAGGAGGAGATTTTGCTTCTGACAGAGGCTCTCAATGGCCTAAAACTCCTCAGGTAGTTTAGACTGGCTGCCATTGATCCCCGACATCCTCCTATGCCTCCCAGTGCTAAGATTATTAGTGTACCACTTTCACCTTTCTCTTTAAACTTTAGTTTAAAGTGTGTGTGTGTGTGTGTGTGTGTGTGTGTGTGTGTGTGTCAGAGGGCACTGTGTGTCCCTGTGGAAGCCCAATGGTGACTTCAGGAATCACCCTGGATTGCTTCTATCTCCTTTTTCCTTGGCTCTGGGATTTCCCAGGCTCCGCCCACCAGGGCCAGAAGTGCAGACTGCTGCCCTTTCCACTTGGCATTTTTTACGTGGGACCTGGAATCCCAGCTCAGGACCTTCTGCTTGCGAGGCAGAGTCTTAACCCCTGAGTCATCTCTCTAGCCCCACTTTCACCTTTTTTAATGTGGGTTCTGGGGATCGAACTCTGGTCCTTGTTCCCGCAAAGCAAGTACTTTACCAACAAGGCTATCTCCCTAGCACCCCCCTCTTCCCCCACCTTTTCCTCCCTGCCAGAAAGAGGAGCTGCTGTTTTCATGCATCCCACTCCAGCTGGAACCAAAGCTCGAGGACTTCAGAGGACACTTCTCATAAGACCTCTTCCACTGAGCTGTCTGTGACCTGCACTCAGAAGGTGGCCTGCCTGCTGCCGGTTGGGTCTCCCACCAGCACGGTTAATCTGCCGACAAAGTGACAGCAACTTGAAGCAAAGCAATTAGGATGAAAAAGAGGCCCAGCTGCTCAGGGCCGAAGGAAAATAAACAGAGGATCCTGTGTGTACTCTACCGCCAAGAGGAGCAATTCTTCACAGAAGTGATTAGCACTTCCCTTGAAGGAAGAGAAGAAACCGCAGCCCTTCCTAGATCCTGCTTTAGGCAGGGAGTGTGGGGACTTGGGTGGGCCGTTCTTCCTTGTGGAGGTGTGCTCTGGCTTCCTGCCCACCATCAGGGACCTGCCAGAAGTGTTCCCAGCCCCTCTGCGTCGCTCCTGGGAGTTTTTCCTTGACCAATCAAGTAACTCATTCATTCAACAGCCAGCCACTGAGCTCCATTCATTCAGCAAGGACCATGTTATAGTCACAGTTTTTGGTCCTGGTGATAGAAGAGTGAGCAAAACAGATAAAACAAAACAAAAACCCTCTGTCCACGGGCTGGAGACACAGCCGAAGGTAAGGCTTGATCCTGGGTTTGATCCCCAGCCGTGAGTTGAGAGATCCCTGCCTTTATGGAGTTCAAATTCTAGCAGGAAGACAGTAAACAAAAACACAACAAGGAAACATGATGCTAGATGCTACGGAAGAAGAACAGGTAGAGGGAGTTGGGAAGGTCACGAAAGGAGGGTCTGTGGTCAGGAAAGACCCCAGAATACGGTGACATCTCAGTCGAAACCCACAGCAGGTGGGGCAGTGAGCCAGACAGCTAAGCGAGGGAGTCAAACTTGGCAGAGGGACGCTGCCCAGTACCCAGAGCTGGAGTATGCCTGGCTTTGTTGGAATACAGTGAGAGGCGGTCAATGAGACAGGGTGGGCAAAGTCTTTCAGGCTTTTGATGGAGTGGGTGAGGAGTCCCCAAAAGGCTGTGGTGTCTCACTGGTACTTCCTCAGGTGGTTCTGGTTCTGTGCCAATAGGCTAACAGGAAGGAAAGAAGGAAGGAAGGAAGGAAGGAAGGAAGGAAGGAAGGAAGGAAGGAAGGAAGGAAGGAAGGAAGGAAGGAAGGAAGGAAGGAAGAAAAGGAGGGAGGAAGGGAGGGAGGAAGGGAGGGGAGGGAGGAAGGAGGGAGGAAGGAGGGAGGAAGGAGGGAGGAAGGAGGGAGGAAGGAGGGAAGGGAGCGAGCTAGGGGCTAGCTTTTCTAGCCTCTATCAGATAGTCTACAAGGAGGGAAGAGGAGACGGGGTACATGGCAAGAAGTTTGTGGAACACTAAAGATGGCTCTGGAAAGTCAGTCTGCAGAGTAACCCGTTTAATCTTTTTTCCTTTTATCTCCTCCTCTTCCCTCTGCCTTTCCCCTTCTCTCTTCTCCCAACTTCTGAATCCATTCTGGGCTTCAGCCTCCCGGGCTCAGTAGCTGTCTCTGTACTTTGCCCACTTCTACCTGGTTCGTTTTCCCAAATCTTTCGGGGCGTGAGAGGCTGAGGCTCCCCACACCTGTGTTCCCCCCACCCTCCCACTTAGCTGCGTGCGTGACTTTGAGCACATCGAGTCAACTCTCCCCCACTTCCCCCAAGCATAGAAACCATCCCCACTGAGGGCTAGGGCAGTGGAAAGTGAAGAAGGACTTAGCTCTGCAGACCTTGAGGGGAGAGGAGAAGGAGGTTCGGGTTATGAAAGCGTCCCCCAGCATTCTGAGAGGATCTGTGAACAGTTGGGAACACCCTTTGGGAAATGGGTCGTTCATCGCTCACCTAGACCCTGAGGTGAGAGAATCCAGGAGAGAAGGCAGTGCCAGGTTCAAGGAGGCAGGTGAACCAGAAGAGACGTAGGGCTGATACGGAGAGTGTCAGAAACAGCCTGTTCATCTCAGAACATTAGCCAAGCAGAGACGTAGCACGGAAAACAAGCACACAGTCTTGGGTTCAAAACCAGGCCCTGCCACTTCCCGGCTGTGTTTCCTGTAGTCATGTGAAGGTTTGGTTGTTTTTCTGTAAGAGGGGGAATAAGGGTGTTGCTATCTACCACTCAAAATTCTCGTGTGTACCTGTGCCTGTTCCTGAGTGTGCATGTGTGTGTGCTTAGACACACATGTACATGCAGTGGAGGCCGCGAGACAAGCTTTATGTGTTCCTCAGACACCATCTATCGTGTCTTTTGAGACAAGGTCTCTCGCTGGCGTGGAATTTGCCAAGCAGGCTAGACTGGCTGCTGGTGAGCTGCAGATTTCTGCTGCCTAGCGCGCTGCAGTTACAGCACGTCATGGTAACCAAGCACCTTTTTTTTATTTTCATGCATGCGTGTGTTCGTTAGGTGTGTACATATGTGTATGTGTGTAGGTGGGTACACGTAAATGTGAGTGTGTAAATGTGTGTGGAGGCCCAAGGTGACATTGGGAATCATCCTGGATTGTTCTTCCATCTTGCTGGATGCCAGAGTGCCCCGTTAGAACTAGTCTGTCTAACCAGCCTGCTCAGAGATTCCCAAGCTCCAGGCTGGAATTACATGTAGGTTACCACACCTGCTACACCAGTTTGTTTTTTTATATGGGTTCTGGAGATCGAGCTCATATCCTTACTGCTTGCAAGGCACACACTTTAGCAACTGAATCACATGCCCAGACCACTTAGAATTCAAACTCTGTGTAAGTATTGTGTTGTTATACACAAAAGACATTCACAAAGACAGTACTGCTCTGGGGGCTGGAGAGATGGCTCTGGGGTTAAGACTCTACCTCGAAAGCAGAAGGTCCTGAGTTGGGATCCAGGTGCCACGTAAAAACACCAAGCAGAAACAGCAGTGGCCTGCATAGAAGGCAGAGCCTGGGAAATCCCAGGGCAAAGCAAAAAGGAAGTAGAAACAATCCAGAATGACTCTCCAAATCACCCTTGGTCCTCCATAGGGACATACAGTGCTCTGTGAGACAGACAGACACACGCACACACAATAAATTTTTGAAAAAGAAAAACAAATAAGAAAGTATTGCTCTGGGTAGAACAAAACACTTAAATGCAGAGACCAAGTGCTGAAGGCCCATCTGAGCAGTCAAACCCAGACTTCGCCTAGTTGAGAGAGCCTGTAAGCTGGCGGGTCTTAATGATACAAGAGTTAGGAAGCTTGGGCAAGGATGCAAGTCTAGGCTATTAAAAATTCTTCAGCACTTGGAAATAGGACTTAAGGAGGACTGCTGGTCTTAATTACCAAGGGCTGTGTACTTTTAACAACTTCATATTGATTGGAGCTCAGATGTCATAAGGTCCTATGTTAATACGTGGGTGCACACACAAGTCTGTAAGTGCATGTATGTGAGGATACAAAGGACTTGTTTCTAGGATAGGAATATAAAAAATGATGGTTTTATTGCCCCACAAGGCATGAGCCAGCTTCATCTCTGACTTAGCAAGTTTATTCCAGCATGTCTTTTCCAATTAAATGTACACATCTCTTGTTCTTCCTTTTCTTTTCACCCAGATTTGGATCCTTCTAGTTTCCTTTACTGGTTAAATCAGTCACTGACTCATTACACACACACACATACACACATACACACACACACACACACAGCACAGAACAGAGACATTACTTTAGGCTATGTGGCTTCGGGCCCGTCAGCTTCTGAGCTTCACATACCTCCTCTGCTACAGGGAGGTCCCCAAGTCCCAAGACTGTGACTGGTCCAGAAGAGATGGATACGAAAGCACTTTGTCCAGTAAAGATCAGGTTTTGCCGCTGTGATTCATCAGACGAGGCTAGGGCAGGTAGAAGGTTCCTGACTTCTGAAAGCAGCATTCTCCAGATTTTGGACAAAGGTCTGAGGAAGAAGCAGCAAGGGGCAGCCCTGATACCAACCTCCATACGCAGGAGGTGCCATGCCAGTGGTGTTTTCCAGTTCCGACAAGGCCAAGGCTTCCCATAAGTCTTAGGTCCCGGAAGGATGGAAACCATACAGAACCTCTGACATGGACAGGCTGGGATCTGGGGCATGCATCTGCCCAAGCTAAGAGCTGGGTGTTTGTTTCAAAGACAAGTCAGCAGCAGATCCCTAAGTAGTGGTTCTTGTAAGACATCGTTTCATCCTGAGCGCAAGGAAGTGCCTGGCCCAGTACACAGCATGGGGCCTCTGCCCTTACAATCTGCACGTGGATACGGCTGCACAAACAACACAATGTCACACTCCAGGGAACCAATGAGCAATGCAGGTGGCCAAGGTCAGGACAATGAAAGCTGAATCAATCCTGCAGACAGAAAGTGGAAATGAAGCTGACAGGAAGAGGAAAGACATTCCAGGTACATGGAACGGCAGGAAAGGAGGGACAACCTACAGAAAGTAAAGGAAGACACACTGTGGGCTTAAGCAGGTCTTGGCTGCTTTTATCTTGAGTGACCTAAAGTAATGGGGTTGACAGTCTTTGGCCCCGTGATGCTAACAGCAGCAACGAAAAAGAAGTGTTGACACCTTTAAGTGTATCTCTTATATCCCCAGGCCCCAAAGAGGCTGTAGGGAACCCTAGTTCCTCTCATGGTCTTGCTCCCGGCTCAACTTCATTGGCTACAAGTCCACTCAGTCTCACCCACTCCTTACCTATCTCATCCTTGGCTACCATCTTAAAAACTGGGCTCACAGGAACCCCTTCCCGCCTGCTGCGTCTCTCCTCTCTCTCCCCTGAGCTCTGACTTCATGGTCTGTGCCTCTTCTTTCAGACCGTATCCCGACTTCCTCTTCCAGTTTATTTGTATCCTCTTCTACTTCCTGGACTCAATATACATTCTTTCTATTTTCCCTTCACTCTCCTGATTCCTTTGGCACTTACTATATTGTAGGTATTATGGTTCTCGTCTTTTTAATTGGCATGTCACTTTCTTAAACTTTATTTATTCATTCATTCATTCACTCTGTGTGTGTGTGTGTGTGTGTGTGTGTGTGTGTTGTGTGTAGTAGAGGGCACCATGTGTCCCTATGGAGAGGACCAAGGGTGAATTTGGAAATCATCCTGGATTGCTTCTACCTTTTTTGCTTCACTCTGGGATTTCCCAGGCTCCGCCCACCACGGTCAAAAGTGCCCGGTACCTGAACTCAGGTTCTTCTGCTTTCGAAGCACTCTTAAGCCCTGAGCCATCTCTCCAGCCCCACATGTCACTTTCAATTTGTAAATGGAGACAAGTACTGTAAACCTTTTTTTGTCCTGAAACGGTCCTGTTGGGACCGAGGTTTCTGGGTTAGTCTCCAAACTTTCTGATACCACCTTCCTTCCCTACCCCTTCCCAAATCCAGCTCTTATTAGACCTAGCATCGCCTAACCAGTCATGTCAGCTGTCTAATTCTTGCTGGCTGATGGACAGTACGGTATATATCATGTTACCAACTCCAAGCCATTATTGCAATTATTGGCTTATTCACATGCAAGGATCAGTCCAATCCTAATAGTCCACCCCTTACCCTGACATTATGACCCATCGGCTCAGCAAAGTCCAAGAGATTTGTGGGCTGACACCGGAGCATCACCCTTGACACCCAAGTATCACCCTTGCTCAGAGCTTCCCAGACACTTCCACCACCAGAAGACAGAGACCTGGATGTCCCAGCAGGAAAGACTGTCCAGTCACACACATCCAGAGCTCACGAAGACTCCGGTGTCTACTGAAGCCATTCAGGATTCACAGCTCTGGCAAAGCGGTGGCCACGGGTCCCGGAGCGCCAGGGGGCAACCTCAGGAGAAAGGTTTGTAAGGAGCCAGGCCGAGGGAAGCCGGCCTTCTCACGGAGCAGCCGCCAGGTGCCGTCCTCAATGGCGTAGACCAGTGTGGACACGCGGTTGACCGTATAGACGGTGTCGCCACGCACCACCGCAGTGAAGAGCGCTCCTTTGCTGTTGACAAACTGGCCGGGTAGCGACGTCCACTGGCCCGTGACCAGGTTAAGGCAGTCGATGGCACAGTGCAGGAAGTCGTCAGAGGGTCCGTTGCGCACCACGTAGAGACTGTCGCGATGGGCCACCATGCAGTGGCCATAACTCTGCGAACGACACAGCTCAGCCACGGGCAGCCACTTGTCAAGGGGCGCCGCGTACTCCACCACGGCCGTGATGTCCGCGGGCCGCCACAGGCACACGAAGAGCCGCCCACGCGCCTGGGCACAGGGGACCCCCGTAGCC
Organism: Typhlomys cinereus; assembly: GCA_023101885.1. Classification (NCBI taxonomy): domain Eukaryota; kingdom Metazoa; phylum Chordata; class Mammalia; order Rodentia; family Platacanthomyidae; genus Typhlomys; species Typhlomys cinereus. The sequence goes on from JALPQD010000337.1 coordinate 1,386,280, forward strand.
GGCTGGGGCAGGTCGGCCACGAAGCTCCAGCGACCCGCGGCCGGATCGTAGCACTCCACGGAGCTCATGGGCGTTCTCTGGAACTCGCCGCCGATGGCGTAGAGGCGGCCGTCGAAGCCGGCCAGCGCCGTGTCGTAGCGCGGCTGGTGAGGGCTGGGGAACTCGCACCACGTGCCACCCTCAGGGTCGTAGCAGAAGCCCAGCTCCACCACCTCCTTGCTGGCGCCACACACGCCGCCCACGATGTAGAGCTTGTTGCCCAGCGTGGCCACCCCGGCTAGCAGCGTGCTGGCCTCCAGGGGCAGCGCGGCCAGCGTGCGCCACGCGTCCTCCTCCTCGTCCAGGTAGCACATGGTGCGCGACGCGTCCTCCAGGAAGCCGGGCGTGGGCGTGTGCGTGCTCACCGCCACGTAGGTGCTGGGGCGCAGGGCCGCCACGTAGGCGCGGGCCTCGGGCAGCTCCAGATCTGCCAGCAGCTCGCGCGCGCCGTCGCGGATGAAGAGCGCGGCGCTGTGGAACACGTCGCGCAGGCCGAAGGCGGAGGCCGCGTCGCACAGCAGGGAGCAGTTGTCCGCCGACAGGCTGTGCTCCAGGAAGCGCGCCAGCGCCGGCGCCTGCAGGAAGGCGGCGCACTCCACGGCCTGCAGCAGCTCGTCCGGCGCCGCCAGCTGGGGCCGCTCCCCGCGCAGCACCCGCAGCGCCGTGCGGAAGCCGTCGGCGCGCAGCGCGCTCAGGTGCACCTCGGCCGCGCGCGCCTCGCGCATGCCCGAGCGGAAGAGGCCGCGGAAGAAGCCGCAGTGTTCCACCAGCAGGGTCTGATCGGCCTGGAAGAGCTGGCCGTCCACCCACACCTGCACCTCTGGGCCCCGGGGCATGATGAGCCAGAGGGGCGGAGGCTGCCGCTGGAGCCCCGGATCTGACTCGGCCACAGACTCCGGGGCTCCCCCGTGGTGAAAAAAAAAACCAAAAAACTTCCCAGGGGGATATAAATACCTCCCTGGCTAAAGATAGTCAGGCTCATGTGACGTGGTGGCCCGCGGACTAAATGGCCACGGGCCCAGTGGTCACTCACTGCTCTTAAGGGAAGGACCGTGTGCTGAATACCCACTGCAAACTGGGCACTGCCCGGGGCTACTTGCAAAGATACCTTGTTTAATGAGCACCATTATCGACTGTGCGCTCTTATTCAAAGCCGCTTCTGGACCCTCGTTTCTTCATCTTCAAAATGGGGTCAGTAGTAATACCTTCCATAGTATTGGGATAACATTGGTCAAGTGTTCTGAACGAGACTTAGAGAGTTTAAGTGACTTGTTTATTATCTGATTTGGAAGGTACACACACACACACATACACACACACACACACACACACACCAGTGCATTGAAACAGATTGATTGAGGACAGAGACAGAAGTTGAGCCAATTTAAGCTAATTTAGCCCAATCTTTTTTTTTTTTTTTTGAAAACTTATTTATTGAATCGCGTAAATGCTTACAGCAGACTTTATTGACAGGAGTTGCTTCCCAAAAATGTTACTCACAGCTGGATTGAGAGAGTATTTGGGAAATGTGGCAATGTAGTCTACATAAGTATCCCACATTACAAGTCTACTGGAGATCCTAAAGGGTTTGCCTTTGTGGAATTTGAAACAAAAGAACAAGCAGCAAAAGCTATTGAGGTGAGTCTGGGTCCTAGGTCCTAAAAGAGGGGAAAAGCAAAGTTTAGTACTAATTATTCATTCTATACAGTTTCTTAACAACCCACCAGAAGAAGCACCTAGAAAACCAGGCATATTTCCCAAGACGGTGAAAAACAAACCCATACCAGCTCTTAAAGTAGCTGGTGAGTACTTGAAAACATTAAATACTAAATCAAATCCTTAAAAAAAAACAACTAATGAAGATATTATTACAGAAGAAAAGAAAAAGAAGAAGAAGAAAGGCAGGGTTAAGAAGGAAAACAGTGTCCAAACCAAAGAGCTGAGCATGGACACCAGTGAAGCAAACAGTGCCTGCAAAAGGTCAAGAACAGCATCAGAGGGCTCTGAAGCAGAAACTCCTGAACCCCAAAAGCAGCCTGCCAAGAAAAAAAAAAAAACGGGAAAGGGTTGAAACATTCAGCTTACCTGAGGTCAAAGTAGGGAGGAGGAAGAGAAGCAGCTCTGAAGATGCGGAGTGCCTGCCCCCCAAGTCAAAGGCCAAGAAATCTAAAACTGCTCAGAAAGACAGCTTGAAGGAGGCAGAGGTTTCTAAGGTCAACACAGATACAACAAAAGTATTAATGCTGTACAAATGTTTCCGCTTTTAGGTTCAATGGTTTAAGAGCATTTCTTTTTCTAGACTTGGAATTCTCCTCTACAGAAGAGGAAAAGGATCCTGGAGACCTGAAAGGTGTTTCTCTGCTAAAATCTAAAAGGAAGCATAAGAAAAAACATAAGGAGAGACACAAAATGGGAGAGTAGGTCATACCGCTGAGAGTACTGTCCAAGTAAGTGTTGAAGGTTGACAACATTCCACCAATCTTTTTTTTAAGCCTCAGTTTCCATTCATGTAAGGAACCATCCAATGTAGTCATTGGATGGGGGGTGGAGAAATGTTCCCTTGCCTTCCCATTCCATGGCTGGGGTTCTGGAGGTGTGGGAGCCTGCGGATCAGAAAGGCTTCCTGAAAATACAACAGCTAACATATAATTGTACTATCATAAACACTTTAATTCCTAGTCAGGAATTCTGTTCTCCTGAGTAGATAGCTGATTTTTTCCCCTTTTATTGAACTATCTTAGTGTTTACAGCAACACTATGAGCTGCATTTTTTTTGAGACAGGGTCTTATGTATCTCATCTAGTCAAAGATGATCTTGAATTTCTGACCCTTCTTCTATCCACCTCCTGAATGCTGGAATCACAAGTGGGTGTTATGTATTCTACCCCAGGGCTTCGTACATACCAATTGAACTACACTCTTAACTGTGAGATGGAGATGTGTGTGTGTGTGTGTGTGTGTGTAGAAGAAGGTACTGTGGAGGCCCAAGGATGACTCCAGGAATCATCCTGCATTGTTCTAACTCTTTACAGCTTTGCTTTGGGGTTTCCAGGACTAACATGTAGGCTGCCACTATTTCCACCTGATATTTGTACGTGAGACCTGGGATCTGAACTCAGGTCCTTTTACTTGTAAGGCAAAGGCTTAACCTCTGAGCCATCTCTCTAGCCCAAGGTGGAGATTATTAAATCCCCCATTCAATTGATGAGGAGACTAAGGTACCCTAACTACTGAATTCCAGGTCTAGAAAGTGGAATGTGCATGCCTACCCGTGATGCCCTCTTGCTTTTCTGTGCTATGAATGCAGGGCAGTGGGAGGATCATTTGTTTCTGTGAGGACCTGAGAGAAAGTGCCTTGCAGGTAGGTAGACAGCCCCGCTCCTCCTGCTGCTCATTCTGTGGCTTTTTTCCCATGCATCCGATTTTCCTAGGTGGCCAGCTAAGACGTCCCTTTCGGGGCTGACCTTATCTCCCAAATGTCAGATGGAAAAGGGTTTATCGATTATTTACTCCCATCACCTCGTTCGGTGCATTTGGAACGTGAACCCCGGATCCTGGTAAGATGACATCTGCCATCTGGGAGATGTTCACCTGTAGATAGATTTCTTTAAGGTCAACGGACCAGTGTTCGGTGACTATGCAGGAAGTGGGAGGAGGGCATGGGATCTTTGCTCCAGATGAAGACACACTTACGTATAAACCCTTGTGATAAATCTGTAGATCCAAAATAAATGTGCCTCCCCATGTGCTAGGGGACTCCCACCCAGTCCACCCTGTCCAAACCAGGCTGTGATGTAGAGCCCACTTATGTGAGCCTGGGAAGCCAGAGGTCTGGAGGACATTGCCAGAAATATCTCAGATGCTCTGCCCCAGGGACCAAGCAGGAAGAGGGGGGGGGGAGCAGGAGTCCCGTGAATACTCTCCCAGGCCCTCTGCCAGTCTCTCTCTCTCTCTCTCTCTCTCTCTCAGAGCGGGAGAAAGATATAGACAGTCCAGGCAGCAAGCATAACAACTTCTTTTCTGGGACAAATAGACTCTCTGAAGTGCCAGCCCCTGACTGTATTCCTGCTACTCTGTAATGATAGAGGGCACCTGATTGATCTTATCTCACAGAGGAGAAAGAGAAGCTTCCAGATGTGAAGCTTGGATACAAAGAACCCTGTGGGACTGGATCGAACCTCACCCACTAACCCCGTGCCCTGTGCGCGACCCCAGCCTAGCATGCCTCTTACCCTGCACCATTAGCCTTATTTCAACAGCTGGGTGGAACCAAGTGGTCCTCTCCTAAGATCAGGAAACCAAAGTCGCAAAACCTCTCTTGGCAAAATGAAGTTTATTTGCTCGATTTTTCCCAAGTCAAGTATCATTGAGTGGGTGGGGGTTCATACGTACACATACACCCAGTTTCCACATTGAGCAGCCTTGCAGTGGGAAGGAGGGGGAACTCAAATTGGGGTCAGGCTCTGTGGCCTGGACTGACGCTTTACCCTTTGGACCCCCCACCCCCCTCCGGGCCCCTTCGGGTGTTGTGTGCAGCTGGGGAAAGTTTCCTCCTCCCAGACGCCAAGTGGCCCTCTGGGATTTGGAGAGGACGAGGAGCTATCCTGGCTGTGGGCAGCCCACGGAGTTCCCAGGCCCTGTCCGACCCCTGCCCGACCTCACAACCACCCTCCTGTTCCACTCTGCTGCATCCATACTGTGCGAAGAGGGTGGGGGGGCAGGGAACCGCGTCTGTGTCAGAGCAGCTGAGTCTCGGTGGAGCACAGACCCAGCCTTGTTCTGTCCATTCTCCCAGCACTCTGCAGAGTGTCTTAAGTGCAATCCTGGGCCCTAACTTGTGAGAGTCCCCAGGGCAATAGGGGAGATAGAGGCCCTGTCAGATCGAAGAGGTACAGCTCTTGTCCTGGGAGACCTCTCCGTCCCCCAGTCTGCGGGAGGGGCTTTCTCCCACTCATGTGGCTTCCTTATGCAGGACAGTGAGCACCTTGGAGTTCCTGGACCTGGTGAAACGAGCACTGGACTAGGAGTCAGGATCTGACTGACGTCTAAGCTTCTGTTTGACTTTGGCATCTACATTTAAGAAGTGCTTGTCCTGTCACGCCCCCCCCCATACCATCATAGAGGTGCACCATCAAGAGCTAACCCAAATGCTTAGCTTTTTAAAAGAAAATCCTTATTTTGGTATATGCAGCTGTGTGTAGAGGCGGGCACTTGAGTGTGTATGCCTGTGGAGGCCCAAGGGGGACACCAGGCATGGTCCTGGATTGCTCTACCTTCTTACTGTTGCACACTGGGGTTTCCCCGGCTTCACTTTCCAGGGCCAGAAGAGAACGTTGGGGCCATTTCTATCTGGCTTTTTTGTATGGGGATCTGGGAATCCAAACTCAGGTCCTTTTGCTTGGGAAGCAAAAAGCTTTCGCCTCTGAGTCATCTCTCCAGTCCCAGCAGATGCTTATGTGACTCTCTGGTGGGTATTTGGTAACCTGGAGCTGTAGAGCAAAGTCTCCCAGCTGCTCCTTATCTGGCTGTACATACCCCCAGCTCCTATTTACTCTAGACACATCTACTGCTGCATGCTCATACTGGGGTCAGTGACACGGCCTGTATATTTTAGTACCCGAGGGTCCTCTATAAGCCTTGGCTGGGGGTATTGAATAAGGGGAGTTGGGTACTTGTCCTAACAGGATAAACTCTCCATTGAGCTGAAGTGTCCAAATTTCTGCTTTTCCAACATCTTGGTAGGTGGGTGAGAAATATGTGCTATGGTGAAGAGTAGAAGGAACTACAGTTGCCTCTTGGGACCACGGACCAAGTTCCGTATAGAACCCTTTCATGTCAACACTGCTTACATTATCCCTATTTTGAAGATGAGCTCAGAAGGTCTGATAGCAAGTGACAAATTCCTAAGACCTTTCTATTTTAGGGTGCTAAATAAGCATCCGGCAGGGGAGGAGACTAAGGAAAAGGACTAGTTGACAGAGTCGCCCCCCCCTTTTTCTCTCCCAAATCTCAGATTCCAGCAGGGTCAGACTTAGTGCACTCAGCTGTCAACAGTCGACACCCTTAGTAACCAGCTAGCAACAGCTCAGATTGTCTTTGAAGCAGAAATCAAGATCACAGTGGAGGGGCTGAAGAGGTGGCTCAGGGGTTAAGCCTCTGCCTTGCAGGCGGAAGGTCCTGAGTTCGGATTCTAGACCCCACGTATAGACGCCGGGCAGAAGCGGGGGCGGCCTGCGTTTCTGGTCCTGGTAGGGCGGAGCCTGTGAATCCCGGGGCAGAGTAAACGAGGAGGTGGAGGCGGTTCATGGTGGTTCCCGAATTTGTCCGTGGTTCTACAGACGCACACACGCATACACGAAAAATTGAATAAATAATAAATAATAATTTTAAAAAAAGATCACAGTGGAGTCTCCTGTCTGTCTTATTGAAGTGCCCACCGTCTTGTTATCTATATCAAGGATTCTACCCACCCAAAGTGTCCAACTTCACCCTCAAACTGAAACAGAACCTGTCTCTGTGTAGTACCTATTTCTCACTTGGTCTGAGTTTTTAAGATGAGAAAACAGAAATCATCTTCATTTATTTTATTTCATTGGGGTTTTTTTTGATGTGGAATTGTGATCTTTATTCCATTAAGGGATTTTTTTTACATCCTGAAGTGAAACATGTTTTTAATGCACAATAGCATAATCACATTCCATCGTACTTTTAAAAACTACCTTTAAAGCCAGCCAAAGACAAGAGTCTAAAAGAAAATATTATTTTTGACAAATTTTTTAAGTGAAGAAAATTAAGGAAAAATTTGCATATTTGTAACATTTAACTCCTTTAAGCTTACGTCCATAACTTTCATTCATCTGAATGCTTGGGAATCCATTTATCAGAAAAATGTTACATTAAATTTCATCTTTAGCACATAAATTTTTTTCCCAAATGGGGGAAAATGTCTTTCAGAACTTTTTTGCCTCTAATATCGCAACCTTCTTGCTATGGTGTAGTTAGGTTACGAATTTTCTTATTTATAATCCTATCCCTCCTTTTTGTTCATTATTGGTAATGGTAGTTTAAGGTTTTCTGTGTGTAAAGCCTTTCGGGAGTCAAGTCACAGGGCCTAATTTGGCTTTTCCACTGGGTTATTTACTTTCTGAGACAGTGCCTCATGTTACCTAGGTTGGCCTCGAATTCACTAAGTAACCAAAGATAACCTTGAACTTCTGATCCTCCTGCCTATACCTCCCAAGAACCGAAATTTCATTCATGTACCACTGGGGCTTAGTTAATCCAATGCTGGGATGCATGCTGGGAAACTGGGCCTCAGCCCAAGAAAAGCTTCAATTCCTCAGCCTCCCAAATTGCGAAGTAGCTGGAGCTCATGTCTGCAGGACCTGTGCAAGTCCACAACCTTGTCCTCTGCAGCAGCTTCACAAGTGAGACTGACCCCCCCCCCCCCCACCCCCAGACCCCATTTGAAACCAGTCTGTCTACACTGGACTCCAGCCAATTCAGGGATGAGGCTGAGACTTGCCTCCCACTTTCTCAACTCAAAGGAAAACCCTTAGTTCTTAGCCGTGCAGGCAATTCTGTGCTGAGGATATAATCTAAACAAATTCCTCTGGTACCTTAGAATCTTAACACAGCTGCAGCAGAGTTAGACTGAGTCAGGATTCACGTCCCATCTAGGAAAACATTTTTCCTTCTTGGCTCAAGAGAAATTATTCCCATTCTGCTCTGACCCTGCACTCTTTGCCTTGTGGGTGGGTAATTAACGCACCATCTGGAGGCAGCAAAGGGGATGGAATGTAGTGAGCTATTCCCCCATTCAACACAGAGAATATTCCAGAAGACAGGCTCTGTACGTAGGGTTCTAGAATGTACTCTGGCTTGGAACCCAGGACTGAGCCTTTTTTTCCATGTTCTCTAGTCACATCATAGAACTTTACATTTATTTGCCTCTTCCCTCACTATTTATAGATGGGGACACCAAAACCCAAAATAAGCCAGTGACTTGCCTAAAATCACCCAAGAGGGGGAGCTGGCACTGGCCTGCAAGTGACTGTGTTCTTGTGGGCCCTGAGCCCTGTCTCCAGCATGTCTAAGTCTATCCTGAATCCCACGGGGAATAACCTCAAGATCCTACCAAGCCCAGCATCAGTGGTAGGACCGCCACAGAGAAAGGACAGGGCTGCCAGATTTTAGAACAAACACTTTATTCACGCAGCAGACCATGAACACAACTCTTTACCTCCCATCAGGGAGAAACAGTAACCAGGATGATTAAGTTTCTAGAACTTGAACTCATATTAACTATGAAGGTTTTGGGGGGAGTTATTTGCATATATTAATTATGCATAATGAGTTTTGTTACATTTTCATACATGTATGTAATACATTTTGATCTTACCCTCTTCAGCCTCGTTCCCACGCCTGCTGATCTCAATTCAACTAATCCTTCTATTTTTTTCATTTTTTTCATTTTTGGTGACCCAACGAGTTTTTAATTTAGGATATTTACAGGAAAATGAGTAAGGTGTATTGTTTTGGGATAATCTCACACCGTAGTGCCATCTGCCCTGAAATTCACTGCATACATGAGGCCAGCTTCGGACCCACAGCACTCCCCTGTCTCGGCCTCCCAGTGCGGGGACTGCAGGCAGGAAACCACCCAGCGCGTCCGGTTTCGAAGTCTTTCTTGGCAGGGACCTCTGATCCATTCTTCCCAGGAGCGGGAAGGCTGAGTCTGAGAGGCTTAACACAAGAAAGAGGTCAGCCGGGAGGCTTCCTGGAGGGGCAGGCAGGCCGAGCCCAGCAGATCAAAGGAGAGAATGTTCTAGAGACAGAGTGGAGGGTCTCCCCGGGATTCCAGTCCTTTCTCTGTATCTGCAATTCCCGGGACGCTCTCGCTCTGGTCCCTTGGAGGCCGGGTCTGCAGGAGCGCGGGAGGGTGAAAGCATCTGGTGTCTTGAGGTCAAGCAGGAAGCAAGGGGGGGCGCGGCAACCAGGACACTCCCCCCCAATCCCCGCTGCCACCTCCAGGAGCAGGATGGACGCCCCAGGGAGGAGCCCCCCGCCCCAGGTCCTTGCAAGGAGCTTGGACTGCGGAGGCCACGCCCCGGCCACGCCCCTCCGCCGCCCCCTGGCCCTGCGCTGGGAGGGGCCGCGGCGCGGACACCGACGGGCGGCGGACCCGAGGGTTGAGGGCGCGCGCTGCTGCTCGCGGCCCCCGGTCTCGAGACCCCTGCGGCCGGCTGCAGCGTCGCCATGTCCTCGGTGTTCGGAAAGCCCCGCGCGGGCAGCGGGCAGCACAGCACGATCCTCGAGGTCAACCTGGCCATCCTGGGGCGCCGCGGGGCCGGCAAGTCTGGTGAGGGGCGCCGGGCCTGGATGGGAGTGGAATGGGGGATAGTGGGTTGGGCGAGGTCCTGGGACTTTCCTCTTTGCCTTCAGTTTCTCTATTGCCACCGCGCCTTCTCCTCTTCTGGCTTTGCTGTGTGAGCTTCTCCATCTCTGTCTCCCCTTCCTTGCCTGTCTTTTCCCTCTGCATCTGCCAGGCCTGCTGTCCAGCCCAAACTGCCTCTTTTTTGTCTCTAATTCTCCGCTCCCCTCCATTCTCGGGAGGCCCTCCCAGCCAGTCTCGATGACTGGCACCCAAGAGGCTCTGGGTCTCCAAGCCCAAATGCCCTTTGAACTTAGTGCCAACCCTGCTACTCCCTGATGGAGGCTGCCTGCCCCCCACCTCCTCCTCCAAGCAGCTCGATCGCAGTTCCCTGGAGATTGGGATTCCTCAGCGACAGGCTGCTCACCCCTGCACCCCTGGGATTCTAAAACTAGCTACTTCCTTATCAAATGTTTGTTTCAAGCCAGACCCTTCTTGAATTCTGGAAGCACAGTGGATCGTGGTCCCAGGTGTCAGGGATTTTGGCCTTGAGGAACCCGGATCTTGGGCTTCCACTGAGATCGCTTCTGTCCACACTGGACCCAGCTTTCCCCAAACCCAGGCGCTGTGTCCACAGGTAGAGACTCCAGAAAGAGGGTTTTGCTCCTCCACCTGCCAGGTCCCAGAAAGCAGAGGGTAGGAGAGCTGAGGGACTTCCTCCACTGGATATTGGGTCTTGCAGCTTGCAATGAAACAGCCGCTGCGACGTGGCAGCTGTGGTTTTCCTTTTCCCGTGGTGTTCTGAGCGTCCCTGGGGGCTCACTGATTTTTTTCCTTTAAAAAATATTCTTTGAAGCTTTTGTATACAAATGTAACGAATTTATATGTTTTCATCTTCTATTACCCATCCTCTGCCCCTCCCATCCCATTCCACTCATTTTCTTTTCCAGCCAGTCTCCCACCGGCTCCCACATCTCCGTGGGTTGGGTTCCACTGGGCTCCAACCAGAACACCTGCGTTGGCACGTGCCTGAGTCACTTCTGATTTTTAAGCTAGTCCCTCTGGCTCAGAGAAGAGACCAGAACCTGGTCTTACCCTTTTGTAGGTCAGCCAGTGACTAGGTGAATGGACAATAGATATATATTTCATACAGGATTTCAAAAAGTAGCCCAGGCTGGCTTCAAACTTGCTATGTAGTCAAAGATGACCTTGAACTCCTGATCTTTCTGCCTGTGTCTATCCGGTGCTGGAATTAAAGGCATGTACCCCCATTCCCAGTTTATGTGTTGCTAGGAATTGAATCTAGGGCTTCACACATGCTAGGAAAGCACTCCACAACTGAGCTCTGTCCGAAGCCCCAGAAAGAATTTTAGAGTGCAGATTAATATAGTTGGCCGACCCTTGCCTGTATGGGACTGAGCTCAGAACAGAAGCAGTCTTGTGGGTCGCACTTCTCAAGGGAGGAAGAACTTCATTCTTGAGTCTTAATGTTCTGTAGAGATACCCTCAAGGGGTGTGGAGGCCCTACAGAGAGCCAAGATACGGAGGATTCTGGCTAGAGTGTGCTGTGTACTTGGGATACCATGTCTCCTGGATCTTGTCTGGAAACCCTAAGCCCTTGTGGGTGCAGATCTTTCCAGGCGTGGTCACTGATTAGCTCTGTATACTATATTGAATCAGTGGAACTCATCCAAGATGGAGGATATGCCCGTTTAGTTGGGGGAGGGGTCCCACCACACTGATCTCATGGTAACTAGATGCAGGGTCCTGACCTTCGGTCTGGGTCATCACAAATACCTCTCAGACTTACTTCTGTTGCTTTTCTTTCCATTAAAAAAAAATTCCAGCGTACTGCTAGTGGGAGTTGGCACCCATATTTCTTTGTCTTCTGAGCCAAGTCCTCAATTCTGCAGCCCGGGTCCCTGGAAGAGCCAAATGTGGTGTTGGCCAGAGACCACAGAGGTCAGATGAGGCCTCCTTAAAGTGAAAGGGCCAGTAGTCTGGGGGCCAATCTCAAAGCTGGCAGGAGTCTTCGGCCAACTCTTTCTGTTTCTTGCAGCCCTGACTGTGAAGTTTCTGACCAAGAGGTTTATCAGCGAATATGACCCCAACTTGGGTAAGAAGCCACTCTTCCCTAAGGTTCACGTGGGGTGGGTCCTATCTGGATTCTCCTCTGGGACATCTCCACAGGTAGTCTAGCACTTAAAATCTGGGGGTCGAAGAGAGGAGCCACCAGGATGATTTAGCATGCCAACTGGGGTTGAGGCTAGCCCAGCTTGGAGAGCCAAGAGAGATCAGTTTTTCCTAAAATATGAGGCATGATAAAACTTTCAAAGAATAAAAAAAAAAAAAAGGGACTGGAGAGGTGGCTCAGGGGTTAAGCCTCTGCCTTGCAGGTGGAAAGTCCTGAGTTCGGATCCTACACCCCACATATAGATGCCGAGCAGAAGGGAGGGGTGGCCTGAACTTCTGGTCCTGGTAGGGTGGAGTCTGTGAATCCCAGGGCAGAGTAAACAAGGAGGAGGTAGAGGCGGTCCATGGTGGTTTCCAAATTCGCCCGTGGTTCTACATACACACACACACACACACACACACACACACACACACACATACACACACAATTGAAAAAAAAAAAAAAAAGCTGGGCAGAATGTCCACATCCAAATAGGTGATTCTTCAAGATGGTCGCTCCACGTTCTTTTCCAGAAGAGCTGGAAGACAAGGCATTAGAGAAATTCTCTGTGATGCTGGGTTCTGATTCATGAGGGTGAAGGGGAGTGTGCGTTCATGTGTGTTTACATGTTCACGTGGATATGGACACACGCGTGTGCACGTGCATGTGGAGGCCTGAGCTTTATGTCAGGTGCATTGATTGACTGATACTCACTTTAATTGATAAGACAGGGTCTCTCCTTTGAACCCAGAGCTTGCCAGTGGGCTGGGCAACTTAGTCAGCTTACCCTGGGGATTTCCCATCTTTGCCTCCTGCATGCTAGATTAGAGGTAGCCACCACATCTATCTGGCTTTCACATGGGTTCCGGGGATCTGAACGCTTATCTTCACATTTCCACCAAGCGCTTTATCTCCTGAAGCATCTCCCCCAGACTCCACGCATGCCTGCTTTTCTTTCTTCCTCAAATGGTCTCCAGTGCCTGCTTGCTGGCCGAGATTCCCTTGGATTCATCACATCGGTGTCTGGAACATTTTTGGCAGCAAGAATTTTTTTTCCCAGAATAAGTTCTTACATAGAACTCTCTAATACCCAAAACAAATAACACAGGAATGTGATTAGTATCAAAGTAACTTAGCACTCACGCTTCTAACGTGCTTATTGTGAACTGTCCACTGAGAGCTATCTTAATGAAGGGATCTTAATGAAGTTTAGCCTTTTGAAAATGGTGTTTTCTCCCCAATCATAAAAATTAACGAATCATTGGGGAAGACCCCCAAGGGCTCTCTGAGAACACACAGGCTCGGGGGATGCAGGGTGAAACCTCATGCTGCAGCATTGACCATAACAACTTGCAGTTCAGGCCGAGCTAAAATACAATGCAAGGAGGTCTTCATGACATTGGGGTTTCTTTCTTTCTTTCTGTCTTTCTTTCTTTCTTTCTTTTTCTTTTTTCTTCTTTGTTTCTCTTTCTCTCTTTATCTTTCTCTCTCTCTTTCTTCTTTCTTTTCTTTTTCTCTCTCTCTTTCTCTTTTTCTTTCTTTATCTCTTTCTTTTACTTTCTTTCTCTTTCTCTTTTTTCTTTCTTTCTTTTTCCTTTTTCTTTCTTTTCTTTCTCTCTTTCTCTCTCTTTCTCTTTTTCTTTCTCTATTTATCTTTCTCTTTTTCTCTCTCTTTTTCTTTCTCTTTCTTTTTTCTTCTTTTCTTTCTTTCTTTATCTCTCTCTATATATCTTTCTCTCTCTCTTTCTCTCTCTTTCTCTTTCTCTTTTTTTCTCTCTCTTTCTCTCTCTTTTTTCTTTCTTTCTCTTTCTTTTTTTTTTTTTTTGAGGATTAAGGTAGAGTTTATTAGAGGAGAGAAAGGTTGGAACTCATGGACTCCAGACGTGGAGGGGCTAGGACACCCTGGAGAACTCACGGTGCCTAGGCATGGAATCCATGAGGAGCGAGGAACTTATGGAATGCACGAGATACAGGCACAAAACAGAACTCATGGCACTAATGCCATGAGGGGCTAGGGCACCTTCTTTCTTTCTTTCTCTCTCTCTCTCTTTCTTTCTCTTTCTTTCTTTCTTTCTTTCTCTCTTTCTTTCTCTCTCTCTCCCTCCCTCTCTCCTTTCCTCCCTCCCTCTCTCTCTTTTTCTTTCTTTCTTTCTTTCTTTTCTTTCTTTCTTTTCTTTCTTTCTTATAGGATCTTAACTTGCCCAGGGTGGCCTCAAACTGGCTTTCTGGCCACGGAGGCCATTAAACTTCTGATCCTCCTCCTTCCACCTTCCAAATGCAAGGATTACATGCATGCACCACCACGCCTCGTTTACGAGGTGCTAAGGATTGAACCCAGGACTTGAGACATGCTGGGCAAGCACTCTTCCATCTGAGCCACATTCCCCACCTCCTGTATTTTTTTTTTCTGGCCATCTGTTTCCAATGTCTCTTTCTCCCTGCCCCCCATCCCTACCCTACACACAGGGTCCCATCAGACAAGCCCAATGCAGTAGTGGTTTGACTTCCTGATTGAGCAATTCTGGAATTCTGACCTGACGATGGAACATGTGGTCAGACTGTCGGGGAGAGGGGAAGGGAGGGAAGAGCAGCCCCACCATGTTTAGTCACCTCAGCCTCTGGTCTCTCCACTGAGAGTCTGTGAGTTGGAGAAACCACCCTGGGACCTGATCCATTCCTCCTGGGAAGGGAGGTCTGAGTGCCTGAGGGGAAGGTGAAGTCTCAGGCAAGGATGGCGAAAACATCTCTTTAGGGTCCACAGGGTGACTTCAGGAATCATCCTGAATTGCTTCGACCTCCTTTTTGCTTGGCTCTGGCATTTCCAAGACCCTGCCTACTAGGACCCAAAGTGCAGGTTGATGCTGTTTCCACCTGGCATTTATTTATTTATGTATTTATTTATGTATGCATTCATTCATTCATTCATTCATTTATAAAATGTGGACCTTGGATCCAAGCCCAGGTCTTTCTGCTTGCAAGGCAGAGTCGTAGCCCCTGAGCCACCTCTCCAGCTTAGGAGCCACAATTTTGATGCTCCGGCCTGTGAGGTTGAATTTTGGGTTTAGGATTCCTCTTCAAAGAGTCATCGTCCTCATTTTATCGGTGAAGAAACTGAGACAGAGGGGGCTCGGTAAATTGCCTAACATCACAAAGCCCCCCAGATTCAAAGGAAAGTACCTGCTGCACCTGTTCCCAACAGCTACAGCTTGTGCCAAAAGAGAACCAGAGGTCTGCTGGCACTGGCTCTCTGAGCCTCCATTTCCCCACACGGAGGAGGGGCATTTAGTCTAGACTGTGTCCAAGTGGTACATCGCGCGGATGGTGACACAGAGTCTGTGGTCCCGTGACTTCGTGTCAGCAGAAGGACGTGGCCCGTGCTCTGTCCCAGAAGAGCAAGGGGCTCCAAGCCATGTTCTCACCGGACTCCTGTAGTCAATACGAGCTTCTGATCTCATGTGCCCTCACCCTGGGCCAGTAAGTACCCAAAGGGGCACCCTGAACTACACTCTGCCTTCGATACTTTCACAGAATCACTACTGTAGAAAAGAGTAGAGTACTTTGGGAAGGGCTCTTCTTAGGAAGTACTTATGTTTGGACTTATTTCTCATGTTATACAAAAGTACATTTATATGTATGTATATACTGAGACAGGGTCGCTTAGAGCCCAAAGCTGATTTCTAGCTTCTATGTAGCCAAGGATGGCCTTGAGCTCCTGATTCTCCTGCTCCACCTGCCAAATGCTAGGACTGTAGGCATGTGCTGCCTGCCAGACTGAAAGTGGGTATAATCGAGGACATCATAGTGCCCGAGTCAGGGAAGGTTGCCATGTGTGGTTGAGGAGCTGCCACTCCAGCCCCTGAGACCAGTCAACTAGTGGCTCACAGAAGAGGAGGCTGGACCAGACGACCTGAGGCTTCATCCAGCTGGCCCACCCATGCTCACGATACTGTTGACCAGGGTGCTTCAGTCCCCCTGTATTCTTAGAGCTGGAGGCCAGAAGACCTGTCATCAGTTGGGAGCCAAGAGGTTCCAGTGGGGAGGCAGGACCAACACTGAAGACACAAGTTCAAGTCCCTTCTACTGAGGGGTGCTAGCTGTTCTCGGACAAGCTCCATCCTTCTCACATCTCCTTCCCTTTCCTCTCCTCCCCTCCCCTTCCCTTCCTTTCCTTTCCCTTCTTCCCTTTCTTTCCCTTCTTCCTCTCCCTTCTCTTCCTTCCCTTCCCTGTCGGCTGTCCTTTCTTTCTTTCTGTACCAGGGCTTGAACCTAGGGTCTTATACATGTTAGGCAAGCACTCCACTATTGAGTCATATTCTCACCACTTTATTTATATACATTTTATTTTGAGACAGGATCTCACTGAATTGCTCAGGTTAACTTTGAACTCATTCTGTAGACTATCCAGGCCTTGATCCTCTTGCCTCAGCCTCTAGAGACAATCTCGTCTTCTTTCTACAGTGAAGCTAACAGCAACTTTGGATGGGTCTTACGTGCAAGGAACATCAGGAGACTTCCGTCAAGCTAACTCTTGTCTCTGGGCTGGACAGAACACTGTGCCTGTTTGGAAGGAATGCCTAAAAGTGGTGCCTCGGACAACCTTGGCAAGAAAACAAAAAAATATGAACAAGATGTAGGCATTCAGGGACAGCTCTTCATGGGCCAAATATAGTTAAATGTTTGGGCATATTTTCCAGTAGATTTTTTTTTTTTTTTGTCTTTGGATAAGAGAAGTTATTTATCCAAGTCCCCAAAACAGGCTGGGGATGAGGAGCTGTCTGTGATTCATTCTGGATGTTCGTGGACCTGGAGTGTGTCCAGCCTGTTTGGCTGCCAGTGGCCCTCAGAGAGAAGTGTGTGGCTACATTCAGCCAGGGATGAGGGTGCCGTTAGAGCGGGTGCTGTTAGGAAGGCAGAAAGTACCCCATCTCTGCCTGAAGGGAGGGTCACTCAGAGAAAAGTAGGGAACAAGCACATTTCATACACACATTCCAGTGCAACATGGGAAGGCCGTGAGTACGGAAGTCAACTGTTAAGGTACCTTCTGTACCCCTGACCTCACGCTGATTTCTTAGGGTCAAGGTCATAGGAACTACAACGACAGAGCGCACACTTAAGAAATCCAAATAAGGTCAGTAGTCTAGTTCATAGTACAGACCCGGCATTGGTTTCCTGGTTTGGCAATTGTTCTGTAGTTACGCAAGGTGTTAACCCCGGGGAGGTGGACTGAAGGGTGCTTAGGAACTCTATTCTTTTGTAGTATGTGTATAAGTCTAAAGTTATTTCTCTTTAAAACATAAATGGGAGAAGCCGGAGGGTGGCTCATCAGGTAAAATGCTTGCCACACCAGCATGAGGATCTCAGTTTGAGTCTATGTAAAAGCCAGGCATGGCATACAGCTGTGATCTCAGAGCTGGGAAGGCGGAGACGGACGGATTCCTGCAGCTTGTTGGTGTGTTAGCCCAGCTGAATTTGGTGAGCTTCGGGTTCATCCAGAGTCCTTATCTCAAATAAATAAATAAATAAATAAATAAATAAATAAATAAATAAATAAATAAATAGAACTGAGAAAGATCCCGATGTCAAGCCTACCTCTGGCCTCCACGTGCACACGTAAATACACACTAAAGAAAAGGGGAAATTACCAAGACGATGTCCCGTTGGAGCTCCTTCACTGTCTTCGTAGCACTTTCTCGATGCTTACAGTGGGCTCAGTCTCCAGCCCAGGGCCCCTCTGGTCATCCCACAGTCCTGAAGATGGAACAATTGCTCGAGCTCATGCAGGAGCACGCCTAGCACAGAGGCTTGGTCACTGTTAGCCCACGTTTCCACAGTATTCCCATTTTATTTTAATTTTTAAAGATATGTGTATGTGTGTGTGTATGTGTGAGAGACAGACAGAGAGAGAGAGAGAGACAGAGAGAGAGAGAGAGACAGAGAGCTTTGTGTTCCTATGGAGGACCAAGGGGAATCATCCTGGAGGCCTTCTACCTCCTTTTTGCTTAACTCTGGAATTTCCCAGTGCTGCCTGCCAGAGCCTGAAGTACTCTGGCTATTTCTGCTTTTTTTTTTTTTAATGTGGCATCTGGGATCCGAACTCAGGTCCTTCTGCTAACAGGGCAGAGTCTTAACCCCTGAGCATCTCTCCAGCCCCAGCATTCCCATTTCAGAAAGAGCAGTTCCCAAGCACTGAAGTGAAATGACCTTGTTATGTAGCTAAAATGACTCCACGGTGCTTTCTTCTGTTGACAAGGACCGCTTGTAAAACCTTGGAACTGCCAAGTGAGGTCCGACGTCCTCCCCGCATCTTGTCAAAAGTTCCTCTTTTCCCTGGTCTCTTCTCCCACGGGGGGGGGGGCATCTTTGGGGCTCCCCACGGGCTAGATAGTGTGGTAGGAGGGGCAGAGGGTGGAGATACTGGGGAACCTCTTGCTGCTGACCAGGCCCGGGGGCCACACATTCCATCCTGAAGGCTTTGTACATGGATTCTGTCAACAGTCCGTCCCCTGGGGCATGTTACACGGTGGCCTCTGGTGCTGCGAGTCCAGCGGATGAAAAGTGAAGGTCATTCCAGTTCATTCGGCCCTGTAACAACTCCCAAGACCCCTCAGGGCTGCACCGGGATCTAAATCTAGTTTCTTATGGGGTGGCCTGCTGTGCCTCTGACCCAGCTGATCTTGTATGTTGTAGAGGATACCTACAGCTCGGAGGAGACCGTGGACCACCAGCCTGTCCACCTGAGGGTCATGGATACTGCGGACCTGGTAACGTTCCTCCCGTTCCCTGGAGAGGATAGAGCATCTGCGCAGCCTCCAGAGAAGCGCTGGCCCCCCATGGGCATCCCTGTGATCCTGAATGCAGCTCTACCTTCCTGGGCTCGGGTCTATCATTGTCCAATGAGAAAGCTAGGACAAGCCCGCCTTGGGGGAGTCTTATGACTGCTGGGGTCAGCTCTGACATCCTGTGCTTTGGTCAGGGGTAGGGGGTTGGGGGAGACCTGCTCATCCACAGGTGCACGCCTATTTACACACACACTGAGAGCCAGCCAGCCCAAGGACCCCCCAAAACATCTCCCATGTGTCCTCGCCACTCTGTACCATGATTGGAGTCAGTTCTCAGAGGCCTAAGGGAAGACTAGCAGTGCCAGGGACAGCGGGTCCTTGGAGGGTCATGCTGGAGACTTTGACTCGGTGCCCGAGGGTCCAAGGTCGTCTCTGGCTGGGTGGTGGGAGGGAGAGTCATGAGACAATGTGTCCTTTCAGGCCAAGCCAAATCGACACTCAAGTGCCCCTTTGAAAAGAGATCTGCGGAGAAAACAATGTACAAAGGCCAGGGAGATGGGGGGGGGGAAGGCCAGGTAAGAGAGGGCTTTTACCACCAATCTTCTGTGCCCCGCCTTGGGGCTTCTGCCTTTCACCCCAGGACACCCCCAGGAACTGTGAGCGCTACCTGAACTGGGCCCATGCCTTCCTGGTGGTGTACAGCGTGGACAGCCGTCAGAGCTTTGAGAGCAGCAGCAGCTACCTGGAGTTGCTGGCTTTACATGCCAAGGAGTCGCAGCGGAGATACCCTACCCTGTTGCTAGGCAACAAGCTGGACATGGCCCAGTACAGGTGAGCTGCGGTCTCTGGAGCCTGCTAGCCACATGTGCGTAGGAGCAATGGCATTCCTGGGGATTTCCACTGCTAAGAACAGGAGTCCCCAGAACCTTCCGTAAAGGGCGTGGGTGGTCAGGGTACAGCGAGCACTGGTCTTCCAGTCAGCCGAGGACAGGACAGAAGTACGGCTGGATCACACAGGTCCTTCCTTCCTTCTGGTTTCCGTGGTCTCTCTCGCTTTACCTTTCTTTGCCTTGAGGCTATATGACCTTCCCGTCTTGCTTCCCACAGTGCCCAACTCCTGTTCCCAGGAGAGGTTCTGATTGGTTCCTCGGTCACATGTGTGCTCTGATCCAACCGGCTTGTGCATGGTGCCCCAGACTCACTGCCTTGGTTGGCTGCTGAAGGCTGGGCTGTCTTGGAATGGTTTGGACTTGAGCCAGAGGTCACGCAGACTGGGCCAAAGGGCAGATGACCACAGAGCACTGTAGCCGTGTTTTGCTTGGCTTGGCATGGTGTTTTAAACGACCTGGAACTGGAATGCTTTGAGGTGGGGCCTGTTCCCTTCAGCTGACCACAGAGTCCTCCCCTTCTCTGCCACTCCTTGTGGTTTATACCTCCACCCTTACCAACATCCAAGTGGCCGCCTGGCCCTGAGGCTTTCGACACCCAGCAATCCACTGAACTCTGCAACTTACATAGTGCCCCATGTGGTCAGTTGATCTGTCATAGGGTCTTCATGGGTGGTCCAACCCTCAGACCAAGATAGATTATGTCACTGGGAATGGGGAAGTTGTACAGTGGGAAAATCACTGAAGGTGGTCTTGGTGGAAATACAGAGTCCGGAAGTGGAGTCAAAAGACTGGACTGTGATAAGCCGGTTTTTAATATGAAGGCAGGAGACTACGGACCACCGTTGCTTTACTTTTTCTTTTTTAGTGCTAGGGCCTCATGCAAGAGAAATGAACACTAGCAGAGCTATAAGGTCAGCTCCACTCCCCTTTCTTGGCGCATGTATGTGCGTGTGTGTGTGAGTGTGGGGGGGTGCGTGCGCATGTGTACAAGAGGGCACTTGAGCATGGAGGCCCATGGAAGACATCAGCAATCATCCTAGACTGCTCTGCCTCCTTTATTGCTTTGCTCTGGGGTTTCCCAAGCTTTATCTTCTAGGTCCGGAAGTACAGGCTGCTGCCGTTTTTGTCTGGCATTTTTACCTGGGATCTGGAGATCCCAAACTCAGGTCCTTTTGTGTGTGAAGCAAAGGCTTTAACCCCTGAGCCATCTCTCCAGCCCTCCAAGCCCATTTCTTAAAAAAATATTCACTCGCCATCCCTTGGACAGGTATACAAAATGTCTCATGGGTCAGCCACGGCTTCCCGAGTCACCTCGTGGCTCTGCACCCTTCAGTGTTCTAGAACTGGTCCCCAAGCCGGGGCTGAGGATGGCTCATTCCCTGCTTTCTTCCTCCGGCCACAGGCAGGATCTAGCACCGGGAAACTGTGCTCTGGCTTTTCTCTTCCTTATCTTCGTCCTGAAATTCTGGTTTTGGCAACATCAGCCACCATATTGCTGTGTGCCAAGTCTGTGCTAAGCACTTGACGGAAATTGCCTTTCTTAGTCCTAACAATCCTGAAAAGCAGATGTCATGACCCCTTTATCACTGATGAGTTAGTTAAACAGGCTCAGAAGGTGGGTGGGCTCAGATCCCCCCCCCCCCCCGAGCCAGTAGGTGGGGATGCTTGGGCGGATATGCTTCTGACTCTCTGTTTCACCCTGTTTTCTCAACAGACAGGTCACCAAGGCCGAGGGTGCAGCTTTGGCCAACAGGTTTGGGTGCCTGTTTTTTGAGGTCTCCGCCTGCCTGGACTTTGAGCACGTGCAGCACGTCTTCCACGAGGCGGTGCGGGAGGCACGGCGGGAGCTGGAGAAGAGCCCCCTGGCCCGGCCTCTCTTCATCTCGGAAGAGAGGACCGTGTCCCATCAGATTCCTATCACTGCCCGGCACGGGCTGGCCAGCTGCACTTTCAACACCCTCTCCACTGTCAGCCTGAAGGAGATGCCCACCGTGGCCCAGGCTAAACTGGTCACGGTGAAGTCATCCCGTGCCCAGAGCAAGCGCAAGGCGCCCACCCTGACCCTACTAAAGGGCTTCAAGATTTTCTGAGGGCCCTTCTGCAGCAACTTCAGGCTTCGTGGATGGGCAGGGCTGCACGATTGGGTCTGGCTATCTCTGCCAGCCGTTCCCTCTCATGTGCACTCGCCTGTGCATCTGGTGGACATTGACTATGCCTTCAGCGCCAAGCCCAGCACCCTCTGCTCAGTTCATCGTGCGAGCTGTAAGGGGCAGGCAGGAATGTCGTTCCTGGTCCCTCCAGGCTGAGTACCCTGGAGGGAAACTGCCATTGCAATAATCCAGAGACCTGGGGTCAGTCGAAGCAGGAAGAAACTGCAGGGCCCATCCGGTGCCATGACCTTTTCTGGCTCCAGCCACTGCCAGGCCAGCTGTGGCCAGGCCCCTTGGGGGCAGCTCTGGATGGATAGCTCAGAGAAGCCTTGTCGGAGAGAAAGCTAGCCAACAGCCTGAAAGATGGACATTCCCCGAGGTCCCAGCGCCACCTGGTGGAAGATAAAGACAGGACGGATGTTCAGAGGCCAAAGCCTGGTTCCTCCGGTGTTCGGACCTTGCAAAAGTCCAGGCTACAAACCCTACTGTTTATCCAAAGAAAGTCTAGTGAAAATCCTACAGCAAAACCTGGACAGGGCCATGAAGTCCAGGCACGGGTATTTCTAGCAGTTACTTCTCAAGGGAGTAAAGAGGACCCTGGGGGGGGGTTGCCCAGGGTCAGGGCCTTCTAGCAATTTTTCCGCTGGTCTCAGGTCTTGTCCATTCTGTTAATAGACCCTCAAGACCACCCTTCCAGTTTAATGACCAGGGCTGCAAAACAGGGTGATTCTCTCTAGTGTGCTGGTCCTGTGGGAACCCACAACTAGCAGGATCAGACACCCTCCGGCAGGCCCCATTGACCTGCTTTCTGGAAGGTAGAAGTGTCCACATTTGCAGTCTGCGTTAGCAGGACACTGGGATGCTTAGCAACAGGTCTGAATGTTTAGAGCCCAGTTTTGCATGACAGAACCTAAAGTGTCTGGGGCTTGTTAGGCTTATGTTTGTATAAATTATTTGTTGTCTTTATCACACCACAGTTCAGGCGGTAGACTGAATCAGGATCCCACTATCCACAAGGGAAGTCTCTCCTACACAGGTGGTGCAGTTTACCACAAACTCTCTGTAGATGAGCACATATAGGAGAGGCTTGGGAAGGGTTGGGGAGCATCGTGACCTGAGGAGCCAGATCCTCCTGCTCCCATTCTGTAACTGGGGAGGCCAAGGTCACAGGGAGGCCATGAAATACTGAAGACCATGGGGTGCAGGGCCTGGCCCCAAGTCCTGACCCACAGAACAGCTCCAAAGTTTGCACTTCCAATGCCACTTGTGTACATCAAACACCACAGTGTTTGAACCAACTATGCAATTCCAACGGCCCACTCTGAAAAGCATTTTATTATAAGATTTTTTTTAAATAATGAATTTGCATCTGATTTCAGTTCATCCATTGTATCTACTAAAAATAAGTTAGGCTGCTTGGGGTTAGTTAGACTGGCTAATCCAGGGGATTTGAGGCCACCAAGCTGAGCTCAGAGCTAGCTGTACGGTGTGTCTGGCTTGGGGTTGGCGGTTACTCCGTCCGTGGACTAGCTCTCTGTTTCCTGTGGTTCCGGAAGGTAGACCTGTGGATCGTCTTTCTCATTCAATTCTATTCCCACCAGGGCCAAGTCTGGCTTTCCTGAGGTCAGCATCTCTTTCAGGTTGTTCAAGCTGTTGCTTTCTTTGTCCCCGGCATCACGAAGATACTGGGCTTCTGGCGTCTCTTTCTCCTGGGACTGCCTCTTCCGATTTCTGAGTGGAGAAGACACAAGAGTTAATCAGGGATAGCGAGTGGCTGGGCCAGGACTGGGTCTCCCCAGCAGTGAGAGAACTTGAAGGGCAGAGCCTGCCTGTAGAAGGGAGGTGGTGGGGGAGAAATGTCGAGGCTCGGTGAGTCTATTCCTTCCACAGAGACAGCTGCTGCTTACTTACACATCGCCTTATCAAATCCGCACCCGCACGGCCACCTGGGAGTTCAGCTTCAATTGTCAGCCCTGTCTTCCCCCCCACCCTCCCCAACCCCCACCCCCTCATAATGAATACCTGCCTTCTTCATTAATCTCCTGGAACTTCTCACCAAACCCTATTCCCTATTTATTACAGGTCCCTGTTCCCTGTACCTGTCCCACAACAGGAAATTCCTAGCTAACTTCCCATCCCTCCCTGCTTACATCTCCAAACGGGTTGACATGCACCAATGGTCAAGCATGGAAAACCCAGTCCTGTACCGATCACTATACAGCTCATGCACTTTCACTAGCTGCTACAGGCCCTTTCCTCAGTCTGACATTTCTCCTAGTAACTCCCACAAATCTTTCCTTTTTCTGATCTGACTTATTCAAGAGACCCCCTGGACCTCTGACCCAGAGTGAAAGGAGCTGAGGACCAAAGAACCAGAGAATTTTCTCTGTGTGTGTGTGTGTGTGTGTGTGTGTGTGTGTGTGTGCGCGCGCGCGCAAGTACGTGCACATGCCACTGCAGATATGTGGAGGTCTGAGGGCCACTCGCAGGAGGTTGGTCTCCTCTTCCACCATGAGGACTCCAGGAATAGACGTCAGGGCGTTAGACTTGGCGCTTTGACCTACTGACATAGGGATGGAGGTGGGGCAGAGTGTCTGAAGGACAACACCATTCTGGGTCATTCACTTGCTTGGACAAGGCTTGGGGTGATTATCAAGGATGGTTGCTGCTTTCTTTGCAACAGTTTCGGGTTCTTTTTCTTTTCAATTGTGCGCGTGTATGTGTGTGTATGTGTGCGTGTATGCACGTATGTGTGTGTATAACCACGACGAATTCGGGAACCACCATGGACCACCTCCTCCTCCTCCTTGTTTACTCTGCCCCGGGATTCACACGCTCCGCCCTACCAGGACCAGAAACTCAGGCCACCCAGCTTTCACCTGGCGTCTATACGTGGAGTCTAGGATCCGAACTCAGGACCTTCCGCCTGCAAGGCAGAGGCTTAACCCCTGAGCCACCTCTCCAGCCCCAGTTTTGGGTTCTTAAAGATCCCCTTATAGTTGCATTTTGCCACACCAAAGGTGGGGAAGCAGGAGTCTTTAAGTGGCTCCTTTCTAGATTGCTCTGTGGGAAGAAACCCTCCCTCTCTGCACTTTTCACCCCAGATCATCTTACCTATTTGCCTGGATGCTCTTTCCCAAGAGCACCATGCTTATCATGACCACCACAACTGTCAGGCCCAGGATGGAATAGTTCCAAGGAGCCGCTGAGGAAGGAAAGGAGGAGAGAGAGAGACTCTTGAGAAGTTGGCAAGCGCCCCCTGGACCCATTGGGACTCAGGCTCAGGCCCAGCTCATTTGTCTCCTGCTTAGGGGGACCCTCGTCAAACCCCTCTTGTCTGACCAGTGAGTGATGGATGGGTGAGTGGATGGGACATGTTCTCTGCTCTGAGAAGCCCTTCATCCTATGGGAGAGACAGCACTGGAGCAGGATAATGGATAGCGCAGGGAAGGGAGTGAGGGGCAAGAAATCAGGCCACTCTCTTGGATTTTACTGCGTTAAGGAAAAGAAGGAAGAAAGAAAGAGGTGTGGGTGGAAGGCATGGGAAAGAGATACGCCGATCAAACTGCATTCAACAACTACAGAAAACATGCAAAGTGGTGAGTCAGGATTTGAATATCTAAGATTCATTGGTACTGTCCTAAAATCAGGCAGGTTCTCTCTCCCCCACACAAGTTAATTACTTCCCTTCTGCAAACCTCCATACCTCCCGAAGCCTTGTGGCTGGAGAGATGGCTCAGTGGATCAAGTGTTTGCAACTCCAGCCCTGGAAGGTGGAGTCTAGGAATGCCCAGAGCAAGCGGGCTAGCTAGACTGGTCCAAATGGTGCACAAGAGGGTTAAATCAGAGACCCAAGCTTGGGACACTAACATAGGAGAGAGATCATGGATGATTCCTTGCTCACTCTCAGACCTTTAAATACATGCACACACTTATTTGCACACACACACACATACACACACACACACACTCCTACATGAAAGCAAGCATAAATACATGCACACATACATAAAGATGAAAAGAAAAATATCTTTCTTTGCTGCATAACCCTCCCTACAACCTTAATATTAAATTTAAGGGCTCGTGAATGCTTGGTAAGCACTCCGTCACTAACCTATATCCCATTCTCCCCCCTCCCCTTTCTTTTCCTTTTGAGGTGGGGTCTTGCAAATTTGCCCAGGCTAACAGTCAACTTGCTGTGGAGCCGGGACAAGCCTTGAACTTTCAGTCCTCTTGCTCAGCCTCCAGAGTATGCTGATTATAAGTCTGCACAGTAGCCATTAATAAATAGAGTGGGCTGAGGGACTGGCTGCCCCAGGAAAAGAATGGGGGGGGCTCAGCTCAAATCCTCTGGGTTGTGAGGTGCTCAGTCTCTGCCCCTTATGGAAGAAGGGTACCACTTGGCGTGGGCTTCAGTCAGACTGCCCCCCCTCCATCTCCCCAAAGTCCCCCAGGGCTTACCATCTTCTACTCGGAAAAACCAAATCATCTCTTCCAGCAACTCCTGGTTTATTGGGGTGCGTTCTGGGGTTTCCAAAACCTCCTGGCCGAGCTCCATGTCCCTGCTTCTGGTTGAAATGCTTCGGAAAACAAGTCAGCTGCTCTCCTGGTTTCTCACGTTCTGGCCCCTGAGCACCAACCCCGGAACACCCCTGGAAACAAAACAAGAAAGCCTGTGAGGAGATGTCCCCCCAACCCGGTAGACCAGCCTTCTTTGTCTAAACGCAGCAAGCTTCTACTCCACGGTTTTAAGGCTAAAAAGAACCAGAACTCAAGCCCTAGGGAATGGTGAGCGCGAAAGAAAGAAAGAAAGAAAGAAAGAAAGAAAGAAAGAAAGAAAGAAGGAAGGAAGGAAGGAAGGAGGATGGAGGAAGAAGGACTTAATGCAATCCGGGACTGAAGTAATTCATATCCTTCAATGCCGTACATTCAAATACCTAACAACCCACTCCCTCCTTCACACATCCCCCTCCCCCCGCTTCCCTCCCCTTGCCGATCCCAAGCCTGCCTTTCCATCCTTCCGCCAGTACAAGCACCCCCTGTTCCGCCACTTCACCTCCCCGCCCCCCCACCCGCACCCCGAGTCACTATTCAACTCCCTCCACTCCACTCCCTCCCCCTCCAACATCCCCCGCCCGAACCGCCCCCTCCCACCCTCACCCTCACTCCCCACTACACACACTCCCCCCTCCTCCCATCCACTCATTTCCCCCTCCCTCCCTTTGTTTCCTCCTTTTTTCATCTACCTTTGAATATCTCTTATACAAGACTCTAGTTAACAGCTTTTTATCTCTGGCCAGGGGGTGAATACAATACCCATCAGGATGAGTGAAGAGGGCATTGCAGGAGCAGCACAAAACTGCAAAGAAAATCAACGAACCATAATCCAGAACTTCAGAGACTCTATATCAACCACCTAGAACTAGGCCAGCCTAATCTCTCCCCATCTCTTACCGTACTGAGCTCAGGGAAATTTGCGGAAAGGGGGCGTACGATTGTAAGAGCAAAAGGATGGGAGGAGCAATGATATGCGAGATACTCCACACAAGTTAGGGCCGAAGCAATCATAATTGGACTTTGTATGCCCTGCGCAATGTCCCACACACTATTGACCCTACAAAGTCTAGCATTTGCTAAAGGCACCAAGATCTTTGGAGACAAGGAATTGACAGCCATAGTAGTGTTCCTATGCTTAAGGGGAACACAGGAAAGGGTTCAGAGAAAAGCCACTGGATCCTTGTACGTCATCAGAGAGGAGGTCCCAGAGGAGAGTCTGGGCATAAACACATTAAAGGATTCTCCGGGATTGGGGGGGAGGCACTGGGGGATGAAGGAGGGGAGGGGAGAGGGGGAGGGGGGGAGAGGGGGGAGGTGAAGGAGGTAGAGGAAGAGAAAATAGAGGGAGGGAACCGTTTGTACCTATTAAGTTGTTGTGTGGTATATGTTTAAAAGGGGGTTGGGTTTAGTCGTAGTGTAGAGCACTGCCTAGCAATGCGAAGCTCTGGGTTCGGTCCCCAGCACCGAAAAAAAAAAGAAAAGATAACAAGAAAAAGAAAGAAAGAAGAAAGAGAAGAAAGAAAGAAAGAAAGAAAGAAAGAAAGAAAGAAAGGAGGGCGGGAGGGGGAGGGGGGAGGGGGGGGGGGGGGGAAGGGATGAAAAGGGGAGGCAAGGACGGAGCAGGAGGACCAGAAGAAAATTCAAGATTGAGTCAGGAGGATTTCTGTCGTTCAAGGTCAGACTAGCTAGGCTACAAGCACGACATGGAGAATTCCGGGTTACCTATCAAAACCCGGCCAGGAAAAAAAAATCAGTTAATCATAGATTTTAAAAAAGGAGGGCTGGAGAGGTGGCTCAGGGGTTACGCCTCTGCCTTGCAGGCGGAAGGTCCTGAGTTCAGATCCCAGATCCCACGTATAGACGCCAGGCGGAAGCGGGGGTGGCCTGCGCTTCTGGTCCTGGTAGGGCGGAGCCTGTGAATCCCGGGGCAGAAGGAGGTGGAGGCGTCCATGGTGGTTCCCGAATTCGTCCGTGGTTCTACACACATAGACACACGCGCACACACAATACATACACACGCACACAATTGAATAAATACTAAAAAAAAAAAAAAAAAAAAAAAAAAAAAAAAAAAAAAAAAAAAAATTTAAAAAAGGAAAGAAAAAGAAAAAGTAAGAGGGGTGTGTGACCCCGGAACAGGTGGAGCATGAAGAGGCGAGGGTCGTAAAGGAGGAGCGTCAAGTCTGTCATTAAAGGTCTCGTGTGCGGAGGGGCGCGTTGATCCGAGAGCCGCAGGGATGCGGCTGAGCCAGCGCGGGCCAAGGCCCTGGCAGGACTCGCGGAAGGCGCCCCGCTCTCCTCCAGCCCCGCAGCGCCCCGCTGCAGCTCCATCCACCTCTGTTTTTTCCTTTGCAAACTTCCCCCCAATTACTCCGTAGCCGCGACAGCCAATCACAGGCCGGTTTCACGCCCATGTGACCAAAGCTTGGTCAATTACAGTTCTAGGCGCACCCGCTCCGCAGAGCTGGGCCTGGAGGGGAGCCCCGCCGCTGAGCGTCCCTGCAGCCGGCCGGGAGCTGCTCTTCGCTGAGCTAGATCGTCAGCGCCGTGCATCGGAGAACCCGGGAAGGTGGGATGAGGCCACGTGATCAGAGTTTTAGTTGTTTTGTTTGCAAGACGGTGAGCCCCTTTCCTTAGTTTGAGCCTGTTGCCTTCCCAACAGAGCAAAATAGGTGACTTTTTATTTTATGTATGTGTGTATGTATGTTTGTATGTATGTATATGTGTGTGTATGGATGTATGTGTGTGTGTGTGTGTATCAGAGGGCACTGTGTGTCCTTGTGGAGGACCAACGTTGACTTGGGAATCATCCTGGATTGCTTTTACCTCCTTTTTGCTTCACTCTGGGATTTACCAGGCTCCACCCACGAGGGTGGAAAGTGCGGGCTGCTGCAATTTCTGCCTGGCGTTTTTTTATATAGGACCTGGATTCTGAACTCAGGACCTTTTGCTTGTGAGGCAGAGTCTTAACCTCTGAGCCATCTCTCCATACCCCAGGTGACATTTTGATGGGCCTAACCTTAGCTACTCTCAAAACAATCACTAATTTAGACATTTTTTATACTACCTTACCACTTAACATAAGACTTTTTTCTATATCCATTTTTTTTCTATCGTGTATATGTGTATAGTGTGTGTGTGTGTGTGTGTGTGTGTGTGTGTGTTTCATGAGCATGGGCTGCAGTGTGTAAGCAGGTAAGAGTGCACTTGAGTGGCTGTGCACTTGGAGGCCCAAAGGTGATTCCCAGAATCATCCTCCATAGGTTTCCACTGTAATGTTTTGAGTCTAGGTCTCTAATGAGACCTAAGGTACACCACTGGAGTTAGTCTGATTAGCCAGCTTGTTGTGGGGATTCCCAGGCAGTGTCATGGCACCCCAGTATTTTTATGTGAGATCTGGGAATCTGAAATCGGTCCCTTTGCTTTCAAGGCAAGGCTTTACCACTGAGGCATCTCCCCAGGCCGTCTATATCCATTTTTAAAGAAAAGATACCATTAATTCTGACAACGTATTTCATTGAAGCCAAGTACATTATCATTTCAATGTTATTGAGGTATCGTTCACTTTTCCCAGGTGTTTGAAATTGGACACAAATTGTATACTTATTCCACATCTCCATCTAGCTGTGTTTCAAGTATTCGGTAACTCCATTTGACTAGTAACTATTGTATTGTCCAAAGCCAAGCCTGGCAGTTAATTCTCCTGGCAGTTCCCCCTCCCCAAACTCTTCCACTTCCCCACCCCCTTACCCATTCCTTGCTACCAAAGACCACAGGACCTGAGAAGTGGGTTGGACTTACAAGAACCCCCCACTCAATCTGGCTTTACCATTGGTTAAGTACATTTAGGAAAATTCCTCGCTCCAGGATCACTGGCCTTAATGAAGCATTAAAT
Organism: Typhlomys cinereus; assembly: GCA_023101885.1. Lineage (NCBI taxonomy): Eukaryota > Metazoa > Chordata > Mammalia > Rodentia > Platacanthomyidae > Typhlomys > Typhlomys cinereus. Next base: position 1,416,136 of record JALPQD010000337.1, read on the forward strand.
AAAAATAAGATGTCAATCCCAATAGCATCTACATTAGCTTAGCCAAGAATACAAAACACCTCTGTCGAAACTGTCATTTGGTCTGGGGAAATAGTTCAGCTGTTAAAGTGTTTGTTTCCCACATAAACAAAAGGCCCAGAATCAGATCAACAAGTGTCACTTGAAATGTCAGGTGGTTATGGTAACCTTGTAATTCTAGCACCTGAAGGCAATGCTTAGGAATCCCCAGAGCACGCCAGCTAGCCAGACTATGATTCCCAACATCCTGCTTCAGCCCCCACATGTATGCCTGCTCATAATGCAAACACAGGTGCAGACATTCACACAACCTATATGTACATACTCATGAGAATTTTAAAAAATCCTAACTCTAGACCCAAAGAAATGTGTTCTGAATAAGTTATAAAAAATATTAGTTATCCTTAGGGCAATCAAATTCACTTTTTAGGACCTTGATTGGGTTATTCTATGAGTTTACACAAAAATAAACATCTATAAGTAACTGAGTCAATATTGATGAGGGAGATGAAGAAGCTAAACCTAACAAATATTGAGACACAGTACTAAGAAATGTGGTTTGGATATAAGACCATATTACAAGACTGAAGGATTGAAATAGAGATATGAAAGACATCTGTGTATACATGGGGACTTGGTATCCAATAAAGGCAGCTCTCCCAAGTAATAGGAGAGTTATTTAACAGGGTAGGGGAAGCTGGTTTACTATATAGAAAAAATAAGAGTGAATGTATGGCTAACAAGCAGTGTGTATCCGATTCCACATGCATCTAAGGTTTAAGCATCAGAGAAAAATGCAAGCTAATAGAAGGGTAGGACTTCTTAACCAAACCATAAAAGTTGAAATCATTCAACAACAACACGAGTTTTGGATTTGCATAAAATAAGGATATTTGTTGCTAGGGATGTAGCTCAGTTAGTAGAATGCTTTCCTAGTATGCACAAGACTCTGAATTTGATTCCTAGTACCACATAAACCAGGCATGGTGACACATACATCTGTCACCTCAGCAGTTTGGGAAAGAAAAGGCAGGAGGTTACCAGCTACATAGTGAGTTCTAGGCCAGCTTGGTCTACATAGGACCCTATCATCAACAAAAAGGAGATCAGGGCCAGCGAGGTGGCTCAATGAGTCAAAGCACTTGTCACACAAGCCTGGCGACTTGACTTTGATATCTAGGAACTCTGTAAAAAGCAGGCACAATCGCACACAGCTGTAATCTCAGCATTCCTGCAGTCAAGTGGAAAGCAGAGACAGGAAAATTATCTAGAAGGTCATGGGCCATTTAGCTTGGAGTCTGCTGTGCTGTTATAGAAACAAGAGACCCTACCTCAAAACAAGCTAGATGGAGAAAACCAACTCCTGAAAATTGTACACACACAGAGACACACACATACACACACACACAAGCAACTTGTGATAAGATGCTTGTGATGCGTAAAAATCAAGACGAGATTGCAATCTAGAATTCTCAAAGATGTAGGTGAGTAGATAAGAAAAGATCACAGCCCCAGATCACAGCAGAGAATGTAAGCAGGCACTTTACGAAGCAGGAAACCTGAAAGACTAGCAAGGGAGGAGAAGAGAGATACATGTGGGCTGATATCTATGATGGAACATGTAGTTTTTAAGATGTACGATGTTGTAATAAACACATAAAACATACAGAGGTCAGGCAGATAGATGGTTGAGTGGGTAAAAGTGCTGAACAAGCTGGATGACATAAATTCCATCTCTGGAGCACACATAAAAAAGCTAGATATGGTGATGCACTTCTCTGTGTGTGTGTCTGTGTGTGTGTATGTGTGTGTGTGTACATGTATGGCATGTGTGTATCAGAGGATACTGTGTGTACTATAGAGACTCAAGTGTGACTTTGGGAATCATCCTGGACTACTCTACCTTCTCTTTGCTTTGCTTTGAGACATCCCAGGTTCCACCTTCCAGGACTAGAAGTGTAGACTGCTGCCATTTCTCCCCAGCATTTTTTTTTCTCTTGGGATCCAGGACCCAAATTCAGGTCTTTCTGCTTTTTTTTTTTTTTTTTTTTTTTTTTGTCTTTCTGCTTTTGAGGCAAAGATTTAACTCCTGAAACATCTCTTCAGTCCTTTGATACAATCCCAGAATACTTACAGCAAGAAAATTGTTCAGACACTTGTTGGCTAGCTAGCCTGAGTACGTGGCAGAAACAAGAGAGACCTTGCCTCAATAAGGTGGAACTCCTAAAAGTTGTCTTCTGACCTCCACATGCAAACCCTGGCACACGAATGCCTGTAAAACACATACACACCCTCTCTCTCTCAAATAAATAAACCTAAAATTAAAAAATGCAGAGACTAAGGAGTTGCAATCCAAACCCTTCCCATTCTATTAGCACAGAAACCAGAAACTTATTTTTGTTGGTAAACTTAGCTTTCTAGAAAGAGCATCATAATATTGTCCTTTTAAAATTTTATCAGACAATACTTTATTAGCTCCTGTAATCAAATCCATGCAGATAGGACCTTGCACACTTAATGTACTATATTACCCTGGTACAAATGGGAAAAAATTTAAATTTAGTATTTCTAGTCCAATGTGGCTATTATGCGTTCACACATGCATGTGTTCCCATACACATGCAGACATACATGCACCGATGCACCCTCCCCCCATATACACATGGAAATGGAAAACATAAAATTAAAAACAAAAGCCCAGAAAACAGCACTTGACGCATATCACCATGCTTTTGTTACTAAGTGAAAGTCCGGGCTTTATTTGGATGTCACTTTCCCCACTAAAATCCTTTTCCTGTTTCAGATCCTTCACGCTGCATCTGGTTGTCACACTCCCTTCATCCCTGCTCCGGGTTTCACCATCTGCTATTAGCTGTGATTCCTGCCAGAGCCCCTAAGCCAACTGAGAACACTCACCCCAGATTCCTGGGACCCTGATCTGCTGATGGTACCGCTCTGCTGGTTTCTTCCTCTTCCTCTCCCTCCTCACCGAAGCACTAGACAGCTGTCCCCAGGGAGGCTCAACTACAGCCTGGGCGCCGGGCTCCAGGCAGCTGAGGCCCTTCTGGTAACTCCGCCCTCGGCACACACCCAGGCCGGGTGCCTTACTTTGGGGGTGAATGAACCCTTGAACGAGTGACCTCAGGCGACAGGCAGACTCCACCTGACTTGCACAATCAGGCAGCATCAAGAGCCCGGTGGATTCCATCCTTGTGCGGTGCCCACTCGGGCCTCTGCTTCTTAATTATTATCAATCTTTAACCACGGCAGGGAGTTGAGCTGCCCTTTACAGTGGTTGCTTTCTCCTAGCCAAGGCCATGGAGTCACGTGAACTCCCCAAAAGAACCATAAAGTCAAGTCTTGGAGGATGGCAGTTGGGGAGAGCCAGGAAGTGAGGCGCTCCCCTCTCGAGGTTGGTTCCATTCTGACGGCTGTGTCTGCAGCAGCCCATGTCATCGACCCAGCGAGGACTGGGGCTCCTGTTTCACAGATGTGGAAACAGAGGTTGAACCAGGCGCAAGTCCAAGTTTCTCTCTGAGTTAAGCACTCGTGGGAGACTGCACAGTTAGGCACAAGTGTCAACTTGACTTGTGAGGGTTTGAGCTCTGGGCACAGATGTAGAGAGTTGATGGTTGAGTTAAGCCCAGAGCAAACCTGAAGGAGATTGTCTAGCTGATGGGGAAGACCCAGCCCATAGTGGGTGGGACTAGGTCCTGGAATAAATCACCGAGAGCTGGTTGAGAAAGTCGGCATGCTTGTGTACACTTGGCCAGACATGCTGGTTTGGCAAGTAAGGATTGTCCATCTCTCAGCTGATATGTAGAGATGGTGTGGCCAGTTCCCTCGGCCCTGTGTTGGTGCGTGCTCTCCCATCAAGCTGGACTGAGAACTGTAACCAGACTGTTGTAAGGAAATAAACCCCTTGTTCCCTTAAACTGTTTGGTGGTCATTTATCAGCAACTATGCAGATGAACTGCAACAGAGACCCTGTCTCAAAAAGCAACGTGAACGGCACTGAGAAGCAGCAGCCCAGGTAGGTTGTCCTCTGGGCTCTACAATCAGAGAAAGAGAGAGATAGAGATAGGGATAGAGAGAGAGAGAGAGAGAGAGAGACTATAAATGAAATAACTACGGCCTGTGACGATTTCAGCGAACAATTTAAACAATATAGTGACCTGAAAAGAGAAAAGGTAGGAGAACCACATTTATTATCTCACTGTACTAAAACATGGAGGATGAACCAACCATGTAGAGAACTGAAGTGTCAGGTTCAAAGACACCGAAGACGCAGAGCTTATAAGAGACTGAAAAACAAAAAGACGATCCGCAGCGAGGCAGGTGAGGAGGAGAAGTGTCAAGGAATCAAGTTGGAGGGCAGATAAGAGAGGGTCGCGTGGGGGCTTGAAAGTTACTAGAAGGTTTCAGGCAGGAAAGTGCCAGTTTTCCCACTGCCGAGTGGGCGATGGATTGTCTGGGAGCAAGAGAGGGGCAGGCACCACCGGGCAGCTGCTACTGGTCTCTAGGCTGGAGGTATGGAGAGTACAAGATATGGCGAAGATTCCTAGACGCATCTTGGAAAGGAAGGCGTCTGAAGTTTCAAGAGAGGAACTCCACAGGTGTCGATACACAAGGAATTTATTGGCTCCCATAACTAGGAAGGGCTGGGTGGAGCTGACCTTGGGCTGGCTGGAAGCCAGGGCTCAAAGAACCTAAGCACTTTCTTTCTCCGCCTCCCTCCCTGGTTCTCTGGAGATAATGAGGCTCCTTAGGCTCCTTATCACCAGGAAACTGAAGCAGGGGATTGGACGTCGCTCTTACTCTGGGAGGGGAAGACGATTTCGTCTTGAGCTGTGGTTCGAACATTCCTGGGGAGAGACACTCCTTGTCCTGATGTGTGTCTTCGTGGTTTGTCTGTTACTATAGGGACAGGGGTACTTAGGTTCTGTGCATGGTCAGCTCGAGCGTCAACCTCAAGTAGCCTGGAGCCAAAGGCCATGAGCTGCTGCCCATTGCTCTGAGCCGGTGACCGCTTAGCCACACTCCTCCCTCTTCACCTTGAAGGAGAGACAGTCACAGAGCTCTGATTTTTTCTCTTCTTCCTCCTACTCTTCACCCCAGTCCTCTCTGTGTACTCTATCCAGTGATTCTTGCGGCGCTCGGTGTTACACTAGAGATGAGCATTTACAGGTCTATCCCTGGCCTCATAGATGGCTGGCTGTCCAATGTGTGTGTGTGTGTGTGTGTGTGTGTGTGTGTGTGTGTAGATGCCTTTAAATCCGGGATGGTGACCGCTGTGGAGACCTAGAGCACAGAACACATGGCCAAACCCTGCCTTTCTCATAGATTCCTCTGCAGTAATCAAGCCTCAAACTCCCCTTTCCTGGCTTTGGGCTCTCTGCCTAGAAGATGGCAATTGGCAGCTTTCTCCTGCTGTCCTACTGTCCGCCGCCTCATGGTCAGTTCCCCTTCAGCTTCAATATCCTCTTTATCCGTTGAGAAGCACGTTCAGCTGCACATAAGGGGTTATCTTCCCAGGCAGTTCATGCAGGGACTCAGCTGTAGAGAACTTCCCTATGTGCATGAAGCCCTGGTTTCGACCCCAACACCCCGTCAGGCAGACATGGTAGACCTTCCTTCAAAGGAGAAATGCAGAAGTAGTCAGTTAGTGATAATGTAAGATCAAAGAAATCAGGGCTGAGGTTTCTGGGGTTCTTTCCTGATCCCAGGATGGCTGGCGCAGGTCCCGCCATCACGTACAGTTTCTAAGCAGAGCGAAGGAAAGGGGACATAGAGGACGAACCAATGGCATGGGGAGCGGAGGCTGAGAGAGTCGTTCCCACGGTGGCAGGGCAGCCAGGTGGGCTGAGCAGAGCACAGACTCTGTCAGCAGGGTAGGTGACCTCCGAAGGCCAGGCCCACCTGAGGCACAAGGATAAAGTGGAGAGGGAGGGTCCACAGGCATCGAGATTGACGTATGAAGAAATCAGTGACGGAGTGTGGATGCGCCACCGCTCGTGTACGCAGTCAGAAGCAGCTCTTAGAGGTAGTTTCTCCTTCCACCTTATGGGTTTCAGGGATCAAACTGATCATCAGGCCCGGAGAAAGAATCTTCACCCACTGAGCTATCTCACCGATCCCCAACACCTGACTTTTTTACTTGAATCTAGAATGTTGGTGACCTGCTTCCGCAGTCCCCAGAGCTTAAGAGGTGGAAGGAGTCCTAAAGATCAAGCGTTGGAGGTCCATCCTCAGCTACTGAGCAAGCTTTAGGCCAACCTGGGCTATCTGAGACCTCGCCTGTCAAAAAACAAGCAAATCAGGAGCTGGTGAGATAGTTCATGTGCCTGGTGACCTGAGAGCAGAACAATGTAGTAAAACCTTAGCTAAAAAGCAACACAAACACGGCATCAAGCATGTCATTGAATATGGACTTTTGCTTTCAACAGAACCACATAACTCTTCAAGAGACTAATTTTTTAAAAAAATATTTTATTTATAAAAGGAAGGGGAGGCAAGAATGGAGGTCAGATGACAACTTTTAGAAACTCTTTCTCTCATTCCACCATGTGGGGTTCCGGGGATTAAACTAGGAACTGTAGCTTTGCAAGCAGGCCCTGTAACTGCTGAGCTATCTTGCTGAACCCTGAAGGACTGATTTTTGTGTTAAACCCAGAGTGAGAAAAATCACATACTGGAACCTGATGGGAATTTTTAGAAAAGGCAGGGTATTTAAATCCAAGATTGTTCCTCATTAAACTCTGGCTTGGTATCTTTACCTAAATAGGGTTGTTAAGAGGTGACCAAAATCAGAAGAAAATCATTGTTATGTTGAAGAACTCAATGGGTAGATGCTTTTTCAATACACACAGACCTTACAGGAAATGCACTTCACAAAGTGTGATAAATTGGGAACAAACTTAAGTAATGGAGCAAAGTAGGCAATTTCTCAAGAAAAAGCCATTCTTTCTTCCATAGTTTACTCCATTTAGTTTGGCATGGAAGACTTTCTATGTCGTTGACCCTAATTTATCATTCTCAGTTCTTTCTATGACTGTGACTTGTTGGTGCTAGTTATAATATAACCGAATACCTTCTTCGGACCATGTCTCAGTCAGAGTTCATAAGTGGAATAAAGTCAAAGTCTAAGGCCATCTGTTTAGATCAGTGTTTTTGAAGCTTAATCATGCACATCACTGAGACTGGTTTAATTTAAGATGGATCTGTCAAGTAAGCATCCCGTGGCCCCAGAGGTCATGAAAACACTTCAGATATAGGTGTGGTGGTACCTGGAATCCAGTACTCTGGAGGAGGAGGGGAAGAGGGAGGAAGAGAAGGGAGAGGAGGAAGGAGAAGGGGAGGGAAACAGAGGAAGGACAGGGAGGAGGGAAGAGGAAGGGGAAGAGGTGGATTAGGAGGGGGAGGAAGAGGATTCTAATCCCCAAAGGCTATCAGAAAATCTGAAGTGTTTTTAGCATCATTATTTCAGAAGGTGACAAAATCCTGACCCAGATGGTACTTGGGACAAGTCCTAAACCCTTTCCTTTTGTCTCAGGTAATATACAAATATCTGTCGTGGGTCCCGGGAAGAATACACCATCAATAAAGTGCTTGTCAAACTAGCATGAGGTCCTGAATTGGATCCCTAGAGCCCGTGGGAGATGGCTGGTGACACACGCCTGTAATCCAACGCCAGGGTGACCAGAGAGAGGCAGATCCCTGACACTTGCCAACCAGCCTGTCTAGCCTACTTGGTGAGCCCCTGGCCAGGGAGAGACCCTGTCTGAAAGACAAGGTAGGGCTGGAGAGATGGCTCAGGGGTTAAGACTCTGCCTTGCAAGCAGAAGGTGCTGAGTTCTGATCCCAGTGGCCTGCAGTTCCTGCCCTGGTGGGTGGAGCCTGGAAAATCCCAGAGTGAAGCAAGGAGGTAGAAGTAGTCAAGGATGATTCCTGAAGTCACCCTTGGTCCTCCACAGGGACACACACACACGGAGTAAATAAATACATAAAAATAAAATAAAATGAAAGACAAGGTGAACCATATCTCAGGCTGACCTTTGGTCTCAACACACACATGTACACACATGCAGTCACACATATGTACTCAGATGAAAACATGATCGCCGCACACATGCTTACATGTCCCCTCCTCAAAGATCTGTCTTGGTTTAAAAAAAGATTGTCTTTTTACATTAATTAAATTTGATTACTTGCTGACCACTTTTTATGTTTTTTTTTTTTTAATAACGGGAGGCAAGGAGGCCTCCAAAACACAGAGAAGCACGTTTTCCAGAGTGTCTATGCCTAACTCCGTGTCACCCTCCTGTACTTAGGAAGAATTTCTAAGCAGTGCGGGGTCACTTGATCTGGTGTTAAGTCTTTCATGTCTTGGCTTGTGTGGATACTGTTTAGCCCTGAAGTGCAGCAGAGTCATCTGCAAATTCGAAGTGGACGCCTTGATAAATGGCGAGCAAAATCAGAGCTGAGAGATTTGGATTGGAGAATTAGCTTTGATCTGTCCATCCCTCCCACAGTAGAGATGTTCTCTCCTCACCTTACTAGGAGACTAGGGGCTCTGCTCTCCCTCCCTCCATTTGCCTGTCAGTTCCCAGAGCCCTTCAGCTCCCGCCTGACCGGCCTGGGCGTGTGTCAGCCTTTCCTGCTGTGCCGCTGCCACTCCTTGGGCCATTTTCCTGGAGGACTTTGTAACCTGCTTCCTTTATGAAGAGTCGTCCTTGCTTCTTATCTAGGAAAGGGTTTAAGCCACATGAAAAGGAATTCATCTTTTATTGTTATTATCATTAATTTGGTTTTTTAACCTATATTTATTTAGGAGAAGAAAAGAGAAAGATGGGAGGGGAAGAGAGAGAATGCTTATCATGACACACAGGTGCGGAAGTTGGAGAACCACATTTAGAGAAGTCAGTTTTCTCCTTCTGCCATGTGACTCTGGTCACCAGGTTCGAGAGCAGGTGTCTTGCCCTCTGACCTATGTCACTGGCCCCTTGTTAATTTTATTTACTCATTCATTCATTCATTCATTGTGTGTGTGCGTGCGTGTGTGTGTGCGTGTGTGTACATACAAGAGGGTACTTGAGTGTGTGTGCCTGTAGAGGCCCAAAGGTGACATCGAGTATCACCCTGCATTGCTCTACCTCCTTTGCTTATGTTTCCAGTGCTCCTCCATTCCAGGGCTGGAATTGCAGGCTGCTTCCATTTCCACCCAGCATTTTTATGTGGGGTCTGCAGGTCCAAATTCAGGTCCTTTTGTTTGTGAGGCAAAAGCTTCCCTGAGCCATCTCCCCAGCCTCTCCCTTTCCCCTCTTTTGGAGAAAGGGTCCTGCTGTGCCACACTGCACAGAATGCCCCCAGCCCTGCAGTCCTCTGGTCTGTGACCCATTGGGTTAACAGTGCTCCACCGTAGCCAGCTAGCATGGAAGAACATTCTAAGGTATGTGGTTCCTCCCTTCTGGGATCTGACTGATCTGAGGCAGGCACTAGTTTTTATTTCCTTCCTTCTATCCTTCCTCCCTCCCTCCTTCCTTTCCATTCTTCCTTCCTTCTCTCCCTTCCTCAGTCTTTCCTCCCTTCCCTCCTTCTTTCTATCCTTCTTCTCTCTTTCTGTTTGTCTCTCACACTGTCTGTCTTTCTGCTTTGTTTGAGACGGGACCTCACTGTGAAATCTCCCTGCCTCCACTTTCCAAGTGCTGGGATTATCCACTATGCCCATTTTAGACATTTTTTTCTTTTTATTAGCCTATACTACACACAGAGAACCCATAAGTCATAAATAGAAGGTTTGATATGTTTTCACAGGGGGTCACACAAATCACTTCTAATCTCTCCCATCAAATTCCTCCCAAGTGTAACAACTGTCTTGACTCCTAACGCCATGGTTAGTTTGCGTGTTTTGAACTTCATGTGTGTGGAAGTATGATATTTTCCACACATTATACTTTTATGTGTGCCTGGCTTCTTTCACCAGACACTAATTGTGATATTCAGCTTTACTGCTGAAAATAGCTGCTATCTGTTTGTTTGCCATTTTATTTTGTGACTAATCCAGTTCCTTTTCCCAGTGCTGGAGATCAAATACAAGTCCTGATCATGCTGGGCAAATCTCTGTCATGGAGTTACACCCTCCATGGATAGGTATCCATCCTATCACTAGCAGACATTTGGATCAATTCCTATATTTACCATAAATGCTTAACTTCTTGTGTAGCTCAGTGGTAGAGTGCCCTGCTTAGCATATTCAAGACCATGGGTTTGATACCCAGCAGCAAACATGCAAAAAATTGCCAAGAATAATAAATGAATTTACATTTACATAATATCATGTATCGAGTATTCACAACTTTTTAAAAAAATTTTATTGAGGGCTGGAGAGATGGCTCAGGGGTTAAGACTCTGCCTCGCAAGCAGAAGATGCTGAGTTCAGATACCAGGTCCTGCATAAAAACACTAGGCAGAAATGGTGGCTGCCTGCACTTCCAGTCCTGGTGGGTGGAGCCTAGGAAATCCCAGAGCAAAGCAAAAAAGGAGGTAGAAGCAATCTAGGATGATTCCCAAAGTCACCCTTGGCCCTTCACAGAGACACACAGTGTATTTCTCTCCTCCCCAACATGGATTAAATAAAGTTTAAAAGAATTATTGACAATTTTTCATATACAAGCAAAATAAGTTTATGTCCTTGTCCTATCCCCTTCTCTTACCACCTCTCTTCTCTCCCACCCTCCCCTGCAGTCACAATTTTTAATACCTTGTTTTAAAATCATACAAGAAAGTTTCCTACGATTGGTCTAATACCTGTTTGGATTTTTTTTTTCTGATAATGTAAGACAAGGTCTCCTTCTGTAGCTCAGGCCTGTCTAAAACTCATGCTCTTCCTGCCTCAATTTCCCAGTATACCTGGGATGACAGGTGCCTGTCACCATGCCTAGCTTTCCCAAGCAGTTTTGAGAAACTTGTTAGTTTTCAAAAGTGTTTACCCTCTAGACCACTCAAAATATGAGCTCTGGACTGCTTTGCCTTGCTGGCTACCCAATTTGACTTTTCTTTCTGGGTGTCCTGGTTTCCCTTAGATGTTCCCTGACCTTTCCAAGTCTCTCTCCTAATGGACACCTCTTTACTCTGTCTCCCTGAACTCTCCTGGATTGGAAAGACCTTCAATGCTTGATAGTCTGATGCTACTTAGCATTTGTGAATCTCAGACTAAGACCTGAGACCACTAGGGAGAATGTGTGTGGCCTCAAAGCCTTGCTTTTCAGAGAGGTCGGACAGATTACAATGTATCAACAGAGCAATCAAAGGAGCAAGTGTGCTGTCCGCCAAAGAGGGGAAGGTTAGTGGGAAGCGCCTCCTGGTGGACATCTGCTGTAACAACAGGCAGGAGGCAGCTGCTGCCTATAGGATTCAGTTGCTCCTCTTTGACTCACCATCAAAACTCTGATTATACATATGCACAGATGCCCACCTATTTATTGTGAGACATGCCATGCATGTCTCCTCACCCCACAGAACTCAGTGATAGAGTGGGATTATATGAACAGAGAGAGGAGATGCATCCTGCCCTCTCTCCGCAACCCAAGAAGGTTGTTCTCACATTCCAGCTTTGTATCAAACACCTGCATTTCTTCCTCTCTCCACTGCAGTTTTCCAGCACCCAGAGCTGAACCATCTTTGTGTTTACACCATTTTAGTGGTACTGTTACATCTGCCACCGAACAGACCTCGTATTAGCTCTTGTCTCGTTGCTGTCACACAATCCTGGCAAGAGTAACGTAAGGCAGGAAAGGTTTATTATGGTTCTCAGTCTGGAAGGTGCAGTTCATCATGGCAGTGAAGTGCGGCAGCAGGTCACGTGCATCCGCGGTCAGGAAGCCTAGAGGGATGAATGTAGCACTTAGTCTCATTCAATCCAGCACCACGGAATGGTGCTGCCCACAGTTGGAGCAGGTCTTGCCTTCTCAATTAATCCAGTCTAAAAACCCCCTGTCAGCTTAACAATCAGTATTAACCATTCCTTTCCTGGAGTATTTCCTATTCAACATACACACAAACTCTTATTCATCAGGGAAGAGAAATCTCTAGAAACTAAAGCATCAATCGAATGATCATGAGCTGGGTTCTCAAATATACTTTTGGGATGTCTTAATATTGTGTGACTTTTTCTGGGGAGATATGAACAAATGACTGAGGAATGGGTATCATTTAGCAAGAAGGAGGTGTAAGAGGGTAGTGAGAGGTGGATGGTGTGCTCAAGGTCACAGTGTATCCAAAAGGGACTGGTCCAGGGTCACCGGGGTTAAGGCTGTGTGACTAGCAAGGTGGTAAGAATAAGACTGGAAGGGAACCTGATGATATTCACTGGTTAGAGCTGGCTTCATGCATGTGTGATGCTGAGGTGTTAGAAACACATGTCTTACGCTAATGGCCTTAGAGGTCTTCTGTGGAACCTCCACTGCTCAGTTTTCTAGATTCTCCTTTGTGGCTCCCGTTGCATTTGAGGAAACCCACGGTGCAGACAAGGATGGAGCCTTAGATCATGAAGGTGACTATGGGCAGGTAACTAAGCCTTGGTTTACTCAGGTTGAAAATGAGAATATTGAGTCATCTAATACGCAGGATTGCAGTGCAGGCCAAATGGTTAGCATGACACGTCTTGGAACCTCGGGGGCTGCTCCCCCCCACCTCCCCGCTGCTTTTTGTGGCTCTTAGACACACTGGCGACCTCAACGTCACTGGGTGTCAGGTTCCCTTCAGTTAAAATGATGAAATAGTATCTACTTCAGATGGTTAAGTGCGGGTTAACTGAGATAATAGACATGAAATAATCAAATTGCGACACATTAACTATTCAGTAAATGTTAGTTATAATGGCTGAGAAAAATGAAAGTATGCTGGCACGTTTTTGACAACACATACAGTGTGTTCTGAAAAGAATGCTCTTGGCGGCTCCGCTAAATAATGCAAATCAACGGAACTCTGGTTGCAAATCCCTTCCCGAAGCGCCGATTCAGGTGGCCCCGCCCCCAAGCGACAGGTCCCGTCCCATCACCGCCGGCCCCGCCCCTGGCAGCGGCCCTCCCCAAGCGGAGGCCCCGCCCCCAGCGGCAGGCCCCGCCCCATCACCACCGAGCCCGCCCTTAGCAGCGCCCCGCCCGGCCACCGCCCGGCCCCGCCCCCAGGGCGCGCATGCGCGGGCGGGCCGCGGCGGGCCGGAGTGATGCGGGTTCTGCTGCGGCGCTGCTGCGGCCCGCGGCTGCCGCGCGGCGCGGCGGCGGGAAGGCCGAGGGCGTCGTGTAGGCCGGCGGCCGGGCCCGGCCAGTGCCCGGGCGGACGGGACGGCCCGGTCGCCCGAGCCCGCGAGAAGCCGCCCTGGCGCGTGCTCTTCTTCGGCACCGACCACTTCGCGCGGGAGGCGCTGCGGGCGCTGCACGCCGCCAGGTAGCGGGGCCGGGGCGGAGGCGCCGAGCGGGGGCAGAGGGCGCCGGAGGGCGCCGTGGGCCCGGGGTTCCCGGTGCTCGGAAGGCCCCACCCGTGGGACGCTGGGCGCCGCCGGCTGTGCACCCCTCGCCCCCGGGCCGCGGCGCCACAGCCGCCGCCTTCTGTACCGGCTGCGTGGGCGGAAGCCGCGTCGGGAGGCCTCGGCCAAGGTGACCCGCGGCCTCTGACCCCCGAGATCGCCCCGCCGCGGCGTCCGGCGGCCCCAGCCGTCCGGCGTGTAGCCTGCAAGGCGCGGGCCTTGGCTGCCTGCAGGGCTCCTGGCTCCCGTCGGCTCCCCCGCGTTTCCTGGGGGCTGAAAAGAGAGCGGGTCTCGGGGCGAATCGTTTTCAAAGGAATACTTTGGAAATAAAATAAAAACGGTTAAGACATGCATGTAACGTGTGTGAAATTTAACGTGTGTTGACTGCTATTATTTGTGATTCACCCAGCCCTGAAAGGCCACGGTGTAGAGCACTTCCACCCCACCTAATGTTATTTCCTCTTTCCCGCGTGTCCTGACATCTATTCCTATCACCTCCATCTCTTCCTCTTCGTAGTAACCCCGCATCCATTGTACTCCTCTCTGTACACACTCCTGAAAACACCCCTCATGTCATGTTGTCATTTGTCATCCTCCATATACTTCTGCCTGCATCCCTAGTCACACACCTATCCGGAGAGATTCCATTTTTCCTGTGCTTTAAGTGCTCGGGCACATATTCTTTTTAAAGTTTCAGTATGTGTGTGCAATGTCTGTAAAATAAGTAAACATATAGCCCCGAGCCGAGCAAGGGAATGAGAAAAAAGTATTGTGGCCAGTAAGGTGGTTCAAAGGGTAAAGGTACTTGCTAGTATGTACAACCTGGGGACCTGAGTTCAAGCCCCGGAATTCACAAAAAGGGGGATGGAGTTGCCCCTCTGACCTCTTCCACACCATGGTTCATCTATCCCCACACACGCTAATGATAGTTAAAATAAACCCAAAATACTAAAGTAAATCAAAGCTTAACCCCAGCTTAAAACACTGGGTTTTAATTATTTTAAACCTAAATGCTTCATGGGGTTAATCATAAAAAAAAAAATGCCTGTGTTGTGTATGAAGCAGTTTAGCTTTGAGTCATTGTCCTGACGCATTTTTTTTTCTCCAATCTTCTAATTTAGAGAAAACAGAGAGGAAGAGTTAATTGAAACGCTGGAGGTGGTCACAGTGCCTTCGCCATCCCCAAAAGGACTGCCGGTGAAGCGCTTCGCAGTGCAGTCGCAACTTCCTGTGTACGAGTGGCCGGACGTGGGCTCTGGAGACTACGATGTTGGAGTGGTGGCTTCCTTTGGCCGACTTTTGAGTGAGGCTCTTATTCTTAAATTTCCCTAGTAAGTTTTATTTATAAGGATATACAGTCTAGAGACCCTGGTCTTTCCAAATGGATATGGTATCTAAAAACGTCGGAATTTAAACTCTGTGTTTGTTTAGCATCTTTTAAGATAAGATTTTATGGGCCAGGGAGATAGCTTAGCAGGTGAGGTGTATTCTTGCAAGCCTGCAAACCTGAGTTCAATTCCCACAGAGTGGAAGGAAAGAACTGACTTACTCTAGCCTGCGTGCCATGGCATGCATACATGTGCAATCTCTCTCTCTCTCTGTGTCTCTCTCTTAAATAAAATTAGATTTTGTTTGTAGCATGAATTGCCAAAACATATTAAGCTTCTTATCACTTTTTGTGGGCTTTTGTCCATCCTCATTTAAATTAAATTTCGTATATCCTCTGACAACTTCAGTCCAACTCTCCCTCTCTCCAGGCACCTGCTTAGTAGCCTGATTCTCCCTTTACAGCCTCACTGGTATCTGCTTCTGTCCTTGGCCAGTCAGTGTTTTGCCACCCCAGCAGCCACTATGAGCCATTGGAAACTGCTGGAAACCGCCAGCTTTCCTTCTCATAGGGTGAGTCCCCTGCTGGCCCCAGCTGGAATTATTGTTCTCTTGGTCCTATACCAGCCGCACCGGCCTTGTGTGGCTTGAACTTAGCAGGCATTTTCCTTCCTTCAGGCGTCTATATATACCATACCTTTCCCTGGAAAACTTTTCTCCCATATGTAGTCTTTTGCTACTTAAAGACTTTTCAGTTAAAGTAGACTGCTGTGTGGTGGTCACCCTGTAAGTCTGTATGGTGCAGTGATGTTGTTTGAGCTCTGTAAGTTCTCTGTTGTTCAAATGTCAGGATTGCTCGATGGTGCATTTCTCGGAGTGTAACCCTGTTGTTTTGTTCTTCAGTCCTTCATGCCTTTCCTGAAATACCTTATTTTAGAAAGATTTCTGGTAAAAATCTTAGACCACTAATAAAATTGTAGCCTTTCTCCTGATATCCTGCCCTGTCTCTGTCCTGTTTTCCTGTACAGCCTTGAGCACCGTCTGACAAACCCTACATACAGTATTTTGTATTTTATTTCCTGTCAGCTTCTCTTCGTACATAAGCTTCATAGGGGCAGTATTTTCTTGTCTGTTTGGTTCACTATTACTCGTATCTTGTCTCCTGGTACTTAAGTCAGTGTCGGCACATGAGCTATGTCCAGAACTTGTTGGATAGAATGGAGCGCGCTGAGCACTAAGGCTTAGGATGTAAGTCTCTCTCTCTTTTCTCTCTCTCTCTCTCCTTCCTCTCTCTCTTTCTCTCTTTCTCACACAAACACTCTCTGATGGAGGTGTCATTAAACCAGTGACAGATTAGGAAAGGGTTTAATTGGTTATCAGTGGAGAATAGATGTGTTAGAATAACCAGCAGAAGTGACCGGATCATTTGGGAAGTCAAGAAGTGCATTTATTCAATATGTCAACTAACTAAAGTAAGATCAGTTGTAATTAGTGTAATTTGCTTTGGAGCTGCAGAGTAGAATTTAAGCAGTTCTGATATAGTAACAAATACATATAGTTTTTTTATTTGTAAGTTGCCTGACATCATGAGCTGTCATAGGACATCTTTGCAATAATGCGTACTTTATCCTTCCTTGCCCTATTTGTCATGGATTTCTTATGGTAAGAGAGTGGCCTCGTAATTTTTTTTTCCCAGTATTTTGTTTATGTATTTGAGCGGGTAGGCGGAGAGAGCAGCTGGAAGGGGCGTATGCACACCATGGCGCACAGATGGAGGTCAGACAACTCAGTTCTCTCCACCGTGTGGACTTTTGGGACTTGAACTGGGGTCACCAGGTCTTCTAGCAGGAGCCTCACCCACTGAATTATCACTGCACATGACCTTTCTTTCAGGCGATTCAAAACCAGATTGTGCTGGGTTTTTTTCCGGGGGAAGTGCTGTTATTTTTTGCCTGTTTTGTTTTTGCAATGCTGGAAGTGGAATTTGGAGCCTCGTACTTAACTGGGCAAGTGCTCTACCACGGAGCCTGATCCCAGCCTAGGGTCTCAGGCAGTAAGCCAGGGTGGCCTTGGACATTCAGCAGTCCTCTCACTGCACCTCCCGAGTGCTGGGAATAAGACGTGCACCACCATACCAGACTCTTGGAAAGTTTAGTGGTTAAAAAGTATCATATGAGTTTAAGCAGCAGTAACTAATTTCCACACAAATTTCTGTATTTTTCAACCTAGTGGCATATTGAACGTGCATCCCAGCTGTCTCCCAAGATGGCGCGGTCCCGCCCCGATCATCCACACAGTACTTCATGGAGATGAAGTTACTGGAGTAACAATTATGCAAATCAGACCCAAAAGGTAGAGCGTCTTCTCTTTTCTTGAGCTGTCTGTCGTCATAAACATTGACTTTAGGCTGTCTGGGCTTGGGTGGGCAGTGGGGAAAGGATGCAACTCACCGGTTTCTCTAACTTCCACAGGATTTGCTCTGCTCTCCTAACCTGAGTTCTCTCAGTTTCTAGCATAAGCCGTTTGTCTTCTGAGATTGATGTAGTGTTTCTTTAAAGTCTTCATAAAATTCTTAGTTGCAGTACATTATTAACTCCCGTATTTCTAGATGTCCATAAAAGACATTGAGTAAATGGGAAATGATTTTTTTTTTCTTTTTCGAGACTGGGTCTCATGTATCCCAGGCTAGCCTTGAACGACCTTGAACTTCTGATCCTCTGGCCTTTAGTTCTCCAATACTAGGATGATAGGCAAGAGCCATCATGTCCTACCTAAACCTAAGTACAGGCCTTATTTTTCTTTTTCAAACTGATGTTTCTCCTTTGGTAATGTCCAACAGCCAAATTGGTAGCTCAAGATAGACTATCTTTGTGTTACATACACACATATATTGGTATTAAGAAATAATGTTATATCTGCTTTTTATTTTTGCTAGGTTCGATGTGGGCCCAATTCTGAAGCAGGAAACCATCCCCGTACCACCCAAGAGCACCTCAAAGGAACTGGAAGCAATGTTGTCCAAGCTCGGTGCTGACATGGTACAGTTCCCAGTATCCCACTGCTTGTAATTCATTTTCAGTAGGTTTCTTAAATAGCCTGGCTTCTAATTTGAAGCTTTGTTTAAAAGAAGAAAAGAGGAGAGTGGGGAGATGGCTCAGTGGGTAAAGTGTTGCCCCGCAAGCAGAGGACCTGAGTTTGGCTCCCCAGCACCCCGTAAAAGCCGAGTATGGCAGCAAATGTCTGTAACCCCAGTGCTGGTGAGGACAGAGACAGGGGGCTTCCCAGCCAGCTACTCTAGCTGAAATGATAAGCGCCTGGCTCAGTGAGACCCTCTGAATGAATGGATGGATGGATGGATGGATGGATGGATGGATGGATGGATGGATGGATGACAAGGTCTGCACATGCACATGTACTTGTGCAAGGAAGAGATGGGTGTGGTGCACATACTTGTAATCTCAGCATGTGGGAACAAAGCCAGGCAAATACGAGGTCCAGACAAGCCTGGTCTACACAGGCCTGTGTTTAAACGAACAGTCACAGTGGTCCCCATCTCTGGCTCAGATTAGCCTAGAATTGCGGGTGCTTAATGAAGGTTTTCGTGTTCCATGTCGTGGTGGTATCTAGACTGTTCTCAGCTGACCTCAGCTCACCTGTATGCACCTCTGCACGGCTTCCCGAGTCAGCAGCCACTCTCTTGGGGACTCAGCTTCCTCCCACCCGTGCTGCTGGGTCCAGTCATTTATAGCTGTGTGTGCGGAACTTCTGCTGAACCTACGGTAGATGGTCTTTCTGTCTGTGACTATATATCTTGTTCAGCATACAACTGTAGGGTCTAGTTAAATGGTTAATAACTAAGTATTTTTCATATGAACTTGTTAGTTTTATACAGTGATTGGAACCTTGCCCAGCTGTATACATGGACTTCCTGGCCTCTGTATTCTCTGGATGTGATCGTACAGTAGCAGCTGCCTTTTTTTGAGTATTGGCTCATGCACCAGGCTATTCTAGATGATCTCTGAACTTTGGTTTTTACCTTTCCAACAAACCTTCGTGGTAACTGCTGTCAGTTGTTTCACAGATAGGACAATGAAGGCCACAGATAAGTAAAAAAAAAATTGTTTTTCAAAGCAAGACAGTCAATGGAATGGGATTCTGAGTCCAGTGCTGGGTGACACGGGAGAACATTCCCATGAGACTCCCTGCCTTCTGTGGTAGCTGGCCATAGATGTCCTAATGCTGAGGCGCCCCACCTGTCAGCAGCTCCCGCACACCCACAGCTTCCTCGGGGTTAAGGCCGTTCGCTGCCTCAACCTCCCACCTGGCTCTTTGACAGTTCGAGGTCATTTCCTGGTGCTGGATCAGAATGTGTTTTTGCCTTTTCTTCATCTTGGATATCTGTTCTCTCTTCCTCTTTTGTAGCTTATTTCAGTTTTGAAAAATTTGCCTGAAAGTGTGACTCGTGGGAGGCCGCAGCCGGCTGAGGGAGCATCCTACGGTGAGTGACTCTTCGGCTGCGCCAGGTTGCATCTGTCACGTGGCGTAAATACGATGCGCTCGCTCTCCTTCTACTTCGATTTTGATGAGGTTGAGTCACACCCTCGGTCCTTCTCCAGAGAATGTTGAAAACTCACTCTCTTGACGTAGATTCTCTTGCCTGGATGAGGCCTTTTTTCCAACTTTTTTTTTTAAAGTATTAAGTACAGAAAAATTGAAAGATAAGTATTAACATATCTGTTTGCCCTAAAATCAGTAATTATTGGACTGAGCAGATGGTTTTGTGGGTAAAGTGCTTGCCACACCAGCAAAAGGCACACAGTTTGAATCCCCAGGTCTCTTAAAACGCCAAGTGGATGTAGCTGCTCATCTGTAATTCCGGCTTCAGAAGTGTAGACTGAGAATCCCTTGAGCAAGCTGGTTATACAGAGTAGCTCTGTCTACACAGAGTAGCTCTGTGATTAGAGCCCTATCTCAAAGAAAGAATAAGGTGGGCTGGAGAGATGGCTCAGAACTTAAGCCTCTGCCTCACAAGCAGAAGGTCCTGAGTTCAGATCCCAGATCTCACATAAAAATGTCAAGTGGAAATGGCAGTGGCCTGCACTTCCAGTCCTGGAAGACGGAGCCCAGGAAACTCCAGAGTAAAGCAAAGAGGAGGTAGAGCAGTGCAGGGTGATTCCCGAAGTCACCCTTGGACCTTCACAAGCACACACAGTGCCCTCTGACACACACACACACACACACACACACACACACACACACACACACACAAGGAGTAAAAAATAAAAAATTTTAAAAAATAAGGTGGAAAAACAATCAAGACTGATTCCTAGTATTAACCTCTTGCCTCCATATGAATGTACACACATACACATACACGCACACTCCCTTTCCACCACATGTACGTGAAAATGGAAAAAAATAATTATTAAAATTTGTCCATTTTTTTAAATTTTTCTATTTTTCTGTATGTATGGATATCAAACAAGATGTCGGGTTTGTGTATAGCGTGTTTTCCTGCTGCGCCATCTTGCTAGCCATAGGCCATACATATAGTTAATGTATGAAATTTAAACTTTGCCTGCCCAGTTAGAAGTGTGAATGATGCTTTTCATCTCCAAGTAATTTTTTAGCATGTGTTTCCTAAGGAAAAGAAACAGTTCCCTGATAACATCTAGTATCTAGTCTATTCTTAATATTTCCTAATTATTTCAAAAATCTATTCTTTAGCTATGTAAAATAAACGAGGATCCAAGGAACACATTTTTAAGGAAAACATTTGCAAAACTGCTCAAATCTTTTGTTTTCCAGCTATAATCCTAATTAGTCACCAAAAATGTAAATTTTTTTCAGTGGTTTTTTTTTTTTTAAACAGGGTTTAACTGAGTGGCCCGGGGTAGCCTCAGAGTCACTGTGGTCCTCCCACCGAAGTCTCCTATGTGCTGTATATTTGTGCATTTTACATTTAGATTTTTTTTAAATTTATTTTTATTTGTTTGTTTGTTTATTGTGTGTGTGTGTGCATCAGAGGGCACTGTGTCCCCCTATAGAGGACCAAGGGTGACTTTGGGAATCATCCTAGTTTGCTTCTACCACCTTCTTGCTTTGCCCACCAGGACCGGAAGTGTGGGCTGCCACAGTTTACGCCTGGTGTTTTTACGCCTGGTGTTTTTACGTGGGACCTGGGATCCCAACTCAAGACCTTCTGCTTGCAAGATAGAGTTTTAACCCTGAGCCATCTCTCCAGGCTTTACATATAGATTTTTTTCTTTATTTAGATTTTAAAAATATTTTTATTTATTTATCAGAGAGAGAGAGAGAAAACATGGATGGAAATCTGATGACAATTTTTAGAAGTCAGTTTTCTCCTCCTACCATGTGGGCTTTCGGAGATCACACTCAGGACTCCAGGTTTGCAAGCAGGTATTCTACCTACTGAGCTGTCTTGCTGGTCTACATTTAAATTTTTAAAAGTATATTAAAATATGGAAAGGAAATGATTACATGGACACTAGTTTTGATTTCAAACAGTACAAAAAATTTTTTTTATTGACAGGATGAAATTTTGGGGTACAGTTGTTGTTATTTTTTGTCTCTCAATCCCAGTCTGGCCTTGTATTTGTGATGATCCTCAGCCCTTCGGGTGCTAGAGTTACAGACAGGACCCGCCACACCCCATCCCACTCCCCTTTTATGCCAGTCACTTTTCTTGGCGCTGGGTTCTCACTGCAGAGTGCAGCTGAGCATCATTCTTGAAGTTTTTTTTCTGAAAAACTTTAAATCTGAATCAGCCAAACAGAATGTGTAATTTATAGGAAACGTAGTGGAAAGTAAACTAAGCCACCAAGAGGAGACAGAGCAGGCGATGGGCCGATCTCTCTGAACAGTCAGCGACACGGGCCAGGCAGGAGGCAGACGAGAGGATCTCAGTACTTGGGAAGAGGGTGCATCTGTATGTTTCGTACTTGGCAGTGCGTCTTTGACATTATTTCCTCTTAGAAGAGACTTTCCTTTTTTTAAGACAACAAACATAGTTATCCACTGTGTGAATGTATTGCAGCTTATTCAGCAGGTCCCCTGTGGGTAAGCAGTTTGAGTTGTTTCCAGTCTTAAATAATTTACTCCTAATTTAACGGATAAGAAATTATAGCTAGGGATAGTAGTTTATGTATACCTGTCATCCCAGCTAACTCAGAAGCCCAAGTCAGTAGAAAGTCTAGCTCAAAGCCAGCCTGGGCTACTTAGTGAGACTGTCTCTCAAAAACAAGCAAACAAGCAAAAACCTTTAAGTAGTTTAATGCACATTGTGTCTGTGGGTAATGTCGACGATGTCACATTTAAGGACTATTTGGACATTTGGCCATTTTCTATCAGAATGTTAGTCTTTTCCTTCTCACTTATTAGGGGTATTTTATTTACTTAGTCCTCTGTGATATAAGCTACAAGTTTCTTCAGTTTATCCTTTGTTTTTGTGTAACTTTTGCCACTTACTTTTATCTACTATATCTCACTTTTATCTAATATATCTTCAGTTGCTTTTGGAATTTGGGTCCTTGAGAGCAGGATATTCTCTGTGTCAGGATTATAAAGTAGTTCACTCATGACTTTAATGCTTATTTGATATATTGATGTTTGCTTCATATTGTAAAAGATTTTGGACATTATATGAAAGTTGAATACTCTCCTATTCTTATTCGCTTATCTGTTTGCGAACTCTGGACTGACGTCCATTCTTCTTTTTCTTGTAGCCCCTAAGATTTCTGCTGGCACCAGCTGTATAAAGTGGGAGGAACAAACTTCAGAGCAAATATTCAGACTTTATCGTGCCATTGGAAATATAGTAAGTTGCAAAGTTGGGCTACAGCTTTACCTTATTAGTAATTCTTATAATATGTAGTTTGTTTCAGGTATTTTTATTTAGGGATTAAGCTTATAACTAAACCTGGGTTATTGAAAAATTTTTTCAAATGTTCTTTTTTGTAAGGTTTTTGTAGAGGTCTTAGAGTTCACAAAGCATTTTCAAGTATACATTTTGCAATTACCTATAACCAAGTTTTACTGTCTCTTACAATAGAGAAGAATGAAAATAAAATGAACTTCAGTATGGCCAGCTACTGATCAGTAATCTAAGTCCTTTACATTGTGACCCAATTTTTTCCCCCCAAGAGCTGGGAGATGGCCTTTGCTACCAATCAATGTTTTTCCAGTTTGTCTTTCTGCCTTTGGTCACTTATTAGGTATTTGTTTTGTTTTGCAGTAGTGAAAATTGAACCTAGGACCTGATGAATGCTAGATGAGCAGTCTGCCGCTAAGCCATTTTCCTTCCCTTTAAAAAACACATTTTTAAACTATATTATTAGTTCACTTGTGTAAGAGGGGAGTGTGTGTATATTCCAGTCACATGTAGAGTCAGAGGACAGCTTTGTAGAGTCACTTCCCTCCAGCCACTTTATGGAGTTTCTGGGATGAACTCAGGTCTTCAGGCTTGTGTGGCAAGCATCTTGCTCAGCCATTGAGGCGAGATCTCATTCTGTGGTCCAGGTGGGACTTGACATTTACAGTCCACGCTGGCCTCAGCTCGAGTTCTCCTGCATCAGTTCCCAAGCTCGGGTTTCAGGCATGTACCCTACACACAGTTCACCATCAGGTTCTTACATCGCTGATCTCTACGTAGTACACAAGGAGGACCTGTAGTGTGACCTGTAACAGTTCTGTGTGCACTTTGTTGTGTTGACATGCACACTCTTACCTGTGCTAGGGACCAAATCTAGGATCTCACACTTGCTATATAAACACTCTACTGAGCCAGTTCTGTAACAGACCAGATAGACAATTTGCAGATACCTTCTTTCCCCACTCTTTATACGCTCTTGGTAGTATCTTTTGATGCAGAACAGTTTAATTTTTTTCTTTGCAAACGTTTTCATGAGTCTGTTTTCTCAGGCTCCTCCTTCCAGGGCTGGAAACTGTACACAGCTGCCTCGAATTGTTTTCTTTTTTAACACAGGATCTGAGAATCTGAATTTGGGTCCTTTTGCTTTTGAGGCAAAGACTTAAACCCCAAATCCATCTCCCTGTTCCCCAGTTTTAATTTTTAATTTAAATCTAGTTTCACTATTTTTAGTTTGGTTGCCTGTGTTTTATGGTATATCTAAGAAACCCTTGCCTAGTTAATTCAGTCTAAATATTGTATGTTGTTTTCTTCTAAAAGTTTCATAGTTTTAACTCTTTTATTTAGTATGATCCATTTTTTTTTTTTTTTAGCTAACTATTTTCTTTATATTGAAATGAGGTCTTTTGTAAGTCAGGCTAACTTCAAATTCCCTATGTAGTTAAGGATAATGACTTTGAACTCCTGATTCTCTGGCTTGTGTGGCAAAAATGTATTACCAACAAAAAGACTATTCTTTCCTATCATCCTTTAGAAATATATAAATTCTTAAAAGATATATCCACAAAGATGTTTATTACATTACTAATAACAAGAAAGCTATTTGTAATTGGAAATAGCTAATTATAAATAACTATAATTCTATAAATGTTTGTTATTATCAGCAACAATATTATATTAATTATAATAAGTGAATTTAACATAACACTTAACGTCGTACAAGTTCTAGAAAGATTGGGTTCACATTTATATCCTGGCCCATAAAATTTAGTGACTGAGTTCCCTGTCCCTCTGGACTTGGAGGAAAAGTCAGACCAAGTTAATATAAGACTGTGATTGGAAGGGGCTTGAGAGGTGAGTACATTTATTTGTACTTTCTTCAATTGCAGATTCCACTGCAGACACTCTGGATGGAGAATACCATTAAACTTCTAGATTTGGTAGAAGTTAACAACTCAATCCTTTCAGGTACTAACTTTTGATTAGCTGATGTGGAAACTGTTTTTACAATAATCTATTTATTTCTTTTGTTTTGTTTTGTCACTGATCACATTTAATGAAAGTAAGGGCTTATCCGCTTTAGTGTAGTAATGGTATTGCTCTACATTCACTTGTCTTGCTCTTCGTCATGTCCATTCACGTGTTTTTTCTCATTATCATCACAAGAACTAGAAGCAGGTGGAACAGTGTGCCTGTCCTGTTCTGGGCTCTGTGACTTCGTTATTAAATTATTTTATTTTTCTAGTTTTTACAAGCATAATGAGTACTTATCCCTGCTTCCCTCCATCTCCCCTCTCTCCCATCCCTTCATCAGTCAATCCCTCTTCCCTCCCACCCTCCTGCCTGTCTGCTTCTGTGGATCCCAAGGTGACCCCTGGCCTCTCCACTCCTGTGGGGGTTCAGGCCTCTGTCGCAAACCAGGTTGCCTGTCTCAGGCGGCCCCACTGACAGGGGCCTTTCCCTTCGCTTATCCAGCTTCAGTCCCCAAGGTTTCCACTATATATTTTCATCTCTCTTGAGTTCCTGATATTCTACGGGGCGTATTGGTATGTCAGTGATTGTGCAGGTCTGGTAAGGACAAGTCTCACTGCATTGAGGTCCTAGATACAGCAGTCGTGCCTTGAGTGGAATGTCTGATCTAAAGGTGAACCTCCCACCTTTAGGGTCTTACACTCTTACTGTGGTGGTAGTAAATTTTTAAGAAGTGCCATTACGTTAAGTTGTACAGTTATTTATTTCTATTTCTCATATCTCGTTTCCTTCCATCCTACAGATCCCAAACTAACAGGACAGACCGTTGTTCCCGGGTCAGTGGTGTACCACAGACACTCGCAGACGCTGCTGGTTTGTTGTAAGGTGTGTTTACTGTTGCGCGCGATTGTCAGTGTGTTTTATTGAGCTTATAGTTTTGTTTTTTCTCTCTCTCTCGAGACAAAGTCTCCCTGTGTCGTGCAGGATGCAGGACAGCTCTGAATTCATTGTGTGTCCCGGGCAGGTCTAAAACTCTTCTCTTCCTGTCTCGGTCTCCCAGGTGCTGGGATCACAAGCATATACCACCATATTAAGCTCTTCATTTACCATTTTATTAAGACTTTATCAGATTAGACTAGTAGACAGTTTTCTTAATTTTCTTAAGAAACAATGGAATTGCTACCATAATTTGTTGTTTATTTGAGGGTGGGGATGGGGTAAGGTGCACTCAAGCGTGCGATGGTGCACAGGACACATCAGAGGGTAACTTTTGGGAGTCGTTTTCTTCCACTATATGAGTTTGCAGGGATGGAACTCAGGTACTTTACTGAGTCATCTCACCTGCCAGAACACGATAAAGTTTCATCAGGTACCATGCTACTCGGTCAGTGAAGAGATGCTATCAGGAGAGATCCTAAAAAAGAAAAGTTTATTTTTGTAACCCAACTTAACTAGTAAGATCTTATGCTTGGGAGCATAAAAGAATCATCAAAGTATCTGGTTGGGGCTGGAGAGCTGGCTCAGTGGTTAAAGCCTCGCAAGCCAAGGACCTGAGTTTAAATCCCACATAAAAGTGCTAGGACATCCTGCTTGTACTTCTAGCCCCGGAAGACAGAGCCTAGGAATCCCCAGAGCAAGTTGGATAGCCACAGTATTCCTAATGGTATGCTGTGGGTTTAATTAGAAGCTTACAAAAATACAGTGTAAGAGTGGTTGACGATGATTCTCCACAGGCGCGCGAAACAGAGGGAGGGAGGGAGGCAGGGAGGGGAGAGAGGGACGGACAGTAGTGCATTAACTACATGGCATGTGTCTTACATGCTTTGATCAGTGAGCTGTAGTTAGAGAGGGGATCTTTGAATGCTTTGAAATTACTGGAGAACCAGACATAGTGACTCACACCTATAAATCTGTACACAGGAGACTGAGGCAAGAGAGTTGTGGGTTGAAGGCTAACCTGAGCTACAGTAGCGAATTCCTCATCACCCTCAACTACATAATAAGAAAAAAAAGTGTGTGCATATGAGTGTATAGAAAGAGGTTTTAGAATGACTGGAAAATTGTTGTATGAGACCACAGTCTGTTTCTAAGACGTCTTTCATTTTTTCTTGTTTCCTGTGCATTTTCTGAGATGTGATATTTATGTGAAGTGTTGCATATTCACACACAGTAGTTTATTATGTGTGATAGATTGTTGACCTACACAGATGCAAACACAGAACTCTGTCAACCCCTCACCTCCTCGTCAGACTCTAAAGTAGTGTCAGGTGAGGCACCTTATTGGAGTGTATATTTGCACTTCCTGACTGCAGCCTGCTCTCACAGAAGAAGCTGGCGCTATAGAACCTGTGAATTTGAGTCTTAACAGTTGTGTTATGTTGGAAAAATTACCCAGATGGCCATGGGCCTCAATTTCCTTTTCTAAAATAGATGATATTGTATCTTCCTACCTTTTAGATTTGTTTGTTTTGCCCATTTTCATTTGAGTGTAGAGGAATTCGTGTGGGTTACATATCACCATATCCGTGCGTGCAGATAGTACACGTGTGTAGAGACTAGAGGTCTACATGGAGTTGTCCTCATCCCCTCTTCCATCTTATTTTTTTTGAGACAGGGTCTCTAACTAAACATAGAGCAGCTATTAGATCTAGTCTGGCTGGCAGCTCACTCTGGGGATTCCCAGTCTCCACCTTTCAAGGCTGTAATTCAGCTGGGTGACCACACCCACCCCTCATTTTACACGTGGTCTGGGGGTTCAGACTCCACTCCTTTTAATTACTGAGCCCTACATTTTGATTTCCACTCACAGTATGAAACATGGGCATACTCAAAACAAAGGCACCATGCACATACAACAACTTTCGGTTCTATGCCCTGTGTGTTTCAGTACACATTAAATACACTTTTAGACACAGATTATATATGTCACTTAGTATAGTGTTATTTGCAGCTAGGCATTTAGTAAAGATGTGTTTGTGTGATAAAGTTGTTATAAAGCCAAACTTACTTGGTTTTCCATTTTTGCCACCACCACCTAGTTACTATTTCTCCTTTGCCCTTTAGGATGGCTGGATTGGTGTTCGGTCAATAATGCTGAAGAAAACATTAACAGCCACAGATTTCTACAATGGATATTTACATCCATGGTACCAGAAAAATTCCCATGCTCAACCAAACCAGTGCAGGTTTCAGACTCTCATACTTCAATCAAAGAAGCAGCAAAAAAAAAAAATTGTTGCTGTGCAACAGAGCATTAAGTAATTGGGAAAATGGACAAGGACCTCTTACACATTTATAATTTATTAAAAGCCTTATGCACAAGTGAGTGCTTTGGCTTTCAAAGAAGATAACACACTGGAGGAAGAGAAGATTGTTATCTAAAACATGGAGTCTCACTCTCCATTCTTTTGTGTAACTGTAGTTAAAAGCAGATTTTTCTACTTGAATAACAAAAGAAGTTTAAATAAAATTTGTATTTATAATATCCAACTCAAGAAGATTGTATCCTCCCCAAATCACAAGGGCAACTAACTGGTATGTATATATTGTAAGAAGTTCTTTTAAAAATAGCACATCTTTTTATTTTCTGTGTTCCTATTGGCTGTTCTCATTTTAGGAATATTGGATTTGCATTTCTAAATTACAGTGAAAGGGGAAGTCACTTTAAATTCTCTACTTTCTGTGTCTCATTAGGTAGTAAACATGTCTGACCATGATGGTATGTTCTATCCGTCACATTTTACGTTGACATTTTCTTTTTTTTTTTATTATTTATTCAATTGTGCGTCTGTGCATGTGTGTGTGTGTGTGTGTGTGTGTGTGTGTGTGTGTGTGTAGAACCACAGGCGAATTTGGGAACCACCATGGACCACCTCCACCTCCTCGTTTACTCTGCCCCGGGATTCACAGGCTCTGCCCACCAGGTCCAGAGGTTCAGGCCACTTCCATTTCCACCTGGCAGTTTTTACGTGGGAACTGGGATCCAAACTCAGAACCTTCGAGTCAGTCTTAACCCCTGAGCCATCACTCCAGCCCTTGGGTATTTTTAAAAATATATTTCTCACTGATAGCAACTGAATGGTGTTTTGTAGCATTAGGATCATAGGATAGACTCAATTTCATTATATTTATTAGAGAGAGAGAAGAAAAGAGTGGGCAGGCAGGTGCACTCACACCAGTGCATATGTATGGAGTCAGAGAACAACTGTTGGAAGTCAGGTTTTCCTGCCATGTGGGCTCTTGCCCAGCATGTGTATGAGGTTCTGTATTCAATTCAATTTTTTTTTTTATTCAGTTGTGCGTGTGCGCTCTTGTGTGTGTGTATGAATTCGGGAACCACCATGGACGCCTCCACCTCCTCCTTGTTTACTCTGCCCCAGGATTCACAGGCTCTGCCCTACCGGGACCAGAAACACAGGCCACCCCCGATTCTGCACAGCATCTATACTTGGGGTCTAGGATCCGAACTCAGGACCTTCCGCCTGCAAGGCAGAGGCTTAACCCCTGAGCCACCTCTCCAGCCCCGACATTTTCTTGAAGCAGGAACAGGCTAACATTTTCAGCTGATCTGCCGTATGAGAATTCAGGCCATAAACCTGCTCTGTTTTCAGGAAAGTCAAACACTTGTGGAAGAGAAACATTTCTACTAAGTGCTCCTGATAATTCACTAAGCATGTGTAGTAACCCACTGTTGAATTTTTTAAAATCTCTACATCCTGGAGTCTTCTGTCTAGATTCTGTATCAGCTGAAGTCTTTACTCATTAATTCGTCTATTTATTTAGGAAAGCCTATTGTTTCTTTTTTGTTTTAATTTTCCCCCCAGCAGCTCTAGGCTTTGAACAAGTGAACCCTCGTGTGCAAAGCCAGTGCCCTGTCACTGCACTACCCCCAAACCTTGAGTGCTTAGAGACAGGGTAATGATAAACTGGTTGTGCAAGTTAGAATACTTCATGAATGAAAGAACTTGTAGTGCCTGAGGCAGCCAGCCTAAGCCAGGGTGCGCCAGGCCGCTCCTGTACTTTTCAGGCTCGGTCTAAATCTGTGGTCAAGACAGACCATGTTTTCCAGGTAAGTACAGAAGGACCTGACGGTGTCACCAAAAGGATGTCAGGAGATGGCTGCAGCTGGGTGTGCATGCAGACAGCCCGTGTCTTCAGGTCTCCAACAGGCAAATGTGCAAGCACAGGATAAAATTCTGTTTTTAATTAGCTTACAGAGTAGCAGGTTTCTCCCCCCTCCCCCTTCCCCTTAGTGCTACCCCTACCTCACTCCCATTAGTTTGTTTTTTAGAGTTTCTGGTACACTTCTCAAACATACCATTTTATTGCCCCCTACTACGCCCCTTAATTTTAGTCTACTTTTTCCCCATGTATTTGTGATCATTCCCAATGACTAACACATTAGGTTAATATTCTGCTTCTGGGCTACATCCATCTCCATCCTGAGAGCAGAGGGCTGTCAGAGAAAAGCAACTATGAGAAAAGCCTACTGTACAGATCCTGTAACGGTGCTGAGGATGTAGCTCAGAAGAGTGCTTGCCTGGCATGCGTGAAACCCCGAGTCAGTCCCTAACGCCGCAAGACACAGGCACAGTGGCGCACACCTGTCATCCCAGAGCTCTGGAGGTGCAGCCAGGAGCATCAGAACAGCCTCAGTTTTATAGCAAGTTGAAGGCCGGCCTGGGCTATCTCAAAAATGACAATCATCGGGCTGAAGAGATGGCTCGAGGGTTAAGACTCTGACTCACAAGCAGAACATCCTGAGTTCAGATCTCAGGTCCCACATAAAACACGCCAGGTGGAAATGGCGGCCTGCACTGGTAGGCAGAGCCAGGGAAATCCCAGAGCAAATCAAGGAAGTAGAAGCAATCCAGAATGATTTGGGCTGTGCATGATGGCCCACACCTGCAGTTCCAATTTGGGAAGCTGGGGCAGGAAAATCCCATAGTGAGAGGCAGAGGTAGAGAGAGGATTGCTAATTTAGGCCAGTCCTGTCTACATGAAAATAAAGGATTTTTATAAGTTACATATATCTACATGATACATAATCATTGCTATATTGATTATAGCTGTATATGTTATATATTTTATAGACATATTTATAATACTAAGTCACTGAAAAATCAAGTGTGTTTCTCAATCACTTTTTAAAAAACTGTGTGTGTGGGGCTGGAGAGGTGGCTCAGGGGTTAAGCTTCCACCTTGCAGGCGGAAGGTCCTGAGTTCAGATCCCAGATCCCACGTATAGACGCCAGGTGGAAGCTGGGGCGGCCTGCGTTTCTGGTCCTGGTAGGGCGGAGCCTGTGAATCCCAGGGCAGAAGGAGGTGGAGGCGTCCATGGTGGTTCGCGAATTTGTCCGTGGTTCTACACATACACAGACACACACACACACACACACAGACACACACGCACGCACATACACACGCATATGCACACAGTTGAATAAATAATAATAATAATTAAAAAAAAAAACTGTGTGTGTGTGTAAATCAGAGGGCCTTATGTGTCCCTGTGGAGGGCCAAGGGTGACTTTGGGAATCATCCTGAATCACTTCTACCTCCTTGCTTCCTCTGGAAGCTCCACCCACCAGGAAGTGCAGGCCTCCCCCATTTCTGCCTGGCATTTTTTTAAAGTGGGACCTGGAATCCAAACTCAGGACCTTCTGCTTGCGAGACAGAGTCTTAACCCCTGAGCCATCTCTCCAGCTCTCAATTACTTTTTCCATGGTTCCTAGAGACAGGAGAGTACTCTAACCGCTCTAATGAAGGATGGCATTCTAGGTAGAGGGACAAGAACATACAAAGGCCTGGGGTGCTAGACATGGCCAGGTGCTGGGGCCCCATCAAGCAGTTGCTATTCCACAGTACTTTGGGCCCACAGGTCTGGTTGGTGAGTCTGACCTGCTCAATCTACATGTGGAGACGGCTCGAAGGCAGTGGGGAGCTATGGAAGGACTTAGGGCAGAAGAATCACAAATATACTTGCTTTAGTTATTTTAATCACAAATACATGAAAAAGATCTTTATAATTCATATATTAAATGTACTTCCTCAGGTGTAGACGCTATGCTGTTTGGTGTATTTAAAGTGGCCAGACATGCATAGAGATAGATCTGTTATCAATTAAGAGGGACAAGGTGGGCATTGGTGGCACTTACAGAGGCAGAGGCAGGAGAATCAGGGCAAGTTCCAGCCAGCCAGGGCTACAGAGCTGAGACTCTGTCTCAAGGAAGAAAAGAAGGGGTTGGAGTGGGGAACAAAGCTAAAGATGGGGACATTCCACAAGCCAGTTGGACATGTGTTTACTTTGTGTGGTGTTTTGTGAACATTCCATTTTCCCGGTGAGATTCTCACACAGGAATAGGTGTTGTGGGAACATCCGGCAGACGCCAAATAGAACAGCTGCAAATTCTTAAGTTCTGCCACCAGGTCTGCTGGCACCGTGGCCTGCTGGGGCAGAAGTTTGCTGTCTGCAGTTGTGCGTTGTAAGACAGCTGGAACACACAGATATTAAATGTTCCATGTTGGAGTCGGAAAAGGGACAGTGTGCTTGCCATGTGTTCTGGAACAACTGGGAACACAAACACAACTCTTGGGACATTTTCTACAAGGAACACACTCATTTTATTTGGTCTTCTACATTGTAATAATTAAAATACAACTAAATCTATCTACCTAGCATTATTATTTTTTAATTATCAGCAGTTAAGTTAAAAAATCTTACCAGAGGCTAGAGAAATGGTTCATGGGTTAAGATGTTGCCTTGCAAGCAGAAGGTCCTGAGTTAGGATCCCAGGTCCCACTTAAAAATGCTAGGAGTAAACGACAGACTCCCTGCACTTCTGGACCTGGTGTGTAGAGCAAAAGGGAGGTAGAAGCAATCTAGGATGATTTTCAAAGTCCAAAGTCACTCTTGGTCTTCCACAGGGACACACACACACATACAATAAGTGAATGAATAAATTTTTAAAAAAAAAATCTTACCAGGCCAGAGAAATGACTCAGCAGGTAAAGATACCTGTGCGTAAACCTGGCAACCAGACTTCAATTTTCAGAGCTCACGTGGCAGATTTCTAAAATGTCCTCAAACCTCCCCAGTGCACTGATGTGACATGCATGTGTGACCTCTCTCTCTCTCTCCATACAAATATTTTAAAGTTATTACCACATTAACAAGGACTTAAAATTTTATACTATATCCATACCTTAGGTCTTGCCACTGGTACTAAAATGAGGTTTAAGGATGTGGAGTCTAAGGAATACAGTTTTAGGAATAGATCTGGGTAGATATATATGGACTAGATCGTGTGTTCAGGTGCTGAATCTTTGTTCCCTTTGCTTACGACTGATAATCTTCATTCACTTGAGGAGAGAGTTAACTAATGTAAGGAGTGACCCGAGGGTTTTTTTGTGTGTTTTTGTTTTTTTTTTACATCTACCAGGGGCTTGGCTGTTATTCCAAATGTTAAATAAGTCCAGGTGTTTTGAAAAAAAGGTCCCCAGTGTTAAAAATCTTACAGGGAAATATGCCTACATCTTACATGCCTGTGGGACTTGTAATAAAAGACCCTTTCCTGTGACTGATTGGTAGCTCCAAAAGTTAACTTTGAAAAACTGGCACATTTAGTTACCATGTTTTGGTCAGCTCTGACTTTGTGTCCTGGAAAAACTTAGACTGGTTCTGCTAGTCTTTGCAGTAATTTGAGCTGTGAGATAGAGTCTCCCTTGAGCGGAATTCAATTTTTCTGTCTCAGCCTCAGTGTGGGCTTCTGGGAAATGTGTTTGAGATGTGTCTGAGTTCTGTACTGAACCTAAAGCTCCTGAACCAGAGGGCAGAGGTCATGACTAGGTGCAGTTTTATTGAACTGTACCTTGACCTTAATCCCAGAACAGTTGCCAAGTAAGGGCAAAGTCCACAGACATTTTAAGTTTTTAAAGGTCCTTTCAATAGGACCCTTTAAAAAAATAAAAGTTTACATGTCATTCATTCAATCTTTTTGAAAACAATATTATGTGAAAGAGAATGGGAACACATTACATGCTAGGAGGCATAAGTCTGGAGGTCAGAGGCCAAGGAAGTTAGTCTCTCCACCTTGTGGACTTTGGCTGGAGGGGGATCAAACTCAGGTCACAAGGTTTGCGAGTGGGGGGGCCTTCCCAATGAGCTACATTGCTGGGCCATGTCAATTGAATCTTATCACATTCTTTCAGGTCAAGACTCCAAATATTTTACTGAAAAAAAGAAGTGACGTGTTCCATATCTTGCGTAAGAGCAATGATTGCAATGCATCGCTAACCTTTGCACCTGACAAAAGATGCACTTCTGAGGCCAAGTCTAGAGCCGAGGGACGGGAGGATGAGGGGACATATGTTCCCGGAAATCTCCCCCC
This sequence comes from Typhlomys cinereus, assembly GCA_023101885.1. NCBI lineage: Eukaryota > Metazoa > Chordata > Mammalia > Rodentia > Platacanthomyidae > Typhlomys > Typhlomys cinereus. Next base: position 1,450,254 of record JALPQD010000337.1, read on the forward strand.
TCCCCCCAGGTGGAAAGAGACATGGGGCTTCCAGTGCGGCGCATCTCAAGACATGCAAAAGAGAGGGGAGAGAGGAAAAATAGTCTACCCAAGAAATGAGTATTCCTAGCCCTGTTCACCAAAGCAGGTACCCAAAGGTGTCTCCCCCAAAGCTTTCCGAAGAGATCTCCCCGGGACGGCAGCATCAGGTCCCCGGGGCTAAGCGCCCCTGTCTCTCTCTGCCTCAATTTACCCCCGATGTCGACGCCAGAGAGGTGACCTAGAGCGGAGCCGCAGACACCCCGAGCTCCTTGCGCCCTTAGCCGCGTCGCATCCTGCGTCTGCAGATCAGCCAGGAGTCCCGGGAAGCGCCCGCAGGTCTCCACGGCGCGCCCGCCGTCGCCATGGCGACCGCCCGAGCCCCGCCCCTTCCTCACGCCGAGGCCCCGCCCCCTTCGGAACCCGGAAGCGAGCGGCTGCGCCCGCGGAGCTGCCGGTTCCACAGCGGGGAGGCGGCGCCCTGGGCTGCTCGGCCGCGCGCCCCGCCTCCAAGCGCGCCCCCCACCGCCCGCGGGGGGCTCCGCGCGTCCCACCCCACGCCCCGCCGCCGCCGCCGCGCGCGGACCCGAGCCGAGCGCCGCCTGGGCCGGAGGGAGCGGGCCGCGGGGGCGGCCGCGCAGGTGAGGCCGCCTGGGCGCGGGGGGCGCGGGCGGCCCGGGGGTCGGGCTGCCGCGGGGGCGGGGGGCGCATGCGGGGCCGCCGCGGCCCGCTGCGACTTTGAGTGTAGCCCACGAGTGGGCCGGCCCATGTGACCCTTCACGTGATCCACATCCGTGTCGGTGTCTGATGCCCGCCCGGTTTCTAGGGGGTGGTCGGCGTGCTCGCGACCCTGCCATTGTGCGGCTGTCAGGGACGGGGCGGGGCGCGGGGCGCGGAGGGGCGTCCCGTGGCGTGCTCCCTAGCCTGTGGCCGGGAGGCTGGAGTCCAGGATCGTTTTCTCGCAGTAAACCTTTAAGAACTGTGAGCAAGGCTGGCCGCGTCGGAGACCCCCATCAGAGCCCCGAAAAGTGATCCCGGGGCACTGCCCGGTGCGGGTCGGGCGCGACGCTGGAGAACGGGAAACGAGGCCCGAGCGTCCCCCTTCTCCGGTCCACAGCTCCAAGTTGGAGCTGACGCTGCTTGCCTCGCCTCCGCCACCGTGTCTCAGCCCCTCCTGACCCCCAGGTGCAACGGAGTAACCAAAAAACGGTCCCAAATTTCCAAAACAACTTTTATAAAAGCAGGAGCTTGAGTAAAGGTGTCTCTCAAGCCTCTTACAGATAGCGAGTTCCTGAAGAGGGAGAAACCTTTCTGGAAGAAATTTTTATTTATTTTTTAAAGATCGCTGTCCACTGGTATGGGGAGGGGGGGGCTGTGTTAAGTAACTTGCAGGGCCGAGATGCAGTTCATTGGCAGAAATGTACGACTAGCATTCTTGAGGTTCAGTCCCCACCGATGATGATGATGATGATGATGGTGATGATAATTGAGGATGATACTGATTGTACTACCTGGAGAGTCTTGTTTTGGATTTTTTTTTAGCCTATATTGTCAATCACAGATGATGATTTGCAAATCACCTGTAGACTGGTTATGTGACTCAGACATTTGTTATCTTGGAGTCTGTGGGAACCCTGAAGGACAGCTACATGCTCACAACTAGATACAGCGTCCAGTCCAGCCACACAGGTTCCCAAGACTGGGTGTCCTCAGTACCCTGGGGGAGGAGTTTCCTTAATTAAAGCTAATCTCTGGCCCTCCTCCCATCAGTATGAACAGGTGCTTTTGTTTTCATGAAGAACCAAATCCTGAGGAATAAGTCTGTGCTGAGCTCACCATCGGCCTTCTTATTTCATCCTGGCCAGTTAACCTTCTGGACCGTTCACAGAGAATGCTTCCCTTGTGACTTGGAAAAGCATACCACTTTGGGATGAAAGAACTAGAACAAACTTTGCTTTTCATGCCTCTCACAGCTGCTCTCCCTTTTTCTCATAGACGTCAGCTGGTCAAATGCAGCATTTGGTGTCTGTCTCACCTTTCATTTCGGCCAAACGGGCGCAAGTGTTAAAAAATCACTTGTCCCTATAAAACTTTAATCACAGCTGGGTGGAATCTCACCATCTAGCAAGATCAGTTATAACGTGTCGCAGTACTGAGGTGGTTGTGAATTTTACAGAAGACTGTCGGTAAGGGACATCTCTCTATTTACTGCTGTGGGAAAGGAGTAGATAACTGACTATCCTTGTGTGGCTGTGTGTATGGTTTGGTTCATGTGATTTGGTTCATTCGTTAAGGCTCATAGCAAAACTGAATGATTCTTTTTTAGCCCAAGTTGATTGACTCTAGAAGCAAACTTCAGCAAATCTATTGAGATTTTATTTGATTAACATGTTTTTCATATTCCCTTCTGTAGAATAGAGTCATTGTTGCTAGAAGTGCAATTCTAAAAAATGTCTCCTGTTGAAAGCATTTAGATGATCGGGTGGTATTTCAAATCTCTCCAGATAAAAAATACTCCAGAATTAACTATCTGTGCTAATTGCTTATATTTAAATGTTAGCTTAGAGAAAGAAGTGTGGTTAAATGGATTCAGGTTTTTAACATTACTGTTTAAGATAAAATGGACTTTATAAATATGATTTTCTTTGTTTCATTATTAATAGCTGTGTGCATGCATGCCGATTTTCAGTGTCAGATTGCTAGAAGTTTTCTTGATACTTTAAAACAACTCAGGATTTTAATAGACTTCTCTAAAAATAGCATCTTTGCTTTGCGAAAAGAAGCCATTATTTGAATGTTAGGGTTGTAAGTGGAGTTTAATATTGAAATGTTTTTACTGTCTTATAAGGGTTGGGGTTACTAGCTCCCAAAGGTAACAGTCCAGTTTTATGTCCCCGAGAGTTAGTGCGTTTAGAATCCTCTGCTTGCCGCCAGTCCAGAGTTCAGGGTTGGCCCAGAGGTGTCCTTCAGTCTCCACTGGGGAATTCTAGGCTTGTTTTTGAGCCAAGAGAGTATTGGTGCAAAGCAAGTATTTGAGTCTTTCCAGATGACGGGTGGCATTTCCTCCGAATAAGAATCTTCAACAGGGATCAATAATTTCAGTCTCCTATTCTGGAACAATACATGCCAGAGCAGAGGGGCAACCAGTCCAGAGCTCACAGACACCAGGATCAGAGAGCCCCTTGATGCGATCTGTTTGTGACTTAGTCATCCCTTAGTCAGCAGATTGTGCCAAACACTGGAGATACAATGGTGAAACTCACAGATGAGGAAACGGGCCTGAGCAGGCTCATGGCCACCCAGAGTGGGTCTGTGAAGCTGGAAGGCAAAGCTGCATCAGGAGTTCACACCCTTTTTCCCCCTCTAAAGATAGAGACTTTGTTGCTAGTTAGCAGTGTTTGTAGCATACAAGACAAGCATTTTAGAGTAGGCTAGAGAAATGGCTCAAGGATTTCACTAGGACAAGGTCCCACCTAAGAATTTCAGAGTAACTTTTATGTAACTTTTCTCTAACATAGACTTGCCTGTAATCAGGAAGATCTTTCTTAATATGGCTTCCTAAGATACTGTCAGAGAATGATCATGGATTGCAATGTACAATCCCTTAACTGGAAGAGCAGGGTGGTGTTAGAAAAGATTATTCTGTTTCTGGTCCTAGTTCTGCAATCGTCCTGTGATTGCGGGTAAATCGTGTAAACATGACAGCCCAAATTCTTCTCCCAGAGGTCCTAAAGGGGTTCAAGTAGTTCTTTCTCTTGGCTCTGTGATTATAGAATTTCACCAAATTGTTTTCTGTAGTTAAATGTATACCAGCAAGGTAAACTCACCCATTTCTGTGGTTTTAAAGTATCACTGGTCTGGCTAGCCTGTACATTAAATTCTGATGTAAACATGAATTTGTGACATAAAACTTCATCTGCTTTTATTTCAGGGTTAACCTCTACTTCAGTTAATCATGGGAGAGATCAAAGTTTCTCCTGATTATAACTGGTTTAGGAGTACTGTTCCCCTTAAAAAGGTATGTGTGGTTTTACCACAACTCTTAGTTGGGAAATCTTGTGTTTTTGTGCGTGGTTTAGATGCTGTGCCTTCACATTGTTTGATAGTAAAGGTTGTTGCCAGACGTCACGGCCCTGGGTTGCAGTGTCATTCCCTGTCACAGTCAGTCAGCTTTTGAGACTCATTCAAGAATAAATGCATTATGTATGAGCTGGAGAGATGGCTCAGGGGGTTAAGACTCTGCCTTGAAAGCAGAAGATCCTGAGTTCAAATCCCAGGTCCCACATAACAACACCAGACGGAAATGATGGCAGCTTGTACTTTCGACTTGGTGGGCGGAGCCTGGGAAATCCCAGAGTGAAGTAATCCAGGATGATTCCTGAAGTCACCCTTGGTCCTCCACAGGGACACACAGTGCCCTCTGACAAATATACACACACATACACATATATGCATATAATAAGTAAAATATTAAAAAAAACTATAAAAAAGAATAAATGCATTATAATGATGTCATTATTTGTAATTTATGTGTTCAACCCAGTTCATGTGTACTTTTTGCATAGTATAGTAGAAAACCTACAGCAGCAACTGTGTCACAAGTACAGTCAGATCGTGTTTCTGTTCCTCATACTGGAGATTTGTAGCAGGTCACATTGCAGACCTGCAACAATGCAACTTCCTTGGTGGAGTCATTCTCTGGAAGCTCATTTGTTGAGGATATTTGTAAATCTTCAACACATACGTGAAATTTACTGTTGCCTCTGAGTCCCAGGTTAATCCTAGTCAGACCCTGTTCCTGCCCCAGAGCACATCGCTGCTGATTATCCTGCAGCATTGTTAGAATCTGATCTCAAGGCTGCCCGTGCGTCTGCTGCAATCATTTTGTCAGCACAAACAGCTGTGGAAGTATGCAAGCTTGAACGTGGGCATGTGAGATGCTCTTTGCCAAATATAAGCAGGATGCGAGGATAGATGGCACCTGTCACTGTTGTGGGCACTTCCCAAGTACCTTATTTAATTCTTTCATCAGTAACACAAACTGGATGCTGGGGTACCCATTTCACAGATGGGAAAACCAAGCTCCATAGATCTTAAACCTGCTAAAGGTCATAGAACCTGGTAGAATATAGGTTGAAGTCAGATTAATCTGGCTTCAAATTCAGACAAACTTGGACTTTCTTCTCGTTTCCTGAGAGACTGCTGCCCACATTAAAAGGAGAAGTGTCTCCCCTACTTCCATGGTCCCTTTACCTTTTCCCGTCCTGTTAGGCAGTTTCTTTGACTCCTCCTGATGGATTGTAGCCTGCAGTAAACTGATCACCAGCCCTAAAATGTCAAAACTGATCTAAACAGTCTTGTAAGTAGTTTCCCTGGCATAATTTTTTCCACTTGCCAGTCAGATCATTTTGCCTGAAATTTTATGCTTTTTGATTTTAACTTATCAAGCAGAGATGGTACATTATGAGGAAATCGTGACACAATTGCCATTCAGGAAACTCTGAGAAAGTCGGAGATATGTACACATTCATGGCTCATGTTCAGAACTTCCATCACTTTTCAGACCACATTTGTGTGAACGTGAGACCTCAGCATATGGCATTTATGTTACTTTTCTTTCACATAAATCGCTGAAACAGTTTTCTAGAACATTTTAGACATGTGCTTGTCTTACATGATTTTGTCACTGTAAGATGGGGATTTTGTTTGTGAACCAACAGAAGTTGTTGAGTTTTGTGTTTTTAACCCAATTACATTCAATTCGTACTCAGACCAGAACTGAGTGAAAATACGGAGGTCAGAAACATGAGCAGGACATCCACCGTCACTTGGGAAATTGTTTGGCCTCTCTGGGCTTTGCCTATTTTCCTGCTCCTGGTGACACCGGTATTCCTGTTAGTTGGCTTTAGCCACAGAGGGGCACTGTGGAGCCCACAGCCCTGCCAAGCTAGGAGCTCCCAGAGAAAAATCGATCTAAAGGCCTTGAGTTTTTTCAAATACATATTGATTTGAACTGGGAAATGTGATGCAAGTGTAATAATAGCCTGTATTGAACATTTACTGTCTGCCAAGCCTCGAGTCGAGATCTTACGTGCTTCATTTAAGGCTCATCTCTTCCTATTGGGAAACCACTAAATACAGAGGGTTTCTGGTGACCTCCTTCCCCTCCACCTCCTTTCCTAAACCCAAGTTTCTCCCTATGCTCACTTCCATGGTTTGAAGCATTTCCCAGGATGGAGACACGGGCACCTGCCATGTCCCTCCCCAGCCAGTCCTCTGGGAATCAGCACCCTGCAATGACCACAAACTAGGGAAACAGGGAAAACTCAAGTGGAGTGCCATGCGCAGAGTTTACAAGTAATGGCAAGCAAAATGGACTCCTGTTATCACACATGGGCAGGAAAATAAAGAACAGGAAAAGCCCTCTTCTCAAGCCCATAAAGGACTTTCGTGAACACTGTTAGCCCTGAAGAAAAGAAAAACAAAATCACTTTTCTATGCAGTGCTGTCCTCTGTGATACCCAGGTGACCTCACTGGAAATGTCAGTAAATTTTGTAAACTAGTGTTCTTATACCAAACTCATGAGGCCTCCTCCCCTCCTCCTCCTTTCCCTCCCTCTCTCTCTTTCTCTCTCCCTTTCTCCCTCTCTCCCCCTCCTCCCCCCATCTCTCTCTCGTGACTCCCTCCAGATCATTGTGGACGATGACGACAGTAAGATCTGGTCGCTCTACGACGCCGGCCCCAGAAGCATCAGGTGTCCTCTCATATTTCTTCCTCCTGTCAGCGGAACTGCAGATGTATTTTTCCGGCAGATTTTGGCTTTGACTGGATGGGGTTACCGGGTTATAGCTGTAAGTACTGCTTCAAGTATAAAAACTCATTTATTTGGGGAGGGCACTGTTTTATTTCTGATGAACTATAATATGTTTTTATGGACTTTTTTATTTTCCTATTTTATTTCTAAGTCCCGCACTACTCTTTATTATTTTCATGCATGCACAGTGCTGGGAGTGGAACCTAGGGAGAGGAGTGTTGTCTCTCACAGGTCACATGACCCAGGGAGAGGAGTGCTGTCTATCATGGGTCACATGCTCAGGCCTTTCCCGTTTTCAAGTGTGTTTGTGAAGAAGCTGGTGCGACGGCTCAGTAAGCTGTGAAGTACTTACTGTGTGGCCACGAGGGCCCGAGTTCAGATCTCAAGTACCCCAGCTGCATGTCTGGGGCTGGAGTGATGGCCCAGGGGTTTAGACTCTGTCTTGAAAGCAGAAGGTCCTGAGTTCGGATCCCAGATCCCACGTATAAAACGCCAGGTGGAAACGGTGGCAGCCTGCACTTCTGGCCCTGGAAAATCCCAGAGTAAAGTAAAAAGGAGGTAGAAGCAATCCAAGATGGTTCCCGAAGTTAAATGCCCCCCGATACACACACACACAATTTTTTTAAAAAGCTGCATGTCTAATCACAGTGCTGGGGTGGGGTGATGCAGAGATAAGCTGATTCCTGTCAGTCACTGGCCAGTGAGTCTAGTCCAGGTTCAGTGAGAGACCCCACCTCAAAAAATAAGGTGGAGAAGGGATTGAAGAAGCCAACTCTTGACATCCATGTGCATGTCTGCATACCCTCACATGCATATGCATGTGCACCTGCACACACGCACACTTATGCTCATGTGCACACGCATGTAAAGTATGAGGTCACTCATTGCAGAAAGCTGGTATATGTACACAGACATATGATGACTCAGAGGGTATAAAGCACTTTTGGCAGCCTTCTCTGTGTCCAGCTTCTGGAGTGGTAGGAAGCATGTTTGTCTTTGGGCGCAGATGAGGAAACAGGTGCAGCTCACTCTATGGGTCGTTTGGAAGAAGAAACTGAGCCGAGGACCATTTCCTCTCCTCATTTATCATCTGTGCTTCCAGGGAGCTGAGCTTTGGATACAAGATAACAAAGAAGTCTGCTAACTTTAGGTGATAGAAAAGATTTTGCTTGATGTAAAAGTTAGGTGAGATTAGGGCACGCGTGTCCTTAGATTTTGAATAAGGTTTTGTTCCTCAGTGGTACTTCATAGCAGAGTTAGGGATCTTCTTCCACTACGGGGAAGGCACCCTTGCTTGCGGCTGATGTTTTGATTCCTGTGTGTCAGCACAGGTTCATGAGAAGGACCCTTCTTTGACTCTGTAGTCGCAATGGCTTCTGGGACCTGGGGTGGTAGATGTAGGTGGTGCTCCTGGTAGAGTCCTGCTGTTGTTATATGTGTTACTGTGCAAAGGAGAGAGCGAGAGAATGGCCAGCTCTCTTCTCTTGGATTTTGTTTTAGCTACTTTTTCGTTGTTGAGACAAAACTTGAGGGAGAAGAGTTTATTTGGTGCACCGTTCAGAGGCACAGTCCTTTAGGACAGACGTCAGAGTCGCAGGAGCTTGCGGTGCTGGTCGCAGCAAGTCCACAGTCAGGTGCAGACAGAGAAGATGTGCTCAGCCCACATTCTCCTGTGTGTTCAGTCCAGACAGCCCGTGGGGTGCTGCTATTGCTACTCAGCATGGGCTTTCCTGCCTCACTCACCCAAATCTCTGATCCTGCACCAGCATTCTGGAGACGTATTTCTGAGGTGATTCTAGATCATGTCAGGTTGACAATCAACATGAACCATCACAGACAGTAACTGAAAGTTCTGAGGGTACAGCAAACAGGGCCCTAGAGACAAACCCAAGTCTTCCCGCCAAAAGCTCTCTTCTTTTTCTCCTTTCTCTCTCTCTCTGTCTCTCTCTACATTTAACTAACTTACTAGAGTGAGAAAGACAGAGGCCCACACGTGCGCCATGTAGGCCTCTGGAGGTTGAACTCAGGAGGCCTGTGTTGCAAGCAGACACGTTCCCACTGAACTGTCTCACTGGCCCTGGAAAGCCTTTCTCCAGAAAACAGCTGCTGCTGGTGCCGGCTGCTGCTCACTGCTCTTTCCTCCGGCCTCCTCTTTGCTCTTCATCTCATTTCTGTCCCCTTGCTCACGTCGCATGTTTGAGTCTGCGCAGCTGATCTCCTGTGTCCTGGGCATTCAGTCCCTTTTCATGTACAACATCCCAGGAGAGTGCGATGCTGTCACCGTCTCAAGTCTCTGCAGCCACAGTGGCGGAAACTGAGCCACCCTCGGGGATCTGTCCTGCTGAAGAGCCAATGTCCATGGGACTCCAAATTGGCATATCTCAATAGCCTTCTACCTGATATTTTTTGCTCTTGAAGTTCTAGATAAAAGCCTTCTCCATTTCACTAGCTGGATGGTAAAACACAAAAGGTCAGTAGTGCCTTAAATTATCATCAGGATTTGATGGCTAGGCTGTAACTCGGTAGTAGACTGGTTACTTAGTATGCATAAGGCTTTGAGTTCAATCCTCACCACTGGCAAGCAAAAAAAAAAAAAGATTCGATCATAATGTTTAAGCTTTTGAAACCTTGAAACTTACTAGATATTCTGCTAGTTTCTAACAGCTAAAATGTACAGATTTTTTGGAGATCATTCTGGAGCCACTTCTATTTGTAAGAAACAATGCAGAATGCTCATTTTGGCAGCATGTACACAAAAATTTGAAAGTTGCATGGCCCCTGAGCAACGTGACCATGTACCGTGTCTGCCTGTGAAAGCCCACGAGTGATTCTGAGGGTCACTTGGAATTGCTCTATCACCTTATTTTTTGCTTTGGGTTTTCCCCAGACTCAGCCTTCCAGGACTAAGCACAGGCTACCGCCCTTTCCGCTTGGCATTTTTTTTGTGGTATCTGAGAACTGAACTCAGGTCCTTCTGCTTGTGAGGGCAAGGTTTAAACCCTGAACCCTCTCTCCGGCCCCAGCGTTCTGTATTTTTTTTTTTTTTAAGTATGTATTTCTCTTCCTATTTTTGGTAGCTCTCCACATTAGAGTTTTCTTTCCATGAGAATAAAAGGTACCTAAAGTGTATGATTGTGAGTGGAAAAGTAAGGAGCCAAATCAGTCTGGACAGTTTTCTACTTGAATTTGTGTGTAAATTTATAGTTAAGATAATATGGGGATGCGAAGTATTAACAAATAACAAAATATTTCTGTGAACATATTTCAACATTTTATCTTTATTGTTTTTTCATGCGTATGTATGTTTGCATGCAGATGGCCACATGTGTGCATAGGTGTGTGTGTGTGTGTAAGGCCCAAGGGTCATATCAGAAGTCATCCTTGATCACTCTTCCACTTTACTGTTTCGAACCTGGGGATTTTCAGACTCTCTCCCAGAGCTAGAATTACAAGTAGACCACTATGCCTGCCTGGCTTTTTTTTTTTTTTAACATGGGATCTAAGGGTCCCATCTCTGGCTCTTTGGCTTATATGGCAAGAGCTTTAACTGCTGAGCCAGCTCCTCAGCCCCAGCAGTTCAATTTTGTAATAATTGTGAATAAACCTGCCAATTTTTTTTTGAACAATGCCAGCTTAAGGATGTTTGTCGTTTGTTTGTTTGTCTGTGTCCCTGTAGAGGACCAAGGATATTGCTTCTACATCCTTTTTGCTTCCTTCTGGGATTTTCCAGGCTCCGCCCACCAAGTCCAGAAGTTCAGGCCACTTCCATTTCCACCTGGCAGTTTTTACGTGGGAACTGGGATCCAAATTCAGAACCTTCGAGTCAGAGTCTTAACCCCTGAGCCATCACTCCAGCCCTTGGGTATTTTTAAAAATACATTTCTCACTGATAGCAACTGAATGGTGTTTTGTAGCATTAGGATCATAGGATAGACTCAATTTCATTATATTTATTAGAGAGAGAGAAGAAAAGAGTGGGCAGGCAGGTGCACTCACACCAGTGCATATGTATGGAGGTCAGAGAACAACTGTTGGAAGTCAGTTTTTCCTGCCATATGGGCTCTTGCCCAGCATGTGTATGAGGTTCTGTATTCAATTCTTAACTTCACAAAGAAGGGAGGGAGGAACAGTGGAAAAGAAAATGCAGAGAGAAACAGTACTTTTGAGCTTTGCCTTATTCTTAGCAGTGGTGACATTTTGCAAAACTATATGGTATGAAGTAGCACTGGGATGCTAATGCTGGTGCCACCTGCCAGGTTTACTCAGAACTGCTCGGTTTTAGTCACACTGAATTATGTGTATTTGTTAAGGTATTATACAGCTTTATCTCCTGAGTATGGTAAAGATTTTTATTTGTTTGGTGCTGAGGATTAAACCCAAGGCATCGCACATGCCAAGCATGCACGCCAACACTGAGCTGCACCACCTAGTTATTATGGACACTTTAAAATTAAAAACTTCCTAAAAACATTCCCTTTCTTTTAGGACATTCTGCATCATGTCGCAGAATGGTGGAAGACTTACCATGTACACGGTGTCAATAATAATAGATATTACAGCAAATGCAAACTTATCTCATAACTCACATGGTGGTATCTATTCCAGTGATTTTTTTAATGATAAATCTAAATGATGTAATGCATTTTGAAAAGAGGAGTTCTGGGGATGTGGCTCAGCACCTCAGAAAAAGACAGTGGAAGTATGTTTGTGTGGTGGTGGTGGAGAGAAGGGCTAGGAGACAGCCCTAGAAATGAGTCTGTGTTTGCCACTGTCAACAGCTAGGCTACTTTTGAGTCAAGTGTTATGTTCGTTCCCTGTCATAAAGGAAAGTAGAGGAAATCAGGTGGAATGACTGAGTCAGTTAAAAAGAACATTTTATTGGACACTTCCTTAAGTGCTACTAAAAAGGGAGTGAGCTCTCTTCAGAAAAAATGTCATTTCCAGTTCTCCTGAGGTCTTGAAGCACCGTGTCCTCAATTCAGAGTGAATTGGGTTTAAGGGAAAGCAGCATTTTTTAAAATTTTAATGTGGGTAACTTATGCTCTTGAAATTCAGACTATTTGGAAAGGAAATGGATGTGAATTGAAATTGATGCTCAGATATCATCCGTGTATCCATTCTTTATTCTTTTAAAAGTTTAGTCCATTCGGTAAAATATGGATTGCAACATTTAGAAGAAAAGTTCTTATTTTCACACTTTTTGAATAAGAGGCAAAGTTTGAGCAACAAGAAACACTGTGATTCCCAGCTGTTCAGGTAGAAGTTGCATTTTCCTCTATGGTTTTTAACATAAATTTATTGTTTCAGTTGCAGTATCCAGTTTATTGGGACCATCTTGAATTCTGTGATGGATTCAGAAAACTTTTAGACCACTTACAACTGGATAAAGTGAGTAGCCTGAAACTAATTACTTATATGTAACTTCAGTCAAATGTTTATCTTGTAAAGACCTTTTGTTTTTGAACAACACCTTTATTAGAACAGAATTCAGACTCCATGTGACTGACTCTTTTACAGTGGACAGTTCAAAATTTTCATTCCCTCGTACTTACAACTCTCAGTGTAACACTGGAACATTTCTTTCCTCTCCAAAAGAAATTTATTAATGATGATTTGCCATCTTCCCTCCCAGTTCTGAATGTAATCCCCCTCCCATCTCCATGAGCTATGACTGAATATTTTACTAAATGTAGCCACGTGAGATTCCGCCCCTTGTGACTGTTTTTACTTAGTGCACTCTATTGAGGTTTTCATGCTCTGGGGGGCTAGTTAGTTTCTCTGATTGAATGTCCCAGAGTTTGGAGTATTTGGATCTTCTGTACTAGCATCCTTAAAAATCTAGACTGTCCCAATTCTGAAATATTTTCAGAACTATGTCCTCGAAAAGTTTCAAGTTTCAGGGAAATTAGATTTTTGCTAATATTTCATTTCTCCAGATTATTTATCTTGCGTGCACATGTACATGCCATAGCACACATATGGAGGTCAAAGGACAGCTTGTGAGAATTGGTTCTCTCCTGCTGTAGTGTAGGCTTGGGTGCTTGAATTCCTGGAGACAAGTGCCTTTACCCACTGAGCCATCTTGCCCATCCACTTGTGTGTGTGTGTGTGTGTGTGTGTGTGTGTGTGTGCACGCGCGCACGCGGGGCAAGGTCTTACGTAGCCCAGGCTGGCCTCAGACTTGCTTTATACTATCAAGGATGGTCTTGAACTCCTGATTCTTCCCCCTCCCAAGTGCTAGGATTACAAGGGCAAGGGAATGAACTTGTCTACTAGGCAAGCAATGGGCTGTATCCAGCTCTCCCAAGTGCTGGAATCATAGCTGTGCACCATCACACCAGTGGACTGTTTGCGTGGGGTATATAAATTGTATTTAGTGTGGCCTAAGTTTCTAACTTCTAGGGTGAGGAAGATAGCTCAGCAGTCAACAGCACTTGCTCCTGAGGGCTGGTGTTCAGGTCCCAGCACCTGTTTGCAAACTGCTGTAACCCCAGCTCCTGAGTGTGGGGAGAGGAGGGAAGGAGACACAGAACATTACTAGGGTTTCTGGCTTCAAGCCTAATCCAAATGCAAGCCTCGGAGAAACAAAGTGACCGCAGAGGGCAGCCGATGGCCTCCACGCACGCACCGCACACAGGTGCCCGCGCAGGCACATAAATTAAAGATTCTGTTTAACTATTGTAGATATTTCGGCTTGTTGGGTAGTGATAACATTTTCTGCAGCTCAGACAATTGAAGCAGCTTCTGTTTTGATCCTCATCTTCAGACTTGATCAGTGTTTCAGGATCTGCCTTACGTTTGTTTGTAATTAGGTCCATCTGTTCGGGGCTTCTTTGGGAGGCTTTTTGGCTCAGAAATTTGCCGAATACACACACAAGTCTCCTCGAGTCCATTCCCTCATCCTCTGCAACGCCTTCAGTGACACCTCCATCTTCAACCAAACCTGGACGGCAAACAGGTAGGAACGTAAAGCATTCTGGAAATGTTGGCTTTGGAGGTGGGATGGGTGCAGTGGAGAAAAGAGGTACAAAAATAATTAAGTGAACTCTTTCCATTCCTGTTACTGTGTACTCCTATAGCTCTCTTTAGTGCATCTGCTGTAATGAACATAGTGTTCTGCTTATCTCTGTGAACAGCTCTATATATTGACTGACAGGGTTTCATTGGCTTCTTCCAAGTTTCTATTGTGTTATGCTATAAATCTTTAGAATTGTTTTCCTTCCCTTTTTGGGTTATTGCCCTAAGATGTGTTCTCCAAATGGACAGATTAGGGCACTTAGGCCATCAGAAACTGCACAGTAGAACATTTGGTACCATGCTCTTGAGAAAGGTAGAATTGCTGTGAAGGGCAAGCAGTGGGGTGTGTGTTTCCTGCAAGCCACCCCTTCATTTAATTTTGACATTTTAGTTTGGTATTAAATGCCTCTTCTCTCCCTTAAAGAGTAATCTGTAGCCGAACATAAGCCATTTGTCTTCCACTTGGAAACAGCCCAGTGGGCTGAGGGCAGAAAAAAAGATAAGCCATCACAATTCAGAATGGCAAATTAGAGTCCCGAAAGATCATTTTAACACAAATCCTTTCCAGCAAAGGATCAAGCAAATGTGCAGCTACGATTTCCCCTGTCACTTGTGGGATGGGGTAGTGGCCACTTCTGTGCAAGACAAGCAATTGCACAGTGGAACTGCTTAACTTAGAGTTGTAAATAGAGCCCTCTTCAGGTGAACCATTGATGTAGCACAGTAGTTCTGCTGCTTCCCAAAGTATAAGCTAGAACGTATTCCATCATGGAAAATTAACACTTTTCCCTCTACCATGTGTTACTCTGTGCTGGGGTTTTAAGTGTAGGCAGGTTACTCTTAAGTCAGCATTTCCTTGTTCTTGGAGGTATAGCCTAAAAGACTGAGTTTCTAGGACGAGTTACACCAATTCCCTCACTGTACCACTTAGAGTTAGTCTGTAATATTGCTGCTTATGTAGTAAATATATCCAGAGCTAAAGGGAAAACCAAGCAGAAGTCTAGACTTCACTGTTCACTGTTCTTCCCCAGATTAATATTTCTGTTAAGCATGGGAGATATCAAGGACGCAAGACAGTTACTCTCTATGCTGTCAGCAAGAGGGGAAAAGTATTGCATTCATGTTGTTTATCTAAAGTACATCTGATTCTTGTGTGACAGTCTAGGAATCTGATCCATCATGTCTAGTGCAGACTTCACTCCACAGTTTTACTCTGTATCGAGCCAGTTTGATAGAACAGGTTCTCAGAAGTACTTTAACTGGTCTGGTCCTTGTTCTCATCAGGTTGAAAGGGAATAAGTACAGACTTATCCAATAGAAGCTAAAATTGTTACTGATGTTTTCCTACGTCCTGCAAGAGGACTCAATTTGAGTCCGCTTCAGGAGGCACTCTTGCCAGTCTTTGCCATAACAGGTCAACAACTAGTGTAGCCCAGGCTGACCTTAAATTCAGAACTTTCCTCCTCAGCTTCCCTAGTTCCATGTTTCTATACCTGCCCACAATCTTTAGATGAGCTTCCTGGGTCAGAATGATTCAGACTACTGAGTGAAAAGTCTTGTCTTTATTGGTAGGTGAAGTTATGATAACATGAATGAACTTGAACTGGAGATCCAGTTAGGACTTGAAGGCTCCACCAGCCTGCATGGCTGCTTCTATTTATCTTCTCCTAGAGAAGCAGTAAGATGAAAGGTTGCAAGGGTGAAAATATTATGAATTCACTGTGTTCATATATACAACATTTAAAAAGATAAACAGTGAGTTTCCACTATTACTTGCAAAGTTTCAGCAACCTGCTTTTCTGGAAAGTGATACTTTTAACTTCTGTGTTGAGCTTTAGTTTCCAGTGTTATTTGTAATACTGTTACCAGTGGAGTTTTTTTTGTTTTGTTTTGTTTTTTTAATATTTGTGTGTGTCTGTATCAGAGGTTACTGTGTGTCCTATGGAGACCCAAGGGTGAATCATCTTAGATTGCTTTGCTTTAGGATTTTCCAGGCTTCATCCACTAGGTTCAGAAGTGCAAGTTGCCACCATTTCCACCCAGCATTTTTACATGGGACCTGGGATCCTAACTCAGGACCTTCTGCTCATGAGGCAGTCTGCCCTGACCCGTCTCCAGCCCAATCAACCAGTGTTTTTGTAAGATAATGTTACCATACTTCTAGTCCAGGTGATCAGAGAGAACAGTTATGTTGCAAAATGCCAGAAGCCTCGTTTGGGGCAAGCTGGTGCAATTCAGCACAAGAGTAGCCTGTGAGATCGCAAGTGGGACTGTCCAGTGGAATGACTAGATGGTTGTTGTTCTTCTGGTAAGGACAGGGGTCCCAAAGAAGCACTGAACTGTATCCCCAGACCTTTTGACTTTGCAACACATGTCACTAAGAGTCTCAGAGAAAAAGCTGCACATGGAGCAGGTATTTTACTCTCATCCCAGCTCCTGGGAGGCTGATGCAGGAGGCATTGCCAGGAGTTTGAAGGCAGCCTGGGCTATATAGTAAGATTCTGTTTAAAGCAAAACACACCTCATAGAATGGTTTGTACCTTATTCTCAGACACTTGATATCTACAGTCTGCTAAAATAATTCAGTGTCTTTTTATTGGTTAGCACTTGTATATTGAGCTTCACTGTGCTACAAAGTGTAACTTAGGGAAATTGAGGGCTTTAGCTAATATTTCCCAAAACAGTGTATTTGTTCTAGTGAGCAGGTTCCCTGAGCAATTAATGTAATAGCAGTCTCAGTACACTAGATATACATAAATTGTACTTTAGGGTGAGAACCTCCCAAGATGGCACACAATGCAAAAGGATCCCCTGCTTTCCAAAACTCCTAGCAGGGAGGAGTCTGTTCACCAGAAAAATCAGTGTTACCTAAGGAAAAATGGTTATCAGTGGAGCTCCTAGTTTCTATCTGAATTTTCCCCCAGGTCTCTTTACATTTAGGACAAGCTCTAGCATTCCTTCTCCTTCCAACAGATCAGCACTGATCTTTGCCTTTTTTGGAGGACCTCTTTCTGGAAAAACGCCTGAAAAAAGGCGTTGTGTTTTGCATCCTTACCCTTCACATACTAAGTTTGTACCAAAAGCTCCCAGGATCCTTCAAAGGCTTTTCTTACTCCACTCTTTAAATGGCACACCTGTGGGCTGGAGAGGTGGCTCAGGGGTTAAGCCTCCGCCTTGCAGGAGGAAGGTCCTGAGTTCGGATCCCAGATCCCACGTATAGACGCCAGGCAGAAGCGGGGGCGGCCTGCGCTTCTGGTCCTGGTAGGGCGGAGCCTGTGAATCCCGGGGCAGAAGGAGGTGGAGGCGTCCATGGTGGTTCGCGAATTCGTCCGTGGTTCTACACACACACACAGACACACACGCGCGCACACATACACACGCACATGCACACAGTTGAATAAATAATAATAAAAAAATTTAAAAAAAAATGGCACACCTGTGACCCCAGTATTCAGGAGGCTGAGCAAGAGCATCACAAGTTTGAGACCAGTCTCTAGGAAGGGCGACGGGTCCTCCATTCATGGTATTTCCTGAGTTTTGTTGAGACTCTTGTCCTTTCCTAATAGATCGCCACTCCAATAGCACATCAAGGAAAGTTTTCCCTCAGTTCGACCCAATCTGATTCTGTCACTGGAATCAGCAGTTGGGGATCCATTCGAGTATCTCCACTAGATGGAGTGAGTGTACCTCCTTTCTTATCAGTTACAGCTTTATGTGTTAACAGATCTGTTTGCCCAAGGATGATGATGATGTCTTGCAAAGAGGTAAATTGTTCATTGAAAGGAAGTTCTCTTTCGGTAGGGAAAATTATTATTATGTTTTCCCAGTTAAGCAAACCAGCCAGACTTCTAGTGAGATACCGTTAAAGTGCCCAACTCCAGATGTAGAGGTGGCTGCTGGAGCAAACTGATCACACAAATTTCCTTTCATAAGCTTTCTCCTTTACTAATCTGTAACTTATCATGTTTTTCTTTTACTACTTTAAAGCAATCTACAAGTTCTAGTTATGTTTTATAGTTCTCTATTCTCTCTGCCTTCTTTAAACATCCCTCACAAAAATTGGAATTTACATAATTGCTTTTTTCAATAAAATATTAATTTCATGCAGCTTATTTTCTTATAGAAATGCATGTTAAAATTTTAGAGATCTTACTTTCTAGTAATCCTGAACTACTTCTCTCTACACACCAATAGTTTGTAAGAATACAGAAATAGACCCAAAGTATATGCCAAGAGTACTTAAGTTTATGTCTAGTAATTTGATGTTTCAGTATTCCAACTTAATTGAAAATAGTCAAAGATATAAAACATCTATCTGGGACATATAATAAACTAAAGTAATAACTTAAGCATTCTAGAAGTCTAGAAACCAATTGAAATAAAATTCTGTAGGGGATTTTGGAGATATGCTCTATGTAGCCCAGGCTGACTTCTGACTATATAATCCAGGTTAGTCTTGAAAAACTGGTCCTCCGATCTCTCTGGAGTGCTAGGAACATAGGTTTGCAACATCATCTAGCTTCTTCACAGAACTTTTATCATATAGAAATAACGTATAACGTGTACATCAAGTCTCCTGAGCACCGGCATTACCAGCATGCGCCACCACATCTGGTTTGTCCAACAAGCATGCCTATCATCCTGAAACGGTGAACTCACACAAATAAAATTGTTCTTTGTTTGAAAGTCCAGCAACTGTTCTCTTCTCCAAACAGAAAACCAACAGGATCAGGAATATAGCTTAGTAGAGTGCTTGCCTAGCGTGTACCCAGGGAGAAAGAAAATAAAAAAATCAAGTCTGCCATGGTAGTGCTCACCTGTAATCCCAGAACAGGAGGCCAAGGCAAGAAGATTACAAATTCAAGGTCAGCCTGGCAATAACAGAACAAAAATGGAGGTTAAGAGAGCAAAACTTACCTTGATCAAATGTCGAGTGTGTAAGCCCACAGATCATTTGTGTGGTCCACCTGTCGGGGATGTTCCTGAGCAAAAGGCTTTGGCAGATGCCAGGGGCTAACCTGGTCAGCTCACCAGAATTTATTACCAAAACAAAATTCATCTACTACCATACCACTAGAAAAGGGCCCCATGAATAAAGGACAAGGAAAAAGATATGAGGAAACCTAGCAACTGTAATCTGTTGACTTGCGCTGCTGGCTTAAATGATAAATAAGGACTGCATGTTCAGTGGTGTAACCTACAGGTGGCACCAGGCCCAGGGCCTAAATACATCTGTATCATCAGGTTCGTTTTCATGACTGCTTAAGATTATACTCTGGCTAGGCACTGTGGTTCACTGCTGTGATCCCAGAAGACACAGGCAGAAGGAGCATCACAAATTTGAGACCAGTCTAGACAAGATACTGAGTTCTAGGTTAGCCAGGACTGTAAACTAAAACCATGTCTCACACACAAAAAAAAGTCACAAGTACGAGACCAGGACTAGGAAGATGGCAGGACAAGCAAAAGGACTAGAGTTCAGATCGCACATAAGAATGTCAAGCATACTGTGATTCGGTCTCAGAAGGCGGAGCCTGGGAGGCAGCCAGGCCAGCCTTGGAGTGCAGGCACGCTCTGTGGTAATCAGAGACGCAGCCTCCAAAGAGGAACGTGATCACCGTCAAGGATGACTCCAGGAGATCCACCTTGGGCTTCCCACTCCTCCCACATACACATAAATAGGAAAATGGAATTAAAAAGTTCAAAACCAGCCTGCTTTGTATAAAAATCCTTATCTCAAAATCGAAGTAGCTCAGCAAGATGTCTGAGTGGGTAAAGGAGCCTGGCACAGACCTGATGCCCCGAGCTTGATCGCTGGAACAGATCTGGGAGGAGGAGAAAAGTGACTTCTGAAAGTTGTCCTAGGACCTCGGCTGGTGTGCTGTAATATGGCAGCACCTGCTCTTCCCCTGTCTCTGATACACTTTGGAACCTTTCTTGATGTTTGGCATCCATGCAACAATTTCTTTGTTATTAATTTAGCCACATCTAAATGCTTTGCTTATCCAGATGATACAATAAACCTCACTGATTTTTAGTGTTCCAACTGACAGAACACCAAGACTGCCCCCACTTATGCTCTCGCATATCAGCTACTTTAAATCAAGTATCTAATGTTACAATGCCACAGACTGAGCACAGCCAGGAGAGTCCAGTCCTTACACATTACTGGCTTTAAGCAATTAGAAAGTGGTGGGGAGGAGGGAGAAAGAGAAGAACTTACCAAGTTAACTTTAAGCTGAGCTTCCAACAAGGATGTTCGGAGAGTGAGCATCAGAAGATATTGTACCTTTTACAAGTAATTTTCAACACAGGCCTAGAGAAATTACTGCTTAACCTCTGGGGTAGCCATCCATATTTGAAATTAATAAATTAAATACCAACTAAAGATGACATAAAGATATCTATAATGATTGATTCAACCCAAATTAGGGAGGGAAAAATAATCTGTCTTGAAACACAAACAAAAGGTTAAATTAACCAAAAGGAAGATATATTTCTGTTAATTAGAAATAAGCCAATTAGAAAAGAAAATAACAGGGGGCTGGAGAGGTGGCTCAGGGGTTAAGCCTCTGCCTCGCAGGCGGAAGGTCCTGAGTTCGGATCCTAGACCCCACGTATAGACGCTGGGCGGAAGCAGGGGCGGCCTGCGCTTCTGGTCCTGGTAGGGCAGAGCCTGTGAATCCCGGGGCAGAGTAAACGAGGAGGCGGTCCATGGTGGTTCCCAAATTCGTCCATGGTTCTACACACGCATACACGCACGCGCACACACACACACACAATTGAATAAAAAAAATAAAATAAAAAAGAAAAGAAAATAACAATCATCAGTATTCTGCTTGTAATAACTCTGGATCTTCAAAGTTTGGGGGTGCACGCAGGAGCTCTTCTCTGAGCACTCCATAGGGAGGTTTTTTAATCCTCTGGATTCTGAGTATCCATCTTTAACATCGAGTGTCTGCCATGTGTGTAGTCTTAGAAATACGAATTATCAGGTCTTTGTCTTTGTTTTACAGTTTTTGGCTGATGCCGGCATTTATGCTCAAAAAAATTGTTCTTGGAAACTTTTCCTCTGGCCCAGTGGACCCTATGATGGCAGATGCCATTGATTTCATGGTGGATCGGGTAAGAGTCGGTGGTAGGGGAGGAACCTTCCTATGGTATAAGAGAAGGTACACATCAGTCTCCTTTAGTGCGTGTTACAAGCTGTCAAACACTCTTCTGTATTCACTCTAATAGTTCTAATAAATTCTACTGCTGGTAAGGACTTATAGGCTATATCGGTGGCCTAGGGGAAGCCTATATAAATGCAGATCCCCACAATAGCAAGAAAATGGAATCAGCCAAAATGTACATATACACAGTGGAACAACCACTGTGTATTTTTTTTACTCAACCATCAGAAATGATGAGGCTGTGGAAATTTGCTGGTAAATGGATAGAACTAGAAAATTTATTAAGCCAAGGTATCCCAGACAAGGATAATGAGTGGAAAGGTGGTAAGGGATGATTAGGGTGAAACCTTTTAAAGGGGAGATTTAGGATACCATGGCAAATAGGATGAGGGAGGGAATAACTGGGAATGAA
The DNA here is from genome assembly GCA_023101885.1 of Typhlomys cinereus. NCBI lineage: Eukaryota > Metazoa > Chordata > Mammalia > Rodentia > Platacanthomyidae > Typhlomys > Typhlomys cinereus. The sequence goes on from JALPQD010000337.1 coordinate 1,471,691, forward strand.
GTGATGGGGAATAGATAGGAGGGACAGAGGGACTTATTTAAAAAAAAAAAAAAACCCAAAGATCGTGGGATATAACCCCAAAGGAACCTCCTATGCTAATTATATATCAAAAAATGTCTTTTAAAGAAAAGAGCATAGGGGCTGGAGAGGTGGCTCAGGGGTTAAGTCTCTGCCTTGCAGGCGGAAGGTCCTGAGTTCAGATCCTAGAACCCCACGTATAGATGCCGGGCGAAAGTGGGGGCGGCCTGCATTTCTGGTCCTGGTAGGGTGGAGCCTGTGAATCCTGGGGCAGAGTAAACAAGGAGGAGGTGGTGGCGTCCATGGTGGTTTTGGAATTCATCCGTGGTTCTACACACACATGCACAATTGAATAAATAATAAAAAAATTATTTTAAAAAAAACTAATGTTTAAAAAAAGTGAGGAAAACTTGTGGGGGGGGGACCTGAGCTGATCCATTTAGAACCCAGTGACAAAAATTTACTATAGACTTTTGCCATTGCTGTTGGCTGCTCTTCAAAAAATTGTCAGTAAGACCCAATTACTGAAGCTCCAACACATATGGATCACAGAATATGGGCAAAATGTGCCAACTAGAACTAGTCTGAGAACTTCCTCCTTGCTGGATAGTACCAAGCAATACTGTAGAAGCTACTTAGGGAGAGAAATAATCCCAGGCCTCATTTACTCATGAAATCTCAAGTTGCTATAAAAATTACCATGGCAACAGGTAACCACCAGTGTAGTAGTGACCTGAGTATCAAGAAGACAATCAACAGTTTTTCTGACTGGCCTCAAGACTCCTCCTTTATCAGACTGGAACACATTCCTGTTACTGTTACTAGAACACGAACCTAAAAAAGAGAAGGAAATAGATTAATAGGGAAAAGCTGCCAATATATAAGGTACATCAAACTGCTCTGTAAATGACTGTTGTTATACCCATAGATTGGAAGAACACTTAACAGCCTAGAAATCATCTTCTACAACAGAGGTAGAGGATCTCAACACCCTGACAGGATGCAGCCTAGGGCAGTGGAAGAGCAGTGAAGCGGACAGCAACGGCCGCCACAGTGTAGCAACCCAGCAAGGTTCATTCAGAATCAGGCCAACCTACTCTTTCCCCATCCCAAGGCTTTGGGAACTTGCAGAAGAGGGAACAATGATATTTTAACCTAAAGACAGGAAGGTTCACCATTGAACAAGACATTCCATTCAAGGCAGGACTGCTGCATCCAGGAACTCAGTGCAGTGAGACTTGTCCTTACCAGACCTGCACAATGATACCAGACCTGCACAATGACTGACATACTAATATGCCCCCATAACAGTGGAAATCTTGGGGACTAAAGTTGGATGAGTGAAAGTAAATGCCCCTATCAGTGGGGTGACCCAAGGAGAGGTAACTTAGTATTGCCACAAGAGGCCTGAACCCCCCCATAAGAGTAGACAAGCCATAGGGAACCCTGAGGTCTACAGAAGCAGACAGGCAGGAGGGCACAAGGGAGAAGGGATGGGAGTAAGGGGGATGGATAAACGCAGGGATGAGTACTCAATATGCTTATAAAACTAGAAAAATAAAAAAGAGATCCCAGGCCTATTGTAAATACTAGTATTATACTGTACATCTCAAAAAGCTGGTAGGTTATAAAAGGTTTTACCAGAAACATTTAAAGAAAGATATTTTAACCTGATTAAATGTTACCTAATGTATACATGTTACCCCGTTAGTTATATAATGTTTATGTTTTATATTAGTTTTAAATTAAAAATTCTAACCTGGGGCATGGTGTTGTATGCTTGTAATCCCAGAGCTTGGGAGGCTGAGGCAGGAGGGTCATGGGCTGAACAGTATAGCAGCAAGACCCTGTCTCAAAAAAATTACGGCCTCACACCAGATCATCCAATTGAATGTCTTGGGCATGGGATCTGGGAAGCAGGTTTTGTTTGGAGTGGGGAGCACTCCAAATTCCCAGCCTCCTCCCCCTGTGTAAAGTACAGGCATGTGCCACTACCTTGGCTGGAGACTGTTTTCACCTCCCTTCTACGCTTCAGTAAACCTGATGGCTGAGGCTGCAAGCGTCTCTGGTGGGCAGTGATCTCTAACATCTCTTCCTTGTGTGTTGGTCACCACTGAGGTGCATAAATTGCCTTGCTCATACACATGCAGATATTAAGCAGATAATGAGGGCTGGAGACAACCAGGTTCCATTTGTGGAACCTTATTCATCTTACAACAAGAAAAGGACCACGGCCTGAGAGCCCAGGTCATGGCCCTGAGTGTGTCACATTTCTTCACTGGTAACTTCCCTGCCGCCATACTTTATAAGCTCAAATGTCGTCTGCAGATTCAATGTAAATACAAAAATGGAATGATGTCAAAACTCTTCCTCACATTTCTTCTGCAGCTAGAAAGCTTGGGTCAGAGTGAACTGGCTTCCAGATTAACCCTCAACTGTCAGAATTCTTACGTGGAACCTCATAAAATCCGGGACATCCCTGTAACCATCATGGACGTAAGCTTCCTTCCAAGTGGAACTGGTCTGTTACATGTGTGTCAAGATGTGGTTGCTTTTTAACTTTGTGTGCTGCTTTGAATGTTGCTTGGCTTTTGTTTTTGCCCTTCAGCTTTCTCAATTCTAAAGTCATCTATTGCACGCACTAGATTCCTCTTCCTCCCCTCCCCATCCCTTACCAAGAACACCACCATCGTCCAGGCATAGTGGTGTATGCTTGGAATCCCACCACTCAGCAAGTCTAGGACTGCTGCAAGTTCTAGAGCAGCCAAGACTACACAGTGAGACTCTGTCATCTGCTAACCCCTCCATAAGACAGCACGAGTCAGACTTACAGCACCGAAGACAGAACCCAGGGTCTTCCATATGCTAGGCAAGCACTTGGCACTGAGCTACACAGCTCAGACCTCATTTCAGTATATTTTTCCATCAGCAGATTATATATATTATTTCACATCTGGGCAGCAAGAGACTTGTCTCACAAGATAAAATAAGAAGAATAATTCCATAAGGTCCAGTTAGCACAAGCGTGCTTGCACTAAAACATTAGAACTTTACATAATTTAGTGACACTGAGTACACTAATAGTGCTGAATAACCATTGCCAAACATCCATTTCCAGAACTTTCTCATCATCTGAAACTTAGACGCTAACTCCTCATCCTCCATTTTCCTTGTGCCTTGGTGACCATCTGAGTTCACTGTTCTAAGGACATCATATGTTTATTGTTTTACTTAGCACAGCACTTTTGAGTCCATCATGCTTTCCCATGTAAGAAATCATTCCTTTAAGACTGAATCATATCTATAATCTTGTCTGCGTTTAAATTTTAAGGTCTAAGTGTTTGAGGAACTGCCATGTCTCCTAGGGGTTGAATCATTTTGCATTCCACCCAGCAGTACACAAGGGTTCCAACTGATTTTTGTATCTCCTTTTCTTTTTTTTTAACGTTACCACAATGAAGTTCTGTCTTACTGTGTACTGTGATTATTTTTTGTTGCTTCTAAGATCTGAATCCAGGGCTACCTCCATTTACTATATCATTTAACTTTTACCTCATAAATAGAGTTATTGGGTTTTTACAATTTATTTTGTGTGCATGTATGTGAAAGTGAGTGGACACACACACACACACACACACACACACACACACGGCACATGTGTGTGGTGGTCAGAGGACAACCTCAGGAGCCAGTTCTCTGCTGCCACATTGTAGGATCTGGATGTCAGGCTTGCACACCACTACTTTTATATGCTGTTTTACTTATCTTATCAGTTAGTTCATCATGTGGTATTAAGATTTGCTGTCAGGAATTATCGTTAAGAGCTTGCAGACTAACTTCTGACTATAAGTGCTGCACTTTGACATCTGTCATGACACAGAGACAACTTTCCAGTAGGCTGCTCGGTGTATTGCTCAGCCTGCCTGTCTTTAGTGCTCATCGCTTCTGTTCGTTGGTCACTGAAAACTATAAATATCCATTGGGGAAGCATTTAGAACTATTTTTAGAACTGGGGAGTAGCTCACTGCTTGATCCCCAGAACCCATGTTTAAAAAAACAAAGTAGAAACACCTGGGGGCTGGAGATCTGGTTCAGGAGTTAAGCCTCTGCCTCAAAACCCAGAAGGGCTAAAAAAAAAAAATGAATTATACAGGACTGAGTTTGAATCCATGATTGCTGGGTAGAAACAACAGCGGCCTGCTTTCTGGCCCTGAAAGGCAGAGCCTGGGAAATCCCAGAACAAAGCCAAAAGAAGGTAGAGCAACCCAGGATGATTCTTGAAAGTCACGCTTAGACCTCCACAGGCACACAAAAGTCTGGATGTGGGGTTACATGCTTATAACACAGTGTTGGGGAAATGGAGATGGGCAGAGCCCTAGGACTCAGTGGCCGTTAGTTTAATCTACGTGGAGAGTCCCAGTCAGAGATGCTGTCTAAAAGTACATGGTATGTAAGTAATGACACATGAGACTATCCTTCCCATGTATCTGTACATACATGTACATAAAAAATTAGCTGTGTATGCTTTTAAAATTCCTTTTCAAATAGCATTTACACATGTACTTGTATTGAAAGCATTTGAAAGATGTTTGAAATCATGTGTTCCAAGCTGCCAAAAATGGCTCTTTGGAGACAGAATCTCACTTACTATTTCTATTCTTTAAATCTGTTGGAACTTTCGTGACTGTTTTAATTGTGAAGTTTGGATTTTCCTGATTTAATTGACATTTTCAATAATGTTGGGTTAATATCCTGTTAATGTGTAATTTGAGGAAATTTATGTAGAATTTTCTTGCTTTCTCTGCACCTCACTACTCCCAAAATGCAACAAAAATGCCAGTAGAATTGATAGCGAAGGTCTTAGGTTAGAATTAGAACTTTTTTTTTCTTCTGAGTGCTGGGACTCAAACTTTGGGGCCTGCACAAGCCAGACAAGCGTTCAACCTCAGCTACATCCGCAGCCTGCTAAGTGGAATTAGAAGTGACCAGGAAACTGCACTAGAAAGCAGCTCGGGCTGCTTTCCTAGAAAAGCACATTCTGTAATAATGTGCTAAACGCCAGTGCGTTTCAGCCTTGTGTTCTTTCAAAGGTGTTTGACCAGAGCGCACTTTCCACTGAAGCCAAGGAAGAAATGTACAAACTGTATCCTAATGCCCGGAGAGCTCACCTGAAAACAGGAGGCAATTTCCCTTACCTGTGCCGAAGCGCAGAGGTGAACCTTTATGTGCAGGTAAGCACAGCCTGGAACACTTTGATCTTGGATCCCAAAATGTGTAGTCAGTGTGAGGAGGCTTGATGGGGGTGAGAGAAGATGTGTAGTCAGTGTGAGGAGGCTTGATGGGGGTGAGAGAAGATGTGTAGTCAGTGTGAGGAGGCTTGATGGGGTGAGAGAAGCCTCTGTAGGAAGTTGTGTTGACTTTAAACAGATGTATCGTTGGTGGCCCCCAGGTGGCTCTTCCCACCAGTCCTTTCTGGAACAGCAGTCCTGCAACTTTGCTTCCTGAACACCATGAATTCAGCCACAACAAAACCCCTGAAAAATCTGTAGTGACTCCTCAATCTAATTTTAATGTATTAAAGAGAAAAGACGAACAAAAAACACTTCTTCATACCCTCAGGAGATACTAGATCAGGAGCGGTAAACAGTTGCTTTGGCAATTGGGCAGCATCGAGAGCCTTACGTGTCACGTCTTGATCCTTCCGTGCACAGAAGTGGGTCCTGAGGAACCTGCACATAGGAAAGTGGATGCCCCAAGCTGGAAGCAGTTGTAACCAGGAATCAAGTAGATGCCCACCATGGCATAAGTCAGGAACAGCTTAGTAGAAATGTGGGCAGACTGGTTGCAAAGAAAGCAATTTGGGGTCCCAGATTTTACTTGGTAAGGTGAGGTTCGCATTTGCTACCCCAGCACTTAGAGGCTGAGGCAGGAGGAGTTGCAGCTACACGACAAGAGTCTGTCTCCAAAAATTATTTTTCCACTTTTCTGTTACCACCTTTCTCTATTTAGCGTTAGTGCGCAGTTTTAAGAGACTAAGATTTCCCTATCCTGGTGATGCTGTCCTACTGCGCTGGTTAGATAACAGTGTGAGTTCTGCTGTGTAACAGCATCATTAAGAATGACAGTTCTGGGCTGGGGCAGCGGATAGTTCCTGGCAGAGCACTGCACAGCACTTGTGAGGTGTCCTGCATTTCTGCAGATACATTTGCTGCAGTTCCACGGAACCAAGTACGCCGCCATCGACCCGTCCATGGTCAGCGCGGAGGAGCTGGAGGTGCAGAAGGGCAACCTGGACCTCGGCCAGGAGGAGCAGTAGATGGACTGGGCATTCACCACACGGCAACCCAGCATGTTTGTCCAATCGGCGGTGTTCGTGGCTGCCAACCGGCCCGTCCCTGCAGGCTCACCGGGTCTCACTGTGTTTGGAAGCAGGACTGATTGTGATTGCGTGACAGGCAGGAGCTCTTCTAATCAGAGTGACTTTCCCCTCCGTTGTTTTCTTTGTAGCTTTTAAATTTAAAGAACTCTTGAAGACTCATTTTAAGAATTGTGAAAATTTTGCTACCAGAAGTCTTCTCTACTATTCTTAAATGTCAATTTCTCAGACTTGGGATTTTGTGATTTTTTTTTTTTTTTCTCTTTCCTGTTTTCCTTCTTTCTGTGGTCTACTGTAAGTGCTGCACACAGAGAATCAGAACACAGCTTTTTTGACCATAACCAAGGTGCCAAGGCAGCACCCTGCTTTTGCGTTCCGGATATCAACTACTTTTCATTTCTTATTAAGCACATTATTTTGAGTGTGTTCTGTTGACACTCTAGACATTAGTCATTTTCAATAAAAATTCAATTTCAGTGAGTGGCTTTTACAACAGCTGTTGCTACCCATCTAGTCTATGTAGGTCACTTAGGGTAAATCGCATAATCTCTGTCCAAAGTGCTGGTGCTAAAATTAGAATTATTACTTACTGAGCTGTCTATTATGTGCTGTATCTTCTTTTCCACTGATGGAATTTTTTTTAAGAGTTAGGGTCTTATGTAACCCAGACTGGCCTTGAACTTGCTGTATGGCCAAGGCTGGCTTCCAGTCCTGATCTACCTCCACCTCCCAAGTCTGGGATTGCAGCTGTGGCCCTGACTCCTAATGGAACTTTTTCAATACTGTGGAGAAAGTAGTATCATGAGTTGTGCCTCCGTCACCCACTGAAATGTCCATCTCGGTCTCGCTGCCCCCAGTCCACATCTATCACTGGATTAAAGCCACTGCTGACACAATGGACTTTCTGCTGTGCTCCGAGAGAGGTTAGCTGGGGGTAGAGGGTAAGCGCGTGTACTGTGCAAGATGAGGACCCCACGGTGAGAGACCCTGTGCCCACAGTGGGAAGCTAGGCATGGCCATGTGTGCCTGAAACGCCAACTGGCTGTAGTGGAGAAAGAATCTCTCCTTGGGGCTCCCTGGCCGGCCAGTCTAGCTGAAAACCAGCAAGCCTCAGGGTCAGTAAGAGACCCTGTCTCAAGGGAATAAGGCAGCGAAGGACAGGAGGGCACCCAGCAACTTCCTCTGGTCTCTGTGGGTGAGCTCTGTGCACACACATGCACACAATACAGATACAGGTTATTTGGTAACAAGATGAGAGATTATTACAGCTAATGTGTGGATTGGAAACAATCAGAATTTTGCAATTTTGAAAAGAAAAACACATTATGAAAAGTTACTATATAATGCCAGAAAATAACACCTTAGCTACAAGGAAGTAAGGCTCTTGGCGGGCAAGATGACTGAATAGAGGTACTAGCACTTACCTGCTGCTCCACAAAGAACCAAGCAACAGGTGTCCAGCCGCCCGCTGACCCATCGGTGTGGAACACATTGGCTCAGCAGAGACTCTTAGTTCAGAGATCTGGGATGGCTGCCCGGCAAGGAGAGTCAGGTTCATCGGCCACCCAGCAGGACCACCCTGTGGGGGGCAAAGGGCAGCCCCAGGAAAACGCACTCGCTGGCAGACCCCGCAGCTGCAGTTTCCGGCCTTCCAGCTCAGTCTGAATAGAGAAGCTGCCTGGAGTCTGCACTGGCCCAGCTGTGGACCATTCACCTCCCGCCCAGCTGATCCCCTGGCTCACAGCCCTCTTGATGAGGCCCTGCTGTCTGAATGTGGATGTGTCGGCAGTAGAAAGCTGCACCTGTGCCCCCCTGCGCGTCCCCCAAACACCGCACTAGCTCAGCAATCGCTGTCTCACACCGGATTTGGTTCAACTGAGTGACAAAAGCTGGCTGAGACGCTGCCTAGCGTGAAGTTGGGGCGAGATGGTGAGAAGAAGGTGCTACACACAAGAACCAGGGGCCGTTGCACAAGCAGCTCCCCCGCGCCGCCTTCCCCAGCACACGGGGCATGATACTGTTGTAGCAGGCAGAGAGGGAACTCGGTTTCAGTTGCTCCCCACCAGAGGCATACTGGGGCAAAGCATGCTCCGCCTTCGAAGCCACCAGCTAAGAAAGTCTGGGGAGAAGCTTCTCTCCAGCGAAGACCACATCCCACTCCCCATCCGTCTGTGAATTGCTCTGCTGAGGAGTTTTACGCAGCTCCAGCTATGACCCACTTTAACTCCATCCCTGGGGACATTACAAATGAAAGAACTGTCAGGAAAAAAACCTCCAGATGGTTGCCATTCCCAGGTGTGCACAGCTGGAGGGCCTGGGGTCTCTTCTGATCACCCACTGTTAGAAGGCTGGGTGCCGCACTCTGGCAGCAGACCCCCAAGCTGTGTCTAATCACAGGACAGGTGCTCTGGGCCCTTCACTACCGCGGTGACCATGGCAAGACACATTTAAGTGACAGAACCCGCATCGACAGTGCCTGAGAAAATCCCCGTCACCTAACAGGGCCTCACTGAGTGCCCCACACACTACACCACATCTGCTACAGTGAGTCCACTCTGCGGTGAGCAGCTGGCAGGTCTGTCAACTTTGTACAGTGCGCACTGTGTCAAAACTCACCAATTGTAGCCCAGGAAGCTACAGAGAAATTATACTGTGGGTGTCCAGCAAGAAATAAACGCAACATTGAGTAACAGACCAACATCTTCGGTAGAAAAACCACTTAGTACAAAGTAGTAGAGACATCCACTTTATCTGCACAAATCTCAGGAGAAAAAAGGAAACAGGGCACAAAGTTCATCTCTCTAGTAATAGACTCCAAAGTCACTAAAGTAGTTGAAAATAAAAACAAAAAGGATTTAAGATTTCATTTAGGTGTAGAAAGCCAGAGGGTAACACTGGGGGTCTCCTCTGTGGCCCTGCAGCTTAGTTCCTGAGATAGTCTGTCTCACTGAAGCCTGGAGCTCACTGACTGGCTGGTCAGTGAGCTCCCAGGATCCTTCTGTCTCTACCTCCCAGTGCTGGGATTACAGTGAGTGCTGCTACTTCTGACATTTGTACCTAATACTGAAAACGAGTTCTTATGCTTACACTTCACACACACACACACACACACACACAACCAAATAAGAACAGCAATATGCTTCCTAGAAGAAACTTGCCTTTGCAACAACACAGTAAGGACAAAGCCTGAAAATGAAAACATGGAAAATAATATCCCAAGTGAATAGACTTCAAAAGCAAGTAGTAGGGTCAAAATTATATCTGCCAAAATAGACTTTAGGACAAAAACAATACAAGGCAACAAAGAAGGTCACTAATGATGAAGGGAGGAACTCATCCAGGAGATTAAATATTAGCCATCTTGATGCAGCCAGTAACAGAACACTCAATTTCATAAAACAAATATCGTTGGACCTAAAGTAAAAGAAACAGGCATAAGACATAACAATACCACACTTGTACAAATACATCACCTAGACCCTCCAGGGCTGGAGAGAGAGCAAAGCACTATAAAGCGATTGCCTCGCAAGCCCAAGAATTGAAGTTCAGTCCCCCAGGACCCACATTTTTGGAAAGTTGGGTGTGATGGCACATACCCACAATCCTAGTACTAGGGAGACGAAGACAGGCAACTCTCTGGGGTTCACTGGCCAGCCACCCCAGCCTACTTGGCAAATTCCAAGACTGAGAGACACTGCCTCAAAACGAAGGTTGCCCCTGCCTTGATGTCTGGAGGCAAGATGGAGAACCAGGTGTAACGGAGTCATATGTGGAAAAGCGGCCAGGTTCTTGCTCAAACAGAACAGTCTCATCTGGAAATACAGGCAGCGTTTCCATCAGCACATGAAGGACATAGGCTTCATTACGTTGGACTAGTGACCTTCCTCAGTGGATTGTTTAAGACCCAGTAAAAGAGACTATGCTAGCTCTTTGTACATAAAAATAAAAAAACTAAAACCTTTACAAGGCAGGTAACACCAGCGGGTGTGTCTTCTGGCTTGCATGTGTCCTCGCTCATGCTTGATCCATTAATGGACCCCCCCAAAAATAAAATGAGCAAGAAAGAAAAACTGCACCATAGATCAAGTGATCTTGAATTCACAAAGCATTCCATTTGACAGCCACAGAACACATTCTTTTCTGAAGAATACATTCTACTCTGAAGTAGACGCTACGTTGGGCCATGGACCGAGTCATACTTTTTAAAAAATGAAATCACCTCCTTCATTTGTTCTGCTCACACAGAAGGCAGCTAGAAATCAGTAGCGAAAGCAGCTTTAGAAATGATCAAATGTGGGTTGGCAAGAGAGCTCAGCCGGTTAGACGCCAGCAGGATCCCGCATGGCAGAAGGAGAGAACAGACTTCCCTTCTGAACTCAACCAGCGCTCCATGGTCTGCATGCTCGTGCCTGCTTCTCTCTCCCTCTGTCTCCCCCGTCTCCCTCTCTTGGAATCACACCCATGGCCTCACTAGTTGTAGTTAAATCCCAGCCCTTGTGAGTCACACACACAACTCACCCAGAATCTCCTTATGTAGCCAAAGCTGTTTTCAAACTCGAGGTCTTCTCCCTCCGCTTCCCGAGTGCTGGATTTACACAATATGCAGCGCCAAGCCCGGCCACCGCCTCCTCTTTTAATAGCTTCACAAGGAGGCTCTGGAGCAGCACTGGCCAGGTATAGAGTGTGTCTTCTGGGAGGTGGCTCAGGGGTTAAGCCTCTGCCTTGCAGGTGGAAGGTCCTGAGTTCGGATCCTAGACCCCACATATAGACGCCGGACAGAAGCGGGGGCGGCCGGTGTTTCTGGTCCTGGTAGGGCGGAGCCTGTGAATCCTGGGGCAGAGTAAACAAGGAGGAGGTGGAGGCGGTCCATGGTGGTTCCCGAATTCGTCCGTGGTTCTACACACACACGCACACGCACAATTGAATAAATACTAAAAAAAAAAAAAAAAAAAAAAAAAAAGGTCTTCTGTTTCTGACCCTAGAAGATTCTGGTCTAGTGGAGGAGAGAGACTTGGAGGCCAAAAACTAACGTCTGGGCAACTGTAACATCACTGTAATAGGTAAGTACAAAGAACTCTGGGATATTCTGTCCAGGGGAAGGTGGAGCGAAGCCATCTGACAAGCCCACAGAGGAAGTGGGGACAGGAAGGGCTAAGAGGTCTGTCTGCAGGAGCGAGGAGGTGTGTCTGGAACCCCGCAGGGAAGGATGAGCAGAGGGGAAGCAATGTCAGCCTGTGATCCTGCACAGGAACAGGACAAGACCAGTGGTATCACTGTCAAGCGGATCTTCAAGGCCACCGTAGTTATGTAAGTAAGATGTTAATATTTGCCCAAGCTGTGTGAGGAGCATTTGGAAATTCTCTATGCATTTTGCAGTTCTTTGGCGGGCCTGAAATGATTCCAGCATAAAAAGTTTTAAAACTTTTAAAAGTTACACAACTCAGAGGGAAGAAAACAAAGGCCCATGCCTCCCGGACCATCAGCTACAAACAGCTGTGGGATTAGCACGATTCTTTTTTATTATTATTATTTATTCAATTGTGTGTGTGTGTGTGTAGAACCAAGGGTGAATTTGAGAATCATCGTGGATTGCTTCTACCTCCTCTTTTGTTTACTCTGCCTCGGGATTCACAGGCTCCGCCCACCAGGACCAGAAGCGCAGGTCGCCCCGCCTCCGCCTGGAGTTTGTACATGGGATCTAGAATTCGAACTCTGCAAGGCAGAGGCTTAACCGCTGAGCCATCTCTCCAGCCCTAGCACGATTCTTTTGCACTGGAGATTGGTGCTAGGCCTTGTACATGCCTGGCAAGGCCTCGTGGATGCCTGGCAAGGGCCTCAGTGCATGCCCAGCAAGCACTCTACAACTGAGACGCCCATCAGGCGTTCTTATTCTTTAGTACCAGTCCATACATTAGGGACAGCCCAGGTGGAGGTGATGGGTGGAACCGTTTCTTCCAGCTGGGGTGGGAGGACTGCTGGTTTGACCCCAGTTGATCAGGTGGTGTGACTTGGGCCAAGTGCTTCTCCTCCATGGCACTCAGTGGCCTAGTGCAATGATGTCCCCTGCACCTCAGAGGGTTGGGGAGCCCCCGTGCAAGACAAGAACCCCAGTTCTATCCCAGCACTCAGTAAAAAAAAGTGTGGGTGTTGGCACACACTCCTAATCTCAGCATTGGAGGCAGGGCCCCAAAGACCCCCGGGGGATCTAATGTGCAGCTCTAAACCAACCAAGGAGAAACTTGTCTCTGGGGACAGAGATGGCATTTCTGAGGATGCCAACCTGAGGTTGTCTTCTGGCCTCCACACATTAAAAAATGAGCCAAGAGCTGCAAAGGTTGGGGCAGGGTCCCCCACCCTCCACCTCCATCCTGGGGAAAAACATTACAACTTCCTCTCAACTCTGTTTCAGTAGAAGCAGCTGGAGGACTGATCAGGGCCTGCCGTCAAGTCCTTAGAGGAGTCCTGTTCTGGGGGTGGCAGCCGCCGGCGTTCACATAGCTGTGCACCTCCTGGGGGCTCTCGGCTCTGCATTCGCCTTCTTCCTGGTGCTTTCTGCAAAACAAAGAACCTGTTGACTTGTTTCTGTCTCCCAAGGTTGGTTTATGTGCCTGACTATGCACTAAGGCATAACTATTCTTTAAAACTTTATGTTTGTGGGGGCTGGAGAGATAGCTGAGGTATTAAGACTCTGCCCTGCAAGCAGAAGGACCTGAGTTTGGATCCCGGGTACCACGTAAAAACCGCCAGGTAGAAATGACTGTCATCTGCACTTCTGCCCTGTGGCATCATTGATTGAGGGAAGCCCTAGCCCCGGCTCCCAGGAGGTCGGTTGTAGATAAGCACAGACATGCCCCAGACATGTCCCAACAGAGGAACCATACAGGTGGAGGGATGAACAACCAACAGGAAGTGGCCATCTAACCTGCCTTTGCAATGGACACCTAGTAAACAGCTAAATGATTGGTGGCTGCTCTCCCCCTCCCCCAAGCAGAGAGGTGGCAACACCTGATTGGACCCCTGACCTTGTATAAGCTCAAGCACTTCCTGAAATAAATGAGTCTGCAGCAAACTTGTCCTCTGCCTGCTGCTTGCCCCCTCGCCTCAAGCCCTGAGGCCCCTGCCGTTTCTTCCTCCTTTCCTTGGCTGGGCCAGCCGGATTCGGCAACATTGCCCCTGGTGGGCGGAGCCTGGGAAGTCCCAGAGGGAAGCAGAAGGAGGTAGAAGCAATCCAGGATGATTCCTGAAGTCGCCCTTGGTCCTTCACAGGGACACACACACACAAAATTTATCATATGTGTATATGATGTGGCCACCAGCATGCCATGGTACATGTGTGGAGGTCGGAGGACGACTCTTGGGGGTCTGTTCCTTCCATATACTCTAGGGATCCAACTCTGGTCATCTTCAGATTTGTGCAGAAAGCACCGGTCATCCACTGAGCCACCTTGTCGGCCGGTGGCAACTACTCTTTAGAATATCTTAGAAAATGGTGTAGCTCAGATGGTGGAGTGTGCCTAGTGGGCAGGCAGCCCTGGATTCATCTCACACAGGGTGTGGCACGGCACAGCACCTTTACAACCCTAGCACTCAGAAGGCAGAGGCAGGGAGGTCAGAGGTTCAAGGTCAGCCCTGGCTACATCCCTCCACCCTGAAATACTCCCTTCACCTGCTGCAGGATTTGTGGGTCAGCCACTAAGCCAGAAATGCTTTCCTTTGCCGCCTCATAGGTAACAGCCTTCTAGACCACCACCCTACCGAGCCCCACACCCCCCATAATGCACCACGCCAAGGGACTTTCCCATGCTTAAGGCTTTTTCATCTAAGCCAACTTTATTTCATAAGGATTAGTTCCAAAACCTTATTCCATCCACCTGAAGCTCTCGCGAGACTACCGGAATCCCAAATCGCATTTAAGTAGATTACAAATGTCTCAGAAGTCTTATTTACCCTGATCTGACTGGTTCAACTCATGTTAACCCAGTATGGGGTTCATCATTTTGTGAACAAGCAGTTGGAAGTTCATTCCAACTTCATTCCAAGCAAGGGAGAGAGAAAAATCCAAGTGTAGAGAGTTGGGGAGTTAGCGATTACAGGGTGGCTGATGACTTTGGTGGCCAGACAGGTCATGGGGTTTACTGGAGCCATTACTTTTGAGTTGGTGCCCAGCCTGGGACACGGCAGACCCCGATGGGGACAGGAAGCGGGTGGGCTCTCTGCCGCCTTGGGAGGGCCCTGGGCTCTTGAGCAGGTGTCCAGCACAGGGCGCACTTACCAGCCAGGTCCCTCCTGCCGATGGCCACCAGGCCCTCAAAGAGTACTTTGCTGGGGTTCTTACCGGCTGCCAGCACCCCATGCAGCCAGATAAGCAACATCCGGTGGCCGTGCTCCTGGTAGCTACTGGTGCCTGTGGAGGATGCGGGCAAAGAGGGAGGACTTAACAGAACTCAGGTTATGCTCCTAGCCTCAAGTGCTTGGCTAAAAAAGAGATCAAGGGCCGTTCAAGGTTACAGGTAGTCAGGGTTTGGGGGTTTTTGAGCTTTTACTGGAGTAAGATGGAGTTTGGCTGTCATAGGTCCTAGGAAACTCCCTGCCAAGCCCCAGGATTTCTCTCGGGCATCCACCCTATGCCTGACTTCTGTCCTTAAGGTACCAACTGCACCAAATTGTCCACTTTGTCTCTTGCTGGCTTCAATGCTTGTTGGCCCTTTAGACAGAATGGGGGAAAAAAGAGTACTTAGTGAAGGGCAGTTGATTGTGTTTTTGCCCCTGAAGTGGTTGATGGCTCTCAGTCTTAACTCCTCATTGGAAATCTCTGGAAAGCACAAAACACTACTGGCACTTGGGCCCACTCTACCCTCTGATTCAAATGTACTTGGGTCTGCATGTGGCCCATGTGTGGAGTGATTCTAAATTTCCCCAGGTTATTGCAATGTACAATCAACTCACTTTACATGCGTTTCTTTCCGCCCCTCTTCCCCTCCCCGTTGGTTGCCTGAAGGTGGGGTGTGGCAAGGTGGTACCTACCTGTCCACTGTTGCTCAATGGCACAGACATGGGCCTCAGTGAACTCCCAAGAATACGCCAGCTTCTTCCACTCGGTGGGCTGCAGACACCCTGAGGCCAGTTGCCAGAGGGCGGAGCGGAGCTGCTGCGTCTCCTGCCGATGGTCCTGCTTAAAGGTCAGGTTCTTCCCAGAGGGGCTGCCTGGGTCCCCACATGGAAGGTGGTCCTGTGGGGGCAGATTCCCAAAAATGCAGGAGCTGCCTGGGGCAGCTGGGTGAGACCCTGTCTCAAATTTTTTAAAATGTAAAAAGCAGCCCCAGAAGTCAGGTATGGTGTCTTATGCTTGCAATCGCAGCATGTGGCCTCCTGAGGCAGGAGGATTACTACAAGTTCAAGACCAGCAAGGGATACACTATTGAGTGAGCCTGAGCTGCAGAATGCTACCTTGTTTCCAAAATAATAATAAAGAGGATTCAGTGATAAAGTCCTGGTCTAGCATGCATGAAACCCTAGTTTCAATTCCCAACTCCACATAATAAAAAAGGAAGAAAAGAAAAGTACTTGAGGCTTTGTGGGGATAGCAGGCCAATTTAAAGAGCTTGGGAACATCTGAGGTAATTAAAGAGAAAACCTATTAAACTAAATGTGTCCATTCACTTTTAAATGTGTAAAATAATTTAATTAGCCAAGTTCAAACATAGGACCAGAATTAATCAAAAGCGTTCTCTAAAAATGACTGTGAAATTTTACTGGCTGTGAAAGGGGTAGGTGTAGCTTAGCAGCTTGGCGCTTGCTTAGCAAGCACAAGGCAGGACACACACAAAAACTACCCATTACGTAGAGTAAGATTTATCAAACAAATGTAAGCAATTTACGATCTTCATTTGGATCTTAAATTGATATTAATGTTGAAAACTTAAGTAAATGCATTTGTGTGTGTGTGTGTGTGTGTGTGTGTGTGTGTGTGTAAAATACACCTTGAGCCAGGCATGGTGGCACACACCTGTAACCCAGCACTCTGGAGGACTATGAATTTAAGGCCAACCTGGGTTACATAGTGAGCTCTTCACCACAGCCAAATCACTTGCAAAGACACCAAAAACCACCTTTTCCCATTTGCTGACTGACAGCTCATCCAGGCCCCTACATCCAGCTCTTACAGCCAGCCCATCTTCCTTTCCCAGGTCCACATCAGACATCATCAGTCGAGCCCAGCACACTTTCCTTCTAAGTACAGAAAACTGCCTAAAGCTCTGACAGGCAGCAGTGACGACCACCTGCACATGGCAGGGCGAGAAAACCAACTTTCTAACTCGGCACTTGAAGGCATTCCCACATTCATGTTCAGCAGCCAGGGTCTACAATAGGGTCCTGCAGCGCAGCCACAGGGGGCATAATGCTCACCCATCTCTCTTGTTGGTACCCAAAACAAGGGTGAGGCCCCCACACTTAGAGATAGGGGCCCCAGAATTGGTTAGAGCTGGGCCTTAAGGTCAGCTCTACCTGCAGCTGAGGTCGTCCCCTTTACAACACAAAAGACCAGAGCGGGTGGAGCCTGCGTACCTTCGCCCAGCGGTAGAAACGATCAGCTTTTATGATCATGTCCACCAGGCCGACGTGATTGCTGCGGGCGGCCACGGCCAGGGCGGTTTTTCCCTGCTGCAAAGAAGGGGCAGAAGGGAAGCTGGAGTTTCTACAAGAGCGTAAGGCTGCATCTCAACTGACTACAGAGTCTCTTCCCGGAAGGACGTGGCTGGCCAACTGTCCACATGGGACAGCAGCAAGGTTTCCTGGGCTGCATGGCCGAGATGTGGAAACCACAAGGAAAATAAGACGGTGCTAACGATTCCAGCCACCACCCTGGGTTTCTTTAGCAGTTACCCATCAACCCTTGTCTCCTCACCTAGGAGCCTCCACCTCCTTTCTCTTGTGACGTCAGAGCCAGGAGGTGGGGACACAGGCTAATCCTGCCACACCTGCCTGACTTCCCACAGCCCAGGCCCTTTACTCTGGGCCTTGCACGCGGTCACCTCCAGGGGTCTGTGGTGGGATGGGAAGCACCTGGGGCTCAGCTCACAAAGCTGGGAGCTACTTCCCAGGTCCGGTCTGATTGCGACCACCCAACTCCAGCCTCCACCAGCCTCTGCCATCCCAGCTGGACTCACTGAGTGACAGGCAAGCACCCTTTCCTCCCAGCCCGTGACCTCCAGCCTTAACCCAAGTCTTCAGCTCTTCTCAGGCCTCCCACCGCCTGAAGGAGGAGCCACCCAGGGATTATAGTAAGCTGGGAAACTGCCCCCCAAATTCTGCAGCACAAGCAAGAGGCTGTTGGAGGATGTGACACGGGTAGGTCCCACTCTGCCCCCTATCCCAGGTAAGTCATGGAATTCACGGTCATGGAACCCATGAAGCAGAAAACGACACAGGCCAGAACCCAAAGGGCTGGGCCAGGACTCGGAACCTCAGAGGACAGCAAGAGTCTGCAAGCAGACAGCTTTCAGCACCAGACAGCATGCAACAGGCATCACGGCAGCCTCTCTGGCAAGGGGGAAGCCGGACGGGAGGCTGCTGTGAGCGTAGGTACCTTGTCTCTCAGGCTTAAGTCAACCCCTGCGACCAGAAGCATTTCTGCTGCATCCTGCCGGGCGTGCTCAGCTGCGAGGTGCAGGGGCGTCTGCTGCCTCTGGGGAGGCGACAAGGTGACACAGGTAAGAAGAGCACACAGTGTGGTTACTGCTCAAAGCCAGCGCAGGGATCTCTCATGCAGCACAATTGCTTGAGTGCTTGCCCAGTATGCATGAAACCCCGGGTTTGATCCCCGGCACTGCATAAACGAATGTGCTGGTGAACACCTATACAAGCCCAGCTCTTCAAGGTTATCCTCACTACAGAGAGAGTTTGAGGCCAGGCTGAGGTGCATCAATCACTCAGTAAAACTGAAGGACCCATTAGTAATCACAACCTAGACTCTGGACACTTGCTACGTTAGAACAGCCCCATCACCCTGCCCGAGGAATGTTCTGTAAGGAGGGGAAAAAAATCAACACAAGGAAAGCCGAATGTAACATGTTTACCACAGTGGCAAAACTCTGAAGCAGCCAAAATGTTCACAACAGAAGAAGAATCTTAAAAATACTGTAACTTTCCACAGATAGCCAAACAACCTTATAAGAGCTGAAGAAAACTAACTCCTGGGTTCTAGACTATGCTGAAGACCACATCGCCCCTCCCCCACCCTCCCAAAGCTGCCAGTCGCATTGGTGCCCCGTGGTCCCAGGGGACGGGATAGTTTCTTCAGCCGCTTACATTGTCCACAGCGTCCAGGTCACTGTGGGCATCGATGAGGAGCCGGACAAGGGCAGGAAAGTTGTGTCTCACGGCGAGGTGCATAGGAGAGGAGCCCTGCTGCAAGGGGGAGACGCACAGGTCAAGAGGGGGTTCCTGGGACTGCCCAGCTGCAGGCTGGGGTTGGAATGTGGGACCAGGAAAGCAATAGACTTCTGGGTTTGGGCCTTCTGGAGACTAAAGACATGTGGACTAAAGCAGATACAATCCCCAAAGCTGGTCCCTGAGGTCTGACACTGATCCTGGAGGCAACTCAAGGCTGTGTATCCCCATCTGAGACCCCGATGTGCTAGTGTGAGGCATATGTGCACTGCATGATTGTGAGATGAGCCATTTTCCGTCCTCTGCTTCCCTCCATCCGACAAGGATCGCTGAGAAGCAACGTCACCTTCAGATTCTCTATCCCGCTTAAACTGCACATCAGCGTAGGAACTACACAGGACAGTATGTCCTTACTCATCTTACAAACGGAAGCGCTAAGATTCACAAAACAGTCTTGCTGGAGTTTCCACCTTCAGGGGCCTGACAAGTACTGATGAATGAAATGAGTGAGTGGGAGTCGGTTAGAACCAGAAGAGACCTCGTTACAAGTCCAACTTCATCCAAAGGTCTCGTTCAAGGCGGGGGAACACTATCCCCAAGGGATGCCTGTGATCTCCTGACTACATGACCCAGTTGATATATACCACACACACCCCCTTTCTGGGTGGCAGGGCCACACATACTATGGAGTAGTACTGAGCCAGTGAAGGTAACGGTGTGGGATCTGTAGCTCTGCACTTGGTACGCTCAATCATAGAGCATGAAAAGGTATGGAAAGGTTATGGAGGAGCTGGGAAAGTAGCTCAGGGGGTAGAGAGCGTGCCACATGAGCATGAAGACTTAAGTTCAGATCCCCGGCACCCGCAGAAAGCTGGGCATGCTGGTGTGCGCTGGAACCCCAGCACTGACCGGACCTGCCTGTGTCAGGTCCTGGAAGCTTGTTGGCCAGCCAGCCTGGCTGACCAGTGAGCTCCTAGTTCAGTGAGACACTGCCTCAAAAATAATACAAATAGGGAACCACCATGGACCACCTTCACCTCCCCCTTGTTTACTCGCCCCAGGATTCACAGGCTCCGCCCTACCAGGACCAGAAGCGCAGGCCGCCCCCGCTTCCGCCCGGAGTCTATATGTGGGATCTGGGATCCAAACTCAGGACCTTCTGCCTGCAAGGCAGAGGCTTAACCCCTGAGCCACCTCTCCAGCCTCGTCCGTGGTTCTACACACACACAGACACACACACGTGCACGCACATACGTACACACACACGCACAATTGAATAAATTTTTTAAAAAATTAAAAAAAAATACAAATAGGGTGGAGAATGATAGAGACCTTATGTTGACCTGTCCATGTGTACACAGAAGGATGAGCACGCCAGCACACACGTGGCACATATGTATACACCGAGTGTGCGCATGTACACATGCATGCACACACGCAAAGAATGCCTGCTATTGTCAATATTTGTATAGTCCATAGTGGGGGGGGAAGCTTATAATTTTAAAGGTATTATATTCTCAATGACAGATTAAAGCATTGAAAGAGCCTAATTGGAAACAGGTGAGAGCCAGGTAAATCAGAAAATATGTAATAGCACCAAGGGACATGAAGAAAGACTTAAAGAAATGGGATATAGGTCAGTTGGTAGAGTGCTTGCCTAGCACACACAAGCCCTGGACCATACAGACTGGGCATGGGGATGCACGCCTGTCAACTTAGCACTCGGCATGGTGACAACGCAACTGTCAACTTAGCACCAGGCATGGTGACACACGCCTGTCAACTTAGCAGTGGGCATGGTGATGCACACCTGTCAACCTACCACTCAAGAGGTGGGAGGCAAAAAGATCAGAAGCTCAAAACCAACCTTAGTTACACAGCAAGTCTAAGGTTAGCCTGGGCTACATAAGACCCTGTCTCAAAAAAAAAAAGGTAGGGATATGGGGCTGGAGAGATGGGTCAGGGGTTAAGACTCTGCCTCTCAAGGAGAAGGACCTGAAGATAGATTCCGGATCCCTTTTAAAAACTCTGGGAGGAAATTACATTAGCCTGTACTTCCGGGCCTGGAAAACCCTAGAGCAAAGCAAAAAGGAGGTAGAAGCAATTCAGGATGATTTTTGAAGTCACTCTTGGGCCTCCACAGGGACACACAGTGCCCTCTTATTCATCACGTGTGCTCACACACAGAAGAGGAATTAAAAACACAAATATAAAACAGATTCCACAAAGACTTGAAATCATTTATTGTAGCAAAGTTGGAAGCAATTTGAAGGTCTAACAGTTAAGGAATTACCAAGGAAAGGCTAGCTGATCACTGGCCCAGAGCTGCCAGTCATCAAGAGTGACAGGAGAACCTATGTATACATCTGACCCCTGGAGTGGTAGAGGCACTCACTGAAGTCAGAATTCTTGACAAGTGAGAAGATTCTGCCTTAGCCTGGAAGCTTCTAGCAAGAAGTGGAACTACTACTACGGAAGTATGGAAAATCAGGGACGGAATAAAGGGCAGCGCTGCTTTCCTCGGGTCTGCGGATCACAGATCCTTTTCCAGATGTTGTACTTAATTACACCATAGCATTTTCATAATCATTTTAAATTTTTTTTTATTCAACTGTGTGCATGTGCGTGTGTATGTGGCGCGCGCGTGCGTGTGTGTGTGTGTGTGTGTGTGTGTCTGTGTAGAACCACGGACGATTCGTGAACCACCATGGACGCCTCCACCTCCTTCTGCCCCAGGATTCACAGACTCCGCCCTACCAGGGCCAGAAGCGCAGGCCGCCCCCGCTTCCGCCTGGCGTCTATACGTGGGATCTGGAATCCGAACTCAGGACCTTCCGCCTGCAAGGAGGAGGCTTAACCCCTGAGCCACCTCTCCAGCCCCTCATAATCATTTTAATGGAGGCTTGCTTCAGCTACCAGACTACAGTCAGGGCTAGCAAACCCTGTCTCAAAAAAAAAAGACATATTTCTAGTTAAGTAATTATCTCCTTGTTTAGATAATGGGAACCATTTTGTTATGTGGGGCCATTCATGATGTGGGAGGGCGTACATGCTACGGCATGCCTGTGGTCAGAGGACAACTTGGTGGAGTTGGTTCTCTCCTTCCACCTTTCCATGGGTCTGAGATTGAACTCTGGTTGTTACACTTCATGGCAAACACCTTTAACCCAAAATCTTTCTCTTAACTATGGGATTGCACTGTCCCTGTGTATGTCAAATGCATTTTTTAAGTTTTATTTACTTATTTTAGAGAGAGAGAGAGAGGCACACACATGCACCAGGTGGGCTGCTGGGAACTGAACTCAGATCCCTAGGTTTGTGAATAGGCACCTTACCGCTTGAGCTACCTCACCGGCCCATCAAATGTATGACTCAGTCAGAAAGTGCTTGCTGTAAAAGCATGAGGACCTGCGTTTGGACCCGCAGCACCACATAAAAAGCCTCATCATCCTGGAAAAGGAAAACAGACAGGAGGAACCCTGGGATTCACTGCCAGTCGGTCTGGCCAAAATGATGAAGTCCAGATTCAGTGAGAGAACCTGACTGAAAAAATAAGATGGAGAGTGATTGATGTTAACCTCTGGCCTCCACGTGCACACACACACACACACACACACACACACACACACACACACACACGTCGACACCTAAGACTGGTTCTTCAATCTACATGTTTCCCAGGAGCAGATACATCAGCTGAAAGGCAGGCAAGCTTCGCTCCCACCTTGTTCCAGCCAGAAATCAGAACGTGAAGCGTTATCACCCACCCCACCAACCCCAACCTCAAGATACAGAAAGCACTGGGTTCTCTCTCCTGCGCTTCACTAATACGGGAGACCCTGCAGCATGGACCCTTCATCCCAGGCCCCCCACTTACATGATCAGCCACACTGGGGCAGCCTCCTGCCTGGAGAAGCAGCTGGGACAGTTCCTCAGAGCCCCCGAGAGCTGCGTAGTGGAGGCAGCTCATCTTTCTCTGGAAGGAAACAAGCACAGCGTAGTCTCGCAGCCCCTAAGGCAGGAGGAAAGCAACGAGCCGCCCGAGCCTGCAGTTCAGCCTTAAGCTGGGAGAGCAGTGAACAGAGAGAGAGAAAGAAGACAGGGAGAAAGGAACAGACATCATGGCTGGGGAGGGGGGGAGCAGGCAGAGAGAGCCCCTGGGCTGGGGGGTGTCTCTTGTATGACCTTAGACATTGCTAAGGAGTTGCAGAGGATTGCTAGGAAAGTGGGAGGCAGTGGGGGGAGGAGAGAGGTGAAGAGTGTTAGGGATTTAGCAGGCTGGTCTGCTTAGGGAATCACCACATTCCAACACCAAGTAAGCCAGTGTACTGGGTGGGACACAAGTAACCTCCCGATGGAAACAGTTGCTGTGGGCTTGTCCCCTCTGAGACTCTATGAGACACGCTCTGACGCAGGGGGAGGGCCTCATGGGACGTGGCCCCTGCCAGAAACATCAAGGCCCAGCGAGTGGGCAGCGCCAACCCCATCAAGAGCTGCTCAGGTGGACATACCCTTGAATTCCTAAGACTGTACCCATGAGGGAGGGAGCCACGCTGTGCTAGGCGCCAGAGAGTGGCATCATGCCAACAGAAGGGCATAGCTGGGTGACCCTGTGGCAGGTCCTGCCTCCCTCTGAGCAGCCATCAGTCTCAGGAGGCCTACCCACCTGGGTGAGGGCGTTCACGTTGCTGCCCGCCCTGAGGAGAAGGTGCACGCAGTCCGAATGGATCCCTTTAGCAGCCGCGTGCAGGGCGGTCAGACCTTCCTGAAAGGCATGGGCAAAGGTGTGGGGACAGAGGGAAGCTGAAGCCAGACCAGGAGGGCAGAGGCACCCCAACTCCCTCCCTCCCTCCCCTTCCTCTCACCCCTGTGCTCCGGCTCTTGAGCTCTCCGCTGCCTGGTGCTGAGGGTTAACTGTGCGCCCTGAACCAGTACTCACCTCACTGGGTGGGGGGCATGGACTTGGGTCCGATTTCATGGCGTTCCACATTCTGCTCACCCTTTGAGCCGTCTAGCCTCCCTTCATCTGTCCCCCCCACTCCAATCAGCCGCGGCTGGGCACAGCCTTGGTGACTTCTCGCACCCTGGCAATCGGCTTGCCTGGCATCCCGCTCAGCCGAGGCTCTGGACCACTGGTCTCCACAAGAGGCCTGCCTCAGGCCTCTACCAGGGCAAAGTCAGGCTGCACCCCAACCCAGGGGCCCCCAGCACTCTGTGTCCCCCACAAGGTGACAATTTACCACATTCTGCTCCTCCAGGTCCAGCCCAATGTCCACTAGTCGCTGGAGCACAGCCGCATGCCCCCCGCTGGCAGCCAGGTGAAGGGCCGTGTTCCCCTCCTGTAAGGAGAAAGATACTTGGGGTGACAGCTGACACGGAGCCCCAGAGTCACAGCACTTCACAGCTGCCGCCCCCCAAGCTGCCTCTCATCTTATGGACACAGAAGCTGAGATCCGGAGTTGCAGTGAGAGGTTGAAGGGTGCAAACAAGTCCGTGACAAGCTTTAGTCCTGTGACCGCCCAGGCGCAACCAGAACCATGTCACGGATTGCTGCATATTGTCGGCAACGGCTTAAGGAAACAAGTTTTATTCTGGTTTATGACTATCTAATTCCATCTCTTACTCTGACTAGGCAGGAGAGTTCATACCAATGCCAGGCGCCAAGGGAACTGGTCACATCACAACCATTGCTGAGAGCGGGACAAACCTCACTTGCAGGACAATAAGACAGTCCAAGTATGCTGGAGAACGCCAGCTCCCTCCATCTTATCCGCCTGGCCAGGGGAAAGTTCCGCCCACAATGAGCTGAGTCTTCCCCTTGATAGTTAACACTGGGTGTCAACCACATCTGGCTAAGATCAGCTGAGACCCCCTGAAGAGATTATCTGGATCAATACATTTACAATAGAAATACCAGCTTAAATCTGATCAGAACCTCCCAGTAGCAGACCAGATAAAAGGAACCATAGAACAGGAGACCAGGAAGAAGAGAGACTCCAGGAATCCTCCAGCCTTCAGCCATGAGATGGGAGTAACAGCCTGCCAGCTTCAGCCACCAGTCACGTCTTCTCTGCCATGAAAGTCTGTTTCTCCCCTCTGGAACTGTAAGTTGAATAAATCTCCTTTTTCTCCCTTAAGTTGTTTGACTTTGAATGCTCTCTCACAGCAATAGTTAACAGTAATCATTATATCCCCCCAATCAGACAATCTCCTACAAATCTGCTGAGGATTTGCCTTAATCAATTCTTCAAAACTCAGCCTGCAACTGTTAACAGCTGTACCTAACCATGACTAGCCCAAGTCTTGCTCTCTTCCCTTATGCTTCAAGACTCATGTATTATTTAAAATACAAAATAAAATGGCCTGGGGACGTGTTTCAGTGGACTGTGTACAGCGCTACACTAACATGTATGAAGCCCTGGGTTCTGATCCCAGCACTGTTTGGAGATCGCTGCTGTATTTGAACTTTGCATAAACATACTTGGTGGATGTGTCAAGACATCTGCCTCCGAAAAATGCTTATCTCAGGCAAAGCCAGGTTAATGCAAGGTTTTAAGCCAGGACTCTTTTAAGATCAAAGAGCCTTTAAACCACATTGTCCTGCTGAAAATCTCAGTCTGCTTTGAATATACATATTGTTCTTTAGAGGCTTCCTTGACAGCTCACTGGGAAGCTTTTTCTGCATAATTTGTACTTTGTCTTTGAGCCCTGTGCTTGCTAAGCAAATAATGGCTTACTGGGAATAGAATTCAGGGCTTCCTTCCTCAAAGAAAGAACCCTTAGAGGTCAGCTTGCTTGGGGTGACCTTAGCTAAGTGGAAGGCCTTCTGGTCCCCCACTTTCCGAGACTCTAAGGTTTTGTAAGTTGTGTGTCTATTATACTTCGCCAACCCTTTTCAGGTCCAGCCCACATGCTGCAAACTGGATGCAGCACCGCACGGGCACTCTGAGCATGGTGATGCATGCCTGCATCCTAGTGCTCTGCAGGTGGAGGCTGGGGAATCGGGAGTTCAAGGTCAGCCTCTGATACCTACAAATTCGAGGTCAGTCTGAGCTCCACGGAACCTTGACAACTAATAAAACCAGCTTTCCACGCACCCTTTCAAGTCCATCTTGGACTCCCCAGATTTGTCTTGTCAGCAGTTTTAAGGACTGGACCCCTAATTTTCCCCTGGACTCGGTAACACATGGCTCTGTTACCTGACCACACTCCCTGAACCCTGACTGTACATCTCTCTTCATGTCTGTGCAACTGTCTGCTTTTCTTTCCTTCACTGAACAGCACCGCCCACCTTCCAGGACCCTCGCCAACGCATCCTGTGCTTGTCCTAGCGCAAAGCCATCAGCCACAAGAACTACGGGTTCTGAACGCTTTGTTCTCCAGTTCCCCCGCCTCCAGAACCTACAAGGCCCGGAGCACTCAGCACACGCTCAGTAGATACTTGTTCAGTGAGTCAATCATGAGTGAGTGTTTGGGGGTAATGTCGAGAGCTTAAGTGTGGGTCCACGGGCCCGGGTGAAAGGCACAGCTTTGCATTAGAAGAGGATGCCCAGACAGACGAGGCTGGAATTCTAGCACTTGGAAAATAGAGGCAGGAGGATCAAAAAAATCAAGGCCAGCCTCAGCTTACAGTGATTTGAAGGCAGGCCTTAGATATGAGACTGTCTCAAAAGAGGAAAAAGAAAAGGAGGAAGAGAGGGAAGACGGGAGAAAGGAAGGGGGACGAGATGGAGAAGGGAGTGTGGCAATTTTCCCAGCATTGTTGCTGATAAACTCATGACAATCGGCTAAAGGGGACAAGGGGGTTTATTTTCTCTTATGATAATCCAGTTACAGTTCCTTGTCCAGCTGGGCAGAAGAGTCACCCCAACACTGAGGGCCAAGAAAGTTGAACACATCAAACCCATACATCCACACGACTGCTAAAGAGGTACAGTCCCTACTTGTCGGACCAGCACGTCTAGCCAAGTGCACCAAGTTATTCTCATTGCTCAAGTTACTCATCTTATTCACCTGCCAGAAACTAGCTTCGCCCACCATGGACTGGGCCTTCTCTACCAATTAGACCATCTTCTGAAGGCTTAATTCACCCCAGGCTTAATTCAACTATTAAGTTTCTACCAATGTTCCCAGAGCTCAATTTCTCAATCGTCAAGTTGACACTTACAGGTAACTATGACAGAGAGAAAGAGGGGAGGAGGGGGAGGAGGAGCAAAGGAGGAGGAGCAAGGAAGGGTAAACGGGAAAGAGAGGAGATGGGAGAGGAAGGGGGAGAGAGGAAACGGCTACCTCAAGAACAATGCTCTCAGCATTCAGAGAGCAGGACAGAAGGACGTTTGAGCCAAGGCGTTTAAGGCCAGCCTAGGCAACACGGAAGTCCCGGTCTCAAAAGAGGAGGAGGAGGGAAGGGAAGAGAAGAACTCTTTGAGGTCAGCCTGCTTGGGATGACCTTTTGAAAAGGTCTTATCCCAGAGGATACCCGAGAGCGCTCCAGAAAAGGAGACCACAGCTGGAAATGGCCAGTCAGAAAAAAAGGTTGTCCCCAAAGAGGAAAGACCTCCGAGGTACCCACAAAAGCCCCTGGAAGAGAAGCCCAGGCTTTGTCAATTCTTCACATCTACAAAACCTAAGACGTGAGCTGGAAAGATGATTTAGGGTTAAGACTCGGCCTTGCGAGCAGTAGGACCTGAGTTCGGATTCCAGGTCCCACGTAAAAACACCAGGTGGAAATGGAGTGGCCTGCATTTCCAGCCCTGGTGAGCGAAACTAAAAGGCAGTAGAAGCAACCAGGATGATTCCCAAGCTACCTTTGGTCCTCCACAGGGACACACAGTGCTCTAATACATTACACAGGCATGTTTAAAAAAAGCCGGAGATGTGACTTGGACGCCCAGCCAGGGGGAACTACAGCTCAGACTCTTCCCTCTGCTCAGTGCCTTCCTGGGGGAGGAAGGAAAGCTGGATTTTTGGAACAAATATTGACTCCAGTGCAGGTGGGAGGGAATGTGCGCCCCTAGTGGAAAAAAGGATCCTTCCCAATCCGCTCCCCGCAGCAGCGACCAGCCAATCAGATTGGCTGTTCTGCCTCACCGCATCGTGTCTCCGTACTTTCACAGGACTGTGGCTTGGGTTTCCACGGATTGTGGCAAGAAACGCGGGCATTTCTTTCCCCACTCCCATCCCCCTCCACTGCCGGTCAACCCTCAGCACACACACTACGGGGTCTGCTGGAAGAACAAGAGACACGTGCTCTTTGGGGGTCTGTCTCTCTAGCACAGCTGAGTCAGAAATCGGCGAGATGCCAACACAGGGGTGGCACGGGAAAGGTGGGGGCAGAGCCTGGCGAGGAGCGCAGAGAGTGCCTCTCAGTCACAGTACCTTGTCTTTGACGCCGTGGTCACAGCCAGAGCCCACGAGGAAGTCCACGGCATCCAGCTGCCCGTGCTCGGCAGCTCTGTGAAACGCCGTCCTCCCCAGCTGTCCGGGAGGACAAGGACAGTGAGCTGCTGGCCCTCTCAGCCCCCCACCCCAGCTCTCTGGGCTTGCAGTAGCTCTCCCTACTCCCCCCAACACAATGTTTAGAAAGCCCAGCCCAGCTTCCCAACAGCAGCCTCTTGGTTGAATGGGTGGGTGGGTGGGCGCCCCCCTCATGGCGGCCTGCTGGATGAAGGACGCATTCCTCAGCTGGGCCTGAAATCTCCACCGAAGACCTCCAGACCTCTGGGGTTTCCTCCCATGCGTCCCCCTGAACTCACACGCTAAGGACTCCTTCCTGCCTCTAAAGCTCTACAGCGCTTCCCATCCCTTTCCCATCTTGCCCCAGATCCAGTTCCCTCACTCACGCCTCTTTCTCCCAGGAGCAGAATGCAGCCTCGGTTCTGTGACCTGTCCAGTCCCTGGTCAGGACTTGATCCTGTGACCCCGCCCATCTGGGCACTCTTACACCCCCTCTAGATCACTGCAGATTTGATAGGGTCAACCCACAGATCAAATGGGTGGGGTGGAGCCTTCACTCGCCGGGTACCCAGAGCAGCTCCCGTCAATGGGAAAGACACCTCGTTTGGTCTCACCTTGTCGACACGGTCCAGGGCCACATCCTCCAGGTCCTCCATGGCAAACGCCAGCACGGGCACGTGGCCTTTCTGGGCTGCGCAGTGCAGTAAGGTCAGGCCGTCCTGGAAACAAGCCCAGGTGGGCCCTGTAGTCTGCGGAGGGAGGCCCCCTCAAACACCGCCTGTCTCTCCGCACGCAGCTCTCCCCGGCGCGGCTCATGATGAATGGAGCCTAGAGATGACCCCCTGGGGCTCGGGATGCCAGAGGACCGAGCCCACTCATCAGCCCTGTGGTCCAGCTGCCCCACCTCTCTGAGCCTGCCTGTGAGTACTGCCTGCCTCCGTGGGGATCACCTACAGGAAACATATTTCATGCACATCTCCAAGCCTCCTTCGCACAGCTGTGAAGGAAAAAGCAAGTAACTAAGCGTTCAGTGCAGGTCTGACCTCCCAAGGAGGAGAGAGACCAGATGTGGCCTGCAGACCCAGGAGGCAAGGGACAGGAAAGGTCTCCTGAGCAAAATTTAAGTGAGGGAGATTCGCAAGTATTATGTTTATGACCCAGAGATCCAAACCTGCCTTTGCGAGCAGGCCTGATCCTCAGGAGACCTGGCTTTCCAAAGGCAGACTGTAATCATCAACATCGCAGAGGCCAATAGTGGGCAAAGCACGGAGTCGTGGGTGTCTTTATAGGTAAAGAACAAGCTCTAGTCGATAACACAGGTGTTGATGGCTGCGATTTCCTTTGAAATGTATCCAAAACATATAAAGCTCCAAGAACTCATCAGGGAGGAAGCCGACAACCCAATTAAAAAATAATTTGGAAGTAAGCCAGATGTAACACACGCCTCACAGCCCTCGCTACTCAGAAGGTTTAGGTGGGAGGATCCTTTGTGCCCAGGAGTTAAGGGCCAGTCTTGGCTACCTCACAAGATCTCATCTCAATACACACACACATAACATAAACAGTTGGAAGAAACTCAATAAGCCCTTTCATAGTAGCTATAATAGGAACTGGAGAGATGGTGGGTAAAGTGTTTCCTATACCATAGGATTCCTATACCATTGGGATTCCCAGAAATCATATAAATGCACGGCAGCTCATCTTCAGTCTCAGCATTCAGAAGGCAAAGCCAGGAGGTGCCTGAAGCAAGCTTGCTACCCACGCTAGCTCAATCGGCAAGTTATGGTTTCATGTGAAACTCCATCTCAATGTATGAGGTGTCAGCGATCAAGGAAGATATCTGATGTCAACCTCTGGCCTCCACATGCAGGTACACACCCCCATAAATGTACCCCCATACACATGTGCCCACACACGGGAGAACGTGCATATATGCACATGCATGCCCTCTACACACGAATACACAAGAAATATTTTTAAATAGTGATAATATTATGTAGACACCAAAAGAAGAAGTTTGAACATGAAAAAAAAAACTATCATTATTAAAACGCAAGATAACTCAATAGGGCAAGTGCCTACTTGCACACCTGGTGACCTGAATTCACTTCCGGAAGCCCACATGAAGGGAGGGAAGGATGACTTCAAAAATGTCTGCTGACCTCCATCTACCCATGTGCTATTGTATGCAAACATGTATATTCTCTCTCTCTCTGTTTCTCTCATATATGAGCTTGTGGTGACTACTTAGATAACCCAAAATAATCTTCTCCATCAAGAACTTTAAATAATTAGCAAAATTTCTTTGGCCTCAGAGTTCATAGACCTACAGTTGGGATATGAACATGTTTGCGGGGAGGGGGAAATCTGCCTATTATAAAAAGAAAACAATTTTGGCTGTGGATGTGTCCAGCACTGATCAACTGGACATGGTGCCTCCCCGCTGTCACCCCAACACTTGAGAGACAGAGGCAGAAGGATCACAAGTTCAGCCTCACTTGCATAGCAAATCTGAGACCAAGTCTCAAAAAAAAGTCAATTGCTAACATGGAGTTACTAAACTACTGAAAACCAAGGGTTCAGTCTAGTAAGAGATGTGCTTCTTTACTGATCCACTAGACAACACTATCTTGAAGAATCTAATTACCCCTATAATTTCAAAGTGATGATCAGCAGAGAGCCTTTTAAGATAACTAAAGGGGGCTGGAGAGATGGCTCAGGGGTTAAGACTCTGTCTCGCAAGCAGAAGATCCCCGAGTTCAGATCCCAGGTCCCACGTAAAAATGCCAGGCAGCAATGGCTGTGGTCTATACTTCTGGATATAGTGGGAAATCCCACTAGCCTGGAAATCCCAATAGCCTGGGAAATCCCAGAACAAAGCAAAAAGGAGGTAGAAACAATTCAGGATGATTCCCGAAGTCACCCATGGTCCTCCACAGGGACACACAGTGCCCTCTGATACACACACACACACACACACACACACACACGCGCGCGCACACGCACGCGCGCAAAATAAGTAAGTTAAAAAATACTTTTAAAAAGATGAAGAAATTTTAACATGATTGCTGACAAATCACAAGTGATAATACTTGTTGCACTGATTATTGAAAGAAATGCGAAGTTTCTAGTAGAAATTAATAAAAAATAGTTATGCACTTTATTAGTAGATCCGAGTTCATAAATCCCCAGAATTCTCAGCAAGGACCAAAGAAGAAAACTCCTGGTGGAAGGAGCGTGGCCTACGAATGTTTGCAAGAGCTGCTTACTAACAGGAGAGACACCAGTAGAGGCTTCCAGGCCTCTGACTGCAGGACCCTCATCCCTCCAATCAGGCGCCTACCAGTGAGTACCGGGGGAGGCCAGTTTCCCTAAGGGACCAGCCAGGCTGGGACAGAACTGGCTTGCTTGCTCCCAGGTAGGTAAGAGCATTCCCATTTCCAAGGGGGGAGGGGTTACCCCAAGGTCTAAGAGTTGGAACTTGAGGTCCTGCTCCTTCTACCACCTCAGTGAGCATGAAAGACAAGACCCTGCAGGAGACCAAAGGAAGCCCACCTTTCTCTCAGGTCACTTTCTCAGCAGCACTTTGGGGTGCTGTGTGGATCCCCATCTATAAATAAGGAGGCTGGCTGGTCAGAGAGATGCAGACTGCCCAACGCCACAGGGAGGGAAAGGCTGCACGGCCAGGTGAGAGGCCGTTGCTCCTGACGAGACCCCCTTCTGGCCTTTCTGCAGCCCCAGGGGAGATAGCCAGGGCCCGAGTTTCCCAGGGCTGGCAGCTCAGTGGGCGCTGCCAAGGCAAAGCCACGACAGGTAGAGAGCAGGGCACAGAGGGGAGAAGAGTTAGCAGAAAGATGAGGCCTTACCTTGTTCTCACAGTGGACCTTGGCCCCCGCATTGACCAGGATCTGAACTACCTCCAAGTGGCCAAACCAGGCAGACAGGAGAAGTGCGTTCATTCCAAACTGGGGGAGAGGTGAGGGAGAGGGGAGGAGAAGGGGAGGAGGAGCGGCTGTGTCCACGTGGCCAAACCACACCCCCACAGGGAACCTGGAGTGCCACTCAACCCGGGGAGCCCCACACTTTAGACCAGGAAGCTTGTCTTGCCTTTTTTTTTAAATAGAGACTGAAGATGGGAACGATGGCTCCATGATTAAAGTGCTCACCACACACACAAGCGGACCCGAGTTCAGATCCCTAGATCCCAGGTAAAACTGGCAGCTGGATGTTGTGGTCTGCCTAAATTCCAGCCCCAGAGGGTAGAGACTGGGAATCCCCAGAGCAAACTGGTTTATCAGACTATCTTATCAGTGAGCTCTGGGTTTGATTAGAGACCTTGTCTCAAAAAGGATAAGGTGCAAGAATGATCAAGGATGATTCTCAACCTCAGGTCTCCACATGCCTGTGCATGCATGCATCTGCACCTGTACATGTGTGCAAACGTGCATATATGCATATTATACATACATGAAAAAATGGAAAAGTAATATAGAGAACTTTTAACAAAATGAAATTTGAAAATCAAATGGCTGCCATCTCCTTTCACAGTCACTTCATGACAAATGGACCATTGTAAAATAAAATGTTTGGAGAGAAATAATCTCAGGATCAAGTCTTTTTTTTGAGAGAGAGAGTCACATGTAGCCCAGGCTGATCTCAAATTGAATGTTGAAGTTACTATGCCTGTTGCCAATTAATTTACAACAAAACAGCGTAAGGAGGAGCAAGGGATTTTATTGTGGCTTATGATAGTCTGCTCACAGTTCTTAGTCCGGTTTGGCAGGAGAGTTCATACCAACACTAGGGACGGAGAGAAAGGGCCACACCACATCCCTCAAACTGCAGAGAAAGCGGCAAGCTCACTTCCCAAATAACACGACAACTTAATCAACTCCATCTTACCTACCTGCCCAGGGCTTAGTCCTAACCATCATGGCCTGGGCCCTTCCCATCAATCAAACAATCTCCTGTAGACTTGCTCAAGATTTAACTTAACTACTATATCTTTATAAATATGCCCAGATCTGAAACCTTCAATTATCAAGTTGTTGTTAGAAAAGTTATAAAGGTTGCCACTTTTATCTATCACACTGAGGATGTTCTTTAACTTCCGATCCTCTTGCATCCACTCCCAAATTTGTTTGTTGGAATTTTAGGTATGGACCACATGTCTGGCTCTTTATATTTAAGTTTCAATTTTATTTTGGGGCTCAGTTCGTAGAGTGCTTGCCTGACATGCACAAAGTTGTAGGTTCGATCCACAGCACTGCATCAACTGAACATGTTAGTGCCCACCTATGACCCTAGCGCTTGGAGATAGAGGCAGGAGATCAGAAGTCAAGGTCATCCTAGACTATATAGCAAGCTTGAAGCCATCATGGGGCTACACAGGACCCTGTTTCAATGCAATTCCTGTTTTGTATGTGTTGGAGCCGTCCAGAGCTTCATGTATGCTAGGGAGACATTCAATCACTGAGCCATACCTCTAACCCTAAATTTATCTTCTTAAACATATCTATCAAATGTCACTGTCAGATTCAGCCCTTTTCCCAAACCTGTGGAAACAATTCTGCAGACCCCGTCAGTCTTCCGCAGCCCCTGGCCCAGCAGTGTACTGTCTGCCCATCTGGTCAGCAAGACAATCTCTTGGCACAGTCTCTGATGTCAACCAGAGCAGAGCTCTGGCGCTTACCGTGAGAGACCTTCTTCCTGTTGACTTTATTAACCAGACCCAGGAGTACCCGTGCCATGGCCTACAGCTGGCTCACGTGGTATCATGAGCAAATGAAAAGGGCTCGACAAGGGCAGTTCTGTCTTCTTATGTGAGGGGAAACGGAGCCCGTGCGGCGACATGGTTCCCTAAGATGGACTCGAGCCAAGCCCGTATCTAAGTCTCTGCCTATCTGACACTCCCAGCAAGGAGAAACCACACATCAGAGAGATCTGGGGTGCACGTGCCTCCCCTGAGACAGACAGACAGACACAGCTCTGTGGAGACCTTACCAAATCCCCCTCATCCACAGCAGCTCCGAGCTCCAACAGCAACCTCACGGCCTCCTCGTGCCCCGCGCCTGCCGCCCAGTGCAGGGCCACCCGGCCTACCTGCCAGGGAGAGAAAAAGCAGCTCGTCACTTCGCTGGCCTGCCCCCAGCACCCTCCCTCCCAGGACAGCTGGTCTGCAGCTCGGAAGAGCCACGGCTGGCTCTTGTCATCAGCTGGCTGGGGACCCAGCCCTGCTTTGGGGTCCCTATGTCCTGACGTGATGCAGCCAAAACAAATACAGGGAGACACACCAACAGAGCCCATCTGTCAAACCCTTCATGGCTTCCCACTGCTCCTGGGACGAACGCCTGAGCCCAGAGCCTCCGAGGCCCGCCGGGGTCTGGCACTGACCACCACGGCTTCTCAGAAGGGCCAGATGGCCTCCCAGCTCCAAACTTTCTTCCTACGGGGCAGCCACATGTGACCCAGGATTGTTCTCCAAGTCCCAAGGGAAGCGGGAGTGCCTGGTTCTTCTCCCAAAAGGAGCTGAAAGGGCCCAGATGGCCCACCTCACACTCCATCCCCCTGGCAGCTCACCCTGGTCTCTGGCCCTCGGTTCCATCTGAGCAGGCCTGAGACCACCCGCCTCCCTTGTACAATCCCTTTCTCCCTCTGCAGTCTCCAGCTTGTTAGGGGAAACAAACAAACAAACAAAAACATGATTTCCTGTGTGGTCTCTCCTCTGGGGACCAACTCTTCATCCTTCCTTGAAGCTTTGGGCGTCTCTTCCTCACGTGCTCATGGGACAGCTTGTCACGTGGACTGTCTTTCCTCCCCCACCTATCAGTTCCATGAGGACGGAGACAATGACTTGGTCCCCGGCACCTAGCACACAACATGCACTTAGTAACTGCTGAATGAATGATGAAGGGTACAGTCATCCAATATATTTGGTGAATGAGGGAACCAGTGAGTTGATATGCTTGGTGAATGAGGGAACGAACATATAATCTGTGAATGGATGGACGCATGGATGTGATACATCTTGTCATCTACAAAGCCAGGCCTCCTTACAGATACCCAGGAACTGAGACTGACTTTAGTCACTCGTCAGTCGCATACCCTTGAGCCTTGTGTGGGGGCAGGGGCTGCCCCCAGAATGGGCCTGGCCCCCCGCAGCTCCTTGCACGCAGAAGGAAGAGTGGGTGTTCACACCGCTATCTAAGTCACCACCTCACACACACTTGGTCTCGGAACCCCTGGAATTCTGCCCACGTGCATCTCTCCACCTGTGCCCTCTCCCCTACCCCCCAGGGCTGGCTGCACACCTGCCGCCTCTGGTCTGTTGACTTCTGCTTTCCTGTCCTGGCTCTAGCCCTTGTCCCCTGGATGTACTTTTCACATGGGGCGGGGAGGGGGATCAGGTTTGAACTCTGGAATTGTCCAAGCCCAGTTTGGAATCCAGACCCTGACCTTGCTTGGGCCCGTGCAGGAGATGAGGCCCAAGCCTTTCTAGCCAATGCAGGCAAATCCATCGTCTTCAGCTCAGTGCCCGGCCCTGTGGGGCAACACTCACGTGGTTTCTGGCCCGGACGTCGACCCTCTTCTCAGTCAGCTCCTTCAGCCTCTCCAGGTGGTTCAGGCGGGCGGCCTCATGGAGCTGCCTTTCCAGGGGCAGCACTGCAGAAAATGGAAGAGGAGGGGTAGGGGTTGAGGGGAAAGAAAGCCGCCATCCTTAGCGCTGCACAGGGGGGATGGACCCGTCGGGGTCGGCGACCACATGCACCGCAGCTCCGAGCGTCAGGTGTGGAAAGCAGGGAGAATTTACAGTGTGCCAGCCAGGTGACGTCAGACCCTTGTGCTTCCACCTCTTCCTCTTCACCCCCAATTCCTAACCTCTGTACTCTGCACCTGGGGTGCGCTCTGCTTTGCCTGCCTGTGGATTCCCTTTCTCTGTGTTCTCTCCTTGCTCAAAACTCCTTAGAGGGCTGGGGAGATGCCCCGGGAGCAAAGCGCTGGGCGTGCAGATGTGAGCTCTGCTCAGATCCTCCGAGCCCACGGGAAACAACCAACATGCCGGGCACCGGGGCACGTGCCTGTAATCCTGGCATTGTCATGGCAAGATGAGAGGGGAGACAGAAGGGTCCCTGGAGGCCCCAGGCCAGCCACCCTGTCTTTTGGGTGATGTGCGGACCCTGTTTCAACATGGAAGATTCCTGTCGTGCGCATGCTTTCCCTGGGGAGACACCCACAGACACCTTTCCCTCCCAGATAGGAGTACATGACAGAGCGAAGTAACCATTACACCAAAGTCCACCTCGACGGACCAGCAAGCTTATGGGGGTTATTTACAGGAGCAGGGGTGACTCAAAGGCAGCTACACAGCCAGAAGGCCCACTGGCATGGCTGGCGGCTTCCTCCCGGCTGCACAGATGGAGTCAATGAACTTTTCTCAGCCTCTGTACCTAGCAACCCTCCTGGACCTCAAGGCCCTGATAGCACGTGTAATTAGGGCAGAATCATGCCCCATCAACTGGGGGGTGCCCCATCAACTGGGAGGTGCCCCATCAACTGGGAGGTGCCCCATCAACTGGGAGGTGCTCCATCAACTGGGGGGTGCCCCATCAACTGGGAGGTGCTCCGTCAACTGGGGGGTGCTCCGTCAACCGGGGGGTGCTCCGTCAACCGGGGGGTGCCCCATCAACCGGGAGGCGCCCCATCAACCGGGGGGTGCTCCGTCAACCGGGGGGTGCTCCGTCAACTGGGGGGTGCTCCGTCAACTGGGGGGTGCCCTGTCAACTGGGAGGTGCCCTGTCAACTGGGAGGTGCTCCAAGCCAGGCCTGAATCCTGGGTGAGGGTCAAATAACTCCCCAACCCCCTCGTCTCTGAGGAGCATCAGTTGACAACAGATGCATCTTGATGGTTTCAGCCAAGATGGCGGCTGTTTGTTCGAAGGAGAACACCCTACAACAGCTTGAGTAAAGACACCCGAGACTGTCCTCTGACCTCCGCGACTGAGCCATGCACGCGTGCAGACGCAGCACACACCGCAGAGCCTCGGAACTGCCCCTTGCCTGTTACAGGCAGCTGTGGGTTCTGGGTCACACTGTAGGGCACGATCTGAGTCGGAAGGACCCAGATCTGGGGATACTATTTAGGAGATATCCCACAAGGGAACTCCTGTAAACGGTGGGGGGAGGGGAAGGTGGGGGGAGATCATCTTGACTGCTCAATTGAGAAATCACTTGGTCTCTTGGCTAGATCATAGCTCCTTGGGTCCCTGCTCATAGCTGCTCTTCCTGACCTACCTCGGCTCTCAAGTGGACACAAAGCTGGACACTAGAGAAATGGACAAAACCTGGCTTCCATGAGCGGCACGACCAATCCCAGACTAATCGATGACTTTCTCTCCTCCAGAGTGGCTCAGACACTCCACCAACCTACTGACACTTGGCTTCTGGTAATGCCTTTCTGCAGGGTTGTGGGCTAAACTTACTCCACTTACAATCTGTGTCCTATGGTGTCAAATTGGGGTGGGCACAGAGAGGGGTCTATTATCGAGGTCTCTCCCAGCTCTGACACCACATTCTTAACTGAAGCCAGGGGAAGTATAATGTGTGCGATTACCAACCAAGGATCCTGGTGACAATAAGCAGGCAGACGCTGTACACAGCTTGTAAAGTTAGAATGAAGTATAGGTGAGAGCATTCAGCAGGTAAGGCGCATGCTCAAAACCTGGCAACCGAGTTCTATCCTTGGAAGCTCACAAGGTGGAAGGAGAGAAAACATTTCTAGAAGTTGTCCTCTGAATTCCATCTATGCACTATGGCATATTTTCTCTTATTTGTCCTCTCTTACTCTTTCTTCTTTCTCTTTCTGCAAGTTACAAACACTTTAAAAATGAGAGAGCTACAGAGAGCTAGAGAGATAGCTCAGGAGTTAAGACTCTGCCTCCCGAGCGAAGGACCTGAGTTCAGATTCGATCCCAGGCCAAAACGCCAGGTGGAAATGTCAGCAACCTGCACTTCTGGTTCTGG
The DNA here is from genome assembly GCA_023101885.1 of Typhlomys cinereus. NCBI lineage: Eukaryota > Metazoa > Chordata > Mammalia > Rodentia > Platacanthomyidae > Typhlomys > Typhlomys cinereus. Next base: position 1,509,951 of record JALPQD010000337.1, read on the forward strand.
TAGACAGAGCTTGGGAAATCCCACAGGGAAGCAAAAAGGAGATAGAAGCAATCCAGCATGATTCTTGAAGTTACCCTTGGTCTTCCACAGGCACACACACAAAAAAATTTTTTAAAAGTTTAAAAAAATTAAAAGTCCATGATGCAGTTACCTTCATGTTGCCGATAAATTCATGACCATATAGTTTAAGGAGGAACAAGAGGTCTCACCTTCCTCACGACTGTCCAACCACACCTCAGTTGAGTAATCAGGAACGCTCTTAGCAACCACAGGGACAGATGGAATTGACGCCAGATCCACGGGACTGCTGAGATGGCATGCCCGTGCCAAGTGTACCATAGATGCCAACTCTCTGAAACAGCTCCCTCTGTTTTATCCATATGCCCGGGAAAGTCCCAGGCACTGTGGGCTGGGTCTCCCCACATCAATTAATCTCCTGCAGGCTTGTTCTGGGGACTGCCTGAACTACTAACTCTTCACACATGTGCCCACAGCTCAGCTCTCCATTGTTGAGTTGACACCTGTATCTAACGATCACAGCCTCCTCTCAACTCTGTTCTCTCCACCTCAACCCAGGCGTCTCCAGCCTCAGCAACGCACTGGAGTCTCCCTGACTTCTGAACTCCATTGCTACAGCAGCCTGACTGTGAAGCTCAGCAGCCTGACTGTGAAGCTCACCTAATAATACTCTGCACCCCAACCAGAGCTCTGTAACCCCTCGGTCATGACCAGCATGCTGCTGGATGTGCTGCTGCACATCTAGAAATGCCAGCACTTGGAGGTGAAGGAGGATCAGGCAGTTCAAGGCCAGCCTCCACTACGTACCAAGTCTGAGTTCAGCCCGGGCTACATGAGACTGTTTTAAAAAAAAAAATACTGACATCCCTCTCAGCTAAGTAGATGATAGTTTGCTTCAGCAATTTTGACATTCACTAGACAGGGTCGTGGGGATTTGGGGGAGTCAGGGCTCAGCCTGGACTGTTGGACTGTCAGTGGACCATTCTCTGTCCCCCAAGCAGGTCACCAAAGCTCTCTCCCGGGATAACTAACAGCCACATGGATGTAACACCCCACCTAGAGACCCTGGCTGGGGGTACACTGTGTCAGAGACTCTGAAATGCTCTCATCTCCCTTGGGGCTGACCACCGTGCTACCGTGCTGCTTCTCTGGGTCCCAGCTTCTCCCGCTTGGTAAGGTTTCTCCTCCCCCCTCCCATTCTGGGAGAATCAAAGTCTTCAGCTTTTTTTTTTTTTAAGATCTCATGATGTAGTCCAGGTTAGCCTGAACTCCCGGAGTAGCAGAGGGCAGAGGATGACTTTGAATCTGTGATCCTCCCAAGTGCTGGGACTATCCAGTATTATGGGGTGCTGTGGACTGAACCCACGGTTTCTTGCGCACTAGGCAAGTACAAATTCAACTACATCCCCAGCTCTATCTTCGACATGTCCATGGCCCCTGTGAACTAGCCTTGGCTTTTTCATCTGCAAAATGGAGCTCACAGTAGGTCCTACCCATGTGGTCGCTGGAAAGGTGGGGACAGGCCTCAAGGCCTGGCGCACAAAGCAAGTCCTCAAGGAGGGTCGCAGCTCCCCTCATGCTTTCCTAGCTAACGCCTCCCCGGCTCCGCTCCGGGCTCGCAGCTCCCGGGACGCACCCAGGCGCGAGGCTCGTGCGCCCTGGGCCCGCGGCCTCGCTACAAGCCACAGGTCAGCCCAAGACTGAGATGGCCACGCGAACAGGCCTGCCTCTCCCTCGCCGCCCTACGCGATCGCCTCCCGGATTGGGTCCCGCAGCGCCCACCCGCCCCTTGCGCGGAGACTCACGGCCGTGGGTCTCCCAGGCCAGCTCCTCCTCCATCGCGCTGCATCCAAAGAGGCGCGCGGCCGTCGGCCTGGGGCGGCGCGCGAGCCGCGGGGGCGCGCGGGCCGCGGAACGCGCGCGGGGCTGGGGACACAGCTGGTGGCCCCTTCGCGCCCCTGGAGCGCCCCTGGGGTCCGCTATCAGCCCCGCTGCTGCGTGCATCCAGACGGCTTCCTGCGCCTTCAACCTGCCCCAGGTCCCCGGAGCGCGTCTCCCCAAGGATCCCCCCAGCTTCCGGCTTCGACAGGTATCCTTACCCTGGCCCACCTTCAGAAGGAACGGGCTCAAGCAGGCACTTAGGAACAGCAGGTCCTGCAAGTCTGCAAGCCCGCAGGGAGGGTGTCCAGATTCACTCCTGATTAAAGAAAACAAATAAATAAAATTAAAATGATAACGAGAGGTCGGTTACATAATGAGAAGGTGTCCCGGCAGGGACCTGACTGACCTGCAGAAACCCGTGGACATCTTTTTTTTTAAATATATACATTTTTTATTATTTCCGCTCATACAAACTTAATAGGTAGACCAGTTCCCTCCCTCCCTCCTCTCCCCCCCCAGCCTCCTGCTCCCCTTCCCTCCCTCCCCATCCCCCAGTGCCTCCCCCCCAATTCCCAGAGAGTCCTTTATTGTGTATGCCTAACTCTCCTCTTGGTCCTCCTCTCCGATGACGTACAAGGACCCAGTAGCATTTCCCTGAACCCTTTCTCGTGTTCCCCTTAAGCATAGGAACACTACTGTGGCTGTCAATCCCTTGCCTCCAAGGATCTTGGTGCCTTTAGCTGATGCTAGACTTTGTGAGGTCAATAGTGTGTTGGACATTGCGCAGGGCATGCAAAGTCCTATTATGATTGCTTCAGCCCTAACTAGTGTGGAGAATCTTGCAAATCATTGCTCCTCCCATCCTTTTGCTCTTACAATCTTACCGCCCCCTCTTCCGCAAATGCCGTGGACATCTTTTTAATGTATCCTCAGGACTCAAAACAAAACAATGGATTGACCTTACAGAAATACTCTGCGGGGCAATCCTGCGGCCCCACACAGCGGAGAAACTCTCATACTCTACCTAGGTGCTTTGAAATGGAAAGTGTTTGCTGCGGAGACTCACAACTGACCAAACAGCAGTGATGTGACTGGTCAGCCCTGAACAAGACATCCACGTCGTCCCCACTACCCACATCCCAGTTGGCCTGCATGTTGTGATAAATTCACACCCAATGGTTTAAAGGGAACAAGGGGTTTTATGCTTTCTTACAAATGTCTGGCCACATCTTACTCCAACTTAGCAGGAGAACTCACACCAACGCCAAGGGCGGAAGACATGGACCACACCATATCTATCCACAGACTGTTGAGAGAGACGCAATCCTCACTTCCCAAACAGTACGTATGTCCCAGTACACCGAAGCATATCAGCTCCCCAACTCTGCCCTCTTCATCTTATCCACCTGCCCAATCCCACCCACCGTGGGCTGGGCCTTCCCTGTCAGTCAATCTCCGCAGGCTTGCCGAGGGATTAACTCAACTGCTAATTCTTTATCAATTAACAACTGTAGCTAATGATCACACAAACCCCAACCCAGGGCTCAGGGGGCCAGGTAGAAGAGGGGGTCTTAAGACTTTAAAAGCCTGAAGGTGGGGACAGACGTGGCTAGACAGTATAATCCAGATATGACCAGACGTGAACTCCCCGCAGCTCCACCCACTTCCAGCAGACCCGCACCAGACTGGGCCCATCAACATTTCACCATGAGAGGGTTTGAAAAGAACCCAAGCGGCATCACACCTCCCTCGGAGACTAACAAGGCCCGATGCTGGATTTTGGGGTTGCGAGAAAGTGGGTGCTACTCTCCTCGGTGGTATACCCCACCAATCTATCATCCTAACCGCAGCCAAGTGTCCAGACACGCTCCATTAATGGCAGGTGAAACTCGATGGGCCACAAACAAAAAGGTCGTGAGAGCAGGAGGGGAAAAGGGGGGGAGGATTGGAATGAAAAGGGAGGGGGTGAAAAGGCCACGAATTCATTATATTTATGTACGAAACTCTAAAAGAACACAAATAAGTAAATAAAAATTTCAAATTACAAAAAAAGGATCCCTCCACAACTATGGGCAACCTCTTCTTCCTCCTGATTTATTCTAAAAGGAATTCTTCCTTGGGGGGGTGTTTGCTTATGAAACAGGGTCTCTCTCACTCATTCCAAACTGCTCTGAAACTCACTGTGTACTCCAGGATGGCCTCAACTTACGATTCTCCTGCTTCAGCCTTCCAAGTGCTGGGATTACAGATGTATGTCTCCACGCCCTGACAAATTCATAATATTTCATCTGTAAGGGCCAGTACCTATTTCTAAGGATTGCTATTTGCATACTTAAAATTAACGATCTAATTAAACAATAAAAATTAATAATCATTCTTCGGTATCTTGAAATATTCAATCCATATTCAACCTTCATATTGTCATAGGCATGTGTGTGCTTATATTGTATGTGTAAGCTGCAGTTTATTTGAATCAGAATTCCAATAAGCCCTTGATATTGGTTGATTACCTTTTGTACTTTTTTCCATTTGGGAATTAGTGTGTGTGTGTGTGTGTGTCTACAGAGGACACTGTGTGTCCCTGTGGAGGACCAAAGGTGGCTTCAGAAACCATCCTGGATTGCTTCTACCTTCTTTTTTGTTTTGCTCTGGGATTTCCCAGGCTCTGCCTACCAGTGCCAGAAGTACAGGCTGCCGCTATTTCCGCCTGGCCTTTTTTACATGAGACCTGGGATCCGAACTCAGGACCTTCTGCTTGTGAGGCAGAGTCTCGACTCCTAAGTCATCTGTCCAGTCTATATTTTGTTATTTTTGAGATAGGGTCTCACATTGCAGTTCAGGCTGTCCTGGAACTCATGGAAATCCTCTTACCTCAGCTTCCTGAGTGCTGAGATTAGAGGCATAAACCGCCGCATTTGGCTCTTTCTTTTCCTATTTGTTCCTATTGATGTCTTTTTTTTTTTTTGCAGGGGGGGGTAGAGCGTTGAATGCTGGAGACGAATGCATGGCCTCACTAGCTAAACAAGCACATCTCAATCACAGTGCTAAATCCTCAACTCGGAAGTATCTTTTTAAAAATATATTTTTATTCGAGCTGACAGCTGATAATTGTATATATTTGCGTCCAAAAGTTCATCTATTTGCTCTTCTGACATATTCAATGGATTGCTATCAACCGTTTCCTCCTTCCGTGCTATGGGGCACTACAAGTTGTCCTCCAGGTGGATGCGATGTAATCCCACCATTCAGGAAGCCAAGGCAGGAGGATCTGTGGCCAAGTCTGAGCTACACAGCAATTTCCAGACCAGTCAAGAGTACATAGTGAGATCCTGGCAGGAAGGAAGAAAGGGAGGAGGGGAGAGAGGGAAGCAAGAAAGGAAAAAAGGAAAGGAAAGAAAAAAGCATTCTACTAACTGAGCTATGTCTCCAGTCCTTTGTTTTAACTTTGGAGCAAGATCTCTCTGTGTGGTCCAGACTGGCTCAAACTGAAGATCACCCTGCCTCAGCCTCTGGGGAGCTGGGATTACAGGCGTGCACCCCACCCCACTCATCCTAGATGCTTTTCAACGTTCGTTCCATGCTTCATGATGCGGGAGGTCTCTGATGGGTGTTGCGCCCCACCATGGTCTATGAGGGGGATACAGATGCTCTCAGCCTTGTTCTCACCCCTCTGTCACCCCATATCTGGACATGCCCATGAGAACCGTTTAGTTAAGGCAGACCTCTGCACAAGCCCGTAGGAGGCTGTCTTAACTGCTTTAGTTGAAGTGGGAAGCCTAATCCATTATGGGCAGATGGGTAAGATGAAGAGAGAGCTAGTCAGCATTGTGGCAGACTGGAGAATTAGAAGAGTGTGTGCGTTGGTTCTTACTCCCTTATTTTGACTTTGGATATGATGTGGCCGGTTTCCTCAGTTCCTGAGGCTGGTAATTCTCCCGCCTTGGTGGACCTGGAATTGTAAACTGGGATTGAAAAAAATCCCCCTTTCCCCTAAATTGAGGAATTTGTTACAATGGAGAAATAAAACTAAGAACAGAGGCCTTAGGCCATCGCCAAGATCAGCAGCACCCCCAGAGAGACAGTGGCTATGAGGAGGACCAGCATCCCATAGATGTCCCTGCCCCCCCCCGGGCTGCTTTCCACGGGTGCTTGCGCGTGTTTTTTCAGGTGCTCCGCCAGGAATTCCAGCTCTACGCCTGAGTCTCTTTCAGTCACTGACTTCCAGCTCCACCTATCACGGTATGAAGCCAATTAGGACAATGAGTCTCCAAGTCTCATAACTTCAAAGTGACTCTGATCCCCCCCATCGGCCCAATAACTGCTTGGGGGAAGGGTTATAGGGCTTAAAGCAATGCTGTATTCTGCCTTTCATGAAGTAAAAGCAGATGGAGGAATGGGGGGGATGACTCAGGGGTTAAAGCCTTTGCCCCACAACTTCAGAGAGCCCAGACCCTCTTTCATTTTGCAGAACTTGTATGTCCGTGTGTTTCTCTGTCACTCCACCTGTCCTGTGCAAATCACTTTCTCTCTCTCCCCCCCTGACCCTGTTTCATCTGTGGGTGATGTGGATACCCGAGGGGGGGGGATTGTCCTCTCCACCTACCACCAGCAGCTGCTATTTCATCTGCTTGACAACCCTGCAGGGCAAACACTAGTTAGTATATCAGAGCTCCGTTTTGCAGAGAACACTTGGGGCTCAAGCAGCAGAGTTCAAAGTGACATCAAGGTGTGACTGCAAACACGACCTCATTCAGGGGTCCCTGAGTCAGGGCAGCCCCCCCCCCAGGAAGAGACCTTGTTTCCAGAGAGGAGAAGGAGCTGGGGGGGATCTCAGAAGTGGTGTTAATAAAAGCATGAGCTCCGGTGCAGGATATAGTTAAAAGCAGCTTTCCGCGCCCAACTCCAAGGGGGGTGGAGGGTAGTGGGCGGGGCGGCGGTTGCTGGGAATCTGCTGCAGTTCCGAACCTCAACACGCGGGGGAGCCAGAGTCGGCGAAGAGCCACCGCCCCACAATACCGTAATGCCTATAGGTGTGCGCATAGAGTCTGGCCCCATCACCAGTCACAACGCCCCGACCCCAGGTGGGTCAGGCTGTGGAGCACAGGCCGTATTCCTACTTAAACCACGCGACCGGATCCGCCGGTGGGGGAGAAGGCTTCCTGTGGACAAGCGGGGTGTCCTCGTGCTCTGAGCCTCTCCCAACTGGCTGCTTATGGCCTGGCTTCCTGTTGTCCTGCTTCCTGAGGTTTTCCCCCAAATTACTAGGGAGGCACCTGAGCACCAGGCCAACGACTTGGACTGTGCCCACTGGAGAAAGAGGTGTGGTGCCAGTTTAATTTCCGATGCCGTTTCTTCCCCCAAAGCTACAGCCTGTCAAGGAGCCAAAGTCCTTCCTAATTAAGAAACAGAACAGCATCTTTCACACAGAAAGTCTGGGAATTACTATGGTCCCCTGTCAGAGGAATGTGCTGGAAAGAGGAAAGTCTGAGCCACGCTATCTGTGCGTGTTTCTGGTTTCTAACCCAAAGCCTCTGAGCTATTTCACCTGCCCTTTTTATTTCTCCAGTTTCTTTCTTTCTTCTTGTTCTTTTTAAATAGCCTTGTAGCCCAGACAGACCTCACCACATAGTCAGGGGCGACTTTGAACTTCTTGGTCCTTCTGCCTGCATCTCCGAGTGCAATGGCTTCTGGGATTGCGGGCATGGGTTTTATGCTGGGGACTGGACCCAGGACTTCATTCATCTACCAACTGAACCACATCTCCAGCCCTATGTGATGTTGTTGCTGTTGAAACAGGGCTTCCCATGGCCTACAAGGGTCTCCAACTGAGAATGATGTTGACCATCGGCTCCTCCAGCCTCCCTCCTCTGCTTCAGAGGTGGAATCAAAACACATGAAACCATACTCACCTGAGCCTGCCCTTTAATTGATTTACTTAGAAATAAATAGGGTCTCAAAAATTGCTAAGTCAGGCCTTGAATTTGCTTCTGGCCAATGGTGGGCTTTGAACAAAATCTTCCCAGGTAGCTGGGATTACAGGCCTGTGCTGCTTTAGGCTTCTAAAGGCCTAACTTCTGAATCTGACCGTCAGGCGGGAAGAGGACGATTGCCTAGAAAAAGAAACAGATTGATCCTCTATCTCTCTGTGGTCTGAGCCCTAAGGCAGGGCAGAGACTTGCCTGCTGTAAAACCTGGGTCAGCTGGCCACATGAGGTCTTGAACCTAGGCCGCTGAAGATTAGGGTACTATCACGTGCAATATTAGGGAAGTGGGTGGTATGGGGGTGGGGGTGGTGGTGCCAGGGAAGAAAGCAGTGGAGAAAGGGGAATAGGAGCTAGAGGGCTGGACTTAAGCCAAGACCTTCTCCTTGCAGACCTCAGTTTCCTTGTTTGGAAGGTAGAGATAATAATATTACCAAAGCACAGAGGTGTTGAAAGGATTCAGTGACTTCCAGAGTATTCTGTGACCAGTGAAAAATCTAGACAAGAATCTACCAGAGATTGGGGCTGGAGAGGTGGCTCAGGGGTTAAGCCTCTGCCTTGCAGGTGGAAGGTCCTGAGTTCGGATCCTAGACCCCAAGGGCGGGGGGGGGGGGGCTGCACTTCTGGTTCCAGGCAGAGTAAACAAGGAGGAAGTGGAGGCGGGCCATGGTGGTTCCCGAATTTGTCTGTGGTTCTACACACACACACAAAATTGGATAAAAAAAAAAAAAAAGAATCTACCAGAGATTAAGAAGTGAAAAAATATTGTAAATTCACTATATTCATGAATGCAACACTAAAAATAAAGTTATAAAATTAAGTTTTAAAAGAAAATTCAGAGCTTAGTAATGCAAGACAGCATATTATTTTGCAAACCAGAATTGATTGGACAAGTAATTCCAGCTATAATTCTACTAGAATTTGTTTAAATTCTGTTGTTCTTCTTAATTAAAAACAATCACAGTCAATTTGGTGATGCTAAAAAACTGACTTCAGCCATGAGGAACTGAAGTGAAACTAACAGACTGATTTAACTTACATTTGATATATTCTCTATATGGACATGAATCAGTCAACTGGCTACAATTTTCTAACTCATATAGTTATATGAATTATTGGGATATCATTATAATATAATAAAGAAATAAACTGAATCTAATAACAGCAAAGTGAGCAAACAAGAATAATCAAGATGAGCTACCTTTGGAAATTTCTGAAATACAAACTCTAACAACAGCACTGAGAGTCTTCATAATTATCTACTCTAAGTGTCCCTTCACCAAGAATGTATCTATCAGAGCTAGTTTTTAATCTTTGTCTAGCATAAAGGTGAAATGTTCCAAACTGGGAAGAAACAAAAGAATCTTTCTCTGCAGAAGATTTCCTGATGTCTCCAAACATAAGACACAGCTCTTCTGTGGTGGGGGGAGTGGGGGGGGCCCTGGTATTGGCCCCACTTGCTGGATGGGACTGTTTTTCAACCCTCATTGCTGCCCCAAGCAGCAGGATCCCCACGGGACTCCTGGCGGGAATGTGAACTTTCCAAAGCAGAAATGGTGACTGGTTCATCCCTGCTGCTCATTCACAATATGGCCTGATAAGATTGGGCCAAATTACACTAAAGTTCACCGATGGAAAAAAAGTCTGTAAAAACAGACAGCGAAGTTATGAAAACAAACAGCCAGGGGAGAGAGGATGGGACCAAACACCGAAACTACTGTACTGTAGCTATCGGAATTTTTGTAATACCGTACAAAAATATTACTGTGGAGGACTTAGCAGGCTTTAAAAAAATAATAATACTAAAGTGTACACTCTTAGTTCCAACAACTTCATTGCTAAGAATCTCTGTGTGCAAGGATTTTATTTTTCTCCTTTCAAGCTGTGGCAAAGACCTGGAAACAGCCCAAGGATCATCAATAGAACAGAGTGAAATAAAATGAAGTACGGCCATATAGTGCAATGCCCAGCAGTTGTTGAAAAGAAACAAATGGATCTGCATGTTCTGAGGCAGGAAGACAGAGACAGGGAGATTGAGAGCTTGGAACAAGAAGTACTGTGGCAGATCTTTTGTTGTTGTTGATAGTGGTGGTGGTTTCCAAGAAAGGCTGGCCTGGAATTTGATAGATAAGCCAGGCTGGCCTTGAACTTGGGGCTGTCTTTTTGGAAGGACACTTGGGAGCCGAGACTGTTTCTTTAAAAACATTCTGCAATGACAGTGACAGAGCTCAGCAAGTAAGGGGTTTGCTTGCAAACCAGGCGACTTCTATGCCCAGAAGCCTATATGGTGGAAGGAGAGAATCGACTTCTGAAGATTATCTTCTGACCTCCTTCAGTGAACCATGGCATGCATATGCATATTCTCTCTCTCTCTCTCTCTCTCTCTCTCTCTCTCTGTTTCATCATGGTTTGAAATGTGAGTTGTCCCCCACAGGGTCATGTGTTTGAATCTTTAGTTGTTTGGGAAGATCATGACACCTTTAAGAGGTGGAGTCTTCCTGGAGGAAGGCACTCACAGGGGCTGGGCCTTGCGGTTGATTAGCCCCACCCCACTTCTGAAAGAGGTCTGCACTTGTAGCTGGCAGCTTGCAGCTCTCAGTCTCCTTGATGGACGTGACCCAGTCCTACTCCAGCTTCTGCCAGCCAGCCACGCCTTTTCTGCCATAATGGACTATCTCCCCTCTGGAACTGTAAGCTGAATAAATCTCCCTTTTTCCCATTAAGTTGCTTGACTGTGAATGTTGTCTCTCGGCAGCACAAAGAATAACCAGTACAGAAATTGGTACCAGAGAAATGGGGTATTGCTATGTGAGACTAAAAGGATCTGGCGCCAGAGAGTAAAGTATGCAGTAAGGCTGAGAGAAGTTGATACTGAGTAGAGACGTATGGCCATTGTTGAGATGTGGTAGTGTGTCTTTGGAACTGTTTGTTGGGAGAAATATGGAGAACTTTGGGAGTCTGCACTGGGAAACGCTTTGCATCTTGCAGACAGGGCCAAAAGAGACATTCTGGTGAGAACTTGGAAGAGAGTAATGCTGTGAGAGATGCAGACAGTGGAAGCCCAGCTTGTGATAGTCTAGAGGGGAACAGAGACTCTGTTTGGAACTTGACGAGGGCGTTTCAGAGAATTTGGTCAAGTTTTATCCTTGTCCTGAAAGCTTGCCTGAAGTTAAATTAGAGTGATTGGCCGAGGAACTTCCATGGCAATGTGTGACATGGCTACTTTTTAGCATTCTTGTTCAGAGTTATAAGACAAAAGAGCAAGTAATCAGGCAGAAAGAAGTAAAAAAAACAGTGAGGGTTGATGGGGAAAAAAATGTAATGGCAAATTTGAATTGAACTAAGAGAAGGCAGACAGCAAAATGACAGCTATTGCTAAAGAGATGAGCTCTGTTAGCGAATCAAAGCCTGCTCTTAATTTGGATAATAGAAGAGGTCCTTCTCTGAAGGCAAATTCCTCTGGAAAGTACCTACCCATAAGAATGCAAATTCTTTTGGAAGGAAAGAGCTGAAGGACAGAGTTCCAAATGAATTTCCTCTTCTGTTCAACTAAAGCAACTGTTGAAGAGATATAGATATTCTTCCCAGCATCAACACAGAGAAGCTTGAATAAGCTATGATTCAAGAAGGCCAAGTTTCTCTACCTGAAAGTTATAGTAGAACTTGGCAATGTCATCCACATGGTCCTGGTTTCAGAGGCATTGAAGATGCAAGAGGGAGGAGGTCGTGGATCCATCCTCCAAGATTTCAGAGAATGGCAGAGACCAGGCAGTATGTGGCAGGAAGCCTGCAGTTTAGAGGTCCAAGAAGGGCAGTTTAGCTGTAGTGTTAAAGTCTAGTTTGCCATTGAGAAGTGAAAATGTTAGAAATGCCAAAGCCAACATGGGACATCTATCAGGGAGAGCTGTATACCATGAGAAAATTCAACATAAGAAAATGCTATGTCCTATGGGCAGCTGTATTGGAGGGGTGGAACCAAAATCCCTTTGTAGCAGATGATTTCAATAAGAGGCTCATCTGTTGGAAATGGAGCTGCAGGATTTGGAGTTTGACCTGCTGGTTTTCATTCTTTTTATGAACCACTGTTTCCTGGATATGCCCCCATTCCACCTTTTGGAATGACAATGTTTATTTACTCTGTGCCATTGTATGTTGGATATATGTAACTTGTCTTTTGATTTTACAGAAGACTTTGAATTTTTGGACTGTGTTGGGACTACTAATGTAGTCTATGGGACTTTTAACATTGGATTGAGTATGTTTTGCATAATAAGATGACAATTAGCCTGTGGGGGTCAGGAGTGGAGTGTCATAGTTTGAAATGTGAGTTGCCCCTACAGTCTCATATGTTCGAATCTTTAGTTTTGGGGGGAAGGTCATGGCACCTCTAAAAGGTGGAGTCTTGTTGGAGCAAAGAAGTCACAGGATGTGGGGCTTGAGGTTGATTAGCCCCACCCTACTTACAGGAGAGGTCTGCTCTTATAGTTGGCCATTTTACATCTCTTAGCCTCCTTGATGGGCATGACTGCCAGCCTTTTCTGCCATAATGGACTGTGTCTCCCCTCTGGAACCATAAACTGAATAAATCTTAAATTACTTGACTGTGAGTGGCATCTCACAACAGCAGAGTAACTGCTATTCTCTCTCTCTCTCTTTCTCTCTCTCTCTCTGTCACTCAAATAAAAATACATTTAAAAAATTCTGTGATCTCAACACTGAGAGGTAAAGGAAGGAAAACCAGACATTCCAGATCAGTCTAAGCTACATACTGAGACCTTGTCTCACAGAAAGAAAGAAAGAAAGAAAGAAAGAAAGAAGAAAGAAAGAAAGAAAGAAAGAAAGAAAGAAAGAAAGAAAGAAAAAGAAAGAAAGAAAAAGCTAACATCTAGACTTGGTAATGCAAACCTGTAATTCCCACAGGACCACCAAAAGTTCAAGGCCAATGTGGTCTATATAATGAGAGCTAAATGAGCTAAGGTAGTTCAGTTGGTAAAGTGCTTGTATACACAAGACCCTAGGTGCCACCCATAGCTTCACATAAACTGATGTGGGGAGTGCATACCTGTAATTCTAACAGGAGGATTAGAAATTTAAAGTTATCCTTGGTTAACCAGGGAGTTCAAGGCCAGATTGAAGTGCATAAGACCCTGTCTCAAAATAAATAAATAAATAAAATAAACAGCTACAAAATTCTCTTGCTGCTACATTTCAAGAATTGTCTAAAGGACTCTCTGGGAATTGGGGGGGAGGCACTGGGAGATGGGGAGGGGGGGAGGGGAAGCAGGGGGGAGGGGGGAGGAGGGGGGAACTGGTCTACCTATTAAGTTTGTATGAGCGGAAATAATAATAAAAAATGTTAAAAAAAAAAAAAAAAAAGAATTGTCAAGTGTACCCTCCCTGACCCACTATGACAACCCAGCATTCGAAGGGACAACCTTGCCGTCCCTTCAAATTATCCAACTCATTTCTAACCTCCAGGCTTCTGGAACTTTGGGGATTGTTCAATAGTTAAAGCTTTTACCTTGAAAGCAAAAGGACCTGAGTCGAGATCCCCAGATCCCATATATTTTTAAAGATTTATTTACTCATTCATCTATCTATGTATCATCTATCTATGTATCTATCTATGTGTGTGTGTGTGTGCGCACGCGTGTGGTGTGGTATGTGAATCAGAGGGCACTGTGTGTCCCTGTGGAGGACTAAGGGTGACTTCAGGAATCATCCTGAATTACTTCTACCTCCATCTTGCTTCATTCTGTGATTTTCCAGGCTCCACCCTCTTCTTCTTCTCCTCCTTCTTCTTCCTCTCTCTCTCTCTCTCTCTCTCTCTCTCTCTCTCTGGATTTCATTATGTTGCCAGATTGACCCCAAATCCTGGCTCGAGGGATCCTCCTGACCCAGCTTCCCAGGTATCTACCCATAGGGGTTCACACCTGTAATCCCAACATGTGGGAGGAGGAAGTAAAAGGATCTGTGACAGGTTAGCACCGCCTGGTGCTATGTAGATAGCAAGACTCTGCCAAAAGGGGGAGGGAGGTAGAGGGGGAGATGACTTTCCTGACTATAAAATATCCAGTTGGTGCCAGTGTGACAAATGACTGATCTCAGCTCTTCATCCTTCGTAATCATCATTGAAGCCAAGATAGCCAAAGTGAAGCTCAACCCTTTGTAACGTCTGGCAGAAGCAAGAACCATTTAAAGGCATCCTAAATTCTCAGAAAGTTTGTGTCTTCCCTTTTTTCCAAAGAGCTGAAACAGACGTACAAGGCTTTATTTAGGCCAACCCAGAAGGATGACCAAGTTCCAGTGGACACACTGTAAGGGTCGACAGACTGGCAGAGTCCAGCTTTATGTCACCTGCGACTGGGAGCATCCTCATGAGGCATGTGAGGAATAACAGTGCTATCTGGGGAGACCCCAGTCTTCTCCTGTACTGGGGGGGGGCAAGAAGACAAGGCTATGCCCAGGGCGGCCCTAGAGTCAGACAGGTTGTGCCCCGGGACCTAACCAGGGATGCTTAGAACACACCCTGACTCTACAGCTCGAGGCTTCCCCTGCAAGGTGAGTCCAGGACTTCTTGAAGCAAACAGTTCTTAGAGGCCCACGACAGGGCCTAGACTCACCATCAAAGAATTGATTCATGAGGTGGGGGATGTCACAGAGCTGGGACCAAGCACGGCGAGGACTTTGCCAAGGAAAACCCTACGGGTCTCAAAGGCACAGCTTTAGGGAAGCGCAAGCTTGGGAGGCCACGGTGGTCCCAGACTTCCAAATGGCCTTGCTGTCCAGCCGGAGAGCCACAGGCTGCAGCCGCAAGCTCTCCTTTCCAAGCAGGGACAAAGTGGACTCTGTAGGAGCCTAAAGGGAAAGTCATTCATCCAAGAAGTATTCTGACTCCGTGCCAAACAGTGGTCGAAATACTAGGGAAACCACAGAGGATCAAAGACACCTAATTGCCTGTGTTCCTGAGTTGCAGACATAAGCTCTAACATGATTCTAACGCACGTTGTGTTAGGAGGTAAGTATTACGGGGTAAAACAGAGCTCTGGACTGGATATGCGGCTCAGCGGGTACAGTGCTTGTCTAGCCTGCACGAAGTTCTGGGTTCCATCCTCAGTACCACATAAACGAAAGAGGTAGAAGGATTAGGAGTTCAAGGTCTCCCTCAACTACATACTGAATATGAGTCCAGGCTTGGCTATCTGAAATACTGTCTTTTTAAAAAGAAAAGAAATAAAAAAATATCTTGGAGACAAGCAAAGTGATACACATCTCCAATTCCAACATTCCGGAGGTTGAACCAGAAAGGATCATGAGTTCAAGTCCCACCTGAGCTGTGTAGCTATGTAGCCAGATCTTGAGGGGTAAGGAGGGAGGGACTCGAGTTGGGGGATGGAGTGGTCCACATTCCCCAGGCGGGCATCTGAGTTGGACTGGGTACTTTCCCTGCCCTCTAGACCCCAGAGTAGACAGGCAGGATTCAGCTTGAAAAAAGAAGAGCTGGGATAGTCTGGGAGGTGTTGAAACTTCTGGTCACTCCGGTGTAGTCACAATGGCTGTCACAGAGCTGCCGTCTCCCAACACTCTGCTCCCCACTTACCCAGGCCTGAAAGCAGCCGACATAACGGTCCTAAGGTGAGAGCTCTGTCCTGCTAGAATGCCGAGGTGCACAGCCACGTGTAAAGACACTACAAGGCAGGCAAGAGGGTTTGTAGCTAAAGGAAGTGTGTTCTGGGCAGAGAAACTCCCAGGGCAGAAGCTGGAGGTGGGAGGGGATGTGTGTGGCTTGTTTAAGAGAAGCAAGAAAGGTGAGTGACTACAATACCTGAGGACACAGTAAGTATTGGGAGGTAGGCACGGGAGGGCTTTGAACGGAGAAGTGGACGTGAAATATTGTCTTTTAAACCGTTGTCGAGGGCTGGAGAGGTGGCTCAGGGGTTAAGCCTCTGCCTTGCAGGCGCAAGGTCCTGAGTTTGGATCCCAGATCCCGCGTATAGAAGCCGGGCAGAAGCGGGGACAGCCTGTGCTTCTGGTCCTGGTAGGGCGGAGCCTGTGAATCCCAGGACAGAGTAAACGAGGAGGTGGAGGCAGTCCATGGTGGTTCCCGAATTCGCCCATGGTTCTACACACACACACACACATACACACACACCACACCACACATACACACATGCACAATTGAATAAAGAAAAAAAATGGGGTTGGGGATTTAGCTCAGTGGTAGAGCGCTTGCCTAGCAAGCGCGAGGCCCTGGGTTTGGTTCCCAGCACCAAAAAAAAAAAAAAAAAAAAAGATAAAATTAAACCGTTGTCGCTCTGGCTGCCACGTGATCAATGATAGAAACAGGGGTGCTGGTGGAGGGGGTGCTGGGGTTCCCCAGGAGAGACGGTGGGCGCTCAGAGGACAGTGGGAAGGAATGAGAAGAGGCTGGAATAGGGCAAATCCTGAGGATTTGCTGTGGAGCTGGGCAGTGGAGTCAAGGGTGGCTTGGAGGCTTCTGCTGACTCAGCAACAGGTGACTGCTTTGCATCCACCCTGTCTGGTCCTCTGTCCCTTCCTCTGCATCCCGTGTGAGCACATGTCCATTCCCCCGGGGCTGTGCATCAGCGTGTCTTCCTAAACCTCGACCTCCTCCTCTTGTGACCGGCTTTCTCTTGGATCTAATCTGGGGTTAGAGAATGAGCTCAGCCTGCCCAACATGAAGCCACGCCTGATTCCCACAGACACCGCCCCGCCCCGGGAAGCATCCATATCTTGCTTCTGGGCCACCAGATTCTTGCCCTCCAGCCTAGGCTAGTGGATCAGCTGAGGGTGACAGGTTTCCTGTCCTGTCACTTACCTGGAAGGCTTGACTGAAGAACCTGTTCAGAGATGCCCCAGCCCCCTTCTCGGGGAAGTGGGCAACCCTCGCCCACCCCGTTGGACAGTCTTTCAGAATCCTGACTTTGGCCAGTCATGCGACCTTTCCAAGCTGCCACGGCCTCATCTGCCTCCCCAGCTCCTTGGAGGCCCTTCTGAGTCCTTTCCATATTGCTTATCGGACCCCGCTCAGACCCCAGCAGCTCGTCGGCATGTGCAGACGAGTGAATCGAGACCTGGATAGGGGTGAGGAGCTGCGCCACTTGTCCCAGGCCCCAGGCTCTATATTCTGACCCATCGTCCATCCATCCTTCTGCCTCTGTCTGACCCATGTGGGATCAACCCTGGATGGGGAGCACAGATGGCAAAGTTTACACCCCCTGGGAACCCCCATGCAAGACGAGCCTCCTGTCCCCACAGGAGACACAAAACAAGAGACTGTCACCTCCCTTGACACACAGAAGCTTCCTGGGAGACCCCTAGGTTCATGATCGGCTCATTGAATTTAAAGGGTCACAAGAAACAGCTATGGCGTCATATGAATCTCATTCTACAGCAGGAGAGGCTGAGGGAGACGGTTTGAAACCATCTTGGGACTACAAGAACATAGCAAGAGGACCCGGTTTCAAAAAGGATAAAAGGGGGTGGGACGATGACTCAGTTATGATGCCCACCCTAGGTCCTTGGAGACAGTCATATCAGGTGAATTAAGCCCATCTCGGAAAGATGAATATGGCATGTTTTCTCTCATTTGTGGGTTCTATATTTTATACAGGTACATAAAGGCATGTATAGTGTGCGTGTGTGTGTGTGTGTGTGTGTGTGTGTGTGTGCGCGTGTGTGTGTGTGTGTGTGTTAAATGAAAACAGAAGTGAAATTTGTCTGGGAGAACAAAGGGGTGAGAAAAGAGAGGAGGGACAGGATAACAGAAAGGATATTTCAATCTATAATATAAATGTGTAAGAAAAAAAACTCCTACCTAGCATCCCCTTGAGTGCTAAGCCAGAGCTTGACCTTAGAGTCACTGTCCCACGCCTGTAAGGAAAGAAAATAATTTAGCAAGGAGTTTGAAGGTGGCTCAGCAGGGAAAAGTGGTTGCTTGAGTTCAATCTCCAAAATCTACATGAAGATAGATGGAGAGAACCAACTCCACAAAGCTGTCCTCTGACCACACACATACACATATGATAATAACTAATTATAAAGAAAAAGTTAAAAAATGTTTGAAGTCCATCTGGACTCCAGAGAACCCCAGGGAACACCCATCAGGTAGATGGTATTTCTTACTGTCTTGAAAACTCACATAGTAATATTGTAAACAATCAGTAAAGTGAATATGTGTCGATTATTGGAGGGAACGGTTCCAAGAGTCCACTTCTTCATGTAAATTTCCCAATTAGTTGTTGTATCTGTGCATTTTACCAGGAGTCCATTTCAAGTCAAAACAAAATTTGCACAGATGTTGCAAGAAATCTATGTTAGGACCGGAGAGATGGCTCAGTGGTTAAAGGCTTTGCCTCACAAGCAAAAGGACTTGAGTTCAGATTCCCAGATCTTATGTAAAAACTGCTGGGTAGATATAGAGGTGGCCTATAATTCTGATCCTGGAAGACAGAGCCTGGGAACTCCCAGAGCAAAGCAAGGAGGTAGAAGAGCAATCTAGGCTGATTCCTGATGTCACCTTTGGCCTCCATAGGACACACACACTCAAGTGCTGTCTGACACACACACACAGAAATCCCATATACACACACATGAAAAGAAACGTATATTAAATATTAAAAGCTAGATTTGAAGCATGAAAGAAAAGGAGGGGAGATATAACTCAGTGGTAGTGAGCTTACTTAGCTTATACAAGGCACCAGTACTGTTTTAAAAAAAAGTCACAAGAAAAGGTAGTACAGTAGTACAGTGCTTGCCTAGTGCCTGTGAGGTCGCAGAGTCAGTCCCCCATAACGCCAGAGAAAGAAACAAACAGGTTTCTCGATACAGTATAGTTTTGAACATGGGATCTTTCTTCCCTACTTTCCCAGTGCTGGGCAGCCCCCATTGCAAACAGTCTTTCTTCCGGTTGAAGAGAACATCGGGAGAATCCAATATTGTCTCACCTCAATGACCTGGGGTCACAAAAAAAAAAAAAAAAAAAAGTCACGTTCTTTTAAGTAGCCTAAGTATAACATGGGAAACAGAGTCCCCCGCAGTTCTGGGTACGCAGATGGTGCCCCAGGTTCACGAACGTATGCATGCATGATTAGGCCATCGAGGTAAAGAGCAGCCCTCTTCTCCGGCTCTTGGATGGTGAGCCGCTGTGAGTGCTCCCTCCTCTCCAGCAGGGTGGCTGGGCGCCACCAGGGCTGGAAGTCCCTAGAGAATTGTCTGAGAAAGCAGCCTTTTTAATCTTGGCTGCGGCTCATCAGCATGCGGGGTGAGGCCTGGTGTTGGCAAAACCAGGGCTGCAGGCGGGTGTTTCTGGGCGGCGCCGTGCTTGGTTACAGAGGTTTGTCACCTCCGCGTCCTGCTAGAGACCAGCTTTGCACATTATTCTGCTGTCACTTCTGGTTTCGGTTTATAAATGTAGATATGATTCCCACCCACCTGTGTATGTGTGTGTGTGTGTGTGTGTCCCTGTGGAGGACTGAGGGTGACTTCGGGAGTCATCCTGGATTGCTTCTAACTCTTTTCTTTTTTTTGCTATGTCGTTTCCCAGGCTCTGCCTACTTAGATCCTGAAGTAGAGACCATTGTCATTTCCATTTGTCATTTTAAGTGGGAACCAGGATCCGAACTCAGGACCTTCCACTTGTCAGGCAGAGGTTTAACTCCTGAGCCATCTCTCCAGCCAGATTCCAACTCTCACTCTCCCTGCCCTGCAATCTCACCTTCCTCCCTGTGCTCTTCCTCCCTGTAATCTTCCTTCCTAGCTCCTTTCTGCTCAGTGGGAAACATCTCACTTAGTTCCTGGATTCCTGGGAGGAAAGCAATGAGGGGGAGAAAGAAGGAGACGGGGCCTGGGGAGTGCGTCATTGACCTCATCCTATTTTTGAGCTGATGTCCATTTACTATTGGGCGGGCCGTGCACAGCATGACTCTGGGGAGTATGGTTCCCTCACTATCATCCACATTTGCATAGTTGATAACATTCTTCTCAGGTGAGTTCTGAGCTCAGAAGTAGCATCTTTTCCTAAGTAGAATTACCTGCTCCCTGGGGAGTTCACACTCAATGCCTTTTCAGCTGTGATCTTCAAGTCCCAAACCACTTCCCCAAAGTGCTTGTTCACAAGGTTAGAGCCGCATGGATCACCTTTGACTCAAGGGGGACCCATCAGGACCCTCTGACACCATTTTCAGGACTCAGAATAAAAAGTTGGCTTCTCTCAAGTGTCCGTAAAATCTGTAATGTATAAGACTAAACGACACGGGGCTGGAGTTCAGAGGTTCAGACTCTGCCTTGCAAGCAGTAGATCCTGAATTCAGATCCCAGGTCCCACCTAAAAAATGCCAGGGCAGAAACCATGGTGGGCTTTTGTCCCTTGTGGGCGGAGCCTAGGAAATCCCAGCGTAAGCAAGGAGGTAGAAGCAATCCAGGATGATTCCCGAAGTCACTCTTGGTCCTCCACAGGGACACACAGTGCCCTCTGATACACACACATATACATACACACACAGTAAATACACACAGTAAATAAATAAATACAATAATAAAAACAAAATAAAATAAAGGATAACAACTTGATCCCTAAGGAGTCCGCCCCCAGAATGTAGCTAGGTCCTGCTATGCTGGGGGCGCCTAGAGGCAGATGATGGACTTTGCGTCAGGCCTCAGGGTCCCCTTTATCACAAGGAAAGATTGTCCCTGCCCTGGATCAGAAAAGATTCTTTTGTTGATGGATGATGGCGGAGCCCCAATGAGGCGCTGTGTGACCTGGGATAAGTTTCCTAGTCTCTCTGAATGTCATTTCCTCCCCCCAAACTGGATCAAGAATATGGGCCCCAAGGGCCTAGCTGAGGACTTAAGGGAACACTCACTGTCTGTAAAGGGCTGGTGGAGAGGGCGAAGGAGGCCTTAGGAGATGTAGTGCGGCGGATCTGCAGTCTGCATCCTGTGACACACACGGCCAGGCAAGCTGGGCTCAGGGTCCTGGGTGGGCAGCTACTCAGGAGGACGCCCAGGCCTGCAGCAGGCATGTGGAGGCACATGAATTTCTCTGCCCTAAGAGGCCTCCCCACCTGCCCTTCCTGGCCACCGAGAGTTACCTGACACCCCAAACCTGCCACATGCTGCCACGCCTCCACGCTTTGACCCGAGCCAATCCCTTCGGGTCACCTGCCCTTCCTTCCCCCCCCACACACACACATTGTTCGGGGCGCAGCTCATGTGTCTCCTTCCCTAGGAAGCCTGGTCCCCTCTCTGCAGTGAGTAAAGGACCTCTCTTCCTGTTGGAACCCCAGCCTGAGACTCTCTCACAGTGCGAGAAGTGTCGTCCCCCCACCCCCACCCGTGATCACAGCCCCCAGGGGCCTTGTCAAAAGACATGCAAGGAAATCCTCTCTACCTTGTTGGTGGGGGGTTGGGGGATTCAATCAAGTGGGCTCATCTGCATATGAACCCTCCTGTAATTCCAGCTGAGCGTGCGCAGTTGGGGAGAGTGTTCTAATCTAGATCTTTCCTGAGTGACAGCTCGCCGCTGGAGGATCCGTTATGATGAACAGGCTTAGAGTCCAGTTTGGTCGGTCCCGCCTGGAGCAGATGGTCCACCCCCTCTCTGGGGAAGCTGAGGCTAGGGGGACCCCTAGGGACCGGCCTGGCTTCCCCCAGGAAGCCTTGAGCTAGCCTTGAGCTAGCCTTGCCGCCTGCGAGTGACTCAGGCCAAGTCCCCTCCCTTCCTCTCAGGAAGAGGCGCTGTCACTCATCAGGGCAGCTGTTCTGCCTAAGAATAACTCGAGGGGCTGGGGTGTGGCTCAACGGGTAAAGTGTGTGCCCAGCACGCACAAGGGTAGGGTCCCCATCGTGAGGTCAGCTCGCAGAGGCAGGAGGATCAGGAGCTCAAGGTCATCCTAGGCTACATAGTGCATTTAAGGCCAACCTGGGCTCCATAAAACCTTGCCCCTCCCCCTACCTCCAAAACCAAAAAAAAAAAAAAAAAAAAAAAAAAAGCTTCAGCCCTGGATGCATGGAATGAGTGCAGCAATGAACAAGCCCTTCCCACTGAGGGGAGGAGAAACCCACATTCCCGTGCCTTCTCCTTGGTCCCTTTTCACAAACCAGGCTCTCCTGCTCCTGCCAGGGTTCAGGGCTGTAGATTGTTGGATACTTCGCAACACACATTTTGGAGGCAATTGAGCTTATTTTATTGTGCCCACTTTGCGGATGCAAACAGCTGGGTAAGAGGGCAGTGACTTGGCAGAGATCAGTGAGCGAGCTATAGGCAGAGCCACACGGCGGCCCCAATGCCGCCCTTGCTCCTTCCTCTACGAGCTGCGCTTCCTCGTCAGAAACGTCGGCCCGGAGAGAGAACAGAGGAAGGCAAAGGAAGGAGAGCTGAACAGAGCATAGGTGAGAGAGACAGACCGTCCTGAAAACTTGGGGAAGCTTCGGCTGTGTGCCAAGGCACCATCTTGGTACTGCGGATGTGGCAGAGAACAAAAAACCCACTTCCTGGCCTTGAGGAGTTATCTGTTTTATTTATTTATTTATTTATTTAATATTCAGGATGAATAGGTGTGTGTGTGTGTGCGTGCGTGCGTGCGTGTGTGTGTGTGTACAGGCACCCACGTACCCTGGGCACATTATGCACAAAGTGCAATCTCTGATGCCAGTCTTTGACTTGTTTGAGACAGGGTCTCCATGACTTGGAGCTGTCTACCCCAGGCTGGCTGGTCCTGAAGTTTCTGGGTATTGTCCTGTCTCTGGCTCCTGCCATGCAGTAGGAGTGCTGGGATTATAAATCGTGCCCAGGTTCTCAGGAGTCCTGGGCATTCACACTCAGGCCCTGACACTTGAACATCAAATGCTTCCAGCTCTAAACTGTCTCTCCAGCCTCCTTTTTTTTTTTTTTTTTTTTTTTTTTTGAGGCCCAGACTGACCTAGAAAGATCTCTCTCTCCCTTTCCCTCTCCCTTTCCTTTTCCCTCTTCCTCTCCCTCTCCCTCTCTCTCTCCATCCCTTCATCTCTCTCTCTCCCTCTCTCCCTCACTCTCTCTCTCCCTGCTTCTACTTTCCAAGGGCTCTGGGATCATCAATAAGCACAGGAGGAGAATGAAGCTAGCAATTAGTGAGCATTTGCTTGAAACTTGAAACTTTACTGAACACATACACATAGATAATGATGTAATTTAATTCTCACCAACATTCCCCTAAGGTAGCTTAGTGGAATCTGAAAATTCCTTCGTAAGTATGTGGAAATTTCCAAAGAACAACCTAGTTCCCACTACGTAGACAAACCAAGCAAGACATGCCTTTACGCAACCTCTCGCCTCCCTTGCAGCTAAGGCTGGGCTATGACCAGGCTCATGGCCAATCACATGGATTCCCTCAGGCCCCATGCTGGATCTGTGGCTTGGGGAGGTGGTGATACAGCACCTGTGGGCTTCTCAATCACTGGGTATCATCTTTTCCCTCCAACTCTGCAGAGAGATGTCCAGCATTGCTAAGGACTACTGAAGAAGGACAAAGGCAGAATGTGGAAATGGCAAAGGGTCTGACTGGGGTCAGACTTTCTCTGGGGTCTGTCTGCGGGGACGCAGGCTGGGACAAAGACACACACACTGGTCTCAGACCAGAAGCTCGGCCGGATACAGCTACATCATCACTCCTAAGAACCTGCGTCCCACCAGAGCCTCTCTACATACACCTCGCTTTTCTCCCTCTTCTCACTGACACAGGCCTGTGTCTACACACACAGCCTTGGGCTAGAAACCTGTAATCCTTCCTCAAATGACCCCGGGAATACAGAGCTGACAGAGCCACGCCTGCTGTTTCAAGCCTTCCAGGCCCCTTCTGACCCCTCCCACCCTCTGTACCAACCCGGAACTCAGGATGGCCCCAGATTCACCAAGGAGCCAAGGATGACTTTGAACTTCTGGTCCTCCAATCTTCATGGATTCCTCCATTTTGGATTCAGACATGTTGCCACCATATCTAACTTATGCGGTGCCAGGGATTAAGGCCAAGGCTTTTTGAATGTTAGGCCAACAGTCCACCAACTGAACCACATACCCAACCTGGCCTCATTTGTTCTGAAAGTGGCTTCCAACGCCATTTCATCTGAGATGCTTCCCTTGCAATTATGAAGATTCCTAGGGTGCCTGCTTCTGGTGTCTTGTCCATGAGAGGCCCTGAAATGTTTTATAGGCACGCAAAATGCTGCTGTTCTTCGGATAAGCCTGAGACCGTAAAGTAAGGTGCACCTGGAGATCTGGACCCAGAATTCCAGGTTCAAACAGACCTGGGTTCTAACTTTTCCACTGATATGCAGAGACCCTGTAGGCGGGTCTTATTAACCACTCAGATTCCCTCCTTTTCTCAGGCCTGCCGTGTCACACGAAGCACCTGTGGGAAGGTGGCAGGCACGGTGCGTGCCGCTGAGTGGTGACAAGCTTACTACTCTGAGTGACCCTTGGCAGTTGGTTTTCCTGTTTGCCCTGCCAGAGTGTGAACGACTCCTCAGGCCCAGGACGGACAGGTATCAGCCACAGGATCCGGTGTGGGACATGAGGGCTTGGCTGGGGTGAAGCCCCCCCCAGAAGAGACCACCTGCCTGGTCTCCTGGTCTCAGCTTCCTCAAGTCCCTTCTCGTCTATGAAACATGGGGCAGTCCAAGTGCACAAAGTGGGAGCCTTGAAGGGGCGTCTCACGGCAACCAGGGGGAGTCGCAGATGGGGTCTTATCATGGCGCGACTGGATGTCAAGGACATCCAGCAGGTGACACTGACTGTGTGCCCACAGCTGTGTTCCAACTAGGGTGTAAGTGCAAACTTGTGTGTGTGGTTGAGTTGACTCAGAATAAAAAAAAAAAAAAAAAGCCCACACTTCCTGTTAAGAATCAATTAGAACTTTTATATATATAGCAACCCAGAATTTGCTGCGCATGGAGGGATTTGAGGTGACAGAGCGAGGAGGATGCTTCTCCTGAGCAGTGTTTAGAGCAGAGGTAAGGACTCTGAGTTTTGTCCCCCAAGTCCTGCCAAGTCACTGCATGACCTGAACATGATCCAGACATGTGGATTTACAGATGATCTCTAACTTTTCCTTCCTTGGAGACTTAGATCTGGGTGCAGAGCGCTGTCCCCGGATAGAGACACCAGGCATGTGGCTTACCCCCAGCTTTCCTTTGAAACATCTGGATGCTTTTCTCTAACCATCAAAGGAGGGGATCGAGAGGGAGTTTCCAGTGTGGAAGGATTCTTGTAGCAGCTGGTCTTCTGCCCTCATCAGCTACTTCCCCATCCCTAACCGGAGGAGAAAGAGAAACTATTGGTGCAATAGGGAAAAGGCAGCTCCGCCCCTTCTCCCACCTCCTCTGGAGTAGGGAGAGGAAGTGAGAGAGGATTGGGTGCACAAAGTTGGCCCCATCATTTGAATGTGAGAAAACCTACGCCCAGAGAGGGCAGCAAGTAATACACTGCCAAGGGCTGGTGGTGAGTGGGCCAAGGAGTCTATCCACACTGTCCGGCTATCCTTCTAAGAAGAGGGTCCCTGACCCACAGAGGACAAAACACACAGACTGGGGCTGACTCAGCATTGAGGGCACTTGGCAAAGTTGCCAGAAAGGACAGGAACAACAGAATGGTCACTTCCCCCCAGATTTGCCTATCAGAACAGGGGAGTTCCCTGGCTGGCGGGGTGAGGAAGGAGGCTGAGACCTGCGGCACAGCAGCACCGGAGCAAAGGAAGTGCCTCCCCACCCCCCCATACGTAGGCTGCTGCCTGCTGGCATCCCCCAGTTCCCGCCACAGCTGGGGGGGGAGGGGGAGGAGAGGGTCCCTTGTTCAGATAAGGGCGCTGAAGGTCAGAGGTTAAGTGACAGTCCCCAGGTCACATAACTAGAAAGTAGAGGAACTCTGTGGCCTGACCCCAAAACCTTTGGATTTCCCTGCTGGCTTCCCAAAACACCCAGCACAAGATGCGTTTAAAAACATGGTCCAGGAGCTCCAGTGCTCCAGCATTTGAGGCAGATGGATCCAGTGGATCTAAGTGGAGGCCGGCTTTGGACTATGTGAGACCCCGCCTAAAAGAAAGATCTGGCCAGCAGGATAACTCAGTGGGCAGGGTAAGTGCTCCCAAACCTGGAGACCTGAGTTGGATCCCCAGAAAGAAAGAAAGAACTGACTTCCTCTGATCTCCATCCGTATGCTATGCATGTGAGCACCATCTCCCACTCTCCAACCCCCTTTCTTATTTTTAATGTTTTGTGTGTGTGTGTGTGTGTGTGTGTGTGTGTGTGTGTGTGTGTACAGGGCACTGTGTGTGCTTGTGGAGGCCCACTGGTGACTTGGGAATCATCCTGGATTGCTCTACCTCCTTTTGCTTTGCTTTAGGGTTTCCCTTGCAAGGCCAGCAATGGAGACCACTACCATTTCTTTTTTAATTTTTTTTATTATTTATTCAATTGTGCGTGTACACGCGCACGTGTGTGTGTGTGTGTGTGTGTGTGTGTGTGTGTGTGTGTGTGTGTAGAACCACAGACGAATTCGGGAACCACCCTGGACCGCCTCCACCTCCTCCTAGTTTACTCTGTCCCGGGATTCACAGGCTCCGCCCTACCAGGACCAGAAACACAGCCCCCACCCCCCCCCCCCCCCCCCGCTTCTTCCCAGCGTCTATACATGGGGTCTAGGATCCGAACTGCAAGGCAGAAGCTTAACCCCTGAGCCACCTCTCCAGCCCCGACCACTACCATTTCTGATTGGTGTTTTTTATGTGGGATCTGAACTCAGGTCCTTCTGCTTATGAGGCAGCAGTTTAACCCTTGAGCTGCCCTCTGCCAATCTCTCTCTCTCTCTATTTCTCTCTCTTTCTCAAATAAATAAAATATAAAAAAATAAAGTGTTTAAAAAAGATGACAGCTGAGGGGGCAGAAAGAATGCAAGGGCTGGGAGAAGGGCTGTGAACTTGTCCTCTGGTCATGACACAACTATTTCACCCATGAACTCACAGCGGCAGTGACTACTTGCATAAGTCCTGCGCAACACTGGTCCATCGACATTCCACCATGGATGGGGGAGGGGTTCATAAGACAGCCCCCCACCTCCCTGAGGAGCTGTAAGTAGTGGACAGTTGCCGGGAGAGGGGGAGTCATATTCCTCAGTGGTGTGGCCACTCGTATGTTGTCCCATCTCCTGCCTGCCTATGTAAGCAAACCTGATTAAATGCATTGAGACACACACACACACACACACAACATCAAAGGAAGGAATTTTCTGGGAAGAAGAAGGGATTCAGTGGGAGAGGAAGAGGATAAGAGAGAACAATAGAAGGAGAACGATCAAAGTACATATACACACGAGTTTGTAAAAGTTGGTGACACGGCTCAGTGGGTAAAGGCGGCTACACACAAACCTGGCAACTGGAGTTTGATCCCCCAAGTCTGCGTGATAGAAAGAGAGGCCAGATTTCAAAAGTTATTCTCTGACCACCACATGTTCACCATGACACATCACTTGCTCTCTCTCTCTCCCATAATAAAATATTAAAAAAGAAATTGTGAAAGAATGAGTAAAATGCATAAACAACCAACAACGACAAGACCGTGGACTGCAATGCAAGTTTGTGAGTGAACCACGAATTGATCTGATGTAAATCAGAAAAAGAAAAAAGACGGCAGTCTATCAGACCTATGATTTCACAGACCATATGGTTTAGGACTAGAGCTAAGGTGTTTTGTTGTGTGTGTGTGTTGTGGTTGCC
This sequence comes from Typhlomys cinereus, assembly GCA_023101885.1. Taxonomy (NCBI): domain Eukaryota; kingdom Metazoa; phylum Chordata; class Mammalia; order Rodentia; family Platacanthomyidae; genus Typhlomys; species Typhlomys cinereus. The sequence goes on from JALPQD010000337.1 coordinate 1,537,594, forward strand.
ATTTTCCTTGCTGTGCGGCCAGGGTTGCCATGTGCCATTGCATGTGGCTTTTGTTTCTTTAAAGACAGTGTCTCATTATGTAGCCCAGGCCGACTTTAAACTCCACCATCTTCCTGCTTCGGCCTCCTGAACGCTGGGATTACAAAACGGATAATGACTCAGGAAGCAAAAATCTAGCCGGTGTTGAATGGCTAGAGGTAAATGGCTAGGGCTTTGCAAATACTCGGAGATCACTGGGCCCTGTCTGGAGCCCATGGTTACGAGCACAGATCCTCCTGCCTGTGTGGTCAGATCATCCTTGGCACCACCAGCCCGGAGAGTGGGAATAAACCAGGGCCAGCTGCCAGCTAGGGGTGGGCGGGAGGAAGGGCAGCTATCTGGACAGAGGTCTGCAAAGGGGCGGTAGCTCCCTTCCTCTCTCGGTGTGTGGATCCCCTTTCCCCTCTCAGTTTGAACTCCTTGTTTTGGGTCGCAGTTCCTAGTCTCTCTGCAAGCTCAGTTTCAACCTTGCTCATTGTCTCAGGCAGGATGGGCAAGAGGGAGCTGCAGGAATTCCCTGAGGAGGCGGCTTGCGTGGGCCTTCTGCGTGGGCCTCCCGGGTGGGTCTCCCGTGTGGGCCTCCCGCCTGGCCAGAGAACCACTTTCCTGCAGATGAGCATGGAGACTGGCATCCAGCCGCCTCTGGGCTCCAGGGACGGGAGGGAGGACTTGGGACCCAGCCAGGCCATGACCCGCTGACCCTCCAGTCTGCGGTCAGCCCCGAGAGACCGGCCATTAAGGAGGTCAGGCACACCCACTCCAAGACTTGACACAAGGAGAGTCTCTAGGGAGGCGACTCGACTGTCAGGAAGGCTGGGACGGAGGCTCCGTCTTCCTTCAGCCCCTTTTCAACATCACTGGGGGTCTGTCCAGCCTGCGTTGGTTACTCAAGCAGGTAGGAGTTGAACCCTGAAAGAATGTCCACGTTCACCAGTAAACATTTGCAGGTATTTTCTTGGAAACATCTAGCTTTAATGCACAAGTTTCCGTTCAACACACACACGCACAAACACACACACACCCCACCCCTACCCATGAAAATGGTAGGTCAAACCATCTCGTTTGCTTTTTCGTTTAACACAGGGGTGTCAGGTAAGCGCGAGCTGGCCTTGAACTCACTAGCTGAGGATGACCTTGCACTTCTGTCCCTGCTTCCTGAGCGTTGGTGCTTGCAGGTTTGTGCAGTGCTGGGGATCAATCCAGGGCAACCTAGACAAGCACTCCATCACCGAGCTACAACCCCAGCTACCAGCTCACACAGCGCCCAGGGACGGCAGCCTTGCAGCTCTCCGCACCTCACATGGGCCGTGGCATCTGACAGCAAAACTTCCTCCTGGAGCATCTTTAGCTTTAGCCCACGCCGAGAGCAGCGGGAATCTCTCTCCCCTTTGGCAGCTGAGGACACCATTCCCCTAGCAGGGAGGGAAGAGAGGGGCGGCAGAGAGGAAGAGACACTGCGGGGACATTTCCCAAGTGCCTTGATGTCCAGGCCCGTCCCTGCAGGACGCAAAGGGCTGCATTTCCCAAGAGGACAGCGCTCATGCAAGCCCAGACGCAGGAGACTATGTGGGGAGGGCCAAGTCAGTGCGGGCTACAGGAAGGAAGGAAAGAAGGAAAGAAGGAAAGGAAGGAAGGAAGCGAGAGAGAGAGAAAGGAAAGAAGGAAGAAGGATGGAAAGAAAGAAAGAGAGAAGGAAAGAAGGAAGGAAGGAAGAAAGGAAGAAGGAAGGAAAGAAGGAAGGAAAGAAGGAAGGAAAAAAGAAAGGAAGGAAGGAAAGAAGGAAGGAAGGAAGGGAGAGGAGGAAGGGAAAAAGAGAGAGGAAAGAAGGAGGGAAGGGAGGAAGGAAGGAAGGAAGGAAGGAAGGGAAAATTGGAGAGAAAAAGAGAAAAAATAAAGAGAAGGAAAAGAAAGTAAGAAAGAGGAAAAGAAAGAGAGTAGAGAAAGAGAGAGAAAGAAAAAGAAAGAAGAAAGAAGAGAAAGAAAGAAAGAAAGAGAGAGAAAGAAGGGAGAAGAAGAGAGGGAGGGAGAGAAAAGAAAGAGAAGGAGAGAAGAAGGAAGGAAGGGAAAAGGAAAGAAAGAAGGAATAAAGAAAGGAAGAGAGAGAGGAAAAGAGGAAAAAAAAAAGAAAGCCATCCGTCCTGCATTGGCCCCCACGGCCCTCCAGTATCGCCACTTTTCTGGCCAAAAGATCTGAGTTTCCTTTAACCCTTCCTCTTAGGACACAGCGACTCTGCATGCACGCGCAGAAGGACTGGACTATTTTGAAGTAAAGTTCAACAGTGTAAACGCTGGCAGGAAGGGAATGTTTGTGAGAGACGCTTGGCGTAGGTAGCCGCAGAGTTGTGGCTGCTCTTTGGCCAGTGACGTGATTTGTGTCTTAGAGCTGAAGTGCAGTGGATTATATGATGCAGCCAGATAAGTTCTCCACCGTCTAATGTGACTAGAAAATGGCCTTTAAAAATTCAGGATCTGGCCAGGCATGGCGACTCGGGCCTACACTCCAGCACTTGGGAAAGAAGGCAGGAGAATCAGGGGTTCGACGTAATCCTTCGTTATGTAGCAAGTTATAGGCCAGCCTGGTGAGTGGAGGAGGAGGAAGAGGAGCAGGAGGAGGAGAAGAAGGAAGGGAGGGGGGAGGGAGAGAGGGAATAAACGAAGGAAGAAAGAAAAAAGGAAAGAAGGAAATGAAAAAAGGAAGGAAGGAAAGAAGGAAGGAAGGAAGAAAGGAAAGAAGGAAGGGAGAAGGGAGGAAAAGGGAGGGAAGAAAAATCAGAGGCTGGGAGGTAGTTTCCTTGGTAAAGTGCTTGCATTACAAACATAGGACCTGAGTTTGATCCCTGGCACCCACATAAAGTTAGAAGAACCAACTCTATAAAGTCCTCTGACCACATATGCACCATAGCATACAACACACACACATCGGTGTAAAGCTGCTTGTAATTCCAACGCTGGAAGGTACACAGTGAGATCTAGCTTACTTGATCAGTTCCAAGCTAATGAGAGACCTTGTCTCAAAAATCTCCCTGTTCCTAAGCTACAACACCCAGGATTGTCTTCTGGCCTCCACGCACATGTGTACCCTCTCATGAACATGCGCACACATGCACAACGGATTTGGCTGTCCATGGTGACTTAGGCTTGTAAGTCCAACAGGAGCAATGGCAGAAAGATCTCAAGTTTGAGCCTAGCCCAGGCTGCACAGTCACGCAGTCATGGTCTGGCTTTCTAATGAATGCCCAAAATATCAATATCTCACTAAAGGAGGCTGGCGCAGACCTGGCAACCTGAGTTTGATTCCTGGAGCCCAAAGGTGGAAAGAGAAAAACAACTTCTGAAAGTTGTCCTCTGACCTCTGATCATGGCGACTGACCTCTCTCTCCCCCTGTCTCTTCCTCTGTCTCCCTCTCTCTCCCTCTGTCTCCTCTGTCTCCCTCTCCCTTTCTCTCTGACGCCCAGGTATAGGTCAAAAGACAGCTCTCTTTCTACCCTGTGGGCTCCAGACATTGAACTGGGGTCTTCAGGTTTGCCAGTAGGTACCTGACCTGCTGATCTATCTCACTAGCCCTGTCTTTTACTTCACACATGTGATTATATCGAATGTAGTTTGTGAAATCTAGTTGCATGTATGTCGATACGTGCCTAGCAGATAATAAGTCTCAGGAAACACAGACCCGTGTGCCAGAGCGTGGCCTCTTGCAGCGCGGTCGTGCTTGCCTGGAGCCAGGCCGTTCCCTCCCACGGGCTCTGGTCTGTCCGTCTGCTCACACTGAAGTCACTCAACATATTCTTCCCACTGGCCCGTGACCCTGGAACACAGGATGGCTTCAGAGCCCACCTACCCCCAGTCCTCTCTTCCACAGGGTGCCAAGCTGCCTGTTCCCAGGAATCCCACCCCCCACCAAGCAGTCCACACTACTTCCCCTCTTGACCTCTCTCAGGTCACATGAGCAGCCTGTGACTCAGTCAGGGCCTGGGAGGCACCCGGAGCACTGGGCTGGTGTCAGGCAGCGGAGACCAGAGAGCCGGGAGGTCCTCAGAACCCAGAGGTCAGAGGGAGCCTACAGAAAAGTCTTCTGCCCCTCCCACCTGAGGACAGACCCACCCAGCACTCAAGCTGTCCTCGTGGCTGCCCCAGCCTGCAGGTCATCCTGCCTCCTGCCACACTCTCAAGCCCTAGGGCCTCATGCCAGATTCTGTCACCCAGTTCCCTGGCTCCAGAACCTGAGTTGGGGTGTCATTCATTCACCCAATAAAACCCAGCATCTGCCTCCCAAGGAAACCCTGGTTATCAGAGGCACCGGGAACCAGGAGTAGAAAGATCTGGATGGGAGTGTGGGCTCTGATCAGCGACGAGGGTCCTCTGCCTGCCTGACACACTCATTCATCCCAGAGATGCTGAAATCACGGTCTTATCTTCCACTGCAGTTAAAAGCATCGAGTACATGCTGTGTGTGTGTGTGTGTGTGTGTGTGTGTGTGTGTGTGTACAAGAACGTGTGCGCCCATGGTAGACTGGGAATCATCTTGGTTTGCGCTACTTAATTATTGTTTTGGTCTGGGGTTTCCCAGGCTCCACCTTCCAGGGCAGGAGGCGCAGGCTGCCATTTCCACCCAGTGTTTTTACGTGCGATCTGCATATCTGAACTCAGGTCCCTTGGCTTGGGGGGGGCTGGCTTTACATACTGAGTCATCTCCCAGCCCAATCAAGAACATTTTTAACCACAATGAGATGTGATCTCATACCAGTTAGGGTGGTAATCATCAAAAGGCAGAGAGAGAGAGAAAGAGAGAAAGACAGAGAGAGAGAGAGAGAAAGGAAGAACTCTCATCTGCTGTTGGTAAGGTTGGAAGTTAGTACAGTCATTATGGAAAAGAGAATGGAGATTCAGTGAAGAACTAAAGAACTAAATCTCTTATGATCCAGCTACCTCACTCACTAGTGGGTATAAATCCACAGGAAAGGGAAGGAAAGCGCCTTTCTGTGCTCCCGTGACGATCGTAGCCCACCCACAGCAGCCAAGACACAGATTCAAACTAGATGTCCATCAGTGGCTGAGTAGACATAGGAATACAGACTATCCAATAGAATATTAAGCAGCCACAAAAAGAAATTCTCTCATTTGTGAATAGAACTGGAGGATGTCAGCGCTGGGGAGACGGCACAGTAGGTAAAGGGCATGAATAAAGGCCTGAGCTCAAGTCCTAGCACGCATGCAAAAAAAAAAAAAAGTCAGGACTTGTGGCATGTACTGGTAATTCAGCTCTGGAAGGGGGAGACAGAAGGATCACAGGGTTTTACTGACCAGTTGCATCGTCTAATTGAGTTCCAGTTTCAGTGGGAAACTGTGTCTCAAAAGTAAGGTGGGGAGGGGTCGGCAAAATGGCTAAGCAGGTAAAGCGCTTGTCACACAAAACTTGGCAACCTGAGTTCAACATAAAGGTGGAAAGACAGAAACAACTGTATAGAGTTGTCCTCTGACAACCTAATAGCAACACTAATAACTTCAAAAATGAAGAAAAAGAAACTTGTTTTGCTTTTCTAAAAAAAAAAAAGTTAAGGTGGAGAGAGATTGAAGAAGACACCTGGCATCAACACCTGATCTTCGAATGTATGTGCACATCTGTATGCACAGACGCACACCACGCACAACACACATATATTCACACAAAAAGAACTCCAGGCACAGAGAGACAATTATCACATGCTGTTCTCACAGGAGCAGAGAATGGACTATGTGTGAGGACTTTGGGATCTTCCAATACAAAGAAATTACAATGTTTGAGGAGACAGAAATGCCCATTAACCTCATCATTGCATGACACGCGCACACGCACACACATGTGCACACACATTGTCAGTTATAATGTGCTAATTGAAAATTAGAAAAGCTGTTATGGCTGGAGTGTACCTCAGTTGCTGTCATAGTTAAGCACAGGTGTCAACTTGACTCTTGAGGGTTTGAGCTCTGGGCACAGTTGTAGAGAGTTGATGGTTGAGTTAAGCCCAGAGCAAACCTGAAGGAGATTGTCTAGCTGCTGGGGAAGACCCAGCCCATAGTGGGTGGGATTAGGCCCTGGAATAAATCAGAAAGACCTGGTTGAGAGAGTCGGCATCCTTCTGTATACTTGGCCAGACATGCTGGTCTGGCAAGTAAGGATTGTCCATTTCTCAGCCGTTATGGTGGCCAGTTCCCTGGGCCCTGGTGTTGGTGCATGCTCTCCCATCAAGCTGGAATGAGAACTATAACCAGACTATTGTAAGGAAATAAACCCCTTGCTCCCTTAAGCTATTTGATGGTCATTTATCAGCAATGTTGCAGGCTGACTGCAACAGTTGCAAAGGGTTTGTTGAACACATGCAAGGGGCTCTGTCTGATGCCTGCCACTGCAGAAAATATAATTTTTAAAATGGATATTGTATGTTTATCTATTTATTTGACAGAGAGAAAGTCATATGTGCGCTAAGGTACATATGTGGTCTTAGACACTTGCAGAAGTTAGTTCTCTCCCACCATGTGGGGGGATTGAACTCTGGTCTCCAGGTTCATGCACAGACACCTTTACCAACCGAGCCATCTCAATGGCCCCTAAACTTAAATAATTGAAAACATTTCTTTTGGGCTGGAGAGGTGGCTCAGGGGTTAAGCCTTTGCCTTGCAGGCGGAAGGTTCTGAGTTTTGATCCTAGACCCCACGTATAGATGCCGGGCGGAAGCGGGGGCGGCCTGGTTTCTGGTCCTGGTAGGGCGGAGCCTGTGAATAGGGAGGTGGAGGCGTCCATGGTGGTTCCCGAATTCATCCATGGTTCTACACACACACACACACACACACACACACACACACACACACACGCATACACGCACAATTGAATAAAAAAAAAATTTAAAAACATTTCTTTTGAGACACAGTCTTTTATTCCAGATTGGTCTCCAACTCACTCTGTAGCCAAGGACGGTCTGGTGGTCTTCCTATGGGTCCCTCCAGGAGGCTGGAATTGCAGACATGAGACACCACACCCGGCTGTAAGCAAATTTAAAGACACAGTCAGAGCTGGGAACGTAGCTAGCTCCGTGGGTAACGTGTATGCCTAGTGTGCTGAAGCCCCGGTTCACAGCACCACACAAAACACGCCTGTACCTCTAGCACTGCGGAGTCGAGAAACAGAGGATCAGTTCAAGGTCATCCTGGGCTATAACGAGTCTGAAGCTAGCCCAGAATACATGGGAGTCTGTCTCAGAACAAAAGGCACACATAACACACACACACACACACACACACAGCCACGCACGCATGCACGCACGCATGCACACATGACTAGGTGTGCAAGTACTTTATAAACTGTAAAGGGCTTTCATAGTCTGATGTGAAACTTGCGGCTAACCTGACATGGTTCAATTCTCAGGGGCTCCTGGGGGACCTGTGTGATTTCAGCAGATTTCAGGCAGGTGGACAGATCTACGTAACCAGAGGGCTCTGCCAGACACGTGATCTCACTCCTTGTTCAAATCACTCCCCCAAGACAAGCCCTTGAGGTGAGTCTGGTTGGGATCTATATGGAAATTGGAGATGAACCCCCTGAAACTAAAACAGGAAGCTGTCTGTGGAAGCATCGGACATGTTTCTGCTTTCCATGTGATTTTTCCCCCCACTTTGACTTGGCAACCTCTGTGGAGCCAAGAGGGCAGTGTGGACTACAATAGGAGAGGTGCCTACCTTCCCCACAGGGCACAGGGCACAGCCTGCAGGGTATTTTCAAACCAGCAGGTGGCTTAGGGGCCTGGTGTGAACCCCGGCAAAGGTTAGTCCAGGAAGACCTGGGTTCTGCCTCCTGGTCTGCCATATCATGCCGTTTGCCTTCAGGGAGGCCAGCTGGCCAGATTGGGGCAATCCCAACTCACCAGGGTCTTTTGCAGGTGACGCTAATGAATGTCTGCAGCTGGCTCAGTTGGTTTGGAGTGGGGTCAGTCCCGGGCATCGGGCAAGGAGGAGGGTTCTCTACCTGCCGGTGTGTTTCCAGAACCCACAGTGATTGGCACTGAGCTAGAGGCCCATGGAGATCCTTTGCTCCCTGGGCCATTGGCAGTGTGTCTCATTTTGTGTTGCTTTCAGTTTCCTGTGTGGCTGCAGAAACCATCAGGCTCTGCAAAGAGTTGTCCAGGGTCTGTATTTCATGGGTACCTCTGCTCTTGGTGTTTCTCTTGCCGTCGCTTTTGAGATAGAGGACTGGGGTAGTTTAAGATGGGTTTGAACTCGTCCTAGCACAGGGAGTGCAGTCACTCATGAACCACGCCAGGTTTACGCGCGCGCGGCTGGGGGTGGAGCCGGGGCTTCCTGTGTGCTAGGCCAGCACTGTGCCACCTGAGCCACGTCCCCAGCCCCGCGGGTCTCTTTTAAATAATGCTGCCCACAGTCAAGCGGCTGCCACGACTGTATTTCAGGAAGCCCAGTCCTGAAGGGCCACCGCCCCCAGGGAGGACACGTCAGACAGGAGACTTCCGGTCATCTGCTTCCTGATTCCAGGCATGTACCAGTGGACAGAGGGAAGCAGCCTGGTGGTATCTGGGGCCCTTCCCACCCACGACACAACTGACCTGGTGTCCCGAAGGGAAGAGGGGAAGAGGGTGCGGCTAAGAATGCAATTGGTGGACTCTGGCTGTTAAGTCCCTTCCCCAGTTTTTCCATTTGTAAAATGCAGTGGTTCTGTTTTGCTCCCCCCCCCCCAGTGCTGGGAACTGAACCCAGAACCTTGTGCTTATAAGGCAAGCATTCTACCCCTGACTGTTAAACACTGGGCTACATCCCCAGCCCTAAATCACAGGTCCTGAGATCTCACTTCAGATTTTGTCTATTAAAAAAAAACAAAACTACTTTATCTACTTGAGAGAAAGAGAGAACACCTGGGCTACAGAGCTTCATGCAGGGTCAGAGGACAACTTCCGGGAGTCCATTCTCTCCTTCCACCTTGTGGGCCCTGGGAATCGAACTCAGGTCATCAGCTTTGCACATGGCACCTCTCTGCCAACTGAGCCACACTCACCACCCATCTAGCTTTTTCTTCCTTCCTTTCTTTTAACAGTTGTTCACGTATTTCGGGCCGACCTTGCGAGCTCACCATGCAATAGAAGACAGCCTTGAACTCCCAGTTCTCCTGCCTCCTGAATGCTGGAATTCCAAGTGCGCAACACCTCACCTGGTTATATTCGGTGGAAAGGGATGGAATCCAAGACCTTGTGGCGTGCTCCGGATGAGCCCTTTACTACCTGGGCTACAGGCCCAGTCCCCAGACTTTCTATCTTAGAAGTCACAGAGAGAAGCCCAGAGAAGCCTTTCTGAAGGAAAATCAGATAGGATCTCTGAGAGAATTCAGTGGGAACAAAGACCAGCCCCGGGTCATGGAGGGTCTGCAGCACGCGCTGTCCAGTTTCCTTCTTAGCAAACACATGTCGCCATGTTCAGCTTTTTTTAAACATGGAGTACTTTAGTGACTGAGCCGTCGCCCCCACCAACTCCCCTCCCTTCTTTGGAGCCAGGATCCCACTCTGCAGGAACACCTATGTAGCGTAGGCTGGTCCCGAACCTGTAACAGCCTCCCAGGTACTAGGACGACAGGCATGAGCCATGGCCGTGTCTTTAAAAGCCTCTTCCTTGTGGCTCCCACCTGGGACTCTGCTGGGGGGTGGGGGGCAACATCAAGCAATGACTAAAACGAAGGGAAGGGGTCGGAGCAAAGGAAGCGAAGGCCCTGTGTTCTGTGTGGGGGCCGGATCCCGCCACGCTGGGGATGTCTGAGTGCTGAATGATCCTGCGGGGACAGGAACCTCGCATGCTCACAGTGACAAGCCAGACCTCTCATGCGGCAATCTGACCAATTATGGCAAAGGGACTGTTCTCATTATCTAGGCCACAGTTCCCTGCACAGCTGATGCATCGGGCCAGAGGGCGTGTGGGGCCGTCCCATGCATTACCAGAAGTTCAAGTGTCCCTGGCCTCTCTGTTCACCAAACTCTGATAAACTGAACCTCTTCAGACATTGACGAATGACCCCCCCCCCCAGAGTGAGTTGACACCTGGTTGAAGAACAGAGCTCTGGATCTGTTCTTCCCTGTTCCCATAATAAGACCACCATCTGCTCTCCTCCACTTTTGGAGACCATCTTATGTAGCCTAGGTTGGCCTTGAACTTGCTGCATAGCCAAAAACGACCTTGAATTCCTGATCTTCTTGCTTCCGCCACCCACGTGCTGCGATTGCAGACCAATACACGGCTTTTGCTCTTTGGCTGACACATGGTCACCAGGAAGCAAGACCAATGTAATATACATGACACAATGGCATTTTTTTTCCAGGCATAAAGAGGAACAAAGCTATGTCATTCGCAAGAAAAGATATAACTGGATATTAAGTGAATTAAGTCAGTCTTGGAAAAACAAAACAAAAAAATATATATATTCTTTTGTATGTGATTTTATATAGATGCTTAAACTCATATATGGCCGTATGACATGAAAATAAAAGCAAAACGGTTCAGGGGGAGCAAAAGGGACTAAAGGGAGGGGTTTGGGCGAGAAAGGGAAGGAGCGGGAACAGGGAGGGAATATGCCGAGTAAACAATATATGCTTAGATGGCAATGGCTGATGTAGCACAGAACCTTGCACAATGCAAGTGCGTAGAAGAAAAAGACCGATAAGCTGCTAGGGGTGGGCCCCGACTGTGACCTGGTCAGCGAGCCGCAGGTAAAAATGGAACTCCAATGGCATCTCCCAGGGAAGGATGTGTCTGTCCCCTTCTATCTCCCTTCTGCCTCCTGCTGCTGGAATCTGGGTGCTCCTGGGTCAGGAAGTGGAAGTTGAGTGCCGAGATGTTGCTCAGATGGTAGAGTGTTGTCTAGCAAGCACGGAGCCCTGGGTTTGATCCCCAAGACTGCAAAAATCGGAGTGTGGCGGTGCATGCCTGTAACCCCGGCACTTCAGAGGCCGAAGCTCCTACAGAGAAGAGGAGGACCAGGAGTTCAAAGCCATCCTCGATGACACGGGGGATTTGTGGCCAGTCGAGGTCTATGTAGACCCTGTCTCAAAAAAGTAACTCATGAATGTGACTGTGTGTTTTATGGAGTCAGTTACTCTTGGTGTAGTTACCAGGAACCATTAGATACACGCAGCCCCATTCTGGTACCACATGGCCATCATACCTCCCTCCCCCATCATGCCTCTTCCACAGAGTCCCCCTCTCAGAAAAAGTACCCTCATAACCTCAGAACTCGCTGACACACCTCTCACTTTATCCTTGCTATGTCTATGACACATTTAAGGCCCTGTTCTGCCTCCTAAGAGAATTACGCCTGCATCCCAACTCCAAGGTCACGGCCCAGGCCCTTAGCACCCCTTTTGGTCCCCTACAGGCACATCCTAACTGGTTTCCTTGTCTCCAGACTCCATCCCACAGCCTTTGCTTCCCTTCTGTAAGCCCCCTTCCCCCCCCATGGTATCTAGGACAAAGTCCAAACATTCTGGGTGAGTGTCCTGACCCTCCACCTTCTGCCACCACATCTCCCAGTTCCTATATGTTCCTTTACAACCTCCCATATACATAGGCTACCTCACAAAGAAAATCCACCATACTCCTAGTAATACTGATGATTCATTCACTCTGAAGTCTCCCCTTGCTCCTGTTTAGTAAGCTCCATGAAACCATGCCTGAGTCGCCCCAGAAAAAACAGCCAGAGACCTCGGTCTCCCAAGGCAGCAGAACTTGCCGATCTAACACAGAATCATTACTGAGCTGTCTCCCCGAGCAGTGGTGAGCAATAGGAAGGACCCCATTTTATTGTGCTTACCATCAACAAATGCATACACTAATGTCAGCACAGAGTAGGTGCCCAATGTATCATTCATTACCTATTTGTTATGCCCCTACTGTGTGACAGATCCCAAGGGAGGGTCTTTCCAAAAATCCTGAGCTGAGACTGATATTCAGAGAGGCTAAACAACTAATCAGAGCCACACAGAGACCACGTCTCTCTCTGTCGAGTGGCTATCCTGGGATGTGGCTCCCATTCCAATGCTGACTCCAGCTGTGGTCTCCAGGGAAAACATCCGTTCTCATACCTACCTAGATCTGGTGTGCAAAAACCTTCTGGTCTTAGGCAACTATCATGTTGGGGTTTCTTCAGTCCTTTCCTTCCTTCCTTTTTTTCTTTATTTTTACTGTGTTGGGAACCAAACCTATGGCTTTGCACATGTTAGGTGAACCAATGAGCTATACATTCTTAGCCGTACCCAACTTGGGGACAGATTTCCTTCCTCTCTCCCCCCCTTTTTGTTTCATTCTTTATTTTCCTTCTTCTTTTCTCTTCTCTGCAGCTGAGGATGACTCTGAGCTTCCTGATCCTCCAGCTTTTCCCTCCCTAATGTGTGAATGACAGACAGCCGTGTGCCACATAGTAAAAAGGAACTTTTTATTAGAAGACTAAGCTTTGAACATGATCTTTCTCTTGAGGCTTCCGGGGTGTACACTGACCTGCAAGCGAGCAAGCAGGAGGAATTCGTCAGGCCAGGACATGGGGTTCTTAAGCATTTCTAACACATTTGTTTTCTCCAGAGCTGGATCCTTCTGGGCTGTGACTTCTTCCTCTTAAAGCCAGCAGGTCTCAGAGATGCTTACCAAATCCTCACATCCTAGGATTCCATTACTGGTGTCTTAGCTGGACATTCTGGGGCAAGGCAGTATCCTGGTGCCTTGGGAGTTTCAGGAGGAAGATGGTGGTGTCCTTCCCCTTTGTGACTTGACATTGGAGGTCTGAATGAAGATCAGGCTAGGGTCTTCCCTGGGCTCCTGACCAGACTGCAGCTGGCGAGACCCCGAACTTGGGATACATACCTGCTGCCCCTGCCTCAGGAAGGACCCTGTTACCCCTCTCCATCTCAGTTTATACATATCCCTTCTCTGAGCCACCACCCTTGGCCTCCCAGGCCCTGCCTGGATCCTTCTCTCCTCCCTAGTCCTGCCCGTGGGACCTTCTGGAAAGCCCCACGCTGAACTGCTGACACGGACAAGGGCGGCTGTGGGTGGGTTCCTGCCTGGGCTGTGGCTGTCAGCTGCAGTCGGGGAACCTCTGTCATTTCCCTTCCCCCGCCCACCCTGCTAGGAGGCCCAGAGGTTTCATCAGAGCTACAGTGTTGTCCTTATAAGGGAAAAGCCTCCTGAGTTGTGTTTTTTTTTTTTTTTCTGAGCTCTCGGACCGTGGCCTGCTGATGGAGATACAGGCCTCTGGCCTGGGGCATCCTGCAGCCCGAGTAAGTTGGAGATTCCCCAGGCCCACGTTCCTGAGCTCAGCCTCCACCTGAAGTCCCCCCACCTTTTAGAGAAATAGCAGGAAAACATTCAGTTGGGGTCACCACCCTCCCACCCCCCACCCCCGCCCCATGCAGGGGGTCAAATCCCAGGCCCCAGCCTCAACTCTGGTCTCCTAGACAAGTTGTTCAAACGTCAGTTTCCTAAACTTTGAACATGATCTTTCTCTCGAGGCTTCCAGGGTGTACACTGACCCACAAGCGAGCAAGCAGGAGGAATTCGTCAGGCCAGGACATGGGGTTCTTAAGCATTTCTAACACATTTGTTTTCTCCAGAGCTGGAGACTGAATCCAAGACCTGCCCAACCCAGGCAAGGCAGAAAGATGAATTATCACTCAGCTCCGCCCCCGACCCGACGCCCGGGAACTGAATCTAGGTGTGTCCGTCTCCCAATCTGAAGATGGGCCTTATTTCTATTTGCACCCTGCTGCTCGCTCGAAGAGTGCTGCCTTTTAAGTAAGATTCTAACAACAGGGAGGAAATTCTGCCATGCCCTTTCCCCTGGGTGTGGCCTCATAGGGCCTTTCTCCCCTTTCACAGAAACCTGTTGGAGTAACTTTCCCCTGGTGTTTTTGGCAGCGCCATGGTCCAGGACCCGAGCGCAGTACAGGGAAGGCAGATGGGATTCAGGAAGCGCAGTGAGTCCAGACACAGGATGCTTCCTGGGCCCATGCAGGTGGAGACAGGCAGAGAGCCTTCTTTCCTCATTGCAGGGTCCTGGATGAAGTCACCCACGTGAAGTCGACAGAACTTTGCTCTGTGACTACCCACATGACCTCGAGCCCTTCCGTCGCCGCATGGGCCTCTGATGCCCGAGACCAGAGGGAAGAAGGCTCCTGCCACATCCTTCCTTGGCACTGTGGCTGCCCACCAATACCAACCATCACAGCAGCGAGTTCCTGGGTCATGTTGGAGGAGAGATGCCCATCCTTAAGAAAACCCTTCCCAGACATGGGGAGTGGGGGGCTAGGAAGCTGAGCGGGGTTCATCCAAGGCCCCTCAGGTTCTTCAGGGCACTCCACAGTATGGCTGTCACATACTGGGCCAGGGGAATTCGCAAGGGGACAGGAGGATCATAATCGTAGTTGACGCATCCCGGGTCAGGTGCTTCCTGTTGTGTGGCCACTGGCCCTGTCCAGTGGCCTCTCAGAGGAAGGGACACAGCCGCTGACCAGCCCACGGTACTTCCCCACACAGGGGAGGGCACGGCAGCCTCTTTCTTTGGGGGGTTATCTGAGACACCCGCTCTCCACCCCGTCTGTGAAGACTGAGACTCCCAAGCAGTGGCAGGACGGAGCTTGAGAGCTCTGTCCACAGGTCGGAAGCGGAGGTCCAGGGACCTGCACTCAAGCGCTTTAACCTGGCTCACACTCCGATCCTGAAACAACAGCTAGAATTACTTTGGACTCATCAAAGGAAACACCTGGTCAGTGTGAATCATCAACGGACATTGGCGGACACTGCAGGGAGGGGCATGCAGCGTGTTTGTGCGTGGTCTTAAATGCCTCCCACGGACTGCTTCTTAGCTACGAAAGAAAAAAAATCATTAATTGTACAGTGAAATAAAATCAGATTCCTTGCCCAGATAATTAAAATGATCACCATTCACCATTAGGGGTGTAGAGCTCTGTGGTAGAGAACATGCTTGGCATTTATAATGCCATGGATGAGAGAGAGAGAGAGAGAGAGATCATCCATACACAGCATGCATCTCCAGATGTGCCACTCTGGGGGAAAAAACTCAATTATCACCCTTGCGGTTTTCCAGCTGAGAATCCATAATCTCAATTTAATCATGATAAAAATCTCAGACAGACCCCGGAGGAGTTTGAGGAGCAGGCGATACCTTGAACCTACATCCCCCTACCTTCTACTCCAGAGGTCAGCTTAGAATGGTGGCGCATGTCGAAATTCCAACAATTTCTGAGATGGGGGCAGAAGGATTAAGAGTGAAGGTTCCTCCTCAGCTCTGTGGTAAGTTTGAGGTTGGCATGAACTATAAAAAGAAAGAAAGAGGGTGTGGAGGGGACACAGGTGTAGGGGCATACACACCTGTAATCTTAGCACTGTGGGGGGGAAGACTGGTTATTTAAAACCAGCTTGGGCTCTATGTAAAGATCCCATCTCAAATTAAAAGGGGGAGTGGCAGGAAAGGGCTGCGTTTGTCTAAAAAGTATCAGCTGGGATGGTGATGCAGGCTGTTTAATCTCATTTTTGGCTAAACAGCTAATTCAAGGTCATCCTGGACTACATGAGGCCCCACAAACAAACAACAACGAAGTCAGTGCCATAAAAACAAAGACATGCTGGGGAAATATTTCAAATTAAAAGAAACTGAAAGACAAGACCATCATTGGAGCGTGACAGTTCACACCTGTAACCCCAGCATTCTGGGTGGGTCTGAAGCAGGAAGATTGCTGGGAGTTTGAGCCAGGGGTAAATAGAAGACCTTGTTGTCAGAAAAGAGGAAGAGAAGAGGAGAGGAGAGGGGAGGGGAGGGGAGGGGAGGGGAGGGGAGGGGAGGGGAGGGGAGGGGAGGGGAGGGGAGGGGAGGGGAGAGGAGAGAAGAGAAAATGAAAGAAAAGCAGAAAAGCTAGAAGGAAGGAAGGAAAGGAGGGAGGAAGAAATATAAATAAAAGAGCAAACCATTGTGTTGATATTAAATGTGCTGGCATTGGTAGGTATATCATGGTTACACGAGAGAATATATTTACTTATAAAAAACACAAATTGATGTATTTAAAGACCAGGATTAACTTTCTAATGATAAATAATAAAAAGGTGCATGCACAGAAGGGAGAGCGCACTGAGATCCAGCAGCAGGCTGGTCCGCAGGCGGTGTGTACCCACATTCTTTCTTGTCTACTTTTCTGCAGCCCAGCCTATGGGGAGGAGGCCCCACAGAGTTTGAGGGGCCCCTGACCCACTTCCACCCACCCTGTCCTCCTACAATTGACTTCTACACCAACACACAGGTCCGGAACAGAGAAGTTCCATAAAAAGAGATTTATTGCCAGATTTGGAGAAAGACACTTGGTATGCAGAAGAAAGGAAGCAGCCCTGTCGTCCCCTCCTGGCCCCGGCTCGCCAGCCTGGGGACCAATGGCATTTGGCCACTCGGGCAGCCCTAGGCTACTTGCTCAGTCGCCCCTTGACAGAACAGGAAATCAGGACTCAAATTCCTGACAGCAGGTGACTTGGCCCTGGACTGCTGGTGGGGGAAGACTGTTCCCAAGGGAGGGTGGCAGGGGGAGGGGTCGTGAGACTGGGCACCATGAGGACACTCCTGCAGTTGGACAGGAGATGGGGGAAAAGGCTGTCTGGCAAAGGAATCCAAGACAGTGTGTTTCGGGGCGACTGGTGGGGGTTCACCTCCACCTCTTCTAACCCCTGTCCACTACCCTGGTTAAAAAAAAAAAAAGTGACAGTACAATAAAAAAAGGCATCAGCCTGCAACGGCAGGCCGTGGTGGGCACATCCGGTGGTTGGGGTGGGAGGGTGTGGATGAGTGGAAAGGTCAGGGTCCTGTGTGACCCCCCTTCTTCTCTTCCAGTAAACAAAAGTGCACATGCAGAATCCTTGGGGTGGGTCCTGCCAGGTGGCACCTCCCCTCCGTGCAAGGGCGGCCTCCACCCTCAGTCCAGCTGCTGCCTGGGTTGGAGTCTGGGCAAGTTCCCAGAGCCAGAGGCAAAGGGATGATAAGGAGTGGACCAGGAAGGGAGGGGCAGCCCACCAGGGGCTGGCTTGTGGTCAGCGAGTCCAGCATGTGAGGAAATGAGGGAAGGAGCGAAGGATCTGTCCCGGCTGAGGAAGAACCACAGGGATGTGGATAAGTCCCATTGGGAGGCACAGAAGGCTGGGGGGGGGATAGTTAATAATAATTACACAGCCCCCACCCCATGGCACTCATGTTCTCAAGAATGTGCAAGGCAGAGGCCAGACCAAGAGACCCTCTGAGTTTCTCTTCTCCCCTGTGGAAGCCTCTAGATCTGAGCCTCTAATCACAAAGGGGAGGGGAGGGTACGGAAAAGGCCCTCCTTTTGCAGAAAAGGAAGCTGGGCAAATGGCTTCGTCACAGAGCCGCTGGTCATCTGTCTCTAGGCGCCTGCTGGACCCCGCGTTTCCCCCAGCTGACATGATCTTATAGCCTGGCAGCTCTTCTTGAATAGGTGGGAACGGCAGGTTGGAGGCTGCTACTTGGGGACCATAAAGAAATGGGACGAAGGGGGGGCAGGGTGGAGGGGCTCAGCTGCGCTCCACTCGGAAGTCAGGAATGTAAACTGCTGGAAGTAGGAACAGAGATGATGTCACCTCTGAAACCCCAAGCGTCGTGCCAAAGCCCTGGGGCAGTTTAGAACAACTGTGGCACCAGGACTGGAACATGTGCCAAACCCTGAGCCTGGGAACAAGGCCAGAGCAGGTAGCCAGACAGTGGCCCTGGGTGGCCCTTGGCACCCTCTGGCCCGGGCAGGGCGGAAGGGAAGTCAGGCATGTCTTCAAGCCCTGGCCGACAGGACATGCTCAAAGGCCCCTCCACAGGTTGAGCCGTGACAGACCTCGGGAGAAGTGGAAGAGGGGAGGGCCGGGGCTCGGGCCTAGGGTGCGCTTCTCCTGTGCAGGGTCACCAGCTCCTTGCGCTTTTCCAGCAGCCCAGGGCCTTCCTGGTTCAGTCCGCCCAGATCCTTCATTTCCTGCAGCACCTGCGTGGCCTGCTTCAGCTGCGCCACGGCCTGGCTGAGCAGCGACTCGGCGCTGGCGGGGGGCTCGCTGCGCAGCACCTGGTTCAGCAGTTTCTCCGTCTGTTCCGAGGCCACCTTCACCTCCAGCTGGGCCCGGTACAGCCGCTCCTGCGCCAGCTGTGGCGGATGGGCACACTCTCTCAGCAGGTCCCCCAGCGACGAGGAGCGAGGGTGGAGCTGGGGGTGCAAGTCCGGGTCTGGGGCTGCCGCACCCTCCTGCGGGGCTCGCGGGGCGTCTGCAGCCTGGGATGCGGCGGCAGGCTCGGGGTCGTCCCCCACGCCGTTCACAGAAACCCGTGCTGGGCCCTGGACGGAGACCTCGGGGGTCTCGGGTCTCGGGGCTGGTTCAACAGCCTCTGTCACACTCGTGCAGACCTTCAATTTCTCAGACAGGATCTTGGGCGGGGGCTGAGGGGGCTTCTTGGCTGCCCTGGGGGTGCCCTCTGGAGTCTGGTGACAGGGCGCCTCCGGGGGCGGCGTGGCACTCTCGGGGTCAGGGGGCTCCTGGAGGCTGGGGTTTTCCCAGCTCACCTTGGGCTGCTCGGGAAGCGTGCTGTCCGGGAGCCTCTTCGGGCCGAGGTCCTCCTCCGGCGTCTGGGCATCCCCCTGGCCAGCAGGGCAGGCGTCAGAGCCAGGGGCTGCCTCGCCCTCGGGGCTTTTCCGGCCGTCATCACAGCTGGTGGCCTCGAGGGCTGCAGAAGGCTTGACCGGGGGCATGAGGGCTCTCGGCGGCTCCCGGGGCTGCACTTCGCTGCCGTCGTGGCCAGCGGCGAACACGGGTGGCCCGCTGTCCGGAACATCGAGGTCCAGCCGCAAAAACCCATCAGAAGCTGCGCTGGCTACCTGGTGTGGGGACGATATCTGGCGGTCATCTCGCTTGACTGGCCAGTGGGTCAAGCACAGGTGTCCCCCAAGTTCAACCCCCTGCTGCTTGGAGACCTACGTCCTGTCTTCCAGACATTCTTCAGCCCCTGTCCTCCACCTAATGCCAATGATCCAAAGGGACACTTAGCATTGAGACTTTCCCAGGGAGCCCCGGAACAGGGCTGGGTAGAAGCTCAGATAGTGGAGTTCCTGACAGGGACCCTCCCTTTCCTGTCCATGCGCATATGACCTGGTCAGCATCGGGAACCACACTGAGCCATGCTTTCTCGCTAAGTTCTCAGACAGTCCCCCCTTTTAAGGCTGGGCCTCCTCCTACAAAGGTCTCTGTTTCTCTGTGGCTCTCCTCTCTCTCAGCTGACAGATAAGAACCCACTGCCTTAGTATCAAAAACAAATCTTTGGGTGACCTCATGTCCTTCCTGCCCGTGGTCCCTTCCTTTGGGGGGCTGCAGCTCTGCATCCCATGACACCTCCGATCTGCCCTTGCTGCTTGTGGGTGCGGGGTGCTGGGCCCGTCGCCCACTTCTGCTTCAGCCACCCGCTCTTCTTCCTCAGCTGCTGGAGATGTCCCCCCAGCCCAATATTTATTGAGCTTTCCCCCCCCAACTTAGCGGCCTCTAAAAACCCTCCCCTAGCCCTGCTGGTTTGAACCGGCCTCCACCCTACTGCTCACACATCTGCCTGCCCGACCCGGGTCTCCTTCAAGCCCGAGACACTTCTGGCTACCCCCCCCCTCTGCCTGTCCTGCCCTCAACCTCACCCAGGCTGCCCGAGGTTTCACACACTTCCTGACATCCTGTTCCCAACTCCTACATTCTAGAGCTCCACCCTCTCCTCCCCACACCCACCTTCCCAGTCTAATCTCTGGCTCTCTCTGCAGCTCCTGTGTCCCCTAACTCCAGGGACCCTAGAGACGCCAAGGAACTTCACGGTGAAGTTCCTGAGCAGGGTGGGCAGGAGGCCTCTTCTAATGGGGTGCACCCCATTCTCTCCAACAGGAGTACCCAGCACCCCTGTCTGCCAACTGAAACCTGTGCTGTCTGTCAAGGGTCACCTCAAATGCCAGGGACTGTTTCTATGTTCCCTCCCAGCCCAACAAGTCCTAGGGTTGTTCTGTAATGCTAGACAGACATGGCTGTTTCTGGAATAGTCTAGGGACAGATCTGTTTCCAGCTTAAGGCTGAGCTCTGAGGGGCAGGCAGCAGGGAGGCCTGAATTTCCCTCTGGTCAATGCTGGCCAAGGTCATCCACTGTGTAGATCACCAAAGAAAAAGGCTATGAGGGGCCAGCAAGATGGCTCAGCAGGTAAAGGTGTCTGCATGCAAAACTGGTTGACCTGAGTTTGATCCCTGGAACCCACAGGGTAAAAGAAGATAACTGACTTCTGTCAGTCGTCCTCTGACCTCCGCGTGTGGCGCTATGGCACATGAACACCTTCCCTATCCATCTCTCTTTTTAAAAAAAATTTTAATTTTATTTTTGCATGTTTTTAAAAATTTTTTAAAATTTATTCAGTCGTGCGAGTGTGTATATATGTATTCAGTTGTGCATTTGTGTGCATGTATGTGTGTGTGTGTGTGTGTGTGCAGAACCATGAACGAATTCGGGAACCACCATGGATGCCTCCACCTCCTCCTTGTTTACTCTGCCCTGGGATTCACAGGCTCCGCCCTACCAGGACCAGAAACGCAGGTGTCTATACATGGGGTCTAGGACCCGAACTCAAGACGTTCCACCTGCAAGGCAGAGGCTTAACCCCTGAGCCACCTCTCCAGCCCCCCTATTTTTGCATGTTTGTGTGTTTATGTGTATGTGTGTGTGAGAGAGAGTGTGTGTGTGTCCGAGGGCCCTGCGTGTGCCTGTGGAGGCTCAAGGGTGACTTTGGGAATCACCTTGCACTGTGCAACCTCCATGTTGCTTTGCTGTAGGATTTCCCCAGGCTCCACCTTCCAGGGCTGCAAGTACAGACCGCCATTTCCACCTGACATTTTAATGTGGGATCCGGTATCTGAACTCAGAACCTTCTGCTTTTGAGGCAGAGGCTTAAGCCCTGAGCCATTTCTCTTAAATATTTTTAAAAGGAAAAGGCTGTGGGCCCAAGGATGTCTGCATTCTAGATGCAGATCCCATGAACATCTGCCTGTCATCCCCAGGACTGGCTCCTGGGACCGCCTGCTGCCCACTGTCCAGACCGAAGGAAGATCTTACCTCCTTCAAGTGGATTCTCGTTGGTGGCCGGCGCCGCTGGCCATTTCTCACCCGGTCCCGTGTGACATGCTCCAGGACATGGGTCGTGTCCACCTTTACCTGGGAGGAGGAGGAAGCAGGTGAGCCCCCCGCCAGGCCTTGGGAAGATGAGAACACTCAGCGTCCTGATTCAGTGGCAGGATCTGTACCCCACATCCTTTCTCAACAGTGCTGGCCCCCCAAAGTTGCGCGGCCAGGTGTGTCCCTCCTGTGGGCCTCCACTTCTACGTCTGTATTATCACAGGAGGGCCCTCTGCCGAGTCTTAGGTGCTCCTGCCCCAGCAAATGTCCTCTTTGCCCAAATGAAGCCTCTAAGCCCCACCCTTCAGTCTAGAACAAGCATCTAGGCAGCCCCCCACAGGCTGGAGGGGAGAGACTTGCTGGCAAAGGAATGCTCCCCTCCGTTTTCATCTTCTGCACTCGTTGACCTTTCAGGTACATTTTAGTCCAAATAGCTAAGGACCCGCAATGTCAGAGACAAACAGTCCGAGGAGATGCCGACCTCGTGGGACACCCTGTTTATGCCAAGTCCCATTTTTATGTCATCTACTATTACAGCCATCATTACAGCATGAGGGACTCAGGACTGAAGGACCATCACAGACAGACAGCATGACCTTGGTTGAGAACCAGCCCAGCCCAGCACTTGGGTTCTCCATTCCCCTTCCAGTTTTCTCTGGCTTGGGCTTCGCTGTTTCCAGCTAGGCTGAGGTGGGAAAGATACACAGCCACAGCCAGTTAAATTCTGTCCGCCATCTATGCTGGGTTTCGTTGTTGATTTTAAATGTTCTTTTCAGTGCTTGGGACTGAGCCTAGAACCTTTGCGAATCTCAGCCTAGGTGCTTTTTACATTAGAACAAATCCCTCGGGGGTTGGTGATGTGGCTCAGCTGGAAGAGTGCTTGTACAGCACGCACGAAGTCTGAGTTCCGTGGCCAGCACCAAATGAACTCCGAGTGAGGTGGCGTATCCCTGTAATCCCAGCGCTCTGGAGCTAGGAGGTGGGAGGATCAGAAGTTCAAGCTCCATCTTGGCTACACAGTAAGCTTGAAGGTGACTAAACTAACTACATGCTAATTTGCCTAGAAAAAAAAGTATTTAATGTCTTCAGTTTCATCTATAAAATGGGACGCCGCCATCCCCTTTGAAAGTCTTTTCTGGAGATTAAATGAAGTATGCGTGGGTGTTTGCAGGAGGGTAGTTTGGGGTGAAGTGGGCAGAGTCCTCTACGAGACACAAGGTGGTTGAGCCAGAGAATAAAGAACTGTGCCCCCAAACAGGACTGTACACCTCCGTACCTCATCGAAAGCCTTGTTCTTGCCTCGATTGATCCCTTCGTTAAGCGCTTTGATCCAGGATTCCTTTTCTTCACCACTGGGCGCCTGGAATTTGATGTCACTGACCTGTGGGGGAAACAGGTGGGACAGATGGCAGACGAAGGCTTACCCTTCAGAAACATCTGACCCCGGATCCCAAAGTCAAATCACATGGCCCACAGCAGACCTGACACGGGGGTTAAGAGCCAGAAAAGAAACGGCCCTCGCTAGTGTGTGGTATCCAGAAGCTGAAGGGAATTGGCCCTGTCCTGTGCCGATGCTCAGTTCTTGTCCTGCTCAAGACGACACCTAATCCTGGGTTTCCGCTGCTCTGTGGAGTAGGAATAATCCCCACGGCACCTACGTCTCGCTGTGTGCAGCGACAGAGTTAACAGTACGAGGTACCAGCTACCTGACCCCAACTGAAAAGCATGCCCTGACTCCTCATGTTCCAGAGTCTTTTCTCTGGCCCCAAGTCACAGACCGTAAAGAGAAGGACGTGGGGTGATCATTTCCATCCCCACCCACTCCCTCATCCAGATAAAGAAACAGGGATTGCGATGTGGTGACACGCGCCTTCAATCCCAGCACTCAGGAGTACGTGGGGTCGAGGGCGTGCCTGGACCACAGAGTGAGATCATCTCAATAGGAAAGAAAACCGAGTCTTAGCAAATGGACAGCACTGGCCAAGGGGAACGGACTCAAGACTGCCTGTCCACACCCTGATAGTCCCTACATTAGAATCAGGGCCAAGGACCAAACAGGAGACAAGAGCAGGGAAGGAGACCATGCCAACTAAGGGACTACCTCACGTGGTAGAGAGAGCAGCGGGGCCGCTGAGCTGGACAGTCTACCATTTACATCTATCTGATGTGGGGCCTCAGTTTCCCCCATCTGTGAAAGAGTACCACCACAAAGAAGACCACCACAACATGATCGAGCTGATATGTCAGCTGGTGTAGAGTCCACATGTGAGGCTCGGGGTTCAACCCCCAAGATCTCAACCAAAAGAAAAAAAAAGATGTATCTATATATTCCCATGTTCATAAGAGTATTAATCCTATCAGCTAAAGCATCCAAGTGACCACATGTCTGGCACAGGAGGATGTGTAAGGAAAGTGTAGCGTGCATATTCAGCAGAACATTCAGATACAGTGTCCTCTTCAGTGGACCCAAAACTCTGGATTAGACGGTACACACTTACAATTCAGCACTTGGGAAGTGAGGAAGGATCAGAAGTTCTAGGTCACAAGTCTTCAAGATGGTCCAGGGGTTAAAGGTACCATCCCACTGAGACCTGTATTTGGAGCCTACACGGTAGAAGGACAGAACTGATTTCTAAGAGATGTCCTTTGATAACCCCCCACCCTCTTTCTCTCTTCGCCCTCTCCCAAATAAATAAAAGAAATTAAAAAAAAAAAAGAATTTCAAGGTCATCCTCAGCTATGCAATGCATTCGAGGTGAGCCTGGGCTACCTGAGACCCTTTCTCAATAACAACAAATGAATCAGTCATGCTATGTAAAACAAAATGTTTCTACCTATGGGATCCCAGAATAGTCAAAATCGAAGAAGTAGAATGGTAACTGTCCAGAGATAGAAGCAGGGACTAGAGTTCGAATTTAGTGGACAGCTTCAGTTTTATGAAACTCATTCTGATGAGGATGCTGGATACTGGGCTGTCCAGATGTTTCAGGGCACTCAGCACCAAGCTTGATGACCTGAGTTTGATCCCTGAAATCCTCATGGTGGAAGGAGAGAACCGACTCCCCTTGGACCTCCTCACATGCGTCCCCACACAACAAAGAAGTAAATATAAAAAACAAAACCAGGGGTTGGGGATTTAGCTCAGTGGTAGAGCGCTTGCCTAGCAAGCGCGAGGCCCTGGGTTCGGTCCCCAGCACCGGAAAAAAAAAAAAAAAAAAAAAAAAAGATAAAAAACAAAACCAAAAGGATGGTGGTGAGGTCTCGCTGCATTAGAAATGCATTTAACACCAGGGAACCTAAAATGTCCACTCAAAGCCTCCCTTAAAATGGTTAGAATGGCAAATTTTTATGTGTGTTGGAGTGAGGTTTTTTAAAAATTTCAAAAAGATGCATCTGGGGTTGGAGATGACTTGGCCTAACGCTCATGAAGTCCTGGGTTCAATCTCTAGTACCACATAAACTGGCCAGGATGGTGCACCCCTGAAACATCAGCACCCAGAGCAGAAGTCCAAGACTATCCTGAGATACATGAGACCATACCTCAAATATAAACTATACACACACACATAATTTTTACATATGAATGTAACTTTGATATATGAATGCCTGAATCTGGAGCTGAACAAGAGAGCGCTCATAGGAATTAATGCTGTTGTCCTCCCTCAGGACCAACAGCCCCGGTTTCCTGATCTGTGAAATGCATAACACAGCTACAATGCTGAGGGAGTTGGTTAAGCATGATCAAAGCCAAGGTCTCGGCCAGCACACAGCAGGTGCTCAGTAAGGTATTCCAGTGAATGAGCCAATAAATGAATGAACTGGTCCCGGATTCCTTCCCTTGCCCTGTTTCTGGGCCACAGCCTACTCTGACCTCAGGACGCCCTGGTTCTTTGTTGGTGTGGCCGGCCTGCCCATCCCCCGCCCCGGTGTTAGATAGCACCTCCTGCCACTCTCCCGGTTATGCAACCGCGCAGTGCGCTTGGCCAGGCCCCCTCGGCATCCTCATTATATAACCTCCCGCTGGCAGCACCAGCTCCTCCTTGTGCGGGGCACTGCCTCCCCCTTCATGTCAGATACAGCCAAATACTCATTTGCATGACCAGGGTAAATTCGATCCTGGCAGCAGCTCTGTAGTTAAGTCAGAAACTCCAGGGCACCCCGAGAAGCAAGCACGATGAATCCTGGGATTCCCCCATCTGACTCCTCCTGCTGCTGCTCCTGTGGAGGGGCTCCTGGCCCACGGTGCCCCCCCATGCAGGACTTGGCATCTCAGAGACTTGAGATGTCCACCACGGAATCAGTAGTGTTGCTCTCTGCACTGTTCTAGGGCTCAAATTTACAAACACAGAACTACAGGACCCAGCGCACTTGTCCCTTGGGCACTGATGCAGGCGGCCAGCTGGGAGGGAAAATGGCTTCAGGGGAGATCGATGATGCTGACTGAACGGTTCACAGGGTTACAAGTGTGCAAGGTTATAGGGACTCTGTCCTATCCTAACCCTGCACTCTGCAACCCCGACTGAAGGACTAGACATTCCACATGGATGACTGCTACCGGAACAATCACGATGGTCACCAAGAAGCTGTGTCCTGAAGACCACAGGCTGCACGGCTCCCTGCCACGAGCCTTCCGAAGGAGTTCTAGGCTCTAGCAAGAGCTTAGTGGCCAACAGGCCCGGCCACAGAAAAAGGCCCACATGGCTTGGGGAAGGGGGCGGGGCAGAAGGGCAGAGAGGAAAAGGGGGGAGGGGACGGAGCGGTGGCAGGAAAAGAGGAAAGGGCCAAGCTGGCGGACCGGCAGGGCAGCGAGGGCCAAGCTGGCGGGGACCGGCAGGGCAGCGAGGCCCAGCGGCGGTCCCCCTGCTTCCTGGCAGCCGTTGCTTGTGACCTCATGGGCAAAGGCGTGGGGATGGAGGAGCGGGGGAGAGGGGCATGTGAGACACTGGAGTCTTTGTTTATTTGATTAGAGAGGAAAAAAGGCGGCCTGGACCAGACAGCCAAGGTCACATGACCTTCTGGCCGGCTGGTGGCCGGGCTGAGGATGGGGAACACCCAGGGCGATGGGAAAGGCGATCGGGGGATGGATGCGTCCAATGCTGAGCTCCCCGCGGAGGCCAGACCCTGACCTCTGAGGAGCCCCCTCTCTGTGCAAGCCGGTGGGTGAGGGTCCGGAGGCCTCCGCTGGGGCCTGCCTGCACTTTTCACCGGCTCCTCTCTGGAACTGTCCGGGTCCCAGAATCACCCAGAACCAACCTCGACCCTAGCGGGGCGGGGGGGGGGGGGAGGGAGTAGGGAGGGGTGATTGGGAGGGTGTTGCCCAAGAGGTTGAGAACGCAGCTGCATAAACAGGCTTCTCTGAAGGTGATGCGCCACCCTGAGTGGGGCACAACCCACTTAGCATGCCACCAGCCGACTCTCAGACAGGGGGTGCAGGTGGCATGGGCAGAGGACAGAGAAGCGAAGTCCTCCTTCACCCCACTTCCACATAAGTACACCAAGCCACACATGCCCAAAGCCCCCAAACGAACTGTGGCCAGACACGAGAGCGCTGACTTTCACATACAACCTACACTGTCCCTTTCAAACAGATTCACACAGAACCTGGTCAGAGAGGCAGAGGGTCTCTAGGTCAGGATTCCAAAGCTTGAAAGACTAAAGGTTGTTTTCTTGTCCTTGAAGTGACCTAAACTACAGGTAGATGTCACATGCACGTGAGCCCTCAGGATACTATAACCCTGGCCCTGCCCTGGGCACAGCACTCCACAGCCCCCTCCAATTGCTATCTTGGCTGCTTCTGAACCCCCAGCACAGTAGAACAACAGGTTAGGGAGTAAAGGCATGGTAGACTCTGCCAGGATCCAGGATTTCAGGGACCACAGAGGACTGACTGGGCTCCCCTCTGGGGCTGGGAGAGAATCAGAATGCACCAACAGGCCCAGACCAGACCTGTTCCCGGATCCCTGGCCTCTGTAACCCAGCCTGGCCCTGACAGGCTCGGGGCCATGTGAGGAGGTTAGGGTGCGGTGAGGCAGGAACGATTGAGAGGTGTAAATCTGATCTTCCTTCCGACATCCGTGAAGCTGCACCACGCAGCAGGAGCCGGCGCGTTCCCTCCAGGGAAGAGTGACGTCAACTGCAAACGTCAGCTGCTCTCACTGTAGCTGAGGGGAAGACTCCGGCAAGAAAGGAGAGTGTAAGGGAAGCGAGCCAGAGAGCAGGCCTCTAGCCCTGGGGTCAAGAAGGATCTAGAAAGGAGGTTAAGTGCCTCACCCATAGCTGTCCTGCTTCGGCCCTGGGCCTTCTACGTCCAGAATGTAGGAGGCGGTCGTCTCATGGTGACGACCTGCAGATATAGCCTGGGATGGACACCTCAGGCTGAGAAGTCTCCAAATTTTCCGATCAAGGGCAACCGGTGAATTTAAGAGTCAGCCCACCTAACGGGAACCCTGCTGAGTCTTAGCATGTGTGTGTGTGGGGGGGTGGCATCCAGTCTTTAACCCCAGGGTGATATTTCCAGGATGATCCTGGCCAGCAGGAAGGTTCCCTCTTACCTTGTTCCCTGGGGATCGGAGGAGGATGAAGCGATGCTTCCGTTTGAGGACAGCGCGGAGGTCCTGGCACTTCTCGTAGCTGCCCAGTTCCACCGTCTCCACGCACTTCTGCTCATCCTGGGGGGAGACACAGAGGGCATGGGCTGACGAGAGCCAGACCCACCAAGATCCTGTCGCCAAAGCCGCATTCCAGACTCTGATCCTACACAGAGGACGTCACACCAGGAGCCAGGGGAGCTCAGCAGGTGAGGCCTCGAAAACCTGGTGGCCTGAGTCGCATTCCAGAAGCCACGTGGTAGACGAGGAAAGAACAGACTTCCGAAAGCTGTCCTCTGACCTCCACCCACGCATCACATTACACCCTCTCTCTCTCTCTCTCTCTCTCTCTCTCTCTCTCCAGTCTCTGAAATAAATATTTAAAAATGATGTGGTATTCAGATCCTGGCATGGAGACAGTGCCAGTTATGTGCTGGTTGGAGAGGTGCCCATGACACTTACCATCCTGATGAGAAATGGAGAACACCGTTCAGGGATGGGTGTTGTATGCCTATAGACTTGGTCCAGCGTGCCTAAGCCCAGAGGAGGAAATTTGAGGCTGGGGAAGAGGATTAGAAATTGGTGCCTGGGGAGGGGTCTGTGTGGACCCAGTGGCCAGGCAGCAATCTGTGGGACCAGCGGCCTGGAGGGGATGCAGGATATCACAGGGGTGGAGGGAGGCTTTCTAAGAAGAGCCCAGAAGCACGAGCGAGGTGTGCTTGGGTCCCATGTCCTGTCTTCAGCACCCGACATCTTCCTCTGCTGACCATTAGCCAGCAGGAGACCCCTTACTCCAAACTACAGGCTGGAGATGCAGCAGCGATGGTCAAAGATTAGGTGCATTCTTGGGCCCGTGAGATGACTCAATAGGTAAAGGCCTGTT
Organism: Typhlomys cinereus; assembly: GCA_023101885.1. Classification (NCBI taxonomy): domain Eukaryota; kingdom Metazoa; phylum Chordata; class Mammalia; order Rodentia; family Platacanthomyidae; genus Typhlomys; species Typhlomys cinereus. Next base: position 1,566,342 of record JALPQD010000337.1, read on the forward strand.
CATTGGGTTTGACACCCTGAGTTTGATCCTAGGAACCCAAATAAAGGTAGAAGAGGACTGACTTCACAAAGCTGTACTCTGAGCTCCATATGTGCTCCATGACATGCACACTTGCTCATGCATTTTACACACACACACACACCTATGATGATCTGTACTTTTAAAAGCATCTTATTGACCTCCTAGCCTGCCCCTCCGCAGCTTCATTACTAGGTAGACCGACTTCCACTGGTCAGACTTTCTTCCTACCTCCCTTCCCACAGCATTAGGTACTTCTTAGACAAGCTACCCGGAACGAGCTCCTCCCTTAACAGAGGTCAATTGGTTCCTCTTTTGGAAAAGACCCAGTCTTTACAACTTCCTAGGAAGCAGAAATAGGAGCATGTGCGCACATGTGTGCGTGCGTGCGTGTGTGCATGCGTGTGTGTGTCTGTGTGTGTGTGTGTGTGTGTGTGTGTGTACATGCATGCTATCTCCAGACTGGCCAGCAAATTAGAAAACTTTTCCTGATACCCAACAGCAAGTGAGGGCTGGAGAGATGGCTCAGGGGTTAAGACTCTGCCTTGCCAGCAGAAGGTCCTGAGTTTGCATCCCAGGTCCCACATACAAAATGCCAGGTGGAAATGGTGGTGGCCTGCACTTCTGGCCCTGGTACACAGAGTCTGGGAAATCCCAGAACAAAGCCAAAAGGAGATAGAGGCAATCCAGGATGATTCCCAAAGTTACCCTCGATCCTCCACAGGGACACACAGTACCTTCTGATACACACACACACACACACACACACACACACACACACACACACACACACAAAATGAATGAACAAAAAATAAATTAAAAAAAAAAGAAACCCAATGAATACATTTGCAACCCTTTTTCTCTGGAGCTACCTCAGAACCCAGAAAGCCTACAGCATCCATATCTGCCACACCTGATGGATGGGGAGAATGAGACGGAAATGCCAACATCTGCCTCAGACACGGATCCCAAACCCAAGGGCAGGATCTTCCCGGCACTCCACAATCCTCCCACCTGGTGTCGGCGGTTAGACTGGTCGTTCTCAGCAGTCGCTCTGTGCCAGCGGCTCTCCTAGCGTGGCACTCAGTGCCACCTGTCACCGAGGACCCCCAAAGTTACACTGGGGAAACGCAAACATCTGCAGAGCACCTGCCATCAGCATTAGCACCACCTGAGAACTTGGTGGTAACACAACCTCTTGGGCCCCATCCGTATTCGAATCATAAACTTGGGGCTGGAGAGATGGCTCAGGGGTTAAGACTCTGCCTCAAAAGCAGAAGGTCCTGAGTTCAGATCTTAGGTCCCACATAAAAATGCAGGCGGAAAAGGCGGTGGCCTGTGCTTCTGGCCCTGGTAGATAGAGTCTGAGAAATCCCAGAACAAAGCCAAAAGGAGGTAGAAGCAATCCAGGATGATTCCCAAAATTACCCTTGGTCCTCCACAGGGACACACAGTACCTTCTGATACACACACACACACACACACACACACACACACACACACACACACACACACAGAGAGAGAGAGAGAGACTCACAAAATAAATAAAGTTTAGAAAAAAATAATAAAAATAAAAAATAAATCATAAACTTGGGATGGGGGGAGAGAGACAGGGGCCTGGCAGCCTGGTATATGAAAAACTTTGAGAACCACGGCTCTAGACTCAATCTTGGGGGCCTGGAGACTTCCAGGAACTCGACACATGGCAACATCTTGTGTTGACCTGTGACCCAGGTGATGAGGGTGAGGCCTAGACCGATGACTGAACAGCCAGGTGGACCGCTAATCTGCTCTCTGTTCAGTCTCCTGGGGAAAGGGGTCTACAGGGTCAGAGCGGCCTGGTCTCTCCACTCAGTTGTTGCACGTCTGCTTCCAGCCCTGTCCCAAGCTGTTCCATGAAACACAGGGATGAGGAAAACCTTCCTGGTGTAGAAAGCTCCCCACATACCACATGGTCCCCGAGCCTTGGGGCTGCTACACCTCTGAGGTTCCCGCCACTTCCTTCTGGGTGCATGCAAACATCTGCCAGGCACGTTCTTAGAGACCAGAACCACACCCAGTACCAGGCAAGCCCTGCCAGGAGAAGCGTGGCCCTAGCCCCATGCCTCACCAAGCCCTTCTCTGCGTGCCTGTGTCATGCTCACGCAAGGGGGCCCTACCAGAGCAGCTCTCCAGAGGGACACGCAGGGCCTGGGGACGAAGCTTGCCCAGCATGCCCGGAGTCCTGGCCTCCATCCCCAGCACTGTGGGCACTGGGTGTGGTGGTCCAGTCTAGACTCCCAGAACTCAGGAGGCGGAGGCAAGAGGACCAACACTTTGAGGCCATTCTCAGCCATATAATGAGTTTAAGGTAAGCCTGGGTTACCTGAGTTCTTGTATTTAAAAAAAAGTAGGGAGGGGATGGTGAAGGATCTGCTCAAAAATCTGGTGACTTGAGTTCAACCCCCAGAAGCTCACATAGTGGAAGAAGAGAAATGACTTCTGAAAGCTGACCTCTGACCTCCCCGGTGTACCATGACATGATGACATGCATCTCTCTCTCTCTCTGTATATATATATATTTCTCCCTTCCTCTCAAATACATAAATAATAAAAGAGGGACATACATAGGACCAATTTGCTGGAATGAGAGCCCAGAGCAAACTGAAGCCTCCTCCTCTCAGGCATCCAGAGAAGGATATTCCACTAATAGCCTCTCCTCACCTGCCCACTTCCACGGACCTCCCCAACTGGACAATGCCTGACTCAAACATGTCCTCCTCTTGGGAGCTGTCATGGTAGGCACAGGTGTCAACTTGACAGTTGAGGGTTTGAGCTCTGGGCCTATTTGTAGAGAATTAATGGTTGAGTTAAAACCAGAGCAAACCTGCAGGAGATTGTCTAGTTGATGGGGAAGACCCAGCCCATGATAGGGGGGACTAAGCCCTGGAATAAAATACAGAGAGCTGGTTGAGAGAGTCAGCATCCTTGTGTACACCTGGCCAAACGTGCTGGTCTGGCAAGTAAGGATTGTCCCTCTCTCAACCATTGTGTGAAGATGGTGTGGCCAGTTCCCTCGGCCCTGGTGTTGGTGTGAGCTCTCCCGTCAAGCTGGACTGAGAACTGTAACTGGACAATCGTAAGAGAAAATAAACCCCTTGTTTCCCTTCATTTGATGGTGATTGATGAGGAACCATGCAGGTGAACTGCAACGGGAACAAAGCATCAAGTGCATCTTCACCATCCAGTTCTCTGCGGCTGCCTGGCCTGGGTCTCTTCTCCATCCAAAACGCTGAATCATCCCAGCCCTTCTGCGGCTCAGAGCAGATAGAGCAGCAGGCCTGGGCGGGGGTAGCATGTTTGGATCATCAGCCTCTCTGACAGCGGAGAACCGGCCAAAAGTCGTCTGTACTCGCCTAGTTCCTTACATTGGAAAGAGGAATTGAGCTAATATGCATTTCTCAATTCCTGCTCTTGGGCCAAGCTCTCCACACCCCTGAGCACTAAGTTCTTGAAATTATATTTAAGTTTTGAAAAGTGATTTTTTTTTAAAAGCGTGATTTGGATTTTTCACATTTGGGGGATGTGAAACCCTTTCTGCTTCCCAGCTGCAGCCAGATGTGGAGAAGCTGTCCAGGACCAAGTCTGGCAGCGCCCCATGGGCTGACAGCTGAGAGCCTGTCAGTCAACTCTTGCAGCAGCTGGCACTAGATAAAGCTGTGACGACCCACCCACCCTCCTTTATTTATAAAAATATCCCTCTGCCGCCACATTCCCAGCCATGGCACATCCTAATTTGGTGAGAGCAGCCACACAGAACATCTGGGGGCTGTCGGCACAACTTCACCCCTCGACCTTCTCCCATAACTTCTCTGACTTCCTGACACTGGGAGCCAGGGAGGCAGGACAGACAAGGTGCTTCTGACCAGCAGCTTCTCAAGACACTTAGATCCAAGTCGCCTGATCTTTCTTGGCTCTGGACACTCATGAATTTGCCAAGCTACGCTGAAGGAGGCTGAGACAGGCTGATAAGCAAGAGAGGCTGCGCCCCCCCCACGCTTTTGCCCTCATGGATTCTAGCTCCCAAAGGCATGCTGGGATACCCTCTGGCAACCTCGAAAACCCCAGACTCTACACAGCATGAAAAAGAAAAAGTCAACCTTCACTCACAAGTTAACCTTATATTTACTTAGTTGTTAAATTTGGATTCATTATGGGTACAGGTGTGTGGAGGTCAGAGGACAGCTTTTGGGAGTCAGTTCTCTCCTTCCATCATGTGGGACCAAACTCAGGCCATCAGGTGTGTGTGACAAGTGTCTTCATCCACTAAACCATCTCACTGGATCGAGTTATTTATTGTATTTCATTCCTTTATTTGACAAACCCCAGCTGGGCTGCCTGTAACCCCAGCACTAGGGGAAATGGAGGCAGGAAAACCAAGAATTCAAGGTCATCCTCTACTACATAGTGAGTTTGAGGCCAGTCTATACTATATGAGATCTTGTCCCCCCCCCAAAAAAAATTACTTTCAACAACAATGAAAGGATTCCAGATAAGTGTAAAGGTTGAGGGTAATTATTGTTCATACTAAATGTGCCCTGGAAGATACCACCCCCATACTACACACAGAGATTAGGTACTTGGTCAGGGGCCCCTAGTCTTGGGGTGCTCTTGTTGGCCTGGCTGCCGCCACTTTATCCTTACCTCGTTCTCGTAGACCAGCAGCTGGGCCTGGCAGAGGAGCAGGTAGCGATCCTTCCAGAGACCCAGGAGCCCCCCACTGCTCTTCTTAATCCAGCCAGCCTTGTCGGCTGTCCGAGATCCTCGAGGCTTCTCGCTCCCCTCCTTCACGCCCTGTAAGACAGCAGCAGGACGCCCCATGAAGGCTGCAGCCACAGGGTCATGGGATCCCAGGACCACGCTGAGGATGTGGCCTGCGCTGGATACCCAAGATGAGGGTATCGTTAGTCACATATCACAGCAAACTTGAGCTCAGAGAGGAGAGGTGATTTTTCCCGAGTGCCGAGGGACAGAGTCGAAATTCACAGCAGGTCTCTCTGGCCCATGTGCTCCCTGTTCTGCCCCTTTGACTCTGTTGTGTTTATTAAATCGGTCGACAAATATGACAATCTTGCAGGAGGATGAAAATAACAGTCTCTGTCCTCTCAGAAACACTAACACACGTACGTGAACCAGGGACAAATGCTAGGAAGGACATAAACAGGTACCAATGAGAGGTCAGTGGGGACATAGTCCAGGCTGGGCGTGGCCCACAAAGACATCCCAGAAGCAGGGTGCTTAAGCAAGGCTGGAGGGATGGGAGGGACCGGGGAGATGCATGGTGATCTCTCTCTGCCCCTGCCTTTCTAGAGAATCTATCTGCATCCTCGGCTTTCTGCCCCAAAGCCGGAGGCCTCTCAGACCTCGTGTGGTGAGGCCTTGGGAACTATTTCTTGACCACAGACTGGCACAGGAGTGAAGTTCAAGCTCTTCTCTTGCACATGGTAGCCACACCGCCATCTCAGGACCAGTTCACTGAGGTCTCGTGGCTTTTATCCACAACCTGCTCTGGTGGCTGGATGTCCCCGCGAACATGTTGACATGTCTACCAGATGAGGTCAGATTCACATCTGGGTACCAAGCACTCAGCCCTCTTCTCTTAACCTCACGAAGGCTCAAGAACCACATCTGCCAGATGAAAACAAATGTACCCTCCATTTGATAGCCACTTTGTTTCACCCACTGACACCTGGGGTAATGAGTCTGGAAGTAGGTGGCAAACAGGGGGCCAAGAGTATGTCAGAATCTGGGGGCACTAGAAGGAAATGGACACTGACTGATTTCGACTATGTTACAATTTACGTTAAGCTCAGAAAAGGGGCCCCAGTTAAAGAGACACGCCTCTTCCCAGAGATGCCCTGTGGCCACAGCTGCCTATGGAAGGACAAGCCCAGGCAGCTCTAAGTGTGGGGAGCTGTCAGGGGCACAGCCTCCTCTCTCTCGGCAGAGGAGCTCCTGCCTGCTTCTTTCTCACTGCTGGCCTCAAACATCGCCACGGTGGAAATGCACCTTCTGGTGCTGCTACCTTCCAAAGGCTGGAGGCAAACAAACGACTTATCCTTGTCCACATTTCCCTCGGCTCACCTGGGAAATGGGGAGGTGAACAGTAGGTATTGTGGGAAATAGGAAGGACTCCATCACTGCTCCAGGCTACTAAGATCAGGTGCAGGGATGGGACTCCATAAGGGGCAGGGCAGGTTTTGTTTGCCGCTGCCTTCCATGCCGACACACCATGCACGTCTGTTGCCAAATGAAGATAAGCATGTAAGCAGTTCCCAGGATCCCCCCCTGAGCTTATATGGCAGCTGTCATTCTGTTGTGGCTGTCAGTGTCAGTGTCCGTCCCCGTGTCCCCCCCCCCCCAGGAACCCTCTCTGGTAGTCTGGTTTCTCAATTCCCTGGTTTAGAACAAAGATTTTCCCCCAGACAGATGGATGTTGACCTCAGATCTCTACCAGCTCTAGGAATGTGGGCAGTGTGATCCGGGCTTATCTCTACCAACGTGTGGATGGAGAGAGAAACGGGGAAGTAGGATGGTCCCAAAAGGTCTCCGTGGATGCAGGAAAGAGGAAGAAGAGGAAGTGGAAGGCTGCCCGGTAGTGAGCCACCCAGTCCGAGGAAGAGGAGACTTTGGGGGCCCTTGGACAAGAACAAGGAGGCTCTTCTATTTGACCAAAAGAACCCTAGCTGCTCTTTCCCAATCACTGCTGATACCTTGTGTTCAGTCCCTAAAGGCTCAAGGACGCCCAGGGGCTGGGCCCTTAGGTGATCCTGGAAGGCTGTCACAGGGCCTGGGGCTGCAAGGGAATAATTCGGAAGTAAGAATTCCCATGCCCACATCACACACACACACACACACACACACACACACACACACACACACACATCTCCTAAAGGTGTATCTCTAGTACCTCTGACCATCTCCCCTCTGAATTCCCATGCCCACATCTCTCTCTCTCTCTCTCTCTCTCTCTCTCTCACACACACACACACACACACACACACACACACACACACACATATGTCTCCTAGAGGTGTTATCTCTAGTACCTCTGACCATCTCTCCTCTGGGCTCTCCCTAGCTCTCTCTCTCCCTCTCTCTTCCTTTTCTAATTAGTACTTTAAAGTTTAAAAGATTTACATGTGGACTGGAAAAATGGCTCAGGGGCTAACACTCTGCCTCGCCAGCAAAACCAAGGTTCTGAGTTCAATCCCAGGTCTCACATAAAAAAAAGGCAGGTGGAAAAGGTAGCATCCTGAACTTCCCACCTTAGTGGGCAGAGCCTGGGAAATTCCAGAATGAGGGGCAAAAAAAGGTAGAAGCAATTTAGGATGATTCCCAAAGTCACCCTTGGTCCTCCACAGGGACACACAGTGTCCTCAGATACACTCACGAAATAAATAAAATTAAAAAATAATCTTTGAAAGATTTGCTTATTATTGATGTTGGGGTGGTATGCATGTTTGGGTGGGCACACACCAGCATGCATGTGAAGGTCTGAGGACATGTTTGTGGAGGTTTTTCTCTGCTTCCACCTTTGCCTAGGTTCTGGGGATTGAACTCCAGTCAACAGACTGACACAGCTGGACTTTTACCCACTGAGCCCCTGCGGTCTCTTAAACGAGGTGGTGGATCTGAACTGTAGATTTGAAACGCTGTCCACTTGTGGACTTCTGCCAGTGGATGCTCTGAAGTCAAGGCTGGGCTCCTGTGCGTCACTCACTGGTCCTGCTGGCCCTCGGAGCTCAGGGTGCTTGCCAAGACCTAGTGAATACCACATGGCTTGACAAGCTACAAGGATGGGTGGGACCAGGGTGGGACTGGGGTAGGAGGGCATTTTGGGTGGGGGAGGAGACCTCTGAGGGGCTGCAGATGATGTGAAGCAAGGCCCCGCCACCCTATGGGAGACCTGGCTGGAGGCCAGGGTCCTATTTGCCCCCACTCTCCACAGAGTCCCCTTCCTGCCCCTTAGACCTCTCACCAGGGGGCCTGGCTACACCCCAGTACGTTCTGACAAGGCGCCCCTCCCCTTGGCAGGGCTCACAGGGGAGGTTTTGTCTTGCTCAGCCAGTTTCTCAGCCTTTTCTCTTCTTACCGACCAGCTGACCGCTGTTTCTGTCCTGCCCTTCCTTTCCTATGCATCTTCACCAGGTTCTCTCATGCCTACTGAGAGCAGCTTCTAAGGTATCCGGGCATCAGCCTGGCAGGCCTGGCATGGGAGTGTCTTAGGATCATTCTTTTCTTTAAAAAAAAAAACAAAAAACAAACCCTCAGGTCACCCTGTGTAAAGGAGGGGACAGATGGAAAGCTACAACATGGTTGTGACAGACAGAGGAAGACCAGCAGATGAAACCTTGCTGGCACCTCTGCCCTTTGGGCAAACACGATGATGCCTTGGCCAAACGTCACTAGAAACGCGCTTCATCAAAGGTCCAGGGAGAGACACAGGCTTGCTGGGCCACCTTCCAGGCTGAAGGGGATAGTGTAGACTCCCTAGGGGGAGCCTTCGTCTGGAAGGGGGCTAGCTAGCTACTGCTTGAGGGAACTCCGGTCCCTTAGGGATCACCGCACTTATATCCTCCAGGAGTCCCCCATCCTATTTCTCTGGTGGAATAAAGGTCCCGAGTGAGCAAGAAACCCTTTCAGAAGATACGGAGTGAGGAGGGAAGTAAAGGCAAAAAAGGGTATCAAAGACTTTACTCGCTCCACACCACGCACTACAGAAAGGGAAAATTCAGCCCAGGAAGAGCAAGAGAGTACCCCAATATCACAAAATCAGTGCTAGGACAGGATAACCATTCCATCTCTAGAAGGGTGCGAGGGAACCGGCAGCTGAAGGCCAGGGAAATGCATGACTTTGGGAGGGTGGAGTCAGGGAAGCCGACATACAAGGTTTCCAACCTGGCTCCTGCAAAGGCAAACCTTGAATTGATAGTTGTGGTTTTTCAAAGTTTTTTTGCGCACATGTGGTCAAATTTCTGGGTCACCACCCCTCTCCTTTTACAGCTTGGGAAAAATCGAGGAATGCAAGCGGACAGATGCTTACAACCCAGACCTGCGCTTCCTCACCAAACCTTGGAGGCCTGAGAGAAACCACCACCCGCTCTACTGCACAGGCAGAGGGGGCTTGGCCCCAGAGAGGAAGCACAGAGCTGCTAACAGGAGGGCTGAAAGCAGCAGCTATGTAGAAAGGAAGGGAAGAGGTGACCCGAGGTCAGGGGCAAGCACGGGATCATGGTCTAAGAGGTGTTTTTAGAGAAGCAATTATACACACAGACAAAGCAATGCCACCCAAGTAAGAGAGGTAGCGATGCCAAAGGGGAAAGGTGGGGACCGAGAGCCACCTGGCTATGTGGATGAGGGCGCCTAGGGGGAGATGGCCAAGGTGGGCATCACTTTGGGTGACCCAGATACTTCAAGAGTTTTTGGTCTCTGGGAGTCAGAAAGTAGCAGTGCTAGAGATTAAGGCGCACAGGGAGCTGGGCTGAGCCCAGGAGAACTTCCTTTAACAGGGGGGGGGTCAAGGCAGATGGAGTAATCCTGACCCACATCCTTTGGGAGCAAGGGAGGTGCCTTGGCTAGATCTCCAGAGCCCAGCCCTTCCAGCAGGGGAGCAGAAGGCAAGGCGGGCGCCCCACCCGTGACCCACCCCCACTGGGAAAGAAACCACAGCAAATCCCAGTGTCCTGACTTTGCCCGGCTACCTGCCCAGGCTCTGACAGCCTGCTCCACAGTCATGCTGTCAGGCCCGGGGGGAGGAGACTAGGCCCTGTATTTTACAGAAGAGGAAATGAAGGCTGCGAGGGGAAGTGACTTAGCTACCATCCTACAGAAAGGCCTAGCTTAGAGGGAACCCCAGACCGAGGCTGCTCGGGAGCAGTGGATCCAGTAGATGGGGGCTCTGACAGCACAGTGTCCCCCGCTCCCCGGCAGGCTAGGGGGCCTTCAGGAAGAGAAATCTTATCATCCCTCACCATCCATTCAGGAAAAGATATATTCCTTTCCCCCGGACTGCGAGGAACAGAAGTGGGACCCTTCAGATTGGAAAGTGACCTTCTTATTCATTCCATAAGTATGTCCCAAGTGCTTGCTGGGCACTGGACCCTTGGATACGGGGGCTGCCCCTCGGATAATCAAGTTTGTAAGCAAAAGGCAGAGTACCTGATCCCACTCCAGACTCAAAGTGTCCCGAGTGGATTCTAGAAGAAGGCTCAACGGACACTTAGCTAGAGCGAGAGTCAGAGAACAGGGCCCTGACTCCCCAGCTACTGTCCTCAGATGGGCAGGGGAGCAGAGACTCAAGGAATTTACACGAAGGCAATTTCGTCAGTCTGTCACCGAGCTCGGTTACAGACTCCGATTCGTATAAATAGCGGCCCAGGAATCCAAAGAACCTCCATCCCTCCGGCAACACGCATTTATTTGCCTGGAGACACCTCGGAAGAGGACCGGGTCGGTCCGGGCAGGCACAGAAAAGTCAACGGTAACGGAACTCGCGCAAGGCAACCCAATCGGCTTTCAACAAGTCATTAGCCTTAGTCTCCCCGTCAATCCAATGGGGCCAAGTTAACATCACGATCGCGATTTCCAGTTGGTGAGGAAAGTAAAAAAAAATACGAGGGAGGATGCTGTCTGCAAAGTGCCGGACGCGACCTCGACCGCGCCCCGGCCCCATCTGCCCAGGCTGGGCTCGGAGCAAGGGAAGGAAGGGAGTTCTGAGACTGGCGCGGACAGCACTGGGGTGAGCCCTCAGCCCGCGATCCCAACCCCTTGAGGGGTTCGACCCCCCCAGTCTAGAGCCCCTCTGCTCCCGGACAAGCCCTCACCTCCTCCTCCATGGCGAGCCCGCGAGGTCCGGTCGCTCCGCCTCACTCGCCGCGCCGCGCGGGCTCCGCCAGCTCCATCTGCGCGCGGCCGGGCGGCGGCTCCCTACGCTCTGTCCCGAGGGCCGCCCGGGGCCCAAGAAACTTCGGGGGGCGGGGCCGGGGGCGGGGAGACGCTTCCGGGGGCTGGGAGTAAGGTCAGGAGGGGCCTCGCTGGGCCCCCAGGTCCCCGCCCGGGGCGGGGAAGGCGGGCGTGGCCGAGTGAGTTGCGGGGCGGGGCCAGGCGCGGGCTCCGGGACTGGACGGGGAGCCGGGGCGGGGCCGAAGCTGGAGGAAGGGGGCGGGACGCGGAGGGGAGAGGTTTCCCGGACCCACGGAGGGAGAGGGACGAGGAGGGGTACAGTCGGGGGCGGGAGGGGGAATGGGGCTGGGGAGAGCGGAGGAGGAGGGGGCTTCCGGCCCAGAAACGGAGGCCGGAGTTGCGGGCGGCGCTCGGGGGCGGGACTGGGGCGGGGCGCACAGAGCGAGCGCTCCAGGTTTTGGGTTGCTGATGCCTTTTGAGGTCGCCTGACCCAGTGGGTTTGGGGTTGCGGGCCTGGATCCAGCTGCTCTGGGCGGCCTCGGGATGAGCGCACAAAGAGGTTCCTCCTCTTTTCTCCCCGGCATCGGGGCTGTACTGATGTTCTAGTCCTCTTTGTGGAACTTCTGGGCGAGGCCCGGTCCCGAGCCTAGGAAGCTTTATATCCGGAGAGGAAGACTTGGGACTGAGAATCTGGACTTTGCAGGCCGTAGGGGGTGGGAAGTCAGCCCCCTGGCTTACAGGGGTTCCCAGATGGAGTGCTCTCCAGCGTGCAACACCACCTGATTCTTGTGTGTGAGTGGTTTCCATCTCTCACACTCCACCCAGTCTTAACAATATCGCTGGAGAGTGGAGTGCAGAGACCAAAACCGTGCACTTTAATTTCCACACTGCAGAAAGAGCAGTAATCGACTCTAGCCCAGTATCCACTGCACCCCCACCCTAGTTTTCCTGGTTAGACCCGCCCCATGCCACGGCACGCAGAATTATGTGCAGTGGGATCAATAGTGACCTCCTTTGGCTCTGGCTGCCATAGCACCAGCTTTACTAGTTGACCGGGCGCCTCTTTCACTGCCCTCTGCTGGCCTTTGGATTCTTCCAGGCCATGTCAAGCCCTGCTGGAAGAGATTCATAGCCACATCCCCCGGAGAAGGAAAAGGAGCACACGTTTCCCTCAGACCTGGGGCTGGTTCTTTTTTTGTAGAGTGAAGAAATAAAGGCCAAAGACGCGAGAAGGTGGATATATTTGGCAGTTTCGTAGCAACCACATGGTTTTTCTCCCCTCATTCTTGGGAGCATTCCTATCTGAATTTTTGAATCAAAATTTTGTATCTAAAAATTCAAGTGCAACCAGTAAGAACTCAGACAGAAATCTTGGGGGTATTCATATGGTTACACAAAAGCAACCCAGTAGGGCAGGGCAGGGAGGTCAGGCGGATTCCGATATGCAGCTAGGATCTGTCACTCTGGGGAGGAAGCCATTAGTAACCACTCTGGCCTCAGTCTCCCAGCCCAGCCTGAACTATTTCTCTATCATCTGTACATCCTATATTTATTTATTTTATTTATTTATTTAAGATGGGGTCTTGCTGTGTAGCCTTGTGGCCTTCTTAATATGTAAGCTAGGTTAATATCAAGTTCATGAAAATCTTGCTATCAGTCTCCCCAGTGCTAGGATTACAGGTATGAACCACCACACCTGATTCACCACATGCGTTTATACAACCCAAATATTTTATTTGTCTTGTTATTTGTCATCCACTACTGGAATATATCGCAAGGCTAAAATCATCTTCTTTTATAGATTTACATGTTTAAAATTGTTTTCCTGGGTTGGAGAGAAGGCTCAGCAGGTTTGATCCCCAGAGACTACATGGAGAGAACTGACTCCATCAAGTTGTCCACACACACACACACACACACACACACACACACACACACACGTCACCACCACCACCACAATAAATAAATGCAAAAAAATTTAATCTTTCCAGATGCTACATATACAATGAATGGAGGACGGGTGCAGAGTGGAAAACTAGGAGATCATTGCTGTAGCCAAATTAGAAGCAACAGGCCGCTCACTGCAGGATGTGGAGAGGGGATGGAAGGAAGTGAATAGACTCAAATACTTTTTGGAGGAAGAATTCCGAGGTAGGTAAATCAGCTCTAGGTAGTTAACTGGAGTCCAAATGGTGGCACTATTTTCTGAGATGAAGACGGGAGAAAAATAGATATTCAATGACTCTGAGGAAGAAGACAAAATGCTCTGTTTAGGACAAAGTGGATTTGGCATGCCCATTAGCATTCTTCTGGAATTAGCATAGCCTCTGAAATTCAAAGCAAGGACAGGCTTGAGATGTAAGTGGACACACACAGAGATTTAAAAAAAAAAAGATTCTAAAGAAATTGGACTTTCCCCCCAAGAATCTCACTCTGGGAACAGCCAGGAGCAGGAAAGAGATTCCACACAGCTCTGACAACATGTCAGGTCGCCTTTTATTGGAGAGACCACAGTCAGGACAACGAGGGATCAGTGTGGACGGACTATGCCTTGAGCAGAATTGCTTAACTATACATAATTTTTGCCATTTGTTTAAACCAAAATCTCACCTCAAAAAGAGGAAGTTGGACTTTGACCTTGAATATCACTCTTCCCAATATGGCCATATTGAATAAATTTCCCTTTTCTGCTTTTCACTGTTTTCTTTTTAAAAAAATTTCACTCATTCATTCATTCATTATGGTGTGTGTGTGTGTGTGTGTGTGTGTGTGTGTGTGTGTGTGTCCCTGTGGAGGCCCAAGGGTGACTTTGGGAATCATTCTGGATTACTTCTACCTCCTTGCTTCTCTCCACTGTAGGATTGCCCAGGCTCTGTCCACCATGGCTAGAAGTGCAGGCAGCTACTATTTCTGCCTGGCATTTTTTACGTGGGATTTGAGATCCGAACTCAGGACCTTCTGCTTGCAGAGGCAGAGTGTTAACGCCTGAGCTATTTCTCCAGCCCACTGTTGCTTTCTTTTTTAAATTAATTAAGGGATGGTGGCCAAACTGAGGCACAGATGTTAACACAGATTCTAAATTACCTTCCTTCTTTCCTTCCTCCTTCCTCTTTTCTTTCTTGTGTTTATGTATGTATGTATCTTAGGAAACCGTGTATCCCTGTGGAAGACCAAAGGTGATTTTGGGAATCATCCTGGATACCTCCTTTTTGCTTTGCTCTGGGATTTTCCAGGCTCTGCCCACCAGGGTGGGAAGTACAGGCTGCCACCCTTCCTACCAGGAGTATTTTTACGTGGGCCCTGGAACCTGAACTAAGTACCTTCTGCTTTCAAGGCTGAGGTTTAATACCTGAGCCATCTCTCCAGCCTATACAGAATCTATTAACAGAGATACTGAGAGCATGTAGCTCTAAAGTCATGACCTCAAGGGTTAAAGCCTCTGCCTCGAAAGCAGAACGACCTGAGTTTGGATCCCAGGTGCTACATAAAAAAACGTGGGGTGGAAATGGCGGTGGCCTGCACTTCTGACCCTGGAAGACAGTCTGGGAAACCTCAGAGCAAAGAAATAAAGAAGTAAAGCAATCCAGAATGATTCTCAAAATCATGCTTGGCCTCCACAGGCATACCCACAGCTAAGTGCCCTCGGGTAGGTAAGCATGTACACACACACACACACACACACACACAATAATAATAATTAAAAAGTCACGAAATTGGGGGTGAGAGAGGGAGAGATAACCAGTGAGGAAGCAATGTAAGGGGTTTTTTTTGGTTGTTGTTTTTTCTTTTTCAGGGTTTGTTCCTTTTTTGAGCTAGAGTATCTCACTATATCCCTGGCCGCATCAGCCTTGGGGGGTGCCTGACTCAGAGGCACAGGCCACCACGCCCAGGCTTGTGCTCTGGAAGGTGCGAAAACGGTGAACAAATTCTTTGTTCAGCAACTCCGGCCAGCCTTTCCCGGCAAGCTTGGAGCCGCCAAAGCAGAAGAGTAAAGGCCAGAGGGCAAGGATCCTAAGGTGAAGGGGTGGGGCGTTTTGGGGTGTCACGTGATGCCGCCTCCGGGCTGTCATTGTTATCTCCGCAGAGGGAGGGAGGAAAACCCACTGGCTGGCACAGGAAGGAGCTGTGCCGAGGGATTTCATAATGAAGCCGTGCCCGCTGAGCTCTGGCTTCCAAACCAGGATTTGCAGGTAGAAGAGGAAATTCGTGCGAGCGGCGGTACGCGCCCCCCTCGAACCGACCCTGATCCCGCAGCATCCGGTAGAGCAGCGCGCGGATGTGCAGAGCCACCCAGAGTCCAAAGAAGGAAGTTCGATCCCCAGCTGCGAGGATTCCCTCTGGCTCCACCCATCTCCTTCACCCGCCAATCAACATCCAAATGTCCAGCCAGCGACGCTGGGGCTGGGACGAGGGCGGAGCCTGAGGACCGTTAAATCTCCGGAGAGGGAGTCTGGTTAGGTGCTGGGTTTCCGGCCCTGAGTAAGTCTGTCACCCTTACAGAAAGTTGGGTGCAAAGAAGGCCTAGCAGGGTCACATAATACGGACTGGCACGACTACTCTGTAATCGGAATTATTAACTATGTGTTTACTTAAAAGAAATTACCTAAATTAGGAAACTCATCAGGAAAGCAGGTATCAGTAGTCAGCAATAAAAAAGACTACAACTGTGACACATACAGAAACGCATACGAGTTTCAAAACCATCTTGCTGAATGAAAGAATGTTTTACACTAAGCAATGACTTGTCATTCCATTTATAAGTTCTAGAGTGACATTGACCAAATTTGAATTTTATTTATTTACATTTGAAATTTAAAGAGCAAGGTTATATATAGTTCACCGAGAGAGCACTTACACATCACATACCAAATCCTGGGTTCCATCCTCAACAAGACAAAGAAAATTACATTAAATAACCACATGTGGCGGAGTTATTGTATTGCAAAGGGTTTGGGCTACACACATACTCAAATTTAACAAAACTCTTCTATGCTATGCCTAAGATTTGTACACATCTACTGAATGGGACGTTTACATTCAAATTACAAACATTGGGGCTGGTGAATGGGTGAGGCACTTACTGGAAAATTTGGCAACCTGGGTTCTATATCAGAAACGCACATGGTGGAAGGAGAGGGCTGACTTTTTTTTTTATTTATTCAATTGTGCATGTATGGTGTGTGCGTGTGTGCATATATGTGTAGTGTGTAGAACCATGGACGAATTCAGGAACCACCATGGACCACCTCCACCTCTTTGTTTACTCTGCCCCGGGATTCACAGGCTCTGCCCTATCAGGACCAGAAACGCAGGCTGCCCCCAGAGTCTATATATGGGGTTTAGGATCCAAACTCAGGACCTTCCGACTGCAAGGCAGAGCCTTAACCCCTGAGCCACCTCTCCAACCTCAGAACTGACTCTTAAAAGCTGTCTTTTGACCTTCACCTGTGTATCATGTCATGTATGCATTCTCTCTCTCAAATAATTAATTAAATAAACAGAGCCAGGTATACAGTCACATACCTGTAGTCTCAGCACTTGAGCAGCAGAGTTAGGAGAATAGCTTATTCAAAGCCAGTTTGGGTTACATAGCATGTGGTAGGCCAACTTAAAATTATATAGCAAGACTGATTGAAAAAATTAAAAAAATACACAACACAGGGTTTGGGGATATTCATTAGTGGTAGAACATTTGTCCAGCGCGCACAGGGAGGCCCTGGTTATAATCCCCAGCAAAGGGAAGTAAGTAAATAAAAGACTCTAGTTAATGCTATACACACTAAAGTAGTAGAAATGAAATGCACAGATGTCTGAAACTCGGAAATATACAGCAAACAGATGAGTTGCTATGTAGGATGATAGTTGTAGATATAAAAAAATGGCAAATATTAATTGTAGAATGGTGGCTGATATGTTGAGTGTTCATCGTTAAATTCTTTCAACTTCTATTTAATTTGCATAAAATGTTGAAGCACCAGAGTTTAAGACTAGGGAGGAACAAATAGGAATTATCCTCTAAACGAGTTCAGAGTTTCTGTGTAAGATGAAAAAACTTTGACTATAGATTGCAATAATGTTTCCATCTTGAATGCACCACATACACTGGGCATGGTAGCACATGCCTGTAATTTCAGCATTATGGAGGTGGAGAAGGATTACAAATTCAAGGTCATCTTCGGCTAAACAGCAAGTTTGAGCTCAGGCCGGGATACATGAGAACCTTCAGAAGAAAAGGAAAAGAAAGAAGAGAGTGAGAGAGAAAGAAAGGAGAAAGAAAACAGGAAAGCGAGGGAGAAGGAAGAGAGCTAAATAAAAGAGCGGAAACCACTTAATCTATAGTGGCTATTATTATCTGTAAAATGAGGCAATCGGACTCACCTGGAAGATCCCTTCCAACGATGTAATTCCAAGCTTCGGTGAAGGAAAAACAGTAATTAAAAGTTCTCAGCGCAGAGGTGGCAAGAGCCTGTAGTCACGGTTAATTCAGGATGTTAAGGTAAGAGCCTTTAAGCCCCAGGACAACCTCGGCAGCGTAACAGGATCTACTTCTTTCCCCCTGCCTCGACCTGTTCCCAAAATAAGTAAATAAAATCCACTGAACATCCAGGGCACAAGAGGGATTCTTCCCCCAGGATGTGGACTCATCCGCCCTCCTTGGACCCTCGGCACAGCTGGCACAGGTCTCAAGAGTTCCTTACTCACCGGTGTCGACAGAATGTGAAAGGCAAATGCATATAATGTTTCTTAGGGCAGAGCAGGGTGAAAAGAGTTGGGGCTTTATGATGGAGGACCCCGAAGAGGCAACTCCCAAGACATGATGGCTCTTTACCCAAAGCCACCCAAAGCCGCTTGTGTGCGGGCTGAAGGGGAAAGCAGCGGCGGGTGACAGTGCGCCAAGCGCCGCGGGACGGAGCCACTGCCCCTCCCCGCCACGCCCACTCGCCCGTCCCGCTCCCCCAACATAATAAACCTCCTACCTCGCGAACGCGATTGGCACAACGCTATCCACGTGGGAAGCCGATGAAGAACACGCCCCCGCCTCTGATTGGCTGGAGAATTTAAAGACCCGTGCGGCGATTGGCTGATCTTCTACTCCTAGTATTTGAAAGTTTCTATGCTGCCGGCCAGCTGGTATCTGCTTGTTCTTCCGAAAGCTGGCACAGTAAGTTTGTCCGATCCTTGAGGTGGGAGGCTAAGATCCAGATTCTCCTATGGGTCTCTTCCCCCACCGGGAGGGGTGCAGACGCGTGGGTCAAACGGTGGGAGCAAGGACTCCTGGGCTCCGGGGGTCCTCGGGAATTCTCTAGCTAAGGATTCACCCCATGCGCACCGGAATCACGCCGGCCCAGATACTACCAATATTTGGCCTATGAAGGGGTTCCCTCTCTCGGCCGGGCTCTACATCAACGTGGAAGACAAGGCACTTAATACACCTCAGTTTCCTTCCATCTCTCCACGTGCGAGTCTTCCGCTTCTTGGGGGAGAAGTCTCTGGATGACCCCTGTGTCGAATATCTGAAAGCCGGCATCCTTTCTAAGCAGGGACCCCCTTCTAATGTGACCCCTGCAGGACAAACCGAGGCTTTCCATTCCGGAGAGCATCTGCCGCCGCCGAGTACATTTCTACGGTGGGCTTTCTGAGACCTCTTATCTCTGCGGCCAGTTGGGTGACCGGTGACCACCTCCATGCTCCTACCTATTCGGACGAGGTTCCCGATCACCGACTCTGGACCACCTACTGCATCCCGATTCTCCGTGACTTCTGTGCTCAGGCCTCTGCGCCCCTGCGATGCTGCCCAGCACAGTGGCAGCGGCAGGTGAGGACGCGGAGCTGCGGTGCCGGGTGGCCGTGGAGGAGCTGAGCCCCGGGGGGCAGCCGCGGAGACGCCAGGCCCTGCGCAGCGCCGAGCTGAGCTTGGGGCGAAACGAGCGCCGAGAGCTGATGCTGCGGCTGCAAGCGCCGGGACTCGCGGGGCGACCCCGCTGCTTCCCGCTGCGCGCCGCGCGCCTCTTCACGCGCTTCGCCGCGGCGGGGCGCAGCACGCTGCGGCTCCCCGCCGACGGCGCCCCCCGAGCTGGCTCCGTGCAGCTGCTGCTCTCAGACTGTCCCCCGGAGCGCTTGCGCCGCTTCTTGCGCACGCTCCGCCTGAAGTTGGCCGCCGCCCCCGGTCCCGGGCCCGCCTCGTCCCGCACGCAGCTGCTCGGCCCAAGGCCCAGAGACTTTGTCACCATCAGTCCTGTGCAGCTCGAGGAGCTGCAGCGTGTGGCGGCTACCCGGGGTTCAGACACGGCGCAGGAGAAGCGATCAACTGAATGCCCGACCCTGGCTAAGCCTAGCACGGTAAGAAAGGGGCGTCTTTTAAGATGGAGGAGTCTCAAGGTTGTACAGTCAACATGAAGGGCACCGCTGGTAATCTGAGATGCCCAGTAGATATTTGGGTATGACAGGGACGGGGACTCCAGGTCTCTGCTTTCCCAGATGGGAAAAAATTGAGAAATAGTACAGTTAACCAAGGAGAGAGAGGAAAGACCAGCTGAGTCAGAAGCAGCCAATAGTCAAATAGGCTGAGAGAAAACCGTCTAGTGGGTCTGACGGTTTGTGGAGTGTAATAGATGATGGGTCACTGGTCCATAGGGCTTGGCACTAAGTTGGTAAACTATTGGTGGGTGGAATGTTGCTCAGTTAATAGAGTGGTCCACGAATATGCATCCCACAAATGAGCACAGCGCACAAGACTGTAATGCCAACACCAAGAAATGGCAGCAAGAAGATCAGAAATTGAAATTCTTCATTCACTACATTATGTGTTCCAGGCCAGTCTAGGATGCATGAGACCCTGCCAAAAAAGAAAAGAAGAAAGAGGGCTGGCTAAATGGCTCAGGGGTTACTACTCTGCCTTAAAAGCAGGTCCTGAGTTCAGATCTCAGGTCCCACATAAAAATGCCAGATGGAATCAGCTGCACCTGCACTTCCAGCTCTGGTGGGCGGAGCTTGAAAAATCCCAGAGCAAAGCAAAAAGGAGGTAGAAGCAATCCAGGATGGCTCCTGAAGTCACTCTTGGTCCCCCACTTGGAACACAGTGTTCTCTGATACACGCACTCACACACACACAAAATTTAAAATAAGACATATTTTTTAAAAAGGGAGAGAGAGAGAAGTAAAGCTAGAGTTGGAGTTGGCAGAGGTGCTGGCTGAGCAGGGTGGTGGGGTTTTATTGGGTGTCTTGAGAGAGATTTCTGGAGGAAGAAAAGTAGAAGAGGGGCTGGCGCGATGGCTCAGCTGGTAAGGCACCTGCAGGGAAACCTGACCACCTGAGTTTGATCCTCTGAGCCCACCTGGGAGGAGGAGAGCGCTGACTTCTGAAAGTTGTCTCCTTAGCCCCACACGCACACTGTTCTGTCTCATAAATAAATCTGATAAGCTGTGTAAGAAAGAAGGAAGGAAGAAAAGTAGGCGCAGAAGGCTAAGGAGGCTAAGGGAGACCACTCACTGCGTCTCAGGGAGGAAGCTGAGGCAGGACCACTCACTGCGTATCTCGCGGTGAAAAGACGTCTTGGATCTCCCTTGAGTTGTTGGTATGATCGCCATGAGATTGCCTGCATTACACATGGGCCAAGAAGGCTGGCAGAGGCTTTGATGCAGCCGGTTTCCCCCAGGAAGCCCCAAAGTGGCCCTTGCCTGTAAAGAAGCTGAACATGCCCCCTTCTAAGCCACAGCTTTCTGAGGAGCAGGCTGCGGTGCTAAGCGCCGTCCTGAAGGGCCAGAGCATCTTCTTCACCGGCAGTGCAGGTAACAGAGGCAGAGTGAGGCCCGGGAAGGTGAGGGGTGGGAAGGAGGAGGAGGAGGAGGAGGAGAGGGTGAGATAGAGGAGGAGGAAGGTGAGGATGGGATGGAGGAGGATGATGAGAGGGTGGGATGGAGGAGGAGGAAGGTGAGGATGGGATGGAGGGAGGTGAGAAGTGGGATGGAGGAGGAGGAAGTTGGGGTGGGATGGAGGAGGAGGAAGGTGGGGATGGGATGGAGGAGGAGGAAGGTTGGGGTGGGATGGAAGAGGAGGAGGAAGGTTGGGGGTGGGATGGAGGAGGAGGAGGGAGGTGAGAGGTGGGATGGAGGAGAAGGAAGGTGGGGGTGGGATGGAGGAGGAGGAAGGTGAGGGTGGGATGGAGGAGGAGAGAGGTGAGAGGTGGGATGGAGGAGGAGGAAGGTGAGGGTAGGATGGAGGAGGAGGAAGGTGGGGGTGGGATGGAAGAAGCAGGCAGCCCTGACTTTGCCCCTGGCCAGGGACAGGGAAGTCGTATTTGCTGAAGCGCATCCTGGGCTCACTACCTCCCACTGGCACCGTGGCCACTGCGAGCACCGGGGTGGCAGCCTGCCACATCGGGGGCACCACGCTCCACGCCTTTGCCGGTAAGCGGAAGCGTGGGGCCTTGGGCAGGTCAGGCGCGTGGGAAGGGAGGAGCCGAGCGGGAGCTTCCGGCTCCGCCCACACTGAACTCTGTGGCTCGCAGGCATCGGGTCAGGCCGGGCTCCCCTGGCCCAGTGCGTGGCCCTGGCTCAGCGAGCCGGTGTGCGACAGGGCTGGCTCGCCTGCCAGCGGCTGGTCATCGATGAGATCTCCATGGTGGAGGCGGACTTGTTCGACAAGCTGGAAGCCGTGGCCAGGTGAGTGTCACAGTGCGGGCAGGCACGGGCCAGGTCCTGTCTCAAGCACTCGCTGCTCCCCGGAAGCCCACCAGCCCGTCTCCAGCACTCGCTGCCCCCCTCCAGGGCTGTCAGGCAGCAGAACAAGCCATTTGGCGGGATCCAGCTCATCATCTGCGGGGACTTCCTGCAGCTGCCTCCAGTCACCAAGGGCTCCCATCCTCCTCGATTCTGCTTCCAGGTACCACGCACACCCTGACCTTGCCCCTTGGGGGGGACTCTGCTCTGCTCCCTGCCCACCCACCCCCTCTTCCCTGCCCACCCACCCCCCTCCCTGCCCCACCAGGCCAAGAGCTGGCGGAGGTGTGTGCCGGTGACCCTGGAGCTGACGGAAGTGTGGAGGCAAGCCGACCAGACCTTCATCTCTCTGCTACAGGCTGTGAGGCTGGGCAGGTGAGTCCCTGGGGATGGGGGGGCATGGGATGAGGATTCGGGCATGGGTCTGTCTTGTGTTGTCTGAGACAGGGTCTCCTGTATCCCAGGCTGGTCTTGATGTACTACGTACATTCCGAGTACCGAATACTGGGATCACAAGCTTACACCACAGACCTGGCTCTCAAGTCCAAGTGCAGCGTCAGAATGCAGGAGGCATCTTATCCTGAGGGGCAGGCAATCTAGTGGGGAAGGACCCTGAACAACTCAGGACAAACTGGAGTCAAGAGTATTACAGCATTGGGGGCTGGAAAGATGGCTCAGGGGTTGTGACTCTGTCTCACAAGCAGAAGGTTCTGAGGTCCCATGTTAAAAAAAAAAAAAAAAAAAAAAAAGAATATTACAGCATTGGGCACGGTGGCACATGCCTGTCAAACGACTCAAGAGGCTGAGGCAGGAGCCCAAGAAAGGGCTCTGGGCAATGCCACCGAGTCTTTACACCTCACTAGAGTGGAGGACTCAGAGGGAAGTTTGACATTCACACTAAAGGATGCTCCAGGGAATGGAAGGGGGGAAGGAGTTTGGAAAGGGGTACAGGGAGGGGACAGGGTACCTATTAAACTTGTATGATTAGGAAAAAAAATATAATAATAATAGTAATAAAAAGAGGCTGAGGCAGGAGAACAGTGAGCTTGAGGTGAGACCAGTCTAGGCTGCATATGTAATAGTCTCAAAATTAAAAAAAAAAAGCAACACACACACACACACACACAGGGGTGAGATGACTTAGTCGATAGTTGCTTCCTGCACAAGCATGAGATGAGGACCAGAGTTTGAATCCTCCTCGCCCATGTAAAAAGCTGACCATGGTTAAACACACTTGCAGTCTCAGCCAGTTTAACCAAGCTGGTGAGCTCCATATTTACTGAGACCCCGTCATTCACCTTGTTCCTTCACTATGTCTGGGCTCCTAAGGGGGAGGGGACACAGTGAGGGGCCTGGAAAGGAGGGTAGCAAATCCCACCCTGGTGTGATTAAAGAACCACTCATGCACACACCAAAGGAAAGAAAGAGAAACAGGAGTCAGCTCTTTCAGCCAAAGCAGCAGGCAAGTGGCTAGAAGATTGTACCCTAAGGCCGGGTCTGATGACAGGGTAGCCGGAGTTACAGGGATCAACACCATCCCCTTGTTCAGCCTGCAGACCTCTGGCGTGTGCTCACTTACTATACCCAGTGTCCTCAGGAGCACCGTGGGGTAGCCAGCAGTTGACTCCTCAGGGCGGGGGAGCCGCAGAGATCAGAACCCACCCGTGACCAGAGCCCACCATTACGCTCCGTGTCTTGGTTCCAAGTGGGGAAGGCACAAGTTGACCAGCATGGAATAGGGGTGCCCTTCTTGGGCTCCAAGGCCTGCTTGCCCAGGCCTGACAGTCTAACCCCACAGATGCTCAAATGAGGTGACCCGCCAGCTGAGGGCCACAGCTGCCCACAAGGTAGGGAGAGACGGCATTGTGGCCACGAGGCTTTGCACCCACCAGGATGACGTGGCCCTCACCAACGAGCAGCAGCTGAAGCAACTGCCAGGTAAGTGGAACATCCGGGCTGGGCAAGACCCGCTGGGAGGGGCCATAGGGCAGGGTGAACCTCCCACCCCACCCCACCCCACCCCATCCCAGACCATCTATACCCAACCTCCGTGGCTGAAGCTCTTACATTTGCAGATGGCTCTGTGTGGCCCAAGAGCTGTAGTAAAACTGATCCCAACACCAAGCCCCAGCTGGGCTAGAACTGTCCCCACCACGCCTGGTCTAATATGTTTTTGGAAGTTGAGTGGCAAGTCAATGAATCATAACCTGTTTTCCCAACTGTCCTTTTTCTAGGTGAGGTGCGAAGCTTTGAGGCCATGGATAGTGACCCTGAGCTAGCCCGGACCTTGGATGCCCAATGTCCTGTCAGTAGAATCCTTCAGCTAAAACTGGGGGCGCAGGTGAGTAGGAAGAGGGTCCGACCTTGGGAGCTTAGGGTGGGCTGCCTGAGTCTCCCTGATTGTTGACACTTTCCCAGGCCACTCTGAAACCCACCTCTTGAACCTGCTTTTGACCTCTTTTCTGTCTTCAGCTTTTTGTTGTCCTTCTCTTTGTATATTACACACTGTCGCTTGGTGCAATGTCTGCGGTGGTTGCCTTATAGATGGGTGCAAGCCGATTTTTCCCGTAATAGGCACGGGCAAGAATGTGAGCCTTTCTGCAGGAACCAGAAGGCACCCATGGGGAAATGCAGGTAGAGGGAGGGCTATCAACATCTAGATGTTGTCCCTCAAGATTTGTGGTCCCTACACGAGGTCAAGAGCATTTTCAAAGCCTGTGCCGCCAGTTACAGTACTGGCTTTACCATCTTCTTCCGAGACAAACTGATAAGTGCTGTGTCCCTTAAACACAGGGTAAAGTTAAACTCCAGGAAAGTCAGACAGCTTGGTCTAGAGGTCAGAGTCAGTTGGTGGTAAAGCGAAGGACTGGCACTCAGGCACCCCTCCATGGCAGTCCCCACCCTCAGCCTCCAGTTAGTAATTGCTAGGCACATGGGACAGGGCCCCTCTCCTTCCCCGCAGGTGATGCTGGTGAAGAACTTGGCGGTGTCTCGGGGGCTGGTGAATGGCGCACGAGGAGTGGTTGTGGGGTTTGAGACTGAAGGGAGAGGTAAGAGCTGGCGGAGGGGGTGAGGTGGCACTGTTGCAGATTAGCAGCAGGGCATCCTGCAGGGTGGCAAAGAGATGGATTCGTCCATGTCTTCCACAGGGCTGCCCCAGGTGCGGTTTCTTTGCGGGGTCACTGAGGTCATCCGTACCGAACGCTGGACGGTGCAGGTCACCGGGGGCCAGTTCCTCAGTCGGCAGCAGCTTCCCCTGCAGCTGGCCTGGGCGATGTCCATCCACAAGAGCCAGGTGACTGAGTCCAAGGGTGGGCAGGATACACCTGGAGCATACCGGAGTGCATCTTACAGGCTTTACGGAGCTTGAACTTCCTCCGGTGGAAAGTTCTAGATGGGGACAGAATAAACCATCCTTCCTTCCCGTAAATCTTCCTTCCTTAAACTTGCTGTGTAGCTGAAGGTGACCTTGAGCTTCTCATCTTCTTGTCTTTGTTTACGGAGAGCTGAGATTACAAGTGTGTACCACCACATGTGGTCTCTGCAGTGGGAAATGGAGTCAGTTGTGCCCAACTGAGCTACATCTCTAGCCCTAAACTTTTTGTTCCATATATTTACAAACCCACATCCTTTTCTCTCTTTCTGGACACAAGTCATTTCCCCATTTCCTAGCCAACACCAGAATACAACAACCGGATCCAATACAGATATAAGTCATCCTCATTCACGCTGCACAGGGAAAACCGAGGGCTAAGAAACTTATACAGGTCACACAGTTACTGAGCAAAGAGGCAGAGCCAGGATCCAGCTCTATACCTGGCGAATGCTTAAACTCTCACCTGTCCATGAGCTCTTGCCCTGGACGCATGTTCCTTGGTCCTCCTTGGATTCAGACCCATTGCTGTCCATCCCTCTGCAACTCTGGATGGGAAAGGCCATCCACCTACAGCAGCTGGGCTAGTGACTTGGGTACAAGGGATTTGAAGGGAAGTTGGCTTATTTCTGTCCCTCCCTCCCTCCCCAGGGCATGTCTCTGGACTGCGTAGAGATCTCTTTGGGCCGTGTGTTTGCCAGTGGTCAAGCCTATGTGGCCCTCTCCCGAGCCAGAAGCTTACAGGGTCTACGTGTGCTGGACTTTGACCCCACGGTGGTCCGCTGTGACCCCCGTGTGCTACATTTCTATGCCTCCCTTCGGAGGAGCAGGGGGCTCAGTCTGGTAAGAAGAGTTGCCTAGGGGCGGGCCCTGTGGCTGTGCAGCTGGGAGGGAGGCAAGGAGAAGGTCCTGTAGATCCCTCTCGGGTGGCAGGACACCCCTACTGTCGCTTGGCTGTGGGCCGTGAGAACAGCACAATGCATGACTAGCTCTCCTGCTTCAACCCAGGAACCCCCAGATGATGAGGGGGTAGCCTCAGACCAGGAGAACACAGACCCGAACCTCTGAGCTCAGCTGCAAGAAGACAAAAGCTGGACCACACCCCTTCCGGTTCCTCAAGGGCCAGGGGAGGGGCCAGGGTCCCTTCCCTCATTCAGCCTCTTGGTACCGGGTGAAAGGGGCCTTGTTTATCTGTGCCCCAGTTTATCCCCTTTCTTCTCTGGGTGAGCTGCTTCCAGGGTCCAAAGCGATGCTGCTCCTGTGCCAGCTGGGAATGGTGACCGACGTCAGGGGTCAGTCAAAGCTGCCTGTGTGGGCTACAGGCACGGAGTCCTGAGCTGCTGCTGGGTCTGTCTTGGTCCGCTTTGTGTTGCTGCAACAAAATACCTAAGGCTGGCTACTTTATGAAGAAAAAAGGTTTATTTAGCTCACCGTTTCAGAGGATCAAGAACGTGGGGCTGCTAATCTGCTCAGCTTTGTTGGTACATCCAAGTATGACCATATGGTGTATAAGCAGGAGGAAAGAAGAGAGCGCGCAAGAGCAATCACAAGTGCAGAGATGGAAGTCAGAGGACAACTTTCACCGCAGAGGGAGAGCTGGACACGAGATGGAGCTGAATGCAAGGGAGACCAGGGAATCCAGGGAAGAGTTAGGGGTCAGGCCTGGAGTCAGTTCTTTCCTCCCACTGTGTGGGCTCTGGAGATCAAACTCAGGTCTCCAAGTTTGTACGCAGGCTCCTTTACCCGCTGAGCCCTCTCGCTGGCCCAAGACTCACTTTTTATAACAACTGTTCTCAAGAGAACCCATCTGCTCTTACCAGACCTGATACTAATCCTGTGAGACAGTATTAATCCATCCCTGAGGGCTGTTCCCACCTCATCACGACTTACCTTCCACCTAGATACAGCCCCAAGGTGATGTCACCCCAATACTGCCGTACTGGGGACCAGATTCCCAGCACATAAACTCTGTAGGGGACAAACCATATCTAAACCGTGGCAAGGGCTCTGAGGAGATTTAGGACAGATATAGTCCTAAAATGGAACAAAACTTGAACTACCTCCTTAGCTAGTTTGAGCCTGGCTTAGCACGGGCCAGAATAAGCCCCTTTCCAGACTTGTCTTGAGAGCGGGCACTGCCAAACATGCTGTTTTTCAGTGGAGAAACAGTGTTTAGGGCACCAAATGGATGTTCTCAGGTTGTATTTAGTACAAATAAACTGAATTGTGGAATTGTGCCTCCCGCCTGGTCTCTCAATCACCAAGCACAGAAATGTACACAGAAGAGTCTATTTATACCACAAAGGCCCACATCGCCGTGCTCGTCTTAGAGGCTTTGCTGGCACCTGTCATTTGGAAAACTGACTTATCCGAGGCTGGTGACCAACAACGAAATGACAAGGTGTAGGCCAGAGAGATGGCTCGGGGGTTAAGCCCCCACCTCACAAGCTGAATACAGACCCCAGATTCCACATAGAAACACCAGTGTGGAAATGGTGGCAGCCTGCACTTCCGGTCTTGGAAGACCAAGCCTAGGAAATCCCAGAGGGAAGCAAAAAAGGAGGCAGAGCCATCCAGGATGATTCTTGAAGTCCCTCGGGCCTCCACAGACACACACAGTGTCCTGTGATGCAGACACAGATATACACACATGCACGCACAAGAACATAAATAAATAAAAATGTTCAAAAAGCAATGGCAAAATGAATCGCCATGGCCCAACAGTTAAGGGAGACACACCAGAGACATTCTCAATTTGGACCATGCTGCAGTGTTGGCAGGTTCACAGGTCCCTCTGGACTCCTTGGAGGGTGACTGCCCGTTGTCACCCAGGAGACCCTTTCGGTGGTGCGGCTGGTTCATCCGCTACTGCCCAGGCCGCACCGGGGACTCTTCAGTGGTAGAGAGGCTCCAGTGATCCGTGTCCCTATACATAACCCCACTCATGTCACTGGCTAGCCACGTTAGACTCGACGCATGCACACGCATACACACGCATGCATGTGAGGCCAGAGGAGAGCATCCATGTTCTTCTCCATCATCCTCTTCCTTATTCCAAAGCCAGGCTTGCGGCTTCTTGTTTTCTTTTGTCTACACTGGTGGTCAGCAAGACCCAGAAACTCATCTGTCTCCACCCTACAAGGCTTACAGGAACACAAGGCCGTATCCAGCTTGTTATACGGGTGCAGAAAGGAACCCAGGTTCAACATGTCTGTCCTTCAGGGAGTCCAAGCCCACAGCAGGGCTCAAGTCAGGGGGACCCGGTCCCTGACTCGGAGGAAGATAATCCTGTGACTTACCACTTTCTCTGAGGACAGCATACAATTTACAAGTTGTTTCCCAGCTGGTATGACGCTGATGATTCAATGACCCCAAAGATGTGGCTGAGATATCTTTGGGTCCGCGCAGCCCTCAACATTGCCAATGTTTTTAAAAAGCTGTACTTCATAGACTAGCGGAGCACACTCTTCCTTGCCTATGCGGGGCGGTCTCAGGCCCAGCTAAGCCTTCGAGATCCTGATAACATTTTATACCCTTCCGGCTAGTGGTCACAGAAGGCCCTCCTACTCCCCACCAGGGGGCACCAACAGGTCTTGTGGCCCTGTCTTAGGACACCTGGCAAATCCTTTGTTCCACTCACTAGCCTGGTGAGGGGCACATTCACAATTCTGGAGTTGCGGCTCAGATGGAGGGCCCCTCTGCTCAGAATACCCAAAAAGAAATCTACTCAGGGGCTCGTGGCTTGACCACCTCTTATTTGTTTCCCATAAGAAGAATGAGAGGGGTGGGACTACTTCACTGTACAGGGACTGCTCATCAAGACTAGTTTGCAAACAAATTCCTGGATTTAAATACTGACTCCATCACTTCCCAATTGTGAGCCCCCCACCCCTCCTGGTTCTCCTTTGTGAAGGGGCTAGCATTATTCAACAGAATCAATTAAACAGAAAGGCGAAGAGGCAAGCTCTCAAGGTAGGCTCTTATAGGCCATTTTCTAATCACCTAAATGGCCCACCTTCCCCCCAGGCCTTCTTTTCCATTTTCCCCTGTCCCCTCCCAACAAGTGGGCTTTGAATAACAAAAAGAATTCACAGCGCCTGAAGTAAAGGCGCGGACCTCCTGCACACAGCTTTCTTTCCCTTTGGACTTCCAGAGGGGCCAGGCACAACTCACCCACCAAGGGGTTGGGGAGAAGCAAGTCCTTCAGCTTCCCCCCCACAAACCTTGGTCAGTACATTCGTCATAACCCCCTTCACTTTCTTCTATTCACCTCACTACCAGAGCACTTTCTATCACTGGCTGGGACCTTCCAACCTAGTTTACAGAGGGGGGCATTGAAGGTGGAGAGCTCGAGGTATCAAGGTTGGAAGTGGCAGAGCCTGGGTGGCATCTTGTGTTCTGGGTCTTCACAAAAAGAGCCTAACAAGGGGCTGGAGAGGTGGCTCAGGGGTTAAGCCTCTGCCTTGCAG
The DNA here is from genome assembly GCA_023101885.1 of Typhlomys cinereus. Lineage (NCBI taxonomy): Eukaryota > Metazoa > Chordata > Mammalia > Rodentia > Platacanthomyidae > Typhlomys > Typhlomys cinereus. The sequence goes on from JALPQD010000337.1 coordinate 1,595,865, forward strand.
GCGGAAGGTCCTGAGTTCGGATCCTAGACCCCACATATAGATGCCGGGCAGAAGCAGGGGCGGCCGGCGGTTCTGGTCCTGGTAGGGCAGAGCCTGTGAATCCCGGGGCAGAGTAAACAAGGAGGAGGTGGAGGCGTCCATGGTGGTTCCCGAATTCGTCCATGGTTCTACACACACACACATACATGCACACACACGCACACACCATACAAAAAACATTTAAAAAAAAATAAAGGAGCCTAACATAGGAACTTCGCACGTGATACTCCCCGGGCAACACCTCTCTCTCTCTCTCTCCCCTCCTCAGCTCCTCAGTGCTGGGGTTGCAGGTGGGCAACACCACTCACAGCAAGAGACCCCCACTTCTTTGTGATTCTAAGGGCATCCTCTGCTTGGGACATAAACACAAGCCGGAGGCCCCAGTAAGCTTGGCTGGAGAGGAGGCAGGGATAGGAAGTAACCTAAGCAGGAAACGAGCCCCTGATCCCTCCTCCCCCTCCTTAGCTTCATCCCTCGTCCCCCACCGGTCAGCTTCTCGGCATCCCACCCCAGAGGTGGCCCCTCACTTTCCTCCCGCGGTGTTGGGTTCAGTAAGCAGATCCCGGGATCACCTGGAGGTGTGGAGTGAGTAGGGCGTCCAGTTACAAGCCGAGGCTGAGCGGACAGGCGGGTGGGGATGGGGTAAGGGGGACAATCCAAGAGGACAGGAGTCAGGGGGTGACATCCCCACTTGGCCTCCCCATCTTTTGCCGCCCTCGGGGTTGTGGCCTAAAGACCGTGGTACGGTTATGAGGGGTGGGCGGCTATGCTTGGTATACTATAAAGGGGTGTGCACTGTCCAGGGAAGACTCTTTGCTGCAGCCTCTCCTTCCCACCCTGCCCCCTACACCCCGCCCCTCACCCTGGGTCCTGGCACAGCGTGCCATGCCTATTTAAGGCAAATCTGATCTTTCAAATAACAGTCGCTCCTTATGGAGAACGCAGACTAGGTCTGGGCTGAGGAAAAGGGGAGGGGCATCCCAAGAACTCCTCCTGGGAGGATGAATGGGGAAGAGTCATATTTAGGGGAGCCTTGGAAAAGTCCTGGCTCATCACCCCCAGACTCCTATTTGGCCCCCTGGAGTAGCTCAAATCCTGTGGGTAGGATTCAGAATGCAGTTTGTGTGTGTGTGTGTGTGTGTGTGTGTGTGTGAGAGAGAGAGAGAGAGAGAGAGAGAGAGAGAGAGAGGAACACCAGGGTGAAGGGCAGGGAAAGCGAGTGGGGGAATCTAGCTTAGGGGTAACTTCAGCCTGGTGCAGATATGAACAACTACTTATTTGCTTTCAGAACTCAAAGCTCAGAGAGGCTAAGAGACCAGGGTAACACTGAATAGAAAGTTTTGAAACCCAGACGGTGGGTTTTCCCTCTCTTCCCTGCTAGATCTCCTTTATATGGGACACAGGACAGAGACCCCCATCAGAGGTCAAGTGTCACTCAAAGTCCTTTGTTGCTGGATCTTTTTCTGTCTGTGAAGGTCCCTGCAGCGTGGACTCCCCTCCCTTTTGCGGGCCTCCCAGACCACCTCTCCTGCTCCGGTGGTCCAGGCTGCCTTGCCCTAAGGCCACACCCCACACCCTGTGGTCCCCACGAATGAGATGTTGTCTCCTAGGATCCGTGGGGATCCTTCGTAGCTCATGCCTCCCCGGGACTCATCCCTCAGGTATGTGAGCCCCGGTGGGCAGGCCCCATCCCTGTGTCAGGTTGGGCTGAGGGACCCTTGAAGACCTGGCCATTCTCCGGTCATCTGGAGTTGGATGAACCATGGTGGCTGGCAGCTGTCCTACAGCCTCCGCTCTCAAGATGAGCAGACTATAAGTCTGCAAATGGGGAGGGGACCACAGTAAGACATGGGCTTAGCAGGGCCAGGCTGGGACCCCAGAGAATCTTGAGTGGGCTCTGAACATGGGAGATCAATAAAGAAACTCAGCATAGGGCAGCATAGGGTTGAACTCTTACTAGGCTATCCTGAGCATCTTAGGGACTATTAACCTCTCTCTGCCCTTGGGTAAGTCCCTTTCCTACTGTGGGTCTCAGTTTCCAGTGTCGCCATGACTGGGAGGATCTCGTGTAACCCAGGCTGGCCTGAGTTAAGGATGGACTAGCACTTTTGATCCTCCGGGCTGTTCTCGCCAGCGTTAGGATTCGAGGCATGCGCGGCCTCGTGGCGCAGAGCACTGATCCCAGGGCTCCTAGCAGCAAGCACTCTATGCTGCATGCTAGCTGCACTAGCTGCGGTTTTGAGACCCGCTGCATCTCTTGCATCTCCCATCAGCCCTGCTCTTGCCTTCAAAACCCACCGAGATCCTTCCAATGTCCCTTTGAGAACTGCCTCCCGCACCGCCCAGGTGACCTCTGCGGCTTTAGCCAGCCTGGTTCAGAACGCCCTAGCTCACCCCCCACATCGTCCTGGATGGTTTCCTCACCTGTCCCAGGGCAGCGGCCATTGAGGGCTGTGGGGTGCCACAGAGTGGCAAGGCTGCGCAGCTTGCCCAGCGCGCACAGCTCCTGTACGCTGGAAAGCAAGGCCACGTACCTGCCTCCCAATCCAGCCCTACCTCTGCTGAAGAGGCCAGATCGATTTTCTCTCTCCCTCTCTCTCCCTTTTTCTGTGCTCTCGATCTCCTGTGGGAACACAGAACTGGGGTTCCTGGAGACCCCACCGACAGGACCGTTGAAGGAATTTCGAGGTCTGAGGGTGCCTCCCACTGCCTTTCCTTCTCCCAGAGCTGTGGTCTGCACATGGGATTATCTTTGACCCTCATGGGGCAGTTTGTCTGGTGCACTCAGCAGTGAACGAGAGACCCTGTTTCAAACAAGGTGAGAGAGAGAGAGAGAGAACACTGTGTGTGGCTGTGGAAGCCAGAGGGTGACTTCGAGAATCATCCTGGATTGTTCTATCTCCTCATTGCTTTGTTCAGGGGTTTCCCAGGCTCCACTTTCCAGGACCAGAAGTGTAGACCGCTGCCATTTCCACCTGCCATTTTTATGCAGGATCAGGGATTCAAACTCAGGTCCTTCTGCTTTCAAGACAGAGGCTTAATCTCTGAGTCATCTCTCCAGTACTAAACACACAGTTGCTTAGGCTGGCAAAATGACTCGGCAGGTAAAGGTGCCTGCCACGCAAGACAGATTACCTGAGTTCCACCCCCAGAAACCGTGTAAAGGTAGGAAAGAACCAACTCTACAAAATTGTCCTTTGACCCCACACATATCCTGTGGCATCCAGACAGCCTCCCTCCAATTTTAATATGAAAAAAGTGCCGGGCATAGTGTTCATCAGTCTTTTTTTTTTTAATTTTTAAAAATTTCTTATTTATTCAAGTGTGTGTGTGTGTGTGTGTGTGTGTGTGTGTGTGTGTGTGCAGTGTGTATGTGTGTGTGTGTATGTAGAACCACAGATGAATTCAGGAACCATCATGGACGCCTCCACCTCCTCCTTGTTTACTCTGCCCCAGGATTCACAGGCTCCGCCCTACCAGGACCAGAAACGCAGGCCGCCCGAGCTTCCGCCCGGTGTCTATACATGGGGTCTAGGATCCGAACTCAGGACCTTCCGCCTGCAAGGCAGAGGCTTAACCCCTGACCTCTCCAGCCCCCATCAGTCTTCATGCATTATTTCATCAAAATCTATTTTTCCCCTCTGCCAAAAGTTCAGAGTTTGAGATAGAAACTTCCAGTGTCCTCTCCAATTCAGTGACTAGTGTAAAATATTCTATTTTTCACTTTATAAACCAACCTCTATTTTGTTCTGTGAACTTTCTAATGGTTGTTTTGTTTCTGATCTTGAGTATGGAACTCAGGGCTTATGCACTGTAACATTTGTCAACAGTCACAAGTAAATTTAGGTCTAGAACATAGAGGCTCTATGTTTTTTTCTTTTTAAATTAAATTTTTTTCCAAATTTTATAACATAATGAGTGGTTGACCCTCCCTTCTTTCTTTTCACTTTCCTTTTGCCCTCCCCTTCATCAATCCATCCCACTCTCACCCACCTTCCTGTCTGTCTGCTTCTGTGCACCCCAAGTTCCCTTTGGATTGTCTGCTATAATAGAGTAATAGAGCTCAGGCCTCTGTGGTAGGTCAAGTAGCCCTTCCTTGGATAGACCCACTGATTGGGGTACTCCACTTCACCTATTTAGCCCTAGCCCCTATGATTCCCACTGCATGTAATTATTTTTCCCCAATTCCTGTCTAGTCTATGAGGGAATGTCGCTATGTCAGCCAACGTGTAGGTCTGTGGTGAGGATAACTGTCATTGCAGTGAATTCACAAGCACAGGGATCTAGTTCAGCCCCAGCACCCAGGGGTGGATGGAGACAGGATTCCCTGAGGCGCACTCAATGCCCAGCCAGTCTAGCCGATTAACCAGTCCCAGGCCCCAGCAAGAGACCTAAGTCAAGAAACAAGGTGGGCAGCTCCTGAGGTTAAAACACAAACACAGTCACACAGTGACAAACACAGATACACACATACAGAGAGACAGACACAGACACAGACACACACGCGACTCTGATTGTGAAACATTATCTGTAAATTGAGGCTAGTAGGGCACAATCGCAGGACTGTGTTCTGTCCAGTAAGACCCTCCCAATCGGTGTACAGTTGGCCTTGCTCTTGCTGCCAGTTTATTTATTTGGGAGTGGGGAGTCACGGGCATGCATACTAAGGTGCACGGGTGGAAGTCAGGGGACTTCAGAAAGCCAATGTTCTCCTTCCACAGAGTGGGCTTCCGGAGATTGAACTCAGGTCGCCAGGTTGCAAACACTCATGAGATCTGCTGAGCCAGCCTGCTGGGCCCCTACTGCCAGTTTGCAGCTCAAGGTTAGAGGCCTCGGAAGTCCGAGACCTCATCTTCTCTTGCTCTCCTTACTCTGAGCCACACTGTGAACCTGGATCTCAGGCTCAAATGGAAGCCTGGGTTGTGCCTGGAGACCTGGTGACCGTGGCAACCGTGTGCCCACAGACACAGTTTTTCCTACAGTAAAACCAGCACACCTTTCGAGTTCTCATAGAAGTCGCCTGGCCTTCCTTAGCCTTTGGTGAGCTCCTGACTCTGAAAATCCTGTGGCCACAGAACCACGGCTGCAATTAGTGGGAGACTAGCTGGAGAGGGGGATGGTGTTTCTTATCACATTGACTTCTTGATCTCTCAGGTTCCAGCAGAGAAAATTCAGGAGTGACCTGAGTGATGCCCGTCTCAAGATGCGGCTCAGACGGCAGAGTCTGTGCCCAGAGGAAGCCTATGTGCGTCCCAGGCACAGGGTCCAGGGTCAGTGATCCCAGCAGTGAGTTCAAGGTCAGCCTGCGCCACATGAGACTATTTCAAAACACAACAAAGAAAAGGAGTGTTCCCATGGGGGGAAAAATCCCTGAGAAATAAGATTTACACCAACTTATCAGTGACTGCCTTCCCCATCCCCAAATGGATAAATGGAATATCAGGAGCCTGAATGGGAAAATTGCAGGATGAAGAAACCATACAGAGAAGCCCCCAAGGAGTGTCTAAGCAGGCCAAAGGTCTCTTGTCTGGACTGTGAGCTTCCTGTTTTAACCTCCCTCCCAGCACCCGGGATCTACATTCTTCTCCCCTGTGGCCTCTGCAGATGTGGAAGCTTGAGGTTTAGTGGCTAAAATCAAGTCACCAAAGTTTCCATTGCAGGATACTGAATAGTACTGCATGCTTTCTATTTTCTTTTGGATACAGGCCCTTGGTAAACAAGTGTACTGAGTCACAGCTACGACCCCCTTCCTACACCCCTTTTTTTGAGACCAGGTCTCACCGAGTTGCCAAGGCTGTCTTCGAATGTACTCAGGTGGGTGTATTAGTTAGGGTTCTCTAGAGTCACAGAATTCACAGAACGAATATATATATATATATATATATGAAATTTATTGAGTTGGCTTACAGATATGGCCGAGGTAGTCCAGCGAAGGCTGTCAGTAGCCGAGGTAGTTCCAACGATGGGTGCCAACAGCTAGTTGCTCAGTTCGGTAGTCAAGTAGGTGCTGGCTGAAGGCTGGAGAACTCTTGGAGTCTTGGAAGGTCGAAGGAACCGGGCGGCCGGAAGGAAGAACGATTCCTAGCACAGCTGCGAGAAGGGGTCTGTTCTCCTTGGTGGCTCCTTTTTATATGATGCAGTATTGGGAGAATCCTTTGAGAGCTTTGGAGTTCTGATAGGATCTAGGGTGTGTACTATCTTTTCAAGTAGTCTCAGTTGATCCTTTTCCAGAGGTGGTCTCAGCCCAGCTTAGTTAATACCCTGTGTGTCAAGTTGACACCCAGGCTTAACTATCACAGCGGGCCTTAAAATTGTGATCCTCCTGCCTCAGCCTCCTGAAGAGCTAAGATTACAGATTATGCATGTGCAAGAAAGCACACTGCCGGAGCCCAGAGCTCAATTCAAGGTATCATTGCTTAGCAGCTGTCTACCTTCTTTCTTTTGTTCTGTGTTTGTTTTGAGACAGGGTCTCCCCAGCCTGGGGCTCACAATTTAGGATAGGGCACCCAGCCAGTTAACCTGAAGGATTCCCCCATATCTGTCTCCTCTGTGCTGACGCTACAAAGGCATCTCACCATGCCCACCTTTTTGCACGGGTGCTGGGCATTCAATTTCTTTTTCCACTGGTCTTTCTGGCTAGCCCCATGGAGCCCCACAGAACGCCCACCTTCTGCCTTCCCTGTTTGCACACTTTTAATGTTTATTTATTTGAGAAAGAACGAAGAGAGAAAGCGTGTGCACATGCACGCGCACGCGCGCGCGCGCACACACACACACACACACACACACACACACACACACACACACAGGGCGATCAGAGGACAACTTTCAGAAGTTTGTTCTCTTCTTCCACCACATAGACTTCCGGGGACAGAGCTCAAATTGCCCAAGCCTGACCGGCTGAGGCATCTCGCCACCCTGGTTCATTTCAAAAGCAGGTTACTATTGCTGGGGTCTGAATCTGCCTCCTCCCCATGTTCATGCTCCGGAACTTAATCCCTAAATTCCTGTGTCACTGTTACTTTAGTGATACAATAAGAAGGCACCACAAAGATGCTGGGCAGATATCGGTGCCCTGTTCTTGGATTTCCCAGTCTCCAGAACCATGAACAGAGGAAACCCATGTTCTCTGTAAATCATCTATCTTTAGTTTTATTAATTTGAGAAAGTGCACAGTGTGCGCTATCCACAGCATGCGCGGTAGGGGCCGGAGGACAGTATTCAGAAGTCAGTTCTCTCCCTCCACCGTGTGGGCTCCAGGAATGGGTCTCAGGTCTCTAATTCTGCACACAGGCACTTTTACTGGCTAAACCCTCTTGCTGGCCCAAATCCCAGGTATTTCGTTCCAGCATCAAAAAATGGACTAAAGAGTTAATTGGAAAGGACACAGTAGATCTAGAAACAGGCAAGCGGGGGGATCTTGAGTTGAAGGCCAGAAAAGCATTTTTCTTTCTAAGAAAAGTAAAACCAATCGAAGAGCTTTTCATATTCAGTCCTCAGTGATCTTTTATCCGGAAAACGCGTGGTTTTTTGAAACTGGCTTTAAGTTTTGGCATCCATTAAACAGCGCTTGCTAAACTTTTACTTGCTGTGAGTCCTTCCCAGGAAAGCAAAGGTCACTGAGCGCGCCGTCCTTCTGGCTGCTTCCCTGCCCGCCTCCCGGAGCTTGGAGCGGGCAGTGGTAGGCACAGGGCCTCAGAGCACAGTCTGTCTACAGGACGCCGGACATCATTCCAGCAGCTGACCCCACCTTGCCTGCAGACCAGAACTGTTTTTTTTTTTGTTAATTTTATAAAAAATGGTTTATCAATTCTATTTCTGTATAAAACACAAGGGAGAAAGCTGACCAACACTCAACTGTTGCCACATGAAAAGGGTACTTATCAAACTTAGAATCTAAGAACACGGAAGTGTCTCTTTCACCATGTCTACAGTAGCTTCTATGCTTTTCCACTGAACTGATTTAAAAAATCCCACAGCCCCATCGTTTTTGTCCCAGTACAGGACTATGAGAGCAAGCAGCAGGCTGATGCTGCAGCCTCCTAAGCCGTTTTCTGCTGTCCCTTCTTCCCAATCAGAGATTTGTGGATGTGTGGGATCACACCACCCCCAGCTATGGTAGCCTTGATAAGTGAATCCAACTCTTCATCACCACGGATTGCAAGCTGCAAGTGACGTGGAGTGATACGTTTTACTTTGAGATCCTTGGATGCGTTGCCTGCCAACTCCAGTACCTCAGCAGTGAGGTACTCCAGAATTGCGGCACTGTACACGGCAGCAGTGGCACCCACCCGTCCATGACTTGTGGTGCGAGTCTTCAGGTGTCTGTGGATGCGGCCCACGGGAAACTGTAGTCCAGCTCTCTGTGAGCGGGATACCGCTTTGGCTTTGGCCTTTCCACTATCTTTTCCAGCTTTGCCTCCAACCATGGTCTTGGCCGACTGTCGTCCGTTCGGGTGGTCGCGCGGCCGCCCGCCGCTCTCGCAGCCCGGGCTGTTTTGTTTTTTAAAGCGGCTAATTTCTGGGACTCATCAGAGAATCCACTCAAATGTCTTAGAAATTTCCTTCCACCCCACCAGTAACTGGAGTCCTAGGATCTGGACCCAACTGTCCGCAAAACTTTAATCTCTACCAAAAACTAATCCAGCCTTAGTCCAAAATTTTAGCACTGAGTGTGTGTGTGTGCATGAGGGTCAGCAGGACGCTTGTGGGAGGTTGACGTCCTTCTACTGTGTGACTGCACAGATTGAATGAACCCAGGTCATCAGACATGTGGATGAGTGCCTTTAGCCTCCAAGCCTTGTTTTGTTCTGTGACATGGAGCCTGTGCTGGCCTCAAACGACCCCACACTCCTGATCCCGTGTTCAGTGACCTGTTCCTTAATGATTTATTTTTGTTTGTATACTTGAGCCTATGTGACGTTGGTACAGGACGCTGCAGATCATAGGTCTGTCTGCGCTCTGAGGCCGTGGGTGTGTGTGTTTGTGCTTGGGGGGGCACACAGAGGTCAGAAGAGGGCATCTCAGGTGTTTCCTGCTACTCCTTACCTATTACTCTGAGGCAGGGTCGATTTTGAACTTGGAACTCAGTGAAGCTGGGGAGCAACAAGTCCCAAGCACACTTCTGTCTCCAGGATGCTGGGAGCCTCAGGAACGCAGCCCAGAACCAGCCCAAGCCGCCTCTTCAGCCCAGTCATTGACTTTGAGTTTTTCAAAAATGTTATTTTGTGTGTGTGTGTGTGTGTATGTATCAAAGGGCACTGTGTGTCCCAGTGAAGGACCAAGGGTGACTTTGGGAATCCTCCTGGATTGCTTCTACCTCCTTCTTGCTTCGCTCTGGGTTTTCCCAGGCTCCGCCTACTAGGGCCAGAAGTGCAAGTCCCTTTCCTCCTGGCATTGTTTTTACATGGGGCCTGGGATTCCAACTCAGGACCTTCTGCTTGCAAGGCAGATTCTTAACCCCTGAGCCGTCTCTCCAGCCCGACTTTTTAATTTTTTAAAAAATATTTTTGGGAGGGGAAGCGAAGAGAGAGAAAAAGCAAGCACACATGACTCGTATATGCGTGTGGAGGTCAGAGGACAACTTGCAGAAGCCAATTCTCTCTTTCTACCACCAGGGATCCAGGGATCAAGCTTGGATCACCAGATTCAAATTCAGATGCTTTTATCCCAGATGAGCCCTCTCGCCAGCCCTCCACTGACTTCTTAACAGATTACCTAAGTTCCAATTACTAGACTGAGCCTGTACTGGTTGCATTTTCTGTTTGTAGACCAAAGGACGCTAAGGCAGAGTTTTAACCCTGGAGTGATCTCTCTAGCTCTGGCTGAAGGACTATAAACCTCAGTTTTCTCATCTATGAAATGGGGATGGTACCTGTCTTGTAGGATTTTTTTTTTTTACTTCTTTTTTTTTTATTAAAAATTTAATTATACATTTAAAAATTTTTTTACCAGTTCCCTCCCTTCCCCCTCCTCCCCCCGTGTCTTGTAGGATTTGTGTGTAGTTGAATGAAGCAATGTTCACGTACTGCAAGTTGTCTTACAGTTAACCCCAGACCTTCACCTGGCAACTAACTCGTATTTTTGATGGCCACAGGCTTTACAGCGCAAGCCCGTGCTCCCTGGTTTTTGTTTGTTTGGTTTCTGTCCCATAGTCCTTGCTATAAGGCAGCCCTTGGCAGAGAGCAGATCCCTTTCCTAATGCGTGACCCTCGTTCCCGTTGCCTCCCTGTCTAACTGACCTCTTTTCTGAACTGTGTGGCACTAAGGAGGTGAAATATTGAGGGAGCGTGATTCTGTAGACAGGGCCAGGCCCCTAGTATCAGAGCAGCTGTAGCCTGGAAAGGCACTTAACCGAGTAGGCGGTGCTTGCTATGAGCCTGATGAGTTCAGTCTGGTCCCCAGAACCCACTCTATGAAGCTGTCCCCTAACACACATACACACTGGCACATGAGCATGCACTCATGCACACCCACACGTAGCACAAACAAGGAAAGGCCATAGACAGCAGCGATCTTGGGAGAGACAGGATTGTGCCTGTGTCTTGCCAGTGTGAGACTCCCAATGCAGGCAGCCTGTGCTGGGGTCTCATCTCTGAGCTCACTGTATTCTCAAAATGCTCTGTAAGCGGATTTTTCTCCTGTTTTCCATGTGGGGTACAGAGAGGCCAAGGAGTCTACAGAATGATGCACACTGCAACTGGCAGGACTGGGAGTTGAACCAGGATTCCTTGTGCACCACCCCTGAGATCAGAACGCAGGAAAAGGATTTAACCTGAATTGTGGGTCTCCTGTGAATAAAATACTCTTTGCTCATGAATATATACACTTTTTTTAAAAAAAACTTTTTGTTTTGGGAAGTGTGAGCAAAATGATTCAGGAGGTAAAAGCGCTTACTAGCAAACCTGGTGACCTGAGTTTGATCTCCAGAACCCACATGGTGGAAGCAGAGAACCAGCTTCCAAAAGTTGTCCTCTGACCTGTGCTTTTTAACCTGCAGATTATCTTAGGGGATAAAACTCGCAGCGTGGACAAGGGAATTGGCTCCCTTGGTATAGTGCTCACCTAGCATGCCTGAAACCCTGGTTGATTCTTAGCACCAGATAAGGGCGTACTGGTGTATATACTTGAGAGGAAGACCAGTTTGGGTGACTGACACCCTGCCTTGAAAGAGGGGTGGTGGTGGTGGAAGAGTTAGGAAGGATTTTTTTAAAGTAAATAAAACACCCAAAGAGAAACTGAGAACAGATTAATCCAAGTACCTGGCACATGCTTGCAATCCCAGCTCCAAAGCTGAGGCAGGAAGATCACAAGTTCAACGCCATCCTAGGCTATATAACAAGACTATTACCTAAAACAAAACTACATGCTCTTACTGTGGTTCATGGTAGAGCTTCTCCTGCACACGCAGGCCCCGTGTTTAGTTGCCAGCACCATAAAATAATAAACAAACTGTGACCTAACAGTCGCAATCCTGATATATGCCACTGATAAACAGGCATTCATCTAAAACTTGTGCGTGACTTCATAATAGAGGAAAGACTCAAATGTCTTCCACCTGCCGAACTAATCAAGAAATTATGGTAACACCTTGCAATATAGTATAAAAAAGGATGACTCTCAAAAACATGGAAAGTAGTGGGGGGAACAGATTCAAAAGGTCACATTGTATGATAGAAACTACCCAGAAAAAGATACGGAAAGCATATTAGTGGTTAGTGGGGCTTGGGAGGGAGATGGGGTGACTGCTAATAGGCAAGGGGTTCATACCTTGGGCTACAGTTTCTGCATATGGACAGAAGTGATAATTAAACATCACTATGCAGTGTACTAACTTGGTCACTTCAAAGCTACTAATTAATTTTATGCTTCATGAACTTTACTCAGCCTGACAAAAGAATAGAGCTCCCCCAATTCCTGTACTTCAGCAACTGGCGAACTGCAGACTGTGCCTGAATAGCTTGTATGTAAATAGCAGCATCCTGTATACATTGTTACTTTGCTTCTTTTTTCCTGGGCAGAGAGTTTGAAGTGGATCCATCTGTACTACACACAAGCTAGTTTCTTTAGCAGAGTCCCAATCTGCTCCACTTTGTAGATGCCTGCTGGTTCACCTAGCCTTTCCTTATTTGCAGAAATTTAAGGTTTACTTTTTTCCCCAGCCTTTTGCTAATTTTAAACAAGGCTACTGTATTTTATATTTTTACTTTATTTTTAAAATTTATTAATTTGAGAGAAATTGAGAAAGGGGAAAGGCACGTATGTGTCATGACACACAGGTATTGGTCGGAAGACAACTTTCAGAAATCAGCTCTCTCCTTCCCCCATGTGGGCTTCTGGGGATCGAACTCAGGTCACCAAGTTTTCGAGCAGGTGTGTTACCTGCTGAGCCATCTCACTGGTCCTATATTTTACATGTTGCATGCAATATTCTTTTTCTATTTTTCATCTTATTTCGTTTGCATGCTGAGGATTGATTTCAGCCCCCCCCCATATCCGTGCCCACTTCTGTTCTCTTCAGTGCTGAGAGACAGACTAGTGCCCTGTCTGCTCAGTTACAAGGGATATGCATTTTCTCCTAGGTGCAGAGATAATCCCTGCTTGTTGCAGGAACTTCAAAGAATGCTGATCAAATCCTCCTGGCACCTCTTAGAAGCAGGGAGCCCCTCTCTGCCTCAGATCCCTGCTCCAGGACTCCCTAGCTTCAGACCCCACAGGCAGCTTTCCTGTGCAGCAGCCTGATTCCCATCACCCTCCTCTTCCTCCACCTGTTACTACCAAGCCCTAGCCATGGCTAGTCCCAGCAGGCACTCTCACGTAGTTCAGAAGGTGAGGGACTTCACATCACACATTCTGTTTTACACACAGCCCTGGCTCTGAGAAGGGAAGTGTGACTTGGCAAGTAGGTGGACAGAAATAGGAAAGGAAGGCTGGCACGGACCGGGGGCCATTTCATTTCTGTAATAATTGGTTATTGGATGCCATTACTTATCACACCAGACACTAACTGGCCTAGCTGCTGAACACAAGCAGTAAATGAAGCAGAAACTCATGTCCTGGAGTCCATCCACACTGTACTCGGAAAGAAGAAATCAGTAAGTATGTTACTTGTGATGTCTGGGGATATGGGCCAGCGAGGAAAGGCCTGTGTGTATAGTATGTAGCCTCTCACGGGCGTGACAGTATCTATTCCCCGGAGTCTTTCCAAGACTGGACCGGGGACAGTTGCTGTCAGATCTATATTGCCAAGGCTGGTCTTCAACTCTGGGGCTTAAGACTGCTCCCACTTCAGCCCTCCAAGTAGCCCTGATAATCACTTCGGGTAATTTCTTACCCCCTGAATCCCGCTGTCCACTTGAAACTGTCGAACACTGTGCTCTCCAGAACTTTCTAGCACTTGTCCTCTCTTCCATCCATAGGAGGCACGAACACGCCCCTGGCTGTAGTTCTTTGGTTAGTGGAGGAATCCTCAAACCAGTGGGATACTGATGTTATTTACTGGGGTATGGGCAAGTAGCCAATGGCTACACAGACACTGAAGAAAACCCCCCCTCTGCTCCCCACTTTCTGAGACAAGGTATCTCCGTACAGTTATGACTGCAATGGAGTTCGCTATTGTTGACCGTGCTGGCCTGAACTTGAAGGGATTCTCGTGCCTCAGTCTCTCAGATGGCACCATGTCCAACTGATCAATATCTGTTATCTTCAAGTTCATTAACTTGTCAATGTCTATCTAGTGTCATGTGCATGCACCTATGCTTGCATGTGGAGGCCTGAAGCTGGAGGACGTGTGTCTTCTTTAATCATCCTCTACTCTTATGTGTATGTTTTTGTGGTTGGATTTTCAGAAGGATGTGTGTACAGGGTACATGTGCGATTAAGGGAATCATCCTTGATTGCTCGTCCACCTTACTGTTTCGACCCTTGGTCTCTAATTAAACCCAGAAGAAGCCATTAGGGCCAGTCTAGCTGGACAGCTTGCTCTGGGGATTCCCAGGCTCCGCCTTCCAAGGCTAGAATTACAGGTGGGTCTCCACACTTTAACATGAGATGTGGGGATCCAAACTCAGGTCCCTTTGCTTCAGTTAAGGACTTTAACCACTGAATTATCTCCTCAGATCTACTCTCCACTTTTTATTAAGACATCTTGCCTTGGGGACATCTTGCCTTTTTATTAAGACATCTTGCATTTAGCTTCCTGGGCAGCTGCCACATCTGCGTAGCTTTTACAAGACTTCAGGGAATCTGAACTCTTCACACTTGGTGAGCAAGTGCCTCATCCTCTAAACCATATGCCCAACTCCTCACCTTTCAGACTTGTTTTCAATCTCTCATACTTTTGATATCTGTATCTCCTAATTCTATGGATGAAGTCAATGAACTCCACAAAGTTGTCCTCTGATCTCCACATATGCGCCACAAGACACACACACACACACACACACACACACACACACACACACACACACACACACGATAACAAAATAATAAATGAAGGTTAAGCAATCATTAACTTTTTTCCTCCAGTGTTGGGAAGTTGAACTTACAGTCTTGTGCACGCCAAGCAAACGCTACTCCCCACATCTAATCATTAAAAAAGAGGGAAGTGTGGTGGCTGGCCTGATTGTAACCCTCCTGCAAGTTGGAGAAAGAAGGGGGTATGAGGAGTTTAAGGCCATCTTCTGCTTCTTAGCAAGCTGGAGGCCTGAGCCTGCCTCGAAAAACAAAAACAAACCAAAAAAACCCCAAAGCGGCAGGATGGATGATCGTGCACGGGTGAGGTGCCTTCCTGAAAACCTGAGACCTGAGTTTGATCCCAGTAAATCCACAAGCTGGACTCCTGAAAGCCCCCAATTTCCACCTGCGGACTCCCGCAGGCATGCTCACACCTTTTCTATCAAAGGAAGGAGGGGCAATAGAAATTAAGTGAAGCACTTTTCATAAGGGAAAAAAGGATATGTTCAGAATTTATTGTAATGTTGTTTAAAATATGCATTAAAAAAAGACGAGAAGGAAGTACTAATCTTGCTCATTAGACGGCTGGATTGTTCTCCAAACTATTTTTAGAGCTTCCTGTATTTACAAAGAGTGCACGTTATCCATAAATAAACAGGACTGGTGGAATTATATCAGTGGGTAAGGTGCCTGCCCACAAATGTGGCAACCTGAGTTTGATACCTAGGCGCCCACATAGTAGAGAGAGAAATGACTTCTGAAAGTTGTCTTCTGACCCCACCCCCATGCGTATGCTCTCTCTTTGAAAAAACATTAAAAAAGAAAATAAACATTACTGAATTATTACTTTAAAAGAATTTCCAATTTCCTGACAAGGCATAAATGGGGGGCCCATTGTGGCTGTGATATCATCCTCCATTTCTTCTGGCCTCAGCTTCCCTATCTATAAAACGGAGACCAGAACTACAAGCTGAGAGCCCCCTTATTTGTGAAAAACTCAAACCATGCAGGGACTACCTAAGTTCAGAAAATTGAATAGGATCCTCCTCTGGGAAAAAGCAGAGCGAGGGAAAGAGAGGAGGAAAGAAGGCTATTCGCAGGCGGGTGGGAAAGTCCGTAGGCGGGAGTGGTGGAGGTACGGAAGGGCCCACAAGATTGTTAACATCTGGTGAAGCTGGAAAGAGAAACTGTAGCCATAGAACCGATACAAGCAGGGCTTGAACCAAGTGTTGGCAATGAGGTGATGGAGAACGGTGGTCTCCGGGCAGCAGTCGGGGCTCGATAATTATTCACCCAATGAGCGAATATGTCACTGGGAAAGATCTGGCCTATCTTCAAGCCTCAGTTTACTTACCCAGGAGATGACAGGTTAGGAGAGAGACAGTAAATTATCAGGGCGACTAGCCACAGCACGGCTCTCAAATATGGTGGAGTCAAATCTCTTTAGCAGTCGACACAAAGAGATTCAGCCACCATCCGAAGGTCTGCGATACCCGCTGGTCCGGGGCGCAAACCGAGTTTTTCGAAGTCCACTGCTTCTGAGCGCGGGTTCCTGCCCCAAACCCGTCTGCCAAGATCGTGGGGCTAAGTCAGGGAAGCCGATCACACCCGGGGACCCCTGACCCCGGCGGCCTCCCCTCACCTCTCGGCTTTCCAAGGAGACGTCTGGACGTGATCCCTCAGGTCGCAGCAGGAAATCAGGAATCGGGGTGCCTGGGCAGAGGCTCCGCGGGGCACTAGAAGCTGGTGCGTTTTCGTACCCGCACAAGGTGGACGCTGGTTTTCACGAGCTGCAGGAGGGGGCCGGGCCGATCAGCTTTTTCAGCAGAAAACAGATCCCGCCCAAGACCGCGTCCTAGCGACCCCTGGGTGGGAGCCCGCTCTCCCCTCCCCCAGTCTTGGTCTTCGGAAATGGAGCGGAAAAAGGCGCCGGGAGGTGAAAAGTCCTAAAAGCAGGATGAGGGTGGCGCACCAAACCTTCCAAGTCATTCAACATACACACACACCCGCGCTCGGGGCCAATAACTATTAAGGTCCCCACACTGTCCCCGCCACCCTAAGAATCTTTCCCAGGCAGGAAAGAGTTTGCATTCTAACCCCAAGGGCGAGAAGCTTGAGGCCAGAGAGAGGAAGTGATTTCCTCAAGGTCACAAAACTAAACAACTCCAAGCCGGGGCTGAAGATCAGGTGTTCGCCGTCCTCCCGCTTCTCCGCCTCTTCCATCCGCGCGGCGCTCAGGAGTGAAGCCCACCTACAGGGGTCAGGCAGGAACTTGGGGGGATGATCTGAGCGAGCGGAACAGCCTTGACCCTAGACCGGGATGTACACAGAGACCACGACCCGCGGGGGGCACCCCCGCACCGCACCGCCGCCGGGCGGGGATGCAACGTGCCAGGCACCCCGGCGCCACCTCGCGCGGGCTGGGACCGCGCGGCTCCTTTAAGAAAGTTCGCTGGAGTTCATCAAAGTTTAAAAACCCGCCGTGGAGGAGAGAACGGGGAGATGTGTGGGAAGAACCGAGATATGAGCGAGCGCGAGAGAGATCTGACCCGGGCAGAGGAGAGGGGAAGACGCCCGACCCCAGAGGCCGGCACGCCGCGGTCCCGGCCGGGGCGAGCCCACGGTGGGCGGCGGGGATTGGCTGCGCGTTCCCCCGGAGACCGCGGGAGGCGGGGGAGGGGCTGGCCGGGCCCCAGCTGAGGCCGGTTCCGGAGCCCGCCCCCTCCCCCGGCGCCCGCCCCCCGCCGCCGCCGCCTCGGGCGCACTCGCCGGGCCGCAGTGAAAAGGCGGAGGCGGCGGGCGCTCGGGCTCCGCTGCGCTTCCCGGCGCCTCCTTCGCCCCGCCGCGCCCCTCCCCGCTCCCCGCACGCGCCCCACTTCATGGGACCCCCACGGCCCTGACGCCGCGGCTGCCCCTCTCCCGGGCTCGCCAGCCTCGCGGGGCGCACGGCTCGTCCACCTCGGCGCCCGCAGCGGGGCGCCGCGCTCGCCCTCCGCGTCCCGTCACCCCCTCCGCCCTCCTCCCCACCATGAGCGCCCTGAAGCCGGACGGCGAGCACGGCAGCGGCGCGGGCACCGGCACGGGCTCCGGCGGCAGCCTGGAGGACGAGGTGGGTCTGCGGCCGCGGGACGGGGCGCGTGAGGCGCACGCGGCGGTGGGCGCGCGAGCGAGGGCGCGTGCGGGGCCTGGCGGCGCCGCGCGAGGTCGGTCCGGCCGGCGCTCCGGGCGCCTTCCCGCCGCTGCCCTTCGCCCGGGAGGAGCGGCTCGTGTCCGGCCGGCGGGGGCGTGAGGCCTGGACTGCCCCGCCGGGGCCCGGCATTGTCTCCCTGCCCTCCCGGGCGCGGAGAGGGCGCGCGCCGGCCGTGCGTCCCGCAGGGGGCTCGCGGCGCTCCCACGCTGCCTGCCCGTGCGGCCCTCGTTCCCCAGCCGGGGCCTGACCGGCTCCCCTTCCTTGGAGGCGCACCTCCTGGGTGCCCGGCTGCCGGGAGCCGCCGGTGATTAGCGCGGCGGGCGGCGCCTTCACCCTCCAGCCTTTCCCACCCTGACCCCTCGTCGTGACCTTGGAGGCTCGGCGGGCCGCCCTGAGCCTGGATTCCCAAGAACTGGGGTTTGGGTGGGAAGATGGGTGCTCCTCGCAGTTCGAAAACCTGGGCTTGGGGAAACCTGGGCAGTTTAGAGTTGGGAAAAAGAAAACTAAAGCTTTTGAGTATTTCCTGGCCTCTTGTTTCGACCTGGTAGCTAAGCCAGCCCCCCAAAACTGGCCCGAGTGTTACCCTCCACGGAGAGATGCCATTGTTTATCCGCCCACTCCATGCTAGAAGCTGGGGCCTCGTGTTGTCCCCAGCAGCTTGGCGGCTTAATGGGATGGTGAGGAGGACGTAAGGGTGGGGTGGGGTTTGGATAAAAGACTTAAACGTGGTAGCAGCACATGGGGAGTTAAGCAGGCAGACTGGTGTGGGGACAGGCTTCTCACCCTGCTGTGTCACTCCAGGACTGAGAGACCCTTCCTGCTCCGCCCTGGCATGTTCTTGCCCAGGAAACCAAGGGTCAGTTATCCAGCATGAGCTCCCTTCCCCTTGGTGTGGGTAGAAACCGCAGAGGCCTGCCTGTCGCTAGCAGGTTGTGCTGTGGGGCTGGTGTAGAATGGCGCTCATACCCACTGTTGGACTCATAGCACCTCAGATGCCCGCCACCCGGCCCAGTACCAATGGCATAGATCTGGAGATCTGCTTTGTAGGGGAAGAGGCAAGGAACTAACTGTATGCAGTTCTTCGCTCTCAGGGTGGAAAGGGGTGGGCCTGTTTGTCTGCTAGTCCTGGTGTGGTGGTGTGGTTTTTTGTTTCTGTGGGCTTTGTTCTCTTTAAACCCTAATGGCCGGCTGTGGGCTTCTTCATCTCATCCTCACTATGGTTAAGAATCTTGTCCTAAAAGTTGGGAGAGCGATTGGGTGTTGCTGGTGAGTTTAGGTCTCTGCTTGCTTTTCCATTCACTTCAACTGAAATTGGGGCAGGGTAGTGCCATCTTTTGGGCAAGGATATGTCTGTTAAGGAATTGACTTTAGCGGTGGGCAGGCTGACTCAATGCCCAGCCCCTTTGCTCTGGGTGAGAGTTAACCATGGGGCCACGTCGAAGTCTTGGGGAAAGTATTTGAGGTCTTGGCCACTGTGTGACAATCGCCTTTCTGGGCAAGAGGACAAGACCTTCAGGAAGTAGTTCTCCTGGCCGTGCCACTGATGGTTCATGGTCGTTCTGAGTGGTACCCTCAAACAGGCATGTAGACCTGTGTTTACCGAGTTCTAAAACAAGGGCCTGGGGGAGGGTGTCTCCTGGAACTCAGTGTCTGTCTTTGGTCTGGAGAGAATAAGAGTCACTCCTAGCCCTGTACAGCCTTCTGTTAAGCATTCCATCTCATTTCGGTGTTTTGGGCTAACACTGGTCTCATACTCCTTGGCTGAATTGGTCCTAAGGCAGTGAGTTCCACCATCTCTAAGCCGGCTGTGATGTCAGCATTGGTGGTGTGCCACCCCGGCTGACCCAGGGCTATCTTTCCAGTCAGCTATTGTGACCACCATAATTACTTGCCTCTTAAAGGTGACAGGGCATTGGGATGGATGAAGTGGGGGAATAATGTTCCCTGGTTCCAGGAGAGGTACCCCTGAGGCTGCTTAGGGGGTTCAATCATACCATAAGCATTAGGTTCCACTTCTGCACCAGAGGTTTATAATACAGGTGAAAGATAACACAGATTTGGGGGCGAGAAGGATTTGCAAGAAAGTGGTAGTGTGAATACAATAGTAGATGAAATAAAAGGATGTCAGCACATGGTACCTACCAAGGGTTAAGGGTCAGCTCTCTCTGAGGTGTAGGGGTTTATAAAAGATACTTTTAAAAAGTTGGTGGGAACTCTTGGCTAACTAAGCAGTAGTCTGCTATGTTGCAGCAATAGGCAAGTGCCCATGTTATGAAAAACCCGAGATCATGTAGGGTGAGGAGGAAATTGCCATTTTCTTGCTACTTGGGAAAGAGATGTGTTAAAAGCTTTGCTAGCCTTGGAAAGCGAAGGACACCAGGGAATTAAGGGGAGAAGCTGAATGTCCTGTTTGGTCTAGGGCTGTACTGGTTGTATTATTTTCCAGGTGGGTCTTGGTGGAGCATTAGATAAGGTCTTGGTGAGTGTGAAAACCCTGCTTTAGATGGTCGATCTCTGAAGCCAGGCAAGTTCTATCCTAGTGATTCTCCAGGGATGGCTGGTCAGAAATGTAAGTAGATGTTAGTTACCTGTTTATACAGCCTTGCTCCTTAGCCCAGGATGGTCAGGAACTATGCAGCCCAGGGTGACCTCAAACTGAATCCTCCTGCCCCAGGCTCCTGTGTGCTGGGATTGCAGATGTGTACTAATATACTTGACTATTTTTCATTGTTATTTGGATGGCTGTTTGTTTTAGTATATGTTTTATTATTTATTTGAGAGAGGAGAGGAGGGAAAGAACATTCATACTGCCAGGATGATGTGCAGAGTGGAAAGATCTGGGTGGAGCTCAGAGGACAATTTTTCTGGAAGTGGGTTCTTTCTTGCCACCATGTGAATTTCCAGGGATTAATTAATCTCCAGGTTTTGAAGTTGGTGGTTTACTGGCCCAATGGCTGGTTTTGTTTTTAAATTGTTGACTGCCATTCATAAAGCTACTCATAATTAACAGGTATAAATTGGTGAGTTTAGAGATTTCATGACAGATTTTTTTGTTTTAGATACTGAGTTTGTTTAGATTACTTGAGTCAGGAGTGTAAATTTCTAAGATAGAAGCCAAACCAGACCCCTGAGAAAGAGCTTAGTCGGGAGTGAGTCTTTGTTCTTCAAGTTCATCCTCATTTACATATCAAGTTCAGGGCTTTTGTAGGGTTCTTGAGAGACCCTATCTCAGAATCCCCCCATCCCCCTCCACACACACACCTAGGATATCTTATCTTGGTACTTGCTTGCAGACTCTTGAGGGAGGGGACATACCTAGAAGCATCTCACTGGTAGTGGATCCAGGAAGATCCAGGCTCAACTCCTCTCCAGTGCCGTTTGTGTATCTACCTCTCCAGTGACCTAATAAGAGGCTGGACTGAGAGCCTGTTTTGTAGCGTTTGGGCAGAACAGGTCTCCATCTTATATCACAACAGCCCTATGAAGTAAGTACATTATCCTCACATGTATAAGTGAGTAAACTGAGGCAGGAAACTGGGACTTGCTTGCAGAGTTAGTACAGTGTCGTATAATGCAAATAATTGTTCTTTTCCATTAGGTTGCCAGCAGGGAACGGGTGAGATGGAAAAAGTGTCATTAGTTTTGTTTTCCGGCTTCTCTCTCTGCTGGGGATCAAACTCAGGGGTTCATACATGCTGGGCCAGTGCTCTGTGACTTAAGCTGAACCTCAGTTCTGCAACCAGTTTGGAGGGCTGAATTCTACCAATATTGGTGTCCCAGATAGAGACTCCCAGAGATAAGTCCATGTTGTTTTTCAGGGGGAGAGGAGATAGCTGGCAGTATCCCCAAACTGGACAATAGAAGATGTTGAACTGCTACCAGGAAATGTATTTATCACTGGTATTTATTTGTCACTGTCTGGGAATAATAAAAAGAATTCAGTTGTCTTTTATGTTCTCTACATAGAGCTGATGGCTTTGAGGTGCTGCGTGCCTCTTGACAAAATGAGTGATACTTGCTGTCTAGAGGTTGCTGCCATTCTATCGGCATTCTCCAGCAGGTTCTCAATCCCTCCTTCCCTGTATGTGTCCCATTCAGTGTTTGCAAGTGCTGGCTTCCCACGGCTTCCTCTCTGGGTTGGTGCGACAAGTCTTGTGGGTAGAGGCTCAGCAGGGGTTGAAGCTGCCGCCCTTGCTTTGTTCCCAAGAGACTCATCTTATTGGGTCTTGGAGAGGAGGAAAAGTTAGGACTTTTGAGCTCTTGGTCCACGATGGTGGGGAATTGGTTTGCCGGGTAGTGGTGTGGCTGGTTCCTGCTAGATTCTGCAATGCCATTGGTTACAGGCAGCAGCCCTATTTAAATACAGCATCAGCTCTCCATCATCTAACTGTGGCTACCCCTACCCAGGAAGATGCTCATACCCTTGGCAGAGCCCGTTTAACTTACGCTTCAGAAACCATTCTGCCTCGAGGTGCAAACCAAAAACCACAGCTTGAACACCACCTGACAGGGACCATATCCTCCTTTTTGCCTCTTCCCACATTCCGCCTTTGACTGGAGAAAGTAAGTTTACCTCTGAAGTGTGCCAAGGCTGGACGCCTGGAGGAAGTGCCAGGGCAGGTGGAACTAACCCACTCCTTGTCAGAACTGTCCGAGGCACAATGGAACAGTGGATCTGGAGTGTAGCAGGGGCTGAGTAGTAAGAGGGGTTGCCCAGTTCCGTCCTCCATGACGACTCACAGCCTGGAAGCAAGAGGCCCTTGACTGTCAGGAGCTATCAAGGCTGCGTTGGACTCGGAGAAGGGCTTGATGGTGGTCCAGCCCCCTTCCCACACAGGAACGGACTTACTGCTTTGATTTGGAGGGTAGGGACAGGAGCGAGCGAGAGTTAGGAAGATACTGGAAAGAGCCTAAAGCCATTTTGAGAACCATGGGGGCTGTGAAGACTCTGTACACCCCAACTTCCGCCTGGGCTGTTACTGTGTTTTTCTTTTTCTTTAGGCAGCTTGCTGTGTAGTCTAGGCTGGCTGCATTTGGAATGTATGTTGGAAATGGAACCCATTTGTAGCCCAGATTAACCTTGCAGTCAAAATCTTTCTGCTGCACCCTCCCAAATCTAGTCCTATTGCAGTTACATGTTCTTGCCCTAGTCAAAGGGGGGGGACTGAGTCTGCACTCCTGTGGAAGTCAGGACAGCTTTCAGAAGTCAATTCTCTTCCACGATAAGGGTTCCAAGAGTCGAACTTGGGGCTCTGTGGACTTTGTAACAAGTACTTTTCACCACCTAATCATGTTGCTCTCTCCCCTTTTGATTTAATTTGGGAAGGTGTGTGTGTGTGCCAGCGCATATGTAAGCGTGTTTGCGCTTGCCTTGTAGAGACACAGGGTTGATGTAGGATGTCTTCTTTTTTTTTTTTTTATTCAATTGTGCGTGCGTGCGTGCGTGCGTGCGTGCGTGCGTGCGTGTGTGTGTGTGTGTGTGTGTGTGTGTAGAGCCACGGGAACCACCATGGACCACCTCTACCTCCTCCTTGTTTACTCTGCCCCGGGATTCACAGGCTCCGCCCTACCAGGACCAAAAACGCAGGCCGCCCCCACTTCCGCCCGGCGTCTATATGTGGGGTCTAGGATCCGAACTCAGGACCTTCCACCTCCAAGGCAGAGGCTTAACCCCTGAGCCACCTCTCCAGCCCCAGGGTGTCTTCTTTAATCACTCATTCGCTGGTTTTTTCCTGCATGTTTGTCCGGAGGGAGGGGGCATGTGTGTGTTTTGTGCATGCTTGTGAGGGGGAGGAGGGCGTCAGATGTCTTCCTCTATCACTACCTGTCTATTCCTTTGCTTTGTGTTGAGAGAGAGAGAGAGAGAGAGAGAGAGCATGCGCATATGTATACATGGAGATCAGAGGACTTCAGAAGTCATTTCTCTTTCCATCCTGTGGGCTTCCCAGGAATCAAACTCAGGTCCTCGCACTTGCAAGTAGGGTACTGAGCCATCTCGTTGGTCCCTATTCTTTTGATTTTGAGCCTGGGGTCTTTCCCTAAACCTGGAGAATGGGTCTCACTCTGGACCCCCAGCTAGGCTGGAAGTCAGCAAGCCTGGGCCATCCCGTGTGCTGTCTCTGCTTCCCCTGGTGCTGGGGTTTACAGACACAGGTTTGCAGACAGACTTACAGACATGGACTTACGCCTCACTTGTTACGTGGGCGCTGGGATCCAAACTCATGTTTGTGCAGCAAATACTTGGCCCACTGAGATCTCTTCCTCTTGACATAGAGTTGCATTCAGAGCTAGATACACCCTGCAATGGAGAGAGTGTAACGTGTGAGTAACAAAGGAGCTCGCATCCCCAAAGCAGCTCTGTCCCAAGCAGAAACCCTCTCCTGCCAGAAGCACAGTGCTCACAAGCGTTTCCCTGGTTGAGCTCCGCTGCTTCTGCTCTGGTGACACGTCTGGGGCTCGGCTGTGTGTGCTCAGGACGGCACAGCATCCTGGTCCAAGGATTGGCGGTTGTGGAGTGCAGGGGTTGAGAGTGCAGTCTTGGATCTAGGCCCTTCTCGGAGGTGGTTTATGACAGTGGTAGCAACTGCAGTCCTTGCCAGGCACATAGACAGGTGATAGCCAACTGCACAGCACTAAGAGGAATGGGAAGAGGTGAAGCTACGAGGCCTCCATGCTGGGGATCCCCAAGGATCTGGCCCCCGGCTGTGTGTAGAGCCACCGAAAAGCAGCCCCCCCAACTGCATTGTCTTCAGCCGGCTGCTGTGGAACCATCAGCACCTGGCTCTTGGTTTGCTCTCGTTTTGGGCATGAGATGTGGGTCAGTGCCCAGGACGGGACTTCACTCGTGGTGTTCGTAGCAACGAAGCCGTCTTCTCCCGGCTAGTAGTGTGGAGGATGAGGCTGACATTTTCTTACTTTGTATGTAGACCTACCACGTCCCTTCCTTTAGAGAATTGTTTATTACCCAATTTGTCCTTTCGGCCGTCCCCATTCCTACACAGTCACCATTCTAGGATATGTTGTATGGGCTGTAGGGGAAGAGCCCCAAACTTTACAAGCTACTTGGACTCGATGACCCCTCCTCCCCCCACCACCCAGTCAGGTATCTAATCCCTGAGCTGGTTTGTCTATAAAACATGCAACAGGTTTATCCACCTGTTACAACAAAGGGAATGTCGGGACCATAAACTGGTGGTCAGCGCATGCGAATGGGTGTGACTACAAAGTGTGGCCGGGACAGACCAGGGCCTCCCGGCCAGCCTCTGAGGATGTGGTTTAGGGCTGGAGTTTGCAGGGCAGGCACAGTGCTCGCATAGACCCGGAGGCCTGGGACTTACACCAGGTCAGGGCAAGGGATGGTGGAGGTAAACTGTGAGCAGGGTTGGACCCCCGGGGGACCTGGGCCGTCTGGAGCTCCTGTAGGGAAGAGGGCAATGTACGTTCTCCGAGCACTGAGCCCCAGGAAGCCTGCCTTTGGGCTCACGCCTGCTGCCTGGTTGTACGCACACTGCTGTCTCCTGCCCGCGTCCTTGTTCCGTGCCTTATAAGTCCCGGGTCTGCGAGCCATGTTGTCACATTCCATCCACCTCGCGTCAAGTGGCCCCACTCAGAGGGCTTTCTTTCCCCTGGGAGGGGTGAGAGCAACCTGCTTGTGCCAAGCCTAAGTCTAGGACCCTTCCATACAGAGCCCTACACACACACATACCACAAAAAAACTTGGCAACTGAGATCAGAATGTGGCTGCTCTTTAGTTTCTTCCTGGCAACCTCAGAAGTAACTGGCACACCTAACTCCCTCCTGCCAGACTAACCTGCCAGGCCCTGTTCACCATCTTGTCTTTTTTTTTTTTAAACCACCTCTTTTGCTTCCTCAGCAGAGGAAGACAGGGTGTCTGTACCTCAGCTGCGTCTTGGTCACCTTCTACCACCCTGTACGAGGAGTGTGTGTCCTTGAGGTCCTCGCCACCAAACCTGGGCATCTGGCTGCAATCGCAGGAACCTACATGAATGATGCCGAGAATCGACTCCCTCACGTTGTCCTCTGACCTCCAACGTGTGCTGGGGCCCAGACACATGCACAAATAAGTAGATGTAAAAACATTAAAAAACATTAAATTAGAAAGGGGGGAAGGGATTCTGTCAGGATGGGCCCAGCCACACGAGGCTAAAGCAGGAAGAACACTCACGCCCTTGAGTTCAGAGCCTGCCTGAGAACGTAGTAAAACCTAATGTGGAAAGAATCTGGTATTTAAAATGTCGGAATAGGAAGGAACTGAGGCTAGTGCAGCCCACTTCTGAGGACCGACGCGAGAGGGAAGGCTTGCATCCACTTGTCACTGCTAATGACAGGCTGGAACCCAATCTAGACCCCCTGATAATTGTGGAAGGCCAGTCTCAGGAAGTGGGGCCCGTTGGCTGTGTCCTCGTGATCAGTGGGGTTTCCTTCCCCTTGAGAGATCATATTGTAACTCAATGCGATGGAGCGACATCTTACCAGGACACCGAGCATCTTAGAGCCGCAGACTCCCCGTATAGTCTGGAGCCCACCCACCCATGCGTATGAAGGGCTTGGGTTTGCTCCAGCACCCCAGCTCCTGCCCAGAGTCAGTGGGACCCCAGGTCCTACACACATAAGGTCTGTGTGTCCTCTTGTTCTTCCCTATCATTGTGACTGTTTCTTATTTGGGGGATGGGACAAGACAGGGCAGCACAGCGCTGTGTGGCTCTAACCGTGCCATCCCCCACCCCCCAGTGTTTTGCAAGATGTCTGTTGTCTTTGCTCTGAAGGGGGGGGAGGTGCATGTCTCTGGATACCCGAGGCTGATCCTGCAGCGGTCTGAGCAGATCACCATGAGATCTGCCTCAGGAGCCAGGCACCTGGGACCCCCGAAGCTACTTGCATGTGCAGTGACTGCCGGCAGCTCGCTGGACCCCTGGGCCCTGGTTTTCTCATCTAAAAATAAGGTTTCTTCCAGCTCAAATAATCTTATTTAGGTTACTGCTGAGGGC
This sequence comes from Typhlomys cinereus, assembly GCA_023101885.1. Lineage (NCBI taxonomy): Eukaryota > Metazoa > Chordata > Mammalia > Rodentia > Platacanthomyidae > Typhlomys > Typhlomys cinereus. Next base: position 1,622,556 of record JALPQD010000337.1, read on the forward strand.
CGGGAGTGGGAGAAGGATGTGGGAAGGGCTTATAAGAGTCTTGTTTTTCCCTGTTTGGATTTCCCTCCTCTCCCCACCCCCCTTCTAAGTAGTGTTTTCCATCCAAATGATACCAGGGGCCTTCGCGCCCAGCGGCGAGTAGGCGGCCCTGGAGCAAGTAGTTGCTTGAGCATTGATGGAGTAGATGGTTCAGCAGTTTTTCCTTTCAAGCTTGAATTCTGACTTTTAGAGATGCTAAAAGATTTCTGGGGAGGGAGGGGGGTGTAGCTCAGTGGGGGAGCATTTGGCCAGGGTGTTTAAGACCCTGGGTTCAGTCCTCAGCACTATGAAAAAAACAAAACCAAAAAAGGAGCTTTTTTTTTTTTAATTAAGTTTCCTTTGTTCCTTCTTTTCTTTGACTGTTTTGAGAAAGAGTCACAGTACATAGCCACGCCAGGCTGGAGTCCAGGATCCTCCTGCCTCAGCCTCATGGGCCCTGACATACCTGCTCAAGAATATGTTTAAAAAAATACATATTTTTGGGCTGGAGGGATGGCTCAGGGCTTAAACGTCTGCCTCACAAGCAGAAGATCCTGAGTTTGGATGACAGGTCCCACATAAAAATGCCAGGCTGAAGTGGCAGTAGCCTGTACTTCCAGTTCTGTTGGGCAGAGCCTGGAAAATCTCAGAGAGAACCAAAAAGGAGGTAGTAGCAATCCTGGATGATTCTCATAATCACCCTTGATCCTCCACAGGGACATACAGTGTCCTCTGATAGATACACACACACACACAGCGAGTACACAGAAAATAAATAAAAGTTTAAAAAAGTTTCCAAACCGGCATGGTAGTTGCGTGCTACGTAAAAGGATCAGGAGTTGAAGGCCAGTGTAGGCTGCAGCAAGTTGGAGGCCTGCCTGAGAAAGAGAATCTGTAATGTCAGTAATCTGGTGGAGGGAGGACGATCAGGAGTTCAAGGCCATCCTCAGCCTAAAGCAAGGTCCTGGCCTGCCCTAGGCTATGTGAGAACCTGTCTGAAGAACAAAACAAGCCACTAAAAAAAAAAGGGGAGGGGGTCAGGAGGCTGGGTGGATGCTGTAGCCCAGTTAGTACACTGCTAACATTGAGGAGCCTGTGGTTTTGCAAACTGGATGTGGTAACATAGACCTACAGCTAGCACTGGGAGGGCGGAAGGAGGGTCAGAAGTTCAAGGCCAGCCTGGGCTACTTGAGTCTCTCTCTCTCTCTCTCTCTCTCTCTCCCCCCCTTCCCCCCCTGTCTGTCTGTCTCCCTGGTAGGAAGTTCCTGTTGCCAAGAGTTGGGCTCTCCTGGACGTATCTTCTCCCAGGGTCTCCCCTCCTGTGGAAGGCAGACTGCTATATGAGTGGGATTTCTGGGGTGCAGGGTAACCCTGGTGTTCTTCATCAACATTTTTGGTGGAGAAAGATCTATTGCGTGGTGATCCTTAAATCCAGGGTCCTGGGTGTTTGAAGGTAAGTTAAAAAGTAATGGCTGTGGATATCCCATTGTTTTTGAAAACAGTGTCCATTGATGTTTATGAACATCAAGTGTTTGATTTTTGATATGAAGTTGGTCTTTTGGGTGTAAAAGGTTGTAGAGAGGAGCTAGGCGTGGTGGCAGCAGGACAATCGGGTCATCTTCAACTCCAGGCTAGCTTGGACTATGTGAGACCCTTATTTCAGGAACCAAAAAAAGATTGGGACGAGTAAGAGTCCTCGGTCTTGGCTCTGCCCCTCTTAGCAGAAGTCAGAGCTGGCGAGCACCTGATCGCCACCATGTCTAACCAAGTGTAGCTCCTCTTTACTGGACGGGGAAGCTGGCCCCACATCAGGGTCCTTCCTTCGTTGAGATTGGCTCAGCTTCTTTCCTCTGGACAAAACACCCCCTCTAATTGCCCCTGCAGGACCCTCGTGAGCCCCTGGAAGGTAGGAGTCCTGAGCAGCTGCTGTTAAAGAGTCTGATGTTGCTTTATGCCCTCAGTGGTGGGCAGGGGCCCCTGGAGGAATCTTCAGGGCCTAGATCATGTCAGACAAGCTGGTTGGATTTGTGCTGTTGGGCAGGTGTCCTGGGGGTGGTCACTAGCACCTTGTCCCTAAAACCTCCATCATTCTTTTCTTTCTTTCTTTTTATTTATTCATTTGTTCGTTCATTCATGTGTGTGCGTGAGTATGTGTGTGTGTGTAAGGGGTAGGTGGGTGGGTGGGTAGAACCACCATGGACCGCCTCCACCTCCTCCTTGTTTACTCTACCTGGGATTCACAGGCTCCGCCCTACCAGGACCAAAAACGCAGGCCGCCCCCGCTTCCGCCCGGCGTCTATACGTGGGGTCTAGGATCCGAACTCAGGACCTTCCGCCTGCAAGGCAGAGGCTTAACCCCTGAGCCACCTCTCCAGACCCATCTTTAGCTCTTTAAACAAACGTGTTTGTCAGAAGGAAGAACCTCACCGATCTTTAGATGTGAGTGTGTTTATAGAGCTGCTTCCTCCGTTAGAAGTAGACCTCTGGCAGTCATTGAACAGCCTGGTGGTGCACACCTGCGATCCAGCGCGTGGAGGTTGGAGTTCAAGACCAGAGTTCAAGACCAGTTTGGGCTGCATGAGACCCTGTCTCAGATGGAACAAAACACACAAAAAAGGAATCCTGACCCGGGCCAAGAAGGGAAACCTGGGTGGGGCCTGTGGTCCAGATCTTCCTGATAAAGGACTGGGCCAATCCCCCTATTAGAATGAGACAGGAAGATTAAGAATTTCCTATTTTATCTGTGGGGGTGGGTCCCTAAGAACAGGGTGAAGGTAGGGAGCTGCCCTCCTCTCCCCCACCCTGGGCAGTGGGAATGAGACTGGCTGGGAGAAAGCGTGAAAGAACACACAGACCTTCCTTTCTGAAGGCCGCTGTGGGCCTGGACAGCCCAGGAAGTTGGCAGGAGCAGCTGCCTGTTAGTATGGACTGTCTGTGGCCCTACCACCCTGGGCACACCCTGTCTTGTCTGTGGTGTGGACTTGACAGGTAGGAACCAGAATTTTCCAACCACCCTACTTCCAGGAGCTGGGGGGGCTGTCTTAAGAGACGAGCCTTAGGAGTCCCGGAGCCTAAGGAACAGTTGTGACAGAAGCTAGTCAGTCCCCTAAGCAGGATCCTCATCCATGTGAAATTGGCTGTTCAGCAGGTTCCACTACACGTGTTTCTCAGCATGTACCATCTTTTGGGGGGACCCACGGGCTCTCCGTTCTTTACCCTGGTTACCCACTCTACCAACTACACACATACCCTCCAGCTCTGCTGAACCTATACGCCAATGGGTCTAGCTGGGTCTGCTCTTATCCTAAAAGTGATTGTTCTAGAAGACCTATGGTGGTTCTTTACCGCTCAGAATAGGGAGACAATCCTTATCTCATAGTATAGTAGTAGCTCCGTGAGGAGAGGAGTCCAAGAAAATGAGTTTAGGTACTTTCTGGAAGCCTGGGGGATTATGTGTAGTTACGCTGTCTTGAGATAATTGGAAGGATGTGCGTGCTCGTTAAACCTCTTGCACTGGGCTTGTGGAGGGCGGGGAAAGCGTGGCTCAAAGGATAAAGGCTTCTGTATGCAAACCTGGTGACCAATCCCCAGAGTTTATAGTCTAGCAGGGTGTCATAGTTGGGTACAGGTGTCAACTTGAGAGTTGAGGGTTTGAGCTCCAGGCACGTTTGTAGAGAATTGATGGGTGAGTTAAGCCCAGAGCAAACCTGCAGGAGATTGTCAGACATGCTGATCTGGCAAGTAAGGATCGTCCCCCTCTCTCAGCCGTTATATAGAGATGGTGCGGCCTGTTCCCTCGGCCTTGGTGTTGGCGTGAGCTCTCCCGTCAAGCTGGACTGAGAACTGTAACTAAATAATCATAAGAGAATAAATCCCTTGTTCCCTTAGGCCATTTGATGGCCCTTTATCAGCAACCATGCAGGCAAACTGCAACACAGGGCATGAGTTTTTCTGTGGGCTTTTTTTTTTTTTTTTTTTGCCTTAGTGTCATCCAATTGTCAGAGCTGAACCTTACCTACATCAGGTCCACCACACTCCCAGTTACCCTAAGACTGACACCAGAAAGTGCCACAAGTGTCTTGTGGTGGTCTGAGATGCAAGATTGGTTGTTGAAGCCACATGACTGCCTATATTAGGCACCTTGACTTCTTTTCCCTCTCACGGTGGCTAGAGCGTTCTCCTTCATGGGGCGGGGGTACCCCTCCTTCAGGGACCCGGGTTTCCTGGAGTTGCACTAGGTGATCTTAGCTTTTAGCCTGGGGCATTCCTTCCACCTTGGAGGAAGAAAGCTGAAGAGTCCCGGGGACTGAGGTCATCTTCCCACGCTGCCCGCTTCGGCCTCACGGAACAACTTTCATAAACTCGTGGCTTGTGGTAGCTGATAGGCGAGGACCTGTAATAGTTTGATACAGGTGTCAACATAACCACTGAAGGCTTGAGCTCTGGGCGCGTTTGTCAGGCATTGGTAGTTGAGTTAAATCCGGAGCTTGCAGGAGATTGTCCTAAGAGATGTGGGGAAACCCAGCCGTGGCACACAGAACCAGTCCCTGGGCAGGTGGGTAAAGTGGAGCTTGACTAGTGGGCATGCTTCCTTGTACTGGGACAGACGTGCTCTCTGGCAAGGGAGGGTTTCTCTCTGTCTCAATCCTGTGCCCCTTCTGGTTTGGTGTTGGTATGTGCTCTCCTGCCAAGCTGGAGTAAGAGATGAGGCTGGGCAGGTTGTAAGCCAGACTAAAACCCATATCTTAAAGCCCTTTTGTCCTGAATGCATTGGCTACACATGGGGTGGAACTGTGACAGGGCCTTAGGCAGGTAAGAGACTTAACATCCAGACAAGAAACAGTATTTTGTTGATCTTCACCTATGGGCTGGGCATAGAGTACTTCCACCTCTTGGTCTTGGAGGTGGGTGGTGGCTGAGTTGCAGAGATAAAAATGTATTCATAATGATAAAGCGGCCTCCCCGGGCCAGCCTAAAACTGGTCAGGAACTCTATTTTTTTTTTTTATTTATTTTTTCCACTTATACAAACTTGATAGGTACCCCATTCCCCTCCCTCCTTCCACTCCTCCCTGGATCCCCTTGCTGTCTCCCCCCTTTTCCTCTTTTCCCCTCTCCCTCCCTTTCTCCCAGTGTTCCCCCCATTCCTGGAGCATCCTTTAGTATGCATGTCAAAGCAACTCTAATCTTAAAACCAGCTCTAACCTGATCTCTTTCCTACTTACATGGTGTACTCTGCCATACCCGGTGCCCAGCAACCTTGGGCGAGCTTCTTCGTTGGAAGAACTGAGTGTAGGGAAGGGAAGGTCTTGAGTGGTGGGATTGAACTAAGTCTAGAGACCCGGCTCCTGGCTCCATGGCTGTATTTGGCAGGTGCTAGGTCAGCCCCAGACTAACAGTATAGAGCCCAGGTGCCAAGGGTCACCGTGGAACTTCAGGGAAGGAAAAGGGAGAGAGGAGACCCAGGTCCCCGGAAGATAGGTGCTACCCGAGGAAGCAAGAAAGGCTGGGGGTGGGGGGGTGACCAGTTCCAGGAGCACCCAGGGCTACGTGGGGTCTGGCGGCACTAGAAGCAGGGGTCCAGGTGGGCTCCAGAAAGAACCACCTGTTTATGTGCTGCCAATCAGCCTGTTGGTCTCATGCCTCCCCACCTTTAGTTTACCAATTTCTGCTGTTTCTTCCCTCATCCCTCGGACTTCAGTGCTATCCAGAATGAATACCACAGAAAGCACTGGTCACAACACCTTCAAACCTGTGCAGCTTGCCCCGGGGTAATAATGAATCGGTGGTGAGACAGGAGTTAGATACCAGAGTATCATCCAGGTCTTGATCTTGCTTGCTTCTGAATGGTTAGCATAGCTTGTCATAGTAGTACGTGTCTGTGATCTGAATACGGACACTGAGTCAGGATTGCTGTGGATTTGAAACCATAGGATACATACCAAAGCCCTGTGTTGGAAAGAAAAACAAAAACAAAAGACAAGTTACTGAGCCTTTTTAACCTTACTGCACCTCACTGCACAAAAAAGGATAGAAAGGGGGGATGTCCATGTCCTAACCCCCACTATTTGCCTTGGCATCTGGCAGATCCTGTTTCTGAGAGGCAGCCAGGGACAAGATGGGCACTGCAGTGTAGCCTTTGAGCTAATCTAGAACTTAAAAGATGGAGACTGGAGGGAATGGGTCATGTGGCCCGGAAAGGCTGGAAAAGAGAATCTGAGCTCACCCCCCACACTTCTCTTACGCCCCACCCCCATACTTAGCAGGAAACTTTTGCTGAGAACTTGCTATTTAAGGGACCTCTGGGGAGGTCTAGGCCAGAGAGCAGCCAGTGAAGGAGGGGTGAAAATTAGCCTGGATGAGCCGGGTCAGCCCTGGGGAGGAAGGGCTGAGGCAGAGGTTTCTGTGGGGCTGCTGTGGCTTTGGGGTCCCTTCTGCTGGGAAGGAAAGACTGCACTTTCCTGAGGGCAAACATGGGCCCTCAGGACTCACGGCTCTTCCTGGAGCTCCAAAGCAGACATCGTCTCTGCCAGGCAGGGCGTGTAGTAGGGAGACCTGGATTTTTCAATCCCCGGTTTGCTGTATGACTTGGGATGAGACACTTGTGCCTGGACACTTGGACACTTCAAACTCTGACATCGAAAGGTGGAGGGACTCTGGAGTTTATCAGGGACAGGGCAAAGCTTGAGCCGGACACAAGAACAGGGGCTGAGAAATGAAGAGCCTTCACTCAGGTCAAGTGGTCTCTGCAAAGAAAACTCCAGAGGCCCTGCTGGGTGTGCTTGGCAGAAATTCACCCGAGGGCACATGTTTGTCCTTCTCTTGGCAAGAATTACCTCTTGTAGGTTTGGTATGGTGATATGGTGACTAGCAACTAAAGCAAGGAGCTGGTTTCTTGCCGTATTGAATTCTCATTCTCTCTCTCTCTCTCTCCCTCTGTCTCTCTCCCTCTCTCTCTCGTCTATGTTTAGACCATCAGTGGGATCTGAAATCTGAACTCAGGACCTTCTGCTTGCGAGGCAGAGACCTAACTCCTGAGCCATTTCTCCAGCCAGCATGCGTGAGTTTGGGTGTGACTTTGCCCGGCACTGCTCCAAGTTATTGATACAAGCTAGTGCTTTCAGGAATAGGTGCATGATGGGTGAAGAAGCATCCTTCTGTCCACTTGGAAGCAAAGTTACGGGCTGGGAGATGATGGCTCAGTAGGTAAAGTCTTTGCCTTACAAGCAAAAAGGCCTGAGTGTGAATCACGAGATTCCACGCACAAATGTCAGGCGGATACGGCAGTGGCTGCAATTCTAGCCCTGGAAGACAGAGCCTGGGAAAACAGCAAAGCAATAAGGAGCTAGAGCAATGCAGAATGATTCCCAATGTGATCCTGGAGTCTCCACAGACTCACACACTCAAGTGCCCTCTTGCGCATGTGCCCACATCCATATACAAAAAAGAAGACGAAGAAGCTGATTGAAAGAGACGTGAATACAGGTTTTAAGCACAGGGATTAAGAGAGAGGTGCTGGGAGAAGGGAGAGAATAAGTCACACCCAAGAACATGGGCTTGTCCTCTCAAAGGAAGAATCACTGTTTGCGATTCGTGAGGCAAGGTCTTGCTCTGTAACCAGGGTGGCTACAAAATTATACAGGTGTCGCTTGTCCTTTCTTTTTGAAACAGAATCAATGTCGTAGCCCGGGTTGATCTCAACCTCACGGTTCAGTCAAGAACAACCTTGAATTCTGATCCTCCTGTCTCCAGTCTAGGTTCACAGCACCACAGTGTCTGGCTTTACGTGTTGCCGCAGGTCGAACCCAGCGTTTCAACGTGTGCCCCGCAGGCCATTTCTCCAGCCTTTGTGCCTTTTCCAAAACTGCGCCAGGCCAACAAGATGATGCTTAGTACAGCAGTGTGCGGTCAGCCTCTGAAAGGGAGTTATGCTCAGAGAAGGTCTATTCAGACTTTTCGTTATTTAAGAAGTCACACTTCGGGCTGGAGAGGTGGCTCAGGGGTTAAGCCTCCGGCTTGCAGGCGGAAGGTCCTGAGTTCGGATCCCAGATCCCACTTATAGATGCCAAGCGGAAGTGGGGGCAGCCTGCACTTCTGGTCCTGGTAGGGCGGAGTCTGTGAATCCCAGGGCAGAAGGAGGTAGAGGCGTCCATGGTGGTTTGCGAGTTCGTCCGTGGTTCTACACACACAGACACACACACACACACACACACACACACACAGCGCGCGCGCGCGCGCATATGCACACAGTTGAATAAATAATAATAATTTTAAAAAATTAAAAAAAAAGAAGTCACACTTCTTGTGTGTTTGCTTGTGAGATAGGGTCTCCTTTTGTAGCCTTAACCGGCCCGGAGGTCACTATATAGACCACACTACCTCAGACCCCCACCAGTTCTGCCTCCGAAGTGCAGATTTATTGCAGCACTCAAGCTGTAAACTGAAGACCTCCTTTCCCAATCAATGACTTCGTGACCTACCTAGTTCAGTACCAGATACCAGTCACATCCACATAGCAGAAGCCCAATGTGGCACGCCTGTAATTCCAGGACTTGGGAGACAGAGACCAGCTTGGGCTACACAAAACGGTCAGAGCCAACCTAGATAGTGTAGCAAGACTCTGAAAGATACACGGCTGCGGGCAGGGCGCCAGTACGAGAGCTCAGTGGGGAAAGCACAAAAGAAAAGTCATCCGCCGACCTCCCTCCCTGTGCACCATGGGACACCTGTGTGCGCTCTCTCATTTTCTCATATGTAATTTTTTTTTTTTTAAGTTATAAGCCAACTTGGTGGTAAAAGTGCTTGCCACGGAGCCTGACATCCTGAATTCGTCCCTGGAACCCACGTAGTGGAAGGAAACAATTGACTCCCGAAAGTTGTCTTCTCACCTTCATATACACGGTGACACACTCATACACATGAGTGTTTAAAGAAAGAGTTTACAGGAGTACTAGGAGTTCCAGCTCAGTGGTGGAGCAGCTGCCTAGCACAGTGCAGCCCTGAGTTCGAGCTGCAATAAGACACAAAACAAAACAGGACAAAAATAGCAGTTAGCTAAGCATCTCTATCAGGCTCCTCCCTGAAGTCTGGCTGGAGTCACAGGATAAACACCTGTTGTCAAGACCTGACTTTACCACTAGCTGGTAAACCACAGAGAGGGCAGGGCCGCTCGTAACCCACCTCGCCGAGCCACCTCTTGAAGCTGTTAGGACTCTCCTTACTCTTAAGAACCCAACATCATCGTTCCAGCTGTGTCTTCTGACTTGGTCCTATGTTCGATGAAATGTATGATCTGTAGTCCTCCATGGTCTTAAAGTCACCATGCAGCCAAGGGTGACCTTGAGCCTTTGAAGTCCTGATCCTGCTGCCTGCGCTTCTCAGATGCTGGGGTGCATATCTGTGCCACCCTACCTGACTCAGCGAACTTTTGCTGGAAGCTGGGTTTACAAGCAAGAATGTGACTCATCCCCAGCTACCGAGGTGTCTATACCTAGTGTAGAAGGCAGAAGGAGATGGGCTGGACCCCCCCCAAGTCCCCTGTTGGCATCGCTCCGGGGCATAGATGATGTTCCATTTATGTCTGTCTCTCTCCACACCAAACACTTTCCCAATGGGGTCTGTGAAAAATACACTCTTTTTTGCACACCTGGGCACGTGGCCCTTAGGTATCTTTGATCATTCTCCACTTTAAAGACGTTTCTCAATTGAATTCACAGCTCGCTAGTTGTCTAGCTAGTTAACCCTGGGGGTTCCTGCCTTTGCCTCTCAAGTGCTGGGATTATAGGCTACCACGTGTTTTTGACTTTCATGTAGATTCCAGGGTTATTCTAGCTCCTTGTCTTTAGGGCGGGTGAGACATTCTTACTTTCCTCAGAGTTTTAGAGGGTTTTCTGCGAAAGGAGAGTACTCACCTGTGTTCTTCCATCTCGGCCCCATCGCCACAGGCTGCACAGAGGCTGAGTTGGGCAGGTCCTTGCTTGAGACATCTCCAGGCTAGTTGCAGAGAACACAAGGTATCCAGAAGGAATGAGTGTATAAGAGGAAGCTGGTAGATTTTTTTCCTCTGTAAGGTCTAGAAGGATCTTACAGTGCCCTGTCCAAGGGCAAATCTGCCACCCCCATCTGTCCCATCCATCTGGTCTGACCACTGTGGTCTCTGTCCCCCAGGTCCGGACGCTGTTCGTCAGTGGTCTCCCTGTGGACATTAAACCCAGAGAACTCTACCTGCTCTTCCGACCGTTCAAGGTGAGTCAGAACCCAGGAGCCTGAAGAGCCAGGGCCACAGCTGGGCAGCAAGAACAAACCTCCGCTGTGGATTGAGTTATGGGAAGGTGTGTCAGAAACCAGTCACAGACCTGGCTGGTTCTGGCTGGTTCTGCTGCCGCTGATCTGCCACTTGCTTCGTCCTTCTGAGCCTCTGTGTATTCATCTATGACATGACGGTGAAGTCTTAGCAGACTTTGCCATGTGAGGAAAGAAGCCTTGCAGGTCATTGTAGCCGTTTCCATCTGCAGATGAGAAAACCCAGAGATAGTAAGGCCCACGCCCTCTGTACAAGCTCGAGGAACATGCTGAGTGTGGAGTGACAGTGTCCCTAGCTGTGCCCCCTGTGACTCAGAATGCAGGGGTAGTGGGAACTCATCCGCAGTGGAGGGCAGAATGGGCTGATTTTGTGGAGAGCAAGGAAGTGACTGAGGGGAACATTGGGGACCATGAGGCTGATGGGGTTACCGCAGTAAAACTCTGACGATCTATAATGGCGCCTCTCTCTCTACAGGGCTATGAAGGGTCCCTGATCAAGCTCACCTCGAGACAGGTAATTCTCCTCCCAGGCCGACCGCTGAGCACCCTTCTCCCCATTGGGCAGTGGGGACCTGCTTCATCCTGCTTCTGTCCTGGGCTGACTAAAGGGAGCCCCCATAGGTTCCTCCTCTTCTCAGCCAGCTGAGCCTTGTCAACTCCTGGAATTCCTCTGGAATTCTGGACCATTGCCCGACACCGAGGCTGAGGACAGTAGAGATAGTAGCTGATCAGACCTTCCTGCAGGAGGCCAGAATCCATCCATCCAGCGCCTTCAGGGGCGGTTACGGGTCTCAAGTCAGGAAAAGGGAAAGTATTTGCATGCCTTTCCAAAGGCTTCTGCTGTGTGGGGGTTCTGGCTCAGTGGTGCATTGCTTACCTAGCATGTTTAATCCCCAGCACTGTTGGAGGGAGGGAAGAAGGAAGGGAGGGAGAGATAGAGGGAGGGCGGAAGGAAGGACTATTGAAAGGACAATGTTTATGGTTAATGCCATTGGCATCATTTTACAATCTAGTGTGACCTGAGGTTCATCTGTAAACCTCCAGCTGTACCCTCGAAGGATATACCCCAGAGGTTTTTTTTCTTCTCTACTTTTGTCAGCAGGACAAATACTGTTTCTAGTCAGACGATGATCTTTGTGTGTGTTGCCAGGGAGCAAATCCAAGGCCTTGCCCATGGCAGGCAAGTGCTGGACCGCTGAGCCGCAGTCTCACTCCCCTAGGTCTTTCCTGTGTTTTGTGTGGAGAGGTGGATGCTGGAGAGATGCGAGGAGGTTTTCTTTCTTTCTTTCTACTACTAGCCTGTTGGGTTTGTGATCTTTGACAGCCGGGCAGGAGCAGAAGCAGCCAAAAATGCACTGAACGTGAGTAGCCGAGGACTTTTCTGACCCATCGACCTCTCGGGCATGTGTGTCCCTGTTCTGTCCTTGGGAAATATTCCCCACCGTGTGTATGCTCAGGAAATGCCTAGATTTTATTTCTCATCTATCCCAGCACAGAGTCCTCAGCTTCCTGGTTTATGGTAAATGTCATTAATCAAAGGTCATTCCATGCCTGCCTGTGTGTGCAAGCCTTTCAGGGGAACTTGTCTGGGGCCCTCTGTACTGATGACAGTGAACGCTAGATGTCCTTTGTAAGACATCTTCTCTCCTTCCTGTGCAGGGTATTCGCTTCGATCCTGAGAGCCCACAGACCCTGAGACTAGAGTTTGCCAAAGCCAACACCAAGATGGCCAAGAGCAAGTTAATGGCGACACCAAATCCCACCAACGTCCACCCCGCCCTGGGAGCACATTTGATTGCTCGAGATCCCTGTAAGTGGAGCGTTGAGCTCACCCGTCCTGTCGTTGGGTGAACTGTGCTTCTCAGCTCTTCGAGGGAGTCAGGGGTGTCCATCTGCTCCTCTCAGGGGCTTGAGCCCACCCACAGCCGCACCGTCAGGCCGGATGGTCTGCTTTACTGGGGAAAGGCTGAGAGGCTCCACGCCACCCAGCCTGTGCAGTGTCCCTGAGCTCTGTTCTCAGGGCGGGAGAGACTGCTGGGTTCCCTTTCCTGTGTGGATGGGGTCGTGGGAGGGGAGCCAGCATTCCGATCGATGATGGAGGCCTTCGTCTCTCACTGCAGATGACCTGATGGGGGCTGCCCTGATCCCTGCGTCTCCAGAGGCCTGGACCCCTTACCCTCTCTACACCCCAGAGCTGACTCCTGCCATCTCACATGCCACATTCACCTACCCGGCTGCCACAGCCGCCGCGGCTGCCCTCCATACTCAGGTGAGCCGCGGGTGGAGGAGCCGGAGGGCCGCTCCCGTTCCTGCAGCAGAACGGTTGTGCTAGTTCAGGCCTCTGGTCAGAGCAGTTAGGAGGCCACTACTCCCAGGAGACTTGTTTTCCAGGATGATGTGAAGCCCAGGCCCCTGGGATCTAGGGGTGCCTGTTCTTAGGGATGGGGATGGCCATGTGGGGAGAGCTGAGGGATGTGGAGGCAGAGGCTCTGAAGTGCGGATTCCTCTGCGTCACCCACAACCTAATACTTGTGTTTGGTCTGCGCCGGAGGCTGCTCCGCCTCTTCCTGTCCTCATGAACTCCATCATTTAAAGGCCCTTGTTTGGGAAAGGAGAAGAATAACACGGCATCCCTGGGCTGCTGTGCGTGACCCTAACACAGTGAAGGGCAGATCTGCCTGAAGGGCCTGGGGATTCCTTTGTGCTTACTTTGGACTGGGGGGGTTGTTTTGGTTTTTAATAGATTTCGTTTTTGTTTTTTCGTTTTTTTTGTTTTTGTTTTTGAGATAGTGTCTCTGACTTTGCTGTGTAGCCCAGGCTGGCCTTAACACTCCTAATCTTCTCTCTACCCTTCAACCTCTGGAATAACTTGAGCGTTGTCCATTGGGACAGGAGAAAAGGATTAGCCGTCTGTTGGGCTGAGCTGAGATCAGGTCGGGAGGTCAGTATTCGGAGGTCAGTATAGTCTTTGTCTTCTGCGCTGGACACACAGGTCTAGACTTGCTCTGGCTTTACTACGAGTACAGGCCCTTGAACACCCTACAGGAGAAGGTCTTGTTTCACTCTTTTATCACGGTGGGGTCTTCACAGGGTGCTGCCAGGCAGCTACTGCTAATGGGGCGGTCTCGAGCTACCCCAGCCTCTGATCAGGCATCCAATCAAGAACTGAGTCTTGGAGGTGTCGAGCCATCCGGGATGGTGCGTCCTGCAGTACCGAGGAGGTGCACCAAGACCCGGCTTCTTGAAGCCGTCATGGGCGGGGGGGGGGGCAGGAAAAAGCAGGGAGGGTTGCTCGCACAAACCACAGGTTGCAAGAGCCAGGTACCTACCCTAGGAGCTCAGTGCACATCCATTTTCTGGCCGTTAGGGAGGCTGCTGATCCAGCGTCAGCTGCTCCCGACTAGAAAACTCCCACTGTCTTAGGGTTACCCCGTCAGAAAAGTCTCCGGTCACAGCAACTTTTGATTGTAGTGAGCAGAATTGTGGTTGGATCTGTTGGCGCCTCAGTTTAGCACCATGAGCAACTGAAATTCATCCCAGGTGGCCAAGACTTCTCCTAGAAGTCAGGGTGTGGTGGTTAATGCAGGAATGAAGGGGGGGGCAGGAAGTCTATCCTGTGTGTGATCTGGGTAGGCCTGGGCACCCTGGGGCAAGCTGGTAGTGTTAACCTCAGAGGCGTCCACAGCACTGGGTAGAACCACAGACCCGCCTTGCCTTCGATCTCAACTCTGTCACTAGCTACATCATCTCACCTCTGGGCCTCTGTGTTCCCATCTATAAAATGAGGGGCTGGACTGGATCAGGTGTTGGAAGCCAACAGTGGTTTGTTGCATGGCCCACAGGCGCCTCCTGCCCCTGCTGGCTGAAAATGATACCCTGAACATCCTCTGAGGTCTCCTTCCCACTTTACTCCCGCACTTTGTGCTTCTCCACGTGTAGTCCCAGTCCTGGCCTTGCCTCACCATCTGCATGCCCTCTTGCAAATCATTTAACCTTCAATTTCCATTTCCTTCTTTTGTTTTCTTAAGTAGATTTTTTTTTAAATTTGTTTTTGATGTGCATGTGTGTGTGTCTGTGTCTGTCTCTAGACGTCCAGGGTGACTTTAGGAATCACCCTGGATTGTCCTACCTCCTCTTTGCTCTGGGGCTCTCAGGCTCCACCTTCCAGGGCAGGAAGTTACAGGGCACCTCATTTCTACCTGGCATTTTTTATGTGGGATCCAGGACCCAACTCTGGACCTTCTGCTTGCAAGCAGTTTAACTTCTGAGCCATCTTTCCAGCTCCTCCATTTCCTTGTTGAATGGTGAAAATTGTACTTACTTAAAGAGGGGTTTATTTTACCTGTCGCGTGTGCGTATGTACATGTGCATATGGAATGGAGATCAGGAGGACAACTTTTTACATGAGATTTATCTGCTGAGACACTTTTCGGGGCTTTTTTGAGGTCAAGGCTCAGGTAGCCAGGGGTGCCCTTGAACTCCAGATCCCCCCATTTCCACCTCTCCACATGCTTTTAATGGGATTCTTGTTAGCTTGTTAGCATAAAAGAAGAGCTCATGCCAGAGGCCTTGATCTGAGTTCCTGAGACTCGCTGGAGGCCGCCCCAAAGGGTAGTAGTAGCACTTTCTCACAGGTCGATCAGTGACTGTGCAGCCTTGTCCTCGCTCTCCAAACTGTGGTAGAAGAGACCGTGCGGACCAAACATGTGATGGACGGGAAAGCATATTCCAAAAGCGACATTTTTTTTCTTCACTCTGCCCTTGGCTGTACTGCTCCAGAGATGGAGGCTAGAATTGACATGGCTAATCTCAGGGAATGTTCTGGACCCAGAGAACTAATAGGGGGAGAAAGCAAGGGTCGTGAGAAAAGACGGCTGAAAGGCAAGGGGATGAGAGAACCAATGCCTGCCTGCCTTCGGCGCCCTGTCATCCCGTGCCAACCCGCGGCGTCCTCAGCCTGTCCTGAATGAGCTTCTGTGGACCTGCATTGCCTGGGTCCTGCTGGCAGGAGCGCCTGGTGATTGGGCCGCTCCGTCTTGGCCCGAGAACCTTCCCCAGAGGCAGGCATGGCCGTGTATGCCTGTGAGCTCAGCACTGGGGACGTTGAGGGCAAGAGGGAACAAGAGTTTGGGGTCACCTCGACTAAATAGCAAGGTGGAAGTCAGCTTGGAGGGAGACAGAGAGAGAGAGAGACTATCTTTAAACAAGCAAACACACAGAAAAGAAGCTTTGTCTCTTAAGAACTGAGCACGCACATCTCCGCATGTGAGTGTGTCACAGGCCTTGGCGGTGACCTCAGAGACCGGCAAGACGCTCAGCAGGTGACAATATTTGCTGTGCAAGCCTGTGTGTGAGCTGAGTTCCATCCCCAGAAGCCACGTAAAAAAGAAGCGCGTGAGCTGACCACAGCATTGCGTATACCTTCCACGTGCACATTATACACAAACCACCACCACAACAATAAAATTTTTCCAAAAGGGGCCTCGAACCAGGATTCCCTGTCTCCTGCACTGAAGATCAGCTGCTTGCCGCTGGCCTCACAGTCCCTTACCTTTGTGTTCCTTTCTGTATAATGGGTTGATACTAGCAGCACCTTTCCTGGCTTTCAACGATTAAGTGCAATTCATGAATGAAAACTCATCAAAGCACTGTGTGACATGCGGCGGATTCCCACATGCATTTAAGTTCTTGGGTCATTTCATTCTCCTTTTTTTTCTTTTCTTTTTTTTTTTTTTAAACATCTTCCATTACAGCTCAGGCTGGTTTTGAACTCATGGTAATCCTCCTGCATCTGCTTCAGAAGTAACCCCCACTTTTATTCTTAGGTTTGGAAGGCAGTTGGAACTGGCTGAGTAAATCCTTAGGCAGGACTTTCACAAGATTTCTATACATCTTTTGTTCTCGCTGCCTGGCCTTGACCTCCTGATCCTCCTGTCCCCTCTTCTAGGAACTGAGCCGCCACACCTGGTTTGGACTTCATCTCAGGTGGTTTTCCATGTCAGTAACTGTAGATTTACACTCAGGTGCCCTGCGGGCAGTACTGCCAACCTCTGGCTCCCTGCCAGGTGCAGGCCAGGCCTGCTGCTGACAGCAGCTGAGGGTGGCATGCTGGCCGCACATCTGGGAACCTGGCCTGATGTGTTCTCCTCAATGACAAATTCCTCTGCCTGTTCCAAGGTCACCGTGCGGAATCCACAGCCTGGGCAAAGGGTTATTTTAATTGCCTTTTCGATGTGTGAGATGCCTACGTTTGTTGACTGTTCTTCTGGGGTAGATTTTCCGCCGCTCACCTGGTGGTCTATCTGCAGTGAGTCCTAAGAGCTGAGGAGAGGCTGAGCCGGGGTCCCCCGCAGCCTAGGGCGGGGGAGGTTGGTCTCTGAGGAAGCCGCCGCCACACCACAATCAACTGGGCGCTCTGAGGGACACGGAGCGAGAGACCCTCACATGTTGGCCCTGGGCCTGGCAATCTGTGGCATGGAGCCGGGGCGGGAAGAGGAGATGAGGGAGGGAGTTGCAGCTTGTGCGGAGCCCCGCCGGCCTGTGCCGGCATCTGAGCGGCGAGCCGCGGCAGCCTGGTGTGTCCACGTGCAGCCGTGCCAGGCTGCCCTGGGCCCATAAGTGGCTCTTTTCTCCCATCTGACTCCAAGCTGAGGGAAGCTGCAGAGTGTGGGGGGCTGGAGGGAGGAGAGGCCGAGCAGTCCCCGAGGTCTGCACGGGAGAGGCTTCCCAGGGCCCTCCCACGCTGCATTCGTCCGGTCCCGTGGGCTCCCAGCCAGGCGGACACAGCTTGCTGTGGGCTGTCCAGCTGGGTGAAGGGCTACAGGCGAAGCCACGAGGAGGATCTCTGAGCTGGGCGGAGCCACAGACTTGTTTGCTGATGGGATCGCCTGCTCCTTGGGGGTCTCTGTCCTGGAATGAGTGCTAATGTCCAGGAAAGGCAGCCACGGGCCAACAGAGGGCCAGAGACTCCGCGCCCACGCAGCTGTCGGCCAGGACAGGAGAGCCGTGGACTCAGGCACACAGGAGCTCAAGGCCAGAGGCGCTTTCTGGGTAGTGTCTGGCTCAGCTAAGTGGTCCTAGTAGCCTGGGCCAGCTATATTCCGGTGGTGTCAGTGCCACATTCGAAGAGACCTGGCAAGACTCCAGTGTGTGAGTAGGCAGCCTGGACCTGTCCTGCTATACTCCAAGGACACAGTCTTAGGGTGTGAACCCCTAACTTCCTGCCACCATCACAGGAGGATGTAATGATTAGAATTGTGGAGGAGCACAGGAACAAGTTCTTACTCCCTAGAGGGTCCACCCAAGAGGCAGGAAGCTCAGGCAATCAGGTGGAAAGCTAGGTCTGTCTGCTCTGACTTCAGATTCACCTTGGGTAACGGTGCACCTGTATCTTTCTGTACCGAGACAGAGAGAGAGAGAGAGAGAGAGAGAGAGAGAGAGAGAGAAAGCGTCAGCTGAAGGGTCTCCAGGACCAGTGCAGGGAAACCAGACTGGCTTTGTTTGTGGCGTGCCTTCTTCCCGTCAGGATTGCCTTTGGAATCCATGCCTGGACGAGGACAGCACATGTGTGGGGCTCATTCTCCTGATAATGTGAAGAATTTCCCAGGCTAGGTGTACGTGGCTCAGTTGGCAGAGTGCTTGCCAGGCACACTCAGGGTTCAGGCCTCAGCTCCATGTAGAGTAGGTGTGGTAGAGCATGCTTGCGATCCCAGTACCTGGGGTAGAGGCAGGAGGATTTGGAGTTCTAGGTGATCCTTAGTTCCATAGTGAGTTCAAGGCCAGTCTGGACTCCACCACAGCCTGTCTCAAAAAGCCAGGTCCAAATGCCGTGACCTGCCGTCGGGGAGCTTGGCTTACACAGGAGATGGGTGGGTGGCACAGAGCCATTTTGGAGAGGAGGAAGCTGATGCTTGGAAGACAACCAGGACTGCTGCGGAGACCCTCATGGCCAAGTTCACCTGGCTCCCACCGAGGCTGGGGTGCAGAGCTGATCCTGATGTTGGACTTGTCTTGCAGGTGCGCTGGTACCCGTCCTCTGATGCCACTCAGCAAGGATGGAAGTATCGCCAGTTCTGCTAGCTCCTTGGTAAGTGTCGGCCCCAGGGGCTTGAGCAGGAAGTATTGATACTGGCTTTCCACGGGGCTGGGTCCTAAACACTTGCTAGTGCCAAGTGGCCCCAGAATCTATTCATCCCGGGCACCTGCTGGTTCTTCTGTCCTTTTCCCTCTGTCCCCAGTGCAGCCTCCTTTCAGGGGACATCAGAACCAGCTCCGGTCCCACCTCCCCTCACGGCCCCATCTCCCCTCCTTCCAGGTGCTGTCACCGTGGAGTTGGTTCTGGGACTGTATGGTGGGGCCAGAAGAGGACCCTGTCCTTCTACTGCCCCCGCAGCCTGTGCGGAGCTGCTGCTTCCTACAGACACTGTGAATCTTAAGCCGGACCCAGTGTACTTCTGCCTCCTCCTCCCTCTGTCCTTCTCCAAAGATGATCCTGCACCCCCAAAGGAGGCTTGGGGGCTTCTTGCTGGGATACGGTTGGCCCAGCCTGGAGGCCCAGCTGCCCTGCTGTCCAAACCTGCTTCTGTAGCTCCCCCTTCTGTAGCTCCCCCTCCAGGAAACACGGCATTTGACTTTGCATGGTTTCAGGCATGAATTGTGACACTTAAACTTGTGTGTGTGTACAGTTTGTCCCCACACGGTCGCCATAGCAACATGTCCTGGCACTCTGGGCTGGTCATGTCTCATCCCTCTTTCCACGCTCTACTCCTACATGCACCCTGCTTGGGGGGCTTGAGCCCGTCAACCATGGCGGACCCCCACACACACACAGACTCGCACACACACTCACACTCGCAAACTTACCACCCGATCGCAGCTTTGCTTTTCGTGTCAGGGCAGAGTTCTCTTTCGCCTCCTTCTCAAAGGGGCCAACAAGTCTAGAAAGACCTCCTCTCGCTTACTCCCCACAGCAAGCGCACCCCACCACTGCTCCTCATTCTTCCCGAACCTCGACACGAACCAGAACGTGAAAGCTATTTTTGTACCCTGTGTAACAAAATATTTATGGATCATAAAGGATTTTTCATGTGTTTACTATTAATTATTAAAAGAGACTGTATTTGCCTTGTCAGATAAGTTTAATGTTTAGTTTGAGGCATGAAGAAAAGGGTTCCCGTTCTTCAGCAATAAGCCTTTCTTGGGCGTTGGTTTAGAAGAATGAACTGAAGGATAAATTGTGCAATTTTTGTTTGATTTTTTTCTTCTTTTTTTGGTGAGCATGTCGGTGCTTTGCGTCAGCCACAGCTTGGCCCATCTGGCCGTTTCAGATGTGGGAGACGGCCTGAGGGTAGCTGTTGTAATTGCTGATCCTGTGAGAATGTGAAACTGGATCATATGAGATGCAAAATAAAAAACTCCAAAGCGGCTGGGCTCCTTTGTTTCCACCTTGTGTGGGGTGCAGACAGAGGCGGGGCCACAGCGAAGACTGAAGGCTGGCTGCCCCTGGTGCGGTGACTTCAGGTGGCGAGGCCTGGGAGCCCAATTGCATCTCCCTTCTTGGGGGTTAGCTTAGAGGTCAATGGCCTCTGTGGGCGACTTCCAGGTGGGGCGACTGTCCAGTGATGGACTCACCTGGGTTACAGGGCTGAATCTATCTATGAGGGTGCCCACCATGAGCTGCATAGGGAAGGGGTCACAGGACAACGCATGGAAATAGGTTCTCCCCACAAGGGCTCAGGGGTCAAACTCCAGGTCTCCGCATAGGCACCGTTATGCACCACGTCATCTCGCCAGTCCTGGTCATGAAGGTCTAAAGGTGGCCCTGTTCCCTGCCCTTTCTCAGGGACTTGAGAGACCTGTATTTTTCAGCGTCCTTACTTGCCTGCGTTCTTGCTGGCCCGTGGCCTTCAGGATCTCCTGTAGGAGAAGACATCTGTGTGCCCGTCCCCTCGTCTCGGTCTACCCCTGTAGGACTGGCTTGGGTGGAGATGGGCCAGAAACCTTGCTTGGAAAGGGCTAAATTCTAACCCACTTTGAAGATTGGTCTGTAGTTGCTTCCTGGGAAGGGAGGAGCTGCATGTGAAGTTTCTCAAGGTTGCGCTCTGCCAAGTCCCTGGGTTGGCATAACCAACAGGATGCCCATGATTACCTGAGGCTTTGTGATTTGGTGTCCTCACTGTGAGGCGGTGGCTTGGTGCCCTCTGTGGCTCTGCCTGGGTGCCAGGTGCTCACTGGCTCCTTCCGGCCTTGGTCTGAGCTGAGCAGGAGCCAAGCTAGCAAGGCCTCCCCAGCCTGCAGCCCTTCGACAGCCCCCCCCCCCGCCTTGGGGTAGTGGCTTGAGCCCCCGGCCCCCTCCCAGGGCCAATCCCAAGTTCTGACCTAGTTCAGAGCTGTGTCAGGATCTACTGGGTTTTCCTGAGGTGCTGAATTATTTAGCTGGGGCGCCCGGGCCTTTCTGAGGGGCAGAGGAAACTGCTCATAATTTAAAGGCCCCCGTTCACCAACGGTTTCCCTGCCCCCCCCACACATGCCTTGTCGAGCAGGGCCCAGGCCTGGGGAGGTGAGCAAGTAGAGGTCCTGCAGCCACCCTAGCAGCAGCTTTTCTTGGGGCAGGGCCTCTGCAGAAAGGCTTCAGTGCACAGTCGGCGTTTGGACTGAGCTTGAATGGACAGGCCTCCCGTAGTTGGGGTGAGGGCACCATGAGGCTGAGGTATCAGAAGCTTTGGGGTCCAGGCTGACTGTATTGATATCAGGAGAAAGATTTTTGTGCTTTCTGGAACGAACGGAGAGCCTCAGGGGACGCCAACCTCATGGGATCTGGGGTCTGTCTCACCAGCCCTCAGAACACACCCAGGTGTGGCGCCGATACAGACGTTCAGGACAACTCGGGGCCTGCATCTGACCTGCAGCCTCCTTAGCATCCCACCCGTGTGGTTTTAGAGACATGCTCTTACCGAGGACCCTTACAGGAGGCTGTAGGACGTGTATTTGCCTCACTCACACCCCGGGGGTGAGGAAGGAAGAGTGTGAGTGTGTGCAGAGAACAGGCCTTTCCATCTTCCACTTTGCCTGCCCCTGTGCGTGTCCTGCAGAGGTTTCCTGAAGCCAGGCAGTTCTCTGTCAGCCTGAAAAGCAGGGGTTCAGCCTTGCAGAGCAGGGTTAGAGAAAGTGCCAGAAGGGATCCCTGAAGGAAAAGGGGGTGGGGGATGGAAGACAGACTTTCCTGCAAAGCCATCAGGAGGAGGGAGACCTGCAAGCCCCACCCACCCCATGTGTCTCCATCGTTTGCTCACTGATAGGCCTCAGGCCACGGGAGCTGAAGGTCCCGTCTGTGAGAGAGGGGAGACACCAAGCAGATCTGGCACTGCAGATGTTGCTGGAACACAGAAGGGAACGGGAGTCCTGCCGGCTGCCCTCGGCCCAGCTTCCTCTGGGCAGCGTTGACAGCATCCGAGGCTCTCTTGGCTTCTGGCCTCTGGTTAAGATCAATGATGGGATGCCCATGGGAGTTTGGACAGAGGCTGTTAGAGGTCAGATTTCCTTCATGACCTTCGACTAAAGCCTTTAACATGTTTCCTGAGACTGGGAAAACTAGGATTAGGACACGAGTGAACCTTGGTGGGGTGTTGTTCCTCAGAAGCCATCCACTCTGTCTCTGCTGGCCTGTCGATCACCTACCCGGGGCTGATCTCCGGTTCTGCCTCCCCAGCACCAGGACAAGGCTGAGCAGCAGGCGTTCTTGTGGGAGCTCTGAGGATGGCGCGTAGTTCCTTGGGCTTGTGCAGCAAGCACTTTGCCAACGGACCTGTCTTCCTGCTCTGGTTTGTACGTGAGGCAGGATCATTATATATATAGTCCAGGCTGGTCTAGAACTCACTATGTAGCCTGACTGGAGGGAGAGAAAGAGAGGGAGAGAGATTTGGAGAAAGAAGTTGCACACATATGCACTGGCACACGTGTGGAGGGGGAAGTTTACAAAGTGCAGTCACGTGTACTTTTTTAAATGTGCAGAAGTGGAGAATGAGGCAATATTCTGTTTAGTGGTGTGTGCGGTCGGGCTGGGGCGGCTGAACTGCTTAGTGGAAGAATCTGGGCAGGGAAAGAGTTAATGGTCTGAGGGTCTACCTTCCCTCCGCTGCCATTCTAACAGCTACTTGCTGCCATTCTAACAGCTACTTTGCTCGAGTTGCAGCTCAGCTGCGGGTCCTGTGTTATTGGCACTCTGGACTTTACATCCCAGGACAGGGTAGATCAAATCTGAGCTTTTTTATCCGTTTCCTTTCAGACCTAGGTTTTCATTCCTACAGCCGGTAGCATATTTCCTGGGAATCAGCTCGGCTCATGGGAGACTATAGGGAGAGGCTTTATCTTTTTTTTTTAACTTTCTATTTTTTTATTATTTATTCAATTGTGTGTGTGTGTGTGTGTGTGTGTGTGTATGTATGTATGTGCGTGTGTATAGAACCACGGACGAATTCAGGAACCACCATGGACGCCTCCACCTCCTCCTTGTTTACTCTGTCCCGAGATTCACAGGCTCCGCCCTACCAGGACCAGAAATGCAGGCCGCTCCCGCTTCCGCCCGGCATCTATACGTGGGGTCTAGGATCCGAACTCAGGACCTTTTGCTTGCAAGGCAGAGGGTTAATCCCTGAGGGGAGAGGCTTTATCTAAGAGAAACAGAAGAGGAAAAACTCACAGCGGTGGTCTCCACTAGGGTCCTCCCCCCCCCCCCAGCCTACGGTCTATGGGCTGGTGGCCCAACCCACTCTGGCTTTTGGTCCCATTTTCCCAGTGCCTTTAAGTCATCATCAGTGACCTCAGCAGGAAGCCACAACGTGACCTCGTTCCAGCTCTAAGCTCCTGAGGAGTCCTCAGCTTCTCTTGCTTTTGAGACAGGGTCTCTTGGACCCAGGCTGACCTCCAGCATCCACCTCCACCACGCGTGCTGCCGAGCCCGGCCAAGGTCTTGCTCTCTCCTCCCATCCTTTGCACGTTCACGGTTGTCCCTCTGGCTCCTGACCTAGGTCTTGCTCACCTGTTTGCGCCCTGCAGGTTGCATTTGATGAGCTGCCTGGACCGTGGGTTTGGGGCGCCCCCTTGTGACCGAAGAGCTCAAAGCCCAAAGCCTTCACCTACATCTTCCCTTTGATCCTCCAAGATAACTGTGGTCTCGGGCCTCTCCAGGATCCTTTTTTTTTTTTTTCTGGTCTCCGTGAGCTTGGGCTCTGAGGCAGAGTCGGACAGTCAGTTACAAAGGCGGAGCACACTTTGCATTCTAGCAGAAACAGCCGCACTAGGAACACAAATGTGAGTGCTGGGCCCGAAGAGACTCAGTTCAGCGTACAGGAAGCTGGGGGATCCATCTCTAGAACCAATTTCTAGAGTTAGAGGCGGCCACGCGCACCTGGGATTCTAGCACTCGGTCAGGAGAATCAGGAGTGAATTCAAAGCCCGCCAAAGCTACATGAGACTGCTTCAAAAAAAGAAAGAAAGAAGGGCTGGAGAGATGGCTCAGGGGTTAAGGCAGAGTCTTAACCTCTGCCTTACAAGCTGAAGGTCCTGAGTTTGGATCCCAAGTCCCATCTAAAAACTCTAGGCAGAGGCGGCCTGCACATTAGGGTCGGAGCCTAGGAAATCCCAGAGCAAAGCAAAAGAGGAAGTAGAACAATCTAGGATGATTTCTGAAATCACCCTTAGGCCTCCACAGAGACATACAGTGCCTCTGATACACACACTAATGAAAGAGAGGAAGAAAGGAAGGAAGGAAGGAAGGAAGGAGGGAGGGACAGCAGGAGGAACAAATGAGAGAGTGTGTCATCTTTGGGCCTCCACAGGCACACAAAGTCCAGTGCCATCTGGTACACACACACACAATACATATATATACATGAAAAACCACATGGACACATGCAAAAGAAACCAGCTAAAACACTCCAAACAAATAGCAGGTGCAATGACTGCTGACAAACTGACCTATGTTCAGTCTGTGGCGCCAGATGTTACAAGGAGAAAACTAACTCTTCCTTTTGAAAGTTACTCTCTAACCTCCACATGTACTTACTTTCTTCCTTCCATTCTCTCTCTCTCTCTCTCTCCAGCTAACTGACTACTTTGCTTCTGAGACATATTACAGGCAAGTCCTTTTCCATCTCTGGACAGTTTGTTCTCAAGGGGAGCCCCTTTATGGGGGTATCTCGAAGGCACAACAAGCAATGCCTTCTTGTCCCGGGAGCCTTTAACTGGTAATATTTGGTGGCGTGTTCTGCAGGTGTCGAGCTCTGGGCGACTGAATGTCTCTCTAGGATGACATTTTTGACTCCTTTCATCATGAGATGCCATACTTAAAGGGAACCACCAGGCCCAGCCTGCAGAGGCCGGAGAAGATGAACTGAAGTGGGCAGAGGTAACTGGGTAGCAGAAGCCCCCCCCCCCCCGTGAGTTCACACTGTGCCCTCAGTTCCAGCCAGTTACTGCTCAGTAAAATGGAGCCCCATGTGATTTTATCCCTTTTTTCTCTAGAGAAATGTGGAAATACCCTATTTGAGGTGTTGCCAACTAGACAGACAAACAAACAAACAAACAAAGCCATTGAACAGGCTAAACCTTGGCCCTGCAGCGGGTCAGCTCAGAGAAGTCTTTTTACTTTGTGCTCTGAGTCTGGGGGCAGAAATCGGCTTCCAAGTGCCCAGCGATCCCAACCTGTATTATAACTATGATGACTCTCTTCCGTCTCTCCCTCTTCTCTCCAGGCACGAAGGCCGGGTCACCTAAGTGTCTTGCCGAAGAACCCGAGTGGGCAGCAAGATAGTGCTTGGAGTGACGCCACCAGGCCACCAGAGGGCAGGGTGGGTGCTGCAAGGTCTTTTAGCATTTTATTTACAGATTGGAAAAGGGGGAGGGAGGGAGAAAGAGAAGGAGAGAGAGGGAAAGAAGGGGAGGGATGGAGAGAAAGAGAGCGAGAGAGAGCGCATGATACCATGGCACACAAGTGGAAGTCAGGACAGTTTTCAGAAGTCAGTCTTGAACTCACAAGCTCCTGCCTCCATGTGCCGGTGCTAGTGCCAGGATTAGCCATGTGTACCTCACGCTTAGCTTTGTAAAGATTCTCGTGGCTGAAGCACAGTCTGGCCTTTAACTCATGGCAATTTGCTTCAGCCCCCCACCCCACCCCAAGTACTGGGATTACAAGCGTGAGTCACCACATCCAGTCTGCATGAGTGCATATGAGATTTTAGAAATGTTAAGGCTACATATAGAATGGCCGAAGGATTATGACTCAAAGCCAGGCATGAGGGGATCTTCTATAACTGAGAGATGGGCTGCAAGAGGCTTGATAGAGGAAGAAGGCATCTATATAGAGGGAAGAAACATTACATACATATATACATACATACATACATTACATACATACATACTTTACATACATACAGCGAGTAGATCAGAGTTTTCTAAGCAGGAACTGGAGATAAGGGGAAGCTGAGGGTACACTAATGGGTACTAGATTGGGTATTTCAGCTTAGGTAATTATGCAAGCTATGCATGCTTATAGTCTCGTAAAATCAGGGGCTATAGATAGGTCTGACACTCTCACCCCATCTTCTGTTTTCAGAGGTGACTTTGGCCTTGTTCGGTGGAAGCAGCATCAGGTGCATTATCCCATGCATGCACATGCACAAGCATGTCACTGCTTCAGAGGACAGAGCTAAGGAGTACATTTCATTATTATTACTGTTACTGTTATGATGAAAGAGAGAGAGAGAATGAACACGAGCAGGCGGCACGTGTGCGCCACAGAGAGCACTGTGGAAGTCAAACAACTTTTGGAAGTCAGTTCTCTCTTCCCACCATAGGACCTCTGGGCTCAAACTCAGGTTGCCAGCTTTGTATATAGGCCTCTCTTCAACTGCTGAACCTTCTTGGTTTTTTCTGGTTTGGTTTGGTTTTGAGACAGGTCTTACCACACAGCTGGACTTCAGACTCACAACTCTCCTGCCTTAGCCTCCTGAGTGCTAGGATTGCTGGGACTGCAGACATCATGCCCTGGGGGAATGTGTTCAATTTTAGCCATATCTTGGTTTTTCAACAGACTGTAAAAGTTGGGATTATTGCTTGAGATCTTTCAGTATTGGTTCTTGATAAGCAATAAATTTTTAAACATTGCTGTTCAAACAAGGCATGTTTCTGGCGATGTGTTTGGCCTGTGGACCGATAGTTGTCCTTTTTTGAGCTTTGGAAGGTCAGGTGCTGAGCTTCCGTGTATTAGCTACGCTTGATTGTGAGATCCACTTACAACTCTATAGCCACCTGTTTTTCAATATCCATCTAGTAATAGAACTCTTTGGGAAAGCTGGGACCTTAGTGGAAGGTTCCAGAAACGTCCCTATCAGCCAATCCAGATTCCAGATTCATTAGGAGCCAAGATTTCCTCCAGAGAGTTGGTCCTAAGGTGTTTTTGTTTAAGGCATGGGGCAGAGCCCTGGCCTCTCTTAGGACTGAGTCCAGTGGGAACATAGACTAGTGACCGGTTCTCAAAGGGCTGCGCCCTGTGATTAAAGCCAAACAAGGCCTCAATCAGACACAAGTGTGGATGCTACACGCGTGCGCGGCGCACACACACACACACACACACACACACACTCACTCACAGTACTGTACTTAGCACTCCCAAGACCTTTTCCCACGCAGCCCGGCAAGCCCAGGCAGCTGGAAGAGCATCCAGTCCTGGGAATGAGCGGAGCCCCCTCCCCCAGTGGAAGCCCCACCCTGCTCCATTTACTCCCCACAGCTCCTCCCCCCTCCTTCCAGAGGAGGAAACTGCTGAACAATGTGGCGGATCAGAGAATGGGCACTGCGCCTGGTGCCCAGGGGCCAGGACCGGACCTCAACAGGCCATGACTGACCTCTGGCTGCCCCCGCACTCCTCAGGCCGCCCCCCTCAGCCGGATCCCCCCTCAGGCCTCTCCGTCCTGGTCCTGGGAGACCTCCGCTGCTCTCCTCCCTCCAGCTTGCTGCTCCCCGGCGCGGTGTCTTCCTCCCTCTGCCTTCACCACCAGGATGGGGGCTCGATCTTTTCTGGACACGACCGTCCACCGCGCCAGGCTCCAAAGCAGTGTTCGCATGCTCGTGGGGATGTTCTCAAAGAGACGCATGTTAATCTCGTCATCTCCAGCTTCCTGGGGCTGGGAAGTCGGTGGGAACCACGACTGTTGCCCTTCCCGTAGGTCTAAAATAGTTGCTCGCCTGGGGACGGGAAGCCGCTTTCTAAGCAAGACTCCTCCGAGCTCATTCCCAGGAACGGTGCTTCCGATTCCTTTCACCTACAAAAACCTCTCCCACTACTCAAGGGAGACCAACTGAACCCACAGGTTTTAGGAAGCCCGGTTTATCAGTGAGACCCTCCCCCCACCTCAAAAACAACCTTCGTGATGGTAGCATCTGTAATTTCAGCACGAGGGACATGAAAGCAGCTGATCAAGCAGTCAAGATATTCTTGATAATACAGTAAGATTAAGGTCAGCTTGAGCTACATGAGCTCTCACACACACATGTATGTATACACACAAGTATATACACACGAATAAAATTAAATTTTTTAAAAAAGTGATTTCAGGGCTGAGGATGTAGTAAAAGAGTGCTTGCCTAGCATGCAAGAAACTCTGGGTTTGATCCCTAGAAACACACATACCAGGTGTGTAGGGAACCTTAATCCTAGCACTTGAGAGGTAGAGACAGGAGAATGGGAAGTTCAAGTCATGCTCGGCTGCATAGGGAGTTTGAGGCCAGCCTGGGATACGCGACATCCTGTCTTAAAAAAAAAAAAAAAAAGGATTTTAATGTGGTATTTTTTCTTCTTGTCCTTATGGAGCCTGTGATCTAATAGACAAGTGATGTGAGCACAGACATGGCTGCTACACGGGGACGGGGTGGCTGGGCAGGATGCGCTTGCCCTACATACAAAAGTACCAGAGTTTGGATCCCCAGACACCACATAAAACACCATGTGGCAGGTGCTGCCTGTAATTTTGGCCGCAGAAAAGTTGAGTTTGGGAATCCCCAGAGCAAGGTGGCTAGTCAGAGCGAAGTCTGTTAGTGAAGTCTAGGTTTCATTAGGAGACCCAGCCTCCAGAAACCAGGGGAAGAGTGTTTTGAATAGATTTCTGATCTTGACTTCGGGCCTCCGCAGGCACAGGCCAGGACACAAGCATGCACGCATCCCACACGCATGCACATGAAACAGCTGCTTCAGGTGTAGAAGCTTCTGCGAGGAGCGTACAGGGCAGTGGAATGGCTGACTCTGCTCCCAGGAGACGAGCAGGTGGAAGGGACTCACAGCGGCCTGCTTTCTTGGGAACGCATCTGATACTATCCTAAGTCAAAGCTGCATTTATACACCTCACTGGATGGCTTCCCAATTTGGTGCACTCCAGGGCACTGTGTGGGTGAGCTGCGTGCCCTCTAGTCTCGTGTTCAGTGAGCTCTAGTTTGCCTAGCAGTTCTGGTTTGCCGCAGCCGCCAGGCCCCTCAGGAGGGGACACACCACACATTTCCAGAGGCAGCAGTCCAAATTTAAAAGGCAAGGCATACTCTGTACTGTTGTAAAACAGAAAATTTAGAAGTAGAACCCAGTGAAGCTGGGCGTGTCTATAGCACGAGTTAAATACTCTTGAGTAAAGAAAACGCAGAAAGGAGCCATCTTGTCCTCTTGACATCTTGAAGGAGACAGGCACAGAATGCAGGGCTTGCACCTTACAGGGCCTCTTATGCAGGCTGGGGGAGGAGGGGTCTGGACTTCAAGACAGGTGTGGTGTACATTTGCAGTCCCAGAACATCAGAAGCAGAATCAGGAGGACTGGGGTTCTAAACCAGTTTGTCCTACGTGCGTTGCAAGACTCTGTCTTAAAAAACCAAAGGTGGTTACAGGCGATGTTCTAGATACTTCCCAGCTCGCTGCCCTCTTGCAGTATATGCAATGAACGCTTTCTCTAAATAAAAAGTAGGCAACGAAAACAAAAGGAAACAGAGAAGTGGCAACGAGGCTCAGTGCTTGCTTAGCACGCGGGAGGCCACACGAAGGAAATCATGTCACTGACTCCAGAACTTGGGAGGCTGAGGCAGAAAGAGTGCAGTGAGTCCAACCTGGACTCCAGAGTAAGACGCTGCCTTAGAAAATAATAATAAAGGGGCGGGAGAGATGGCTCAGGGGTTAAGACTCTGCCTCACGAGGGCAAGATCCTGAGTTCAGATCCCAGGTCCCACATAAAAATGCCAGGCAGAATGGCTGCGGTCTGCACTGGTGGGCAGAGCCTGGGAAATCCCAGAGCGAAGCAAGGAGGTAGAAGCCATCCAGGATGATTCCTGAAGAACCTTTGGACTTCCAAGGGACACACAGTTCCCTCTGATACACACACACACACACACAAAGTAAATAAAATATTTTACAAAAAGAAAATAATAATAAGGACTGTCAAAAACCAACCAACCAAAGGAGAGAAGAGGGAAGGGTGCACCAGGAGGGGCTGCTCAACTGTGCATGAAGTCTGCGTTTCCTGCGTAGAGACTGAGAGATGTTTCAACTTTAAAATTGTGTGTGTGTGTGTCTGTGTGTGTGTGTGCATGGTGTGGTGTGGAAACCACTGGACCTGAGTGTGACTCCGGAGCTCTCAGGTGGAGGTGAGAACAATTTCTGAAGGTGCCTCTGACCTCACACAGTGAGTCTGCTCCCGTGGATGCTGTCTTCCTCCTCCTCTTCCTCAGGTAAAACAGCGTTAAAATTATCTTTTCTCAGTATCTTTTAATTTCTTTTGCATTAGTGAGCACTCATAAATTGTATCATTACAAAAGTGAGATTTTATTGTTTTTCTTTTTTAAAAAAACTCTGTGTGTGTGTGTGTGTGTGTGTGTGTGTGTGTGTGTGTATCAGAGTGTACTATGTGTTCCTGTGGAGGACCAAGGGACCTGGGATCTGAACTCAGGACCTATTGGTTGTGAGGCAGAGTCTTAACCTCTGAATCATCTCTCCAGCCCTACTGTATCTTTTCTAGACATGATCTTTCAGAGTTCAGGCATGCATGTCCCGTTAGATGTATGTGAAAGTCAGAAGATAACTTTTAGGAGTCAGGTTCTCACCTTCCACTGTGTGTGTATGTGTATGTGTGTGTGTGTGTGTGTGTGTGTGTGTGTGTGTGTGTAATTTAAATGTCTACCCATATACTAATAATAGATACAAAGCTAAATAATACATATTCTAACATGTATCCATGTATTAAAAAATAATAAAGCAGCATCATATGTATTTATTGGAAAAATACTCCTCATATTATCAAAACTTAAGAAAAAAAGCATTACTATATTAACTTTATTCTTGTATATAAAATAACTGTGTATATATATGTGTGTATATATATATTTTTTTTCTTAAAAAGGTATTCCAAATACAGTTAATTTATTAATTCCTCAGGATGAGGCCAGAAAGGAGCTTAAAAGACTTGGGAGATTTCACTGACCACTTACTTTCCCTTGTTTTTGGGGTGGGGCAGATCTTGTAGTTTCTGCCCCTTATGTACCCCAGATTAGGGCAATTCTCCTGTCTTTGTCTCCCATCCTACCATAGTGTTGGGATTAGAAATGCAAACTATTACATCTGACTTGTGTGTGTGTGTGTAGGAAAGGGCACTGTGTGTACTTATGGAGACCCACCAGTAACTTTTGGGAATCACCCTGGATTGTTCTACCTCCTTACTGCTTTGCTGTGGGGTTTTCTAGGCTCTGCCTTCCAGGGTCAGCATAAGCCGCTGCTGTTTCCATCTGGCATTTGTGGGATCTGAGATCTGAACTAGGTCCTTTTGCTTACAGTCAAAGGCTGTGAACCCCTGTGCCATCTCTCCAGTCCTGCATCTGGCTTTTCGTGAGTTCTTGGGATCAAATTCAGGTCATCAGGTTTACACAGCAAGCACTTTTCCTGAGCCCACTGTTGCAGTCCGCCTGCATGGTTGCTGATAAATGACCATCAAATGGCTTAAGGGAACAAGGGGTTTATTCTCTCTTGCAATTACTGGTTACAGTTCACAGTCCAGCTTGACAGGAGAGCACGCACCAACACCAGGGCCGAGGGAACTGGCCACACCATCTCTACATGTCTGAGAGAGGGACGATCTTTACTTGCTAGACCAGCTGGCCAAGTATACACAAGGATGCCAACTCTCTCAACCAGCTCTCCGTGATTTATTCCAGGGCCTAATCCCACGCACCATAGGCTGCTAGACAATTTCTTGCAAGTTTGCTCTGGGTTCAACTCAACTACTGATTCTCCACAAATGTGCCCAGAGCTCAAACCCTCAACAGTCAACACCTGTGCCCAACTATGACAGCAATCTTCTCAGCTCCTGGACAGCAGATTTTTTTATAGAGAAAGAAGTGGAACTGAATTTACCTGTGTAGAATATCTTCTAGACACTGGACACATATATTCACCTGCATTATTTTACTGAATCTTTAGTGATACAGCCTCTCTTTTTCACATAGGGCCAGAGAGGTCTTCAGTAGCTCTAACTGGTTCAAAGTCACACAACCAGCAAGTAAACCAGCCTAGATTTGTTATCCAGAAGAATTATTTTATCCCCACAATTTGAGGGTGCTATGAATCAAAGCTCAGGGTCTCACCCATACTTAGAAACATTTTGCTACTGAGCTACACCCCCACCCCTATTTTAGTTTAAGTTTAAATACATGGGGGGCTACTGTATAGGTATAGCACAGGTTAGAGGAAGATGGCTCCCCATCTTTGTGGGTTCACGTACTAGCCTGGTACCCACTTCTTCAAACTGCAAGAGGTGGCAGAATACTTCTGATTTGGGTAGGTGAGATGACCCAATGGGTAAAGGAGTCTTTGTGCAAACCTGGAGACCTGAGTTTACACCCCAGAGCCCATGTGGCAGAAGGAAAGAAGTGACTTCTAAAAGTTGTCCTCTGACTTCTTTTCTATGTATGCTGTGGTATGCATGTCTACGCTCTCTCTCTCATACATTTTTATTTATTTACTTTTTATTTTTTTTATTCAATTGTGCGTGTGTATGTGTGTTGTAGAATCATGGGCGAATTCGGGAACCACCATGGATGCCTCCACCTCCTCCTTGTTTACTCTGCCCTGGGATTCACAGGCTCTGCCCTACCAGGACCAGAAACGCAGGCTGCCCCCACTTCCACCTGGCGTCTATACGTAGAGTCTAGGATCCGAACTCAGGACCTTCTGCCTGCAAGGCAGAGGTTTAACTCCTGAGCCACCTCTCCAGCCCCTCTCTCATACTTTTAAAGAATGTTTCTACCTTGTAAATCTAGACAAACACAGGATCAGACAACCTCGGGCCCAAATTCTAACTCTACCAATTTAACAGCTTTGAAGTAGAGAAAGTTAACTCGCTTAATGTAGCTAGACCCTCAATTCATTACCTGACAGAATAAATCTCCCTGAGAGAGACTTATTTATAGGGGAAAAGCTATTGCACCTGCACACACATGCACATTATACACAAAAATGATCAGTATATAGTTGCAATTATTGACATAGTATGCTCTCAGTATTTGCCAATTGATTTGTTAGAAACTGTCCTTTAGACCAAAGGGTTGCTTTGGAATAGACTCACCTGATTAAGCCACCCTCTTCTGAAGCCAGAAGGATTGGCCAGATAGATAGGGCTAGGTTTAATCAACCAATTCTGTTAGGTACTAACGTAGCCCGGCTTGAACTTGAAAGAGTAGGTAGGGATTGCTGTGGGGACAGGGTGGAGGATTTCAGAGTGAGCAAGACACTTGCGGATTGGGGCTATAATGAACAGAAAGCGATAGGGGGCCTTAGATCTCTGAAGTGTTACCCTTTCTACCAAGTGGTACTCCGAGACTGACAACTTACCTCAAATAGTGATGGCCTGTCTCTCTGACCAGATTGTGACGTCCACAGCGAGAACCTCGCCTGGTTGATCATTGAGCATTCCTGGACTTTAACCCCTGTTGGAAACCCACAGTAAGTAGCTGCTTAGTAATTTTTGTTGACCGAAAGCCTGGATGTGAATTGAGGTGACAGTAGCTTTCTGTGATGTGAAAGTACAGGATCTCTTCATTACAGTCTGGGTTGACTGAGCTTAACATGGAGGCCTTTGATGATTCGTGACCTACAAAGATGTGACTTTTGATGACCATGCACTTGACCAGTAGTGGGGGGAGATCATTGACCACTGGCCTGTGTCTCCTAGATTCAGAGATTGGGGTTCTCAGCCGTTGGTGAGCTTATTGATCGGCATTACCAACTGGGGGAACCCAGATCTGTGGGTTTAGATTCAGACAGGAAATACTAACAGATGTGTAGTAGTACTATTAGCTTTTTGATTTTGTTTAAGAAAACATCCTCTCCAGGCCCACGAACGATACTCTCCTTCATCTCACACCTAGAAAAAGGGCAGGTGTCCGGTGTGGTGGCGAGCACCTGTGATCCCTGCACTCGGGGAGCTGAGATCGGGGTTCAAGGTCACCCTACAGCGACCTTGAGTCCGGCTGAGCTACAAGCAGCAGATGCGGGCTCGCTCGCTCTGGCTCACACGCACACCCGCACGAGCAGGAACGGGGTCTGGGCTCGGTCGGTTCTCGGAAAAGGTACCTGATGTTCAGCGCCGAGTGACCTAAGCCCCCCATCCGGGCGGCCGGCCGTGCCAGGCCCGGGGGCCGGCCCTGCCGCGCCTGCGCGGAGGCGGGGCGGCGCTGGGCCCTTTGTTGTGGGCCCCAGTTTCCCAGGACACCGCGCGACCAGGGGCGGGGCTATGCAGATGAACCTCGGGGGGCGGGGCGGTGGCGGCGTCGGCGGCGGCCGGGGAGGGTCAGTTGGAGGCAGGCGCTCGCTGAGGCAGGAGGAGGCTCGGCCCGCGGCCTGACAGGGACTTGGCCCGCAGAGATCGGCCCGCGCGCGCGACCCCCGCACCCACCCACTCGGCCACCCACCCACTCCCTGCGCCGCCTCCTCCCACCCTGCGCAGAGCCGCCGAGGATGATAAACACCCAGGACAGGTAACGGCCCGGCCCGCTCCCCGCCCCCATCTCCCTCCGCGGCCCCGCCGCCGCCTCCCCCGGCCGCCGTCCCCGCCCCCCGCGGACCCCGGGGCGCCGTCGGTCGCCGGCGGGTCGCGTCCCCGCTCCGGGCGCTGGCTCCGGGCTGGTGAAGCCCCGAGACGGGGCCTCCACTGCGTCCTCCAGCCCCCGCCTCGGGCCGGGCCCATCCCCCTCCTGCGGGCCGCCGCCGCTCCCGAAGCCCCCCGACCTCGACCCAGCTCCGCCTTGAGCCCCGCCGAGGTACCCCGGCCCCCCAAGCGGTATCTCCCTGCAGATTCCCCGAATTGGTTCTTATCGTCCCCAGATCTTTTTTTTTCCTCCGCCTCCAAGTCACTTAATCGCTTTCGATCCGCCCGCTGGTGAACTTGGCCCCCCTGCCCGGCGCCCCCCGGCCCGGCCCGCTCCCCCTGCCCGGCGCCCCCCGGCCCGGCCCGCTCCCCCCGGCCCGGCCCGCTCCCCCCGGCCCGGCGCCCCCCGGCCCGGCCCGCTCCGCTCCCCGGCCCGGCCCGGCCCGGCGCCCTCCCAGGTCCTGCTCCATCCTTCAGCGCGCCCCTCGCCCCCACTCTTCCCTCCGCCTAAGGATGCCCACCCACCTCCTGTTGATCCCTCCTTTCTCGCCACCCCTCTCCAGTTAGGCCCCATTTTTCTCCTGCCTCCCCGCCTGTTCCTTTCATATTTCTCGAACATTTCGGACCCCCCCATTCCCGACTTCCATCCCGGCCCTCTGATGGTGTCCTTTAAAGGCTCTTGTAAAAACTCTTTAAACATTGCTTTCGGCTGAAACTCATTTTTTAACCTTCTCTTCTCAACCGAACCCCATCTTTAAAATCATTGGACCACAGGACTCAGCCTGACCTGCTTCCAGTAAAGGTCTTATGAGCATCTATCCATGTGCTCCAGGGCCTTAAAAATCAGGACTTTGCTTGGAAAGTCACCCCCTCCCCATAGATGAAGAGAAAGGCTGCATACATATATTTCAGAAACTGAACACTAGTGGTTTTCTAAACTTTTCTCCTGTATTCTTCCATCTAAAATAGGTAGAACTTGTTTGTTTTTTCCATCTTCCTCAAATATCCCATATTCTACTGTAGGCGTTCTTCTCTGATATTGGTTCATAATTTCTTCATTTTCAAGATTTTTAGCCCCAGTTGCTTTTTGGGCATTCAGATGACTTCCTTTTGCAACTTAGACCTGGCTCCTTTCATTATTTTCTTTTTCCCTTGACTTGTTGCTGTCCCTTCCAGAACTTCTCTGAAACTCCTTATTTCCCCACACCAGATCTTCTGCCTCTTATCTGACCATTCTTTATGGGCCTCTAACCCTCAGCAAGGCCTCATTATTTTGCAAGCAGATATATCCTATAAATCTTTCTTAAATTGTGC
Source organism: Typhlomys cinereus (assembly GCA_023101885.1). Lineage (NCBI taxonomy): Eukaryota > Metazoa > Chordata > Mammalia > Rodentia > Platacanthomyidae > Typhlomys > Typhlomys cinereus. Next base: position 1,658,350 of record JALPQD010000337.1, read on the forward strand.
CACGATCTCTCCAAAAGCAGACTTGACTTCCTCTTACAAATATCTCCTTCCTTGTTGTTTTTCTTTACACAGGACCTGCCATTCATGGTTCCTCTCAAAACGTGGGCTTCTTTCTCACCAGCCCAGCTTTCCATTTCCCTTGTGTAGTGGCACCGTCACCATTACAGTGTGTTTGCAGTTTTTCTCATTGGATCTCAACCTCGCCTGCACATTTTGAACAAGACAGTTCTCTCTCTTCCTTCACAGATCACTCTAATTGATCTGGGCAGAACATAGTTAGCATCATATATTTTTAAACTCTCCAAGCTAGTTCTTTTCCAAAATGGAATCTGGGTTGAAAAGCACTGTCCCTCTCCTCCCAAGAGGATGTTGGGGTTCATCTTGAGGGATTTTAGTCTTTCTCTGTCAGACACCCTCCAGTACCTCTCAAAAGTTCTCACACCTTAAGATACTGAGGTTTTAGCTCTTTTCTTCCCTCATTTCTCAACTCTTTCTTCCCTACATATAGAAATCTTCCTCCCCATTTCCTGGTTTCTTGGGGTCACATTTTTGGCCCTTCATCCCCTTTCCCACTTTTGCCTACAGTCCTGTTCTGCTTTTATATTTTCCTTTCCCAGAGAGAGTTGCCACATCTATCCCCCGCTGCATTTCCCTCCAACCCAGTCCCTCTGGGGCTGAGTAGTGGAGGGGGGTATATATACTTTGATGGTGGTAAGGAAGGCTGTGTGTACCGCGAGGGATGGCAGGCCGTGTGAGATGGGTTTTCTCTCCTGCTTTTGTGTTTGTGTCTGTGCTTGAAAGCTGGAAACGGGCAGCTCAGCAGTCATTTTGGACTGATTCGATCTAGATGCCCAGTCTTTGTGTAGCCCAAGCCCACCAACACATAGGGATCTTACCCGGGTAGATCCGGAGTTCTAATGCTGTCTTAGTGTGCTTACATGTGACAAATGGGGACTGGGGTTAGCTTAACTTGGAAAGTTCCTTCCATCCACCTAAGTGACAAAACAGGTCTGCTTGACTCCAGGATCCTTGCTTTAGTGTGTTGGTAATTTGAGGGGCTTGGCTGTGTGAAGCAGGTGGAGGGAGGAGCCAACTGGCTTGCCAGGGCCTAGGCCTGAGCTGGCGGCTGGATCAGGCTCCTCTGCTTTGGCCTGGGGGTGGGGAGGTGTGTGCAGGGTGTCTGGTTTCCTTGGTTTATGGCAGTCCTGTTTCCTTAGTGTTCTTCCCATCCTCCTCTTCTGCTGGTAACTTTCTAAAAGAAAATCTGAGTCTTAACTAGGGGTTCCGATAAGAGCCGGATGTTTTCCCTTGTCACTGGTGTTGGTGTTTTGATTGCATAGAGTTGGGAGCTCACTGGGAGTTTAGTTCCCATTGAGTGGGGGATGGGCTTTCCAGCTTCTCTGGCTCTAGTGAAAAACTCAGGAGGTGGAGGCTCAGCTTCCTGGAAGAAATAGTTGGAGAGCTGCACTATGTCTTGAAAACAAGGCTCTTCCTTTCTAGTTTTCACATTAGTATCTGCAAAATGTCAAAATGCCTGATGGTAGGAGGAAAGAAGATGCAAGAACAAGTCCTGTTTATTATGTGTTTTGAACAATAGGTTAAAATTGAAGAGGAAATCAAATTTTGTGTTCTTTGGCTGCCTGGATTGTGGGGTCAGCGAGAACAGGTCTGCTGGGGACTTGCCTGGATTGTGGGGTCAGGGAGAACAGGTCCACTGGGGACTTCTTGTCCCTCCTTGCAGTCTGTGTGGGGTGGACTTAGGAAGAAGCATCATGTGTGATTCCACAAGTGTTTTTTGGAGATGGTGCAGGGCCCATGATCACTTCAAAGCTACTCACTTTTAAATGGTTCCTATGTAGTAGAATTTCTCTCCTCTTGGCTATTTTTTCTTGTTGGCACTGTTGCTTTTTGAGTGTGTAAGGGTAGTAGGGAGAGCAGAGGCTGATTTCTAGTATAGTCAGAAATCCCCCCAAATTGGGTGTTGGCTTCAGAAAGCAGTATGGACTAATAATAGCCATTATTCATTCTGCCAAGAATCCAAATTTAGTGTCAGAGCTGTTAAGATATATGAAGGGGACTGAGGAGTAGAGGGATGTTACATATGAGCATTTCATTTCAGGAGTGTGCAGTGCTAATTCAAGTGGATGTCATGATTTTGAAGGCTAATAATTGAAAGCTATACAGTAGACCCATGATGGCTCAGCAGATGAGCAAGAATTTAACTTGACAAGATGGGTAGTTTGCTGTAAGCAGCAATAGCAGCAGCAGTAATAGCAACTATTTTGTACGAGATAAGTTGAAGAACATTTCCTAGGGCTTCAGTACTCTCTAAACAGTGATGTAATTCTGCCTTCAGAGAGGAGATTGAACTGTGTGAGCTTACTGTATAAACCACATTGAAGTATTTTAAAGTGTAAAGTTAGGTGTAAAATTACTATAAGTGTGATTACTTAGTCCTCCAGCTTCCTGTGGTACCATACATGGTTGAGCCTGCTTTTGGGCAGAAGACATGCCACTGTGAGCTGCGTGATTAACGGACCTCAAGGGCACACATATTCTGACTGCCAACATAAAAATGTATTTTTGTTTTTTTTGTGTGTGGAGAATCAACCAAAACCCAATTTTGCTTTCAGCCTCCTATGATTCAGAATGGTGATGTCATTTTTTTAAAATCATGCTTATCAAGATTCCCTTTGGAAGGCATAACAGCGACTTATACCTGGCAGTGACAGGGCCTCTCTCTCTGATGGAGAGGAGCTGACAGCTGTCAATCAGCCTCTGTGGTCACACTAGCTTGGAGGTGTCCTTTTTCTAAAAGGGATTGTAGCTCTGGATTAGCTTTCCTTTATGTGAGGATTACTCATCAGAGATATTCCCAGTCTTAGAGTGAAAAGCCCGTGTAAGGGCCCGTGAGGTGCCTGATGGGCTGAGAAGCACAGGGCCCAGAGCATGAACAGGTCAGAAGAGTTAAAAGAAGGAAGGAAGCGAAATAGGATATTGGGAATGTGGTTTTTGTGTCTTTTCATTTTACATTGAAAGGTAGGTAATACCAAGGCATCTGATTCTCTCTGATGGATAATGGGAATTAGAAAAAAAGATGTAGATGTAAAATATGGGAGTGAAATATGAGCAGACTCGGAATCTGAATCAAAGCATCTAATAGTTTGAACTGTTCATGGTCTGGCCTGAGCAAAGTAAACACAAAAATGGCCAACGACAAAGATGGCATCTCTTTGGAGATAAGGTCTCACACTATGCGCCTGGCTGACCTGGAATTGTGTTAGCTGAGGCTGCCCTCATACTTGGCAGTTCTCCTGTTCAGCCTGGTAAATGCTGGAATAACCGGTGTGAACCAGGCCCAGAGCATCTTTTTCCTTGTGGTACTGGAGATTGAACCCAGGGATTTGCAAATTTGAGGCAGGTTTTGTACCATTGAGCTATATCCCCAAGCAGTCTTTGTGCAGAAGACTACTTTATCAAGAGAGTTAAGATTCTTTTAAATAGTAAATACCTGAGCTGGAGAGATGGCTTGATACTTAAAATCTTTACCTAATAAGCAAAAGAACCTGAGTTAAGATTCCAGATCACAAGTAAAAAGGCCAAGTGGAAATGACTTTGGCCTGCACTTCTAGAAGTACCCTCTTGTACACATAATCCACCCATGCCAAATAAATAAATATATATGAAGATAACCTAGTGATTTCAAAGGCAAATATTTCTCAAAGTGTCAACATTTCTCAGGTATCCATTATGCTACTTGTGTAGTATGTTGGTAGACAAGGTATGTTATTGTGGTCTGCTAAGGACATATTAGACATTAGATTGACAGATGATTATTTTAATGGTGCTTGAGAAATCAAATTCAGGATCTCACACATGCCTTTAATTAGATTCAGCAGGATGTGAAATATGAGGTGCTCATACACTGTGTTCTAAGGTACGTTCCCACAGGTAAGCCTCTGACAACTGAAGAAATAAAAGCACTAACATCAGCTCTAATTTCTCTTAATTCTCTTGTGACCTGCCTTTGCATACTCAATTCTAGCGTGGTCCTTTACTTCTCAGAAGCTGAACATGCCAGCTGGGTGGGTGGTGGAGTTCAGTCTGATGCTTTTGAGTTTACTTAGCTGATCTTTTCACCTTTGGATTGAACTTCTTAAGTCATCTTTAATGGTGGTAGGGATTTCAAGCTATTTTTCCTGCATTGGAATGACTAGAATGTGCAGGAGGATTGGAAAAAGCTGAAACAAGACTAAATTCTACATTCTTTCAAATTCTGTTTCTAATGAGACTGAGCCAGTATTACAAGGTTGTTGCTTGGCAATTTCATGCCCTTTAATTTCTTTACCCATCCCCCCTTTCCCTTCCTTCTAAAAATTTGTGAATAAAAGTAAAGTAATAGATGCATTATAATGACCAATGAAGATACAATTGAGATCTGTATCTACTTGCTGATTCCCAAACCTGTTTTTTCTCTAGGGATCAGGAACATACAGGCTTTTTTCTGCTTTACTCTTCTCTCGTACAAGAGGAGGGAAGTGATGACCAGGGCGTGGAGTTCTTACATTGCTTTGAAGAATATAGACTAGGAAACCAGAAATATTACAGATTTATAGTTGAGAAATATTACAGATTTATAGATGAGTGCTGAAACGGCAGCCTTTAGGGATTATTTCTAGAAAAAAAGGGATGTTCACTCTCCACTTCCACCTTCGAAGTGTATCCTGATCTTTTCAGAGATTGTTCCTGTTATTTCTGCCATTTAAAGTGCAACTTAGTTAACCAAGATGAAGGGCAGAGGGCTCAGTATAGCTCAGTTATATAAAAAGATACAGGTATCAAAAGCAGGTGCCAGGTTTGTATGCAGGTGTCCTTAGCTGCTAGACTATCTCTTAGGCCCTGCCAGGCCCTTTTGTTAGGATCTGTTGATAAGGCAAACAGTAGAGGGTATCCTAAGATTTTTCAAAGGAGATAGTGTATGGTTTTCATCTCTGGGTATTGATGTTATCATATTTCCCTAGACGGCTTCATTTCTTAAAGAAATATCCAAGTATGCATTTAAATCTCTTGAGTAAACCCTCTAAATGCTGTATGAAAATGCAACCTGCTTTTGATAACTAAACCCACAGGTGGAAGGTAGAAATGTCTCCGCTGGACTGCTAACATAGGTCAGTTAATGGTTAGGGTTTAACAGGTTGCTGCTTTATTAGTACCCTTGCCATTTTAGGTGTGTAGTCAGTTTTTTTGTTCCTTTTCAAGTAAAAGAACACACTGGCATACCACAGTATATCAAAGGACAGTGTAAAGACTCATTTTAAGGAGGAAAAAGCCCCAATTTGTAGCACACTGATTCTGCAATGTAAATATTCCTTTTTTGGCTGACTCAAGTTGCTAACTTGATGTTCATTCAGCACAGTCAGTCAGGGAGAGATGTGCAGACGTGTGTGTTGCTCTGAATACTCCTGTTCCCTGCCTTCTAGTTACCCTGATGCTGGCATGCTGTGGCTTTGGGACAGGCCTACTGCTGAGTCATGGGGCACATGCACAGACCGTTTACTTCTTTGTTTTACTTGCCCTTGGTCACTAAATCAGACCCAAAGAAGACAGTAGAACAGATCTTGGAATGCTTTTGAATCCACCTGAAATTCTGGTGGTCAGTAAGGGCATATCCCCAGTGACGACCAGAAAGCTTCTTAACCCTTGGTAATTCGTTGATCACTGGCTTCCTTCCTCAGCTTTCAGCAAAGAAGCATCTTTTGTAGCATCTTCTTATCTATTCTGAGCACATCAGCATTAACAAATTCCTGTACTCAGGTCATGAGGAGGCAAGAGGGAGGAAGGGCAGGGAGGGAGGCCCACAATTTGGTGACATATACTTTCATCCTACCAGTCTGTACTGTATATGCACTTTTGCACTTGGGAGCCAAGTCCAAGATTTAGTTTTACTCCTAACCTTAGACGATTTGGGGTATTTTCATTCCAACTCAGATGGGGAGGTGGCACCATCAATGGGAACGTGACCCTGGGAGGTCCTAGGTACATAACACATAGTTGGGTTCCCAGGGCTCATCTACATATATTTTTGAACCTGAAGTGACTACATAGGTTATGTGTCTGCCACACAAATGGCTGAGACACACCTAAGGAGAGGCATTGGCTTGGAAACACAGAACTGGAGGCTAGCAGACCAGGAAGGACGGGGTTCCAGTGTACAGCAGGTGTCAGTTTGAAGATGTTTGAATGGTGCGCCTCTGGCCAGATATATCCAGCAGGATTCCCTTAGCCTTCTAGGTCTCTCTGTGCCTCTTGATTCAAGGAAACAGTAGATATCTAGAAGCTGGAGCAGAAGACTTAAGGAACGATGACATAGCCTTAGAATGCTTTTTTTTTTTAATATTTTAAATGATTATTTATTTATTTAGTGTGTATGTGTGTCAGAAGGCACTGTATGTCCTATAGAAGACCAAGGATGATTTCGGAAATCATCCTGGATTGCTTCTACCTCCTTTTTGTTTCTGTCTGGGATATCCCAGGTTCTGCCCACCAGGAAGGGAAGTGCAGGCCACTGCCATTTCCACCTGTACCTCATGTGGGATTCTGGATTCAAACTCAGGACCTTCTGCTTGTGAGGCAGATTCTTAGCCCCTGACCCCTCTCTCCAGCCCGGGACTGGAGAGTACGCTTATTGTTCAAGTCTTGGTGTTCACGGTTTCACTTTCTGTCTCTTGCAGTAGTATTTTGCCTTTGAGTAACTGTCCCCAGCTCCAGTGCTGCAGGCACATTGTTCCAGGGCCTCTGTGGTGCTCCTGATGCCCCTCACCCACTGTCGAAGATCCCCGGTGGGCGAGGGGGCGGCAGGGATCCTTCTCTCTCAGCTCTAATATATAAGGTAAGGAGGACTTTGGCGATGGGGCTGGATGGGGCCTGCCTAGGCTCCCCTGAGCTGCCTTCCCTCTTCTTCTCGTAGGCCAGGGTAGTGCAGTAGGGAGACTCGGGGTGCAGGGGATGCTTTTCAACTGTGCTGCAGGGGATGCTTTTCAACTGTGCTGTTGTGTGGCTTTTCTGGGTGTTTGGAGGGAGACTGTTAGTCCCATTGGCTGATTTTTAACCTGTTGACATTGAGGCCCAGGACTTGGTTCAGCTTCTCTGAGGCTGGGAAGTGAGCAGGGCGGCGCAGCAGTGCGTGCAGCCCGAGGACGTGGACTCCACAGTCCACCTCTGAACAAACTCCAGCCTCACAAATGACCTCCAAAAAGCAAGCAAAAGAGGCCAAGTCTCATGTAATCCAGGGTGGCCTCAAATTCACTGTGTAGCTGGTCATGATCTGCCTTTGTCTCCTGGGTGCGGGGATTGTATGTGTGCCGTCATGTCCACGTGGACATTTTTTTGAGACAGGGTCCTGTTAGGTAGACCAAGCAATACAAACCAGCCTTGGGTCCCCAGCATGACAGTGCTGTAATTACATTTGTTTTGATGTTCTCTCTGAGAGAAGGGAAAGCCCCAAAAAGCTTTCAATTCAGCCAGACCTGGGTTTTAATCTCAGCTTTGCTTAGCTATTTAATTTACATTTACCACTGTGGACTCCTTGTGCAAATTGTTCTTGACCTTGATTTAAAGGAGCTAATAATACATTGATAGTACTTTGCACAGTACTTGGCACCTTTCCATCTCAGTCTGATTTTTTTACCCCAAAATCAGCTGGCCTTAACAATGGCCCCGGTTAGCTCACACACATGCCTCTACTTCCAGCATGCTCTGATTCATTCATCCCTGAGCTTGCTTCAAAAGATACCGATACCACCTGGGTTGAGGAGCGTACAGAAGTAGCAGTGATCTGCTTTCCTTCTCAGGACGAGAAGCTCACTGTGACCCAGGACCTCCCTGTGAATGATGGAAAACCTCACATCGTCCACTTCCAGTACGAGGTCACCGAGGTGAAGGTCTCTTCCTGGGATGCAGTCCTGTCCAGCCAGAGCCTGTTTGTAGAAATTCCAGATGGATTATTAGCTGATGGGAGCAAAGAAGGGTAAGAAACCAAGGAGTGGTAAGGTCCCTTAGAAAAGGTGTATGTTTATTGGGGAATATCAGCTTTGTGAGGGAGCCTCCCTTTCTTTTTAGCTCTAGACTTGCCCAGCAAATACCATTTTATAATAGGTCATTTGTACCAGTAGATGGGACCTGCTCTAGGCTAGTGAAGCAGAACCCAATAACAAACGACTTCCAGTTCATCACCCCATGACCGATTCCCAGCAGACATCAAGTCCCCTGTGAGCCACATCAAAGGTGCAGTCCAGAAGGCAGCTCAGAGTTTGGATTGGGCATGGCTTTCCAAGCAGCCTGGGTGTAAGTAATAGTTCTGAGGATAAAGTTCTCTTGACTGACCCCAACTTCTTAGAAAATCCTTTCAGGCAATGTCAAGGACTCGGTGTATCCCTTTGGGGTCTTCAGATGAGAATCTTTTCCCAGGAGGTACTGCATTAAATTTGTTGTATGGGTCAGAAGGCGTCCACCTCTTCCTGCAGGGGACAGGTGGGGTTTTGGGAAGCAGTGGGGGACCTGAACAACTTTGTTCTGCAGATTGTTAGCACTGCTAGAGTTTGCTGAAGAGAAGATGAAAGTGAACTATGTCTTCATCTGCTTCAGGAAGGGCCGCGAAGACAGAGGTAAGAAAAATATTCAGAGACATAGAGCCCAGCTAGTGGGGGCCTGGGAAGGAAAATAGGGAACCCCTGTAGTGTGTATGTAATGTATGTGGTTGATTGCTTTATAAACCCTGGCAAATCTTGGGGACAGCAGGGCCCTAGAACCTGGCACTTGTTTCCATCTGTGTTGGGGTTTTCCCTTGAGTAACCCTGTGATGGTCATCATAGTCCCTTTCTGTGCTCTGTCTTCTGCAGCTCCACTCTTGAAGACCTTCAGCTTCCTGGGCTTTGAGATTGTACGTCCAGGTCACCCCTGTGTCCCCTCGCGGCCAGATGTGATGTTCATGGTTTACCCTCTGGACCAGAACTCGTCTGATGAGGACTAATGGTCACAGAGGATGCTTTGCCCAAGAGCCACAGTGGGGGAAGAGGGGAGGTCAGGCAGCCCTGGGACAGGGAAGAGGGTTTCTCGCTGTCTAGGAAAGGACATTGAGGGGCTCAGGTTGAGGGTTGCCCATTGTGTTCTCGGAGTTGACTCGTTGAAATTGTTTTCCATAAAGAACAGTATAAACATATTATTCACATGTAATCACCAATAGTAAATGAAGATGTTTATAAACTGGCATTAGAAGCTTTTTAAACTGCGCTGTGATGTGCTCCATCTAGCCTATGGGAGGACGTTGCCTGAAGGGGAGGGCAGTCAGGGCAAGGCCTGGAGGGCTGGGGCAGCACCGGCAGGCTCACAGTCAGGCTCTCGGTTCCCTGCCTTTGAGCTTTCTTTTTTGGTTTTTAAGACTTAGGTATTTTCTTCCTTTGCTTCCTTTCGCCCTCGGGGCTCCTGATTATAGGCTTTTCAGCTCCTGGCTGTGTCCTTGGGTTGTTTTTTGACACTCCACTTGGGCTTCTCTGTGCATTTGGTGTCAGGCCTGATGTAAACAGGCTGACCCTGCCTTCTTTACAGCTTAGTGTTATTCTGGCATTTGGTTAAGCTGGCTTAATCTGTTTAATGTTATCAGTACATATTAAATAGGGACATTGACATTCACTCCCGCCACCAGGGATTTTTTTTTGGGGGGGGGTGGGATGGGGGGAGAGACCTGGGCCTTAAGAAACTCTAATCAATCAAACTACATCTCAAAGTACTACCTGGAGTTCTTGCCTGTGTGGCCTGGGCCCCAAAGTCTCCTTCCTAGTGTCGAGAACAGGGAGGAAGAAGAGCAACTCAGGGCTTGGGACACGGGGTCTGCTCTGAGGGACTAGATGCCTCTGGCTGGCCAAGCATAGTACTTCCTGCCTCCCCCAACAGGTCGGGAGGATTATCTGTTCTGCAGGGCCTAGGGGGACAGCTGGGTGGTAGAAGTGGTGCCCTTTTCTGTTGTCCCTGAACAGCTTATTCTAAGGGAAAGAAAGGGAGCGAGAACTAGACTGGGCGTGGGGGTGTCAGGGAGGCAAGTGTGTTGCGTTACTGTGTCAATAAACTGATTTAAAGTTCTGGTTGTCTGTTCTTTAGTCTTGTAGAGGAGAACCGGTGTGTCATACTTGTCAGGGGAAAAGCTGCTATGTAGGACAGATCAACTGGCTGAAGTCTCTGGGGGCCTTGGTGTACTGTGAAATGTGGGTTGCTAGGAGTCAGATACACTTAAGCATCCCCGGAGAAGCAAATGTATGCACATAGTTTTCTCTGCCATTAAATCTAGCCCAGTGTCTTAGCTCTTCTCTGACATAGAAAGCTGGACTGTAAAACTGGGCATGGCTTTTAATGGAGATTCCTAACCTTATCCTTTCATTAAGAGATAGGGTCTCTGTAGCTCCTGTAGCACTCCTCACGCCTGAAGTATCACTGTGACACCTGGCTCAGAAGCAGGACATAGTTTTTTCTGTTCTGGTTTGAGACCAGTGTTCTACAGCACTGCGGTCTGCGACCATCTCCAAATGGCACTGGAGTAGCCAGGCACCTTTGCTCCTCTTCTCAAATTTCTCAGACTGCTCTAGGGTTTCGTTGTTTTTTCCTTTTGCTTATTTTCATCCCCAGCCCCAAGGGAATATATTCCTCCTGTGGATTTGCACCTGTTTCTCTGTGGGTCCTTCCTTGGCCTATTTCCAACTTTTTTTTGGGGGTGGGTGGGTGGGTGAAGTTTGCTTGTTTTATTTGGTTAAATCACTAAACTTGGGCTCTACCTATTCTTTCAAAGTAAGCTCAAAACTTCACTCCCTGGTAGTAGAACAAGTCTAGAATCAGATTATACTGACGTGACATCACAATGGCTTGAAGATACTTTCCCCTGCACAGATGAAGTCTGGACACAGTAGGGATTCAAAAGTAAAACCCACGACACAGGGATGAAAAAAAACAAAAAACAAAACCCAAGAAAAACCATCCTTTCAACTTGCAGAATGAAAGGATATACGCAGGAGTGTCTGCTGCCATCTGATGGTGGTTCCCACTCAGCACAGCTAAACGGGGTGAACTTGAAACCCAGGTACACACAGACTAAAGATTTCCCCTTCGGAAAAAAAAAAAAAACTGAAAACCTTTGAATATTGAGGACCAGCAAAAGAAAAGAAGAATATGGTTCACGGACAGCAGTGCTTCAGTTAAAAAAGCAACTTACAAGAATTTTTTGGGGAGGGGGTGGTGGTAAGGAGGAGGTATGTGAAAGGCAAACTTAAGTCTAATTTAAGAACAGGGACATTAAAAACTTTATTCAATAAATACAACAAATAATTTAAAAAATATAGTTCAATTCCAAAGCCAATTAAGAAAAGGAAGTAAAGAGGGAAAAAAGGGGAGGAAGGTAGAAGGAAGGAAGGAAGCTGACCAATGGTTTGGTTGGGCTGTTTCAGAAGGCATCACCTTTTGAAATTCTGATCAAAGGTTCTTGACCCATAAATTCTTGGTCCTTGTTTGGTGGAGTAACCACAAGTCACCAGCCAGGAGTGATCGTCTGGGCTCTGGGTCGGCATGCTTTGGAGGCTGGGATCCTGGGGTCCTGGGTTAGTTAGGTGGAGTGTTGGGGGTAGTGTCCACTTGTCCCTCAAAACCATGGTTTCTAACTCCCAGGTAGGTTTCAGTAGTGCAAACTCTTAGGTAGAGAGCTCCCAGCTGCATAGTATCACAGGTGAATGAATGTCCAAAGCCAGGCTCCCAGAGTACCTAGGGGGCCAAAGCCACTTTGGTGAAGGGAATCTGAGAGTAAAGAGAGAGGCCAGGACAGGAGAAGCCAGTGGCCAAGTCAGAAGACAGTGCCAGGCAGGAAGGGCTCCAGGCAGGGAGTCTTGCGTGTTGGTCTCCTCGGCCTTCCTCAGTCAGGGAAGGGGAAGCTGAGGATGTGCAGGGAGCAAGACTGGGGAGACAGGGAAAGATGGGGGCGGGGGAACAGGAAGGTTGGGAGGACAAGGCAGCAGCTTAGCAGCAAACTCCAGGAGAAATAACCAGCAGCCCTCACAGATTTGTGATTGTCTCTTAAAAAGATTTATTTTCTCTTCTTGCCTGAATGTACAAAGGCAAAAAGAGTACAGTTTGTATATATATATATAGATATATATATATATGTATGTATATTTATATATATATATAAAAAAACAAGGAACTCGGTAATGTACACTTTACAGACGGGATGAATCAAGAAGACTGAAATTAAATCCAACAGTAACACCAACGGAACAGAAGCTATGAACAGCAACGCTGCCCCTCCAGCCCGGGCCTCCAGCTTGCCCCAACCTGCTCCCAACAGGAGGGCTGAGCACCAAGGCAAGCGGGTGGGCTGGGGCAGGAGGGGCTGGGGACAAGGCCTGGGAGAGGCTTGATCCCAGGAAGAGGGGCCCGTGGCAGGGGAACCACTGGAAAAGTTTCCTGGGATACCCTAGTAATAAACAAGGCCCAGAATTCTGGAGCCAGCTAGCTGCCCAGTTGAATCTTGAGGGCATCAGAGTACACGGTGGGATGGTGAGTATATGGGGTAGTGACTTGAGGGGACCTCAAAACCTGTACAATTTTCTAGCCCTTCTGCAGTCTTAACTCCCAACTCTCAAAGGTAAGTTCTCCCACCCCACCCTGGAGCTGGAGAGGTGATGTGAGATCTCACAGGATCTTCCTGTGTGTGCTCTTTGACCTTGAGTTATGTGGAGGGAGCAGGGTGAGCAGGAGACTTCACTCACATACACATACATGTGTAAGGCAGGGAGGGATGAGGACCTGGCCCGCCGCAGGGAGGAGGCAGCAGTTACGAATCCTAAGCAGCAGCTGTCAAGCTGTGGCTGCCCTTCCTGGGTTTGCGGTCTTCACTCCCTGTAGCTACTCGTATTGAGGCTCGGGCCGGATGGCTCAGAGAGGCTTGGCTTGCTGTCCTGACCCTTAGCAGCTGTGGGAAGGGCTTGCTGGAGCAGCCAGTCTTCACCAGCACTTAGCCTCGAGCTATAGGATTCTGGGGCCAGAGCACCAGGGCTGAGAAAGGCAGTGGCACTCTGGTGTTGCCACTTTCATCTCTTCTGGGCAGTGGCTACTCTTTAAAGGGCAACTTTGACAAGGTCAAAGAGCTGAATGTTTCTAAAGAGGGAAAAACAAAACCTGTTTCCTTCTGCAGAACCTAAGGCTGTCCTGCAAATGCAGACGTTCCTGCTGTTAGAGTGAAGCAGAAAGGGCAGGAATGGCTGCCCAATGAGAAAGAACTGCTCCGATGGTTTCTACAGTATGTACAGAGCATGCTGCAGGCCAGCGTCACAGATACAAAACATACAATATTTAAAAAACAAACAGGAACAGATGAGCACCTGGCTCCACTCACTGAAGTCTAGGAGAACATAATCTGACATTCGGTCACCCTTCTACTAGGTGTGATTAGGTGGCGTGATGGTGACCCCAACAGCTACTTCCATGGCTTAAAGCACCTACCTACTGGTGCATCAGGGGGCAGAAGAAATGGTAACGCTAAGGGAGTCTGTTGGGGTCCTGACAACAGATCGAAAGCAATGGAATTTTGGGAAGTTCCTAGAACCCACCTTGAACAGAAACCAGGCGTGGAAACCTACAGGAAAGGTGTGGAGCGGCCATCCACGGCACTGTGCTCAGTCTCCCACCTCCCTATCCTCCAACAGAAGCCAGAGCCAACTGCCTTCCTGTCTTAAGCAATCACTTTTGGCACTCTGGTTACAAACCACCCTTCTTTATCCTAGACTGGTATCAGTGGGTCTTGTTCTCAAAATCCAGAGGGTCAAAGAAGGTAAGAGGATAAGAACAAAGAGATGATACGTTGCAAAAGCGAGCGCTAAAGGACCCCGCGCCGTGGGAAGGAAATGACTGCAGCAAAACTTTCCTAACACACAGCTTTGCAGCTCAGATCCAAAGAAACAGCTTTTCTCAGGAGAGCAGAGAAATGCCTGCACTTGAAACAACCTCAGTGGTTCCATCTGTGGGTTGGGTGTATAATGCCTAGACCCAGGGCAAATAACCTCCATGGGCAGTGGCCCCTAAAATGGAAACATGTTACAAAGACATACAGCTCATGTTGGCACACGTGGAGGGCAGAGTGACCTCTATAAAGCATGTACTTGTAGACCGAGGAACTGGGTTAGGTATGTTTATAGCCCTAAATGAGAAAGATACTTGAATGGCTACGTGAGTGGACAGGACATCTCCAAGAACTGCTGGGTGGTCCTAGGGCCTGCCTCCTAAGTCTTGTCCTGAAGTGGTCTGGCAGACTCTGAGATTCCCTATGCTGGCAGGAATTCTATTATATCTGAGTGCCAAGCAGCAGAAAAGAGGTGAAATCAGTGTGAGCACCCCTCCCCTCAGAAAGGCGCCAAGGGGTTAGGAGAGAGGAAGGAGGAAAAGGAGTTGGGAGACGAGAAGCAGGCGGAAGCAGGGTCAGCTGGCAGCCTCCGTCCGTGCTCCAGCCCCTCCCAGCACCCCCAGGGAACTCTGCTGGTGCCGCGGCCCTGCCTCTGCCGAAGGCCCCGTGCCTGTGCTCATGCTAGAGGGGGATTTCTCCATGTTCCAAGACCTTGTTTTCACAATTACAGGGAAAATACCCCCAATTTCTTTCCTGAGATTGTAATTCCTCCATGTGTTGCCAGTTTTCAGGGCCCAAACCACTGGGAAGATGTGGAATCTCGGTGCCGGTCACGATAGCGAGGGGGGCTGCTGTGCTGTCTCTAGATCTTACCAGTGCTTAGGGTCCCTCCCAGATGTGTGTGGTGGGGTTACTGCTTTGGCAGCAGTACCAGGGGCCTGGGGAACAGAGCAGTGACTTCTCTGGGCTGAGGCCATGTTCCCCAGTTGTCCCCATTCCTTCGTCTCCACAGGTGCCACAATAGTCACAACTGTGGCCGAGAGAATAAATATTTTTGCAAAGTACCAACTTTCCAGCTCCTGAGGAAGAGGGAGGGTCTGGTGGAGGTGAGATCCCGAGGGTCTGCCTTCAGTCATAGTAGGAACAGCAAACAGAACGAGCAACGCCGATGTTCAAACAGCACCTCCAACATCGCCTCGGGTCAGCCGCTCCGGCCCTTGAAGCCGACTATCCCGGCCCTTGATGCTCTGAAAAGGAAACAGGAACTGGTGAACAGGTGACCTCCCCGCGGGCATAAGCACCGCAAGATGGCGCTCTAAGAAAACCATCCGTTTCCAGACGGCTAACCTCACACAGGTAACCCTCCTCAGGCTCCGCGGGCTCCCCCCTCCCCCACGTGAACAAAGTGTACTCACCATTCTCACCTCCTTGGGGGTGGGTAGAGAGAGGGAGCTGAGCCCTGCTGGCTGGCAACAACGGCGGTGGAGGGCAGCCCTGGGGAAGCAAGAGAACATCTCAGCGCGCGCAGACACGCGTCCTCCACTTCCTGTTCACCAATGGATGGGACAGGTTGCAATTTCCCCTTAAATTCCTTGTTCCACTGAATTTTGGGGGGCTGACAGAAAAAAAAAAAAAAAAAAAAAGAGTCCGATACTTGTCCAGACAGAGTGGCTGAGGATAGATAGGGTAGCTCTATGTTCCAACTGCTGCTTTAATTTATTGTGGTGACACGTTTTTTACTCTCCTAAACACGAAAGCCAACATTTAAGAATCTGCAAGCTCCTACGGAGGAAATAAACATCATCTGTCTGATGACAACTGTAGACCTGGACTCAGGGGCGGAGCAGAAACTTTATTTTTGAAAACAGGGTCTTACCCTGTCACTCAGGGTAGTCATCCATTTCTTGTGTGTTGTGTGTGCGCACAGGTGATGCGCACGTGGACATGGATGTTGAGGGTGTGTGTGAGGAGGTCAGAGGGCGACTGTCATTTGTCAGGGTCCTGCCATTTTTTGTTTGGGACAGGATGGTTCAGGGTCTGGAACTAGTCATGTGGGCTGGACCAGGCGGCCAGTGAGCTCCAGGCTCTGTCCATGGTGGGACCCTGAGTGCATTGCATAGCCACAGCCACACACCTTCTAATGATCTTTTCTACAGGGTTCCAGGGCTGAACGTTCAAGTCCTCACACCTGTGAGACAAAGGCTTTAACAATTGAGTCAGCTCCTCAGCCCTCCTTGAGTTTATTTTCATTCCCCTGCCTCAGTGGAACACACAGGAGGGATGCGCAGACCGAGGAGACCGAGGGAAGGCTTACCTGCTGCGTAGGGCAGGTTGTACTGTGCTGGGAGCAGCGAGTAGCCCAGGTGGTGGTGGTGGTGGTGTGTGGACATCAGGCGCTGGGAAGGGGAGGTGCGGGGTCGGTCGACACTCCTTTCACTCCCTCCTGTTCCCCCAACACTGCTACAGCTGCCACCACTCCCAACTACCCCACAGCCTCCCCGATCTCTCTCCTGAGAATTTTTATCACTTATCTGAAAAGGAAAGAGGGCACAGAAAAGCGCTGTAGTGAGACATAACACTGGCCTTACATTGAGATGCCTGCAAGTAAAGGAGGTGCCCCAGCAGGGCCATGTCAGCAGGCCACGCAGCACTGTGGACCAGACTGAACTGGTCCACCTTCTCTAATGCTCTGGATCTGGCCCCATGGCCTGTGAGCACCAGGCTGCTGTATGTCCCTTACCGTTGGAGACTTGCTCTTGTAGTGACTGGCGTGCTGCTGCAGGACGTCCAGGGCTTTGGACTCGGAGCTGGACTTGCAGCTCACACTGGGGCTAGCTCGTGCCTTGTCAACATCGTCTCCACCCGAGACCTTGCTGCCATACGGGGAGAAAGAGTAGCTGGAAGGCAAGTAGGAACCTGGGGAAGGAGAAACGAGCGTCAAAGAACAGTGGTGGGAGACCTGCTCTGGAAGCTGGCCAGGCTGGCGCCAGCTCTTGAATCCAGGCTGGCCTTTGCCATTGTGTCCTTGAGATGACACCAGTGGCTTGTTCTTTTTTTTTTTTTTTTTAATTTTTTTTTTTATTATTATTTATTCAATTGTGCGTATGTATGTGTGTGTGTGTGTGTGTGTGTGTGTGTGTGTGTGTGTAGAACCACGGACAAATTCGTGAACCACCATGGGCGCCTCCACCTCCTTCTGCCCCGGGATTCACAGGCTCCGCCCTACCAGGACCAGAAGCGGAGGCCGCCCCCGCTTCCGCCTGGCGTCTATACGTGGGATCTGGGATCCGAACTCAGGACCTTCCGCCTGCCAGGCAAAGGCGTAACCCCTGAGCCACCTCTCCAGCCCCAGTGGCTTGTTCTTGACCAACTCTACAGGAAGACGTGAAGGGGCAGAAAGAACAGGGCGCTTGGTTCGCTAGAGCTGACTTCCTGAGGTCTAGCTATGGTTCTTGAGGTCATCTCAGATTCACATGATAAAGTAGAAAGGCCTCAAGATTTAAGTCAGACAGACAGACAGACTTATTATGGGGGTAACTTTGAGCAAACTAACTCTTTGAGTTTCATTTTTATCATCAAAATGGTGGCATACACTTGTAACCCTATCACTAGCATGTGGTTGACACAGGAGAATCTTGAATTTAAAGTCAGCCTGGGCTACAAAGTAATCTGGATTATAAGAGACCTGGTCTCAAAAATCAGAACAGAACAAAACAAACAAAAAGAAAATACTAACACTTATTTCAAAAGTAACTTGAGCCAGGGCATGCTCTAAACTGTTAATCTAGCACTCAGAAGGCTGCGGCCAGAAGGACGGCAGTAAGAGGCCAGTCTACACCACACAGTGATTTCCAGGCCAGGTTACATAGTGAGACCCTTTCACTCACAACACAATGTAGATCTGGGCACAGATCCTATAAAACTAATACTGAGAAGACCACAGCAGTATATATATATATATATATATATGTGTGTGTGTGTGTGTGTGTGTATACACATCTCTAGACCTTGTGTCAAAATCAAGACAGCTGGGGCTAGAGAGACGATTTGGTTGCTAAGTGCTTACCACATGAGCAAGAGGACCTGAGTTCAGATCCCGAACATTTATGTTAGGAAGATGGGCGTGGCACTGCATCTGTTACCTGGGAAAGCAGAGAGAGGTGTTCCTGGGACTTACTGGCCACCAATCTAGCAGATTGTTACCTGAAGAGCAGTGAGAGAACCTGTCTCAAACAAATAAAATGGAGGGGTCAGCTAGACAGCCAAGTGGGTACGGCTTGAAAACCTGATGACTTCTGAGGCCCAGAAGCTCATATGGTGGAAAGAACTGACTTCCAAAAGTCGTCTTCCAGCTGGGAGCCACGACATGAATGTCGCATATAGATACAAAACAGAGTGATTGAGGAAGATAACCAATGTTGATCTCTGGCTTCCACGTGCACACACATGTACACAGACGCACTTGCATGTATATACATGTATGAAAGCTAGGCATGGTGGAGAACACCTGTAGTCCCTGTACTCAGGAGTACTGTGGTTAATTCACTATAGACCAGCCTGGTCTATAGTAGAGCCAGGGTTACATAGTAGAGCCCTGTTTTACAAAAACCAAACTCACAATAAAGGAGGAAATAAATCTCTTAAGATAGTATTGGGTCAGAGCACACCTTCGACAAATGGTTGTTTTCTGACTCGACCCCTCATATCCAAGGCAAGCACCCTACCGCTGAGCTACAGCCAGACTCTGCTTTCAACAAATGGAACTATTTTATTTTTATACAGATGAGTAAAGAACACCTCAAAGATGAGACAATTTCCTGCATTTGTTTGAAAATCTTACTTGTATTTAGAATTCACCCTATTAATGTCACCAGAATGTTAAGACTATTTAGGCTGAAGGAGGCTGGGAGCTCTCGAGTGTCTACATTTACCTAAATGGAGAACAGTGATTGCTGGAAGCTGAGGAGAGGTGGTGGGTAAAAGGTAATAAAACGAAGGAGTATAAAAGGTCTCCAAATACAGGAGAATGAGTTCCACTGATCTGTAGCATATAGGAGTGATAGTTCACAATAACCTATGAAATATTTTACGAAAATCTAGAAGCTTCAAGTCTCCAAATATACAGAAATAACAAGGAAATGCTATTTACGTTGATTCAATTAGTATATGTGTGTACTGAAAAAAAATTGTACCCCAGTATTCCATCAGTATGTATAATTACATGTTAATAAAAATAAAACAATAAAACAAAGTACCATTTCATACCAGAAGAATCCTACATTGCTCTACAGGTAACAGAATTCAGAAAGTAGAGCTAACTGAGCATTTCTTCCCCTAACAAGTTAAAAAGAGAAAGTTAAAACCTCGACTATGTCCTTCCATGGAGACCTCCCTGATCCGCCTCAAGCTGAACCGCACAGTAGCCTCCTGACCGGCTTCAAACGCTCTTCCCATCCCAACTGCGCCTGCTCACCGGTGAACATAAACCTGCACTGAACAGACGCATCTATTTTCTGGTTTGAATTTTACTTGTCACATGCTTCTCCTATGATTAAATTGTGACGTCCTCGAGTAGAGGGAATCGGCCTTCTCTACTTCTTTTGTATTCCCCATAGTGTCTTATACACTATAAAATTTAGAGTGTGTGTCTAAACAAATTCCATTTGAGAAAAGATGGCTACGACGCACAGGGAGTTTTACCATTAGTTACCAAGGAACAGTGACAGCAGAGGCTGCCTTTGTGGGAGCGAGGGAGAGGTGGTCTCTTGTATGTGATTATGGTCACTTAAAGAGCTAAGTGAGAGTGAAAACTACACAACCTGACACATCAGAGGGCTGTCATCCAGGACAGTGCCCCAGACCCTGGGACGCGGCGGCCCTGGACGCGTGCGCACCTGGGTAGCTCTGCATCATCACGGCCGGCACACCCCGGTAGCTGGGATGGCCAGGGTCGTAGGACGGGCTGTAGGAGTAGCCGTGCATGTAGGGGATGTAGGACTGGTGCTGGGTGAGTGGAGAGGACACAGGCACGTGGACGCTGGGGCGGGGCTCCTTGCCCCCCAGGCGGGGCTCCTCCGAGGGGGGCAGCTTGCAGTCACTACTTGTGCTTTCCTTTCCCTCTTCCTTGGGGACAGAGTCTTTACTCCGACTTCTTTCCTCCTTCAATTTTCGGTCTCGCTCCTCTTTCCACCGCTCATCCTCTGACTTGATATCTGAGTACTTGGCAGGATAAACATATGTCCACATCCGGGGCTCTGTCTCCTGCAATAATCACAGAGTGGGTGCTTGAGAGTTATGTGCAGAAACCAGATGAAACACCAGAGCAGACAAGGAACAGACCCCAGAATCATAGTTTCTATTGATCTTTGTTTATAAAAACGCCACTTTCTCTAGCTAAGAAGTTCCCCGACCCATGGAAACAAGATGCCAGGACAGAAAAGAAAAAACCAGTCAAGGATGATCTCTAGGTAAGAGCAAGCACTCAGGGCGGCGGCTGGGGACAGGAGAGGTGGCTTCCCTCTGGCTGACTCCTGGATGTCTTGGCTGCCCTGCTGCTTCACTGAATTGTCTTTGGCAGCACCCAGGTTGACACCAACAGGAAAGGAAGACATCCTTAGAGCTTAGGCGCAAAGCACAGTAAGAGTCTCTAAGTCCAGGCTGAGCTACAAGCTCATGTAACTCTCTTGTCTCAACCTCCCAGGTGTTTGGATTACAGGCATATACCATCACACCTACCATCAAATTATTGAAAAATGGAGATATCACTAATTCATTCCTGTGGACTAAAGATTGAATCGGGAATCATATTAAATTCTGGTTAGTCATGGCTCTGCTAGCAAAGCAAAATAGTTCAATTAACTCTAGAAAAGCAAAGCTGATTCATGGGTCTTGTTCATAAAAGGGAAACACTGGGATGAGAGAGCTCGGCAGGTAAGATGACTGCTGGACACCCCACGACCTGGGTTAGTCTCCCAGACGGGACGCATGTCTGTCTATCTGTCTTTCGAATTAATAAATAAATAAACTATTTTAAAAAGTGAAAACTGGGGTTGGAGAGGTGGCTCAGGGGTTAAGCCTCTGCCTTGAAGGCAAAATGTCCTGAGTTCGGATCCTAGACCCCACGTATAGACGCCGGGCGGAAGCGGGGGCGTCCTGCGCTTCTGGTCCTGGTAGATCGGAGCCTGTGAATCTCGGGCAGAGTAAACAGGAGGAGGTGGAGGCGTCCATGGTGGTTCCTGAATTCGTCTGTGGTTCTACACACACACACACACACACATACATACACACACTCATACTTGCACAATTGAATAAATAATAAAAATGATAAAAATTAAAAAAAAGTGAAAACCTTTTAAAGACAGTAAAAGTACTTAAGAAAGCTAAAATGTTTATAAGGGCACAGAACTAACTCTCTACCAATGCCATTCCGAGGGCTACAAGCAGACATGTTACCTGTCGGTACCAGAGGATGGGGTCCACCTCGGCCTGCCGGCCGCACTCGGCCCCCGCCTTGGCCTCCGCAGCCTCCTTGGCCGGGTGGACCGCCTCCCCGGGCTTCGCCTTCAGGCCCTCGGCAGCCTGGCCAGGCAGCTTGGCCTCCTCCAGCTTGGGGACGACCACCGACTTGGCGGGCTCGGCCCCCGGCTCCTTGGCCTTGCCGGGCCCCGGCTTCACCAGGTCCGTGAGGCTGGGTGCCTTGGTGAGCGCGGGCGGGGCGGGGGGCTTCGGCTTCCATTCGTCCTGGGGGGGCGCGTCGCGCTCCTTGGGGCCCAGGCTCGGCCTTCTTGTCAGGCGCCCGCGGGGGGTCCTCGTACTGCGGCCGGTAGGCCGTGCCCGCGGCGCCCAGCAGGTGGGCGTGGTAGCTCTGCTCGCCGTAGGCGTAGGGGGGCGCGTAGGCGTACTGGTTGTAGTACAGCGACTGCAGATAGGCGCCCGGCCGCTGCTGGATGACGGACGGCTGCGCCCCGCAGCCCCCCGGCTCCGGTTTCTTGTCCTCGCCTGCCTCCAGCCTGGCCTTGGCCTCTGCGCCCTCGGGGGGCTGCTCGTCCTTCTTGGCCTTGGGGGCCTGGCCCTCCACCCCCGCGGGGGGCGCCCCCGGGCTGGCCTGGGCATAGCTGGGGGAGTAGTAGTTCTCGAAGCCGGGGTAGTACGGGGCGTCTTTGCTCACGGGCTGCGGGGAGAAAAGCGCTTTCTTGGCCGCGTCCTTACTGGGCGGCGGCTCCGGGTCCCGGGCCTTGGCCTCGCCGTCCTCTCCGGCGTCCGAGATGTCCGAGTATGCGGGGCTGCTGGTCTTGGCCGAGCCCGCCTCGGTGCCGCCGCCATTCTGGGTCACCACGTGCAGGGGCGCGAGGGGCTGGGGGGGCGCGCTCTCCAGCCGGCCGCCGCTCCCGATGGACGGGCTGGGGGCGTTGTCCGTGAAGCTGTAGATCTTGTCGGCTTCCGCCTTGATGCTGGCTAGTCGGCTCTGGTGGGGGTCCGAGGAGCCGTTCAGAAGCCCCTCCATTTTCACGCCTTCCCCTGAGGACTCTCGGAAGGGGCTTTTCCCTTCCTCAGCGCGGCCCGCCTTCCCGGGGGTCAGAGGGCTCTCGAGCTCCTTGGCCGCGTCTTTCTTTTTCTTGTCTTTCTTCTTCTTGTCCTTGGCCGGGGCCAAGGCGGGGTTCACCGTGAAAGGCTCCCCCATCACTGTGGGTTTGGGCTGGATGGGCTTCAGCTGGGGGCTGCTGGGCATGGCCTGTACCACCGTGGTGGTCACGCCCGCGGGGGCGCCGGGGCTGGCGGCCGCGAAGGTGGCCGTCTGGAAGGTGTAGATGGGCTGCGGGGGGATGGCGGGGGCGATGGGCCGCGCGGGCTTCGGGCCCTTGGGGGGCATCTTCTCGGGCTTGGAGCCGCATGGCTTCCTGCACTTCTCCTTCTCCGCGCACTTCCTCTCCAGTGCGTCGAAGGCATCGCTGCTCGTCTCGTCGGCCGCCGAGGGCCCGTCGTCCGAGCCGTCGTTGGACGAGGCCCCGAGCTCCGCGTCTCCCTCCGCGCTCAGCTTTTTCTTGCAGAGGCTTTTTGTGTTGAATTTGCTGGCGGGGGAAGGGCTGTGCGGCTCAACGAGTCGAACTTTGGGGGTCGCTGCGCGGGCAGGGGACACCGAGGCGCCGTTGCAGCCGGCGAGGTCGGCGGGCGCGGGGGGCTCCTCGCCGCACTCGCTGTCTCCGTCGGCGTCCGCCCTGCTGTCGTCGTCCGTGTGCGCGTGGGCCTGGTGGTACTTGAGCCCGTTGATGTGCTTGTACTTCTTGTTGCAGTTGGGGTGCGGGCAGTCGATGAGCACGGGTGACGGGCAGCTCCTGTCCACGCCCGCGGGCTCCGCTCTGGCCCCGGGGAGGGGGCCGCCGGCCGAGCCCATGGAGTTGGTGCGCACGCGCTTACTCCCCTTTGAGTCCTCCGAGCTGGAGTTGAGCTCCAGGTCCGACAGCGGCTTGCTCTTGCGCTTGCTGGCTGCCGACGGGCTGGCCTTGACGTCCTCGGCGCCGCCGGCGGCCGGGCGCTGCTCCGAGGAATTCTGGCTGCCGCGGCGGCCTTTGCTGCTGGCTCCTGCTCGGGTCTTGCTGCTGCTGCTGCTGCTGTTCCCTTTGCTGTCGGAAGCTGCGGTGGTCTCAGTGACCGGGGTGTTACTGTTGGGACGCACGCGTTTGCCTCTTCCTCTACCATTGCGCATTTCCAAGTCACTGGTGGGGGAATCGCAGAACCTTAGCAAAAGACAAACACAGCAAGTTATTAAGATGAAACATCTTTCTGTGTGTTTGCTTTGCAATAGGGTCTCATTCTGTAGTCCAAACTATATGGGACTCACAAAGGCAGCTAGCTAGAGCTGGCTTCCAACGTGCAGCAATTCTTCTGCCACAGGCTTCCAAATGCTAGGATTGCAGTATGAGCTACCACATCCGGCCTTCATTTGAATGACTATGATTTCCTTACAGAAACCTGTGAGGGAACTACAATTAGTGGTGATCTCCTAGCATGCGATTTGCATGCTGTTATAAATTATTGCTCTACATTTGGAGTTCTCAAACTGTACCACACAGGGTACTGATATTAAAAACTAAGATATTATTCATTGAAACATAAATCTGCTTTTTAATCTAATTTTTATTTTTGCAATGACAGAGACTGAAGGGCCGAGTCTCATGCACCTCTACTGTTAAACAACATCCTAGCTCTCAATTTTTTTTTTTCGAGATAGGGACTCACGCATCCCAGACTGGATTAAATTCTCTATGCAACTGACGCTGGCTATGACCTCCTGATCCTAATGCCTCTCTTTCACAAGTGCTGGGATTACAGGTAGATAGCAACACATCTGGATTGAAATGTTTATAAATGAAAAATTTAAAAATTTAGTGTGATGTGCGTGCGTGTGTGTGTGCATGTGTGCGTGCGCCTGCCATAGCAGGTATGGAAGATTTTTCATCTTCTACCTGGGAGGGTCTCTCTTGTCGTCCCTGCAGTAGCATACTCCAGACTAGTTGGCCTGTGAGCTTCCAATCCATTACTACAGATGTGTACTATTGCAGTAATTGTTTTAAGTGGGCTCTGGGAATTGAGCCCTGGTCACGAGGTTCGTATGGCAAGTGCTTCCACCCATTGAGCTATCTCCTTAATCCCTCAAATGTTAATTTTAAGATCACACTTCAGTTGAAAATAAGGCCAAGGCTGGTGGTTCACGCCTATATTCCTGTACTTAGGTGGCAGAGGAAGGAGGACTGGTGCAGGGTCCAGGCCAAATTGGCCTGTATAGCAAGTTCCAAACCAGCCAGGGTTACATACAAAAAGGCAAGACCATGACTGGGAAAAAAAGGGGAGGGGAAAGAAGGAGGAATTAAAAATAAAAAGGTCCTTGTAAAGTCTCCATGATCACCTGGTGAGATGGCAGACATCTGTAATCCAACATTTGAGAGGCAGAAGCAAAAGTATCAGGTTCAAGGTCATCCTTGGCTACATGAGGGAGTCTGAGACCATGGCTACTTGAAACTTTGAAAACTTCTCCCACCTGCACCCCCCCCAAAAAAAGCCTAAATGGTGTGGTAGAGTCCTGTGTAGTAGAAGAGACCCGTAACCAGCACCCAGGAGGTGGAGACAGGAGGATTCTGAGTTTGGGGCCAACCCGGGTCTAAGGTTGTGAGGGTTCACTGTTAGAGTAGTTCGGGCTAATGAGACTATCAGCTCCCGGTGCTCACCTTGGGGGGGCCCAATCATGCCTTGTGCAGTCAAGAAGTGTGCCTACATATGTCTTGTTCCTCCAGGTCACATTAACCACCAACATCCCTGGAAAACAAGAAGACACAGGTATGGATGAAACACACCCCGCGGGCCAGCGAGAGAAGCATCCGCCTCCCAGCAGCACGCTGATTTCTGCGAGGAGGCTGAAGGAGCGAGGAGGCTGAAGGAGCGCTAGGACAGCAGCGGATCAATGAGATGAGGATAGAATCCCTCTGCGGGACCACACTACCACTGGGACCCTCGACAGACAACAGCTAAGAAGTTATCATGGTCTGGCAAAGACATTTTCTTTCCTTGTTTCTTTTGATCTCATGCGTACCCTGGGATGCCTTGAACTTGCTATTTAGCTGGGAACGACCTTGAACTTCTGATCTTCCTGCGTCCACCACCTGAGTGCTGGGATTACAGAGACATCAGTGTTCTAGGCTTTATGTAATCCTAGCAATTAAAACATTAGACCCAGGACCACTGGCATGCTACATATGCCCCAGCTCCATGAGATGCAGTTCCTTGATTTCAAAACTGTCATGCAATATTTCTAACAAAAATTTAATAAAAATTCATGAACCAACCACCCACTGTAGTCAACTTATCGGATTCTGTGTCACTGGTGTCGTTTCTCATACCTGTAATCTTAGCACTTTTAGGAGGCAGAAGATTGAATGTCAACAAGACTGAGGCCAACTGGTCTATACAGCAAGTTTTAAAGGGCTACAGAGTGGGAACTCTGTTTCAAAATAAATAAAAATTTTGCATATATGAAAATTTTCAGTTTATTTTCTGACAAACAAACCACAATTAAAAACTCTTGTTTATTATATTTTCAAATTTTATAATGATAGGACTCATTCTGGGGAAATAACTTACCTTCTCATTTAACACATGTGAGATTTGTTCATTGTGCCAGGAGCAGCTTAGTCCACTCTTCTTCCGTTTTTAAACCTGAGACAGGATCTCATGTAACTGAGGCTGCTTTCCAGCTTTTTCTGTAGCTGAAGATAACTCTGAAATTTTCATCTTCCTGCATTTACCTCCTGAGTGTTACAGGCATTGACCATAGCTGGCTTTATGTGGTGCTCAACAAGCATATTACCACATGAGCTGTATACTCTCCTACCTTTTCTACGGTACAGGGTTTTGCTGTGTTAATTCAGGCTAGCCTCGAATTTGCAATGAACCAGAGACAGCTTTGAACTCCAGATCCTTCCACATCCATGTCAAGTGCTAGGCATGCAGCCATATGCCACCAATGCCCCACTTAGGTACTACATTGATTTTAACAATATTCAATATTTCATTGTATGATTTGAACACTTTTTTTCTTGGTGGACATCTTGGGTTATTTAGTATATTTCTACTTTTAAGTGATATCTCATGAATAGTCTTGATACTTGGTTCATTTTATTTTCTTATAAAAAGCTTTTAAATAGGCAACATAATCATACTCAAATACATAACACAGTTGTCTCTAAAGGATTCTGATTCTTTTCACACAGCTTCCTTACCCTGTCTCTTTGCCTTGATCTTGGATAAAAGTGTAACATATAAGATGGGGGGGAATAGGAATCTTATATCCTTTTCTAAGACTTTGGCTTCTTAAAGAAATGGCCTTTGAGACTGGAGAGATAGCTCAGGGGTTAGACTCTGCCATGCAAGCAGAAGGTTCTGAATTCAGGTCCCAAGTCCCACATAAAAATGCCAGGCAGAAAGGGTGGCTTGCACTTGGGTGGAGCCTGGAAAATCCCAGAGAAAAGCAAAAAAAGGGAAGGAAGGGAGGAGGGAGGGAGAGGGAGAGGAAGGAAGGGAGAGGGAGAAGGGAGGGGGAAGGAGAAGAAGGGAGGGGGAGGGATAGGAAGAGAAGGGGAGAGGGAAGGAGGAAGGGGAAGGGAAGGGGGAGGGAGGTAGAGGAAGGGGAGGGAGGGGGTAGGTAGAGGAAGGGAAGGAAAGAGGGAGGGAGGGAGGGAGGGAGGGAGGGAAAGAAAAAGAAAGTCTCTTCAGCAACTGAGTTGATTGCTTTCAGGTTATCAGCAAAGGAATTCACATGGATGTTGCCCTTGGTGCTGGCTCTGCTTATGATCTATTCTAGACAAGGTGACCATTTATAAAGGCGAATGAGCACAGCTGTGTATAGAGAGCAGACACACAAGATGACAGTCATTCCTGGTCCTGAAGCAGCTGGGCAGGAACGTGTTTATAAACGTAGCTTTTCTGGCTTATTCTGCAAGTCTTAGCAGTAAGGAATGAGCTGAAGAGGAGGTAAGTCACACAGGGCTGGAACTGGGAGAGGGAAGACGAACAGTTCTAATAAGGAAAGACCAAATGGAGGCTTGTTTAATGTCACAGGACACACATTTTGCTGAAGTGTTAACATTGTTCCTACAAGGTTCTGAGTTGAGTCAGCTGGAAGAATAAGAGGACAGGAAGGAAAAACAGTACTTCAGACCCAGTTTATGGGGAGGTTGCAGGACAGTAAGTAAGATGCAGATCAAAAAAATCTGGGGCTGGAGAGGTGGCTCAGGGGTTAAGCCTCCACCTTGCAGGCAGAAGGTCCTGAGTTCCTATCCCAGATCCCAGGGGCGGAAGCAGGGACGGCCTGTGCTTCTGTTCCTGGTAGGGCGGAGCCTGTGAATCCCAGGGCAAAAGGAGGTGGAGGCGTCCATGGTGGTTCACGAATTCGTCCGTGGTTCTACACAGACACACACACACACACACACACACACACACACACACACACACACACAGACATACACACGCACATGCGCACAGTTGAATAAATAATAATAATAAAAAAATTTTAAAAAATCTGTCTTACTTTGAAAAGGTTCCTAGGTTTCATAGTATTCAAAAAGTAAAGCAAGCCTCGGCATGTCTAGAAATAGTAATTCTTACAATGGCAATAGTTATAAATAGTGCTTTGTGTTTTTCTAGACAGTTCTTATTATCAAGTCCTACAGACAAAAATCTCATTAGTCACTATCAGATTTTAGAATGATGGCCACACTCTTGTAGTTTCGGGAACTGACCCCCGACTTCAGCTGGGCTACATCACAGAAATGTAATATGATGTTCCTACTTTTACTGCCTTTCTTTTGGATGGGTCGTGAGGAGGTCGTGGACTGACATTCAATGTTTGTGTCCTCAGCTGGTGTTCATGTTGGGGAGGACTGAAGCAACTTCAAGAGAACCCTGCTGACCTTGCTGGAGAAAGGGAGCCACTGGGGCAGGGTTTGAGTTTTGACAACCCAACTTCCTCTCACGCTCTTCCTTGATCGGGTCATGTCTTCTACAGTGCCACTTCCGGCATAAATGGACTTTATTTCCTCTGGGAATTAACTGTCAGCCAAACACCCTTTTCTCCCTCAACTGCTGGGTCTGAGTATTGTCGCATAGTAACAAGAGTCATTCAAAGACGACACTGAACTTCTCCTCCTCCTGCCTCTCCTTGTAACGTGCCCGGGTGTGCGCTCTTCATGCCTGCCGGGATCCAAACCTTTGTGCGTGATGACAAACACTCTACCAATTGAGGTACATTCCCAGGTTCTAGTTTTCTTTCTTTGTATTTTTTTTCAACTGCTGGGGTGTATGGGGTTCGTGTATATGTGTGGGTATACATGTGTATCTGTGTGCTCCTGCAAGTAGAAGTCCAGGGTTGATACCAGGGATTATCTTCACCCATCCTTCCACCTTACTGTTTTGAGTTTGGGTCTTTACTTAAACCCTGAGCTGGCTACAGCTAGCCTGGCTAGCTGATAGCAGACGGCCATGTTCTCCCATTGTTATGGGGGTCTGGAGCTCTGAGCGCTGGTCCTCTGCTTTATAACTAACAGTCAATTTCACTGCTGACCCAGCTCCCCAGCCCTTAACTCGGATTCTTCGTACAAAGACATACACAGATACACACATGCACACAAAATCTCTTCTAGGTCCTCAAATTTTTTTCTTTTGAGACGGTTTTGTCACTGAATATGATAACGGAGGCTGACCTGGGATTTACTACAG
This sequence comes from Typhlomys cinereus, assembly GCA_023101885.1. Taxonomy (NCBI): domain Eukaryota; kingdom Metazoa; phylum Chordata; class Mammalia; order Rodentia; family Platacanthomyidae; genus Typhlomys; species Typhlomys cinereus. The sequence goes on from JALPQD010000337.1 coordinate 1,687,544, forward strand.
CCTAGGCAGAACTTTGAACTCACAATCCTCCTGCCCCTGCTTCCTGAATGCTGGACTTACAGGCGTATATGATTGCAGCTAATTTTAAATAATTGTAAACATAAATAAAAGGGGTCCCAAGGGTCAAAGAGTTTGAGAACATCTAACATCACACAAAACTTTAGCAATGTTTTACTTCTATTTCTTTATAAAGAAGGTAATTTGCTGTCTTCACATTGGGGAACAAAATTGGGAACAGTCAGTTCCACTACTGTTGTGTTGTGCATTTGCATCCACGGATGCATTCTCTCTCTCTCTGTCTCTCTCTCCCCCCCCCTTTGTAGGATGAGGTGCTAGAGAATAAACCCAAGACCTTTTGCATACCCAACAAGCACATATCATTCACTAAGTTGCACCCTAACAAGCCTATACAAGAATTCTAGATCCCGAAGAGGATCAACTGCTGCTTTCACAAACTAGAAAGCAGGAAATTTTGGGCACAGTCAAATGGGAACATGGGTTGAAAAAAGACAACAGAATGTGTTTCTGTGGTTTTGGGGTAAGAGCCAGTTACCCTGTCTTGTTTACTTTGCCACTGAAATCTGTCTGAATAATTTCTTCCATTCTCCTTGTACAACTACTGGAGTCCAAGTTCTTATTAACTCATTTGAAGACTATTACAACAGTTTCTGAATTATATTGCCTTTATTATCCAGTCTTTGGTTCTATCAAACCAGTTAGTAAAATCCAGTCAGATTCAACTATCCCAAACACTACTTTCAAGGAATTAGCTAGCAAGGAAGTGAATTACTCATACTCTATCACTGTGACAAACACTAATAGAGATCCAACACAAAACAGAGATATGGTTACTGAACTTAAAGCTTCATTCTATTTGAGAGGTGAGGAATGAATGGATATACATAAAACCATTGTTAAACCAGCCAACCAACTCACCAACCAAACTCAAAACCGACCACCCAATCAGAAAGCCAACTGCTCAGATGTGATGGTGTGTAACTGTAACCCCCGGCTGCTTGGGAAGCCAGTCATGCAGGGCAGCAAAGTGACCCTTCATCTCAAAAACCTGCCAACCAACCAACCCACTAGAAACAGCCCTAAACAACAGAGCCCTCCAGACTTGTGCACATGATCAGAATGCCCTCCGTGTGGCTTGGCCGAGCAAGCACAGCCCCAGGGCCGAGCCTCACCGGCTCCAAACGTATTCTAGGCATTGTCGTAGTCGTGGACTAAAGGAACGTAGAGGACATGAGGAAAAGGCCAAGACGCGATTAACCAAGCTTGTGTAAGAATTCAAGAAAGAGATTTTCAAGAGTTGAAAATTCAGTTTTTTAAAAAAAATTAAAAATATTTTACATATTCGTTTATTTGAGAGAGGGACAGAGAGTGAGACAGGTAAAGAGAAATGCACACATGCAGCCATGGTGTACGGGTAGAGGCCAGAAGACTACTTTAAAGTCAGTCCTCTACTACCTCATGGACTTCTGGTGATGGAACCGAGGTCTCCAGGTTTGTAAGAAGGAGCCTTACTGAGCTATCTTGCTGGGTCCGCTAACGCATAAACTAAAACAAACACTTGTTAACTGATACTGACTGTAGAAGAGTGCATGAAAAGAAATTACAGAAAATAAGACAAAAGCTTCTCATTGTTGTACTGGACTGCTTCATCTGTCAATTGATGCTCATTCATAACGTTTTCTTTTTCTCTTTTTTATATTAATTTTTAAAGTTAGCATACAAAATACATGCTATTTTCTAAATCTGGCAGAATACAATCTGTAGTAGTTTCTTAATATACAAAGAACTACTAAGAATGTTGTGTTTGCGTGGTTTTGAGGGTAGGAGGATTGGAATTGAATGAATTCCTATTTCTAGATTTATAATATGGAGTGGAGGAAAGGGGGAAACCCTCTAATAAGAGATAAGCAGAAAAGCTTACCTCTACTAAGTTACAGGATCCAAAGAATGCGTAAGGGTAGCTAATGAATATTCTAACTTGCCTTAAAAAAAGTCTTTTACTTTTTATTTCTGAGAAGACAAGGTCTCATAATATATCCTAGGCAGATCTCGAATTCATGATCCTCCTGCCTCAGACTTCCAAATAGCTGAGATAAAATTACATGTATGTATCACCATCTGGCACAACTATTAATAAGTTTTTAAAAGGTTTAAAATAGAATTACTATTGCACGCACTCTATCACAACCACCTTAATTCTGTTACACTGGTATATGGAGCCAGACAGAAGCCCTGGTTTCTATGTAGTAGACAAGATTGGATGCCGTGTCTAGAAGTGATAGTGGGCTGGAGAGATAGTGGCTTAGGGGTTAAGCCTCTGCCTCGCAAGCAGAAGGTCCTGAGTTTGGATGCCAGATCCCATGTAAAAACTCCAAGCTGAAATGTAAATGGCTTGTACTTCTGGCTCTGGAAGGCAGCGTCTGGAAAATCCCACAGCAAGCAAAAGGAGATAGAAGCAATCCAGGATGATTCCCAAAGTCATCCTTGGTCATCCACGGGCTGTCTCAGCCTAAGTGCTAGAATAACTGGTGTAAACCATGCCCAGCATATCTTTTTCCTGAACCCCAGGACTTTGCAAATTCGAGGGAGGTTTTGTCCCACTGAGCTATATCCCTAAGCTCTAAAGGTAATTTTTGAACAAAAGGTACTTTGTCAAGGTAGTTAAGATTGTTTTAAACAGTTAAGTACCTGGGCTGGAGAGATGGTTCAGGGGTTAAGACTCTACCTTCCAAACAGAAGGTACTGAGTTCCGATCCCAGGTCCCATGTAAAAACGCCAGGCGGAAACAGCAGTGGCCTGCACTTCTGGCCTGGTGGGTGGAGCCTGGGAAATCCCAGAACCAAGCAAAAAGGAGGATGATTCCGGAAATCACCCTTAGGCCTTCAAGGGAACACACACACACACACACACACACACACACACACACACACACACTAAAAATAAATAGATAAAGCTTAAAAGAAAAGTGATAGTGTACATTCTTTACAAACTTGTAGTACTCCTAGGCAGAATGGTATAATAAAGAAAAAAAATGTAGGGGCTGGAGAGGTGGCTCAGGGGTTAAGCCTCTGCCTTGCAGGCAGAAGGTCCTGAGTTCGGATCCTAGACCCCAGGTATAGATGCCAGGAGGAAGCGCGGGGTGTTTCTGGTCCTAGTAGGGCTGAGCCTGTGAATCTCGGGGCAGAGTAAACAAGGAGGAGGTAGAGGCGTCCATGGTGGTTCCCGAATTAGCCCGTGGTTGTACACACACACACACACACACGCACACACACACACACACACACACACACATACACATACATGCATACACGCACAATTGAATAAATAAATAATAATAATAATAAAAAAGAAAAAAATGTACGATTTTAAAAAAATGATGAGCCGACTCGATGGTGCCCCTCTGTAATCTCGGCTTTTGGGAGATAAGAGGCTGGAACATAGAGAACTCAAGATCATTTTGGGCTCTACTGTTTGTTCTAGGCCCAGCCGAGTTACAGGAGACCCTGTCTCACAAACAGAAACCAGTCTCCCAATGCCTAAACTCCTCATACACGTGGAACTGGCTTGGTAGTGACCTTGACTGATAGCGCACCCCTGAAGAACACATCCCAGGACCAGTAGAACCAAACATCTTCTAGTGTCCTGTTATGAAGGGAGCAATTTTCACAAAGCTGGAGCTTGGGGTCTGGAGACCCTCTGCATCTTTGAGAAGCTTCTCCCCAGGTATATCCTTCAGCTGCAGCAGCCAGAGTAGCTTCCACGCTTTTTGTCACCTTGCTTTTCCTGTGCCAAGAATACTTTTCCCTGTGTGCTGTGGACTGACTCTACCGCAGTGACGATGCCTGGGAACCCACAACGGCCCGTGGCTGCACAGGGCACCCGCGCTTGACTGGTCTCCCAGGAGTCGAGTGCTCACTGCATTTCCTCATTTTCTGCTAAAAACCCATCAGACTGAAGAGCTGCAGGTTGACTCAGCTGCCTTGTACTCAGAGACACCTTTTCAGAAAAGGCTGAGAACAATTCAGCTTGAAGTGGCCATTACTTTCATGCTTAGTCATTTCTTACTGATAAACTACATTATGCACTTACATATTTTGTTAATTGAATGGACTTTGAAAAACAAACATGGACCTCTTTAGTACATCTTGAATATATATATATGTATTATGCGTATTTCTATACAAATTGATTTTTGGGGTGTATTTAACTTTTCTTATTATTATTTATTAAATTGTGCGTGTATGCATGTGTGCGCGTGTGTGCATATATGTATGTGTGTTTTTGTGTGTGTAGAACCACAGACGAATTCAGGAACCATCATGGACGCCTCTACCTCCTCCTTGTTTACTCTACCCCGGGATTCACAGGCTCCGCCCTACTAGGACCAGAAACGCAGGCCGTCCCCGCTTCCGCCCCCTATATGTGGGGTCTAGGATCCGAATTCAGGACCTTCCACCTGCAAGGCTGAGGCTTAACCCCTGAGCCACCTCTCCAGCCCTTAACTTTTCTTTTATAAGGGATTTCCCCAATACCTATTACAAAAGCAAAACAAACAAACAAAAAAACCAACTTTCTATTTTCCTTGGTTTCTTATAAGTTAGGATTTGTGAGCTGGGCATGGTATGAATGCCTGCAATGCCACCACCAGGACGGACGAGGATCAGGAGTTTAAGGTCGCCCTTGGTTACAAAGCAAGTTCAAGGCCAGGTTAGCTGAGATTCTGTCTCAAAAACAAAACAAAGCAAGCCCCCAAAACAAACCGAAAACAAGAGCAATGGATGGCCAGCAGTTAAAACACTTGCCACATAAGCAAGAGAACCAGTTCTGGATCTCCAAAACCCACATAACTACCTAACTGGTGGATGTGTTTTCTGACTGTAATCTTGCCTGAAGGAGACGGGGATCTCTAAATCCTCCCCTCCCCCCTGCCCAGACTATAAGACTAGCTAGATCAGCAAGCTCTGGGCTTGACCTGCGTCAAGGAACAGGTGGAAGTTCACCGAGGAAATGTCCAGCATTAATTGGACCTCCACATGCACACACACATACATGTAAGCCCCCCATTTGCACACACACAAATACGTAGACATGAAAATGAACAAACGAGCAGGTTGGGGAGATGACTCAGCAATTTTTGAAAGCACTTGCTGCACAATCATAAAGATCGGACTTAGCTTCCATCACCTGTGGGTACTGGGTATCTAGCACGTTTGCAACCCTACTGTGATGGGTGTGGACACAGGAGGATCACCAGGGTCTGCTGGCTTTTGGCCTCCATGAGCAGAAACAGACCCAAGGCTCATGGCAAGACCTGCCTCAAAGGAACAAGCCGAGATGGACAGCGCCCCCTTCCAGGTCAGCTAAGGCCTTAGCTGTGAGACTCGGTCGTGGCCAGCTTGGCTACACGAGAGCTCATGTCCAGAGAAACAAAAGAACAAAGCTGGGGAGAGGGCTCGGAAGGCCTGCCGGCAAGTGTAGTTCTTCTAGAAGACCCAGCCTGAGAACCCAGGGCCAGCACACCAGCTCTACACAGGCCTCTGCAGGCCAGCGCTGGTCCATGGGAATGAGCCTCAAACCAGTAAAGTGGCGGACAATCAAAGAGGACTTTCAATATCAGCCTCAGCTCTCCACAAGCATGGACACACACATGCATGTGTGACTGTTTACACATGTGGCCCACATATGTGCAAACATGCACACACACACATGCACACACCCAATACACACAAAATCCATGAAAATGGAAAAAACCAACAAAAGAATGGTTTATTTAAAAACAATTTTAATATATTTATTTGAGAGGAGAGAGAGGAGGAGGAGGGAGGATACATACACGAGCTAGGATGCACAGATGGAGGACTGAGGACAACTTCTGGAAGTTCGGGATTAGAACACAGGTTGCTTACTGAACTATCTTGCTGGCCCCACTATTTTCTTTCTTGAGATGGGGTCTTAACACAGTCTAGGCTGGCCTGGAACTCACTGTATATACATCCCGAGGATGGACTTTAACTTCTGACTTTACCTCTGCCTCCCAGGTGCTAAGTTACAAGCTTGTGCTCCTGTGCACACCCCAAATATGTATGGTGCTGGAGATCAAATCCAGGACTTGATGCATGTGAGGCAGCACTCTACCAACTGAGTAATACCCCATTTCTACTTAATTTCTCATCTGACTTGCCAAAATGTATTGCCACACCTGTGATAATGTGACGAATAATTCTAATCTGACATAAATGTCTGATTTAAAATATTATTCATGTACAAAGAAAAAGCAACTCCTCCAAGAGGACGGAAAGGCTTTACTGAAGATTCCCTAGGTCTTTGCAGCTGCTAAGCACAAGAGGACCCGACACTGGCGGAGCCCAGGGCAGGCTTGGAGGAGAACCACACGCTTCTCTGCAGAAGAGGGACCTGGATGGTTGGATGGGAACTTCTGAGCTGCTCGCTCTTCTTTTTTGCAAAGATAAGAATGTTGTGTCATTTTCTGATTCCCCATTCCCTGTTGATTAGTCAATTTTCCAGCAGAATAGGGGCGTGGAGGAAAATGTTAACTCAAAAGATAACAGCCTAGCCAGTGAATATGAATTTATGCTATACAGTGTAAAGGCTTAGATTAAAAAGAAAACACCAAAATACATGTGGTGACTTTTCTCACTTGCCAACCTAACATAGTTTGGAATCATCTGGGCGAAGGCCGCTGAGTGGGCCTGTGAAAGACGATCTAATGCTGTTAGTTAATGTGGGAGCCGTGTTCCTTCCTGTGTGCATGCCTGTGAGGGATGACTTTGATTAAGGTAATTGATATTGGAGCATCTACCCTAAAAGTGGGTGGAATGGCTCCCTAACAACAGAGAGAAAGTGAGTGAGTGAGTGAGAGAGAGAGAGAGAGAGAGAGAGAGAGAGAGAGAAAGAGAGAGAGAGAGAGAGAAAGCAAGCGTGCAGTTTCAGATACAATGTCTTTTATTATTTTTTTTGTGGTGAATTATTGCTTCAGATAACAGATACTATTCATTGTACTTCAGCATCTTCTATATATTAGCTCACACTTAATCTTCCGAACAATCTCCAAAGTAGTAGCATCGTTTTAACTTTACAGAGGAGGAAGCAGCCAGAGCTTATAGATGAAATACATGGCCATGTGTGGTGCAGAAAAAAGTACCGGGAACTCAGGGTCATCTTCAACCACACAGCAATTTCAAGTCCCGCCTGGGCTACGCAAAGATCCTGTCCAGAACAAAACAAACAACCCAACAGAACAGCACAATCCGAATCTAGTTCAATGAGTCAGATCAAATCCAGATCATTCTGATTCAGGTTTCTGGGTTTATGAACAGGTGTCAGCTGATGAACTCCCTTGCCAGGCCCTGTCACTCTTCTTTTGGAAGAAATTGGAACTACACAGACACCATAGATGGATTTTTAATAAATAAATTAAATTAAAGAAAAAGAATGGCAGACATGTTTGTGAGATGGCGGAAGAGGGCTGCAATAAAAACCTCCACTCCCAGTCAGCGTAGTTATAAATTTTCTAGTCCTCTTTAGAGATACATATAAAATGTATCAGCCACAATGACCGGAACCTTGGTTTGGAGCGCAGAGTACCACAGGAAACTGGTCAGGGATCAAAGAAGGGTGAGTTATCAAAAGGAGCCTGTAGAAACTGTCTATCACTACAACTGATTTCTAGCAATTTTAAAAACCTAACATGTAACTCTGATATGTGATTAGAAATTGTACCCATTTCTTCCCTTCTTTTTGGTGTGACAGGATCTTCCTCTGTACTCTATACTAGCCTTCAGGATGAACTGCAGCAATTCTCTTGTCTTATCTTTCTTAGTGCTGAGATTGTAAATGTGAGCCTTAGTATGCACAAATTATACAAATTTTTCTTCATTTTTTTTGCCTGTGGGTAGGAATGAGCATGTACACACATGTGAGTGTAAGAGGGCGCTGTATGTGCCTGTGGAGACCCGAGGCTAACGCCTGGGGATCACCCTGGATTGCTCCACCTCCTTCCTCATTGCTGTGCTGTGGCGTTGCTCAGGCTCCGCCTTCTAAACTGAAATGCAGGCTGCTGCTCCAGAGGGAAGGGCTTAGCCGGCGTCATAGCCCCAGCCCTGATTATTTACATTTCTAGGAATGGTTTCTTCCAAGACAAAAATTGAAACAAAAGATGTAGGGAAGGGAAAAATATAACCAGAAATTCACAAGATGTAAGCAACTTTCAGAAATGAAGAAAGAAAACCAGGAGATCTCAAGTTCATATACTAGTTAAGATTTTTTTCCTTAAAAGTACAAAAGCAAAAAACAACAACAACAACAAAAAAAACCAAAAGTAGCCAAGACCCACCATCCTGACATTCTGACATTATTTTCATGTAAGCATGATATTTTTGTTCCTGCTGAATTGTAGGCAAAAGAAAATGGGCAGTCAGGGCCAAAGCCTCTGCCTTAAAAGCAGAAGAACCTGAGTTCTGATCCTGGATTCCACATAAACACACGTGGTAGAAATGGTGGTGACAGCAGAGCCTGGAAAACCCCAAAGCAAAGCCAGGAGAAGGTAGAACAACACAGGATGATTCCTGAAGTTACTCCTGGGTCACCACAGGCACATGCATACACATACATACACACACAAAATAAATATTAAAAAAGAAAGAAAAAGGGCAGCGAGTATAGGTTATTATAAAACCAAGTACCAAATAAGATACATGTGGTACAGCTAAAAACTTTACAAGTAGGAAAACTTTACAACTTTATCAGAAGAAAGGCCGAAGTAAAACACCCACCATATATATAAACTCCTCTGCCCCCTAGACTGTGGAGTGGGCATTTGGGAAGAAATGCTGAAGATCAGCCATCTTTCCTCTTATCTGCAAGTTCTTAAGCCACAGACACTTTGCATAAATCCAACAATGCTTGGTTTTCCAACCCTTTATACTGCCAGTTCTCCCTCCCCTAATGGAGATAAAAACCTACCGAAGCACCACAGAAGAGCAAAAGGCCACCACATTCAACAGAATTCTTATCTGAAAACCACAGGAGTAAGAAGCATATCTCCCTTGAACTGCTCTCAGGAATACTTGCCTGGGGTAGAAACAGAATTACACAGTCCACAGCTTTACTGCTGTACAATTTAGCAGAAAGGCCCAGGCAACAACTCGGCTAGGAGTGGCTAATAGGAGACACCCTTCCTTTCTAATAGTTTACTCACAGAGACCGAGAGGGGCAACTGCTGGTGGCAACTTATTTTCTTCCCAGCAACATTTTCTTGGCAGTTGCAGGGTTTAACAAAGCAGAACTGTCCCAAGGAAGGGGAAGGGAGCTGCAGAGGGAGGAATGGGATGGGGTCCGGGCTCAAGTTCTGCCCCAGGCCTTGCTCTTCCGAAGCCATGGTTCTCAGTATCTCACACAGGAAAATGAAAACTTCTCACCATGCAAGAACTTGCAAATGAGAGGAGGAACTGTCACCCCTAGACACCTATCCAGTTTCCAAAATGTGACAATACTTACTCTAAAAATTTTGCTGGCTGCTATCATGATAATATTTACTTCCAAATATATGTTGAAGTCCATGGTATCTTAAAATATGGGGTATTGTTTTATGACAGGTTCTCATGTAACCCAAATTGGTTTTGGGTTCATTATATTGCCAAGACTGATTGTGAACTCCTGAACCTAACGCTTCCACCTCCCAAGTGTTAAGATTACTAATCTTATTTATTTTAAAATTTTATTTTGTGCTTGTGTGTGTTTGTATGTGTGTGTGTGCGCACGCGCGCGTGCATGTGTGTGCATGTGTGTGTGTAGCAGAGGGCACTGTGTGTCTCTGTGGAGACACACAAAGGTGACTTCTGGAATTATCCTGGATTCATTTTTCCTCCTTTTTGTTTGGCTCTAGGACTTCCTAGGCTCCACCTACCAAGGCCAGAAATTCAGGCTGCCTGTTTTTTTTTTTTTATTATTATAATTTATTCAACTGTGCGCATGTGCGCGCGCGTGTGTACGTCTGTGTGTGTGTGTGTGTCTGTGTATGTGTAGAACCATGAACGAATTCGCGAACCACCATGGACGCCTCCACCTCCTTTTGCCCCGGGATTCACAGGCTCCGCCCTACCAGGACCAGAATATGCTTCTTTTCTTCTCTCTTTCTCAAATAAATAAGTTAACATTGAAAAAAAAGAAGTACTAAGAACCTAACACAGCCCCAGAGGCATGTCAAGTGTCAATGTTCAATAGGAGCCTCGCTGCACTAGTCGCCAGCCTGAGCCTCACCTCCCGGCTGGTGGAGAGAGTTCTGTGCAGGCGCATAGTGCACAGTGAGCGTTCCGACCGCTCTCCACCCCCACACTGCTTAAGGAGTGTGAATCTTCTAGACTAACCCAGGGATTTAATAGCCCCAACTGAAGTCTCAACAGGCATTTTTCATTAAAAAGTTACAAGGGAATACTAACATTTATGCAGAAATGCAAAACAAGGCGATCTTGAGGAAGAACAATACACATACTCTGTCTCTGTATATGTATATATATATATGTAAAATAATAAACTAAAAACCTACAATATTCGTGAAAGATAGCATTAAGAGAAAGGGCAAGAACTGGAGAGATGGTTCAGTGGGTAAAGGGATCCGAGGATCCAAGTTTGATTCCTGGAACTCATGTAAAGGCAGATGGAGAGAACCAACTACTAAGTTGTCTCTGTGGTCTACATGTGCACACATATCCTCGCACGCATATACACACCAATAAATAAATACCTTTTTAAAAGTTAAAAGAAGAAGGCTGGAGAGATGGCTCAGGAGTTAAGACTGCCTCACAAGCAAAAGGTCCTGAGTTCTGATCCCAGGTCCCAAGTAAAAACACCAAGTGGAAACCTTGGCGGCACTTCCGGCCCGGAGAAATCCCAGAGTGAAGCAAGGAGGTAGAAGTAATCCAGGATGATTCCAGTAGTCACCTCACTCTTGGTCCTCTACAGGGACACATGTGCCCTTTGACACACACACACACACACACACACACACACACACACACACACAATGAATGAATGAAGTTTAAAAAAAGTTTAAAGAGAAACAAGGCATGAAAGACTTTTATAATACAAACTAGCAAAGAGAGTTCACAACTGAAACACACAAGTACACATTAATAAGACATGTAACCTAATCCAAAAATGGACAGAAGACTCAAATAGAAATGTCACCAAAACTTCCAACAGTCAATAAGCACATGAAAAGATGCTTGATTTTTATTACTATTCAGAGAAATATAATTTAATAACTCAATGAGATGCTATAACGCGCCAAGCAGAATGGTTAGAGTAAGAAAGACAAATAAGGTCAAAGGTCAGCTAAGGTGCAGAGGACAGGGAGCTAATGTGCTGTAAGTGGTAAAGCAGGAGTGTAAACTGGTAATATTCACTGTGGTCAATATCATTATAGTCATTCCTTTGTGTGCATGAATGTGTATATATATTTCCTAAAAGGCACACACAAGAATATTGTAAGAATTTTCACAGACACTTTTTTAAATAACAGAGCCAAATTACAGCCAACTCCTATGTCCATCAAATGAAGAAGTTTACTCATCGAATACTACAAAATAATAAAATGAATTAAGTTAATTAGATGCTTCATGGTTAAATCTCACTGGTGTAATGTTGAGCAATTCAACATAAAAGTACATACGACAACAATTTTATACGTGTAAAGTTCAGAGCAGGTGAGCTCTCCCAAGACGTCAACACAGAGCCAGGAGAGTTCAGGACGACCCTGTTTCGCAATCTAGGTTCCACCGCATGGAGTGTGTCGTCCTCCAGTGTCAGTGATCTTCACAATCATCACTATGTATTATCACATTTATATTATTGTTCAGCAAGAGCTACTAACATGAAACAAAACCCAAATCTGCATATCAGTGGCAAGGAGCACAAGGTAGCAGTGCCAGGCTGACCTTCAGGCAGCCTGTCCCTCTGAAGGCAGCGGCAGCACCACAATCTAGTGTCTATTGCAAAGCAAGAGAGGCAGAATGGTCCACTGGTCTCCCGACAGTTCTTTAATAAGTATGGTGATCACCGATTCCAGAGATTTTTAATGCAATTGTACAGAGAGAGCTAAAAACTGGAAAACAAAGAAATGTGATAACCAGTGATAAAATGCACACTATTTCAAGTATTAAATGGTCTCGGAAATTTTTTGAAAGGTGGAAGAAAACAGGCAGACTGTTTAGGATTAAAAGTGTCATTTTAGGGCTGGAGAGGTAGCTCAGGGGTTAAGCCTCCGCCTTGCAGGCGGAAGGTCCTGAGTTCGGATCCCAGATCCCACATATAGACGCCAGGCGGAAGCGGGGGCGGCCTGCGCTTCTGGTCCTGGTAGGGCGGAGCCTGTGAATCCCGGGGCAGAAGGAGGTGGAGGCGTCCATGGTGGTTCACGAATTCGTCCATGGTTCTACACACACGCAGACACACACACACACAGACACACACACACACACACACACGCGCGCGCGCGCGCACACATGCGCACAGTTGAATAAATAATAATAATAATAAAAAATAAAAAAAAATAAAAGTGTCATTTTATTATTCAGCAGAGAAAGAAAATTATTTGATAGTTCTTCCTAAAAAAAGGAAGAGCACAACTTGGGTAGGGGGTTATTCCATTTCCCACCAAAGTCCTTTTATTAATGAGCATGTTGTTACGGAGAGGCCGTGAAGGCAACGACTGAAGGAATACAAAGAATCTGCTAGAGTAAGCGCAGGGCAGTGGATTGAACAGAAATTCCTTAAGCGATTAGCAAGATCTAGAAGTGACACGCTGCCCATGATTTTCCTAATCCTATGAAGTACACAGGCCTGGTCACCACTATAATTTACCCCAAAAACAGAGACCCTGAGTGGGCCTGACAAAGCCTAAGCCTTGGCAAGCAATATGCCAGGCCATTTAGCGATGCTACCTGACGCCAGGAGGAATGAGCGGCCTACCACCCTATCTATCTGGGGAATAACGAAGTTGATACACTGTGATTTCTTACAGAACAATGAGGTATCAAAGGGGTAGAAAACACCCCTTGCTTCAGACAGAGGAGCGGAAAGGAGAGGGAAAGAGGAGAGAAGAGGAGAGGAGAGGAAGGGAGAGAAATCCCTTCCCGGGCTATTAGGAAGCAGAGCAGCCTCTGCAGCAAGCGGCGGCAGGAGCAAGGCGCCCTGGAGAACAGGCGAGTTGCCAGTTTGCTAACAGCTCCTGCCCATCGCGGTTATAGCAGCTTCATGAACCTGTGCGAGGCCAGGACCTGCTTTTAGCAGTGTCAGCACCAAGCCCACAGGGTTTGGCACCTCCTCCTCTGTCCACACACAGGACCCGAGAAGCATAAATATCCAAGGGAGCCAGAAGGACCACAGGGATCCACAGTCCAACGTACTCATTTTACAAACCAGGAAACCGAGGCATGATGGGGCGAGAAAAGGGGTCCACGAAGGAAATAATCCTCGGGCTAAGTCAGGGAGGGCTGGTAATCCGCTTCAGTCACTCATCTGCTGTACCGAGGACGGCACGAGTGACAAGATGGATCTATGTTTAAGAGGATCCAAGAGAACTTTGTTAGTGAATATTAAAAGTATTTCATTTTGAAACAACTTTATCCATAACTTGGTCACATGTGGCTTCCCTGTGTTTTGCTGGCACATGTATGGGGGAGGGGGTAATATGGAGAAGAGGTGGGTTACAATACATAAAAGGGGGACATTTCTCTCTGGAAGACAGCTGTCTACTTTGCAATTTGCAAAACAAAACTCAAAAGAATCTATGAGTGAAATTTTTCTTTAGAGTTTCAGGATGTAATAAGATAGTGGACAGAAAGCATGATCCACCAAGGTCTGTAAACACATCCACCCTCTAGCAACCCCTGGAATAAGTTGCTAGATGGAAGGTTGTGTTGGTTGGTGTTTTCAGTGGGTGAGGGGTGGGAGAAAGTAGACATTGATTTCCCTAATGTTTCCTTTGTGTGGCTGCTGTTGCCATGCGGGGGTCTGTTGCTATGAAGATTTGTGGTGCCAGGTGCTACTGCTAGGCTCTTGGTAACTGTGCATGCGTCAGGCTAGTGTGCAACAGGCCAAACAGGGCAGAGGCTTGGTTACTGCGTGCCACCTCTGCAGGTGAGCGCGCCTGAGGCAAGGCTGAAGGTAAAGGGGCATTAATTATAGCCTGGAAGAAAAACCAGTAGCTAAGAACTACTTTTCCAGCACAAATACTGAAAATTAGATATTCATATACTCCACTACATCAGAATCACACAGAATAAACAAAGGATTAACTAACTAAGTTACTTGTTTCCTAAAAGAACACTAATGGAGGGCCTCTTTCCTTTCAGTAAGAAAGATAAAGCCCCACAGCAGGTGTGTGGCAGGATGAGAACAAAGAATCCCTGGGGCAGGTTCTCAGCCCAGGAGACCAAAACTCACATTATGCAAAAGCACAGCTGGATGACTAGAAAAGGCAACCTTCAGACCAAAGAACAGGGCTCAACCAACAGAGTCTGAGGCAGAGTCAAAATGTTTGCCAGAGCACAGAGAATCACCCTGGTCTTTTCAATGTCACTCACCCTCTTCATTCCCCACACAACCACTGCTTGCTCTTCTTAGAGTGTGTGTGTACATGCAAGCACACACTTTCCAAAACTGTAGGCCACTAGCCATACATAGTATTTAAATTTTATGAGCCAGATCTTCCCATCCTAAGGCTTAGGGAACCTTGCGAAAGAGGAGGCAGTGAGATTGGAAGAACCTGAAGATGGGAAGGTTCACCAGAGTACAAGACATTCCATTCAAGGCAGGGCTGCTGCATCTAGGAACTCGCTGCAGCGAGACTTGTCCTTACCAGACCTGGTAAGTCTGACTGACATACCAACATGCCCCATAGACTATTGAGGAGCTCAAGAAAGATAAGAACATGCAGTGGAAATCTTGGGGACTGAAGATGGATAAGTGAAGGGAAATGCTCTTATCAGTGGAGTAGCTTGAAGAGAGGCAACTTTGAATACTTCAAGAAGGTAAAGGGGCAAAGGGGTTAAGAGTAGACAAACTAGAGGGAACCATGGGATCCCCAAAGGCAGACAGATAAGAGGGTGAGAGGAAGTGGGATGGATTGATAAAAAAGGGAAGGGGATGGGAGGGAGGAGGAGGGAGGGACGCCTGGATGAGTACTCAATATGCTTGTAAAACTAGAAAAATAATTTAAAAAGGAGAGAAATAAAGAGAGAAATTAATTAATTTAGTGTGTGTCCCTGTGGAAGACCAACAGTCACTTGAGAAACATCTGGATTGCTTCTACTGCCTTTTTGCTTAGTTCTAGGATTTCCCAGTTTCGGCCCACCAGGTCCAGAAGTGCAGGTCCCCGCAGGACCTGGGATCCCAACTCAGGATCTTCTACTTGTGAGGAAAGTCTTAACCCCTGAGGAGCCATCTCTCCGGCCCAAATCCTAACGTGTTGAAGATGGAGGTAGGAGGGTCAGAAGCTCAAGATCAGCCAGGGTACAAAGCAAGACCTTGTCTTAAGATAATAAACCAAAACAAAAAAGAAAACCCAAAATTCTATACTCTGAAAAAGAATTCCCTGAAGTAATGAAAACAAAAATAAAGATATTGCTCTAAAATTTAGTAAATTTAGAAACCAATTAGAATTAGTAAATTTAGAAACCATTTAGAATCACTAAATGGTTTCTAAGTGAAGTAGTAGATTGACTCCTGAAATATCAGGAATGAAGGGAGAACAAGAGTGTTAACTTACTTAGATAGACTACAGTAAACAATTTTCAAGTTATATATGGTACATCATACAATTCAGAAAGAAAGATTTAAAAACTTTCTGATACAGGTTTTATTATGTTGGAGACATCACATACAGCTAGGACTTCACCAACTTTTTCAATAAAAGACTGCTTAGAAGGTGAACTGCCCCTTGCAGACTTAGGCGTTTGGATACTTGGTCCAGCTATGGGTACTGTTTACAAAGTTGTAGAACTTTTAGGACACAGAGCCTTGTTAGGAGTTGTTGGGACAAGCCTTGATGTTCAGCACACTGCTCCCCTTTCCTGACACAGACCAACGCGATGGTGACTCTCACTCTTGTCATTACAACTTCCCTGTCATGATGAACTGCAGCCCTTCTTCAACTACAGGCCAGAGTGAGACCTTGCTTAAGTGTCTTTCTTAAGTGTCTTCTCAAATGTCTGGCCACAGCACCTATAAACTTAACTAATACACGGTCCAATGTCACAATGATAGTGCAGAGGTACAAAGTGTCTTTGTTTTTTCACTCTAGTACTCCTTCCACTAAATCACAAATTCTTGTGTAAATGACACATGACACACTTCTGATTCAGTATTACTGTCCCAAAAAGAAGAATTTATAGTTCCTTTTGGAATTCTTATCTAAAGATAGCCTCACCCTTCTTCAAAGTACCACAGCTGAAAAGAAACTATTCTAGATAGCTGGGCATGGTGGTGCGTGCCTACAGATCCCAGCACTTAGGAGGCATAGGTGGAAGGACTGTGAATTTTAGGCCAGAGCTGGGCACAATTCTACACACCTGTAATCCCTGCACTTGAAGGAAAGAGGATCAAGACTCAAAAGAGCTCGGCTACATACCAGTGTGAGGCTGGACCACATGAGATAATACAACAAACTGACAAACAAACTTTCCCAATAAAAATCACTTGTAGTTTGAAAGTGAATTGTCCCTCATAGACTCCTACAGTGTCACGACTTGGTCTCCAGCTGTGGCTACTGTTTTAGAAGGTTTTAGGAAACAGAGCCTTGTTAGAGAAGTCACTAGGAACAAACAAACAAAGCAAAGAAACAAAAGTTCCAGGCCATCTGAACCAACACTGTAAGACCTTGGCTCAAAAGCAAGCAAGCAGGCTCTTGCCCCTCAGATTCACCGCCGTGAGTTCTGTTCTTTCTCTCCTCAAATGAACTCTGCCTTAATCCAAAAAATAAAAATAAAATTAAACAAATAAAAGCAAGCAGGCATCTAGTGAGCGTTACTGTGCTTTGAGCACAGCTAGCCCACTCTCGATGTGGTGCGCAGAGTATCAGATTAGGTTTATTCTAGCTGTTTGGGAAGAGCTCCACTAGCAGAGAGTCTGTAATGGACACCGAGGACCGGTATCAACTCCAATTAACAGAGAGAGAGAGAGAGAGAGAGAGAGAGAGAGAGAGAGAGAGAGAGAGAGAGAGAGAGAGAAGAATGAACGAATATTCTACATCACACTTGGTTCTTTTTCTCCTTCCTCCCTCCCTTCTTCCCTCTGTCCCTACTCTCTCTCTTTCTCGCTCTCGTCTCTGTCTCTCTTCCTTTCCTTCTCTCTTCTCTTTTTTGGTACACAAAGTCTGGTATAGACAAAAAGTCTAGATGCCTAGACTTTTTTCTGAAAGTATTTGTGTGAGCTCCTATGACTGGCCTGAACACTGACTCAACACTCCAGATATTACAAGTTTTCAGAGAATGGTTTTGGCAGGAAATCTTGTTGCTGGAAGATGAAAAGGAATGTAAGCCAACCAGAACCTAAATCAGACTCTACTGACAGTTCAGTAAAGATGCTGGAGAAGAGTGTACCACTGCAGACAGTCATCCTTCCTTCAGAATGCAAGGAAGGAGAAGTGAGGTACTAACCCTTGAAACACGGCACCTTCAGTGGGAGAACAGCAGGCAGGAGGGTCGTCCCAAAAGTTGGGGGCCAGTCTGGGCTAAAATGGGACCTTGTCTCAATTAGAAAAAGAAAGCAACAATCCACTTAAAACAAAAAGAAAACCCAGAACTACAAATTTACAGGAGTTAGATGAATGAGAATTATCTCAAACTTGCTAAAACCTGTGTTTGCTCTGCTAGAAAAGTGTGTAAAATATTCTGACCTGATTTCTAAGTTGAAGTGATATTATAGGATTTGCTGGGTATATCGTAACACAGATGCAGAAATGGAATAAACACGGATATAATCACCCAAACTCCCTCAAAAATATTTCTGAGACGACAGTCTATTGTGGCCTAGAACTTGTTATGTAACCCGGCCAACTCTGAGCTGGCGTCCTGCACAGCGCACGGCTCTGCTTTACTTCTCCAGCCCCGAGGCAGGTTGTAATACTGAACCCTGGGCAGCCGGGAACTTGCAGGTCTTATTGGCCTCAGCTTCTGCGGTGCTGAGATTATAGGTGTATTTCACCATATGTGACTTTTTTTTTTTTTTGATCAAAAAATTATTTTTGAGAGCTGGAGAGATGGAGGGGTTAAGACTGTCTCGCAAGCCAAAAGTCCTGAGTTCGGATCCCAGGTCCTAGGTAAAAACTCCAAGTGGTCTGCACTTCTGACCTGGTGGGCAGAACCTGGGAAATCCGGACAGAAGCAAGGAGGAAGTAGACGCAATCCAGGATGATTCCTGAAGTCACCCTTGGTCCTCCACAGGGACACACAGTGCCCTCTGTTATACACACACACATATACACAAAATAAATAAAATTTACAAAATTATTTTTTGAGAGTCCAGTTATAGGTACCAGGTATTAAGTACTGGGAACATAATGGTGAGCGGAACCCAAATTTCACGGAAGTTTTTAAACAGTGGAAAATACCCGGATAACAAAAAATAGGCTGGTGATTTAGCTTAGGTGCTGAGTGCTTGTCCACATGTATGTGGCTTTAGGTTCAGTACCAGGACTACAAATGAAAAAACAACAGCAAATGGGCATGTGTGTGCCTCTTATCCCCACAGTAGCAGACAAAGCAGGCATCTGGGGGGAGATACTCGTTGTCTTTGGGAGAGTGAACAGGGTTTGTCTCATCCTCCTGAAAAATTTTTTCTAGGTTCATATTTTATCCTTGGAGAAAAGTCACCACCATGAAGACAGGAGGTGGAATAGAAAGAAAGAAATGATGTATTTTCAGTATTTCAAGGCATGGGCTCCGAGAGATTGCTTGTATCATAAACATGCTGTTCATATACATGTTTGTCATTCCAACAGATTCTATCTGCTCAAACACCTGGCCACAGGCAAATCTTAAAAACTGGACATTGTTTTGTAATTTTCAGACTGTATATTGTAAACACGCATCCAGAGTATATCCATCCCCGCACCAGTTTTTCTATCCTTTCTTGGTATTATTTTCTTAGGCTCATACACACACACACAATGTTACTCTAAAAGATGTGATGTATTTTTAATGTTGACGATACTGATACACATTAGCACCTACTGTAAGAATGACAATAAATACTGAATGACAACAAAAGTATCTATGAAAAGGGACTTCTGGTACAAGGACTAGAAGGAAATGCCTGAATTTCTGTGGGCAAACTGACAAGTTAGCTCCATGATAATCAGAGATAATTAGTTGTGTTCCTCCAGGTCTCTGAACTCCTCGGAGTGAGAACCTTGAAAGTCTAGCTACTGATGCAGAGACACTGCGAGCCTCACGGGTCCCTCTCCAACCGCAGACGTTTGGCTGAGTACGTGGCTTCTTCATTAAATGTGTTGGTCTCACAGTGCCCCTGGACATTACCAAGCATATAAAATATACCTGGTTAAGTTTAAGAACTTCCAAAACAGAAGAGATTCTGTCCTCAGGGGCAAATGGAACATGTGAGAAGTCTGGATATAAGTCGGCTTTAGGCATCAGCAACCTGGAATGAGCCAGCCCACTGGTTAGTGAAAGCCTGGAAACTCAATGCATTCCCTATACATATATTCATTGTGTCGATTCTGCATCTCTAGAGAACCTGACTAATGCCACCAGGTAAGCATTTCTCACTGATTAGGCATAAGTGAGAGACATGGGGTGGTGCAGATGACTGGGCAAGAGGCAAGCGGTGGGAGGAGCTGGCTGGCTGCACCTCCACACTGAAAAGGGGGAGAGCTGCGCGTTCACCGTATCAACACTAAGCCAAGAGTGCCAGGCACACCGGTGTGCGACTTAACCCCAGCACCCGGGAAGGAGATGAGAAGATCAGGAGTCCAATGTCACGCTCAGCTCTACAACAAAGTTCGAGGTCAGACTGGAACTACATGAAACCCTGATTTAAAAAATAAGACCAAACAAACAACAACAAGAATAGCCAGCGACTATTCTCCATCACTTCAAATGCCCTTTTATTACTTTATCTCTTCAAGTTTGACTCAAAATTTCACTTATAATCTAAATCTCCTAGATAAAATGGCAGGAAGGGTATGGAGTTACCTGGCCAGCAGCTGTTAAACAACTGCCTGCGTACCAGCTGGAAAGAGGGAGAGAATATTAAATCTAAAGAATTGGCACTGGGACTAAGGATAGAGCTTAGTGGTAGAACATTTGCGTACCTGCAATTTCCAGCACTGCAGCAGCCAGCCAGCCAGCCAAATAGGCAGCAGGCAGGCTATCTCTAGGTATAAGAGATTATGCTAAGAAGTGAGCCAAGTCCCTTGGCAATACTTTGAACAGTGAGCCTCCACTGGCTCCTCTGCAGAACAGATTGAGAAAGGATGGACTTACCATCTTCTGTTTCCTGCCACACGATGCCTTCAAGGTTGACACTGGTTCCAGGTTCACAGGGGCCCAAGCACTCGGGCTCTGTAGCTAGCGCCACATCACATGTGTTGACCCCAACCGACCGGGTGCGGACCATGATCTGCTCACAGGGAGATGAGATGTCACTACTGACCACGGGCACCAGAAGGTGCAGCGGCAGTACTCCTGGTGTGGAGCCAGGGGACTCCATCTGCAGGAGAAGAAAAACACTGGCTGAATTCCAGGGAGATCACTGCAGGAAAAACATTTTCCACATTTATTCCACCCTCATACCCTCAATCCCTCTTTGCACACGGGGAGCGCACGTGTTTCCATGTGTGGCTGTGAAGACACAAGGGTGACTTGGGGAACCATCCTAGATTGATTCTATTTTCTATCGGCTTAGCTCTGGGATTTCCCAGGTTCCATCTTCCAAAGCTGGAAGTGCAGCTGCCACCACTTCTGTCTGGTGTTTCATGTGGGATTCAGGAGTCAAACTCAGGTCCTTCTGCTTGTGAGGCAGTGTTGATCTTTTCTTTCACCTCTGCTCTAGTCATCTTCCTTTCGAGTTCTAGTTCACTGACTCCCTAAAAGCACAGGGTTGAGACCTCTGTCCTCACCTGGCCCCCTCGACCACACAAGGAAACTGCAGGGTCAGCACACCCCAGGTGTGGGACAGGTGGGCCTGGCCCCGGGAAAACCATCTTTGGGGTCCCAGTGTGTCCTGCGCCAGGTAAGTATGCTCTCTTTCTTTTTAGTGGTTACTTTTCATCACAGACTATGCTGGGCTACTTTTGTTTTTTTGAAATAGGGTGTGATGGTGCATGTCTAATCCCCATACTCAGGAGGAGGAGGAGGTGTAGCAGACAGACCCAGAGTTTGAGGATATATAGTAGTCTTAGATCAACCTGAATTACATGACTCCCTGTATCTCAAAACCAAATAATCAAAAACTAAACCAATCAATAAAGACTTCTATTTTCCAGATTCTCAGACATATTTTATTGCCTGTATTATACTTCCTACCCATTAATAAGATTAAAATGCTAGAATACTAGTAAAGGATAAAGAGATAGGCAGATTTAGGGATGCCAAGATTTTTTTTTTAAATTAATGCCATGATTTGTAATGATCCTAAGAACGTTTGATAAATCTTATGAAAATGAGTGAGAAAAGGAGCAATTGTATGTCCTGGTGTGCACATATGAAGGCTGGGGACGACTTTTAGAAGCCCACAGGTTCTCCCTTCTACCTGTGAGCTCAATGGCTGAACTCGGACCACCAGATTCTGTACGTAAAGGAGCCTTTTCTGAGGCGTCCTGTTGCCGCTCTCCAACTGAACTTAATACAACTTTAGCTAGAAATGAATTTACTTCAAAGTTTCAAGATGGCTAGAAGCAATCTAATGGGGATTTCTGAGTCTCAGAGTAGCAGTTCTTGGTTAATGATTACGGTATATTGGGTAGGACACTAACATCAAGTTTGTCTAAAAGAAACAGAAGGTACTATTATTTAGAAGACAACCCCAGCAAGCGATACCAGTGTGAGATAGAGATGATCATGTATGTGTTAACACCAGCAATCTATTTGAAAACCAGAACTTCACGAGCATTTTTTAATACATTTTTTATTATTTCCGCTCATACAAACTTAATAGGTAGACCAGTTCCCTCCCTCTCTCCTCCCCCCCCCCCGAACCCCTTGCTCTCTCTCCTCTCCCTCCCCATCCCCCAGTGCCTCCCCCCCAATTCCCAGAGAGTCCTTTATTGTGTATGCCTAACTCTCCTCTTGGTCCTCCTCTCCGATGACCTACAAGGACCCAGTGGCATTTCCCTGAACCCTTTCCTGTGTTCCCCTTAAGCATAGGAACACTACTGTGGCTGTCAATCCCTTGCCTCCAGGGATCTTGGTGCCTTTAGCTGATGCTAGACTTTGTGAGGTCTTCACGAGCATTTTAACTCTCAAGTTCCAAGAACTAAACATGCTTGGAGAGACTATAAAAGCTCTAGTGGGGCTAGGGAGGTGGTTTAAAGCTAATTAATGTGCTTGCTGCGCAAGTTAAAAGGACCCAAACACAGATCCCCAGAACCACGTGAATGCTGGGTGAGGAGGGTTTCCTGCCTGTGATTCTGTAATTCCAGCCTTGGGACCCCTGGAGCGAGAGATCCTGCTTCAAGGGACACAGCACAAGAACAATCGAGGACGATTCCTGACGCCAACTGGGGCCTCCACATACATGTACATGCACACACATGCAAACATACACAAGTAGGCACACTATACATACGCACATTAGAAAATGAAAAGCAAATGAGGAGACAGTGAATGATGACCCTTTTCTTTTAAAACGTTTATCGCTGTTAACTGTGAGTACGAGCAATCGCCTGTCACAGTGTAAAGTTCAGAGGACAATTTTACGGACTCTGTTCTCTCCATCTCCTTACATGAGTTCTGTGGCGTGAATGCAGGTAGTCAGGACAGTGCGGCTTCACTACCTTCACTCTCTGAGTCGTCTTGCTGGTCCTGCCTATTTTATTTCGCGTAAGTGCACTTGCGTGACTGAATGCGGGTATGCGTGTGGCCGGGCACTTGTGTGAAGGTCAAACAGCCCGAGGTGCTGGTGCTTGTCTTTCACTTCACTGGAGACGGTCTTCTCCTCATTTCTCTGCCATGCACCCCAAGTTTCCAGAGCGTCCAGAGCTGCTTCTTTGTCTTCCGTCTCCCCAGGAGTGATGGGATCACAGACCCTTGTACCACACTTCTGGTCTTTATATGGGATCTGGGGATTCCCAGATCTGGCTTGTCTTTCAAATGCTTTTACCCACCGAGGGATCTTTGCTTTCTAAATCCTAGTATAGAGGACTGGAGAAATGGCTCAGAGTTTGCCTTGCAAGCAAAAGGACCTAAGTTTGGATCGTCAGATCCCATGTAAAAATGCCTGATGGAAATGGCAGTGGTCTGCAGTTCTGATCCTGAAAGGAAGAGACTGGGGATCCCTCTAGGAATGCAAAAGGAGAGAGCAATCCAGGATGATTCCCGATGTAACTTTTGGGTCTCCACAGGCACACACACGTGCCTTCTGGTACACACACACACACACACAAGTACCAACCATGAGTCCATAATGCCAAATCCTAACTCAGCTTCTTACATATCTAAAGGTACTTAATACAAACATGAACTGATTTTCTCTGAACATACAATACCAATTAGAAGACCTAAAAAAAAAAAAATCAAAGTTAAAGATTTGGCCCCTTTCCCTTAATGAAAGACTTTTTAGTTTTTATGGTCCCTGAGACTTCCAACTCCTAACTATTCGACAAACAGGGATGTTGAATGTAGTCCTTGAATAGAGACATTCACAAACAGTCCCACATGCACTCACAATCAGTTGCTGGACAGTTCTGCAATGGAAGTTTGGCTCTGGGGTAACTTAGTGCCTGACCAGCACTCTATCCTGGTCACCCCTACCCACAGTCCAGCCTTGAGTATCAGGACCAGGACTGTCAGCTCAGATTTCATGGTTTACAAAGCCACCATTACTGTCAGAGTATGTGTACAGAATGTTTACATACCCATTCTCTGATTCTGACTAATTCTCACCCCTAAAAAGCTGTGTGTGTGTGTGTGTGTGTGTGTGTATATTACTCTTTGTCTCTCTTTCTCTCTCTCCCCTTCCCCTACCCCCACAACTGTACCGTTTCATAAAATGAAATGGAAGTGGAAGCCTGAATCTTCTGAGTTTATGACAAATGCCAAAGGTATGTTTTGCTCTCTTGAAAGTCATGAATTTATAATCTGGCAACTTCCTTCTGGTGGTTTAAGTCCCTGAAAGATCCTTTACAAGTCCATACATGGGGTGAGAGAGACTGTCCAGTGGGTAAAGCGTTTGCTGTGTGCACAGGAGGACTTGAATTCGGATTCCTTAGTGCCCACATAAGCGCTGGACACAGTGGCACCAATCCGTAACTCCAGCACGGGGGCTGAAATGGGGACTTAATAAAGGTGGAAGGTTAGTAAGATGTCTCACTGGGAAAAAGTGCTTGCCACAACCTGAGGCGTCTTTGGAGCTTTGGAACCCATGTAAGAAAGCAGACATAATGGTGCGTGCCTGTATTTAACACGCCTACAGCAAGATGGGAGGCAGAGAGAGAAGCAGCCCACAGATGCTTGCAGACCAACTAGACTGGGTACACAATGAGGTTGTCCTCTGCCTCCATGTTCACAAGAAAGCAACAAACAAAACCCCCAAAACAAGTAGCACAAAACTTAAGTTCTGTGAATCTGGTTGCCTTGTCCTGTTGACAGCATGTTCTGTAACTGAAGCAGAGTACCAGGAACAGGAACTATATTTCCAGGGAGACTTCTTACATTTGTTCTCTCGTTTCAGGAGAATATGATAATTATGTTCTAGATAAACCTCAGCTCCCAGTTCTGTACTGAGAAATCCAGATGACAACATCTAAATTGTAAGCTGCAAATACCATTGTTGTTTTCAAGCATTGTGTCTTGTTAAGACTTGCTATGAAAATCTAAAGATAACAATAGCTAAACTCTAAGAATAACCTAACTGATATGAATGAGTTCATTAAAACACAAACACCAAAAGAACTTTATAGAGCAGAGTTATTGAACAGAGTTCAAGACTTCTGTCGGTTCAAAGATGTTTTTATTTCACTATTAGTTTACTAGTTATGGAAGGTACTGTGGGCGAAGATACCCATTCAGGGGTTCGTAACTACTCAACTTTCTTTTACTTTGCAACAAAAATATGAATTTGTATACATTTGTAATCTACATTAAGCTATAATGTATTATAAATAGCTCTGCAATATACATCCAATAACCTACATAGTTTTATAGGGTCTCATATTTTACTACATGTTGGAGCAAATATTGGTTCAATTAATACTCTGCGAGAGAGAATAAAAACCCGAAAAGGACACATTTGTTATTCTTTTTTATATACTTAGGACACAAAAGCAGAGATTGTCAAGAAATGGATGACAGGAAAAACAAGGAACAGGAATGTAAAAAAGTTAAGTCATCAAATGCCTTAAACTACAACAACACAAGCTGGACCAATTATCAGTCTCTAGATGCTTGGAAGTGTGGCCACCCTGGGCTCAGGCAAGTAGGGAGGAAAACATCAAAACAAACAGAGGGCCAGAGGAGAGATTAACAGAATTTAAAGAGCAAACATGGAGTTTCCTAACAGTTCTTTCCTTTATTTTTTAATGATACTTCATTTCAGTTCACCTTCAAATATTAGTTTAATAGCATCTATTAAGGTTCCGGAGCGCCGAGAGGCAGGTGACAGAGAAATAGGGATTGAGAGAAGGATTGAAGAAAGGCCAAAGTCATTAATCTCCCCACAAGACATAAGCACGCACTGACTTCAACGGACTCCCACACACGGAGAGACACTGATGGAGAAAAATTTTCAAGGCTGAAACATAATTTCTACCTCTAAGTAGAAAATGCACTAAGGAAATGTTTGGGACACACTCTTCCTCCTCCCTTTCATGCCCACAGCCAAAGGCAGGAGGCAGCTTAACTGGTAATTGAAGTAGGTGTTTGTCCCTTCATCCCAAGATTGAAAGGTTACATGCTCAGATTTATTTGGAATCAGACAAGATTAAACAGAAAGTAGCATGTAGTGCACACTTGTAATTCCAATACTCAGAAGATAGAAGCAAGAGGAACAGGAGTTCAAGGTCACCCTTGGTTATATAACACAAATAGGCAGACTGCCTTAAAAAAAAGAAAAAGAAAAAGAAAAAAGAAAACCCAGCTCCTAATCTTGACTGGGGAAGGAAAGCCATTCTCTCTAGTACCTATTTGTTTAGTAATTACCAAGGATAAACAAGATGTCATAGTTAGGCATGGGCGTCAACTTGACTTTGAGGGTTTGAGCTCTGGGCACAGTTGTAGAGAGTTGATGGTTGAGTTAACCTGAAGGAGATTGTCTAGCTAATGGGGAAGACCCAGCCCAAATCACAGAGAGCTGGTTGAGAGAGTCAGCATCCTTCTGTTCACTTGGCCAGACATGTTGGTCTGGCAAGTAAAGATTGTCCATCTCTCAGCTGTTATGTAGTGATGGTGTGTAGCCAGTTCCCTCGGCCCTGGTGTTGGTGTGGGCTCTCTCGTCAAGCTGGACTGAGAACTGTAACCAGACTGTCCTAAGAAAGTAAACTCCTTGTTCCCTTAAGTGGTGTGATGGTCATTTATCAGCAACCATGCAGGCAGACTGCAACACAAGACTTCCTTAAAATTAGGATTTAAAAATCAGAAGTTAATTATTACTATCTAAAAGAAAATTTGAAAAGTGGGTCCTTAGTTAACCATGAGCCATCATTTCCTATATAAACCTTACTTTAAAAAAAAAAAAAAAAAGCTTTGCCCTTGGCATTTAATTCAAAGTGGTATTGTACAGGGTGGATGAACTCTTGGCTATGGACACTTTATCAACTGTTGAATCAAGCAGGAAATAGTCATTCACTGGATCAGAATCCAGTGCTCAAGTGTTTCCTAGGTGATTTGAGATTATAGAAGGTCACAGAGCATCTGCTGATCTGTTTGACTTGCCCATAAGATGCATAGGTTTGGGCTGGAGAGGTGACTCAGGGGTTAAGCCTCTGCCTTGCAGGCGGAAGGTCCTGAGTTTGGATTCCAGATCCCATGTATAGACACTAGGCGGAAGCCGGGGCGGCCTGTGTTTCTGGTCCTGGTAGGGCGGAGCCTGTGAATCCTGGGCCAGAGTAAACAAGGAGGAGGTAGAGGCGGCTATGGTAGTTCCCGAATTCGTCCGTGGTTCTATACACACTCACACACATACATACACACATGTGCACACATGCATACACGCACAATTGAATAAATTAAAAAAAAAGATGCATAGGTTTGACAGGAAGTAATAGATGATTGTGATGAAAGGTCACCGTTTTTAAAGAAAGCACAGGAAGAAGTGAAGTGGATTTGTGCTCTGTATCACTTCTAGGCCTATTGGCTAAGACCAAATATATATAATTTATATCATGCATATATTCCCAAAAGAATATATACAAAGTTAATTATAGTATCAATCAAAGATCACCTAAGTAACCTATCAAATGTGGAATCCTTCTTTTATCAAAGGTGACGAAGCCCTGTGACTAGTACGTGCCAAGTGGGAGTGCTATAGCACTGGGTTAAGGCCCATCCTCACATGGACTCTTCCTGTTTTTACTTACTTATGAGGGGGGAGGAGAGAAGAAGGGATGGGGGAAGGAAGCACATGAAGGTGTTTGGGTGGAGGTCAGAGGACAACTTTCAGAAGTCAGTTTTTCCCTTCTATCATATGAGCTTCTGGGGACTGAATTCAGGGCACAAGGTTTACAAGCAGGCACCTTACTTGGTGAGCTACCTTACTATCCAAATGTGAATTTTTTTCTGTGAAATTATAGCTAGTCACATAATTCCTATCTGAACTATACCTCTACCTATTGGGAAAATAACCGTTACTTTACTGCTGTGACTGAAAAGATGAAATTCTCTCACCTATGCCTACAGTGTTCTGGAAATTTCACACAAGAGTATTATTAGCTTTTCTGAGTTATGCCATTCCTGAAAGCTCACACTAAGGTCATGTCAGGGATGGTGAACACACCCCTACTTCTACCACTAGGAAGATGGACAAGCAAGAGGACAATATACAGTCTGGGCTGTTTGAACAGACCCTGTCTCAGTACCTCCCACTCCCCAAATTCATCTACATTTAATCCTCCTGGGTATTTTTCTTCTCAAACCTTATTTTACTTATTCATTTTTTAGAAACGGTCTTACTACGTATCCCTGGTTGGTCTTCGACTTGTTGGCAATCCTCTTGTCTCTGCCTTGTAAGTGCTGGGTTTACGGCACACACCACAACAGGCACGCACCACACCTCCTGTCTTTTATGCCAATGACACTGTCTATTTATACTTTGTTCTGAATCTTATTTTCCATGTAACAAAAATGTAGTTAATTCTCTTAAACTTTAAAAGAAAGAAAACTTAAGGAATACAAACATTGAAGGATAAGTATGAGAAGAAAAGACTTCAAGAAAAGCTAAAAATTGATAATAATTATGAATAAAAGCAAACTTTGTTATAAACACTAAATTTATTATGTATGTGCATGAATCAGTACTTTTAAAAAAATTTTATTTATTCATTGTGTGTGTGCGCGCGTGTGTAGCTCATGTATGTATGTATGTGTGTATGTAGAACCACGGGCGAATTCGGGAACCAACATGGACGCCTCCACCTCCTCCTTGTTTACTCTGCCCTGGGATTCACAGGCTCTGCCCTACCAGGACCAGAAACGCAGGCTGCCCCGCTTCCGCCCAGCATCTATATGTGGGGTCTAGGATCCGAACTCAGGACCTTCCGCCTCCAAGGCAGAGGCTTAACCCCTGAGGCACCTCTTCAGCCCCGAACCAGTACTTTTCGAAGCCTGTGGGCATGCACATATTCATTCCTTAAAGCTCTGTGATAATTACTATTAGCACTGCTTTTTCTTCTTCTTTTATGTATGCAGGTATGTATAGGAGTATACTCGCATATGTGTACCTGTGGAGACCAAGGATGACATCAGGAATCATCTTTGATTATTTTTCCACCTTAATGTCCTGAGCCTGGGTCTCTAATTAAACCCAGAGTATGTCTTCAGGGGTAGTCTGGCTGCCAGTTTGCTCTGCCTTCTAGGGTTAGAATGACAAGCCATTTGCTATTATCTGCTTGGCATTTTAAAGTAAGATCTAGGGATCTGAACTCAAGCTCCTTTGCTTGGGAGGTAAAGGCTTCAGACACTGAGGTGTCTTCCCAGCACCCCCTCTTTAAATATATGATCACATATAGCCTAGGCTGTCCTCAAATTCACCAAATGGCTAAGGGTGACCTTGAACTTCTTTTGGGTCCTTCTGCTTCCACATTCTGAGTTATGAGAATACAGGTATGTACTATCAGGACCCGTTTCCGCAATGCTAGGATTGAACTCAGGGCCTGAGAACACAGGTATGTACTATTAGGATCCATTTCTACAATGCTAGGATTGAACTCAGGGCCCTGTGTATGCTATAATCAGCACTATATCAACTAAACTGCACCTCCAGCTCCTACACCTGCTTTTAATCTCAAATCCACTAACCCTAGAAGAAGAAACTGCTAATGGTTGCTGGGCTGGCACTGCCGTGAGGTCACGCAAACTTTAAGAAATGGGGCTAAGTGGGAGATCTTCGGATCACTTGGGGGCTATGCCTTCAAGTAGAACTGTGGTGGGAGCCTGGTCTCTTCATGTTTTCTCCCTCTTCACCTCGAGCCGTTTGAGCAGATATTCTCTGCTATATGTTCCTTACCATGATGCGTTGCATAGCCACAAGCCCAGAGCAACTGGGTCACACGTCATGAGCTGAACCTACTAAAGCAATAACCAAAACACTTTCTTTCTTAAAGGTATACTTTTCTCTTCCTCCAGTATGTGTTACAGGAAAGGAAGCCAATTTATACGAGACTAACCTGACCAGGGTTACAGCTATCAAGTGATCAGCTGGGATCCAAATTCAGGTAATTTGGTTCCAGAAGCCACTCAGGAAAAAAGAAAAAGAAAAGCAAGTCTGATTCGATGGAAAATGGGGCTTCAAGAAAAAGGGAGCTGGGGGTTTAGCTCAGAGGTAGACACATGTAAGGCCCTGGGTCAGATCCCAGCACTGCACAGAGCACTAAGAAAAGCAGAAGGACCTGAATTCAGATCCCATGTAAAAAACGCCAGGTGTAAATGGCGGGGGTCTACACTTTCAACCCTGGAAGGTGGAGCCTGGGAAAACACACACACACACACACACACACACACACACACACACACACACACGAAGGACAAGGAGGAGGGGAAGGAAGAAGAAAAACAAAACAACTATAAGAAAACGGGCTAATGTTAACCAGGTAAGAAGTTCTCATTCGAGGAAAAGGTGGGTCCCCCAAACTAAACTGAAATCATGACAAGTAAAAGAAATGGTGGGGTAGAGGGAAGATTACAGAGATACAATATGTATCCTTATTGGCTCAATATAAATTACCTTATGTAACTCATAGTCTCCCTACAAAGTGGATGACAGCTGTTGACAGAAAATACAATACCAGGAAGTTAACTGAAATTCTTGTAAATACTCAGGAGTCAAGAGTTTGAACCACAGTATGTCTAATGTCACTGATTATGCTCTTTTCCACTATACCATGCTACTTCAAGAAGCCTTCAGACCAAGTCAAGTAGGCTACATGGTTATGCCTTCTCTGGAAACCAACTAACCAACCAACCAATAAAACCCCCCAACTCAAATAAACCCTATACCATGCCTACAAAAAAGATAACAGCAGGAATACAAAGATATGTGATATATATGTTGTTTCAATGTTGTGAAGATTTTTGTTCATTTATGTGTTTGCTTTTTTTTTTGGAGGCAGGATTTTCTGTAGCTTAAATTGGCCTTGAACTCTCTATGAAGCCAAGGACTTTGAACGCCTGGATCCTCCTGGCTCCACTTTCCAGTGTTGCTTTTCAAAAAAAGGAGGAGGAGGAGGAAGAAAGAGATAGAGAAAGGAAAGGAGGGAAGGTGGGAAGGTGGGAAGGAAGGAAGGAAGGAAGGAAGGAAGGAAGGAAGGAAGGAGGGAGGGAGGAGGGAGGGAGGGAGGAAGGAGAGAGGAAGGAGAGAGGAAGGAGAGAGGAAAGAAGGAAAACAAAAAAACTCAGAAGCAATCTACATGTCTATCCCAGGAATTTGTCTATTGTTTACTTTTTAAAAAGTTTTTATTATTATTTATTCAATTGTGTGCGTGTATGTGTGTGTAGAACCACGGACGAATTCGGGAACCGCCAGGGACCACCTCCTTCTTGTTTACTCTGTCCCAGGACTCACAGGCTCCGCCCTACCAGGACGGGAAACACAGCCCCCCCCCCCCCCCCGCTTCCGCCCGGTGTCTATACATGGGGACTAGGATCCGAACTCAGGACCTTCAGCTTG
The DNA here is from genome assembly GCA_023101885.1 of Typhlomys cinereus. Taxonomy (NCBI): domain Eukaryota; kingdom Metazoa; phylum Chordata; class Mammalia; order Rodentia; family Platacanthomyidae; genus Typhlomys; species Typhlomys cinereus. The sequence continues at coordinate 1,719,131 of JALPQD010000337.1, forward strand.
CAAGGCAGAGGCTTAACCCCTGAGCCACCTCTCCAGCCCCTATTGTTTACTTTTTTTACATTCTGGCAGTGATGGCAACTGAACCCAGGGCTCTTGCATACTGTGTAATCATTTTATCACTGACTCACCACTCCAAACCTCTATCTACTATTTTTTTTTAAATTTTATTATTATTATTATTTATTCAACTGTGTGCATATGCGTGTGTATGTGCGCGCGCGTCTGTGTGTGTGTGTGTCTATGTGTGTGTGTGTCGGTGTGTGTGTGTGTGTGTGTGTGTGTGTGTAGAACCACGACGAATTCGCGAACCACCATGACGCCTCCACCTCCTTCTGCCCAGGATTCACAGGCTCCGCCCTACCAGGACCAGAAGCGCAGGCCGCCCCCGCTTCTGCCTGGCGTCTATACGTGGGATCTGGGATCCGAACTCAGGAGCTTCCGCCTGCAAGGCGGAGGCTTAACCCCTGAGCCACCTCTCCAGCCCCCACCTCTATCTACTATTAAGGACAAATAACTACAACATAATTTTTAAAGATTTTGTTTATTTTTGTGTGTGCATGTATGTATGTATCTATGTATGTATGTGTGTAAATGGGGGTACACACATGCCATGGTGCACATGAGTAACCTGTTTTCTCCTGCTACTATGTGGGCTCGAGGTCATAAGGCTTGTGAAGCAAGAGCTTTTGAGCAACTCACGGGCTCACATAAGTAAGCAGAGCACTACTTTGCATTCATTCATTGCTGCCTTTTTTTTTTTTTAAATTTACTTAAGAGTAACACACAGAGAAAGGGGGAAGACAGAAACAGAGAGACAAAAAGACGCGCGCCATTCCACATGGGTAGAAATCACAGGGCATTTTTCAAAAGTCAGTTCTCTTTTCCCACCGTGTGTGCTTCTGGGGATGGAACTCAGGTTGCCAGCTTTATGAGCAGGCACCTTAACTGCTAACCTACCTTGCTAATAACTCTAATGTATTTTTTATTGAATAAAAATGTAAGATTTACAGGACTGGAGAAATGGCTCGGGGGTTAAGATTCTGCCTTGCAAGCAGAAGGACCTGAGTTCAAATGTCAGACCCCATGTAAAAATTCCAGGAGGAAATGGCAGGGGCCTGCACTTGTGGCCCTGGAAGATGGAGCGTGGGAAATCCCAGAGTGAAGCAAAAAAGGTAGAAGCAATCTAGGGTGATTCTCCAAGTCACCCTTGGTCCTCCCACAGGCACACACACAAATAAATAAAATTTTAAAATGTAAGATTTACAATATAGTATGCAAAGTCCATCCCTTTCGGTTGACCCCTGAGTAAGTAAACAGACTCTTATGCAGGCATCGGACAGAACAGGCGAGATCTGGAGGATGTTCTAGCTGTCATCTGCAGGTAGTGATACTGCAGGTGATTTTGAGTTTACACTTACATTGATAATTTATTATTTTTGTTTAAAATCCATTTTTTGAGGAAAGAGGAATGTTTTTTTTAATATTTCTTTTTTATTATTTATTCAATTGTGCGTGTGTGTGTATGTATGTGCATGTGCATGTGTGTATGTGTGTGTGTAGAACCACGGACGAATCGGGAACCACCATGAACGCCTCCACCTTCTTCTGCCCCTGGATTCACAGGCTCCGCCCTACCAGCACCAGAAGCGCAGGCCACCCCCGCTTCCGCCTGGCGTCTATACGTGGGATCTGGGATCCGAACTCAGGACCTTCTGCCTGCAAGGCAGAGGCTTAACCCCTGAGCCACCTCTCCAGCCCCGAGGAATGTTTAATATATGTGGTTTATTGTAAGAAAAGGGAACTAAGCTAACAGGAAATATGCAAGTGGGGGAGGGGTTATAAAGGGTGGAGCATATTAAAGAAAGGGCAGAAGGATAAGGACATTATCCACTGCAGAACTGCTGGTGACTGTCCCACAGCAGCTGGGGCAGAGGGTGGAGGAGAATCTCGGTGACATCATACGGCGAATGTATATATTCTTAAGGACAGCCAGTGTAACTCAGATTATAGTTGTTTAGAACCAATGGGCATATTTCACATATATGCAAATATGTAAAATCTTTTGTTGAGAAATAAAAAGCAATCCCCAACCCCTCTCTGTGGCAGCCAGAATCCTGTTTGGAACAAGGCCAGAAAAAGCTATGTTTCTAGCACTTCCCAGAAAACTGTGGCTGCTGCTTATCAAATTAAAATGCAAAGCAGCTCATTCTAGTGTCACCAAGAACTGTCAGAAAGGGATTATAGTTCCCACCCTAAGGATGCAGGTCAGCTAAACAATACCCATCTTCCATCACTAGAAGGAAGAGAAAGATTAGGCCAGCTTCCAAATAGCAGGCCTGCCTGCCTGTTACCGTGGTAACCTCCTTTCCCTGGGCTGCTATCATTTGTCTCTCTCTGCCTGACCTTCGGGCTGCTCTGACAGTAACGGAGCAGGAAGGTGCCTGCCTGCCAGCCACGCACTCGAGCCGAGGGCAATGAGCAACAAGAGGCACTCAAAGCCCCTCTCATGCTAGACTCTAAACCACAACCTGAGAGTCATTAGAGTTTTGAAAGAGATTTCTGGTAGCTCTTGTCTTCCGTCCTTCCTCCTGCTCTCTGGGCCACCTCCTCTCTGATCCACTCTTGGTGTGAAGAATGTGAGTCAGAGTCAAGCAGGAAGGTGACAAGACACGGAGGGGGAAAGAAACAAGGCTTGACACACTGAAGAACAGAGATAATAAAATATGTGCTCAGAGCTGCAGGCAAACCAGCCTCCAGTTCCCTCTAGGTTTGTGCCGTGTGTTCTGTCCGTGCACCCACGAGGACAGCTGAGGTAGCTGCTGTCGAAGGTAAAGGGGCTTCTTGCTGCTTTTCCAAGCACTCCACAGACATTACTGAGCTCTTCCTATGGGAACCTCTTCTACTACACACTGGTACAGAGTGGGAAGTAAAAGAGGTAAAAACACAGAAATTAGAAACTGCTGTACCTGGGCGTACAGTGGGTGCACACCACTGATTTCAGGACTCAAGAGCCTGACAAAAGAGGATTGTGAGAAAGAAGGAGAAGAAACAGAAAGAGAAAGAAAAAGAAAGAAAAGAAAAGAGAGGGGGCTGGAGAGGTGGCTCAGGGGTTAAGCCTCCGCCTTGCAGGCGGAAGGTCCTGAGTTCGGATCCCAGATCCCATGTATAGACGCCAGGCGGAAGCGGGGGTGGCCTGCGCTTCTGGTCCTGGTAGGGCGGAGCCTGTGAATCCCGGGGCAGAATGAGGTGGAGACGTCCATGGTGGTTCATGGATTCGTCCGTGGTTCTACACACACAGACACACACACAGACACACACGCACACACACACACACACACACACACACACGCGCGTGCGCGCGCGCACGCACATACACACGCACATGCGCACAGTTGAATAAATAATAATAATAATTTTAAAAAAAATTTTAAAAAAAGTGTTTATTTAAAAAAAAAAAAAAAGACCACTGGGTCCTTATATGTCATCGGAGAGGAGGACCCAGTGGAGAGTCAGGCGTACACAATAAAGGACTCTCTGGGAATTGGGGGGGAGGCACTGGGGGATGGGGAGGGAGAGGAGGGGGAGGAAGGGGTTCGGGGAGAGGAGGGGGGAGGGAGAGAACTGGTAAAAAATTTTAAAATGTATAATTACATTTTTAATAAAAAAAAAGAAAAAAGAGGAAAAGAAAGAAAGAGAGGGAGAGAAAGAAAGAGAGAAAGAAACTGAAGAACAAATAGGCCCCTGGTTGTTTCTGCTACCCAACTGTAGCAGGCACGAGCCTGGATAGCTAGGGATAGTATCTCTGAATCCACAAGAGGATTGCCATTCCCATGGAGAACCAGAGACATGCACTACAGGCAAAAGAAACAGAATGTAGACGCCTCAAAGGCAGGACCATCAAGTTCCAAGTCAGCCTGAGCTACCAGTAGTCCTGTCTCAAAACCATTCACCTAGTCAAACGTTATAGACCAAATTTCAGTCACTGAGTTATTATTAGTCAAGAAAATTATATGGTGCATGGACAACTCACCTAGTTCTTACACTAATAAGAGCTACAGTATGGGGTCAGTTTTCTACTAAACAACAGCTACTGTCATTCCAAAAAACTGTGTAAGAGCAGGGCTTGTGTAAGAGAGGACTCAGGGGTTGAGACTGCTCACAAACAGAAGGTCCTGAGTTTCAATCCCAGGCCCCAAGTAAAAAATGCCAGGCGGAGCCTGGGCAAACCAGAGCAAAGCCAGGAGACAGGAGCAATCCAAGATGATTTCTGAAGTCCCCTTTGGTCTTCCACAGGGACACACGAACACACGAACACACACACACACATACACACACACTTTCTCTCTCTCAAGTTAAAAAAGGAGTATGGCTTATTTCCATTAGTTCATTAGTTCCTACTCAAACACCAGAGACTTGACCCAGATCCACATAAACTTATTTATGTTAGAGTAATGTGCTTATAAGGTAAGTGGCTAACTATAACCCTACAAGTTGAAGTGGACAACCACTGCTTCATTTCAGCAGGTCCACGTTGATTTCAGGATCCTTTCCTCTAGCTAACTGTACATGAAACATAATTCCTTTAAAGCAAAATTCCTTCTTCCCTTCCTCCTTCGCTTTGTCCCATCACTCCCCATCTCCTCTTTTCTGAGGTGGGGATGCTCCGAAGCCCTGGCTGGCTGGTCAGCAATCCTCTTGCTGCAGCCTTCTTCCTGCTGGGATTATGCCTGGCAGGAATAGGGATTTCTAATCAGTAAGTAGTTGGCAGCTTAAGACTGTAAACTAATTAGGGCCATATGCAGTAGTTTTTCTCTACTTCTCTAACTTCTAACATAGCTGTCCAAATTCAGTTCTGCTTTCCAGCATACTAGAAACACTCCCCACTTCATCCCTTCCTTTTCACTTTAAAAACTGTATCAGAGTCTTGCTCAATTGCCCAGGTTAGCTTTTAACTTACCATGCTCCTACTTCAATCTTTTTTCCTCCAAAAGTAGTTTACTACTTCTTTAAATGTAATAACCCTGCGTGTAAAAACCCACTGTGGCCGAGGCTGCCATACACCCAGGCACTCCAATCTTCCAAGTAGCTGGAGGACAAGGGGCTTTTGTACCAGCCTGGCAAACTCACCCAAGGTTACACTAGCTCCTACATAGCAGTCCGTTTCATTCGCTTTCTGTGAGTGCCACCCAAGCTTTCTGAAAAGATAACTTTTCCCAAATCCCCACAATAACAAACTGTGAGGGTATATACCTGTCTCCAATATGTATAAGCTTTTAAAAAAAACACTGTATCTATAATTTAGCTTTGCACAAAGGAAAATCTTATATAAAACCATGTACCTGAAATGTACCATAGAAGACTGCTTTAGGAAGGACTAGGAAGGAATGGATCTGATAGGGAAAGAAAGACTTCTTTAAAGACAAGGGTAAAGAGAAGTGGTAAGCATGAAATAGACTTTGAAGGCACTTTGAATTCAGACAGATCCCCCACTACTTGCTGTGAAACTTTAGGCAAGTCGCTTTACTTTCTTTAAGCTGTCAAAATTGCACAGCAAACAGTTATCAACTAAGCCATCTCCTATTTTGCTAATATTTGAGATCTGGTCTTGGTAAATTATTGGGTCCAGATAGACGTTGAACTTGAGATTCTCTTGCCCTTAGCTTTCTGAGTAGTTAGAAATAAGTCTGCATACCAATATTTACATGTGTCTACTTGTAGGTATGTGTAGAAGAGGGCACAGTGTGCAGAGGAGGGCACAGTGTGTAAAGAGGGCCCGGTGTGTAGAAGAGGGCACAAGACTGACTCGGAGAATCACCCTGGATTCTTCTTCCTACTTACTGCTTTGCTCTGGGGTTTCCCAGACTCTACTCTTCAGGGTCTGAAGTGAAGGCCACTACCATTTCTACCTGGTTTTATTAAGAGGGATATGAACTCAGAATCTTTTCCCTGTGAAGCAAAGTCTTACCACCTGAGCCATCTCTCCGGCCTTGTATTTATTCTTTTTAACTAATGACTAAATACTCAGCCCCTGCTCAGTACTGCAGCTTACACTTGTGATCTCAATATTCAGGAGACACAGGACTACTATGAATTCCAGGCCAGCCAGACCTATAGAGCTAATACTCTGTCTCAAGAAAAGCAAAAATATTTTTTTTTCCAATTCCCAACTTGTTCTTAGCCTAAAATGAGTTCTACTATTTGTTTCATGTGTCAGAGAACAATGCTGATTTCAACATGTTTTTTTATTTAATTCTTACAATAAATTAAGGTGTATCCATCAAAACAAGAATTACACTCAGACAAATGTATTCAGTACAAAAATAAAACACTGATTAAAAAACTACTAGACCCCCATCCTGAAGCTCAGGGACATCTGTGGAAGAGGGGGCGGTAAGATTGTAAGAGCAAAAGGATGGGGGGAGCAATGATTTGAAGAATCTCCACACTAGATAGGGCTGAAGCAATCATAATTGGACTTTGCGTGCCCTGCGCCATGTCCGTCACACTATTGACCTCACGAAGTCTAGCATCGGCTAAAGGCACCAAGATCCTTGGAGGCAAGGGATTGATGGCCACAGTAGTGTTCCTATGCTTAAGGGGAACACGAGAAAGGGTTCAGGGAAATGCCACTGGGTCCTTTTACGTCATCGGAAAGGAGAACCAAGAGGAGAGTTAGGCATACACAATAAAGGACTCTCTGGGAATTGGGGGGGAGGCACTGGGAGATGGGGAGGGAGGGAGGGGGAGCAGGGGGTTCGGGGGGAGGAGGAGGGGGGAGGGAACTGGTCTACCTATTGTTTGTATGAGCGGAAATAATAATAAAAAATGTTATAATTAAAAAAAAATACTAGAATGAAGAAAGGTTCCAAAATTATATGGATGAGATAAAAGTCAATATCCAATCAATAGCTTTGAACTAAGACTAGGGTCTTGGGCTCTATAGAAATGTGTTTCAAACATAATAAACAGTGAACTATTTCAGATGCATTTATCCTTCGAATAAATGAGATATCTTCTTTCAACCTATGAAATGAATGATTTCACATCACCAGTATCCTGCAACATACTTCTAGATTTCCATTTTTCCATCCTTAGAGAAAAAAAGTATATAAAGGTTACTAGAAGGAGTCCTATGGATTCCTAGCTATGAAACCAAATTGGTTTAATTGAACAAAGGTAAATGTGTGAACACAAGCATGTGCATGTAAGTACCAACAAGTAATAAAAACACTAACAATAGGAAAAGAGGGAGAGCCCAACACAGAAGAGAAACATCACTTCAACATTTTAACAAGTCCACGTGACAGAAATGTATGCTTTTAAGCTTCAATATTTTAAATTCTAGCTCCTAGTAGCTTCATTATTATAACAGACCCAATGCAGTTACCTCTGTTCTCCCTCAAATGAAGGTTTTTGCCTAACTGTAAATCAAGGAAATTCTTTTCTAATCTCCTGTAGAGAGAGAAAAAAAATGGTGTCACATTCCAAATTCTGTTTTCCTTATCCATGCAGGGCATTACAAGACATGTGGCAGAGTTCCAGGTCATTTCATTGCATCTTAACAAGTCCAGACTTTCCATTCTGGGGGAAAACCTGTATTGACTTATATTTAGCGGGATGTCCTCATAGTACATCATCCTGGATTCACTGTATTCAGAAGAAGCTACACTTGGTACCTCATATACTTCTGGTGTAAGCCTTGAAATGTATTTCCATATCTCATTCTTTTTGGGTTTATTTCCTTTTAAAGAATGAAGGTATGAGAAAGAGAGAAGATAATAGACTTAAATAAAAAAAATATTATCAGGTCATCACACTGTCTTTAGTCATATTCCTGGTGGTATTTAAAATGGCATTATGCATCCACCATAATGGAGAAAAAATACAACCAGTTTCATAAACTGACCTCAACTGGTGAAGGAAAACGTGTATACCTCTCACCTAGCAACTTCATTTTTAGGTTTGTATCCTAGAAAGACCCCCATTCATGTATGTGAGAGGTATGAATGTTCAGAATAATGGTGCTTGCAATAGCAAAAAAGTTGGGAACCCAACAACTATCAACAGATCAGTGGACAGGTATCTTCATGTCTTAATACAACACTGAAAGCAGAGGCAATAAATTAATTATACCTCGTATACTAACATGGACGAGGGACAGCCACAGTGGTGGTATACCTTTTCTGGACCACATGAGACCTTGTCTCAAAAACAAGGGGCTGGAGGTGGCTCAAGGGTTAAGCCTCTGCCTTGCAGGCGGAAGGTCCTGAGTTCGGATCCTAGACCCCACAAATAGACGCCGGGCGGAAGTGGGGGTGGCCTGCGTTTCTGGTCCTGGTGGGGCAGAGCCTGTGAATCCTGGGGCAGAGTAAACAAGGAGGAGGTGGAAGCGCCCATGGTGGTTCCTGAATTCGTCTGTGGTTCTACACACACACACACACACACACACACACACACACACACACACACACGCATAAACGCACGATTGAATAAATAATAAAAAATTTAAAAAAAAAAAACAAGTAGCCAAAATACTACAGACGAGAAAAAGCAACCCCCCATCCCCCACAGATGGACATATGGACATGAGGTGTGTGCATCGAGATGGCCGAGCAGGTAGTTAATGTGCCTCTTCGCAAGTATGTCAACCCGAGTTCTATCAGAAACACATGTGATGGAAGGAGAGAACCAACTTTTGAAAGTTGTCTCTGAAATCCACACGCATGCCCTGGCATGTATTTTCTCTCTTGCAAATGAAATGAAGTGAAATGAAATATAGACAAATAAATAGAATATTGAAAAGGACATCATGTTATGACTCCATTTAAATGAAAAACAAAATCAGGCTAAATTAATAAAAATTATTCAGAGGTACAGACAAATGGAAAAGGTTTGTGATGCTAGGGGTGGAACTCGGGGCTTTAAGCTTGCTAGGCAAGCACTCTACCGACAGAAGTACACCCCCATTCACGAATATAACAGCATAAATAGGTAATTAATAGAAAAATCAGTCTGAAGAGAGGGAGAGGAAGGAGAAAATATGAAAAAGGAATAATTACACAGGGGGGAAATCTAGTGTTGCTCATGTTTTGCTTAAGATGTTCTTTAAATTGTACAGGACAAATTTCAATTTGAAACTAAGAGAAACAAGTTATACTTAAAGAGTCAAAATATTTCTCATTATCAAATATCTACATTTAGTCACAAAATGAGTAAAGACGGCGAGATTATCTAACAACCTTTTAGAGATTCTACTATCCACATTATTTTTGGTGGGTCACATCTATAACAACACGAGAGAGACCAAGGTAAGAGGATTATCTTGAAGCTGAAGCTACTTTAGACTGTCAGACAGAAACTAACTGTAGAGGGTTTATTTTTCTCTGTAGTACCTATGTGCTAAGTGCTTTTAAACTGAGCCATCTTACTGCCAAATAATATTTTTAATGAATGCAATAAACAAATGAGTCAGGTGTTGGGCACGTACCTGTAGCCACTGGGAGGTGGAGGCAGAAGGAACAGATATTTAGTAACTGTCACACAGTTGGTTCAAGGCCTGCCTGTCTCCTCCCCCGCCCCCCACAAAAGAGCCGGTGAGAGCTTGTATGCCCACTGGCAACCTGAATTAGTCCACAGCCACATGGTATAAGAAAACTGACTCTAAAAGTTGTCCTTTGCCCTCCAATGTGGGCCCTGACATAAACCTGTTCTCTCTCCCTCTCCGTCTCTCTCTAATAAGCAAATAATATAAAAAAGTGGAGAAATACTTCAAGTTTAATTAAATTGGTATAACTTTTACTAGTTTCTCCATAAATGTATTTTCCAGAAACCGGACGCTTTGGCCATGTTATTAAGCTCTTTGAACTACTGCATCAGAACTCAGCTGTTAATTCAGTTAACTGTGTCAAAATCACAAAAATTCTGTCATTCTCTGTTCTGCAGAGTGCCGCTCCTAAAATATTGAATACATAGCAAAATATTTACTTTCTGGAACTTTTAGAAAGCAAAAGACAGAGATAACTCACAAGAAAAAGCTATAAATGAAAAGAAAATTATCTGGAGGATAAACATCAACATTGTACAGCATTATAGCTTCTTCGCTGCCTACAACTCTCTCTCTCTCTCCCCCCCCCCCCTTCCGTCTTTCTTTCCCAAGCTCGATTTACAGCCAGCCTCCTATCTCTTGAGTATGCTTTGGTTTTCTGTGCTACTGGGGACGGAACCCAGAGCCTCACCAGTGTTAGACAAGTATCCTATTAACTGAGCTACATCTCCAGCCCTCTGCCAACAACATATGGAAAAGGTTAGAGATAGTAAGAATAAATAGTGGGTTTAATCGATTTCAGAATTTTGTTATAAGGCCCCCCAAATTTACCTTCCATATTTCTTTTCTCACAAATAAGAAAAGACATCACCTGTAACCCCAGCACTTGAGAGACTGAAGAGGAGAGTCAGGAGTTCTAGGCTAGTCTTAGCCATAGGAGACCCTGTCGTAAAACCCACCCAGTCACCCACCCACAACAAGAGGAATTATTGGTATGACAACATCAATGAATCTGGAAGAAGTTATGTTAGTGAAATAAGCCAGGCACAAGAACATAAATACATTATAGTGTGATCTTACCTATATGTGAATTTGGAGGAAAAAAAAGTTCATTATTGTTCGAAGGATACAAACTTTAACTTAAACAGAAGAATTAATTCAGATTGTACCACATGGTAGGTGATTAACTTGAGAGGTTTTAAATATTCTCACACAAATATAAATAAGTTAGGTAGGTCAACTCAGGATACACACCTGGTGACCTGAGATCAATTCTCTAGTTCACACGATGGAAGGAGAGAACTAACTTCCAAAAGTCCTCTGACCTCTATCTGTGCACCAAAATATACATGACCTCTCTCACTCAAATATTTTTAAAAATATGGAAAGTAATGGACATATTAGTTTGATTAACGTGTGTGTGTGTGTGTGTGTGTGTGTGTGTGTGTGTGTGTGTGTGTATGTGTGTGTATCTTATTGTCTGTCATCTGTAGAGAGAGGCCCTTTCATCCATCCTGGATAGAAAACATACTCAATGTCGGATGTGGCAAGCAGGAACAACAGGTCGCAGCAGGAAGCACCTCTAAGGTGGCAAGCCCGTGCAGGCACCAGCTCTTCTGTAGGTCTAGAAATCAAGGTTCCTTAGCGCTTGGGAGAAGCTGGCACTTCAGACCTAGGTAGCGAGGTTCCTCTGTGCTTGACAGCCTGGGGTCTGAACCCAGGGCTTTCTTGACCGCTCCCTAGTAACCAGGCTCTTCTGCAGCCGTCCACCATACGTTGCTGGCAGCTCTCCTGCCTGCAGAGCTGCTTCCTCCACATCAAACAGAGCTGCCTGCAGGAGCAGCTTGCTTTGTGGCGTACCCAGCTGTTGCTATGCCAGGCTATCTTTACCACTGCTGCCACTACCAAAGTAGGCAACTAAAAAACAAACAAAAACACCCAAGAGAAGCCTTTTTACTGGTTGTAATGATGCAATACAAAAGGAAGCAGCAGCAGGAGGATGTTTGCAGCCAACAGCCTGATTCTAAGCCAGGAAAGGTGCTCACACTGATGGGGGCTCTGTCTCCTTCCCTCCCGGGTGGAAACAGACAGCAAGGTCTTCAGAGTTCATCAAAGAATGACCGGCAAAAAGCTCAGTGTAAACAAACAACCCGGCAGATGGCTGCCTGCACCGTGAGGAGACAGGGCAATTGGCTGTGACCATCATGCAGTTTTCTCAACGTGCCCACGAAGTGCTCAGCACAGGGCAGTCTAGCTGGTGGGTGAACTGACAGTCCTTTGCTCAAAGTAGGCAGAGCAGGAAGGGGAGTCCAACAGCTCCAATGAGCTCATCCTCCAACTTTTTGGCTTCTTTACAGGAAAATGAACATTGGAAAAAATGTATATAACAAGAGCTTAACTTACAATTAACAGGACCAGTGATTTTCAGAGAACATTAATAGGGTTTAACACCTGCCTACTGCTCCAAAGAGAGAAGCATCCCTCATCTGCTTCAGTATAATATACTTTTGGTGGTAATAAGGCGAGGAAAAGTTTGGGATGTAACCCTATTTCTACAGTGTTTGCTTAACATGCATGTGGCCCTAGGATAGATTCCCAGCACTGCGAAACAACAACAACAAAACAAAGATGAGAAGGAGGGAAGAGGGAGGGATGTCTATAATCCTAGTACTTAGAAGGTAAAGGCAGGACAATTGCTCAATTTGAGGCCAGTCTGGGCTACATAATGAGACCCCACATCAAAAGAAAGGGGGAAGGCTGGAGAGATGGCTCAGGGGTTAAGACTTTGTCTTGCAAGCAGAAGGTCCTAAGTTTGGATCCCAGGTGCTACGTAAAAACTCCAGCTGAACTGGGAGTAGCCTGCACTTCCAGCCCTGGTGGGCAGAGCTTGGGAAATCACAGAGCAAAGAAGGAGTAGAAGGGGCTGGAAAGGTGGCTCAGGGGTTAAGCCTCCGCCTTGCAGGCGGAAGGTCCTGAGTTCGGATCCCAGATCCCACGTATAGACGCCAGGCGGAAGCGGGGGCGGCCTGCGCTTCTGGTCCTGGTAGGGCGGAGCCTGTGAATCCATGGTGGTTCGCGAATTCGTCCGTGGTTCTACACATACACAGACACACACACACACACACACACACACGCGCGCGCGCGCACATACACACGCATATGCACACAGTTGAATTAATAATAATAAAAAAAATAAAAAAAAATATTCCACTATGAAACCACTATTATCATAATCAAGAGTACATATAGTTATCACACATTAAAAAATTCTACATCCATACATTCATTAACCTAATTCCTGTAGCTATAATTCATTTTTAGAAAATAAAATCCTTCTGGTCTTTCCTAGCACCTTCTGCATATATACATCCAAATCCCTGCCACAGAATTAATTTTTCATAAGCCAAATCACAATATGAATTCTTCATTCAAGATTACTCTGAGGGGGAGGGAGGGAAGCTGGGATAAATTACTCAGTACAACACTTTTAAAAGTAAAAAAAGAGATTATTCAGGGATTCATTTATATTGGTGGTTGTTATCAGGGTCAATGGATTATTTTTTGTTAATGAATAATTTACTGAAAGGTATACTAAAGTTGGCTTATTCATTAACCTGTTAACAGACAGAGTTGTTCTCTTTTTGGGTTACTACAAAAGTATCTATGTATATTTGTATATAAAATTTTATGTGGACTTCTTTTGAGTTAATACCTGGAATGGAATATTTAGGTTAGATGCAATGTTAAGTGTTCTCTTTAAGAATTGCTAAATTGTGGCTAGAGAGATGACTCAGGAGTTAAGCCTCTGCCTCACAAGTAGAAGGACCTGAGTTCAGATTTCAGGTCCCACATAAAAATGCCAGGCAGAAACAGGGGCAACCTCCATTTCTGGCCCTGGTGGACGGAGCCTGGGAAATCCCCAAGGGAAGCAAAAAAGAAAGCAGAAGCAATTCAGGATGATTCCTGAAGTGTCACCCTTGGTCCTCCACAGGGACACACAGTGCTCTCTCTGATACACACACACACACAAATAAAAGAATTGCCAAATTGGTTGGCACATATCCATAATTCCAGCACTTGAGAGGCAGAGGCAGGAGGATCAAAAATTCAGGTCACCATCAGCTATATAGTTAGGTTTGAGATTAGTCTGGACTTCATGAGAATCTGGCTCCAAACAGAATTAAAAAAAAATTAAGAAAGGCTGGAGACATCATCCAGTGATACTTGCCTATCATGCACAGAGTCCTAGGTTCAACACCCAATACTGGAAAAAAATTTGTAATAAGCAAATGTCAAAATTTAAATAATTGCTAGGATAGTATTACTAAATTTTTCCTTTGTGTTTGGTGCCGACATGATTTGAATGGCATTGTCACTGAGGCCAAGAGTATGAATGAAGGTAGAGCCCTTCAGAAAACAGCCCTTTTAAAATTTTCTCAAAATACATATTTTTGGGGGTGAGGAGAGAAAGAGAGAGAGAGAAAGAGAGAGAGAAGCTGCATTCATGCATGCAATGGTGCACAGATAGAGGTCAATTTTTAAGCTTAGAACCTGAATTCAGACCCTATGTAAAAACTCCAGGAAATGGCCAGGGTCTGCACTTCCGGTCCTGGCAGCAGAGCCTGGAAAACCCCAGAGCAAAGCAAAGAGGAAGTAGAGCTGTCCAGGGTGGTTCCTGAAGTCACCCTTGGCTTCCTTGGGCACACACACTGCCTCGATTATACATCCTCTCTCTCTCTCTCTCTCTCACTCACACACACACACACACACACACACACACACACACATCTTTAAGGGAATATATATTGGATATTTTAGGAATAGTAAAGAAGCTAATGTTAATAGGAAAAGTGAGGGGCTGGAGAGGTGGCTCAGGGATTAAGCCTCTGCCTTGCAGGCGGAAGGTCCTGAGTTCGGATCCCAGATCCCACATATAGACGCCAGGAGGAAGCGGGGGGGGGGGGGGGTGTCTTCAACTTCTGGTCCTGGTAGGGCGGAGCCTGTGATCCCCGGGCAGAGTAAACAAGAAGGAGATGGAGGCGGTCCATGGTGGTTCCCGAATTCGTCCGTGGTTCTACACACACACACTTGTGCACACACACATACATACGCACACATGCACAACTGAATAAATAATAATAAAAAATTATAAAAAATAAAAAAAATAGGAAAAGTGAGAAGAGACAGTAAATTATGTCAGAATGGAAAAGAAGCTAGATTATCTAAATCTCTAAAGACTTTTTCCTTCTGAATGATCAGGAATCTACTACAGGGTTTTAGGTAGAAAAATGAAATAACCTATCATGAATTCAGAAAAATAACTGTGGTAGTTAAATCCACAAAAAGCTTTAAAACACTAGGGGCTACTACAAAAATCCAGACGCGCTTAAGCAATAGTTCAGACCTGACTTGCAACAATGAAGCGGATAAGTAGAGGCTAGATTAGAAATTTATTAAAGAGAGTCGGCTGCTCTTGTTGGTGGAATGGATGTGAGCATGGTGAGCAGAAGGGTCTAAACAGGACTTCAGCCCAAGCAATCAGAAAAACTGATTGAGGAAAGATTAGGTTTTAGAGAAAATCAGAGTCTGGTTTTGGACATACTATGTTTGAAATGCCCATCAGATATCTAAGTGGAAATGTCAAACACGCAGATAGATAGGTGAAGCTCACAGTACATTTCAAGCTGTCAGTACATAAACGAGAGCAGAGGAGATAACGCAGATATGAGAGGAATGGAGCTGAGAAAGGAGCTGGGCAGGTACTTCATGCTTAGAAGCTGAGACCTTAAGAATGAGCAACCAAGGAGACTGAGTTGACACAAACATGAAGGTGAGGGGAAGCCAAGTGAGAGCGCACAGAAAGGCTGGCCCACTGCATCTGCTCAAGGTCAAACAAGACAAAGACAAAACATGGGAATCATCAGGAAGTAAAAAAGACAATCAGATGGAAAAAATCTTTGAAATTCATAAATCTGATAAAAGATAAGTTTCTACAATATATATGAAATACATGACTTAACAATAAAAGCAGAAATACAAAAAAAGTCTGTCAAGTAATCAGAGTATAAAACAAATGTGAAGTAGCTAAATAACATATGAATATTCAGCCAAAGAGGAAGAAAGTAGTGCTGTTCCTTTATATATATGAAAGATTGGTTGTAGCTCACCTCCGATTGTCCACTACAAATACAAAGTCCTCCACATTAAAGGTTTTTATATACAATATATGTATAGCTTCCCATATACTATTTTGTGTTGAGACAGGGTTTTACTGTATATCCCTGGCTGACCTCGACTCACTATATAGATGAAAATGGCTTTAATTTGCAAGATTACAGGTGTTTGGTAAATCTCAAGAGTCAAAAAGTATAGTAGTTTTTTTTTTTTGAAGGCCAGGGGAAAGGAAAAATCTGCATATGGACACAGAATTTGTGTTTAAGGCACGAAGATGCTCTAAAGGTTGCACAACTCTGGGACATAACAACCTCCACATTTTGTACTTTCAAATGGTGAACTTCATGGTATATGAATTAATTGTATAGCAATGAAATTAATTCTAGATAATACAAAAAACTAGCTGGGAAGACAACGCAGGGGTTAAAACTTTTGCCTCCCAAGCAAAAGGACCTGAGTTCACATCCCACTTAAAACCGCCGGATGGAAATGGTGGTGACTGAACTTCTAGTCCTGGAAGTCAGAGCAAAGCAATAGAGGGAAAACAATCCAGGGTGATTCCTGATGCTCTTCTCATTCTGTCTTAACTCACTGATGCGTTGAGGCTCGCCTGTATCCTAACATCTGGGAGGAGGAAGCAGGAGAACTCCAAATTCAAGGTCAGCTACAGGTGACATGTCTGCCATCCCAGCTACTCTGGAGGCTGAAGTGGGAGGAGGGCTTGAGTGCAAGAGTTCAAGACCAACCCCTAGGACAAAAAGCAAACACAACAAACAAACAAGCACGCAAACAAACAACAACAAAACAAGCTATCAGATACAGGCCTGAAATCCCAGGTACTAAGAAGGATAAGGCAGGAGGATCCCAAATTTAAGATTTGTATGGACTATACTTTAAATTCGAGGTTAGCTTGAACAATTTAGTGAGACTACCTCAAAGAGAGCAAACGGGGGGGGGGGGGGGGACAACTGTCACCAGAAAGTGGTTGCCTCCCCACACAGTCCCGGACTCAGTGCATCACACATACATACCCACACACAATTTTTGTTTTTACTTAGTGTGTGTGTGTGTCCCTGTAGAGGACCAAGGGTGACTTTGGGATTGTTTCTACCCCCTTTTTGCTTCGATCTGAGATTTTCCCAGGCTCTGCCCATCAGGGCCAGAAGTGCAGCCACCATTGTTTCTGCCTGGCATTTTTACATGGAACCTGGGATCTGAACTCAGGACCTTCTGCTTGGGAGGCAGAATCTTAACCCCTGAGTCAACTCTCCAGCCCATGTTTGTCACAATTCTTGAAATCAACTGAAGTCTCTTGAATTATATGAGGATTAAAAATGTCTGAACATTAGTTAGAACACTTAACTTTGTTGTGCCTTAATTTCCTCAATTTCCATCCCTGTGTGAACAAGGCTGAGTGTCTTCAAAGCTTCATTCCCACAGAACTAGTATTATTTGACCTTACTGGTGTCCCCTGAAGTATCTACAGGCAAGCATGTCTATATCTGACCAGATTCAGGACTTATTCAGTAGGAAAAAGCCTTTTCCTTGGAGGTGGGACCATTTGCTGAAAACGATTACAGGCAGACATTTAACTGTGGCTCCATGAGGCAGTACATAATAGAATGACTAATACAATAATCGGAAACTAATTTGAAAGATCAAAAGAAAAGAAAGAGATGTGGATGCATAGGGCTACAAAGAGCAGAGCTATGACATACTCCTGGGAATCTAGAAAGCCAGATGTATTGATTCATGATGCTGTGGCTCACTAAGAGCTGCATACTGGCTTAGTTAAGTCCTATGAAGGCTCTAAACTTCTGGATTCTAATTGACCTTGAAGATCTGTATAAATTCAGTGTGAGGGCTAAAGAAAACAGCAGCCAACTGACTGAAAGGCTGAATTCTTTTTCTTTTATTGCAGAAAAAAAAAGCTGTAGCAGCTCAACTTCTCTAAGAGGTATACTTAACAGTTTACTCGGGCGAGCAAGAGCTCAGCAGGTAAAGGCGCCTGCTGCCACAGGCCCGCTTCAATCCCTAGAACCCAATGGGAGAAGGAAAGAATGGATTTCTGCTAAGTTGTCCACACTCATACACACATTACAATAAATAATAATGTAAAAATTAAAATCAAATTAAAAAAAAAAACAGCATGGTGGTTCATGCCTATAATACCATCACTCGTGAGAGTCAAGCTGCAGGAAATCTGCAAGATGAAGGCTAGTCTTGAAAATAAACCGGGAAACACACCAAAAGAAAACACTATGTTCATTTTCTAGCAGCAGCAACAACAACACAACTATACCCTTTTTGTCTTGTTTGTCAGACAGGCTCTTTCCATGCAGCCCACACAGGCCTGCAACTCAGTTTCTCACTAGTTGGTGCTACAGGGATGTTGCCCCTACACCCAGCAATCCTGGTGCCATTACAGGAAAAATAAGAGAACAGGTAGATTGTACAAACAAACAAATAAACAAACATGATTAGCTGCAGAAGGAGACTGCACAGGATTGGGCCCATCAACATCTTGTCATCGGGAAGCTCTCCTGAGAATTACCTTGCAGTTAATGATTGATGAGACAAGAAGAGATATACTCTTTAGAGGTGTGACCCCTGGTAGGTGCCCATGCTCCTGTAAGCAACCCTCAAGAAACTTGGGGAGCTCATTTAAAAAAAGGCATGAGGGGCTAGAGAGATGGCTCAGGGATTTAGACTCTGACTCGCAGGCAGGAGGTCCTGAATTCAGATCCCACCTAAAAATGCACTTCTAGCCCTGGTGGGCAGAACCTGGGAAACCCCAGAGCGAAGCAAAAAGGAGGCAGAAGCAATCCAGAATGATTCCTGAAATTACCCTTAGTCCTCGGTCCTCTACAGGGACATACAGTGCCCTGTGGTCAAATTCTTGATGCTCTGTCTCCACCTCCCAAATACTAGGTTTACAAGTTTGTGCCATCGTGTCAGGCTATATTTTGGATTTACAGAAAAGTCAAGATACTATGTAGTAATTCCCTCATTCCCAACACTGAGATTTTCCTGTTAACATTCACTGTATTGGTGTAATACATTTGTATTACAACACATACACACACACACACACACACATGCACTCAAAATAAATTAAAATAAAATGGAATAGAATAAAACAAAAAGGCATGAAAGTAGAAGGGGGACTAGTTGGGAAGAGAAAGAGACTAGTGGGAATGAGAGGCTAAGTGTGGGGGTGAAGATCAAATACATTATACGCATAGGTGAAATATCATAATGAAATCCATTATGTGTAATATGAGCTAATAAAAAACAAAACACATAAAACCTGTCTAGAGCTCTTATCTTACTTTTCAATACCATTCTCCAATAAAAGAAACCAGCGTTGCATGGCAAATGGTTTGCTCTAGCACCGCGGCTGGGATATACAACAGATGAGTCTCTAGAGCATCTCACAAGGGAGAAAGCAAGGAAATCTTCAAACAACACATGCATGTACACACTGGTAAACATGCCAATGGTACACACAAGGAGAAAGCCAGCACCTGGGGAGATGGCTCACCGGGTAAAGTGCTCACTGTGTACGCCTGACAAGGTAAGTTTGGATCCCAAGGACCCAAATAAAAACCAGAGGCACAGCACAAGAATCTGTACACATACCTACACACGCACAAACAAAAAGAGAAAAAAGTCTAAGTAAGCTACAGACTTTGGCTAATATACTAAATATACTAAAACTGGTTCATGACAACAAATGTATTACAACAATACAGTGAATGTTAACAGGAAAAGTGTTGGGAATGAGGGAATTACTACATAGTATCTTGACTTTTCTGTAAATCCAAAATATAGCCTGACACGGTGGCACAAACTTGTAAACCTAGTATCTGGGAGGTGGAGACAGAGCATCAAGAATTTGACACCAGCCTTAGTGGAATGAGATCCTGTCTCCAAAGCAAAGGAAAGAAAACAGAATCAAAGATTGTTGTTTGCTTGTTTAGTCAAGGTCTCACTGCTGAGCCCAGGCTGACCTTAAATCTCGATGATCTTCCTTTTGGGCTCCGTTCCGAGCACTGGGATTGCATGCCAGTAAAACATACTGGGTGTGCGGGACACTGGGATACTCACATGGATCACAAAACTTGGGAAGCCAGGTTAGGTCATAAAAGTGAATTCCATATATAACATATATAACAAGATCCTATTTCAGCAAACCCATAGACATAAACTGTCTCTAAACACACAAATGAACAAACAACAAACAACCCGAAAAAAACAAAACCACCATACAAAATCCAATAAAAATCCTCACCATAGAATTTGACCAAATCAGAGTGGGTGAAACTATACACTTTCACCACAGGAAAAAATCAGACCCACTGACTAACCAACTACGAATTAAATCACTTGAGTTTCAGAGGGATGTTGTACCACTTTATCACAATGAAGTGCCCTAACACTGATCAAAATTCAGTATTTAGACTGGAAACACCAATCCCTCTTAATAGCTGAATGCTGCAATCCAACCCTTTAATTTACCCAGTTTTCACTTTTGTACTTTTTGAGACACATTCTCATGCAGTCTGAGCAGACCTCACATTCATCTGTAGGATGACTGAACTTCAGTCATCTGTAGGATGACTGAACTTCATTCATCTGTAGGATGACTGAACTTTTGTCCTCCTGATTCTACCTCCCGGGTGCCATACCCCTCAGTAGGTGGTACTGGGGAAATCAATCCCAGAGCTACCTGCATGCTGGGCAAGCACTCCACCAACTGAGCTACAGCCTCGGCTCTAAATTCCAAATTCTTCTCTTCTATAGAACCCCCTGGACTAGGTTCTGATACTTCTGCATGTTGAAACTACCATTCATGTTCTCTCCCAGTTAAAAAAAGAAAACCCTTTTCTGTATCATCAACAAAAGCAATTCAGCAGGATTCACTTCTATATACTGTGCTGCCAAATACAAACCCCATTAGTGAGCAGCACAAGGGACGAGGCCTTGGCTTGGTAAATGATTAGAGTGTCAAGGAACCGCAGCTCTACGAGCTGCTGCTTTTAGAGAAATTCATTTAACTGCAGCCAGAGGTTCTTCCCGTCCCTTCTTCAAAGTCAGATGTTCACCCGCCCCCAGCAGTAAGATGAAAACCTCAGAGAGAAGCTCTGGCAGCAACCCACAGAGGCTGCAGACACAACGGGTGCTAATTGCATCAGCAACTGCTAAGCAATTAATGAGAGAGAGAGAGAGAGAGAGAGAGAGAGAGACAGCATGAGGGCAAAGAGGAAGGGAATGTGTGCAGCCATGTGGAAACACCTCATCCTCACCCCAATGGGAGCAAGTTATTTATGGCTGCTGCACAAACGATCAAAACCTTTCACCTGCACTCCCAGGCCACTTTTCAGGCAGCAATAAAGAGCTATACCGTCTAGATTTCCTCTTGCTTACAGTTTTCTCTCTCCCATATTCTCCCCTGTAGCTACCAATACAGGTAAGGGAGGAAGAAAGTTACAGATCAGACAGGTGACTTAGCTACTAAGTCCCTTCGGCAGAGTCCATGTCTTGCACATCAGTAAATACTAATACTAAGTGAGGTGCTCGTCAGAAGCAGGCATGCCCTGGGCCTAGGACATGGTGGGACAGAAACTCCACCAAATAAACCTGCAGGTTTCTTTCTTGAAGACAGTAAGAGAAAAGCTGTCAACAAAAACCTCAGAGAGAAAGGTAGTCCTCATTGTGGGTTTGAGTGCATGCGTGCACACACACACAAGCACAAAAATATGTATTTTTTAATTTTGTGTGCTGACTGCATATGTGTATCTCTCTGTGTGTGTCACAGGGCACCGTGTGTCCATATGGAGGACCAATGGTGACTCTGGAAATCACCCTGGTTGGCTTCTACCTCCTATTTGCTTTGTTCTGGAGTTTCTCAGGCTCTGCCTTCTAGGACCAGAAGTACAGGCTACCATCATTTCCACCTGGCATTTTTATGTGGGACTTGGGATCTGAACTCAGGACCTTTTGCTTATGAAGCAAAAGCTTAACCCCCTGAGCCATCTCTCAGGACAAAATTTTTTAAAAAAATTTTAAATGGTCTGCTGGATGAGGTGTGGTACTGTGTGCCTGTAATCCAGCATTTGGGAGGCTAAGGAAGGACTATTTTTCAATTTTAGGACAGTTTTGAGACTGTCTCAAAATGATAATGAATTAATTAAATGGTCATTTTAGGTACAAGAAATCCCAATGATTCTAGCACAGTACTTGATAGAAAACAACTGACATATACAGGCAGAATAAACCACCACACAGACAAGCCTTTACGGTAAAAAGCTAACCACGTAAAATATGGGGCAGAGTTTGAGGAAGGGCCTCAAACTCAACAGGAAGGCCTGAAGGGGAAAAGATTTGACAGAGTTCCTAATACAGAAATGTTACCTACCACCTATGTGGTTCTTTCTCTGGATATATTACTTTAAATTTCACGCCTATATAAGGTTTCTACTCCTCCATTTTACTTTCTCTATAACATGTATCACTGCCTAACCTTCTGTGCAACTTATTTTATAGTCATATTTACGTTATCTCTCTCTCCCACAGGGATCTATATTCCAGGAGTTTTTCTCTGATTTCTTCACTGCTTTAGTTGGGGTTACTCTTGGGGTGACTATGAGGTTTCTTTTTTTTAAACAATAAAATATTTATTTTTTATTTTTCTAAGTTTTTTTCTCCTACATTTTATTTTTTTCCTTATCATACAAGCTCAATAGGTACCCCTGTCTTCTCCCCACCTCCATTATTGCCCATTCCACTCTCCCCATTAGTATGGGAACTCTAATATGACTGTTTAATCCATTGCCTCTAAGGAGCCTACTGCCCAAAGCCTTCTCCCCTGTGATCTGTGCTAGACTTTGGGGGATCGTTGATATGTCAGCCATTGTACAGGTCAGGCAAAATCCAATCCTGGTTGCTGCAGCCCTAACTTGTGTGGAATATCCTAGTATCATTGGTACTCCCCATTTTTACACTCTTACAATCTTGAGGCCCCCTCTTCATGAGGCTTCTTTTTGTACATCAGAAAAGTCTCCATTCTAAAAGGTTGCAGCTCCAAACCAGGATGTGAAGTCGCCTAGTAAAGCATCATCTGGCCTTTAGCCCCCTTTACCTCTTAGTCCACTACACAAGACCTAATTAAACAAGCACTGCAGAGCAGCCCTGAGTACATCTGTAGAATTCTGCCAACATACCTTATGAACGGAATAAACATTTGCAGGTAAGAGTGACACTTAAGGGGCTGGATAGGTAGCTCAGGGGTTAAGTCTCTGCCTTGCAGGCAGAATGTCCTGAGTTCGGATCCTAGACCCCACGTATAGACACTGGGAGGAAGTGGGGGCGGCCTGCGTTTCTGGTCCTGGTAGGGCGGAGCCTGTGAATCCCGGGGCAGAGTAAACAAGAAGGAGGTGGAGGTGGTCCATGGTGGTTCTCGAATTCACCCATGGTTCTACACACACACACACACACACACACACACACACACACACACACACACATGGTCCATGGTGGTTCTCGAATTCACCCATGGTTCTACACACACACACACACACACACACACACACACGCACGCACGCACAATTGAATAAAAAAAATTTAAAAAAAGAGTGACACTTGAAATCCAAGTTATTATGGAGAACCCAGGACTTCTGGTTCTTGTGCTTCACCAGTAAATGAAAAGGAGAAAGGGGTCGAGGGTGACTGAGCATTATGCACTCCATGCGCCAGTTGAGACCAAAGTGATTATGACCCAAAGAAAGAAGGCACAAAGCAGACTAGTAAAATCTAAGGAGACTTTTTTTTTCTCTTCTTCCTAAGTAGCACTAGTCAGAGCAGAAAGTCTCATGGGCTACTTTTTATTGAATCATTAACTGTATTGAGTAAGTAGTACATGTTAATTCTACAGTAAGTCATAGGCCAAACTAGTCCAACTTTGAATACTTTAAAGCTTCTATCCTCTGTTTATTTTATCCTGTATAGTAGTCTAAATGTCACTTTCTCAAAGGGACATTCCCAGCAATTCTGAGCCAAATAGCTACTAATATATTTTGGCATTTCTTTTCCTTCCTTTTTGACACTTATTTGCTGAGGGAGTGGGGGAAGGAGAGAGCATGTGCCTGCAGGTTGGAGGACATTCGCAAGTCATTTCTCTCCTGCCATATGGACTTTCAGGGATCTAACTCAGGTCACCAGGTTTTCAAGCAGGCGCCTTTTCCAGCTGAGCCATCTCGCCAGCCCTCCTTGGCATTTCTAATCAAATAAAAATCAACTACATAGATCTGAATCTCAGTCTATTTCCTGGCTTAATCTATGGAATTGAGATTCCCCATCTGTAAAATGGGTAAAAATAATACATAACTTATGAGGTTATTATAAATACTTATTACAGTAACACTAGCATGACAGTAACAGCTACTACGTTTAAATCTTACTGTGTGCCTGGCATTATTCTATGCACTCTAAATTGACCCACTTAATCCAGTTATTTAATGAATTACAAGTGTTTAGCTCTATACTTAGCACATATTAGAGAAGTCTTTATCATCGTTATCTTAGCTATTCTGAGGTGTCTTATTAGCCCTCTATCTGACTTTTTATTCTATTGAGGGATTTATCCGTATTTCATTTGCTTTCCCCTCCAGGATTAATAGTTCATAGGAATTATTTAGGTACCAATCTTACCACTGTGTGTTAAATGATTTTCAATTCCTCTCATCAACATGGACTTAAAACAAAAGATATGAGTATACTATTGATGATTACTGATTAAAGTTACTAAACAGCCTCGCTGGGTGTGGCAGTTCATGTCTGTAATCTTAACACTTTAAAGATAGGGGCAGAAGGATTCTATGTTTAAGAATAGCCTGGACTACTGAGTAAGATGCCGTCTGTCTGTCTGTTTGTCTGTCTCAGGATTAAGGCAGAGTTTATTAGAAGAGAGAAAGAACGGAACTCACAGACTCCAGGCGTGGAGTACCGCGAGGGGCTAGTTTGCCGGGGAGGGAGCAGGGAACTAGAATGAACTCAAGGTCTCCCCAAATGGAGACCCAAATGGTGTTATGTTACTTGGGCAGGCACCAAGATCCTGTTTCGAAAATCAAAAATCAAAACAAAAATTCATTAAAAGGCAAGTAATTCAGTAAAGAAGCATAGAAATTGAAGTAAAAGTTTCTGGATTCAGAGTCACAGACTGTTAGAGGTGACCTGGCCAATCCTCTTGCACAAAGAAATCACGTGTTGATTTGGCTGTTCATCAGAGCTTTTCACGCATTTCACCACGGACGCAAGGTAAGAACACTGAATTTGCTCATTCACAGAGCCCTCTTTCCAATCTGTTCCAATACTGTATCATCATAACTGGGATAGAGCTAGGAAAGAGATTCGATCCAAACGAACTTTCAGTTTTCAGAAACCCTAGGTTATCTACGTTTAGAAAACAACAAAACCTGGTTGTCCTGCTTCCATCGGTAAGCAGGGCACTCAGGAGGCGGAGGCTGGGCACACCTGCATACACGTAACACTACTTCAAACAAGCAAGCAAAGAAAAGCTACAGAGAAACAATGTCCTTATTTAGGAAAAAATGCACAATTATTAAATTCTGAGTTAATACAAATTCTAAGGTTGCATTCTAATTTTAGTAGCTTCATTCTCTTCATAGTGGGAAAAAGGACAAAGTGCAACAAAATTTTAGAGTTGCCATTATTTTTACAACTGTAGGCAAACCGCTTCTCCTTCAAATTTAGCTACTTTACATGAAAAATGAATTAAGCTAATAATACTTCTTTCTTTTCTTCTTCTTTTTTAAACAGGGTCTCATCTACAGCAGGCTGGCCTGGAATTAGCCCAAGCTGGACTGAAGTTGCTGGCAAACCTTCTATTTTACCCTTTCAAGAATTGGGATTATGGTGTGAAGCACCTAGCTTGGCTAAGGCTAATGAATTCTTTCTTTTTTATTCGATTGACTGAATGACTGACTGATGGGAGAGTTTGAGTGACTGAGCAAGCAGAAGTGCCCACAGTGGTGCCCGTGGCACAGTGCCCAGTGGAAGTCGGAGGACAACTTTCTGAAGTCAGTTCTCTCCTTTCACCTTGTGGGTTCCAGAACCCAGACTGAGGTCACCACATCGTGTTTTTACTTGCTAAACTGTCTCTTCATTAGACTCGAAGGTTCTTTTCAATCTTAACATAACACGGGGCTGGAGAGGTGGCTCAGGGGTTAAGTCTCTGCCTTGTAGGTGGAAGGTCCTGAGTTCGGATCCTAGACCCCACGTATAGACGCCGGACGGAAGCGGGGGCGGCCCGAGTTTCTGGTCCTGGTGGGGCGGAGCCTGTGAATCACGGGGCAGAGTAAACAAGGAGAAGGTGGAGGCGGTCCATGGTGGTTCCCGAATTCGTCTGTGATTCTACACACATACATACTCACACATATATACTCACACATATATACACACACACACATACACGCACACATATACACACACAATTGAATAAATAATAAATAATATAAAAAAAATTTTAAAAATCTTAACATAACACTCTAGGATTTGAGGCTCGATACAGAGCAGAATAGTCAAAGGATAAGCAACATGATTTTCAACCTAAGCCCTAGCTTTGGTTTGACTGTGCCCTCCAAATGTTCTGTGCTGGAGACTTGGCCCAGTGCAGTAGAGGTGGGTCTTTGGCAGGCTTCAAGGGGGCCCCTTCAGTAGATGAGTCCACCCATAAAACAGGTCATCTTGGTGGCTCTTACTAAAAAGCTCTCTGGGCTGGTGACAGCCAGCAGGGAAGGCGCCTGTCGGAAGCCACCCAGTGGAAGCCACCTGGCGGAAGGCAAGAATGCACTATGTATGGCATTCGTGTGTGAATGTGCACAGCTTCTGTTGTTCTGCTGTTTGATAACACGGCTTACGGTGGCCTGCTTGTGTCCCACGTCTCCGGCTCTCACAACACCCACCTGTGGCAAGTGGGACATAAATGTACTCCAGTGGCCTTAGACCCTCCAGACTGTGAACTAAATAAACTTCTTTCTTTCTTTTTTGCATTTGTGTGTGCATGATTGTGTGCTTTGCATGAGGGTGGGTATACATGTGAGTGTGCAAGAAGGTACTTGAGATTATGTGCCACAGAGGCCCAAGGGAACATCAGGAATCATCCTTGATTGCTCTTCCGCCTTACTGGGTTCGTCTTGGGTTTTTAGGGCCAGAACGACAGGCTGCCACCATCTCTCCCCAGCACTGTATAAGGGATCTGGGAATCTGAATTCAAGTTGTTGTGCTTTGAGCTATCTTGCTAGCCCCACAACTGAATAAACTGTATTTTTAACCTACCTACCTTCCTTCCTTCCTTCCTTCCTTCCTTCCTTCCTTCCTTCCTTCCTTCCTTCCTTCCTTCCTTCCTTCCTTCCTTCCTTTCCTCCCCTCCCTCCCTCCCTTCCTTCCTCCTTCCCTCCCTCTTTTTCTCTTCCCCTCTCTCCCCCTCTTTTATGAATGGCATCTTATAAGGGCTATTGAAAAACATTGCATTCCATTTGCGTGTGGTGCAGGCACACATGTAGAGGTCAGAAGACAACATGTGGGAATCAGTTCTCTCTCGCTGGTGTTCATCAGGCTTGGCAGCAAGCCCCTTTACTCGTAGAGCCATCTTGCCAACTCCTTATAAGAGCTATTCATGAAAACTCTTTGGCACATACCAAGTCCTCAACAATTGGTCCAATGAATGATTATGTAAATTAATGGACTAACCGACTGAAATTTTATAGCTTTCTCAAGCAATCTGACATAAAAAGAACTTTGGTCAGCAAGTATGTGAACGCCATGGAACTAGACTCAAGAAAGCAAAGAGCTGGATATGGTGGGCACCCTATAAGCCAGCGCCTAGCATGCTGAGGCAAAGGGGTCGGGACCGGGCTGCCCACCGAAGCTGTGAGAAGAACACTTTATGTTTGTTTACTACATCTGCTTTCCTTTAGCTAGAAAAGACAATACAGAAAGAAATTTAACTAGTTAGCTAATTAATGCGGCTGCTTCCTTCTTGGTTCTCAATGAATACATAAATAAAAGTCTATCAATAGAGTCTGTTTCTACAATATTACACAAGGGTAAATAAATTTGAGAGAGGGAGGGAGAGGGAGAGAGGGGAGAGAGAGAGAGAGAGAGAGAGAGAACAAGTAAAGGTGGCTTTTCAAAGGAGATGCGCTGTGAGAATAAGGATGAAACCCATAACCACAGTGGAGAAAGGGGCTTTGCTGAACTTCTATATATTCAGCAGGAGCAGCCTGTTTGGATTTCTAAGCACCAACAGTGGCTTTGGATTTTAACATGAGAAAAAAATGATTGGATACCAGGAGTTCTCCAGGAAACAATAGATGGAGTCCCAGCTGTCCTCTGCAGGATGGAGACCACGGAAGAAACAAAGAAATGGTGCTGGTGAACACTGGTGTGACATGGAGAATCCATATTTCAGATTGGTTGAAAGGTCTCACACAC
Source organism: Typhlomys cinereus (assembly GCA_023101885.1). Taxonomy (NCBI): domain Eukaryota; kingdom Metazoa; phylum Chordata; class Mammalia; order Rodentia; family Platacanthomyidae; genus Typhlomys; species Typhlomys cinereus. The sequence goes on from JALPQD010000337.1 coordinate 1,747,365, forward strand.
ACAGTCTGTTAAAACCCCACTCCTATCTGTACACCATCAGTTAAATTTGAGATTTAAATCTTTTGATTTATTTCTATTTTTTAGTTTTACAAGCATATTGAATATTAATCCCTGCTTCCCTCCCTCTCCTCTCTCTCCCTTCCCCTCATCAATCCATTCTACTCCCTCCCACCCTCCTGCCTAGCCACTTCTATGGACACCAAGGTTCTCTCTGGCTTGTCTACTCTTGTGGGGCTTCAAGCCTCTGTGAGACTTAAATCTTGATCACATTAATGTTTCTATCATATTAAATAATATGGGCTGCCAAGCATGCCGGTTAAGATGGCCAGCCTTGAAGTTACACAGACACAGATGATAAATCAACTGTTGCTTCTTACGTAGTTGTGTGCTCTTGAAGATACAGGTAGCTCCTTTTTTAAAATTGTATTTATTTACTTTGCATGTGCAAGCATGTGTGTGTGTCTATGGAGGTCTAAGGGTGACTTCAGGAATCATCCTGAATTGCTTCTACTTCCTTTTTGCTTCACTCTGGGATCTCGAGGCCTGGCTTCTAGAGCAAGAAGTGAAAGCCACTGCTATTTCCGCCTAGAGTTTCTTTATGTAGGATCAGGATTAGCACTCAGGTCTTTCTGCACTCGAGGAAGCATCTTAACCCTTGAGCCATCCCTCCAGTCTGAAGATAGGGGTGTTTCTAGATCAAAGTTTCTTCATAGGCAAATACCAAGGTTATGAAATTATAAAAATAAATTGTTGCCTGGCATAGTCTACTTTGAAGACATTAAAATAAGTGAGAGCTATTATTACTAATTACAATAACTTTAAAAAGCTATTTTTATTGATGGGCCAGAGGACAGCTCAGGGGTTAAGACTCTGCCTCACAAGCAGAAGGACCTGTGTTCGGTCCTTAGAGGGCAGTATTAATCAGTATCTTTAGCATCATGCCAAACTGTATTTAAGAAAATAACCTGGATGTGGTGACAACCACTGTAACCAAAGCGTTCTGGAAGCAGAGTAAGAGGATCAGGAATTCGAAATCACTCATCTTCAGCTCTGGATCAGCTTGGGCTATAAGACAACTTATCTTGAAACATGGGCTGGCATGGAAGTATCTTGGAGAAGAAAAGACTTGACTGGGGGCTGGAAAGATAGAAGGCTCAGTGATTAAGAGGGCTTGCTGCATAACCGTGAGGACTTGAGTTTTGATCCCAGCAATCTGGAACAAGCTAGGCAAGTCTTATAACCTATATTCCTATAACCCCAGTGCTGTGGGTTCCCCAGGGGACGCTTGGGAACCCAACTGCTGGCCTAGTCAAAAAATGTGAGCTCCATGTTCAGGGAGACCTTACACACACACACATACACACACACAAAATGCAGATATAGCACACACGCATACATAGAGATAACACATGTGCACAAAGAATTAGAAAAGCAACTTGTAAAAAATAAAAAACAACTTTAAAAAAAGACAACTAAAGTTATTGTATTTTATATTATAATCCAGCAGCTCTGAAGTCTGCAGATTTGTAAAACTGAAAAAGGTAATTTGGAGTCAGATTGCACATTATGAAACACAATTATCAAAACTTTCCCAGGTAGGAATTCCAATTCTCAAGATGGCTTAACAAAGTACCACTAAGCCAATTCTGAAAAATAACCAAATGAGAGCAGGTGAGACGGTTCAGCAGGTAAAGGAGGGAGCGTTCAAACCTGATGACGTCATGGTTCCCCTCTAGACAGAGCACCTGGTAAACTAGCCTGCCTCAAACTCCATTATGGTTTTAAGTTAAGGTTTTAGCAAGCCTTGCCAGGAACCTAAGACTTGCTACTTTTGCAAATCTGTGGTGGCTTTTATTTCATTCTTGAATAAAAGACCAACAAGCTGGAAACACCTGGCCTAGGCTCAAGCACAGGCAACAAGATTGACCAGGACTGATAGTCCTGACTCCACCTTCTGAGTTCTGAGATTACAAGCAAGTGCTACTATTATCCAGTTCATAATTGATAGTTTATTTTTTCATAGTAGAATATAAATAAAATCAGGGTTCATTTGTATGTATATATGTGTGAATGGATGTGTTACACCACAAAAATTGAATCTAAGGCCACACACATGCTAGGCATAGACTGTACCATTAAGCTCCCCCATTCCAACCCATACCTTTTTTTTGAATGGTCCTTAAAAGTTTATTTTCTCTGAATACATTTCTTTGGCTATTATAATCAGAAGCAATTATTCTGTCATTACTAAATGGTTTTCCTTGCTTGGCTAATGAGTCACTCAGAAACTTCAATAATAGTCTCATTTTCATTTTTGTCCAGATTGGATATTGAGATAATTCATTTAAAAAGATGAGCCTTCTATGGCTTTTCTGTGCCTCCTCTTTATCTGTGTCACTCTTGTGTGTGCGTGGTGGGTGGTGAGTCTGGGGTCACAGTGCAGGTATGGACTCACAGAAGCTTTGTGGAGCCAACTCTCTTGGTCCATCACTTGACACCAGGGAATTGAACTCACATTTGCATGAGGAGATTACCTTTACCCTCTGAGCCGTCTATAAGTCTTAGGCAGCTGAGATTGGCCTTTGACACTGAAGAGTAATTTAAACTCTTAAATCTGTGTCACTATGTGTACTTATAGATGTGTATTATGGCACTGATCTCTTATTTGTTTGTTTAGTATGTTTGTTTGCTTGATTGCTGAGCAGGTCTTACTGTGTAGCCTGGGGTAGTTTGGAACTTCCTTGTGCTCGTAGTAGCTGCATCTCAGCCTTCTGAGCTTTGGAACTACAGGTATGTTCCACAGTACAGACTTCTTTTATTTTTTATTATTTATTCAGTTGTATGTGTGTATGTGTGTGTGCGCGCGTGTGTATATGTATGTGTGTGTGTGTAGAACCACGGACGAATTCAGGAACCACCATGGACGCCTCCACCTCCTCCTTGTTTACTCTGCCCCAGGATTCACAGGCTCCGCCCTACCAGGACCAGAAACGCAGGCTGCCCCCACTTCCGCATGGCAGCGTCTATATGAGGGATCTAGGATCTGAACTCAGGACCTTCTGCCTGCAAGGCAGAGGCTTAACCCCTGAGCCACCTCTCCAGCCCCACAGAACAGACTTCTGACTGTTCTCTTCATTGGTGCGTCTCAATCAACCAAACTACTTGGTACCTGGCAGTTGCTCATTGAATATTGGCCTAATGAATATTTGACGAATGGTAAATGGCTTTGCAAATTGCTAGAGGTAAGATCTTTATTTTCCTAGGTAACTGATTTTAGGAAGTGCTTCTTTAGGACCAGACTCAGATTTTATTTTCTAGAGCACCAGGCCTACTTTCTAAATATTCAAAGTTTCAGAGGCCAACCATTTCATTTGCTATGTCATTTCTATAAATGATTATCATGTAACCGTATTCATACACTTCATATTTGTGGTTTCCTGTTTCTATTATATCATCACAGAATGTATGCATAGGTTTTCAACTACCCAGAAAAATCAATAAGCTAAAAAAATCTATTTGTCTGGTTCAACCTGGTCACATATGGTCGAGGGATAACTATGAATTCAGCCAAACCCAAAATTATAAACTCGCTTAAAACATTTGGGAGGATTTTTGAGATTCTTCTCTTTGTGATTCAATTGAGAGGTAATGGAGCATGAACTTTGTATATGACAAAGCTGTGTTGCAATGTGAAAAGTTTGGACATGCCTAAGAAGAGGTGGAGTCTATCCTTACTGCCTAAGGCCCAGGAAGGTTGGGTAAATGTAGTATCAACACCATGACTACATGTAAACAAAAATCTCAGGAACTCTAAAAACAACTTCTAGAACTGATACTACTATGATTATATATAGAAATTTAGTATATTTCTAAATAACAGCAGGAAATAAATGGAAAATGAACAGTTAAAAACTACCATCTACTACAGGGCACAGCGACATCAAGCTGGAAGTGCCAAAAGGGCTGTGCAGGCTGCAAGGGGGAGAATAAACATCAATTGTTTTACCTAGCACTAGACCCTACACGTTACAATACTCCTGCTGGACAAAACATGCCCACTGGTACAACACTGCCATGAATGCCACAGGGCAACCCACACCCGTGCGTGGACTTGAGGCTGCTCCCACACTTGGGAATATAACTAGTCAAAAGCCCAGAGCTGTGGAAATCTTAGGCCATGAGGGAAAACTACTACTGTAATTTTACTAACTACACATGTCAACTGCCTTCCAAACATTCACATTATCCTCACAGATTAGTGCTGTTCTCAGCCTTGTTCAAAGACACTTCTTTCCACACACAGTGAGCAGGGTCGTAACTGGTCAAAGTGCCAAGAACAAGTGACTGTTGGTGCTCATTCCTAAGTGGGATATCTACAGCAATCCCCCCCAAGGCTCAGCAGCCACTGCGGAAGAGGTGGAGCAAAGAACCACGACAGGAAAGAGTGGTGAAGAGCTGTCCTGGACATGACATGATGGTATTCTCAGGACCTCGGAGCAGCTGGGGTTACTTGTGCAAGATGGAGCAGATGTCATTCCAGCAGGGCTAGGAGAGGCTCACACGGCCCCACCCTTAACTGAGGTGGTAGTGACAGCTGCTGGGGAAGGGGTCATTTTGATTTGGGGTGTGGCTGCTCATAGGTAGTCCACAATCCAGCACACCCACGTACACTCAGGCAGCACTAAAGGGCCTCGATGGATTACCATTTTTTTGTTATTTTTTAATTTTTCTTAATTTTTTTATTATTTATTCAATTGCGCGTGCGTGCGTGCGTGTGTGCGCGTGTGTGTAGAACCACGGACGAATTCGGGAACCACCATGGACGCTCACCTCCTCCGCTCACCTCGTCCTCGTTTACTCTGCCCCTGGGATTCACAGGCTCTGCCCTACCAGGACCAGAAACGCAGGCCACCCCCGCTTCTGCCCGGTGTCTATACGTGGGGTCTAGGATCCGAACTCAGGACCTTCTGCCTGCAAGGCAGAGGCTTAACTCCTGAGCCACCTCTCCAGCCCGGATTACTATTTTAAAAAGAATATGACGAAGACGAAGATGATGCCGACATGACAGTGGAGGAGGGAAGGTACTGTGAGGGTTACAGGATCAAGATACACGAAATCATAACACATGAAATTATCAAAGAATAAAAAGCTTACAAAAAGTACTATACGATAGCAGCAAAAATTAGAATTATGAGACGCTACTTCACACCAACGAGAAATGGCAATATCAAGTGAGGGCAAAGATCCAAAGCAATGAAAACTCTTCATATATTGCTCATAAGAGTACGAAATGGTGGAACCACTTAGAAAGCAGTTTGTCAGGTGTTTTTACAAAGTTAATTTTTACAAAGTTAATTTCACTCATAAGTATTTAGGAAAAGTGAAATCCTCTGTCCTCTTAAAATATGCCTGTAGACAAGGATATTCAAAGCTTTATTTACAAAATTCCCAACTGAAAATTATCAAGTACTACCAAAACGGAAGAGGGAGGGGAAGAGAGGAGGAGCAGCAACCAATTGTATACAAGAACCTCGACAATTTTCATAGATATTTTAGTAGTGAAAAAGGTTAGATACAAAAAAACACACGGTGTGATTCTGCACCAGGCTGGTGGCTGACTCACTAAGATGACTGAAAAGGGACAGAAGAGAACATCTGAGAAGTGAACTACATTCTGGCTTGGGTGGCGATTAGAATGGATTTTTAAAATCTTACCTCCAGCATAACATAAAAAAAAAAGGAGGAGAAGGAAAAGAAAAAGGAGGAGTAGGAGGAGCAAGTATTTGCATCCTCATCATATTATCCCTCTCCTACCCTTTATCAAACAGATCCTACTGCAAAGAAAAGGGCTTAAAGCATAGCCAGAAAACACAAGACTTATGAGCTATTTTTCTTTTACTTTTTTGAGACAATCTTAATATAACCCAGGGTGGCCATAAACTACCTATTTAGCTAGGGTGAACCTTAACTTTTAATTTTTTAAAAAATTTATTTATTGTGTGTGCATGTCTGTATTAGAGGGCACTGTGTGTCCTTGTGGAGGAGCAAGGTGACTTGGAGAATCATCCTGGATTGCTTCTACCTCCTTCTTGCTTTGATCTTGGATTTCCCAGGTCCACCCACCAGGGTCCGAAGTAGAGGGGACTGGTGGTTTTACATGAGATATGGAATCCGAACTCGAGGCCTTCTGCTTGCGAGACAGAGTCTTAACCCCTAAGCCATCTCTCCAGCTCGAACCCTGAACTTTTTATCCTACTATCTCTACTTTCCTTTGTGCTTAAAAGCACCCAATATTATTGAGTGTTAGGAACTGAACCCAAGAACTCTAATTGCAGAACCCACAGTTGACTAGCTTGGTCCTAATAGGCCAACCACAGCCTTCTGCAGCTGTCCATGATCTACAATGAAACCCTGGAAACATACAGTACAACACCTACAACTTACAGTCTAATGGCAAGTAGGAAAGCACCAACTTGGAGTCCAGAGACTAAGCCCACGTGACTCTCAGCAACCAGCGGCTCGCTTAGGAAGCTGAGGCCCAAGGACTGGGCTGCAGGAGTCTGGGGCGTTCTAGGGCTGTGTGGGACGCAGAGGACTGGGCTGGAGGACAGGCTGGGGACTCCAGGACCGCACGGGATGCAGAGCGAGAATCTGTCCCAATGTTTCCTGCCCCTCCCCCAAAATCTTCTAACCTAGGTGGAAAAAAAGTAGGTCATCTGGTATGGGTGATAAATTCCAAGACACAAATATAAAAAGAAGCATGTGTATGGGGTTTGGTGAAGCAAGAATTGTCTAGAGTAAAACTATGATTTTTTGGGGGGGGGGACTATGATTAGAACTAGGTATTTGTAAATACTTTGTAAACAGAGTTACAACTCTAGCTCTCTTCCATATTGAAATAGGCTGTCAAGTATTCCAGGCTGGCCTCAAACTTACAATGGAGCTGAAGATGAACTTTTTTAAAAAAAATTATTTTCATTGTGCATATGTGTGTGACAGACAGAAAGACTCCCACCTACCTACACTTAGAACTTTCACTATATCTTAAAGCTATTTAAAACATGAACAGAGCTGAAGAGATGGCTCAGAGATTAAGCCTCTGTCTCAAAAGCAGAAGGTCCTGAGTTTGAATCCCAGATGCCACATAAAAATGCCAGGCGGAAATGGTGGCAGCCTGTACTTCTGGTCCTGGAAGATAAGAGTCCAGGAAACTGCAAAGCAAAGCAAAGAGGGGGTAGCCCAATCTAGGGTGAGTCCTAAAGTGTGAGCCTCCAGACACACACGGTGCCCTCTGATATACGCAGACACACAAAGACACAGAAACATACAAAATGAAACCATGAACAAACATCGAGGACCCAGCCAGCTAAGAAACACTTCAATACAGAAGACAGGCAACAAAGCCAGCATTTCATAGGCGAATCAACCCAGGCCCATGAGCTAAACACGAGCCTTCACTACAGCGCACAGTCCACCCACATGCTCGACTGGTAATTACTGGGCTAGGTACTATTAGAGGTATTTGAGAAATGAAGATGTGTAAATCCAAACCAAACAAAATGCTGCCCCGGGAGAGCTCATACTCTACAGGTAGAGTAAGATATTAACCATAATAAACACATATACAGTAAGAAAAACGTTAGTGCTTCTGATTCGATGTAAGAAGTCCTGGGCTTGCGTCCCAGCACTGCACAAAACAAGGCTTGGTGGTGAACGCCTGCACTCCCGGCACTAAGAGGCACAGGCAGGAGGAGCACACGTTCAAGACCATCTTTGGCAACACAGTGGGTCAGGGACCAGGTTGGGACAGATAAACTCTGCTTCAAAATAAAGAAAGAAAAAATAAAATTTAAAAAAATGGTGAAGGGTAAAGGAATAGGAAGGAAAGAAATAAGATGCTTTTAATCTGTGAGAAGAGAATTCTAAACTTTATGTGTGTGTGTGTGTGTGTGTGCGCGCGCGTGCGTGTGTGCGTGTGTATCAGAGGGCATTGTGTCTCTCCATCTCTCTGTCTCTCTGTGTGTGTGTGTCTCTCTCTGTCTCTCTCTGTCTCTGTCTGTCTCTCTCTGTATCTCTCTCTGTCTGTCTGTCTGTCTCTCTCTCACCCTCCCCTGCTTTGCTCTCCTGGGTAAGCATTTCTCCATTCCCTTCTTACTGTTTGCTGGTCTTCTACAGGAAAACCGTGGCCAGCCTGTTTGGTTCTGGCTTGCTTCACGGTGCACCGAGCCCCTCCATGCCAGCCTGTCTCATCTTTGGCCTGGAAGTTGTGCTGGTCGCTTCCCTCCAGTCCTCGTGGACTAGACTTGTGCCCCGAAGAAGGGCTGCTCTGGTCTCAAGTCCTTGCCTTTTCACATGGGCTCCGGGGACACTTGTTAACAGCTGGCAGAGCCAGGGGCTCTCATTTCCTTCTCTCTTTAATCTTCTGCTCATCTCCACTCCACCTCCTCTGAAATGGGCACCCCCACTCTAAGCTTGATCCATCTACTCCTCTTGCCTGCCTTTGAAATCTCCTAAGCCACTTGGCTTCCAAGGGGTCCTCAAACCCTGATGGCTCATTTTTTATTGTAACTCAATTTGGTTTCATTACCCTTTAGTCACTGGCAGCAGCAAGGTGGTGTGCTGGATTTTCAAATTCTTAGTGACTTCAACACATTTTGTCACCTTCATTGTAGGTGGTCAGCATTCCCTTATATCCATGCCATTTTGCCCTCGTGACTTAGGTCAAAAGGTTATATAGGGCTGGAGAGATGGCTCAGGGGTTAAGACTGTCTCAAAAGCAGAAGGTCCTGAGTTCAGATCCCAGGTCCCATGTTAAAAAATGCCAAGTGGAACCAGCAGCGGCCTGCCCTTCTCACCCTGGTGGGGGGAGTCTGGGAAAACACAGAGCGAAGTAAAAAGAAGGTAGAAGCAATCCAGGATGATTCCCAAAAGTCATCCTTGGTCTACCACAGGGACACAGAGTCCTCTGATATACACACACAATAAAAATAAAGTTAAAAAAAAAAGGTTATATAATATGTACGAGTTTTGTGAGATGGTTAAAGGAAATTTTAAGTCTATCAAAACTGTTCCTGGTAAATTATTGTATGTTATAAAGTTAAAATAAGGCACTGAGCCTCAGAAACATACCTGCTAAGAACTGTTTTTCAAAATTATCTCTATAAATTTTCTCCTTGTAATAATTCTAGTAATACAGACGACAATTTGGATGTTGTTTCATACATACATTAAGACTCATAAAACTAGGCTGGAGAGATGGCTCAGAAGTTAAGACTGCCTCCCAAGCAGAAGTTCCTGAGTTCTGATCTCAGGTCCCACGTAAAAATGCCCAGTGGAAATGGAGGCATCTTCCACTTCCAGCTCTGGTGGGCAGAGCCCGGGAAAGGCCAGAGCAAAGCACTAAGGAGGAAGAAACATCCAGGATGATTACAAACAAACAAACAAACAAACAAACAAACAAACAAACAAACAAACACTCCTAAAACCCTAATTCCTAAAAGTTCTACTTGCTTGTCTCATGGGATTATACAATTGTCCCTCAAGGTGCAACTCCTCCCCTATTTACTCTGAAGTGCTCCCTCCAACAGACTGCACCCCTCTAGGAGAGACCTGGACTTTCAACTATTGTTGGCATCGCCCTGGCCACCCTGCTTCTACAGGCACAATTCATTTGTTGACTCCAGTTGTCCTGTAGAACTGACAGGCCCTTGACTTTCTCACGGCAGAGAAAGGAGGCACATGCCTATTCCCAGGAGGGGAGAAGTGGAAAAGAGGATCAACTGCCTCCAGAACTGGGCAGTTCAAATCCGTTCGGCCAAAGGCTCACTGGAGGCTCACAATTCTGGTCCCCTTGACAACTTGGATTCTCGCCTCCTAAGTCCTTCAGCCGCCATTTGCTTGTTGTTGCTCATCCTGCCTTTTCAGATACCTGCACACTGCGACCACTTACCATCTACCTCATGCCAGAGGCTGGCAGTACCAGGACCACAGCTATCCCCTCACCTGAGGACTCATCAGAGCAGCCTGCAGCCTCCCCCACTCCTCCAGCAGGAAGCAGTAGAGACAGAAAGCACAGCTGCTTGTCACTCATAAAAGGCTGGAATGACAGGATTCCCATCCCTCAGGTTCAGGGCAGAGCTTCTGCTCAACTGGTCACGGCCGCGGGCACTGACCAAGCCCAGGCTTTATCACCTCCTCAGGAAGGCAGGTCACCTCCTTCTCTCCTCCTCCCTGCCCATATTCCAGGGATAAAAAAGTTCAGCTCTCCTTCAGACAGGGCTTCTCCCTTTCAGAGAATTAGTCCTGCAGCCCTCACGTAATTAGGTAACAAGAAACCTTTTCCATTCCAGGTCTGTAGTGTGGCAAATCTGCCCTCTTTCTTGTTAAAAACTTAACACTATCTGCAGGGAGCAAGACTGTTTTCATCTCCATTATATCACAAAATGTGAAGGCACCTAACAAATTTGGACCCTCAAGCAATGGAAATGACTTTTTTTGAGACAGAGTTTTTTCTCTAGCCCAAGTTGGTCTAGAACTCACTATATAATGTCAGACTAGCCTCAAACTCACATCATTCCTCTTGCTTCTGCCTCCTGAGTGTTGGGATTACAGGTGTATATCACTGTGCCCAAAAGATGACTCATTTCTGCATAATCTAATCCTAGGGTCCACAGCAGCCAGTGCTACTGTAAAAGCATCATGTCAAGAGGAAAGATATACATTACAAATTAAGAAAAAAAAAAAGGGCTGGAGAGGTGGCTCAGGGGTTAAGCCTTCGCCTTGTAGGCGGAAGGTCCCGAGTTCGGATCCCAGATCCCATGTATAGACGCCAGGTGGAAGCGGGGGCGGCCTGTGCTTCCTGTCCTGGTAGGGCGGAGCCTATGAATCCTGGGGCAGAAGGAGGTGGAGACGTCCATGGTGGTTCGCGAATTCGTCCATGGTTCTACACGTACACAGACACACACACACACACACACACACACACGCACACACACAGACGCGCGCACACATACACACGCACATGCGCACAGTTTAATAAATAATAATAATAAAATAAAAAAAAAAAAAGAAAAAAAAAAATCAGTGAGCCAGGTGTGGGGCTTCTGTGCTATCACACAAGTTAACTAAGGCAGGAGGCGACTTAGGCCACCTGGGCTACACCGTGAAATCGGGCCACAAAACACAAATAGCAATAGGAAAGGCAACTTTGCTAACCCAATACCGTGCACTCAGATCTCGTCCCCAAATCTCATCCTGCAGGATCTTGCTCAGATAAGAAAGCAATGCTAAACAACTACTTTCCGAAAACTGTTGATGATAGCTATATTACCTCTCTTCAAAGGAGCGTGTGCTTTAATAGGAAAAGCAAAACCTTTAAATCCCACGGGAATAGCAGACAAGTTAGCAGGGAATATTATTAAGAAAAATACCTCCTGGTCATTTCCTCAAGTCACACTAAATGAATTCACACTTAATAGTTCCTCAAGGATGGTACTGTCAGTCATACCCATAACACATATACCCATAACACATGGTCCTGAGCTGTAAAATGCTAAGTACATCTATTACAAGAATTTCATGCACAAAGTATTTCTGTTTACTGAATGCCTGCTATCCAAAAGACATTCTTGATTTTTGAAAAGGGGGTCTTGGGGCTGGAGAGATGGCTCAGGGGTTACGACTGCCTTGAAAACAAGAGGTCCTGAGTTTGGATGCCAGGTCCCGCCTAAAAACTCCAGGTGGAAATAGCAGCAGCGGAGCCTGGGAAATCCCAGAATGAAGCAAAAGGGAGGTAGAAACAATGTAGGATGATTTCCGGAATCACTCTTGGTCCCCCACAGGGACACACAGTGCTCTGATAACACACACACATACACATGCACGCACGCACAATAGAGTTTAAAAAGAAAAGTGGGTCTTGTTATGTTGTCCAAGCTGACCTCAAACTTCTAAACTCAAGTATTATGTTCATACCTACGACATCTACAGTAGCTATAGTTTGAGAGACATGCACCACCTTTCCTAGCTTGAACTAAATGTACTTCATGCACAATACAGATCAAGTATTATACTTAGCTTAACACTTAGCAAACAATGTATGTTCAATATATTGTAGGCACAAATACTTTAATCATTATTGCATTTACTCATGTTCTGTTCTATGAAGCATTTTCATTTTTATTTATTCCAAGTCAGGACTCAAACTCAAGTATGTAGGATTCTACAATTATGGTAACTCCTGCATTATAGTCAATATTTCCATAATGTTGATAGGTGCCTAATTTTATTCGGAAGTCTGCAGGGTTGGCAAACAGAAGTACACTATATGGAGGAGTCGCAGCTGATGTAGTTTATGCAATTTCAACACTCACAGGCCTGAGGCAGGGTGACCTCAACAAGTTTAAGGCCAGCATAGGCTACACAGTAAGACCCAGCCTCAAACAAACAAACAAATGAAAATAAAGGGTGTTCCGCTAGAAGCCAAAAGTTAATTCAAGTGGAAAAAAAAGTTGTGAAAGTTTGCTCCAAGTGACACACGAACTTCCAAGTGGCAACAAGTGAAACGGAGAGAACAAGAACAAGATGTATCCACGACGATCTCTCCTCTTCTGGGAGTCGCTGTGCCATTGCCATCGGCTGAGCACTGAAGACAAGGTGTTGCTGTAGTTCAGAAGTTGTACTGGAGGACCGAGGCACATTCGCAGCACTTAAGATCAGAAAGCGCTGGGGAGGGCTGGAGAGGTGGCTCAGGGGTTAAGCCTCCGCCTTGCAGGCAGAAGGTCCTGAGTTCGGATCCCAGATCCCACGTATAGACGCCAGGCGGAAGCGGGGGCGGCCTGCGCTTCTGGTCCTGGTAGGGCGGAGCCTGTGAATCCCGGGGCAGAAGGAGGTGGAGGCGCCCATGGTGGTTCGCGAATTCATCCGTGGTTATACACATACACATACACAGACGCGCACACGCATATGCACACAGTTGAATAAATAATAATAATAATAAAAATTTAAAAAAATTAAAAAAAAAAAAAAAAAAGAAAGCACTGGGGAGCGGCCGTGTTATTTAAGAGGGTCTCGTGTGTGCTGTGGGCTCTCTGTGACCTGGAACACCAGATTCCCTGCCTTGCCTCCTGGTTTTTGGGTTCACAGACCTGTACCACAACGCCTAGTTACTTCCTGTATTTCAGGAGCGCATTCTACAGACACCTCCAGGTATGAGGTGATAATGTTCACAAAGAGACAGGTAAGTACTGTGTGTCAGACATGGTGAGTCTGACGTTCATTTGGGACAACTAAGCAAGAAAATCTATTAAGGAGCTGGATACCATGGTTGACTTTAGAAAGAGGTCAGAGCAGAGGAAATGCGCTGGCCTGTGGTAGTAATAACTGTGTGAAATAAGGAGCATATAAAAGACTGACAAATGGTTACTACTCATGTCACCTTTTGCATAAAGCCACCCTGGAACCGCACCGACTTGTGAAACCAAGCATGGCCATAATGCATACCTGCAGATCAACACACGCCCACCATTACCTACCACCTTCATTCATAAAAAAGTTGTTAAATAGACTGTAAACTGCTATCTAAGGACAAAAATCTGTTGTTTAACCCATATATATATAGCCAAATATTTGATGAAGAGAAAGCATAAATAAAGGAATAGAAAAATCAAAAGGAATATCCAAAATTCTACTGTGTAAGAAGTGGGATGAGCGGCCAGGGAAGATGCTATGAGACCGTGAGAGCTGTGCCGGGGAGGTGGGACCATCGGGAGCGGACTCCCTGGGTTACACACTGAGGTTGAAGCTAGTGTGGTATTGATGAGAGCCTCTCCCAGCACCCCGCCACGCCTCTCGGACGAAGACTGCATCCTGGAACCCTAGTGCTCTTTGCTTTGTGTTATTTACATGCCACAGGTCTCTCCGAACCATCCCCTTATGTGCCCATTAATTATCTTTTCATGAAATACTATTAAAATAGGGCTAGTTAGATGGCTCCATGAATAAAAGACCTGCTGTGCCCGCCTGGTTAGTCTGACCCTCAGAACCATGTAAAAAGCCAACGTCGGAGTTACGCACTGTCCCCGGCCTCTGCGGGGAGGTGAGAAGTCCAGCAGGAGTACACCAGGAAGCTCACAGGTCAGTGAGCTGGATGGAGCACATGGTCTGTGAGAAACGAGAGACCATGCCTCAAAACAAGGTAAGAGAACTGATGCCTGGAGGTTGTCCACTGAGCCCCATTGCACACCATGGCACAGATGACCCCCCCATACACAATAAGTTAGAAGAACTTTGCTTTAAAATACATTATGATGATGTTTGTAAAATGGGATGGCTGAATCTTAGTATATAGCACAGGCTGACCAGAATCTAGTCAGTATCTTCCTCTAGTGGCCATATTAGAGTAGGAGCCACTGTATCAGCCAATAATCTTAGTCTGCAGGGGGAGGCACTGTGGAAACTAGAGTCCCACTGAAGAGTCCACAGTTACATCAAAATCCCTGTAGCCGTCTCACAGAAACCAGGTCTTGCCACCCCCACAGCTCGGCAGTTCCCGCACCCCACTCAGACACCTCTCTGTGTCAGCTATGTGGAAGTTCTGCCACCAGGGAAAAGGTGCAAAGGCCAGAAGCTTCTGTGATCCCATGGGCTTTCTGCCTTCTCTTTCCTCCCCTACTGCTGCCTATGGCCAGCTGTCATTGAAGCCACCATCTGCGTCTGAATGTCCTCCTGCCTCAGGCTGAACCATGCTCTCCCCACCCCACAGCTCTCTGTCCTAATAAAGACTCCTAATTAAGATGAAACTCCACATCTTCTTTTTCTAACATCTACTAGGCTGTAATGGATACTTCCAAGCCCATAGTGACATAGACTGCCCTGAGTAAACATGGTGGATCTTAAAACAAAAAGACGTAAATGTAATAAACAGACCTTTAGGACAGGACAGATGGCTCAGGAGTGAAGCCTTTACCTTGAAAGCAGAAAGACCTGCGTTTGGATCATGGAACCCAGGTAAAAACACCAGGCAGATAGTTCTAGTCCCGGAAGATCGAGGTAGAACAATCTAGGACGATTCTAAAAATTATTCTTGGACCTCCACAGGCACACACGGTGCCCTCTTCTGCACACACACACACATCCACGCCCACACCGACACATGTACACATCAGCACCTACACACTCGCAAAAAAAAAAAAAATGAAAAAAAGAGGAAGGGACAGTAGAGAAGGGGTGCTACAGTAATTAGAACATACTCCGTACATGTATGAAACTGTTATAGAGTGAATTTTTAAGAAGCTTAAGTTTCATTTCCACAAACCTATTAAAAACTAAATGTAAATCTAAACATCTAACAAGCAGAAGCTGGAAGCTAATGAACCTATAGAACCACAGGAAATAATGCAGAAACCAGTGAACATGTTTCTGTGAAACTCTTACTAAAATGTTACTGCAGGGGGGAAAAAGACCATGTAAAGCAGTTTGTCTTAAGATCTCATAAGACATAGTCCTGAGCCTTTCCTCCTCGTTCTCCTCGTTCTTGTCTTCCCCATCCCTTGTATTCCGGTCTTAATCCTGAGACAATCTCACTATTTGTAGTGCAAGTAGGACTTGAACCTACGACCCTCAGCCTCTTTTTCTAAAAAAATTATTTTGTGTGTGTGTGTGTGAGGTGGGGGAGAGAGAAGGAGAGAGGGAGAGAGAGAATACTGTGTATCCTTGTGGAGGACCAAGGGTGACTTTGGGAATCATGGTGGATTGTTTCTACTTCCTTTTTGCTTGGTTCTGGAATTCTCCAGGCCCCACCCACCAGGGCTGGAAACGTAGGCCATTGCTGTTTTCACCTGGTGTTTTTTTGTTTTTTTAAATTTTTTTTTATTATTATTATTTATTCAACTGTGTGCATATGTGTGTGTATGTGCGTGCGCGTGTGTCTGTGTGTGTGTAGAACCACAGACGAATTCGCGAACCACCATGGACGCCTCCACTTCCTCCGCCCTGGGATTCACAGGCTCCGCCCTACCAGGACCAGAAGCGCAGGCCACCCCCGCTTCCGCCTGGCGTCTATACGTGGGATCTGGGATCCGAACTCAGGACCTTCCGCCTGCAAGGCAGAGGCTTAACCCGTGAGCCACCTCTCCAGCCCTCACCTGGTGTTTTTTTAAGTGGGATCTATGATCCGAACTCAGGACCTTCTGCTTGTGAGATGGAATGTTAACCCCTGAGTCATCTCTCCAGTCCAACCTCAGCCTCTTTAGTACTGAGATTACCAGCAAGCACTCAGGATGTCTATTGGTCCTTTTCTTTTTCTACAATAAATCTCATGACTTTTTCCCCCCACATTTCTTATTTATTTTGTGCATGTGCGTCAGGATAACTAGCCAGAGCAGGTTCTCATTTCTCATTTTGTGGGTTCCAAGGATCAAACTCGGGTTTCAGATTATTTCTTGAGTAAACTCGTTACTGAAAGCAAATTATTAAATTAATTGATACCACTGACATCTCTAAGAAGTAAACACAATGCATTTAAAAATTACTCCTTTCTAAACTCACCCAGTTTATAAACACCCAGATTTCTAATGTGATGAAGATAAAAATTCTATTTGAAACAAATTATAAAAACTTAAATATATAAAATGAGTTTCATATTTCAGGGTGCGATCTCATCAAATAAAATGTAGCCAAGCCAGATCAGTTCTCTAATAGGAAAAATAGAGATGCTCAGAGGAACAGAGCTGAATGAACTAAGATATATCATCATGCCCAAGCCACTTCTCAACTAACAATCTCAACCAGTTCTACAACATTAAAGAAATTCTTTTGAAAAGAATATGGTCAGGCCTGATGGCTACTCCAGAGGCTGAGGCAGGATCATAAGTTCAAGGGTAGCCTGGGCTACAGAGGAGAACCTAGGCTCATATAGGTACTGTAGTGAGATCTTGTCTCAAAGTAAAACTTAAAATTTTGAGGGCATGCCTAGTATGCAGAACTACCCTGCATTAAGTTCCTACCACTCCACCACACACCTCTCTTAAAAAGAGGCAGGGGATATGCTTGAGCATGGTGGCCGTATTTGTCATTCCAGCATTGTAGAGGTGAAGGCAAAAGGATCAGAAGTTCAAGACCAGCTTTGGCTACATAATGAATTTGAGACCAGTCTAAGCTCATGAGGCTTTGTCCAGAAAAACAAAAATGAACAAAAAAGATATGGCTGATTAAAACATGATTTTTGCCCCTGCGCTTTCCAAATTCTTTATTATAAAGCACTAACTTGTTACCTTTGTATTATTTTGAAAAATTTAAGAATCACCGATGGAAGATTTTAACTCTGAATGTTGAAACTTTATAAGCAGAAAATAACGTTTAAAAAAAAAAACCTTAAAGAGTATAGGTTGCCGTTAACTTATAAGGTCTGGCCTTACCTCTTGCCAAGCAGACAGTTTGCCCTGAGGGCATGAGAGCCAACAAGGCTTGTGCTTTGCCCCATCTTCCCTCTGACAAAATGGGCTTTTGTCTGAAGTCACCAGATGCCTAAACTGTTAGCCCCAAGGCCCGGCCCCAGATGACAGCTGGAGCTCCGCGCTGCACAGCAGGCCCAGGAAGCGATCTCCAGCCTACAACTCTACAGCGCAAACCGCGCAGCTGCACAGGGGTAGCAAAGAAGGCGTGGCCGTCAGTTGTAGGTCGCATGTCCGGGACGTGGACGATGCCAGGGCATCCCTGCCTTGAGAGCCATTTAAAAATCAGAAAACAACGAGGGCCAAGCCGCCACAGGTGTGGTGTGCTGCCAATTTGAGGTCTTACTGGTTTCTCAGTCTTACCCAGGATGGCTGTCTATTCTCTTTTAAAAACCAGGCTGGCAAGGATAAGATTTGAGGAAGACAAACACTGGCGCTTAGGGCATGTTCCGAAGGCTGTGTGGACTTGGTCTACCTGATGCACCTCGCTGTGGCTGGGCCTCACCGATGACAACACCAACAGGCTGTCCTCAAAGGCTGGAAAACACTCAGGACCCAACTATTTTCTGTCTAGTTGGAAGTCAATGGGGGGGGTGTCAAACAAGGAAAAACTCTTGAGGGCAATCCCTAGACCTCAGAGACTAGACCCATACTCTCTTCCTAGCCACACAACAGCCAAAACCGCAGCCACTTCACAGCCAACCGCACACTGTGTTCTTCAACCGACTTTGGAGCCAAGACGAGAGACTTTGTTGGCACATGTCAGTTCTTGTTTAAGAGCTAGTTACCACCTCAAAGGCTGCTCGCCCAGGGCCTGCCCTCTTTTACAGGATCTTTCAAACTTCAAAACGGCACCTTTTCTTGGAGTCCTTGAGACATCGCTTGCTTTCAGCTTGGGCCCCGTCCAAGGACTTCCCTAGTGCCTACTCTCACACACTGAAGGACTCACCACTCATACAAAGTGAAGATAAACAAAGATTTTACAGTAAAGAAAACAACAGTAGTTGTTCAACAGTAACTGGGATGGTCACATAGCAGGAAAATTGGGAAGGAGAATGATGTTGAGCTGTTAATTATCTCTACCTTACACTTGGATCTTATTTCTGAAATCCTGAAATAGAAACTTCCCTAACTTAAATTCTATATCCTATTGAGCAGGGGCTGAAAAAAAATTTGAAAGTGAAATTCTCAGACTATTTTCTGGTACCCTTCCATCCTGACCATGCTATTTTAAGAATTTAAAAGAAAGGAAACTGGGCTGCAAAGATGATGCAAGGGTTAAATAAAGCCTTTGCTTTGCAAGCAAAAAGGACCTGTTCAGATCCCAGATCCCACATAAAAATCAGGAGGAATTGGCTTCAACCTGCACTTCCAGCCCTGGCAGAATCTGGGAAGCTCCAGAGCAAAGCAATAAAGAGGAGCAATGTAGTTTGACACCCCAAGTTACCCTACATGCACACACATCCTCTCGTGTGTACATACCCATACCTACACACGGGAAAAAGGAAGGAAGGGAGGGAGGGAAGGGAAGGAGAAAGAAGGGAGGGAAGGAAGAAGGGAGGGAAGGAAGAAGGGAGGGAAGGAAGGAGGGATGGAAGGAAGAAGGGAGGGAGAGAAGGAAGGAGGAAGGGAAGGAAGTAGGTAGGTAGGGAGGGAGGGAGGGAGTAGGGAGGGAGGGAGGGAGGGAGGGAGGGAGGGGTAGACCCAGGGACTTGCACAAACTAGACTAGTGCTTACAACTGACCTATATCCCTAGCCACGTGGATAACTCTGACTTTAGGTTTCTGGTCTGATCTAATAATACCCAAATCTCAAGAGACATTTCTATTTGGTTGTTCATTTATTCAGTTCTCTCTTCCAAATTAAATACTATTCATCCTTCATATATTTATTATTATTTTGGTTTTTGTTTGCTGATTGTTCAGTAGTAAGCTGGGCAAGGTCTGTCTATTCCCAGCTCCTTCAGATCATCTCTCCAACTTCCCTAAACCTTCTCTTCTTATGGAGGGGTCCGTTCCCAAGATGATCTCCAATCCTGAAATCTTCACTTCTTAAAACAGTGCATCATCTTATATATTCATGTGATTTCATTCTGTCTTTCTTACTAGGCTGGATGCCAAGGCGAAGAGAATCAAAACCCTTTTATCTACTGTTAGTTTTCACTTAGCACATGCAAAGTGGACACCTCAAATACGACCACAGCTAAACTCATTATCTTTTCCTGCAAACCTGCTCCTTTCCAGCATTCCCTCTATCAACAAAGTGCTTCAACGAAACTTGGCTCATACGTAGACCAATGCTTCCCGGTGTGTGTGAAGGTCAGAGGGCAACTTTGTAGAGTGGATTCTCTCCCACCTCATGGACTCCAGCAATTGAACTCGGTCATCACACTTAGTCACCTTGCTGGCTCCAGACCCAATCTTAACGGGCTACATTAACAACTTCCTAATTGCTTCCAATCTTGCTCTCTAATCTATCAGACTCCCTTCTAAAAACTTAAAATCTCTCTCCGCCCCTCATCGCCGCGGCGCTCCGGGGACCATGGCCGATCCTCGCGTAAGGCAGATCAAGATCAAGACCAGCGTAGTGAAGCGATTGGTCAAAGAAAAAGTGATGTATGAAAAAGAAGCAAAGCAACAAGAAGAAAAGATTGAAAAAATGAAAGCTGAAGATGGTGAAAATTATGCCATTAAAAAACAGGCGGAGATCCTGCAGGAGTCCCGGATGATGATCCCAGATTGCCAGCGCAGGTTAGAGGCTGCCTATACTGATCTTCAACAGATACTAGAAAGTGAAAAAGACTTGGGAGATGCTGAGGAATACAAAGAGGCACATTCTGTCCTGGACTCAGTGAAGCTGGAGGCCTGAAGCTTTTCTCTTCTGGTGTTTTGCATTAAATCCTGGGGTCCATTCTACAATTCGTCATTTTTGACCACTGCTGTGTATTTAGTAATATAATGTGATTCTTTTTATGCAGTTTCCAGATTCTTTTCTTTGCATAACTTAATGTGTCAAATAAATGAGTTCATCTAAAAAAAAAAACAAAAAACTTAAAATCAATCACTTTAATCTACTAAAACAAACAAAACAACCTACCCTAACAGTACTTCTCTACAAAAGATATAACAGACTGAAACCTACCCCCTTTTTTTGGTTTGTTTCATTGAGATAGTGTTCCTGTAGCCCAGGCTAGACCAAACATGTCTCCTGATCCACCTGCCTTCTCCTCCCAAGTGCTGGAATTACAGGCCAAACTTTAATAAAACTCTGCAAGCCCTGGACTCTCCAACCCTAGTACCTGGGCCTCATTCAGCACATGTCCCGCACATGAAGCACCAGCTCTTGCTCTCTCCTTTTTCAAAACAAATAAAACAACAAACAAACCAATAATTACCTGGCTTGCCAGTACAGTCTGTAACACCAGATGCTTAGCACTCCAGGGCTGAAAGTTCAAAGTCAGGCTGGCGAGAGCCAGTGGGTGAAGCACCTGCTCTCACACCTGGAGATAGGAGAAGATTCCAGAAGTCCACATGACGGACGGAGAAGATGGACCTCAAAGCTGTTCTCTGACCTCCACTCCCGTGCCAGGGCACACCTATTCTCATATTCTCTTTCTCCTTCCCTCTTTTCCTCCTCCCTCCTTCCCTTCCTCCTGTCGGGGCTAGAGTGCGTTCAAGGAGCTCTGTGGCAGAGTAATTGCCTGGCTTGTGCCAGGTGCTATCACCCAACACTGCAGAGTAGGAAAAAAGGAAAAAGAAAAGTCATTTTTATAAACTTCTCAGGATTTGTTGAATTAAAGATAATTTTAAGATCAGCTAATGTTACTGTTAAAGTAAGAAGCTTAAAACTTCCAACTTAGTAATGTTGAAGCAAACAGCCAGGAAAAATCATTAAAAAAACCCAAAAGTTTCCAGAATAGAAAAGTAAAATAAACTGATGTAATACAATGGACTGCTGGACTCTAATGTAAATTTTTGCAGGCTATCCTCCTGACAGTTGAAAGCTAGGGTTAAAACTTTGGAAATATTTGTGAAATAAATAGAAAAACATGATATGCCAATCCACACAGATGTGGACACATCTATACTCAACACTATCACACAAAGATTAAAGTAAAATTGAAAAAAGAGCTGGGGAATTGCTCAGCTTGGGTGATAAGGCACTTGCCCAGCAAGCATGAGGACTAGAGTTCAAATCCCTGCAAACCATGTAAATGTCAGAAAGGTATGTCCAGTTCATGCAATCCTCCTAGTACTTGAGAGGTAGAGATGGGGAATTCCCAGGACAAGCTACGAGGCAGCCGAGCCAACCAGAGTTCTCGGGTTCAATTGAGAAGTCCTGACTTGATAATAAGAGAACAGTAATGGAAAAAGACACCTGATGCCAACTTCCGGTCTCCTTATTCGAGTGTACCCAAACATGCACATGGGTCCAGTATATCTAGTTGACACTTCATTCCGCAATGAAATTTAACTATTATTTATTGGTTGGTAGGTGTTTAGTCCAAAGATACCTCTCTTGTTATCACTATCTACCAGGCCTGCAATTTTTTTAACACCAAGACATAACTTTGTTATCTATGAAATTCATGCTCCAGAACTGTGAAATCAAGTATTTAAAAAAAAAAAAAAAAAAAAAAACCACACCTAATAATATGGCGGATTAAAGATTCTGTGTTGGGTCTCATTCACAGCAAACCTGGGACACATGTAGCTCAGCTTGACATGCCTGTCCAATTTAAAATGTTAACGGCAATCATCTGACAAACCAGTTATTTGTAGATGCTAAGGAGATAGAGCAATTCAGGATAATTTCTGATGTCATCCTTGGTCCATCCCAGGCACACACACTCAAGAGCCCTCTCTGGTGCACACACACACACGCACACACACACACCAAAATTTCCACTAAAAAGATCACATGGATTCCAATATACCCTAAACCAGCAACTGCACCCTTTTTTTTTTTTTGAGACCGGATCTAGCTATGTAACTTATGTTGATCTGATCTAGAACTAACTCACCTTGTATCAGGCTGACCTTAAAATGAACTGACACTCATTCTCCAGCTAGGATTATAGGACTGTTGGATATATACATTTAAAATTATAAAATGAACTTTATGTGGCTGATGAAGGGGGGGGGGAGAAAGAGGGAAAGGGAG
Organism: Typhlomys cinereus; assembly: GCA_023101885.1. Taxonomy (NCBI): domain Eukaryota; kingdom Metazoa; phylum Chordata; class Mammalia; order Rodentia; family Platacanthomyidae; genus Typhlomys; species Typhlomys cinereus. Next base: position 1,769,978 of record JALPQD010000337.1, read on the forward strand.
AAAGAGGGAAAGGGAGGAAGAGAGAAGGAGAGAGAGAGAGAGTGAGAGGGAGAGAGAGAGGAAGTGGCCACCAATAATCCCAGCAACCAAGAAGAGGAGCAGGGCAGTTCAAGGTCTGGAGTACCACACAGCAAGAGTGAGGGCAGCTGGAGTTACATTAAGCTAGCTACCTTGTCGCAAAACAAGCCAAGAACAAACAAAACCTGAAGAGAGCACGAGAGCAAGAGAACACAATTTGAACAGTTTGGGCCTCATGGCTATTCCAGTCATTGAGTCCGTGCTCTGGTCAGAACCAGAGAGGGAGGCTTGAATGGCTGCTCATCTCATCTAGTAATTTCTATGTGCCTATTACTACATAAGTACTTTACTAGGCTTAGGATAAAATCCAGATATGATAAATTCCTATTTCCTACTAATACAGCTCTTAAACACAAAGCCAGCTTTATATAAGAGTTGAGCTGTAGAAATGATTTGTCTTAGTGCTGGAGGAAAAAAATAAACCTTCCACATGTTCTAAATAATTTCCAAGGTCAGTTCCAGAGTGAGCGCATCACACTGACTCTGAAATCTGAAGGACAAGAGAAATACTAGAGGAAAACAAAGAATTTTCCGGAATTGTAATAAGTCAACACTTGTTTGATTTCAAATCCTTCCATTTTCAATCTAAGCACATATGTACAAGTAAAACGAAAAATGCCTTATGGCATATTTGTCTAAAACAGATATTGTACCAGATGTTTAGGAATGGAATTAAGATCTAGTCTAACATGGTGTAAATAAACGTGTAGTCACTTTGTGTGATGACTTCCCACACATTTGCCAGTTTTCTGTCCTCCTACTCAGCAGTATGTATGCATCTGAAATACTCTAAAGCCTAAAAAAAACTATTCAAAGGATAAATTAATATAAATTGCTAGGATATGAATATTAGTACTAAAAGCCATATTTTAAATTTTAAACTTCATTCCACAATGTTTTAAAGTAACTTCACAGTATATTCAAATACGTATACATCTCTGATAATAAGTTCTAATTAGTTCTCCTTAAGTAAGAAACTTAAAATCCAGGAAAGGTGGGCATGGTGGCACATGCCAGAAATCCCAATACTTGGAAGGCAGAAGCAGGAGGACCAGGAGTTCAAGGTCATTCTCAGATAGCCTGCTACATGAAACCCTGTCTTAAAAAAAGATAGGGGGAAGGGGGAGATGGAGAGATGGCTCAGTGGTTTAGACTCTGTCTCACAAGTTAAGGTCCTGAGTTCAGATCCCAGATCCCATGTAAAAAATGCCAGAAGGAAAAGGCAACGGCCTGTACTTCCAGCCTGGTAGGCAGAGCCTGGGAAATCCCAGAGCGAAGAAAGAAGGAGGTAGGAGCAATCCAGGATGATTCCTGAAGTTACCCTTGGCCCTCCACAGGGACCCTCTGATACACACACACAAATAACAAATCATCCCAACAAATTATACTTTATAGTCCAAAACACTTTAATTCTTTTTTGTTCTTCAAAGTAATTATGTTTATTTAAAAAAATCAACCAAACAAAAAAATAACGAAGAGATAAGAGGCTTTTATTACTTCTGTGAGGTAATAGTTTCTCTTCCTAAAAGGACATGTAGGTGGAGGTGGCGGTAAGTAGTAGATGATGAAAATACATAAATTCATTGTTAAAATAATTAAAAATAAAAATATAAAAGAGGGACTGAGATGGCTCAGAGGTTAAGACTGCCTCACAACCTAAAGGACCCGAGTTTGCATTCTGGACACCACATAAAAACGCCAGGTGGAAATGTAGGAGGCCTGCACTTCCCGCCTTGAAAGGCAGAGTGGGGGAAATTCCAGAGCAAAGCAAAAAGGAGTAGAAACAATCCAAGGTAAAAACTTAAGTCACCAGTTTATGAAAATCTGTTTATAATGAAAAGAAGTGGTTACCAGCCTGGTGAGACAGCTCACCAGGTAAGACTCCTTTGCAAACATGGAGACTTGAGTTTAGTCCCAGACACCCACGTGGTAGAAAGAGAATCGACTTCTGAAAGTTGTCCTTTGACTTCCATCCATGCACCCTGGCTGGCATACATGCATTCTTTCTATTTCTCTTTCTCTCACTTTCATAAATAAATTTAATATATAAAAACCCATTACAAACAAAAATAGAACCCAGGAAACCTTAACGGCCAGGTTTAGCTTTGTCAAAACAATAACATAAATTGTTATTTGTCACTAGGACCATAAATCAACTGTCTTAAATTTTAAAGCAATTAGTTGTTTTTTTTTTCAGGCACATAAACTGTACTCTCACAATGGACAACAAACATATCATACTGAAAATAATCACCTCTCCTTTTATTTCTTTCCTGAAAGCATGTGATAAATTCACAAAAAAGTAGCATTTCAATCCGAGTTCTTACTGCTCAAGAACCTGAGCTAATCCCTCAAAAGGCTACAGTCTATATTCTACTAAGATCTGCAGAAAAAGACAAAAACTTTACAAATTAAAACAATCATGTCCTCTCCATTCCAAACCTTAAGCAAATATTTCAGAAGGCATTGGTTAAAGACCAAGGAAATAGATTTCAGTGGATAATGGTTAAGCAAGAGCTATGATTCTTCAGCTTGCCCTTTACCACAGGGAATTCCACAAGCAGCTCTATACTAACTAATCAATAAAATAATAACTTACACCTCAATGTTTCTGCTCTGAATCAACCAAGCGCTCCTGGAATCCTGTACTGTTTGCCCATCATAAATTCCAATGTGTTATTGCAGCCTCCAGTTCCTGGGCGACAGCAATTCTCCAGCCTCTGGTGGGACCCCACTGTCCCAACAGCAGAAGAGAGCACTTTAATTTTAACATTCACTTATTAAACACAGAGAAGGTACTGTGCACCGTGACTCCGTGTGGAAGTCAGAGAACTCGGGTCCTCGCGTCCATGAGCATCTTTCCTACTAAGTCATTTTTTGGCCCCAGATAACAACTTTCGAATATTACAGTTCCTACACATCATTCTGAGTGTTTGACCTTACTTATCTCACGGACCTTAAGAGGTAAGAACTATCCCACATTTCAGACAACAAGGGAGACTCTTGAAATGGTAAATATTGTATCTTTTTCTTACATTCTCAAAGTTACAAATAGGATATTCCTTCCAATTTTAGGTATGTTGGTTTGTCCGCAATGAGAAAAAAATAACATGGACAGCAAAGAAGAAAGAAAAAAGGAAGGAAGGAAGGAAGAGAGAGAGGAAGGGAGAGAGGAGGGAAGGCATAACTACTGTCCAGGGTGACTTTACACCCTTTCAAATTTTTGGTAATTTTCCCCCCTTTTAAGAGGAAAGATATGAACTACAATCAACTGGAGATCTAATGTTTGGGGGGCTTGTTGATTTGAAAACAGAATCTCACTCTACAGCTGGCTTACCTTGAACTCAAGAGTAGTCTCCCAAGTGCTGGGGTAATAAGTGTGTACCCCCCACCTGGCAGGAGGGTTCATATGAAAACACAAACTGCTAAGTCTCAAGCCTAAAATTTCTAGTTGAGAGTCTGGGATGAGATCTGAGTTTTTAACGAATTCTCAGAAGTGTTCAATGGTATAAGGTTTGCTGCTTTGAAGAAGAGAGAGGAAATAATCCTCTCTCACTAGCCATCGCCCCACAAGGAACACCTCCCTCGAGTACTTTCAACAAGAAAGACACCAAGGCTTTAAAAACACTTCCAGGGTCTAAAAGCTAAGAGGTCTCCCTTCCACCCTTTCTTTCTCGGCTCATTTTAGGAAACTCCAAATGCAGCAGTGACATTAAAGCAGGGAAATTCGCCACTGGGTCCTTGTACGTCATCGGAGAGGAGGGCCCAGAAGAAAATCACACATGCACAAGAAAGGACTCTCTGGGAATTGGGGCGGGAGGCACTGGGGGATGGGGAGGGAGAGGGGTGGAGAGGAGGAGCAGGGGGTACGGGGGGGGGGGGGGGAGGAGGAAGGGAGGGAACTGGTGTACCTAATAAGTTTGTATGAGCTGAAATAAAAAAAAAAAATGCACCAAGGGAAAAAAAAAAAAAAGCAAGCAGGGAAATTCGGAACAAAAACCAGCTAAGCACAGAATATACACAGGCTGAGTGAAAGCGTCTCACCATAAACATTTTCCTTCTTCGGCCTGAAAAGTCCTGCCTTCATGTCTCCAAAAGCAAGAAAGACACCCAAAAAGGGACTTAGGTTGTTCTGTAATACACGTCCTTGAAATGAACACAGGCTTGCGAAAGAGAACCTGTCCTACAATGTCAATCAAAATGCTCCAATTCTCCCTCCCTTGAGCCCTTATCACGCTGTCCTCCAACTCAAAAGAACCCAAGGCTGATCCAAAGTCAAGGCGGCTTAAGTATTGATTAAGCCAATGTCATCTAGATGAATAATTTCAGGGTAAAGGATTTGTTAAAAATGTCTCCTCGACCGGCCAGGGATGCTTCTTGTGTGGGTGCTCTCATCCATGACTAAACTGTACCAAGAGAAATATATTTTAAAATATTAATATGGTCTGGCACCTTCCTGATGCTAATGCTTCCAAGTTCGTCCCAATGGCACAACTGGGAAATTAACTGAAAAGAAAAGCAATCTTCCCTGTGCTCTCTCCTTTCAGACATTCCTCTCCTGCACAGCTGTGCCCTGCACAGACTCATTCTACACAAATACAGAGATAAAACGTGCCCGCACACGCAAATAACTCTCTGCAGGAACTAAAAATCAAAGCCTAACCCCACGGTTTTTAAGTGAGCAAGTCCAATTTCCTTCTTTGTAGCTCTTGACACACGCTGGCTAGAAGCCGTCTGGATTTTTTCTGCCTTGTTCCTGCACTGCAGGTCAGAAGATGATAAGAAAATGAACAGTGTAATTTCCGAGGCCTCTGAACACAGCCCGTCAGCAGCTTGGAGGCAGGTTACTGGAGCATGGCTTGAGAGTGAAAACCACAGAGAGGAGGAGGGCCGGGCCAGCCAGCGGCCAACCGCAGCTGCCCCCTCCCTAGATGTCACTGCCGCCTCCCTGGATGAACACTGCTGGCGGCAGCTCTAGCACTCAAAGGACAGCCTACAGGTGCGTGTGGGGGGGCGGTGAAGAACGAAACTTAGGTTTTTCCTGTGCACTCTGCGTAGTGACACACACACGGTTTTTCCACGCTTTGCCGAGAGGCTGCACATCGTGGCAAACACAACCACATCCATCCAATATACTCAACACCACTCCAGCGGTGTAGTCATCAAAGAAATTCAGTTCATATGGATTCTGAAATTCAACAAGACTACTTCAATATTTTCTGAAGCCTATTTCTGGTCTTTTGCCTTCTCCAATTATAAATACCAGAGGCCTTGGAAGCTATCACCAGCATGCAAATTTTCCAGCCAAGGTTTGAAACTTCTCCTGAACACAATGCTGAAAGTCTTAGCCAACATGTTTATTTGCTCATACTGGGCTTTCTTGTCCAATGAAATGTTACACTTCAGCCCCATTATTAGCTACAAAGACAGTGATATTTCAACTCAAATTATATCTTTTCTTGTATTAGTTAAGGCACTGTTCTAAGTTAACTAACTTACTTTTTAAAAAATTTTTCTAAATTTATTTATTCAATTGTGCGTGTGTGTGTATGTACGCGTGTGTGTGTGTAGAACCACGGGCAAATTTGGGAACCACCATGGACCGCCTCTACCTCCTCCTCCTTTTTACTTTGCCCAGGGATTCACAGGCTCCGCCCTACCAGGACCAGAAACACAGGCCGCCCCTGCTTCCGCCCGTCATCTATACGTGGTGTCTAGGATCCGAACTCAGGACCTTCCACCTGCAAGGCAGAGGCTTAACCCCTGAGCCACCTCTCCAGCCCAAGTTAACTAACTTACTTTTGCAGCAACCTTATGTGCATATTATTACTTTCCTTATTTTGGAAATCAGAAAACTGGTACAGAGCAGTTAAGTGACTTGTCGTAAGTAGCAGAACTGACATTCAGGTTGTCTGACTACAGAATACATTTAAAAAAAAATGATTTCTTTTTATTATGTTTGTGGGTGTGTGTGTATGTGCGCGTGCACGTGCCCACACATATCAGAGAGGACTGTGTGTCCCTGTGGAGGACCAAGGGTGACTTTGGAAATCATTCTGGATTGCTTCAACCTCCCTTTTTGCTTTGATGTGAGATTTCCCATTCTCTGCCCACTGGGCCAGAAGTGCAGGCCACCATTATTTCTGCCTGGCATTTTTACATGAGACCTGGGATCTGAATGCAGGATCTTCTGCTTGCAAGACTTAACCCCTGAACCATCTCTCCAGCCCAAGAACCTGAATTTTTAAAACCTCAAACATAGTTATAATTTCATGGGACATACTATAGAAACTCTGCTCTAGTTGGTGAACTGTAACCTCTAAGAAAGAAGGGACCATCTCTGCTTTTACTCTTTAAGTATATACAACCTAACCCCACATACAACAGTATCTAGAATCTAAAATGCACTCATTTAATGTACTGAATGAAAATAACAACAGTATTCAATGGTGAATCTTTTCTTTACTCTTTTCTATGTGTGTGTGAGTGTGCACATGTGTGTCAGAGGGCACTGTGTGTGTGCCATGGAGGTCCAAGGGTGACTTCAGGAACCATCCTGGATTGCTTCTACCTCCTTTTTGCTTCACTCTGGGATTTCCCAGGCTCCACCCACCAGAGTTAGAAGTGCAGGTCGCCATCATTTCCTGCTGTTATTTTTTCGCATGGGACCCTAGATCCAAACTCAGGTCTTTCTACATTTGAAACAGATTCTTAAACCCTGAGCCATTTTTACAGACCAGGATTTTCTCTTTAAAAAATAGTAACATCTATAATATATTTGAGAATCTGCCTATTGTGATATGATTAAGTAAGCAACACTAGAACAAGGTTTTTCCTTATCCCCAATTGGCACATAATGAAGGAACTAGTATTGTATAGCTGTATTGCTACATACAGTTCCTATACAGATATATGAGAGGAAAATATTCTATGTTCTACACAGTACAATAGTAGTATGACTACAATTTACAAAAATTTATTGTGTGTTTTATAAAGTACAGAAAGGAGAGATCTTTTTCAATACAAAGAAATGATCATTGTTTAAGGAGACAGAAATGCTAATTGTCCTGATCTCATCATTGTACCCTGCACACATACATCGAATTATCACTGCACCAAAAATATACAATTATTACATGTCAACTTAAAAAAGGACCTACTGGTGCCTCAATGATTACAGTGAAAATTAGGCCTAATGAAATATTCTAGAATAAACTCAACTTAAGAAGTCAAGCTCAAAGAAGCAGTTTGTTATTAGTATATGTATGTATACCTGCATGTCTGGTAGTCTGCAAGTGTGTGTGTGTGAACTCGTGAGTGCATGCACGTGGAGCCCAACATTGGTGTCCTCCTTGATCTTGATGCTTTTATGTTGAGGCAGGGCCGGGGGCTGAACCTGGAGTGCACTAATGAGCTTGCTCTGGAAACCCTCTCTCTGTCTCTAGTGCACTGAGACCACAGGCTGGCTGCCATACCAACCGGGCTTCTGCAGGAGTTCTGGGGACCCACTCCAGGCCTCGTAATTACACAGCACGTGTTTTACACAAAGAGCCATCTCCCCAGTCTAGAAATACTTTAAATTCTCTCTCTCTCTCCTCACATACACACACATCAAGAAAGATTCTGTAAATGGTTACTCTTTTTCAAATGCGTACATGTGTGACTGTGCACATGCATGCACATGCATACGGACACCAGAAGACAACCTTGGTGTCATTCCTAGGAACTCAATGGATAACTTTTGATGAATTTAGCTATAATGACTGGCCAGTGGACACAAAGGACAAGGAACCAGAGCAAGATCACATAAGTTTATCAAGACTGAAGTGTGTGTGCGCGTGCATGCTCGCTTATGTAATTTGTTAAAACTTATTTGAGAGAGAGAGGAGAGGAAAAAAGTACAGGCAGCACAACATACATGCGACGGTGCCCGGGTGGAGATCAGAAGACATCTTTCAGAATCGGTTTTCTCCGTCGGCCATGTGGGTTTCTGAGGATCAAACTCAGAGTGCCAGTCTGCAAACAAGCACCTTACTCTCTGAGTTATCTCCTGCCCCCAACCTCGTCTACCCAGCTTTTAATTTCATGGATTAGCTGAATTTAGATCCCTGTCCTGGCAAGGCAAGGGCTTGTATTTTTGACAAATGCTTATTGAAAATTGACTGAAAATCAAGTAAAAGTAGTTTGGAGGTTATGTGGGCAGTTATGTCCAGTGTTTCTAAAACCCCCTTTTTGTTTTTTTCTAAATAGTGGTAGGGGTTGAATGTAGGGCCTCCTGCACGCTGGGCAAGCATTCTTCCGTTGAGCTACAGCACCTGACACTTCTAAATCTTCAAAGAACAATCCTTTGTGACAATTACAGATTCAGTAAGAAATTCAGAGCAACAAGAATTTGTGTAGCAAATCTGAACACAGGCCTGATAAAATGGCTCACGTGTGCACTCTCAGCACTCAGAATCTAAGGCAGGAGGATTGCTAAGTAACATCCTCAAAATAAGAATCAAACGAAAACCCCAAAACAAAACCAAACCATAGCTTTTCCATTATCTGTGGGAGTCTGGGCAAGTCAAGTGATCTCCAGACTCCAAAATGAGGAAATGGAGTCCTCCTTGAATTACAACACCCAGAAGGAAAACAGTTGCTGAACAAGAAAAAATAAATTAAGCTTGTATTTAGAGAATATTACTCTGTCTCACATAAAATTTAGCTTTCTATTTTTCCATGAAGGTAAAAGGTTGAGGGATATTTGGCTTCAGGAAGCCAGGCTCCATCGTCAACGGCTGAGAATGAGCAGCTAGAAGGGAGAAGGTGTTTAAGAAAGGCTGTGTCAGATGGAAGGCAAGGGATCTTGGCCTTGGTTGAGCAATGAAAGGCTGCTACACAGAAGAAAAGCTGGAAGGCATAAGCCAGGACAAGAACATCAAATGGAGGGTAAAGGAAGATTTTTTTTGGAACACAGATTATGATAGGATCCATGATCCACAGGCAAAAAAAAAAAGTATGCCTTATTGCCTTTTGTGTCTGAAATCGATGAATAGTAAACACAGCATTCTAAAACAGAAGGGTGTGCAAGCAAAGCACACACACACACTTGGAGACCTGGGGTTCCTCACCTTGTAAGATCAAAAAACAACTGCTAGGGAGAGGCCAGAGGAAGTTTAGGATTACATTACAACATTCTAGACCCTTTAGCCACTGCAGCCTACTGGGTACTTTACATGATTTGAAACAAAACCAAAACTTTGAAAAGCAGCCTCACCTTACACCTGTTGGACTTAAGCCTTGGCGGAGCCAGCAGGACATCGCTGCTGTCGGAAATCCCTTTTGTCTTGCCTGGCCCGTGGTGACAAAAGCACTAAGCTCAGGACCCTGAGACAGGCATCCTCCACCCCCTTCACATCGCTAACCAACAACCTATCAATCAAGTCAAGTGCAGGAGAGCAGGCAGGAGCCAGGAGGCTCTGTCTTGTTTATTCCTCAACATTCCCTCCTATCTCCAGCTGGCAGGAAGTATGAGGCCGAGTGTTAAAACAATTCAAGACAACAGCAGTTGCTAAGAACCAATCCTGGTCTCTCCTTCAACTCTGGGGGCCTGCACAGTGAGCCGGCCAGAGAGGTGTGGTCATGAAGAGAAATACACGTCCTTAGCTGACAGAAATTTCTCCGATCATAGCCTGAGACACTTACCTTGCGGAGAAAGAAGGTAATTTGGATATTCAACTCTCCCTCATTAGCTTGTAGTAAACAAGTGACAATTCTACCTGCCCACAGATTATGGAACGTGTAGGGTAGAGTTTTTTGTTTCAAAAAGGGGGTGGGGTGGGTAAGCTCCCCAGTCAAGACATTTTCCAAATTTTAAGAAGTTCTCTTTCCGTGAGCTTCCAGCTTGGAGTACGCATTCTAGATCACAGCAAAGATGTGCTTTGCTGCTTTGATTCTGCGGGTTGCCTTTCTAAAGAAGTAGCATTCCAAACTGCTTACGGCACCAGCAAGTCCACGTTGGAGGGGTCAAGCTTGACGCTCCTTTTCAAAGAGCCTGACACTTTCCCTCCGGTTTTTTTTTTTTTTTTTTTCCTCTTTTTCTTTCTTCTTCTTCTTTTTTTTTCTTTGTTCTGGAGATGTAGAGGGTCGAGCCCAAGGCTACACCCTGAGCTACACCCAGGACCTTTCCTTTCTTTCAACTTGACTCTAGCCCTGCTTCATTCCAGAAATGATTTTTTCCTACACAGTGTGTTTTCATCTCCTAGCAACTTCCAAACATTTACTTAAATGATTATTTCACTGGCAAGAAGACAATGTGATATGGCATCTCTGAATCGGTGCATCTGAAGGTGTTCAAGGGTACAAGAAAAGGAATTTTAAAAGCCAGAGTAGGGTATGCCACTCAAGTGACAAAGCAAGAGAACACTCAATTTCAAGGTTAGTATGGTCCACAAGTGAACCCAGACGAGCCAGGGCTACTGGCAAGACCTTATCTCAAAGCAAACAAACTCTTACTTATGATACCATTGAATTACACAGATTTTCTACTACTGAAAAAAATTCCCAGAAATTTTATCTTTTTTTCCAAAATCTGGAGCACTATCTTTCTCCTGTTATCTCACTGGCTGCTCCATTCACAGTCTGCCCTGGAGGCAAAGATAACATCAAAGTTCTATTACTAAGGGGCAAAATTCCCAGCACCAAAATGCATTGTCAGCTAAATGTACAGCACCTTTCAGCAACTCAACCCGCAGTGCACCTGTGAGAGAAAATAGGTTCCATTTCTTTTTCGGAGAGAATCATGGGTACTGAAAATTAAATTCAATACAAAGCAACATTAACCCTTTTACCCACAGACTGCAACTGGACTTAGATGACTGCAACATAAATACTCTCAACAGAAAAGATGGAAATGAGCATCAGAAGTACTTTTCAACACAGGAAGAATGATGATTATACGAACATGAATATATGGCAAGAATTTCCTGAAGCCAGATGTAGGGAACAGTCTAATAAGTCTGGAATAGAAACAAAAGCTCCTGGTAACCCCAGACCTCTTAAAACAGTATTATCCATCTGCACCTGAGAAAATGGCAAATTACAGTCAATATAGGACGAGCCATGCCAATAGCCAGCTGGAACTTGACTTTACTGAGGTGGACTATAGCATCTGCCACCTATACACAGGCAGCCTCCACAGCAGCTGCCACTGATAAAAGGGAATCAGTTATTGAGTTATAAGTGGAAGAAATTCATTGCCTCTTTACCAGAGATGCCCAGATGTTGCTGAAAGCTACAGATGTGCCAGAGGCAAAAACTGAAATCCTACAGCAAAGAAAGCACAAGTTACCACCAATACCCAGGCAACACAAGGGCACCACTCAACCAAACATACATATCCAGCCTTTACTTATTAACACTTACATATGGAAACAGGCATTCCCTGCTCAGCTGATGCAATTACAGAGAAATTGATGCCTCAATTGATGCCTCATCTGCTGCAACCAGCTGAAGGTGCACGGGGAGCAGAGCAAGGCGGAAACCAAGAGCCAAAGAACAGTTAGTTCATCGCCAGGCCGGTGAGCTGCTTGGGTTCAAGGCACCTGAGCAGCCTAGATGCACAGTGCTCTGCCGTAGCCCTACGGTCTTCACTCCTGAAACATCGACCAAGATCATTTTCCCACAGGGAAGGCCTTGGTCCTCATGGCTCCTGGTGGAACAGAAAGCAAGTGTCATCCCACTATCTGGCAGCTATCGAACCACCAGGAGACTTTGCTGTCCAGGAGTTGAAGGATGGACAACTGGCAGAGAGCAACGCTTTCTTAGGTCAAAGAATCTTTCTAGGCCAAATTTTCAGAGCCACAACTCACAAGGCCCCATTAAGCAGTGTACACAACTACCGCTTGTTTTACTAGCCTTTGCTTTTTGGAGGATGCCAATAGAACACTTAAATAGATATGCAGTAAAAATTAACCATCTGTTTTGCCAGACATCCAACAGTAACATTTATCCTATTGAGAACATCATTCAACTTGCACATATAACCAAAAGCCTATTAAATCTATCAACCATCATGACTCTGATAATGAAATGTCAGCCAAGCTGGAAATCCATAATGGTTTAACGCTATCTCTAACAACAAGTGTCTGACATAAGACAATAACAAGATGTGAGAAAATGCATTCTGTCAAGTAGCTGACCCCCAAACAAGATATCCTATTCCAAAAGGTCCAAGCTTTTTGCAAATGAGTCTGTAGGGAATCCTTTAATTTGAAACAAAACCACATTATCATTACCAGCTGCTCTGACCTTGTAATTGGTCATTACCCACAAACTAATGAGCCTCCCACAGAGATCACACATCACTTGGCAGTTAGTCCAGGGCAGTTCTGACTGGCAGTGGGCAGCTAGATCTGGCCACTTCTTACCTTTTCAGACTTGACTTTCTTTAGCGGGCGACACTCATTCTCCCCTTCCTCTGGCTCCGGCTTAGTTCCCAAAGGATTGAGCGCTGCCCCAGGTTCAAGAGCTATGCTCCCAAGTGGTTCCACAGTTCCCGAATCCATCCCGGCACTTCCGTCATACTGACCACCCCGTCCTCCCAAGGGAACTTGCTGGAGGACCCCAGGATCCTTTTCTGAACAAGTCCCCACTCCTTCGCTCCTCTCCTTCTTGCTCTTAGATGAGCTGTTCTCCTTCTCCTTTTTGGAGCCCGCTACGCTGCGGGCCGCCTTGGCCGCCTTTTCTGAGCCTTTGGGAGCGACAGCAGCAGCCAGGCCTCCTGCGCTGGCACTGTCTCCTGAGCGACCCTGCACCTCCTTCTTGCTTGCGGCGCCCTCACTGGGCGTGAACAAGGACGTCCCTGGAGTGGGCTTGCTAGTGTCTTTTCCACTCTTACTCCTTTTGGACTTTGATTTGCCTTCCTTCCCTTGAGGGCCGGGCACTGGGGTCACAAACTTGATGTTGTCGGGCAGCGTGGCCACCGCATTGGGAGCTGGCAACCCCACCTCCTTTGAGCCTGACATTTCCAGTTTCTGCTGGTCCTTCTCCAGGTCGGCGTCCAGGTCAATGATGAGATTCCCTACTCCAATGTCCCATTCATCCCCGCTGTCGTACGTCTCCACCGGGTTCGCATCCACCGCTTTCCCTCCGGAGGCTCCGCTACTCAAGGACATCTTAGAGTCAACGTCCCACCTCAAGGTTCAAGGCTCTTCCTTGCCCCAGCTTCCCACTTTCAGCTTCAGCTACGTTCTCAGACCTGCCACCTTGGTCAGTACGTGTCCAGTGGACAACATCATTGCTGGAAAAAGAAAATTTAAAAAGCTGTTAAAGAAAACCATACAGGCAAGGAAACAGCCTGAAATGAACTCCCACACCGAATGCTTCCACACCTAAATGGGGAAGACTAACAACAGGTTTAATTATATATATATATATATATATATATATATATATATATATATATATATTTTTTTTTTTATTATTCAATTGTGCATGTATGTGTGTGTAGTGTGTGTGTGTGTGTGTGTGTGTGTGTGTGTATAGAACCACAGACGAATTCGGGAACCACCATGGACGCCTCCACCTCCTTGTTTACTCTGCCCCGGGATTCACAGGCTCTGCCCTACCAGGACCAGAAACGCAGGCCGCCCCCGCTTCCGCCTGGCGTCTATACATGGGCCTAGGATCAGAACTCAGGACCTTCCGCTTGCAAGGCAGAGGCTTAACCCCTGAGCCACCTCTCCAGCCCAGGTTTAATTATATTTCTATCCAAGTCACACTGGATCTAGGAAGAAGTTAATTCCCACTTTATCTCCCTAGGGGAAAATACGCTTTTTTCCAATTGCCTAGAGATTTTATGGTGAGTCTTAACTGGTGGTTGTCTGGAGTTAGTCGCCCCTTTCCTTGGAGACTTACTTCTATTACCAGTGTCAGCTGACAACCCTCCCTCAGTCAGTGCAGACCCTGCACTTCACACATTCAAGTTGTAACAAAGCTTTGCTCACACGCCCTTCTCCTTGCTGTTCCAATTACCAGTGACACAGAAGATGATATAGCAAAAACCTTAACAGCTCTCTAAAAATAGTGTGCAGATTCTTTGTCATTCTACTACTAAAAAGAAAAGTCTGCTTATGGTTAAGTAAAGGAGAAAAGCAAGCAAAACTAAAGGAATGCAACCTCGAGAAGTGGGATGAAGAAGACAAATTGGAGGAAATGATTCTCAGGCCTCAAACTACTAGAAAAAAAATTATAGCACCCTTATCAAACTGTAGGTTGGAAATCATGTCTAGAAAACAGGGCATAATTTAGCCTTTCCATGTCCTCTAAAATACTTCAGAAGGCAGGAGAAAAATGTTTGCCTTGACACTGCTGTAAACCTACTTCCCAAATGTAGGATAAGCCTCTACTTTCTTATGAGATTAATGGAACTGTGCAGACCACCAGGACTTCAAACCACATGCACTGACCTTAAAAAGGAGAAAGAAATACTAAAAGAGCTATTTATGTCTCTCTACTGTTTCCTGACTTAAGAGAGACCTGGGAAGTGTGTCATCTAGAAAACCTAACAATGCCAAAATATTCAGAACAGAGTCAGAGAGTTTTGTTCTTCTTTCTTCCCTACACACAATCTTTGTACATCTGTTTAAAAAAAAAAACTTTCATAAGACAACTAAATAGAAAGAGCAAGCCTATTACCCAATAGTAAGTGCTACAAAGGACAGAGACAGCTTCTCCATTTATTCCTTCAAAACAGTGTCTACAGAATAGGGTGCCAGGCAAGAAAGCATATCGCTGATAGAGCCACACTAAGAACACACACTTTAACAACTGAATCTTAGAGAAAGAGGTGTGAACCTTAATACACCACCTAACTGTAGATCTGGGAAATATATCCATCATCTAAGTACCAAGTTTACTGTCAACAGCAATTACTGCTTATTAACATATCAAGTTTACCTAGACCTTCATATGGAATGAGGAAAAAGTAGAGTAAAAATAAGATGTAGGAACTTCTGGGAAAAAAGATACCCTGTAAAGACAAAGGAAACGTAATCGCTGAAAAGTCAGAGAACTGACACTTTTGAAGCTAATACAAAAATTTTTTTTTTTACTGAGGTGTTTAGAATTCTTACTACTACATAAAAAAAGTTGGGCTCCATGAAGATAGTATAGTAGATATTTGTTCACGCATTTGAATTTCTTGAAATTTATTCCCTAGGATGTGCCCGTAAGCAAGTACTCGGATATATCAATGGATAAAACAGCAAAAAGGCAGTTGAACTTGGTACTGAAAATAATTTTTCTGTAAGGGGAAAGGGAATATGAACTCAGGTCTTCATTTCAGGATTGTTGGAGCACAGTTCTTCCCAAGTCATGATTTACCACCTTGGAATCTCTTTAATTGTGGTTCGGTTTCACAAATAGATCATATTAATTGTAAACTACTGTCTTCAGAGATACACTATCATCAGCATGCAATTTGCCAGTAAAATGACCTCATGTTGCTTTATCTTTGGAAAAATAACACCTTTCCTAAATTAAAAAGACTTTTCACTAGAAAATAGGATGGTAATGAAGAGAGACTGGACGAGTATAGAAAAGGAAAGATAAACATAAAATGACTGGAGCTTACTAAGAGTTCTCTCTACTGATATAGGGCAAGTTAAACAGAATGTCCACAAAAGAATATTAAGACAATATAACAGAATGAAATGGAGTTGAAAGGTTATAAAGCTATAATTCCAGGGTAAACTGTGTGCCTCGGGCTGGAGAGGTGGCTCAGGGGTTAAGCCTCCACCTTGCAGGCGGAAGCGGGGGCAGCCTGCGCTTCTGGTCCTGGTAGGCGGTGCCTGTGAATCCCAGGCAGAAGGAGGTGGAGGCGTCCATGGTGGTTCGCGAATTCGTCCGTGGTTCTACAGACACACACACACACATCCACAGACACACGCGCGCGCACATACACACACACATGTGCACAGTTGAATAAATAATAATAAAAAAATTAAAAAAAAACTGTGTGCCTTGTTGTCTAGCATACACAGAACTCTACATTTGTTCCTAGACAAACATATACATACAAAAAAAGATGCAAATAAGCAAAAACTATAGTATCCATTAAAAAGCACAAAAATTAAATGAAAAGGGAATCAGGAAAAACCAAGAAAATGTAAAGATGCTTTTCCAGAATGTAAAGGAAATGGATAACAAGAGATAACAAACAACATTTAGTATCATTGAAGGAAAACAAAAGAAGACAGAATGGGAGAAAAATAACCTATCAAGGCAAAACACATGAACAACATCTTCAGCAGAAAGATCTTGTATGAAGGCTGGAAATGTTCACATTTTCAGCTAAGCCATTTTGTTCGTTCATTCATGTGTGTGTGTGTGTGTGTGTGTGTGTGTGTGTGTGTGTGTGTGTGTCAGAAGGCACTGTGAGTCCCTGTGGAGAACCAAGGGTGACTTTGGGAATCATCCTGGATTGCTTCCATTTCCTTCTTGCTTTACTCTGGGGTTTCCCAGGCTCTGCCCACCAAGGCCAGAAGTGCAGGCTCCCACTTCTTCCACCTGGCATATTTTAAGTGGGACCTGGGATCCGAACTCAGGACCTTCTGCTTGCAAGGCAGAGTCTTAGTCCCTGAGCCATCTCTCCAGCCCCTCATTCATTCATTCATTCATTCATTCATTCATTCATTCAGGTCCTGCTTCTCCAGTGCTGTTAGATAGGCTGGACAGATGGCTCAGGGGTTAAGACTCTGCCTTGCAAGCAGAAGGTCATGAGTTTGGATCCCAGGTCCCAAGTAAAAAACTTGAGGCAGAATTGGCTTAGCCTGGACTTCTGGCCCTGGTGAAATCCCAGAGAGAAGCAAAAAGGAGGTAGAAGCAATAAAAGGTGATTACCAAAGTCACCCTTGGGCCTCAACAGGGACATATAGTGCCTTCTGATACACATACACACACACACACACACACACACACACACACACACATACACAAATAGATAAAAGATTTCCTTTTAAAAAAAGGTATGTCATAGTTAGGCACAGGTGTCAACTTGACAATTGAAGGTTGGAGCTCTGGGCCCATTTGAAAAGAATTAGTGCTTGGGTTAAACCCAGAGCAAACCTGCAAGAGATTGGCTGATGGGGAAGGCCCAGGTGGGTGGGACTAGGCCCTGGAATAAAATACAGAGAGTTGTTTGAGAGAGTTGGCATCCTTGTGTACACTGGCCAGACATGCTGGTCTGGCAAGTAAAGACTGTCTGTCTCAGCCATTACATAGAGATGGTGTGGCCAGTTCCCTCGGCCCTGATGGTGCATGCCCTCCCTTCAAGCTGGACTCAGAACTGTAACCAGACAATCTTAAGAGAAAATAATCCCCTTGTTCCCTTAAGCCATTTGATGGTCATTTATCAGCAACCATGCAGGGAAAATGCAACAGGTATGTGCCACAACATCTAGCTAGCTTTTTTTTTTTCCCCCAGAGACCAAGTCTCCCTCTCTATGCTGAGTAGGCTGGTCTTGAACATGTGAGCTCAAGTCACCAGCTGCCACCATACCTGGCTTTGTGAAATTAAAAAAAAAGAAAGAAAAGGAAAAAAAATACACACGTTGGCAAAAGTTTTCAACAACAAAAGATGAAAACTGGACCAATTTTAGACTACTCCACAGTAATAGTGAACGTCAAGTGAGAATCAATTCAGGAGGGGAAGAACAGAAGCTGAATGAAGACCAGGGTTGGCTATTCAGTGAGTTCTGCCTGGGCCACATGAGAAGCGTCACAAACAAACCAACCAAATCTAATGGGAAAGACTAACCAAGATTCTTACACTAGGGGGACCAGCTGCTCAAAAGGCCAAGGCAAGAGGAACCCAAGTTTGAGGACGGCTAAACTATAGAGAAAGAGAGTTCAAGACCCATCTGCACCCTTCGGTGATACCATCTTAAAAATAGCAACGAAGGGCGAAGAGATGACTCAAGACTTAAACCTCTGCTTCAAAAGCAGAAAGACCTGAATTAGAATTTCAGACCCCATGGGGCTGGAGAAGTGGCTCAGGTTAAGTCTCTGCTTTGCAGGCGGAAGGTCCTGAGTTCGGATCCTAGACCCCACTTATAGACACCGGGTGGAAGTGGGGGTGGCCTGCGTTTCTGGTCCTGGTAGGGCGGAGGAGCCTGTGAATCCCGGGGCAGAGTAAACAAGGAGTAGATGGAGGCGGTCCATGGTGGTTCCCGAATTCATCCGTGGTTCTATACACACGCACGCACGCATGCACAATTGAATAAAAAAAAAAATCACTTGTGAGTAAATACATAAAAATATTCTCCAGGGCTGAAGAGATGGTTCAGGTTTTAAAACTCTGTCTTGGCAAACAGAAGGTCCTGAGTTTGGATCCCTGGTCCCCTGTAAAAACGTCAGGCGGAAATGGCCTGCACTTCTGGCCCTGGTGGGTGGAGCCTGGGAAATCCCACAGTGAAGGAAGGAGGTAGAAGCAATCCAGATTCCCAGAGTCAGCCTTGGTTCTCCACAGTGCCCTCAGATACACACACAAAGTACATAAAATAATTAAAAAAGACATTTCTCAGTGTGTTGGTGGGGATGGTCTGGACACACTAAGGTTTTTTTTCCCCCCATATCTAAAATTTCACTAATTTATCTATTAAAAGGACCTTTCCCTACTAGAAAATTACTTAAAATTTCTCAATGTCTAGAATACAAAGAAAACATCTCTTGGTGCTGATATTCTTTTTCAAAGCTCTTATCTTCCATTCTTGACAGTGAAGAACTGCGTAAATATTACTTATCAACTAGGTGACTTTTCAGAAATCTAGCTTTCCAAAATTCAGCAGGCTTCAGAGTCACTTTGGTGGTACATTTCAAAATATACACTGTGAAAATGCCAAGGATTCCTAAATTAGCCTAGCTACAGCGGCCAAGCCACTTCCCATCTGTTCCCTACAGCTTCCCTGGCTTTGCACAGCTAATAATCAACTCTGACAGGTCACTGCAGAGATGTTGAACCTTAGGAGGCAGGACAACCCTCATGCTGGTGGAAATGAGAAGCAGTGGCCTGTTTCTGTAGCTGGAAAAATGCAGAGTCAGAAGCCGTCACCCAACACTCACTCTCTGCGAGAGGTTCTGCGAATATCTCCCTGTGTCTCCCGCTCTAATTTCCGCTCACCAGTGTCTGGTATCACCTGTCCATCATTACTGATCTTTACTATTTGTGCTGTTTCTGTACCACATCAACAAGAGAACTCTTCTTTCGACAGCTATGGCTAAGAGACAGACAGGGTACAACAATCGCTCTATCCTTTTTACCCATTTGAAACATTCATGTTCAAAAGCAGTATGCCATAACTGAAGTGCAGATAACACTTTTCTATTTGGGGCAGGGTTTCTTTTTCTTAAAAAAAAAGTTGAGTTATCTCACCAGTTCCCTCCATCCCACCCACACAGCTCTCTTACCAATTCTGCCATCCTAATAGACTGTTGACCCCAGAGACAGACAGGATAGGCTTTCAAATCTAAATTGGTAATAAATCAATGGGAGACAAGTTTTCAGAAAGATACCACAATCTTACTATCTTTCCTAAATTCCAGATGCTGCGGTGGTGATGCAGTACAACACGCAGACCATCCCAGGACTCCCGCTCACCATCCAGGATGAGCATCTCCACCTGTGCACTCACAGGAACTCCGTAATCAAGTGATTTCCAATCAGCTTCCCTTCGGGCCTCTTCCTTAATTTACTACATTAATTACTGTAACAAGGACCTGTGTCATCTCAAGTAGCGAAGCTCTCTGCCTATCTCCACCAATGGAAATTAGTAGGACCAACTGTGTCAATTTGAGAAGACAGGTAAAATTCAACACGGCTCACCCGACCACATGTCACACGAGGACAGAAGAGTGAATCTGTGGCACCTGTCTTCCAGCCTTTGTGGGCTCATGCGCAGTTTTCATCATCCTCGCGCTGCTATTCTCAGCAAAGATTAGGAGGCTCGACCTGCCTCATTTCACATGAACAGGTGACATTTCCACCAAGACAAAGCTATTAAACGGGGCTCAAATTTAGATCCTGAGTTCTTTGTCAATTTTGTTCTGTGCTAGCACACATGTCCCATCTAAGATGAATGGCATACTAAATCTGAAAATAATTCAGCCTCAACTCTACAGGGATTCACTTAGTGAAACTGATCCAACCCCCAAAACCCTTCCCTAAACCTGCGTGCAGCAGGTGCCAAGCAGCAGAAGCCAGCGCCCCCTCAATGATGAACAGCTCTGCAACATATCTCCTCTTACAGCTCACTTTCCTCGAAGGTGAACTTTTATTTTGTTTTTTGGTGGCACTAAGGATTGACCCCAACACCTTGTACATGCTAAGGGTATACATCCACAGTTCTCTTTGTACTTCCTGTTTTGAGACAGGGTGTCCCAAAGTTGCCCTGGGTCATCTGGAACCCAGTCCATTAGCCAAACCAACCTTGAGTTCTTGATCTCCTGCCTCAACCTACTGAGCTGCTGAGATTACAAACCTTGCGCCATCAGGCCTAGCTTTCCAAAGGTAAACATTTATGTTAAGAGAAGGTGCGTCAGGTTCTCAAAAAAAAAAAAAAAAAAAATGAGTAGAGGGAGCTGGCGAACAGCTCCATGAAAGTGCTCGAGTTCAAACTCGCCCACCTGATTCACTCCACAGTCTACATACATGGTGGATGGAAAAAACGGATTTCTCAAAGCTGTTCTCTACCTCACACGTGTGCCGTGCCACACAGTGCCTGTGCTCTCTCAAAAGGAACAAGCAAATATGAACAAGTGGAAACAGCTAAGAATCAATAAAGCTCATATAGCCTTGCATATAGGACTCTGTGTCAAAACACTGACTTTTCTGCATCTCAGTCTTCTCATCCTAAAACATGGTCAATTTTAAAAAACTGGAAAAAAGAGGGGGGAATAAAACAGTACTTACAAAAAAAAAGCACCTTCGCTTTTCATATTTCATTTAGGTTTAAGCCCTTCTCAAATCTCTTACACAAGAACACCTGCACTTGGAAAGCTGTAAAAAGGTGCACTCACCTCCGCACCCTGTAGACACCCAGCTTTGCCTGATGGGGTGTCATGCAAAGGAGACAGGAGGATGACAAGCTTCAGGTGAAACTGCTACACACAAGAATCTGTCTCAAAAACCAAACAAATAAAATATATATAAAAGATGGATGTGGTAGTTCATATTTATACTCCAGACTAAGAAAGCTAAGGCAGGAGGATTGCTACAAGTTTGAAGCAGTTTGGGTTACATACAAAGATTTCTGTCTTTAAAAAAAAAGAAGAAAGAAAAAGGAGAAAGGAAATGAAAATCCAGACGGTGTCACAGCCATTCCCTGCCCTACTGCACATCTTATCTGGAAACCTGTCTTACCGTGTCCTTCTCCTTTCTGCAGGTAGAACTCTGCAATTAACTTTTGTTTTCTTAACAGAATTACTCAGAGCCCAGGAAATGGAGTCCTTTGCTCACCATTGACGAACAAGTCTATAGTCTACAATTCACCTTCAGTAAATATTTTGGTCAATAAAATGACCAATGAACTAACACTGGTCATGAAGGCGCAAAATCTTACCAATACCCTGCTGGGGATGCTCTGTATTCTTCCTTCAAGTTGATTTATTATTAGTCATAAACCGACTCAATTGCTTGTCAGTCTTCAAATCTACTAGTCCAGAGTTTGGATTTCTATCTCTAGGATAAAAGATGCAGAATTCATTAAGAGTTTAAGGGACTGTAAATTCAGCAGACAGAGTCAAAAGGTTTGCAAATTCAGGGCTAGTCTCGGCTACAGTGAGCCCCTGTCTTTAAAAAAAGGGGGTGGGGTGGGGAGATGGATCAGGGGGTTCAAGCCTTTGCCTCACAAGCAAAAGAATCTGAGTTTGGATCCCCAGCTCACATGCAAAACAAAAACAAAAACAAAAACATGGACAGGTATGGTTGGTGGCCTGCAATTCTGGCCCTGGAAGGCAGAGCCTGGAAAACCCCAGAACAAAGCAGTAAGGTGAAAAGAGCAATCCAGGATGATTTCTAGTGTCATCCTTGAGCTTCCACAGAGGCTGGAAAACCCCAGAGCAAAACAGTAAGGACATAAAGCAATGCAGGATGATTCCCAATGTCTCTCTTGGGTCTCCACAGGCATACACACTCAAGTACCCTCTGTATACACACACACACACACACACACACACACACACACACACACACACAGTCTAGGAAAGGGGCTGAGGGGTCACTTGGTGGAAGTATTTGCTTAGCATGGACAAGACCCTGGTTGAACTATAATGCTGGAAGGGGGGTACATGGTGGCACATGCTTATAATTCCAGCACTCAGGAGGCTCAGGTCAGAGGATCAAAAATTCGGGGCCAGTCTGGGATACACGTCAAGTTCTCAATCTATAATTGAGAATGATCTTGAACTTCTGACCCTCCGGTCTCCACTTCCTGAGTGTTGGGATTACAGGCACGGAACACAAAGCCTGCTTTATGTGGGGCTGAGAATTGCTACTAGAGCTTCGTGCATGCCAGGTAAGTGTTTTACCAACTGAGCTACATCCCAGCACAATACTGTCTAAAAACCAAAAACAAACAATCTAGGGGAAGGTTGCAAAACAAAACAGGTTGCACATTTTTTAAATGAAAAAGGCAAAGAGAGAAGATGCATACATGAATGCATGTCAAAGCATATGGTAGAGATCAAAGAACAATTTTCAGAAGTTAGTTCTTTCCTTCCCATCATGTAGACTTCCAAAAACCGAACTCAGATTGCCAGGGTTGTAGCAGGTACTTTACCCATCTTACCAGCCCAGGATCTACGTTTTTTTAAAACGCGTAACTGGGCTGAGGAAATGGCTTAGTGACAAGAGAACTAGCCATGAAGCACGAAGACCTGACTTCAAATCCCCAGTATGCATGAACACCTGTAGTCCCAGCACTATGGGAGGTGGAGACAGGAGGACTGCCTAGTCTTCTAGACCAGTGGTGGGTTCAGTGAGACAGCGTGTCTCAAGGGAATAAGGCTGACGGTAATATAGAGCAAGCTACCTGCCTCCTCCTCTAGCTTCCATCACACAGACACACACATACAGACACGCACACACATGCACACACATATATATGTGCACACACACACACACACACACACACAGCTCCATAATATATTAACTTTTGGTCTCATCTATGCACAGTTGCCTCCAACTATATCAGAAGATTAACTAAGGAGAGAGCAAGAGCAGAGGAAAACACTTATTATTTGTAGACATAAGGGAGTGGGTGGATCATCCAAGTTATATACAGAGATCCTGTACCAAAAATAGTAAAAAAGACTATGAAAACTTGAAAGAAGTTGCTCATAGGAGACTTGATGTTTAAAAAAAAAGTAATGGATTTTTGTTTCTCATTAAAATACATGCTGAAGACCTGAGCTATCCATGCTTGGCAAGTACTTTACCACGGAGCAAGACCTTCAGCTCCGTTACTGAGCCTTTCTTCTAAAGAATGGCAAGCAAGCAAAGTTTACTAAGTAAAAGAACAGCCCCCTACAGATGGGATGAGTCTTAAAAATGAGTACCCCATTATTAGAAAAGAAGAAAAAGTTCACAAGAAAACAAATTATATATTACTTTGACAGATAAAACAAGTTTTGGGTTTTTTTTTTTTTTTTTTTTTTTTTTTTTTTGCTTTTTATAAACATGTGGACCAGGCTTGCCTCAAACTCACTATGCAACTGATGATGACCTTGAACTCCTGATTTCCTTCCTCCACTTCCCAAGAACTAGCACTACAGGCCTAGATCACTATGTCCAGCTAACAATTTTCATTAAAAGGATAGTCTCTCAAATATGGTTGGATTCCCTTAAAAGACTATTATGAAAGTTATCAATCCAATAAAAATCAAAAATCCTTTTGCAGGAAGTGGCAGAATATGTCTGTAATCCCAGAACTCGATTAGTTCTGAGTGGCCCTGAACTTCTGAATTCTGGTATTACAGGCATTTTCTAACATTACATAGCAAGCCTCCATGTAAAAACAAAACATAAGCTGGGGGAGGAGTCAACTTCCTTTTGGGAAGCGAAGATAAACTTGGTGAGGCCATGTCTCAAAACTATAAAGTTAACAGGACTGGCAACATAGCTTAGTGATGGAGTGCTTGCCTGGCATGAATGAGGTTCAGTTCCCAGCGCTACCGAAACAAAACAAACAAAAAACAAAAGTAAAACTTTTGTAAATACAGGAAGGGGTAGCAAAAGAAGGCAAACACACCTTAAAAAGATTCCATGAGACATTTAAGCTGTAGTGTTGGGTACAAATTGCCACATGATGAAACCGCACGAAACTAGCCCAGCACAGTGATGCGCCTACAATTTCAGTGCTTGGGAATTACAGGCCAAGCAAGGATACACCAGATGGCAACAGCTCAAAAATCAAGAACAAATGAACCGGAAAACAAAATGCACTAAGGCCAGACTGAACTACTTGAGATCCTATCTGAAAAAAACTTGACTTTATTTTAAAATACATTCCCACAACTCTAGAATTATCACATTTTATTTACTTAGTATTCATAAAAGAAAATTCTACTCCAACAGACGAAGGACCCTGTTAACTGGTGGTCAAACCTATAGGTGCTTTCCATCACCTGACAGGATTTTATAATATGCTCTTTAGAAACTTAAGAGGGGCGCTTGCCACTCTTAGCACTCCACATGTGAAGTCCATGAGTTTGTGTTTCGCTCCTACCCCTTTTGGATTCCATGCCTGGAGTCCATGAGTTCTCAGGGTGCCTGCTCGTCATGGCACTCCATGGCTAGAGTCTGTGAATTCTGTTCTGTCTCTCCTCTAATAAACTCTACCTTACTTCTAAAAAAAAAAAAAAAAAAAACCCACAAAAAACAAAAGACAAAAAACTTTAAGAGGCTCCAACAGTCAGGGTTCAGTTTCCAGAATTGCAAAACAAAAATAAAAAATAAGAACGGAGGAAAAAATGAGACTGTAGATACAGCTCGGTTGGTAGACTTCCATGTATACCCTAAAAAGCTGGGGTGGGGTATTGCACCTGCAATTCCAGCACTCAGGAGGTAAAGCAGCATTAGAAACTCGGTGTCCCTCTTGACTACAGCCAGTCTGAGGTCATCCGGGGCTACATGAGCCCGTCTCACTTAATAATTAATGCTTTGGAGCTGGGTAAGTGGTCGAGCCTCACACAGCTTGTGTGAGGACCTGGGCTCACTCGCTAGCAGAGGGCGGGGGTGGGACGGGGGTGGGGGTAGGAAGATGGGGGTGGAGGTGTGTACAACTGCCTTGATGCACGTGTGCGGAGGCCAAAGGGCAGCTTGAGGATAGGTCTCTCCAACCATGTGGAGTCGGGGGTCAGATCTGCTGAGTCATCTCAGCTCCACATTCTCTGGTCACATCTCTGACATATGTTTCTTATAGTCACCAGAATTCAGTAAGTATCTGGCAGACCTTGGATTCCTATGGACGAAAGGTGTTTTTATTCCCCTAAACCTTTATTTAGTTCTGATTCTCTTCCTAATGATACAAAGCATTTCTCTGGCAGCACACTGACCCAATTTTTCTAGGAATAGCTTACCAGGATTCCTAGTTTCATCTGGGAGTTACAATTGTTAGCCAAAGTTACTCATCCTCAGAAAGTGGTTTAGATTTTCTGCTTACTTTCAGATTCAATTCTTGCCCACACTGAAGCTCATCAATGTTTCATGTCACTCATAACCAAGACATTACTGAAATACAACATAAAGGAGCTTGTGCCACCAGACTTGGTGGCTTCAAGCCTGAAATCACAGCACTGTGGAAATGGAGGCAGAAGGCGAGGAGTTCAAAGCTATCTTCGGCTACAGTGAGTGGGACCTAGTTCGAGCTACTTGAGGCTCTGTCTTTAGGGGGTGAGGGACTTCTCGAAATGCTGAGACCTGCACTTTGCGGAAACTGGGAAATACAGAGCAAAGTAAAAAAGAGGTAAAACAATCCAGGATGATTCCTAAAGTCACCTTTGGGCCTCCATAGCACACACAGTGGGCCTCTAATACACGCGCGCGCGCGCACATGCATGCAAAAAAAAGTTTAATGTCACAGAAAACCCTTAATGTCTTATTCTATGTATGTCTGCGTGTGTACACATATATTATGTACATGCATATAGAGGCCTAGAGGTGGATGTCAGGCATCTTCTTCTAGTATTTTTCACCTTATGTGAGACAGGGTTCCCACTGAACCAGCTCACTGCCTGGCCAGCTGATCTCAGCTGCCCGTCTTTCTTCCACTGCTGGAGTTTACAGACGTGTTCTTTCCACGGTTGCTTGTACTCCAAACTCAGGCCCCATGCTTTCATGTGAACTCTTTACCAACCGAGACATCTCCCTGGTCCCTTAATATTTCACTTATGAAATATATTTATCAAAATGTCAAAATGGGAGCTGGAGAGATGGCTCAGGGTTTAAGACTCTGCCTTGTAAGCAGAAGGTCCTGAGTTCGGATCCCAGATCCAATATAAAAACCCCAGGCAAATCGCGGCCTGCATTTCCTGCCCTGGTGTGTGGAGCATGGGAAATCTCAGCTCAAAGTAAAGAGGAGCTAGAAGCAATCCAGGATGACTCCCAAAAGTCACCCTGTCCTCCACAAGGACACACGGTGCCCTCTCTCTCTCTCTCTCTCACACACACACATACACACACACACACACACAAAGTAAAAGAATAAGATATCAAGATGGCTCAACAGGGCAAAGCACTTGCTGCAAAAGCTGGATGAAATGAGTTAGACCCCCAGAGTCTACGTAAAGATGGAAGGAAAAAACTGACTCCACAAAGTTATTCTCTGAGCTCTACACACATACACACTGTGGCATGTCAACAGACACACACACACACAGTTAGTGATAAAGTTATTTAATTTGCTTATTGAAAAATGTCAAATAAAACTGGTGTCACCGCTTACACTCTTCTACAAAGAACTTACCAAACTGGTGTCTGAAGGAAATGTCATAAGGAAGCAGCAATATACAACGGGAAAACAAGTGAAGAAATAGAAACCTTCAGCTCTGCTCTACTCATCCTCAACGCAGCACCCTTGCCTGAGTCGCTGCATCTACCTGAGCTTCAGTTTTCTTTCTTTTCTTCTTCCTCTTTTTGCTAAGGATCAAACCCAAGGCTTCGCACATTTTAGGCAAGTGCTCTATCACTGAGCTTTCCCACCTGCTGAAGCCATAGTTATGTAAATGTTGGGTGAATGTAACATTTATAATGGGAAGTCACAGCAGAAATTGTAACAGCACCCTGAAATCAAGCTTCATTAATATTTCTACACAAGATATTCACTCAGAAAAGAACAAAAAGATTAAGTAATTTATCAGATAAAATCAGATTTGAGTCTATATTAAAAAAAAAAAACCCAAGTTTTTAGAGTTTTTGGGTTTTAGAATCAAAACATTTAGTGCCAGAAAGTCAGCTTGTCAATTTACAACGAAATAATTTTCTGAGCCAAGGAAACAACTCGGTGATTAAAGTGTTCGCCACAAGCAAAGGGACCAGTGTTCAGATACCCAATTCACACATGAATGCTGGGCAGTGGCGGTGTCCCACTTAAGTCCAGCCTTGGAAGACAGACTGGAACTCTCCAGAGCAAGCAGACTAGCTGCACTAACAATCAGCAAGCTTTGGTTTTGATCAGAGATCCCTCTCAAAGTAAGTTGGAACAGTGATTGAAGGTGAATGCCAATCATTGCTTCACATGGGTAACAACTGCGTCACATGCAGATTATTAGTGGCTCACCCTAGTTGACTTCTCTTCTTGCAACTAACCTACTGCTGTGATCCCAGCAAGCTGTTATCAAGCATCTATCCATTTCCAATGGAGCCCAAGACTAGTTCATCACCCAAAGTCGGCTCCAGACAGAATCAGGAAGGGCTGCAACTACAGTCTATGCTG
The DNA here is from genome assembly GCA_023101885.1 of Typhlomys cinereus. Taxonomy (NCBI): domain Eukaryota; kingdom Metazoa; phylum Chordata; class Mammalia; order Rodentia; family Platacanthomyidae; genus Typhlomys; species Typhlomys cinereus. Next base: position 1,798,027 of record JALPQD010000337.1, read on the forward strand.
ACCCCTCAGTGCAGCTGCCACTCACTGCCTCAGCGGCTGGCCTTTCACTATTGGCTTTATCTCTACTTTTTCAAAGTTTGTTGTTTTCAGATTTACTCTTTATTTTACCAAGAAAACCCTGGGAATTTATGAAAACAATTGGGGGAAGGAATACTGAGCTAGTACTAACGTTCTGAGGTAATTCGTAAGACTTGTTTGTATTTTTCTGCACTTTTTGTACAGAGTAAAAAAAAATTATTCATGTTCTAATCAAGGACAAAAAATAGTTGAGCTCTTATCACCATGTGTCCTGGCAGCTGTAATCTGATTGGGTACAACCCAGATATAGAAATTCTCTAATGTTTTCAACTCTGGGTCGATCTTTCACACCAAGTTTCTAGCTACTTCTCCCCCTTCTCTGTGACAAGGTCTTGCAATGCAGCCCAGGTTGAGCTGATATTAATACACAGCTCAGGCTGACTCTGAATTCTCAGCAATCTTCTTGCCTTAGTTTCCAGGTGCTGAGATTATAGGATGAAAACTCAGGTGAGGTGGACAGCTGTACTTCTTTTAAGTCTGTTCTTTCTGTCTTTTGGGGTAGGATCCCTCCTGCCTCAATCTACTGAGGGCTAGAGTTATAGGGATGAGATACATGACTGGCTAATATGATCTTAAAAATCCTAACAGCAATCTTTTACCATCAGTGTGCAAAAATAATTATCAAATTCATCATTTCCTTCCATCTAATTTCTAGGTTGTACACAGTAATTTTTTCTTTGGCCCTGACTGAAAATGTTTGTAATTTTTTCAAAGATACCTTTCTCTTCTCCACAACTTCTAAGATTATGCCAAATAACCATCTTTTGTGTAGTCCCTTTGATCCTTCATTTTCTTTTACGTAAACTTCAACTATGATCTCTTTTAAATCTTTACATTTCCAGTAGGCTACTTACTTTAAAAAAATTATTATTTTTCTACAACATGCATACCTATTTACAATTTAAGCTCCTTAAGACTAAATTCATCATATGAGAGATTTTGTTTTTACTATGATGAATGCTAAACTTAATTACCATTAAAAAGTGGATGGGATTTGGGACTAAGCATTGAAAATATTATAAATTCACTATATTCATGTATGCAACATTAAATAAAAATTTAAAAAGAGAAAAAAGTGTCAATTCTCATTTGTTTCTCAAAGTAAAATTCAGGTTATTTTTTGGTAAGTAGGTTCTAAAACTGCTAATTTTATGGGGTGGTTTATGTAGTCAAAAACCACATCCACATACTCATTCAATGAACCATTTAACCAGCCTATTATAAATAAATAAAGCCCTTATTAGTTAACTAATTTTGCAATGTTTCCAGTCTAGCTACCTTATTTGGATTCTTAGAACCAACACATCATTATCTAAGCAAAGATTTCAACATTTTCAGCTTCCTTACCCCTTACTTTGCTATAGGAGGGAATTTTTTTTTTTTTTTTAAAGAGACAGTGTCTAGCTGTGCTGCCTAGGAGAGAGTGTAGTAGCTATTCACAAGTACAATCCTACTACTGAAATACATGTAGTGTGAACACCTTATCAGCATAAGACACCATATTCCCATAATCCTGAACATAACCGACTTTTCTGCTTCATCCTTCTGAGTAGCTGGGAACTACAGGTGTGTGACACTGACTCCAACAACAACAAAATTTAGGTAGAGATAGTTTTTTCAATCTTTTAAATGTTACTTATTTACTTATTTTGCATGCACGCACACACTTTAGGAATCATTCTGGATTGCTTTTACTTCCTTTTTGCTTTTATCTGGGATTTCCCAGGTGACGCCTACCAGGGCAAAAAGTGCAGGCCATTGCTATTTTGGCCTGGTGTTTTTTACGTGGGACCTAGAATCTGAACTCAGGACCTTCTGCATTCGTGGCACAGTCTTAACCCCTGAGCCATGTCTCCTGCCTGTGACATTGTTATTCCATATAAAAATGCAACCCACAGTTGCCTCTGTTGTTCCCATGAAGCATAAAGTCTAGCAATACTGTGTCTCGATGATTAGTCTGAGTGTAAGAAACTGAGATGTCAATTAAATCGCTGTGCCTGTATTTTGCCTATCTAGAAAGGAAAAAAGAAAACAAATTATGTAAGGACAAAAAAAATGACACTAATACTTGTATGGCAACTCTTTTAGGTAAATCTAAAGCTTAAAATGAAGCATCATATGTAACTTATAGATCTGTTATTGGAAGAAAATGTCACTTTATCATTATCTCGCTTGTCCAAATATGACCTTGCTAAGTGGAATCTCTCTTTTATGGAAAAAGATTCAGTAAGAGAAAGAATATTGCCAGAAACAATCTACACTTCCCATTCTGCCAGATACAATATTGGAATTCATCTGAAATTCACATTGCGTGGACATGACTTTCTGTTAAAACTGACTTATTAATATGAACCACGGAACTATTATGACAAAGAAAACAGTAATAAACTCTGTTATGTTAAAGATTTTAAAATCTTTAATAAATAAATAAATCTAATAAAAGCAACACAACTTAACTAGACTAAACTAACATCCTCCTAACCACTAAAGACAAAAAAGCAATACACTTTCTGTGTTTAATGTTCTCAATAACAATATTATTTATATTACTTAAGTATATATGAAATTGTATTGCTTCAAAAATCATACACAACAGATCATCAGAGAAAGTAATATGAAATCTGCCTAGAAGCCCATCCAACATCAGGATTTACAAGGTGCCTAAAGTAACAGGTTTTTCTTAGCATGGATCTGAGCTAAAAATTTTTAGGGACGGGGGATATAACTTAATGGCAGACTGCTTGCCTAGCATGTACAAGGCTCTGTGTTTGAGCTACAGCATATTGGGGGAAAAAATCTACAGTTGTATGTAAAAAACATTTCACAAAGTGGCTAATGGGCCTTCTTGTTGTACACTGCAACTTCATAATCTGGTTGTACTTTGAAAATAGAGCAGACAGGTCCTAATATACCTCTGCATCTCAAATGACACACAATATAACAAACAGACCGAGATCTGATGTCTGCAAATTGCACCCAACATAACCCAAGGACAGAAATAAGACCTTCCATCTCTTGCACATTAGTTAGAAATTTTAGCTCTCATTTACTAAAGGAGCCTAGCCTAAGGAACTTATCTCTCAGCTTCATGCAGAAAAAAAAAAGGAAGCTATTACATGAAAAATAATGAACTACAAGGGTTAGAGAAGGGCAGGTGAGGAAATTAGAAGAAAATTTACAATTCACAAGTCAAAAATAAAAGAAAACGAATACCCACACAACCTATCAACATCTTCATTCTTAAGCTGCTGAACTATATACTGAGACTATTAAATGATGAGAAAGAGAAAATCTGTGTACCACAAAACTGAACATAGGTCATACTTTTTTTTTGGGGGGGGGGAGAATCTCATAATGTAGCCCGAGGCTGAGCCCCCAAACTCAAGATCCTCCTATTTCTGCTTTCCAAATCTGGGACTCAGTGTGAGTGACCGTGCTGAGGCCTCCAGGAAAAAACGTCTTTGACAAAGAGAAAAATCAGAGGCCTTGTCACCTCACTTCAGCCATCCAAGGCCCAGTCAGTTCCTTCAGCTCTACCCTGGTGTCTTCCAGACATGATTGACTGGAATTTCCACAGTGATTAACTTCCAGGACCGTCGGCCGAGGACAGCCAGCAGAAACGTGGAAGAGTAGAATCACCTGGACTCTGGACAACTGCAGACACGACCTCCTCCTCTGTTGGACCAACCTCAGCAGAGATTCCGCAGCCGGAACAGCACTGCCATCTTACTAAAGCTGCCACCTAAACCCACGCCTGTCACCGCTGCACGAGAGAGGGGCAACAAGACTCTCCTCAGTTACACGGCAAGCTTGATGCCAGTCTGGGACTCCATGTAACCTTGCTTCAGAAAATGACCAGACAGCTGCAACCCTCCCACCTCACCCACCTAACCCTCCTCCACATTTCCAGCCTCCCTTACCCTGCTCCATTTCCCCTGATCGTTTATCACCCACTTAATTCCATATAATTACTTATTATGCTTGTTCCTATCTCCTGAAAGATAAATCTGCACAAGCCTGTAATCACAGTGCTAGCAGAGGACAAAAGCCAGCCCAGACCAGAGCAAACCTTGTCACTCAGTTACTCACAAACAAACAATAAAATCTGTGAGACTGGATTTTCTGGGTTTTGTTTGTGTCTGCTTTATTCACTGACAGATCTTAAGCAGCCAGAACAAGATCTTCCATAAGTAAGTATCTCATAAATATTTATAGAATGAAATGAGTAAATAAGAAAAACTAAAAAGTTCAGCAATAACTGGAGTGCCCCCAAATGCCAAGGACTCTCCAACAGAACAGAGGCCCGTGTGACTGGTGAGCTTGCCTCTCCTGCCCTGCACCTTCTTCCTCTCTCTCCCAGGCGTCCAGACAGGAGCAGTGAAGGAAAGGAAGCTTGCCTTGGAGTTGAAGGGTTTCTGCAGCGGTTCACAGCCTGTCTTCTTTCAGATTCTTCAATTTTGGGATAAAATGTGTTGAATGGAAGTTAATTAAGCAGAGTTATATTCAAAGCACTGGGCTAGGAGCTATGGGACACAAAAGAACAGAAGACACGGGTGACAGTGCTATAGTTAGAATGAGGGAAAAAGAAAATACATTACCAGACAGTGCAATTTAAGATAGCATGTGATGAACAGATCCTAGCCCTGCTCTTAAAATTTCAAGAGTTACAGAGGAAAATGAAATCAATTCTGGAGACAGTTAACTGGAAAGAGATGGGGTAGGAAAGGTTTCAGGAAGGAGGTGAAAGTCTGCTAGCTTGAAGGAGTGTTAGATTTAGTTGGCATGTGTTGTGTGTACATGGATGTGTATGCTACAGTGTGTGTGCGTGGAGGTCGGAGGACATTTGAAGAAGTTAGTTCTTTCCTTCTATCATGTGAGTTTTGGATACTGAACCAGGTCATTGAGCTTGGTGGCTAGCACCATCTCCCATCTCGTCAGCCACTACAAGGATTTCTGATAAAATCTAAAGCTCTCGCATTCAACAGTTCAATATGGTAGTACACGGCTGTAATGTTAGCATTCAGAAAGCAAAGACAGGACAATTACCAAAAGTTGGAGGTCAGCCTGGTCTACACAGCCATTTACAGACTAGCTAAATCCTATGCAGTTAGTCGTGCCGTGTGTGTGTGTGTGTGTGTGTGTGTGTGTGTGTGTGTGTGTCACATTCAAGTGAAGCGCTTCCCAAATAACCTCTAGATTATCTGAAAATTAACACTGTACTACAGATGGCTACGAATAAAACAAAACACTCCCATGACTTATGAGTTCAAAGCAAACTTAAGAGTTCTACTACCAAACATTCTTATTCTAGAACAATGGATGTCTTAAATACAAATTCAAAATAGTCAATCCTGCTTTCAACCTTCAAATGTAAAACGAGCATATGATTTTCTTACCTTAACAATAAAAGACTAAAAGACTGTTAACCTTCATACTTTTTGAGAAATAGCTGCTATTGAAAGCTCCAAATCTGGGGCTGGAGAGATGGGTCAGGGGTTAAGATTCTGTCTTACAAGTAGAAGGACCTGAATTTGGATCCCAGATGCCACATAAAAATGCCAGGCAGAAATGGTGGTGGCCTGCACTTCTGGCTCTGGGAGGCTCCTACACAGGCATGCACAATGTCCTCTGATACACACACACACACACACACACACACACACACACACACACACGCAAAAATAAAATAAAATAAAATAAAAATGAAAGCTCCCAAATCTAAGAGTTAACTGAGATGCTGCTTAAAAAAACCCTAGCTGGGGGGCTGGAGAGGTGGCTCAGGGGTTAGGCCTCTGCCTTGCAGGCGGAAGGTCCTGAGTTCGGATCCTAGACCCCACATATAGACGCCGGGCGGAAGCGGGAGCGGCCTGCATTTCTGGTCCTGGTAGGGCGGAGCCTGTGAATCCCAGGTCAGAGTAAACAAGGAGGAGGTGGAGGCATCCATGGTGGTTCCCGAATTCGTACGTGGTTCTACACACAGACACACACACACACACACACACACACACACACACACACGCACAATTGAATAAATAATAAAAATTAAAAAAAAAATCCTAGCTGGGGAATTAACAACTTGGTTATATACATTATTCTCTTGCATTGCTTAAGAACTCAGGTTACAACTCAGCAGGCAGAGTACTTTCTTATGTTTCACCCCAATTTTATTTTCCAAACAAAACATTGTGGACGATTTATACAAGTTAAGCAAAGCAGGGCTTCCAGTGACTGGTCCCAAACAGAAAAATGCCCAACTTGTCTCTCCAATTAGTTCATCAAGCTCCCAGATTTCATATATGAGATTATCAGATACCTGAGATCACCTTCCAGATAAGATTTGCTTCCCTCAAACTAAGTAAGGTTCCTTTTCCCCACGCCTGATGTTTTCTACTTCCATGTTTTAAATATGCTTGAAAAAAAATGGTGAGCCTGCAGAATGAGGTTCCCCACCTCTCACCTCCTCCCTGCTAAGAGTGGCTCAACAAAAAGCACAACTTTCCAAATATATCAAAGAGATGTTAAGAGACAACCCCAAGGGACTAAAAGATGAACCCATGAGCATTTTCGAACAATGACTGCTCTTGGCACAGCAATATAAAACACTCACTTAAACCATAAAGACTTGTTCTTCCATCACCAATGTTATGTCACTAGAAATGCTACAGTTAAGTGAGCATTAGGAGATCTTCTGGTGAAAGCAGGCAGTGACTTCCACAAGGTCACACGGCCAGGCAGGGCTCAGCAACAAGCGGATGCAGATGTTATGACTCCCAATCCTGGTTTATTTCTCTATGCTTTGAAAAGTTATTCCAGTAAAGAAAGTATAGCAGCATTAGCTCAGACAGTATCTTAACTGTAACTAAGCTACACAAAAATAAAATCTGTCTTGGGCTACTGTTGTAGCTTAGTGGTGTAATATGTGCCTTCCAGAACAAGATGCTCAACTTCATACTGAGAGTACCAAAAAGATGAAAAGTGATAGTGTGACATAGATAACTGAACAAAAGAAATCCACAAATAACAATCAAGAAGAGGAGATTGAAGTTGAAGAGGTACAGTCATTCTGAAAGCAGAATAGCAGTAACGATGAAAAAATTCCAAGAGAAGCTGGCCAGACACTAATGACAGGAGGGAACAATTAGGCAATTTCAGAACTTGCCTAGTGTCACACAGCTCTTACCTGCAGGAGAAAGTCAGAAAAATTCCCATAGTGACAAGAGAAAAACCCTCGGGCTGGCGCCTGAGCAAGGACTAGAAATACCAAGAGCTATTTGCCTTCTTATTTCTGAGACTCTAGTCCAAGAACAAACAGGAAGAGAACCAGGAAGAACCAACCCTGTTGGGTCTGGAGTTTTGCCTTGACAAGATATAAAGCTCATTCATACATCTGACTACTCATAGAGGCAGTTCAACTGCTTGCTAGAGCAAGGGATGGGAAAGAGACAGTGAGGGTGAGAGCAGTGGGGAAGAGACAGTGAGGGTGAGAGCAGAGGGAGGATCTGGGTGGTGACCATAACAGCTACTGCAATTAGAGCACGTCCAAGCTGGGAGAAGTCTTCAGAGCAGAGAACTGGAAGGAGAGGGGAGACAGAGAAGCAGGAGGAAGCAAGTTCTGAAAAGGACAGGGAAGGATATGGTGGTTTGTGGACAATTTAAATAAAACAAACTGGGACAGTTAAATGTGGGCACAGCAAGTTTATCGTCGTTTTCAGAAGTTCATACTCACTAATGAGTCGCGCGATCACTAGGATACTGCTTGAAGCTGGATTACAAACTAGATTTAAGCAGTTCTGACAAACATTCTTGTCTGTGCAGTGATCTGGCTCACTTGCCCTCAAATCTACTTGTCCTTTGTCTCTAAAGAATAGATCAGAACCTTCCCTTCACTTGGACTGGGGGGGGGCATTTAAACTTTAATAGAAGTTAGTGAAATTTATTTCCCTTCAACAACTCTTCATTAATATCTTGTGAATTCCATTAGATATAGTGGGGATAACAGGATGACCTAACATAGAAAATTATTACAAAATGCTCACAATTTTGGGGCTTAGACCAAGGGTGATGCCCATGCCTGTAACCCAGTCTTTGGGAGATAGAAACAAGAGAAGCCCACGTTCATGACCAACCTGGATTACACAGTAAAACACTGTTTCAAAAAAAAATTAGTCTTGATTGACAATGGAAAAGAAAAATAAAGTCATACCAACAGAAAATGATGACAATCTAAAGAAAAACCTGAGACTTTTCAGAAAACCTCAAAGCAAAAGTGTTCCTGTGGGAGATGCTCTATTTGTCTTTAAATTATTTGACAGAATCATTTCTTGAACAATTCGGCCCTCTGTAAGATCAGAAAAGCATGACAAAGGTGCTGTGAAAAAAGCAAACAAGCAAGAACACCAAAAAGCAAATAAAACAAACTAAAGAAATGCAAACTTCATGTAGGAAGTTATCTTCATAAAATAAGAACATGCAAATTTCTTGATAGAATCAGGCATGCCAGGCAGACCTGACACAAAAAGGCCCATCGCATCCTTTGCATAAACTTGCCAAGCTTCCTCCCAGTGGGCTAAAGCTTTTCACCACCAAGAAAGCAAAGGATTCTGTTTCCCATTTCCTTCTAATAACAAGTACTAGTAAGACTGAATTGCCACTATTTCCTTCCCTTTTTGAAGGGCACAAAGCCAGAACACATAGGGCCACGCAGGGTTGCGTCTGAGACATGCTTCTTGGAAAAGAATATCTTTTGCTGTATTCCATTATCATCTCACTAAGAATCAACAACAGGCACTAAGAAATGCGAAACAAAGTACAATTTCACACGTATGAACTGAACCTTAACCAGAGGACCAAGTATTTTCTTGTCACTGTGGCATGTGATTCTTCAACCACCTGCTCACTAATCCCTCTTCAGCGGCACAGCTGCTGCTAACTCCACGCGGCTTGCTGGCAGGTGCTTCGGTGAATTACCTGCTGTCCAGCAGAGTCTTCACCGGCACTTAGTGGACCCAGAACCTGCCAATCAGCATCAACTATCTTCATTTTGTCCATCACAGCCAACTGCTATCAGACAGGTAACATTAAGGTATATTTACTACATTACGGTTTTGTATTTTGTGAATTTTTTGTTGTTGTTCTGCTGTTACTCTTTATTTTGAAAAGAAGATTCTTTTTAAATTGGGTAGAAGTGATAATTAAGCTACAAAATAAAGCCCACTAAGTCACAAAAGGCTGTCTTACCTCAAAATTGGTTTCATCTGCCTTGTAATAATATTTCCATCCATGCCAGTTTGCCACAATGGAAGTAACAATCGCTTAGCTGCCTTTGGGGCAGGATAAAGTAGCAATAGAAGGGCAAAGACAGCTGGCATAGAACTAAAGGGGGGGGAGAACTAAAGAGAGGGGCAGAATGGAAACTTCTGGAAGAAAAAAAAAAAATCATTCCTGTATATAGTCTATGTCTGAGCTCAGACAGTAGTGCTTGGAGTCAAACAAATAAGGAGTGGCATTTCCACTTGACAATCAGTAAACCCCTCTACAAATTATCCTGTTTCAGTCATTTAGTTGCTGTATACTAACTGCAATATAATTAGTACCAGAAGCCAAAATTATTCTTCCATATCCCCACACAAAATAAGCACTAATCTGTCCAGCTACCTCTCACTAGAAAATATTTTCTACCAAGAAGCTAGGAACAGGGAATTCAAAGTGCTCTCTCAAAGTCAGCCACCGTCAAAATGTTGACTGAAAAACAATTACAGCTGAAGACTCATGGAGGATCCCTGCAGACAGGTCCAGCCTGAAACTACTACATGTGATCAGGGCACTTCCTCTGAGGCGCTGCCTTCACTGCCCCCTACAACACAGCCCAAGAACAAAAAGCTTTGAATTCAGTTTAACTGAGGCTTACTCGGGGGCCTAGGGCGCACAGCTGAAAAGCCTGGAGAGGCAACACTTTGTAAGGTCAGAACAACCTGTTCTCACCTATGGAAAGCCCAAAACCTACATGACAGGATGTCATTTCAAGAAACTCAATGAAATCAAAGGATGAAGGAGGCAGTCAGACTCAATGCCTTTCAAGGGCCTTTACCAAAACCAAAGGCTAAAGTTCCTATTCATTAATACGCTATGGGAAATGGCTGGGCGGCTATTGTACACATAGTGTATTGTACACAACCCCCTCCTAAAATGAGTATTATTTTGAATCTCTTAAAAGTTTTCTTTAATGTCCTAAATGCAAACCACTTTTCTAGTCCTGAATGACTTTTTATACTTTTCACAGTACCCAAATACCATTTAGACACTTCCATGAGACATATTCAAGCATGTGATTCCTTCTAGGTTAGGTTCTTCCCAACTTCTCTAATTCTAAAACTTAAATAATTTTAAGATTCATCTCTGTAGCAAATTTCCCCCCAACACAATGACCATATGATCTCTCTTCATTAGGATTGGATTATAATAGTCAAGTTTTGTCTCCAGAGCTTCTCTGCATAGGAAAATGAGGTGGCTTTTTGGTTGTGCAATTATTAACCAGGAAATCACCCTCCCCCCCCCCAAAAAAAGTACTTGGAAGCAGGACATTGTTGCGAACCTGTAAATTCCAACACTCAGAAGGCTGAGTCGGGAGGATTGTGAGTTTGAAGCCAGGGTAAGCTAAGCAACAAGTTCAAAGCCAGCCAGGGCAAATAGTAAGAGAGGAAAAGAAAATGCCTATCTTAACCTTGTGTGAGCTTTTAGTGGCGTTCCTAAGAAAGCAAATAACTACTGCATGAGTGTCCCATCTCTGTCCAGAAAAATCTAAATATGCTGACTTGTGTAAAGGTAGAATTCTTGCCTGGCAGCTTGCCTGGCAGCCCCTTTTTCTCCTTACAGGTCTACCACAAAGCCCAAGGACTGAGCGTCCCGGCCTCCATTCCTCCACTACTGAGGCTAACGGAGCAGGCAGGCACAACATGGCTGGCATCCCCTATTCTTCTGGAGAATGTGTGCCAGTGAGCCCTGCATTGTTCCTCGCTCAGAAAGAAGAGCCTTTCTGTCTGGCCTCCTCCAATGGCAGGCCCCAGTCTGGGAAAGGAAGAAAATGGCACTGAGGAGGCTGGGAGATGGAGCATATCCAAAGCTCTCAGACAAGACTTGAACCTATGACCTTCACTGTGTACACAATAGGCGGCTGAGAGGGACGGTTTATCTCTGCTGCAGCAGTTCTCAGCCCTGGGGTAGCACTCCCGATAAAATGACACGACTATTGTGTGGCAGCAGAATAGTCATCTCGCAACAGCACACACCAGCACTCCCTCCCCCAAGACAAAGCAGCAGGGGTGAAATTAACACAAGGCTGCAGAGCAAAGCCCAATACAGAAAAGACAGAGGGGCCTGTGGGGCTTGGGGACTCCCCCCAACCCCGGGGCTCTGGACACATGGCTGGAAACAGACAGGCTTTCTTCTCCCCCCACCCCTCCCCATTTTTCCCACTTTCATTTAGGTGGGAAGCGGTTTCTTGGAGAATTTAATCATCTGTGATTTGCTCGGAAAGATTCCCCCTGAAGGGCCGTGCTCTCTCCACCCTGTGTGAGCCTAATTCCTAGAAGCTGAAATGACTGTTTGCTGCTGCCTGTTTCACAAACACACATTAATTGGTCAGATGTGTCTCCTCCTCCTCCTCCTCAGCCCCAGAGGGAGGAAGGAGAATCTGAGCAAAGCACAGAGATGATCCAACCGTAATTACACATAAAGGGAAAAGAGGGCAGCGTGGGTTTTCCAAACAGGACAGGGTCACAAGCCCTCCCGGGGGGAGGGGCAGGGTGGAGAGAAGTGGGGGTCACCCGGAGAGCAGTTAGAAAAGTCCAGACTCAGGGGTCCCTCCATCTTGAAGAAGAGGACAGGAGGAGAAGTGACCCGGAGGCCGGGAAGGGGCACACCCCCCAACCTACTTCCAGCGCGCGCCCAGCCACCTGGCTCCCCTTCCCGGGCCGCGCACGCGTCCCGCTCCCACCCTCGCTCGCGGCGCCCCCTCCCGCCCCCCTCAACTCTCGCCGACGAAGCCCCGGTGCCCCCCCCGTCCTCGACACAACCTCGCAAACTCTCTGGCCTGCCCCCCCACCTGGCCCGCAACCCCGACACCCCCCGCCCCCCCGGGGCCGCCCCCGCGCACCGCCGTCGGCGCCCGGCGCGAGCCGCCCGGGCCACGCTCTGAACTTCACCCCGCTCCCCTCCCGCCCCCTCCCCCACCGCGCAACGACCCCGCTTCCCCCCTGCACACCTTCCCCGCGCTCCGCCCCGGCCCCCGCCCCCACTTCCTCCGTCGGCGCCGCGGCCCCCGCCGCCCCCCGCCGCGGGCCCCGTCCGCCCGCGACCCCCGCCCTCGCCGCAGCCCCCGCTCCACACAAAGCTCCGGACTCACCGCGCGGCCGGTCCCGGGAGCCGCCGCCGCCGCCCGCCCGGGGCCCCGGGCCGTGGAGCCGCCGCCGCCGCCGCCGCTACGGGCCCCGAGCCGCCATCCGGGCGCGCGCCCCTCGCGTCCCCGCCCCGGCGCCGGCTCTCCGCCCCCTTCCCCGAGCCGCTCGCCCCGCCCGGCCGGTGCCGCGGTGTCCGGGGCCGCGGGTGCCTCAGTCGCCGCCGCCGCCGCCGCCGCCGCCGCCGCCGCCGCCGCGATCCGGGACAACCAGGGCGGCGCGGAAGACCCGGACGCCGGACGCGCGGATCCGGACTCGGGCTGGTGCGCAGCCTTGGAGCGGCCGAGCGCCCGGGAAACCCGGAGTCCGGACGCGGGCGCCGGAGCCCAGGTCTTCGAACGCGCGGCTCCTGAGAGCTGAGAAAGCCGGAAAACCCGGCTGGCCGGTGGAAACGGAGATCAACTCGAAAAGCGGCTTGAGGCGGCTGAACCCGGCGCTCTGTCCTCGTGCAAGGAACGCCCACCGGATCGGTGTCTGGAGGTGAATTGCACCTTCCGTACAGACACCCACCGGTGCCGTGGATGTCCTTCCACCACGGGCAGCGGAAAGACCCCCGATGGAGTCTGAACATAAGCGTCCGCTGAGAACAGAGGGCACAGCTCATGCATTCATTTGGCCCCTTCGTTCCGCTAACCCTCTTATCATTTTTTATCCTTTGTTCTGCAGAGTTGTTTTTGAACCACTTCTTTTCCTCTACAAAGTACCATTTCAATTCTTCCGGCTCCCTTTGCACCTCGCCATATCACTGAATTTTATTGTTTTTTTTAATTATTATTATCTAAGTCTTATTCTGTCCTCCAACCCACAACTCTTTGGGTACCGATTGTAATTTTTTTTTATCTGACACAATCTCAGACTGCTCAGCACTCCCATCTCCTGCACAGTCTGTGATGAAGTGACCCCCCTCAAGAGTCGCTTGTAAAACATACTCTTCATGACCACCAAAGACTTCCATCCCCATCACACCAAACAAGCGTATCTTAACTCTCCAGGCTGCCTATTGCTTAACCTCTATCATGTCCTTCCTTTGTGTCCTTGGACCATTTTATTCAGCTGTTGCTTTCTTCCCTTACTCGAGGCATCCTTCAACAGGGCCATTCTGGACAGCGGAGTGACTTGGAGATAGAGTAAGTTATAGAAGCCCCTTTTACTCGAAATCTCCATCTCCACCTAAAGAAAAGGAAGATGAGCATTGACAGCGAAAGATGAACACAGCCTGTGTAGCCCAGGAAGAAGAGAACCCTTCTTTGGCCTAGTATTCATTCACACTGTTCTTGGCCAGTAAAGGACCAGAACTATCCTAGGTGACAGCAAGGTTCAGTCAGTGCTACGGGATCTTACAAGTGAGAATTTAGAGGCTGGAGAGATGACTTAGGGTTAAGCCTCTGTTTGGCAAGGTTCTTTTGGGATCCCAGATCCCACATGAAAACACCAGGTGGGATACAAGGCAGACATGGTTGGGCCCACACTTCCAGCTCTGGAGTGTGGAGCCTGGAAACCCCAGAGCAAAACAAAAAAAAAGGTAAAGCAATCCAGGATAATTGTTGAAGTCACCCTTCGGCCTCCATGGACACATATAGAGCACTCTGATACACATACGTGCATGTCAAAGAGAAGAAAAAAGCGAGTGAGGATTTAGCTACATATCAGAGGGAGAAGAGCAGGGGTTAGTGGATTTATCTGTGACTTGATTAAAAGTTACCCATTCCAGTAGTCAATTCCTGCTGGAAGATCATGGGTAGCAATGGGCCTAACACAGTGGAGGAAAACAGAAACATTTCTACATCAGATCTCAGCTTTCAGTAAAGAATGCTCTCAACCCTGGAAGACACACACACACACACACACACACACAAAATCAAAGTTTTTAAAAAAATAATCAAAAAGATATTTTAGAAAACAAAAATCACATGAAGTTATAACCTCAGCACTCAGGAGCCTGAGACTAGGGATCTAGAGTTCAAGGACGGCCTGAGGGGGGAAAATGTCCTCGAACAAAAGAATTAAAGAACTTTTGGGCCGAGGACACGACTCAGGGATTAAAGCCTTTGCCTCACAAGCAAATGGACCTGAGTTCAGATCCCAGAGTCCATGTAAAAAGAAAACAAAACAAAACAGGCAGAAATGGCAATGGGCTGCACTTCCAGTCCTGAAAAGATGGAGCCTGGGAAATCCCAGAGCAAATCAAAAAAGCAGTAGAGCAACACAGGATAGTTCCCAAAGTAACCCTTGGGCCCTCACAGGCACACACAATGCCCTCTGATACACACACACACACACACACACACACACACCACATGTAAAAAAAAAATTGCACAAGTCTTACAGGCTCTAAGCTAGTATCTATAGATATTATCTATGGATGCATTTGTACTTCAACAGATAGACGGCTATCTGGCCTTTTACAGAAAAAGCTTGCTGACTCCTGCTCCAGACGAGTCTCTGTGCTGTTCAGTTCAGAAGTCACTAGCCACATGTGGCTATGTGAACACTTAAGATATGTAAGATAGTGTCTGAAGAACTGAATCTTTGATATTTAATTCAAATTCAAACCACATGTGGCGAGTGGCTGTCAAATTAGTATAACTCTAGACCCCTTTAAGGCTCATGTGTTGACGATCTCACTTCCCTCTTGTGATACCCCTAAGGATTTAGGGGGGCACCCTTTCCCCTGGATTTTCCTGACTCTAAGCTAAGGTTTTTTGTTTTTTTGATTGGTATGCCATCCTCACAGTGAAATACAGTATGTGATCACTTTACAGGAGTCAAGACACGGTGGATTCATACACATAAATGCACAGACATTTACGTAAGTTCTGCATGACAGAGGATGCACTGTGACTGTATTCTTTCTTCTCTGCATGAGAGAAGTAGAAAAGCTCTTCATAAGATGGATCCCTTGTTGTGGCTGGAGCCTGTGAAGTGGATCACCTTCCTCCAAACACATTCACAGAAGCTGATGTTAACAGCAGATGTGCACTTGTTTGAATCTCAAGGAAAGAAAAAAAATCCATTATCGCTGGACTGCCTTTCCTCTTCCAGGCCTAACAAACTGAAGTTTGTTAAACAAACTTTTCTGTAGTTTAACAGAGGCTTCCCTTTTACTGGACTCTTTTTTTTTTTTTTTTGCTAGCAAACAGAACAACCCCATACTGCCCACTCTTGACTAGAACTTCTGGCAAAGACATTAAACAATTTTAAATTTACAAAATTGAAAGTCCATTGCATAAATAGGCTTCAGCAGAGAAAGCAGTTAAAATGGAAAGGGATTGTTACAACTCACAAGGGTCCATAATTTACAATTTTTGCATAAGTACTCTTTAAAATTTTCACACCTACATCCTAGCAGGGAAAGAGTGGGTTTCCATCAATTTCCAACTTAAAAAGTTGGAACACCTAGTTCTCATTCTCTAGATTAGCTATAAGACACCCCAAATCACAAAACCCTCATTCCAAATACAAGGGTGCATAATCCCCGACCAGTCTCCATACATACAAATTTCACAAATACCCTATTGGGAGCTTACCTATTAAAGTGAATTTAGTCCTATCTAGAAAAACAAAAAGGGAAAGAAAATCCTTTAATATACAAATTTTGAGGTGGAGAGATGGCTCAGGGTTAAGACTGCGCCTTGAGTTCAAATTCCAGGTGCCCGTTAAAAAGGCCAGTGGAAACCATGGCCTATATTTCCAGCCTGGTGGGCAGAGCCTGAGAAATCCCAGTGTGAAACAAAAAGAAGGTAGAATCAATCCAGGATTATTCCCAAACTCAACTTTGGTCTCTACAGGGACACACAGTGCCCTCGGACACACACACACACACACACGTTTAAAAAAAACAAAACAAAACACAAATTTCATTCAGTCATCAAAGGCCACAAACATTGAGACTGCAATAGAAAACCAACTTAGAAACTTGAAATTTACTCAGACCAAACTGCCCCAGAGTTAGAGGGTCAGAACTAAGTGCTATAAAGCACTAGCGGGCTATTCTTGGGAGAGTATGTGCTTAGTGCTAAGACTTTCCAGTAGATTTTAAATTGTGCTATTCATCACTGAGCAACTGAAGGCCATCTACCCGCAAGTTCTCCCACACTTCCTCCCTGGTGTCTCAGCAAATAAAAGAGAGACCTTATACTACCACTTCCATGAGAGCTGAAGACAGACGTTCACAGTCTAGCTATGAAAAGGAGGTTTCCAAGATACTCTGCCATTTATCCGTATGGCTCCTGCTGCATTTTTGGATGCTGAGGTAGGTTCCTATAAACTTGCAGAGGTGTGGCTGCATAACTTGATCTGTTGAAGCTCCTTTTTTTTTTTTTTTAAATGTACACATAAATTATCTAGGTTAAAAAAAAATTCAACCCAGAGGCCTGTGTGCGGGCCGTCTTCAAAGAAAAGGCAGAGACACTTTCTCCCTCATCTCTTTACCACCTCCCGCCTTTCAGGTTTATTTTGGTATTAAGAGAGCCAGACAGAGTACTGCAGCAGAGAATTCAAGGTGCTTCTGTTTGGTAAACTATTAACTGCACAATGAACCTAGTAATCCCTTTATTGATAGTTGGGTTTGCAAGAGGGCAGAAAGACATTTTTCCCTCTTGAGGAAGTACCATTCACTGTTTTTCCACTTTCTCCATAGAGCTTGAAGAGGAAAAGATAGAGATCTACATGTTTGTATCACAGGAACATGAATTCACTGGTTTTCCCTGGGAATCCAGAGTGGTCAAGCTCTGTAGAACCAATGCTATGCAACGAGCAGGGTTCACAGTTGAGTGAACATCAATGTGTAATGAGTGAAAGCATTTCGATGCAAATAAATGCTGAATATGAAGGATTAAAGAAAGGGGAAATTAATCTTTTTCAAAACACAGGGCACTTTTTCCCCCTCCTACTCACTCTCACTTTCTTTAAGTTATGAACATACCGCAGAGCGAGTCCAACATCCCCAGGGTGGTGGTGAGAACACTCAGTGAAGATAGTGAATTTCCTCAGGATGCAACTGAGATTCTGACAGCTCTTCGGAACAGTCTCAGAAACAAAGTGCTTCCCGAAAGGACCAGTAAACACCTCGCTTCAAACTACTTTCCTGTTGGAGTGCAGGTGTTAAGGTCTGGTTTTAGTATTTGGGTTGTTTAGTTAGTATTTTGTCAAATGATGCTTTTGTAATAACAAAATAAATAGGGTGGTTCAGACTGCCTTAGCAGGTGACTCGGTCTCTTCCTAATGTGATCCTTCCATGTCCCGGCCTCTAAAACTAAAAAATAAAATGGAAGCATTTCTTCAATCCATCCTCTCCAAAAAAAGTAATGTGCTAATAATAATAATGGTAATTTAGTTTTTCATTTCAAGAAACACTGGATTAGGGGCTGGAGAGGTGGCTCAGGGGTTAAGCCTCTGCCTTGCAGGCGGAAGGTCCTGAGTTCGGATCCCAGATCCCACGTATAGACGCCAGGCGGAAGCGGGGGCGGCCTGCGCTTCTGGTCCTGGTAGGGCGGAGCCTGTGAATCCCGGGGCAGAAGGAGGTGGAGGCGTCCATGGTGGTTCGCGAATTCGTCCGTGGTTCTACACATACACAGACACACGCACACACAGATACACACACACGCGCGCGCGCACATACACACGCACATACACACAGTTGAATAAATAATAATAATAAAAAAAAATTAAAAAAAAAAAAAAAAAAGAAACACTGGATTAGAAGCTGGACATGGTGGTCACACGTGCAACACGTGGGAGGCCTAAGGAGGAGCACACAGTGAACCTCGGGCCAACGCAGGCTGGGCAATGCCAGACCAGGCTAGAACAGAGTGTGAAACCGATGTCAAAATATCAGAAGCGGAAAATTCATTCAACATTTTTGTTTCATCAAAAGTTTAGGTTAAACGCTGGATTCCTCAAACATCCAAATACTCTACCAGATTGTTTACTTGGAGAAGAAACTTTAAATCCAGGGAATCCCTTATAAAATCATCAACTAAGATTTTTCAAACTACAAATATAAATCTCATTGAGGAAATTAATTTCCCATTATGTCTTTCTCTTCTGAACACCATCTTGAGAAAAATATGAAAGACCTAGAATTTTTTTTTCAAATAAGTTTTTATAAATAACATATTCAAAGATTTTTATCTATTTTTATAAAGAATCCTATCCTTTAAGAAAAATATACAGATTTGGTAACAGTTTCAGTTCTGAGAGATTCAAGCTTGGTGCCAAGCCTTGAGATTTCTACTGCTTCCATTCCGAAGAACCAGCAGACGGCAATTTCAGTACACAAGACTCCACTACAGCTTATAGTTCCTTTTTTCCTGGGTCAGACGGCTTTATTCTGCTTCATTAACCCCTTCTTTGCTCCTTGATGGATCTTGGAATCCAGTTTCCCTGTGAGGGAGAAAAAGAAGTCTCATTATTTATTTTTTATATTTGCAATGCAAATTTTTCGTGGCCTCCTAGGTCTTCTGGCTACTGTGTTCCTGTCACATTCAATTATCTTGATTCAGGACTCAAACAGTAAACCGCAGAGTTTCATTAAGAATACGAAAACAGTAGGAATGCTGTATAGAGCCACCAAGATACAGACAGACACACAGACAGACAGACAGACACACACACACACACACACACACACACACACACACACACACACACTATTCTTCTAAAGAATCTAAGTAGTTAATATTTCTAATTTTGTAGCTCCTACAAGGGAAACCTGCTTTTCAAAGTATCTGATGCTAAAACAATTTGTTTTAAGAATACAGACATGTAAATAGAGCATGATCACAGTAATAATAGAACATGGACTCCACACAATAGGAAACCCATTCTACTGACCTGCTAACTAGCTGAACATAATGCACGAACCACTCTCACAGTGGGAAAAGCAGTTCAATTCACCCTTTGCTGCCTCATACTTAATAGGGGAGTGATCCCAAACAGTGGAGCAGAGCCGCAGAAGTGCTTTGCTGACAAAGGCTCCTATCACCAGCTAAGCAGAATAGAGGCTATCCACTGTATGACTCTTCCAAGTGTTAACCTTGGAAAACAAGCAACTTCAGCAGGGTGCAGTGGCTTATGCCTGGAAGCCCAGTCCTCAGGAAGCAGGGGCAGGACAACCACTTGAGACTGGCCCAGTCCACACTGGGAGTTCTGGGCCAGTCAAGGCTACTTAGCAAACCCGTGTCAAAACAAAACAGGACAAAACAAAACAAATGCATAAAACTAACAACTTTCACATCCCAAGTGTTCTAAATGAAAAGTATTTTACTGATGTGGTCTCTGAACTGACTATTTGGATCTACCAGGCTACAGTTTGGTTCAGTGATAGCAGCTTTAGAAATCATTTATTTCAGAAGAAGAATCTCAAAAAGATTCTTGCTGTCTGATCTGAGTTTGAAAATTTTTTTTTCACAAAAGGCCTCCAGTGTCTGTTGAAGTGTTGGTTAAAATCAGAAAATAGTTCATTGTTTTAGTACTAAAAAAATAAAACAAAGAGCTTTGGTTATAGATAGTACAAAGCAGCCAGGCACACTGTGGGCACACCACCCATGCCCACTGCCAACACATATTGTCATTTTCACTTGTTGTGCAATCAGGTGTAACTAAAAGAGCAAGGAGCTCGAAGCTAGTTAATACCTGTATGAACTGGGCAAGTCATTCAACCTCTCCGGATTTTAATGGTCTCATTTGTCCAATTAAGATAAGAATACAGTCCTGGGCTGGTGAGAAGCTCAGCAGGAAAAGCTGCCTGCGGGCAAATCTAGTGACCCCGAAGACCACGAGGTGGAAAGGGAGAGCCCAAGTTGGCTTCTAACCTCAGATGTGCGCTGTGCAGCACGTGTGTGTCTGGCCTTCCCTGTCTCCTCCCAGACTCTGGCAGAAAACAACTTCATCCTCCTAACAAATTTCCTGGTTTTCCGAAGGCCAAATTTTTCAAGGGTTGTACCTGCTTCCAGAAAACCATTGTACCTTTCTCTGGCTACTCAGCTCAAGTGTGATGATCCCCACACCATTGATTTAACTTGAGCTTTAGAATTTGGGCATTTGCAGGGATTTAGGACTTGCCTTCCATGGGCTGCCAGCTAGAAGTCTGAACATGTGCCAGCAAACTGGCAAAGAGCCCTATTACTGGGCAAACTTTTCTTTGTATTCTAACATTACCAGTTTGTCAAATGGTAGGTGCCCCATAAACGCTACTATCAGGTAAATTAAACAGGCACTAGAGATAGGATCAATTCAAGGCCAGACTCAGTTACGAACAAAATTTGAGGCCAGCCTGGGTTATAAGAGACACTGTCTTACACATACACACACACACACACACACACACAAACACAAAAAGACAGACATTTCAATGTCTAAATCCCCTATAAAACAGAGACTACTAAGTAACCACAGTTAGTAGATATCAGATAAGTAAATCAGAAAAGGTATTGAGGCACAAATAAGTGTTAAGACTAATTTGTATTTTTAGGTCAAGCTTGGATGAACTTAAAAATCCAGCTAAATCACCTTGTGAATAAGTTATCACTTAGGCTTATTTTTTTTTAATTTTTTTATTATTATTTATTCAATTGTGCATGTGAGGTCTATGTATGTGCACGCGCACGCGCGTGTGTGTGTATGTGTGTGTGTAGAACCACGGATGAATTTGTGAACCACCATGGACGCCTCCACCTCCTTCTGCCCCGGGACTCACAGGCTCCGCCCTACCAGGACCAGAAGCGCAGGCCGCCCCCGCTTCCGTCCGGCGTCTATATGTGGGATCTGGGATCCGAACTCAGGACCTTCTGCCTGCAAGGCAGAGGCTTAACCCCTGAGCCACCTCTCCAGCCCCATTAGGCTTATTCTTGAGACTAATGATAGCCATAGAACTTTGACGATGTTATTTATTCACTCTTATCCCAATATTTTCAACTGTAAGAGGAGAAAGGACTACATACTACAAAAAGGCCTCTTCCAGCTCCATGATATTATGACCTGAAAATCAACTAAATTAATCTTATAAAATAAAAAAAGCATGAAAGCCAAACAGACATGCATAAAATACTTTTCAAATACTGATGTATTATAGCCCAGCATGTGGGAGGGTGGGGCAGGACCATGAGTACTGCATAGTAAGTCTGAAAACTGCCTGGATTACATAGTGAGACTCAAGAAGCTACCTCCAAAAGCCAAAACTCTAACTCCTATACACCTACTTCATGTAACTGTAAAATCTCTGTCTATGAGAAGGACCGCTTCAACCACAAATGTTACCTGTGTCCCCTATGTAAAATGGCAAGGTGTATGCGTACATATCTTACATCTGTTTCCAGTCAGTCAGAGTGACTGTTAAAAGCAACTGTTAAGGGCCAAGGCACTTGGTTTCTTATGAAGAGGTAGACAAACTATCTGGAGTGTGGTGTTTAAAGATTCAGGATCTAAACAGGCAGTCAGAGTTCACACCTGGAATTCCTTGCACCTGAGAGGTACAGGCAGGAATTCAAGGTCATTTTCTGCTACTAGTGAATTTGAGGTCTGCCTGGATTACGAGACACTGTCACAAATAAACAACACTATAAACCAATATGATGAACTCCAGTAACGTATATTTTGTGTAGAATAATAATAATGTTTAGTTTCTGTATTTCCCGGATATTTTAAAATAACACCTAAGGCATTTCAGTTTGCCCTACCGTCAATCATACCTACGGGAGAAAAACTGGCAGGTGTCTCGGTGCTCACCTGTAGTCCCACTGGGAAGCTGAGGCAGGAAGACCACCTGAGTTCTCTAAGAGTATGGGGTACATGGTAAGTCAAGGCCAGCCTGGGCTACACTTCAAACTCTCTCAAAACAAATCAGGGAAAAAATTATTTGTCATCAATTCACACAACTCTCACAGGAATTTTAGTGCATTTTACACAAGACATTTTTTGTTGTTGTTTGTTTTTGTAGATAGAATCTCAGGAATCTGGCCTTGAACTTGCTTGTAGCTGAAGCTGGTCTTGAACTTCCTTCTCTTTTTTAATATTTTATTTATTTAAGAGAGAGATAGGGAGAGGGAGAGAGAGGGGGAGAGGGAGAGAGCGAGAAGGAGAGGGGGAGAGAGGGGAAGAGAGAGAGAGGGAGAGAGCGAGAAGGAGAGGGGGAGAGAGGGGAAGAGAGGGAGAGAGAAAGAGAGGGAAGAGGGGGAGAGAGAGGGAGAGGGAGGGAGAGGGAGGGAGAGGGAGAGGGAGGAAGAAAAAGGGACAGAGAGGGAGAAAGAAAGAGAGAGAGGGAGAAAGAAAGAGAGAGAGGGAAAGGGGAGAGAGAGAGGGAGAGAGAGGGAGAGGGAGGAAGAGGGAGAGGGAGGGAGAGAGAAAGAGAGGGAGGGAGAGAAAGGGAGAGAGAGGGAGAGGGAGGGAGAGACAGGGAGAGAGAGGGAGAAGGAGGGAGGGAAAGGGAGAGAGAGAGAGAGAGAGAGAGAGGGAGAGGAGGGAGGGAGGGAGAGGGAGGGAGGGAGAGCGCCCATGTACCATGTGGACTTCCAGGGATGTTAATACAGGTTGCCAGGTTCTGAGTAGTCACATTTACTCGCTGGCTTCCAGAACTTTCTTCACACAGCCCAGGAAGGTCTCTAACTCTTTATGCAGCTGGGAGATGACCTTTAACTCTTAAATTCTACCTCCCCAGCACTGGGATTACACGAGTGTAGCATCCACTATGCCTAGCTAACGAGTAGCATTTTTGGTTGTTAATTTGGTTAATTGTTTTTAAATATTTTTATTTATTTTGTGTGTGTGTGTGTGTGTGTGTGTGTGTGTGTGTGTGTGTGTGTGTCAGAGGGCACTATGTGTCACTATAGACTCCCAAGAGTGACTTCAGGAATTATCCTTGATTGCTTCTATCTCCTTCTTGCTTCATTCTGGAATTTCCCAGGCTCTACCCACCAGGGCGGAAAGTACAGGCTGCCACCATTTCTGCCTGGAATTTTTTATGTGGGACCTGGGATTCGAACTCAGACCTTCTGCTTGCGAGACAATCTTAACCTCTGAGCCATCTCTTCAGCGAAACAGGTTGTCATTATACAACACAGCATGGTCACAAACTTATGATCCTCCTGTCTCAGACTCCCAAATGCTGATTATAGTAAAGATGCTTAGTTCACTGACAGGCAACATTTTAATGTAAAATGGGTCTAAATAGAAATTTACAGTAATTCACTGTCAATCAAGATTCACTTTGGAAAAACTGTATCTAACTATTATTACATTAAAGCTATTGATAAAATTATGTTACTTTTCCAACATGAAAAGCAACATAGAAGACAGTTAAAGATCATTTTATTTTTTAAATTTAGGTAGGTGAGATGCAAGAGAAAGGGTAGATCATAAAAAATTATGACTTACAGATTTTTGGATTTCCTTTGATAGGAAACTTCACAACCATTTCCTGGGGATTTTTGCAGATGAAAACAAATGGAGAATCAGATTCTTGACTCATGTCTGGAAACTGAAAGAGAAAAATGAAAAGATCAGGCTAGTTGGGACAAATGTGCTATCTTGAAGAGTTGAAGGAATTCATGTCGGAATCCTTCTCAACACTGTCATGTCAGTACCTCCCAGTTGACAGAGAAGACTGAGCTTACCAAGCAAGAACAAAATTCCTCTCCATAGACCTTAGCACAGTATCATACAGTTTATTGCTATCTTCCTACAGTGGAACCATGTCATAAACAAAGGATGCCTGACATTCTTCCAAGAGAATCAGAGTTGACCTTTCTTTTAACACAGGCAACAGAGAAATGGGAACGTCTAACGTCTTCAGACACACTGGGTAATCCCCTATGTTTAACTCAAGCAAACCACTAATGGAAGACTTAAGGAAAATAAAACATTTGTGGAAATTCTTTTAGAAACAGCACACACAACTCTTTTCTCACTAAAGGGAAGGAAGATGATTCATTCTGAAAGGTATGAACATGCAAAAGCTGCTTGACTGGCTACATTCCAGCCATACTTAGGGTGAAAGGTAGAACAATACTGAAAAAACTTTTAGAAGCCTCCTTTAGATCTCTTATCAAGAAACAAGTCGTCCTGAATACTTAAGACTTTTATTCTTTCTATTAAAAAAAACAGACACAGAGCCTAATTACATTATGCTGGCTGTGTAATCACAACTTAAGAACCAACTGCAGGCGGCAGACAATGTTCTCTAGCAATGTCCAAGTGACCTGGTATTTCCTTACTGCTTATCTTGGGAAGTCTTGTTTGATAAATATAGCCAATAGGCATCTGGGTCACACATAATTATCAGAGAAATTCTTTTCCTAGTAACTACTATCCAGGGTATAAAGGTACTTTCTATTCTTGTTCATCCCTTAAGATCTACTTTTTAAAAGATCTAAGGCCTTGGTGGCACCGTCATACACGCCTATAATCTCAGGAGAAGGAGTTCAAGGCTAATCTTGGTTACCAAACCCAACCCAAATCAAACCAAACAAAAGACTAAGGACTCACATTAGGGTTAAAGGATTCAAAATTTTGTTTTAATTTAAATTTGTCTATAACCATTGAAAGCATAAACTGCTAAATTTCTTTATTGTCCACACTATCCAAGGAGTTCAGTACTGCTGTGGGGACAAGGGATCTCTGGAAGCTCTTTTTGCTACCCACATAATGGCCTTCAGTGTGAGAAAGGTGTAGCATGTAATTTGATAAAAAATAAACATTATTAGGTATCAGCCACAACTGCCATATTCACAGGCCAGGTGAAAATATTCACAGTAGAGGAACTGGGAAGATGGTTCATTGAGTAAAATGCTTGCTATTCAGGCCTGGGGACCTGAGTTCAGATCTCTAGCATCCATGTGAAAAGCCATCTGTAACTCCAGTGCTGAGCAAGCAGAGACAGGGGTGGGCAGATCCTTGGGCCTCACAGGTTGGTTAGCCTTTCAAATCCATGAGCTCTGTGGTTGGTGATGCTCTATCCCCAAAAGTAAGGTGGAGACACTTGACAGCAATCTGTAACCTCCATAACACACACACACACACACATAAACATGATTTATAATACCTGCCATCCCTGTCTTTATTAAGTCTGGTTTTTTTTTTTTAATTTTTACTTTATTTGTGTGTGTGTGTGTGTGTGTGTGTGTGTGTGTGTGTGTGTGTGTGTCAGAGGGCACTGTGTGTCCCTGTGGAGGACCAAGGGTGACTTTGGGAATCATCCTGGATTGCTTCTACCTCCTTTTTGCTTTGCTCTGGGATTTCCCAGGCTTCACTTTACAGAAATCACACACAGATACAGATACACAGACACACAGACACAAAGTAAATGAAAAAGAAAAACAAACAAATAAGCAAAATGTAGAATATACATTCAGTGGAATATTTTTAGCCCGAAAAACTCAAATTCTGAAACGTACCACAACCTGAATGAGCCATGAATGCATTATGACAAGTGAAATCTGCACGATATAAAAGGGCAAATTCTGTGGTTCTATTTATCTAGTTTAGAGAAAAATGGTATGGTAAAGGTCACTGATTAAGACATAATACACAGGTTGGAGAATGTGAGAAAATCCCAGCAACCATCTAAATTGGTGAAAGATTTTTCATGGGCAGATGGGAAGCTCAGTGAGTGGGTAGAGGCACCTATGTACAAGTTTGCTGGCTTGAGTTTACTATCTGGAGCCCCCCATAAGGAGGAGAGAAACTATTTCCATAAATTGTGTCATGGAGCACATTTGCCTGTTCATGTGCTCTTTCTCCCTCTTCTCCCCGCCCCTCTGGAAATAAACAAATTATTAAGGGAAAAAAGACTCTTCTAGTCGGCTCTGTTCTGCTAGTCTCCAATGACTTCCACCCCTGGTTTCCAGTCTGAAGGACAGTGAGGTGAGCCACACCTTTTTTCGTGCCTCTTAACTTTCACAGTTGTCTAACACAACAGGCAATTAACTCCCAAACAGTCATTTCTTCTCAAGGGAATCTGTTCACTAGTCATTTAGAAAACATTTCTTCTGCCATTTTCATAACGGGGAAAGAAAAAGGATTAGTATTTTTTGGTCCAACACTGCAAACTTTCAATTAGCTCTTATATTAAAGTGATCAATAATTCCTTAACTATGTCATTCTTCAAAACAA
Source organism: Typhlomys cinereus (assembly GCA_023101885.1). Taxonomy (NCBI): domain Eukaryota; kingdom Metazoa; phylum Chordata; class Mammalia; order Rodentia; family Platacanthomyidae; genus Typhlomys; species Typhlomys cinereus. The sequence continues at coordinate 1,824,663 of JALPQD010000337.1, forward strand.
ATCCCCAAATGGTTTATAATTATTTTTGGGAGAGGGGAACTGATTGAGAGCCTTACACATGTTAAGCCAAAGCACTGCCACAAAACTGCAGCTCTAGCCCATGATGCACATCTTTTCCTTGTCTTCAGGAGATTAACAGCTAAAGCAAATAGCTTATAGACAATTCTTGACAAAGAATATATATTAGGTTTTCTGGGCTTCAACATCAGGGAACTAGACAGGATGTGAGATTAGGCTCTGGAATCCAGTTAGCTGAAGAGTGATTCTAAGACCGAGGTGCTAATACCCAGAAAGACAGAAGGAAATGGGTCTGAGGAAGAGAGGCCGCAGCACAACAGATCCAAAGCTGTAAGTCCTGAAGCAACTCTATTCTCCTCTACATTTCCCTTCAAAGTAACTTGACAAGTCATATGTGGTGTGATACTCTTGATGCTGAAACAAGAATCACAAGTTTAAGGCTACTGGGTTACATAGTGAGACCCTGTCTGAAAAACAAAACAAAACAATGCTATTTTTAAAGAAAAGAAAGGTAACCCAAAGTGTTCATATGAAAACTGGACTCTCAGACTCCACTGAACTGGAAGATTAAGGTTTTTTCACAACAGGGAGACATATTGACCATGATACTTTGGCCTCATAATGTCTGTATATTTGACTAAGGCAGAACAAAGGTATCCACTGTTCCAAAACAGGATAGGTGAACTCTTGTATGTCGGAACCTAACAAGTTACACAGCCAGTTTCAAAGTTCAGCTCAGTACTAGAGGTGGTCCATAAATGCACTAAGCAGAAAGAAAGCGGCCAAGAAATATGTAGATTCACGAATCCATAGCCAGCAGTGGAAACAATGCGGCTGAAACCGATAGGCAAAGTCTTCTGGTCATCTTACTGTCTACAGACCAGGCAGGCTTCCAGTCTGGGATCGTTCTATCTCAGTCTCCTGAGAGGCGGTACAAGTGTGTTCCATCTTCTTCACAGTAAAATTTCCTCTCTGATTTTCTGTGCTCTTTGAGGCTAGCCTGGGCTATATGAAATGCTCCCTTAAAAAAAAAAAAAAATGGAGCTGGAGAGATAGTTCAGGGGTTAAGACTCTGCCTCGCAAGCAGAAGGTCCTGAGTTTGGATGCCAGGCCCCATGTAAAAATGCCAGGTGGAAAGGGCAGTGGCTTGCACTTCTGGCCCTGGTGGGCGGAGCCTGGGAAATCCGAGAATCAAGCAAGAAGAAGGTAGAAGCAATCCAGAATGATTTCCAAAGTCACCCTTGGTCCTCCACAGAGACATACAATGTCTCTGTCTCTCACAGACACACACACACACATGCGCGCGCGTGCCACGCACGCACACACCACAGATGCTAAATAAATAAAGTTTAAAAAAAAATCCTGAGGAAATGAAATGAAATGTTGTTAAAGTACTGGATCCTTAATTTTTTAAAATATGTTTTTGAGTGTGTTATGTTCACGTGTGTATGTGGGTAAGTGTGCATATGTGTTATAGCGGGCCAAGTATGGGGTTGGGAAGCTTCCTTGATTGCTGTCTTACTTGTTTATTGAGGGTGGATCTTTCAACTGAGGCCACAGCTCACCTATGCAACCAGCTTTGCTAGTCATGTTGTTCCAAGAGATTCCCTTTCTTCACTTTCTGGGCTGGAATTACAGGTGGTCATGACATCCACCCGGCATGTCCTTGGGTTTTGGGGATTCATTCTTCATGCTTATACTGCTAATGTTTTAATTATCTACCTTCCCAGCCCAGAATCCTATTCTAAATTTCAGTGCCTGTCATATAACAAACACTTTTCTGCTAAGCCCTGATTTACCTAGTGGAAAAATTAAGGTACTTGTAACATGATTGAGTCTGTCATCATCAAGCCTATTGCACACACTCCTCTGTCTGACTCCACTGGCATTGTCTTGAAACAGACCTTTTTACAGCTCTGCCCTGGGCTACAACAGCTTTCTCACCAGTTTTCCCACCTTCGGAATCCCTCTAATCATGAGTTTTCCTCAGGGGAAGTGCATATCATGTTATTGCTTCATAAAACCTTTTGAAACACTCCTCCCCATTTCCCAAAGACTATGGAGAGAGGTCTGACCTCTGCAACCTGTCAGTCAAGCTATCAACGATCTAACCACAGCCCAGCTTTCATGCTTGTGGGCTGCGTGTCCTCCACGCACATGCTTTTTTTTTTTTTTCAACAGATTGGCTTGCCATCATTACCCATAAGGTTCTCCTTTCCCATTTGTGCCTTTTCTTGCTACTACTTTACCTTGGAATATGCTTTTCTACCATCTAAGGAAGAATATTTGAACAGCAAAGTCTCCACTTTATCATTCGTTGACCAATATTATACAAGGTACTTTAACTCTAAGCTTAAGTTCTCTCATCTTGAAAAGATAGATAATGCTACGTTGCTCGGAATTATTGAAAGGTTTAGAAAATCCGTAGTGAGTATAGCAGACAGTATGTGACAAGTGAGACAGTGTTCGCTGTTATTCTCCAAAGGCATCTTTTCATAGTCTTTTGACTTTGTATTACATCTCCTCCATCTAGAAATGATCAATTCCTCCTTCAAGTCCTAAGAGGTTCTCACCTCCTCTGTGTCTCTGAATTTTAGAGACAGGGTCTCACTATGCAGCCCAGGCTTTGAACTTGTAGCCTCGCAATCCTTCTGTCTCAGCCTCTGAGGACTGGGAATACTAGCACACACCACTGCTCTCTGCTTCCCTCAATATTTTAAGAGAAAATTTAGGAACTTTGCATCTTTAAGTTCAGGCGAGGTTTAAGTTGAGCATTACTTCCTTCATTTTCAAATTTCTTACTTCTCGGTTTCACAGATCATCCACCAGTGGTAGAAACCAATGATTTCCACACATGAGGCGACACCTGAAGACTTCCTGATGATCTCCATTGTTTAGACATAATATAACGTAACCTCCCTTCTCTCCTGGACGACTACAAGTCTGTCAATGTGGACAGAGGAACCCAGCAGAAGTGCTTCAACGTAATTCCTTGAAGATAGGGATTCTAGTATCGGAAAAGCCAAAGCATCACATAGACGACAGTAAGAAAGTGGGCAGAAGAGGAACAGATTCCATTCGGAAGAAGCAGAATAATCAATGACCTTGGAAATTACAGACAAATCTGGGTTTCTTTTGAAGGCAGGGATAAAAATAGCTCTAATGCTATATAGACATGGAAAAACAAAAGTCACCAACTCAACTTTTTGTTTGAAAACTTGTTAGGTCTAGAGAACTGTTCACAGCCACAGCTGCTAATGGTTATGGATTTGGCAATCAAAATGCCTTTGTTTAAAAAAAAAAAAAGTTTGAAGTGCAGTGTGACGGAGGTTACAGACCACAGCCTCGATGCAGGGCCGCAGTCAACATCCTCCCTCCCACTTTGGAGCGCATCCATTTGCTGCTGGCAGACAGCACGGCTTCCTTCCAGGGGAATACAGGAGACTTCACCGAGACGGCTCTCACCTGCCTCTCTGCCCCGAGTCCAGCCTACAGCCTCTTCTGTGTCATCCTTCCTGGCCCCCTACCATTCATTATTCATTACTCAGGAGGGCCGAGGATCTAGTGGGATTTCTTTTTCTTTTTCTTTTTTAAGCACAAATTAGTTGGCCAAATTGGTCTTAAAAGATAAAAGACAGATGAGTTCTTAAGCCTGTTAAGCACTTATTTTTTAGAAGCCACTTACAATATATTACTTCATTTTAAAACTTTTAGAAACCATGTATTTTTTTGTTCTTATTGTTTTCTGGAGAACTAAATGATCACACCATGCCAAAAATAGTGAGGGCTTAGTATATTTTAATTTATCAAAGGCAGGCCAAGAATGTGAGGTCAGAAATAAATTACTGAGTTTCTTTGGGGAAGGAAAACACTAGCAACAGAACACAGAAGAAAAATGAGGTCCAAGTCACACAGGAAGTTAGATCCCAAAGGTTTTCAAGGAAAATGTGACTCAGCTGGGTGGTAAGAAATAGATGTTGGATGTTGAAGAAAGACACAAGCCAAGAAACTGTTTCCTGGGTTGGTGAGACAGCTCAGCAGGCAAGGCACCACTTATAAACCAGGTGATGGGAGTGTGAGGCCCAGAAGCCTCCCCCTTCCCCCTCTCACACACACATACACACACAATTTAAAAATATCTTTTAAAAAGAAACTGTTTCCTGGATAGATCTTGCTTAGTAAGCTGAAGAGGATAAAGGAAAGCCAAACACGGGTACACCCTTAACTGCTAAGACACCCATTTATATATACAAATAGGTAATATATGTATGTGTGGTTTTCCTCAGAATGTTTGGGGAATATGATTGTTAGCATTAAATGTCAGTCTGGCACCTAGGAGGAAGCTTCCATGCCAGGCTGAGAGGGGGTCTCTAGATCACGGCGGGCCTCGGGGCCTAAGTGACAAGAGACTATCTTCGCTGCACTGCAGTATGTGAAGACTCAGTCCCACAGTAGGTGGATCGTTCTCTAGGTGGGCAGTCTAGCTCAGTATAAAGACAAGGGCATCAAGCAAACAAGCGTCCTCTGCTCTGGAACGGAAGTGGTACGGTAGCTCCCTCCAACTCCTGCTGCTGCGACTTTCCTGAAGAGATGGAACGCAACTGCCATGAGCCAGCAAACCGCTTTCTCCCCTAAAACTGCTTGGGTCAGGCGCTTTGTTACAGCAACGAGTAATGAAACAGAAACAGGGAGTCCAGGGCAGTAACCCAGTGACAGAACACTTGCTAAGCATGCTCAAGTTGCTAGCACTGCCTAGGTGGGGGGAGGTAAGGTTAAGAACACTTTGAGCTATTAGCTAGTTCTTAAGAGAGCCATATAATACATACTAGCACATTAAGGGGTCTGAGAAATTCTGTGGCAACAAATTTGTTTAACCTATAGATATTTTCCAGATGTATGTATGTATGTATGTATGTATGTATGTATGTACCTACCTACCTACCTACCTACCTACCTACCTACCTACCTACTTACCTACCTACCTACCTATCTACCTATCTATCCATATTTCAAAAATTACCTGTGCATGGAAGAGTTCGGGGGAAACCTGGCACAGGTTTCTAAGTTATCAACTCGTTTACTTAAAGGGAAGAACGAGGCTGGAAGCAATGGGGTGTCTGTTTAGCATGAGCAAGATTCAAGCCAGGGCAGCACAAAACAAACGACCTGAATGAAACTGGTAGAAGTGCATACTTCTACGTACACAGGTACATGATTATAAAAATTGGGTAGGTTAGACATTTTCTAACAGGCATTAAATTCTAAAGATAATACTTCTTTTGGTTTTGTTACTCATGCCCTTACTTATGCCCATGTTAGGCAAGCACTCTACCATCAAGCTGTACCCCCAGTTCCTGAAGTTACAACTGGGGTTAGTAATTTAAACTATCCACTGAACACACACACACACACACACACACACACACACACACACACACACACATCCCTACCTGCTCTTTCTCTCTTTCAAATAAAATATTTTATCTATCTATCTATCTATCTATCTATCTATCTATCTATCTATCTATCTATCTATCTTGCATGTGTGTGTGTGTGTCAGAGGGCACTGTGTGTGCCTGTGGAGGTCCAAAGGTGACTTCAGGAATCACCCTGGATTGCTTCTACCTCTTATCAAATAAAGCATTTTAAAAAACAACTCTGTTCTCTTTTCTCCGACTCTAAGTTCTCCAGTCTTCCCACCCATCCCTTTCTCTCTTCCTTCCATCATGTGGGTTCTAGGGATCAAACTCAGTTTGTCAAGTTGGTGGCAATTTTTTTTTTTCTGTGTGTACAGAAAGCACTGTGTGTGCCTATGAAGCCCCAAAGGACTTCGGGAATCACCTTAGACTGTGCTATCTCTTTGCTTTGTTTTGGAGTTTCCCAGGCTCTGCCTTCCAGGGCTGGAAGTGCAGGCCGCTGCCATTTCCTCTTGGTGTTTTCACATGAGATCTGGTTTTTGAACTCGGGTCCTTCAGCTTACAAAAGCAGAGTCTTAACCCCTTAGCCATCTCTCCAGCCCTGTAACAAGCATCTTTAACTAATAAGCTATCTTGCCAATTCCTAAAGCTACAAGCTCAAAAGTAACAAGATCTTTACCCAATAAAAATAAAATAATAACGGTTCTGAATTTAGTCATAGGCTACCCTCGAACACAGAAAAGGAGTCGTAGAAACGCTGATGACTGCGAAGAAGTGACACGAGGTTTACGTTCCATGAAATCTCCAGGCTTCTGATACTTCAGTGTATTTCAAGACATATGTAAGGGCAAATCCTAAGAACTGCAGACCTCTAGCAAGGAACACATGGGAAGATTCCAGCACCTCCACTAACTGCCAGGATATAAAACACAACACATTAAAAAAAAAAAACAACCTTAAGAAAGAGCCTCATGCTGACTTCAAGGAAGATTATTCTTGAGAAAACAAAAAGATTTGCTTCCTTAATTAGATTTCTGATTATTGTAACCCTCTGAGTACATTAAGATGACAGTTTTCTAGAGCTATAGTTTGGATTTAAATTGTTCCCTCATAGCTCTTGTGTTCAGACATCTGGTCCCCAGCTGGTGACCTTATTTCGAGAGGTTGTGGGACCTGGTTGGTGGACCAAAAATAATGGGTCACTGGGGATGGGCCTTGAGGATTACGGCCTTGCTTCTGACCCCGTTCTCTTTGCTTCATGACCTGCTAACATGTGAGAAGAACAGCTACAAGCCCCCACTGCCAAGGGCTGGTTAGTTAGCCATATCTGCCTCCTTACATTCTCTGACACGTGATCAAGAATAAATCCTTCCTCCCTTAAGTTGCATCTCTAGGTATTCTGTCATGGCAGTGAGCAAAGACACCTGCTTGATACTGTATCAGCGGATGGTTTGCTTGATCAATAAAGTATTAAGTAAAGAAATGCCCCTTCACAAATCACCCAGGAGCAGCTGTAAACAGGACATGAAAAGAAAGTAATGCACTGTCGCACTAAGCTGTTAATAAATGTGAGCCTCTAAAACTGAAGAAATAAAAGGAGGGAGGGAAGAGGACTGGGGAGCACACCACACTGGACTATCATACACAGGACGTAATCCAACCTCCAGTACTGCCCAAAAAAGAGGGGGAAATCATACTGGAAAATGAACAAAAGACCCATGCAGGGGTCATGTAGGTACTAGGGAGCGAGGTAGGGGTGGAGGGGTGGGGGGGGGTGAGAGCCTCCATGTTTCTGTGGCTACGTTTACGTCTTGATTAGAAACAAAGGACAGAACGAAAGCATGGACATCAAAAGCATGCCAAACGCAGTACCATGCTTGGACACTTAAGGAATCAGAAGAGATTGAGGAGATAACCTGTGGCAGTTTCTCTTCAGTTGTTGACAAATACACAGCCAAACAACTTCTAGAAACACGAGGCTTTATTCTTGCTTATGATTCTGATTACAGCCCATAGTCTGGCTTGGCAGGAAAGTTCCTATCGACATCATTAGCAAGGCAGCTGGCCACACCATATCCACAGGAAGGCAAGAGAAGGACACACTTTATCTTGTCAGAATGCAGGCATATTAATATGCCAAACATGCCAAAACACTGACCCACCTCTCTCCATCTTACCCCATCCCAAGGGAGAGCTCTCGCCCACTAGGGGCTGGGTCTTTCCACCTCAGTTGTATAATTTTCAACAGGTTTGCTTAGAGCTTATCTCAACTACCAATTCTTCAAAGATGTGTGTGCCCCAAACCTCAGCCTTCGTCCTTCAATTGTATCTAACTTAGCACAGTCTATAAGAAAATGAAAGACAGAGTGGGTGTGGTAAGGTTTGAGGCCGAGTCTACCAAAAAAAAAGCCAGGCTTAGTGGCACATGCCTGCAATCTCAGCACACAAGGTCCTATATAAGACCAAGTAAACAAACAAACAAACAAAAAGAAAGAAAATGAAAGACAGACTCAGTGGTAGCCATGAGAAATCCCGGCACTTGGGATGTCAAAGCAGGAGGACTGAAAGTTTAAAAATAACCTGGGCTATATAATGATATTAAAACCAAACACAAAGCAAAACCAAAATAAAAACAAGTAATCTATAGAGATAACTGCTGCCAAAAATATGCAAGGAAAGGATGCAAAAAGTTGAAAGGGTAGGATAGAAAAAAAAAAAGTGGATGGGAGGGGAGGCCTGAACATGGAAATGAAAAGCAGGGCTGTGGTCATAGCTGTGTCAGGGGGCTTGCCTAGAGTGTATGAAACCTTGGATTCATCCAGCACAGCAAAAAAAAAAAAAAGAAAATACATCTGGGGTACATCTGGAAAGGAATTGACTGAAAGATTGAGCTGAAGCACACGTTCTTTGCACAGCGGCAGAGGCTTTACTGCTTAAATCAACTGCTCTAGGAACAGGAAAACCATTCTGGAGGTTAGAGTCTTCCTGCTTCAAGGATGGATTCTCCCATCTTGGATTCAAGCCAGCCCAAGTCTAAACAGGAAGTTCTTACATTTCAGGAATTTTCCTGTGAAGCTGAAGTGCTCCAGCTCCCCCTACTGTTCAAAAAATGTGCCTGCTCTTCAGAATGTTCTGTTGCAAACAAGCCCCAAAGAAAGCATCCAATACTTACCTGCTCCTGAAATTGCTTCTGAGACAAACAATCAGTTAAGTCCACACAGCCCAGAAGGCAACCAGATGGATAGTCATTTGGAAATTCCACATCTGAATAAAGAGCAACAAAGGGTTGGGTAAATTTCCTTCTTAGTGACCTGGAACTCAAGGATTGTTTTCAATTCTGAACAAATAACTTTTTCCATCATCTATTTGTAGACACAAGGAAAAAAATGACTTCAGGAATCATTCTGAATTGCTTCTGCCTCCTTGCTTGGCTCTGGGATTTTCCCAGGCTCTGCCCACCAGGGCTGGAAGTGCAGGTCACCAGTTTCCACCTGGAATTTTTACATGGGGATTGAGATCCAAATTCAGGATCTTCTGCTTGCAAGACTGATTCTTAACCCCTCAGCCATCTCTCCAGCCCTAAGTCAGTCTTATCAATCAAAACAGAAAGATGATCTTAAGGAAATGTGCATTTTGATTCTTGGTAATTGCTTTCACTTGCCTTTTTTTCTTTTGTCCTTCCCTTCTCACTTCGTTTTTTAAAAGCCTATAACAGCAGTTCTACAATTATCTTTTCAAAACAACTATATAAACTGAGTAAGAAAAAGAAAACACAGGATACCCAAGGTATCTTTTTATAAGTCTTTCTTTAATTTAAATTTAGTGGGCTTAGAGTGATTCCTAAAATTTTCAGTTTAAGTCAATTTTAAACAATGACTTTTCATTATTGTACCTGTGTGACGGTGCATTTGAGTCCATGCACACATCATGCATACATCGCAGCATGCGCACGTCATGCATACATCGCCGCACGCATGTAGAGGCCAGAGCAGTCAGTGGTGCTGGGTCTCTCCATCTACCTTTCTGTAGGCTCCAGGGATTGGTCTGGGTTGTCAGGATTGTGTGGCAAGCACTTCAACCCACTGAGCTGATTCAAAGTCAATAGAAATGTCAGTCTGGTTGTTTCTGATAAATAACCCTTCTATTTTGGGGTGTGTGTGAGAAGAGTTGTGGCTGTGCATGGTGCGTGTATTTGTGCACGTGCACGTGGAGGCAGTGCTTAACATGGATGTCTTTCTCTACTGCTTTCCACCTTAACTTTTGAGCCAGGATCTCTCACTTAACCTGGAGCAATGTTTTGACTAGACTAGGTGGCTAGCAAGCTCTTGAGATCCAACTGTCTCTGCCTGTTCCCTGAATCCCCATGTTGGAGTTACAGGCACATACTACTGTGCCTGACTTTTTACATGGCAGCTAGAGATCTGAACTCAGGTCCTCATGCTTACACAGAAAGCACTTTACCCATTCAGCCATCTTCCCAGAGCTTCATAAATGAAATTCTTACTTGTGGTTATTTTCCCCATCTAAAGATCTGAGAGTAAATATAACTCATTTATTTTATCATCACAGTTAAAAATGAAGATTTTTTTCATATACAATTATGATTAATAGGTTGATTGCTGGACTTGGAAACTGATATAGTTATTTGAATTCTTTGAGGAATTAATGCTTTGAACAGCTGTCTGTGATTTGATACTCAATAGGATAATAAAAAGGCTTGTGCCTTTAATCCTGCCATTTGGGAGGAGGCTATGGTAAGAAAATTGCCCCAGAGACTGGGGAGATGAGCTCATGGATTGAGTGTTTGCCACGCAAAATAAGAAGGACCAGAGTTCAAAACCCCAGCACCACATAAAAGCCAGGTGGGCATGGTAGCTTATCTCTAATCCCACTGCAAGGAATCCCTAAGACAAGGAACAACCAGATATCAACCTCTAGCCTCCCAAGAATCCACACACATGTGACTACACGTGCCCACACAAACACACAATCTTGCTTCAAGTTCAAGATGAGTCTCTCCGCTGCAGTATGTTCTATAATACTCTGCCTCAAAAAACAAACTAAACTAATTGCAAATACCAGTTTTAACTCAAGAAAAAGCCAGAGGAAGAAGGAGGAGAGAGAAGATGATGATCATTGACTCTTCTCCACAAGAAAGAGTGAAATAAGAATATGCAGCTGTTACCTTTCCCACGAAGAAGACGATATGTAGCCTGGAGTTCTGAGACTTCTTGAGGGGAAGGTTTTTTGCCCGTCGCAGCTATCCAAAGTCGTCCTCTGTGAGGAGTGTACCAGGTTCTGCCCTCCACTCTGAAACAAATACACTTTTAGTGGGAAGAGTCTAAGGCCCAGTTTCCTAGAAGATTCTACAAAATACAACAAATCCTACAGACAACAAGCCAGCTGAACCAAGACTCTAAAGAAGATGCCTCATCGAGAAGGCTTTTCCGTGGAAGACTTTTTCATGTTTTCCAACCTAACAGAAAAATTCCTACCCAAAAATAACTTCCCATAATAGTTTGTATAATTATAAAACTAATATAGAATTTAAGTAAATAAAAACACTTATGCTGACTTTTCAAATTGCAGCCATATCTAAATATGTATTTTACTATTTTATATAGGGCTATATTCTGCATGGACAATAATATAACCAGTCTGAAAGAATCTTTAAGTAGGGCTGGAGAGGTGGCTCAGGGGTTAAGCCTCTGCCTTGCAGGTAGAAGGTCCTGAGTTTGGATCCTAGACCCCACGTATAGACGCCAGCCGGAAGCGGGGGTGGCCTGCGTTTCTGGCCCTGGTAGGGCAGAGCCTGTGAATCCCGGGGCCAAGGAGGTGGAGGCGTTCATGGTGGTTCCCGAATTCGCCCGTGGTTCTACACACACACACACACACACACACACACACACACGCGCGCGCGCGCACGCACGCACAAGTGAATAAAAAAATTCATTAAAAAAAAGAATCTTTAAGTAGAATAGCAATTCCCAGAGAGTCCTTTATTGTGTATGCCTAACTCTTCTCTTGGTCCTCCTCTCCGATGACATACAAGGACCCAGTGGCATTTCCCTGAACCCTTTCTCATGTTCCCCTTAAGCATAGGAACACTACTGTGGCTGTCAATCCCTTGCCTCCAAGGATCTTGGTGCCTTTAGCTGATGCGAGATTTTGTGAGGTCAATAGTGTGTTGGACATTGCGCAGGGCACGCAAAGTCCTATTATGATTGCTTCAGCCCTAACTAGTGTAGAGAATCTTCAGATCATTGCTCCTCCCATCCTTTTGCTCTTACAATCTTACCGCCCCCTCTTCCACAAATGTCCCTGAGCTTCAGGATGGGGAGAGATTAGGCTTCAGGATGGGAATGGGGGGGGAGGCACTGGGAGACGGGGAGTGAGGGAAGGGAGCAGGGGGTTCAGGGGGGAGGAGGGGGGGGAGGGAACTGGTCTACCTATTAAGTTTGTATGAGCGGAAATAATAATAAAAAATGTTAAAAAAATGACATTAAAAAAAAAGTAGAATAGCAATGCGTTCAAGAGAATTTAATTACTTTGCTATTTTCCAAGGATTTCAGATATTTCTCTTCATTTTCCACTAAAAAAATGAAGTCCTTTTACAATATACTCTTATTTCATCCTTATAATGGGATACAGGGCTGTGAATATTTTCAAAAATACTTACTTATTTACATGCATATATGTGCTTGTGTGTATCAGAAGTAATGTATAGTGTGTACCTATGGAATCCCAGGGGTGACTTTGGGAATTATTCTGGATTGCTCTACCTTTTGCTTTGCTCTGGGGTTTCCTAGGCTCCATCTTCTAGGGCTGGAAGTGCAGGTCACCGCCATTTTGGCCCAGCTTGTTTATGTGGGATCCTATATTCAAACTCAGGTCCTGGGCTGCAGAGATGGCTCAGGGGTTTAGACTCTGCCTCGCTACTAAAAGGTCGTGAGTTCTGATCCTGGGTCCCACAGAAATCCCAGAGTGAGGCAAAAAGAAGGTAGAAGCAATCCAGGATGATTTCTAGGATGATTACTGAAGTGGCCCTTGGGTCTCCACAGGGACACAACACACACCACACACACACACACATACACACACGCAAAACAAACAAACATAAAAAAAACCCTCAGGTTTTTCTGCTTATGAGGCAGAGGCTTAACCCTCGAAACACCTCTCCAGCCCAGTGAATATTTCACATGCTTAGCTTTCCAACCCAATTTTCTAAATCACACAAGTGTTAGACACTTTGTAGGTAGTCATTATGGAGAATGACCTAATACATGTTTATCTTCTGGCCGAATAACCAAAGTGTTGCTGGGAAATGACTCCGCAATGTGAAAGAAGTATTTTATTTATTTCTGGAGAATTACTGGTCATGCAATGTTATGGCACATCCTGCTTTTTTCTTCTTCTTCTTGTTTTTATGTGTTCAGTGTGTACATGTATGTACTTATGTTCAAATGTGTGTGGATGCATGTGTATGTAGCTGCACACCTTTCTGTGTGCTTGTGGCCGGATATCTAGAAAAATTTTCTAGCACTTTTACACCTTGTTCTTTTCAGACAGGGCTTCTGATCAAATCCAGAACTTCTAGATAAAGCTAATCTGGCTAGTCGGCTTATTCTGTAGATCCTCACTTTCCACCATTCCAAGGCTGGAATTATGGTAAGTGACTACCCCCAGCCAGCATTTTAAGTGGGATCTAGGATCCAAATTCCTGTCCTTTAGCTTCTGCAGAAAGCACTTCAACCAGTCGAGCCATCTCCCCAGTGCTCAGTCTGTTCTTTTCAGTGAGAAAATATGAATAGCGGAGAACCAAAATAAGAGGAAAGCAATGCAAACATTCTAATTCTCTCAGGTGAGAATAAGCTATCTGGTTTTCTATTTTGGAAAACACAAAAAACCTAAAAGGCTATGAACTGAACGAGAAGAATAGATCTCTGAGGTTTGTCCTGGAGCTGAGGCAGATTTCATGTGCATATGGACTAATGCGCTACATAAATGGGTACGAAACAATTAGGAGTCAAAGCAAGAAAGCGTGGCTTTCGATAAGGGAGAAAAGTGTAGTATACTTACTAAATGAGGGAAATGACAGTTAATAGTGAAACTACTGAAACAGAAATGAATGTTTCTAAATGCTAATCATTTTTCTTTCCAAAAAGTAGGGAACTGCTGAAGTGTGCACAGTAGAGTGCACAAAGCACTTTGAAAACCTGAACTCTAGGCTGTAATTCCTTGCAAACTACTTTACCTTTGCCGGCCTCAGTGTTTGCATGTGATGGTAATAATGCTAGCCTAATCTTTTTCACACAGCTAGTGTTTTAGAAATTAAAATTGATTTAAATTAAAAGTGATTTTACTATTATATGTCAGAACACATTTCTCCAGTCCTCTTATTTCTTTTTTTAATTTAAAAAAAATTTTTAAATTATTTTTTCAATTGTGTGTGTGTGTGTGTGTGTGTGTGTGTAGAACCAAGGGTGAATTCGGGAATCATCTTGGACTGCTTCTACCTCCTTTTTTTGCTCTGCCCCAGGATTCACAGGCTCCGCCCACCAGGACCAGAAGCTCAAGCTGCTGCCGCCTTCCGCCCGGTGTTTGTATGTGGGACTTAGGATCTGAACTCAGGACCCTCTGCTTGCCAGACAGAGGCTTAACCCCTGAGCCATCTCTCCAGTCCCTCTATTATTTCTTTTTTTAAAGCTACTCAGAGGAGCTGGAAAGATGGCTCAGGGGTTAGGACTCTGCTTTGCAAGCAGAAAGTCCTGAGTTCGGATTCCAGGTCCCATGTAAAAATGCCAGACGGAAATGACTGCAGTCTGAATTTCTGGCTCTTGGTGGGTGGAGCCTGGGATACTCCAGAGCAAAGCAATAAGGAAGTAGAAGCAATCTAGGATGATTCCCAAAGTCATCCTTGGTCCTCCATAGGGACACACAGTGCCTATAATGCCCCCCCCACACTAAATAAAGCTGAAAAAAACTTTTAAAAAAAATAAGCTACTCAGAAACAAATTATAATTTTTGTCACCTCAAATCATTTAATAATAATTAAAAAAACTAATTAGATGCAGAGATGAGAGCCTGTACAGTCCAAGCTACCCAGGAGGCTGAGGAAGGGAATTAATTGAGCTCAGAAGTTCAAGATCAGCCTCAGCAACATGGTAAGACCAGGACTCCAAACACAGCAAAACAGCAGAACAAGAAATAATCTATAATCTATTACTAAGTTTTGTAAGCGCATGTGCATGTGTCTTGTCTTTTCCTTTCTTTCTCTTTTTTATTTGGATAGGGTCTTGCTAATGTAGCCCAAGCTGGTCTTGAACTCACTATGCACAGTCCTCCTGGCTTCTGTCTCAAGTGCCTCGATCAGCTAGTTATCAAGATGTTTGGCCCTGTTTAAAGTTCTGTGTCCTGAAGAATATTAGAAGACATCAATGGGCTGAAAAAAAAAGAAGTTTAATCTACTATCCTAAATCACATTCACATCATTAGAGGATTTCTTTTTCTCCTTACCTTTTAATTCCTCGGACAAGCAGAGAGGCCCAAGGCTGATGCATAGAGAGGCACCAACCTCCATCAAAACCTTCCTGGAATTCTTGATCCTGGATCCGTAACTGGTGCTGATATAAACTGAACCCTAGTCCCAGTCCTGAAGAATGTAGAGTCTTCTTCTGTGAGGCTGTACTTGTATTGTCTACCCACTAAATAGGAAAAACAAAAACACAATTTTGTCTGAAAGGGAAGAACCTAGTGAGGGAAAACAAATCGAGATTAAAGTCTAGTGATGAAACTGCAATAGAAGTAAAAACAGGATCTCGTGTAGTTCAAGCTGGTCTCAAACTTGCAATGTTGCAGAAGATGACTTTGAACTTCTGAGTCTTCTGGCTCCTGCTTCAAAGTGCTGAGATCACAACTGTGCCTCCACAACCAGCTAGGGCATTTGTTTTTTGTTTTTTTCCTTTTATCCATTTTTATGTATATATGTGTAGTGTAGGAACATTTTTTAAAGAAAATTTTATTCATCTTTATCTGAAACAAGGCCAAAAGCATAGAGATGGTATAATTCAGCAAGAGTCCCAGGTAAATAAATACCAAAGTCCCATCTTAAAGGATAAACAAAATGCTGAACTTTGCATACAATGCAACTCCAGTAACAATACTGCTTGAGGGCAAAGAGCTTTACTTGGGATGTTGAGGTGGCTAAGTGGGTAAAGACACCCATGTGCAAATCTGGCAATGAGTCTGTCCCACTGCCTCCTTCCCTCCCTCCTTCCCCCCCCCTTTTTTTGTGATCCTGAAAGTCACACCCAGGGCCTCACGCATGCTGTGCAAACATTCCCACTGACCTATACCCATAGCCTTATTTTCAAAGTTTCCAATGATAGATTGGGAGACAGTCATGTTAAATGAAATAAACCAAGTTCAGATGAATGCCACATGTTTCTCTCATATGTGGAATCTAGATTAAAAGAAAAAAGACATGAAAATATAGGTGGAACTATTTGGAGAGGCAGAGGGGGACACGGAAGATGAAAGTGACTGTGGTACACTATGAGCATCTATGAAAATATAATGAAATAAAATTCTGTATAAATAATAATACAACAATAAATATTAAGTAAAAACAAACACATTCAAGCTGGAGAGATGGCTTAATAGTATATAGCCTTTGCCTCACAAGCAAAAGGAACTGAGTTCAGATTCCCAGACTCCACATAAAAATTCGAAGTGGCTATAGATATGGCAGCTGCAGCCTGCACTTCCAGTCCTGGTGGGCAGAGTCTGGGAAATCCCCAAGACAAGGAAAAAAGGAGGTGGAGCAATCCAGGATGATTCCCGAAGTCACCCTTGGGCCTCCACAGGCACACACACTTAAATGTCCTCTGACAAAACACACACATACATAAGCATGATAAAAAAGTAAAATAAACACATTAGATTTCATAAAAATGTTTAAGTCATAAAAAGAATACTATATAGAAGATAATACAGGTCACCTTGTCAGAAATGCTTCAATAAAAGTTGGAAAATATCGGGCCAGATAAGGCTGATAGGAATACTAAGAGGAAACTGGTATCTAAAGCTTATGAAACAGACACACTTGAAAGAAGAAATTCTTAGTTTCAAAACTCATTATCACTTAGAAGACGCATCCACTAACCTGGGGAGGGGACTGGTAGATATTGGGATTTACCAGAACTCCCAAAGGCTCTTCAGAAGATCTGTCCAGTTTGGTCAGTGACTGGCCCAAGGTTCCACTGGCAATGGCCTGTATTGTTTCATCTAATCTGTGATAATGAAGCAAAGGGATGCAATAACTGGTAATGTTCTTGGCTCAGAGTGTTCATTTTTACCAACGCACGACCCTTCAGTAGTAATAAAAATTGGAAGAGTAGTTGTAGATATGGATAACCTTCTTTGTTCCCTGTTCTACCTTCCTTCTTTTCACACCAAGCATCCTAAGAAAAATAGGTAGGGCACACAACAGTACACCAGTCATCTGTTTAAGAAGATTAACAAATATGCCGAGACTAGAAAAGTCTAGAAATGGCCTCGGAAAAGAGTACTTTACTGAAGCTTATGTTTTCCTCGTCTAGTAAGTAAGATCCTCTTTTCCACTCCTCATGCTAATCCAAATTCTATCCTTGCTTCACGATTCATAAGTTCTAAGGAGGCCCTTATATCAACAACACAAAATATTAACTTTTTCTACTATCCAGACGCTGGAGATGTTCCATGTTATTCTGTGCCTCTGGTGTTGATTCGGCTCTAAACCTAATGTTTCTTTATGTATAGACTTTGATGAACAGGCCAAGGATACAATTTAATGGTAGACATGTGCCTAGCATCTGTGAGGCCCCAAATTCAATAGTCAGTAACACACACACACACACACACACACACACACACACACACACACTCACAAGACGATGGAATCTTGCTGGCTATTAACAGGCTGACAAGACAGCTCAGTGAGTGAAGGACCTGTGTGAAAATGTGGTGCCCTGAGTTCAATCCCTGGAGCCCACATGATGGAAGGAAAGAAGAGATCTCTAGAAGTTGACCTTTGACCTCCACACATCACTGTGGCATATACATATGCCTGACTTTTCTCTTTCTCTCTCAAAAAAATTAAAATATTTTTAAAAATACCCTTGCAGAAGTCTATCTGATTCTATTGTTCTGTACTACTTGCTACTATATTCCAAGTTTGTGCTGGATACTAACATTTCTAGATGATAGTAATTTTGAAGTATCGTAAAATGAAAAGATTCAACTACTAGAAAAAGCTGATATATGTGTGGGAAGTTGGTTATATGCAATGCATCTTAGAAAGTGTGGAAGAAGTACTTCCTGAGGTAAAGAAGTTTTGAAGCCAGACAAGAAATTCATGCCTGTAATATAATCTCAGCACTTGGAAGGATGCGACAGGAGTGAGGGGCAGAAAAAGAGAGAAAGAGAGAACAGCTCACAACATGGAAGAACCAACTTCTGAAAAGTTATCCTCTGATCTTCACGAGTGTGCTGTAGCATGCAAACACCTGTGTGCAAGTGCATTCTCTTTCTCTTCCTTCCTCCCTTACTTTCAAGTAAATAAATAAATGCTTTTTGTGAAATAATAATTGTTTGTGAAAAAATAATAAATAATCATTGTTTGAGAAAAAAAACTATTATTCATGAGCCAGTGAAATGGATCAGCAAATTAAGGCACTTTCTCAAAAATCTGGAAGCCCACAGGGTGGAAGGAGATAAATGATTTCTAAGAGTTGTCTTCTGCTCCCCATACAGGAGATACGGCTCATACTCTTTCTCTCTCTCTCAATTAAATAACATTTTAATATTATTATTTGTGGGGGAATAATTGGGAATTTAACCTTATGGCCTTGTGTATGCTAAGCAAGCGTTTTACAATAGAGATGCATCCCCAGCCCCCCATCATAACTGATCTTTGCAGATGAAAGTGATATGTATGAAGATGATATGCATGTGAGTGCAGGTATGCATGTACTATGGTGCATGCGTGGGGGTCAGAGGACAACTTCAAGTTTGACACTTGCCTTGTTTGAGACACAATCTCTTTGTTGGTTGCTATTATGCATGTGTGGTAGCTGACCCATGAGCTTTTAGGAATCTTCATGTCTTTATTTCCCATCTCATTGTAGGAGGACTAGGATTACAGATGGCACCACACACAGCTTTACATGGATCTAAATTCAAATCCTCAAGTTATGTGACAACTGCTTTATCCACTTAGCTATCTCCCTAGCCCCATCATTTATTATTTGTGTGTGTGTGTGTGTGTGTGTGTGTGTGTGTGTGTGTGTGTGTGTAGGTGGATATATATGCCACAAAGCAAGTACAGAGGTCAGCAGACAACCTTGTAGAACTGGTTTTCTTATTTCATCCTTACATTGGTTTGGGGATAGAACTCAGGTCATCAGGCTTATGTGGTGTGATAGTTAATCCTGGGTGTCAACATGACACACCTGGCATTAACTAAGATTAGCTGAGACCACCTGAAGAGTTTATCTGGATAAAGCAAAGATCAGCCCCATGTCTGATCAGAACCTCCCTAGATTTCCATGGAACTCCCAATAGTGGACCAGATAAAAGGAGCCACAGAATAGAAGACTAAGAAAAGGAAGAGACTCCAGGAATCCTCCAGCCACATGTGTGAGAGTGGCTCAGCCTGCAAGCTTCAGCCATCAGCCATGTCACCTCTGCCATGAAAGACTCTATCTCCCTTCTGGAATCCTAAAGCAAATACATTTCCTTTTCTCCCTTAAGTTGTTTGACTTTGGGTGTTCTCACAGCAATAGTTAAGAGTAACCGTTACATGTGGTTAAGTGTTTTTACCTGCTGAATCACATTCCTAAGCCATTATTTTTTAAATCATTAGACACAGCGATCCACCCTTTTCAAGACTCTCTCTGAGACCATCCACTTACCTGCTGTGATATTCTGCTAGTGGATTTTCATCTTCTAGGACCTTCCGGCCTGCAAAGTCAATGGTGATCTTCTTAGAAAGTCGAGAGGCATGTCGAAGTTCTCTCAGCTCCTCTTCTCGTTTCTGCAGGGTTTCCCGCTCAATTTTGGACAGCCACTGGTTAGAGTCACTGGCGAAGTAATCTGACTCATCATCAATGACTTGGGTTCTTCGAATGCTAAGAAAAGCACACAGCAATTACGTCACATGTTGACAAATGTAGGCTGGTTACTGGGGAAATGTTTTGAGATGGCTTAATTCCTGTTGTTCTGGAGGTCACGGTCTCAAGTGCAGTAGGTCAAGAATATTCTAGTCAGATCAAGCTCACCTGAGTTGAAGTTCCTGCCTCTACCTTATCTCTACTGCAGGCTCAGTTCTGATCCTAGAACTAATTTCATTCTCAGGCAGGGAAAGATACAGTACCTCTCTGACAAGTCTAGCTGTTCATTTCCTTGACCCCACTGCTAAGGATCATAGCTTTTTTTCATCTTCTGACAACTATGTTTTAGCCTGGTTTTGCTTGGATCTGTGCCGATGTTTTAGTAACTTACTTAATACCACAGTTAACTGGGGTTCAGTTTATTACTGATTGATCCATTAAATTACTGGAGCTCTGCCTTAAAATCTCAGTCCTAGGGACTAGGGAATGACTCAGTGGTTAGCCTTTAACTGACAAGCAACAGGAGCTGACTTCAGACCTTTAGACCTCATATAAAAATGTTAGGCAGGTGTGATGACATGCCTGTAATTCTAACCCTTACAGGTGGAACCTGGGAATTCCCAAAGCAACTTGGCTTCGCAGACTAGCCGTAATGGCATGCTCTGGGTTTAACTAAAGGCCTGGGCTCATAATATGGTGCGAGAGCAATAGAGGCAGATTCCTGGTATCACCCTTGGCCCCTGCACAAGGCACACAAGTGCAGTGGTGTATTCACCCCCACCCCACACACAGACATTCTATGCACACACAAATGAAAGGAAAAAAAAATCAATCTTAATCCTATGGCTTAATTATTTATTCTTAGGATGTTTTATTACTATATAAAACCTCAGTTCTTCATTAATATACTCAGTTAAGTCCTAAAGTACATCAATCAGGCCTATCTCTAAGATATAATGACAAGGAAACTGAAGGCTGGAAGGCATCCTGATGATTTAACACTCTCATTTTGCACATAATGAACCTTGAAATCACAGAAGCATGTGATTACTCCAAATTACTATGAATTAGCAATGTACATAGGCATGAGGTGAACACCAAAATTAGATTCATATTTTGATCTGACTCTGAAGGGCCCAAATGAAATTACAAAAATATTTTGTGTCGCAATAGCCTTAGAGTAGGAAGTTTAAAAGGACTCAGGATACTGGTCTTGTAGCAGGAAAACCAGCCTGGAACCTAGAGGATGACACTGATGCCCTTCAACACACAGCAGAGCAGCAGCACCAGGGAGACTGGCTTTCAGCGTCTACCCGCCGAGCATGCCCACATGCATGAAAGGGAAACGCCTTAGTCCTAGAGCTTAATTATTAATTTCTTAGGATATTTTATCACTATATAAACTCTCAGTTCTTCACTAGTACACTCAGTCAAGTTCTAAAGTTCTAAAAATTTCATGTTCCATTTCTGGTAAGCTTCACTGAGGAGAGTGAAACATGATTCTTAAGGATATGGGCAGGCGGTGGTGGTGGATGCCAGGACTAGGAAGTGCACACTAGCACAAGAGGATCGCAAGCTCAAGACCCAGCTTGACCAAAGGTGAGTATGAGATGCATATCTTGTTGATGAGCTTTCCCATGGAACAGCTTTACAAATTGTATTTCATGTCTTCTTAGCAAATGATTTAGAAATACCAGGTCTGTTTCACCACAAGATTACAATGTTTAGAATATGTTTCCAGGTCAGTGAAGGTAAGAAATTTAGGGTTTCCTTAAGGCTCTGACAGATTCTCATATGGCTGCCTAAATCCTATTACATGGTAGAAGTCAAATATTCTTTATTGCTGGGCTGGAGAGATGGTTCAGGGGTTAAGACTGCCTCACAAGCAAAAGGCCTGAGTTTCGATCCCAGGTTCCACATAAAGACGCTAGACGGAAAGAGAAATCCCAGAGCTAAGCAAAAAGGATGTAGAAGCAATCCAGGATGATTCCCAAAGTTGCCCTTGGCCCTCCACAGGGACACACAGTGCCTTCTGACACACATACACACACACACACACAACACACACACGCACGCGCATGCACACACACTTTAAAAAATTCTTTAACACTTAATGGTTTTCAATACACACTATGTCAGAAAGAAAAACAGATGAGAAAGAAACAAAACGGGAATAGATCTCAAAAGTATTTCTTAAAGAGAAGTTGGTAGGCCAAACAACAGTGAAAGAGGATTAAGCAAATAAGGTACATGCTAATAGATGTTTCTTTATTCAGACACTATCATGTATATGCTCCAAGCTGCTATGCAGCTCAATCCAGCCTTGAACTTTCAAGTCTCTCTAGCTCAGTCTCCTGAATGCTGGAACGTCTTTTCATTTTGAGGGCAGATCCTGGGATCAAAACCAAGGCCGTGGGCGTGCTGGGCTAAGCAGGTCCCCACCTATGAGCTCCACTGCCTGCCCAAAACACTAACTTTTGTTTTCTTTTAATTTTTTTTGTACTTTATATTGTGTGCGCCCGTGTGTACGTGTGTGTGGGTGTGGGGGGGCACTATGTGACCCTATGGAGAACCAAGGGTGACTTTGGAATCATCCTAGATTGCTTCTACTTCCTTTTTTCTTTGCTTTGGACCTCATCCACTAGGGCAAAAAGTGATAGCCTCTTCTTTTTCGGCCTGGCATTTTTTACGCGGGACCTGGGATCCAAACTCAGAACCTTCTGCTTTTGAGCCAGTGTCTTAACCCTTAAGCCATCTCTCCACCCCTTGTTTCATTTTTTTTTCAGACAGTCTCATAGACTCCAAGCCGGCAGCAAGTTAACTATGCATCCAAGAATGACCTTTAGTCCTGACTCTCCTGCCTTCAATTCCTGAGGGCTAGAATTAACAGATAAACACTACAATGCCGTTGGGATGACATTACGTAAGTGACAAACAGTTTGGAGGTGGGACTAAGTTAGAGGTGGTATGTCATGAGGGTATGCAGTGGCTATGTGCACCTTATTACTTCCTTCTGGTCCTCTCTCTCTGCTTCCTATCTGCCATGAAGTGAGCTGTTTCACTCTACCAAACTTGCCTCGCTATGCTGCTTAGTCCCAGAAGAAAACATTGGTTGACCATGGATTGACACTTCTGAAACCATGAGATGAAGGAACTCTTTTCTTCTTTAAATGTTTTTCCTCAGGTTATCAGTGACAAAAGTCTAACACAATAATGGTATTAAATGAGTTTGTTACTGGTTATGTAGGAAATCTTATTTATATATTTGTTAATTGAGACAGAGTTTCCCTGGCCTAAAATCAATAGGAGGCCTAACCTTGAACTCATGATTCTCCTTAGACACTACGCTTTATATGATTTTATGTATTGCTATTCTTTTTCATCCTGAGGATTGAACTTGGGGTCTTGCACATGCTAACCACAGGTTCAAACACTGACCTATATCCTGAGTCCTGTCATTATTGTAGGATGCGTCACTTCTATTTATAAAAAGTTTGCTCTGATTACAGTGCTGTGTCATAGCAGCAGGTGTTTCTCTCTCTCTGCTTCAGGCAGGGGCTCAGTCTGCAGTCCGGGGTTAGCCTCAAACTCACAGCAATCCACCTGCCTCAGTCTCATGTGTGAGGAGTAAAGATGCATACCATTGGGTCCCACTTGCATTACATCATGATTGTGTCATTTCCTCTTACACTTGATTTCATCTCTGATCTTGCCCTTCATGGCACTAGAACAACAGACTATGCCATGTACACTCTATGACATTCCAACAAGGACAGATGCATTTCTTAGGATGTGTTCTTGGGCTGGAGAGATGGCTCAGGGGTTAAGACTCTGGCTCACAAGCAGAAAGTTCTGAGTTCAGATCCCAGATCCCACGTAAAAATACCAGGCAAAAATGGTGGCAGCCTGCACCTTCTGGCCCTGGTGGGCAGAGCCTGGGAAATCCTAGAGTGAAGCAAGAAGGAGGTAGAAGCAATCCAGGATGATGGTCTTCCACAGTACACACAGTGCCCTCTGATACACACACACACACACACACACACACACACACACACACACATTTTTAAATACATCCCATAATACATATATTTTTTAAAAATTAATAATTAAAAAATGTGACCTCATCAGGAAGCAGTGCTTGATTGTATGTGTGCAAGTGAAGTATGTTGAGTAATCTTCTTAACCCTACAACGAATGTCAGAAGAGTAGACTAGCATTTGCCACTGATAAAACAATGCTACAGGGTAAGATTCTCTTGGTGACAGACTGTCGTATTCAAAGATGGACCCCAAAACAAGGTGCAGATCTCCTCCTCTGGCTACAAACCCCTTTCACACTCCGTGAGGAGGCTATTACATGCAAGAATACTGTTTTAATGACCAGAGTCTATGGATTAGTTTAAGTCTTAGCAGTTGTTCTAACTGTATCATACCTAGTTCTGTCAAACTCTAACAGTTTGTCTTTATGCTTGATAGCCTTCTCCAAACCAGACTTTAGTCGAGATTCCTGATGAGGAAGCAGGTCCTTGGAAGAGATGTCCGCCTTCCCAGAATTCTCCGTCCCTGAAATTCAGTAAGCAAATCAATGGCTATCAGCCTACAGGATAATAGCTGTGTTACTGTGCGGCAATGAACAAAGTGTCTGAAGACTGGCTCTAGCCTGAAGCCTTCACTGAAATGGAAAAGGAGAAAGGACGAGACCAGGTATAAATTACAAAGCACCAAGTTTTACACAAAAATAGGTTCTTGAAAAATACTATTGTCCTTTTTGTTTCTTTATACAAATTTGGATCACTGTGTGAAACAAACAAATAACAACATAATACAGCACAACACAACCAAATACAACATAGAAGTACTTTGTAGGGCTGGGGAGGAGGCTCAGCAGTAGAGTATTTGCCTAGCATGTGAAAAGCCCTGATTTGACTTCCCATTCCACCTACACACACACACACACACACACACAAAGAAAATCTTACAAAATAAAACTGTCACCTTTTAAATATCAAAATGGAATAACTGAAAAAAAATTCAGTAAAGATGTAGAAATGAAATGATAAAGTATTTATCAGAAATACTATTTGTCACAATCATGATAACATCATAAAATAGTTTGCATTATCTTTGTTTACACATAAGGAAACCAAAGTTCAATGGTGAAGAAAAATGAATTGAGTTCACTCAGTTAGAAATTAGATGGTAGGGGGGCTGGAGAGGTGGCTCAGGAATTAAGCCTCCGCTTTGCAGGCGGAAGTTCCTGAGTTCGGATCCCAGATCCCACGTATAGACACCAGGCGGAAGCGGGGGTGGCCTGCGCTTCTGGTCCTGGTAGGGCGGAGCCTGTGAATCCCGGGGCAGAAGGAGATGGAGGCGTCCATGGTGGTTCACGAATTCGTCCGTGGTTCTACACATACACAGACACACACACAGACATACACACACGCGCACACATACACACGCACATGCGCACAGTTGAATTAATAATAAAAAAAAAATTAAAAAAAAAAAAAAAAAGAAATTAGATGGTAGGGCTGAAGAGATGGCACAGGGGTTAAGACTCTGCCTGGTAAGCAGAAGGTCCTGAGTGCAGATTCCAGGTCTTACATAAAAAGGCCAGGATATGGTGGATGTGCAGATCCTAGGTCCTGTGTAAAAAGGTCAGGAGGATGTGGCCTGTACTTTTAGCCCTAGTGGGCAGAGCCTAGAAAATCCAAAATCGAAGCAAGGAGGTAGAAGTGATCCAGGATGATTCCTGAAGTTACCCTTGGTCCTCCACAGGGACACACAGTGCCCTCTAACACAAACACACACGAAAAATAATTTTTTTTTTAAATTAAATTTTTTATTATTATTATTATTTATTCAACTGTGTGCATATGTGTGTGCATGTGCGTGCGCGCGCGCGTGTATCTATGTGTGTGTGTGTGTCTGTATATGTGCAGAACCATGGACGAATTCGCGAACCACCAT
This sequence comes from Typhlomys cinereus, assembly GCA_023101885.1. Classification (NCBI taxonomy): domain Eukaryota; kingdom Metazoa; phylum Chordata; class Mammalia; order Rodentia; family Platacanthomyidae; genus Typhlomys; species Typhlomys cinereus. The sequence goes on from JALPQD010000337.1 coordinate 1,850,217, forward strand.
GGACGCCTCCACCTCCTTCTGCCCCGGGATTCACAGGCTCCGCCCTACCAGGACCAGAAGCGAAGGCCGCCCCTGCTTCCGCCTGGCGTCTATATGTGGGATCTGGGATCCGAACTCAGGACCTTCCGCCTGCAAGGCGGAGGCTTAACCCCTGAGCCACCTCTCCAGCCCGAAAAATAAAATTTTTTTAAAAAAGAAGTTATATACAGAGAGAGAGAACAAACAAGAAATAAGAGAGCTGATCCTGGTATCATCACACCAAGCCTTCAAAAGGGCGGGACAGGAGAACTGTCAGAAGTCAGGGGTTTGAGACTTGTCTGGACAGCACAGCGAGACTCTGTCTTTAAAAGAGAGAGAGAGAGAGAGAGAGAGAGACAGAGTGAGAGAGAAACAGAGAGAGAGACAGAGAGAGAGAATACTAAAGTATAAGAGTGTGTTTACTTGGTAGAATGCTTACTAGTTTGCAAAAGCTCTGGGTTCAATCCTTACCATTTAAAAAGAGAAAGGAATATGTAATATAGAAACTAATTAAGGAAAATTACTTAAAAACTTGGAAAAGACTATCATCTTTATGGCATGATTACTACTTTATAATACCAAAAAATCTAGTCACATAAAACAAATGATCTATAACTATGAACAAATCAGCCCTGAACTAAGATAGAACAAAGTAAAACATTGCTTCAGTGGAACTTAATGAGCACATACTGCTTTTCCATTAGAACATGTTCTTGGACAGGTGCGGTGGTGCTTGTCTCTAACTCCAGTGCTTTCAAAATGAAAAAATGCAGGCTCAGGAGTTCAAGTTCATCCTCAGCTACACACTGAATTTAAGAGAGGCTTGGGCTACTTGAGACCTTGCCTCAAAAAATGCAAATAAAGGGCCAATAACATAGTTCAGTGTGTAAGGTGCCTGCTCACAACCTGGACACCCAAATTTGATCCCTGGAAGGCCACATTGTGGAAAGAACTTACTTCCAAAGTTGTCCTCTGACCTCTACCTGTGTGCCTTGGCAAACACGCAGGCGCTGTCTCCCTCACTCTCTCATTGAAATAAACAAAATATTTAAAAATGCAAGCAAAGGGCCAGCAAGACGGCTCACTGGGTACAGAAGCTTGCCAACCACACAAGCCTGAAGACCGGAGTTTGACTCCTAGAATCCATGTGAGGTAAAAGTGACTCTGAACTCTAAATGTGTAGCCCCATATAAATCTTTCTGTCTCTCTCTTTCTCTCTCTCATACACACACAATAATAACTAATAATAATTGCTTATAAACTAATGAATTTTTAAAAAAAATGATGACATACCAACATATCCCCATACACCAGTGAGAACTCAGGAGAGGTAATTACATGCGGGGAAACCTTAGGGGCTGGGGCTGGACGGGTGACGGGGAGTACCCCGATCAGTGGGGTGGCCCAAGGAGGGACCACTTAGTCTGCACAAAGGCCTGAACCCCACTAGAGTAGACAATGCAGAGAGAACCCTGAGGCCCACAGAAACAGACAGGCAGGAAGGTGGGATGGATTGATGAAGGGAGAGAAATGAGGAGGAGATGGGAGAGGGGGAAAAGGAAGAAAGGGTGAAGAGGAGGGTAGGAAGGAATAAGTATCAATATACTTGTAAAACTAGTAAAAAAATTTAAAAAATATTAATTTAAAAAAAAGGTCTTAACGTTTTTTTTTTTTTTTTTTGAGGCAGGGTCTCACTATGCAGCTCAGGCTAGCCTGGAGGTGACATGTTAGGCAGTTCAGGCTGGCCTGGAGGTGACGTGTTAGGCAGCTCAGGCTGGTCACACTCAGCTCTCTCAGCTCCAGAGTGATGCAGTTGTAGGCACGCAGGGCCTAACTTTTTCTTTTTTACTGAACGTGGCACTATCAATTCAGGGAGGCCCTAGCCCAGGCTCCCAAATCCAGGAGGTCTGGCTACAGACAAGCCTGAACTACTTCGGACATGCCCGGACATGTCCCAATAGAGGAACCATACAGATGGAGGGATGGACAACCAATGGGAAGGAGGGATGTACAACCAATGGGAAGTGGCCACCTAACCTGGACACCTAATAAACAGCTAAATGATTGGTGGCTGTTCCCCCCCCACACCCCCAAGCAGAGGGATGGCCACACCTGATTGGACCCCGGACCCTATATAAGCCCAAACACTTCCTAAATAGAGCTGAGCCTGCCGCCAACTCCCGGGGTCTGGGTGGTGATCCCGTCGCCCATTCGCCTTGCCCTGGCAGGGATTCGGCATCATCTGAATAGACAGAGTTTTGCTATAATACCCATATTGGCCCCTAACTTCCAGATTCAAACCATCTTCTTTTCTTTTTTTTTTTTAAGATTAAGGTAGAGTTTATTAAAGGAGAGAAAGAATGGAACTCATGGACTCCAGACATGGGGTGCCATGAGGGGCAGGCGCCCTCAAATCATCTTCTTGACAGCCTTCTAGACAGCTGGAACTGTAGTTATAAGCCACCGTGATGAGCAAAAACGGCTTAACTATTTTGGTCAAATGTTTTCAAGTACAAAAAAAATAAGTTTTGATAAAAACAGTAAAGTTCTTGGGGCTGGAGAGATGGTTCAGAGGTTAAGACTCTGTCTCCAAAGCAGGAGGACTCAACTTCAAATCCCGGACCTCAAGTAAAAAACGTTAGATGGAAATGGCATTGGCCTGCACTTCCAGCTCTGGAGGGTAGAGACTAGGAATCCAGTAAAACGGCGGTAGAGGGCTTCACACACAAGTGCCCTCTGATACAGACACACACACAACACACACACAAACATATGCAAAAAATTAAAAATGAAAAAAAAGTAGTAGAGTTACTATATATTTACCTGACATTCCTTAATGCCAGTATTTTATCTTATAAAACCACAATATGCGGATCAAATTTAAAAATTGGGATCCAGAGAAATGGCTCAGTGAGGAAAGGCATCTATACACAACCAAGCAACCTGAGTTCATATTGTAGAGGAGAAGAACTGAGCTCCATATACATTCCATGGCATGTGTAAGCTCTCCCCCCACGCTCTCAACATAAATAAGGACCCTTCTTCTACTTTATCAATCATAATTCTTCTGTAAGAGTTGCCTCTTGTTATTGTTTTAACTTGTTCAGTTATTTATTTATTCCAGAATGGATTTGAATTTTGTTCTTTGGATTAAAATTCAATCCTATTATTGTTCATTTTGTTGTTTAATAGTCACTTTAAAAAAATGTTTGTAGAGGGCCAGTGAGATGCCTCAGTAGGTAAAAACATTTGCCACTCAAGCTTGACAAGCTGAGTTTGACACATGGAGCTCCTATAAAGGAGAATAGAAAAAATTCTACAAAGTTGTCTTCTGACTTCTACACATATATGGAGGCACTTACATGTCCACACTCACAAACACACATCATATACACATCACACACACACACACACACACACACACACACACACACACACAAATAAAAAAAATTGGTTGTTGAATGAATAAAAAATCTATTTCTTACATATTGTAATATAGGAAAAGAAAAATCAATTACACATAAGAAAACTGGGTCTACCTGACATGAGCTTCTTCAGGAGTTTCTGGCTTTTGTTTGAGTCACGCTGCAAAATGTCCTGTTCTTCTTGAGTACATACCTGCAAAGCAACAAAAGGTAAGTGATTCAGCTGTTAAATGACAGTGTGTGTTGGAGGAGCTGTGAACAGTAATCTCAAAACATTAGAAGACAATAAAAGACACTTTTTGACCCCCCAAAAAATTATCCAGACAAATTTTGCTCTACATCTTTTTCCCTTTCTTTTTTTTTACAATGAGCCACACGAAAAATTATCTTAACACAGATGTTTCTGGATGACTTGCCAGTTAATAAGAAACATATATATATAATCTTTCATAGAAGAAATATTTGCTTCTGTTGAGAATACTGGCAAAATCATGAGCTTTTTTTTTTTTAATGAAAAGCCACCTAATTCAAATAATGAAGTCCAAATCTGACAAGAGAAATTGTGTTTTATGAGAAAGAGTCAGAAGCCAAGCATGGTGGCATATACCTGTGATTCCATTACTCAGGAGGCTGAAGGAGGATGACCATGAGTCAGACAAACCCAATCCAAAAACCACAAATGCAGAACTTGAACTGTTGGTGAGACTTGTCGGTCTAGCTTTTGCACTACATGTGCTTTTTAATATTTTATTTAGTAATTTATTTGAAAAAGGGAGACAGAGCACAAAACCAAGAACACAAGTTAGGGTGGACACAGTGTGAATGTGAAGGTCAGAGGACAACGTCTATAAAATATTAACTTCTATAATGTTAATATATTAACTCTGGGGATCAAACTCAGGTCACCAGTTTGCTGGTGGATGCCTTCACCATTAAACCATCTTGCTAGCTCTGTACTATACATTTTTAAATATTACACGTATTTGTTTCTTTGCTTTCAAACACTACTTATCGAATAATGGCTATTTTAAGTAGCTCCCCAAAGCTTTTGAAAACAGGATCATTAAGAGAAGGGATATGTTGAGCTTATGAGTCAGTAACACTTGGGCTCAGCATCACAGACATCGTAATGCCAGCACCAGGAAGGTAGAGGCAGGAGGATCGTGACTTAGAGGTCAGCCTAGGCTACCTAGAGAATCTGTCTCAACCTTAGAACCAAGCTAAACCGAAACAGAACTTCCACCCCCTCAAAAAAAAAACAAAAAACAAAAACAACTCTTCAGTAATAGGCCTTGGAATTCTGACCAATCAATTCATTGTGATTTGGGTTCAGTGACTATTCTTTTTTTTTTACCTCAGCCACAGGTTCTCCTTATATCACTAATGCTGGCCTTGAGCTCGCCCTACCCTTCTCCCACATCCTCCAGAGGGTTGGAATTTCACTGGACAAATTAGGGAAGAAATGTGCTATGAGAGAAAGTACAAGAGGTCTCAGTGGCTCTGCCTTAACCCAAAGCTTCACAAAAACAATCAGTAGAAGAAAGTTACCAAAGAACCACAGAATAAGCAGGGCCCCGAACCCTCTTGCTCGCAGACAATCCGCCCACAGATCAGACAGTTATTGATGAGCTTGTGTTTCTGACCCAGGCAATCGCAGGGGTGTCGACCAGGAAGTAGGACCGCAAGTCTGTCCTGCCCTTCTCTTGTGTATAAATTGACAAACTTGGTCTTCTTCTTTACTGAGTTGCTGTTTTCTTGTGCCTAAATGTACAAAGACATCACAAGAACACTGAATAATGACAATGAAAAGAATCAAAGATGAATAACTTCAGTTCTGTTGAGTAACAACTTAAACATTATCTAAGAACCATGAAAACAGGAAGAAAAACAAATCAGTTATAATTAGAAAGCCACCCTAGAAAAAATGACCAATAGTTACCTTGCTTTTTCTATTAGTGTCACTCAACCTTAAATATGCTTATAGCAAAGTAAATGTAGAATACGAGCAAGGATACCCCATTTCTTAAATATGACAACTTTTTAAAAAAATACTGCACATGCAGATGTTTTTATTATTCATTTGCAGTGAATTGTTTTGCTTGTCTGCAAATGAATAATATAGACTTGGCTATGTTAAATAAGAAGACAACTTTGAATTCTGATCTTCCTGCCTCCATCTCCTGAGTACTAGAATTACAGGTGTGCACCACCATGCTGGGTTTATGCAGTGATCTAAGTGGACATTTTTAGCACTTGGAGGCAAGCATCCTACTGAGTTTCAACTTCAGCCCTACCCCTCCTCTTTCAGTGGCGCTGTTGCTGGAACCCAATGCTTTATGCATGCTAGACACTTGCTCTGCTACTGAGCCACACTACAGCCCTGGATACTTTGAAGCACTGCTAAAGAATGCCCATAAAAGCAGATGACATTCAAAGATTTGAAAATAGGGACAATAAAAAAAATCATGAAGAAATTTACTCTACCAGAAATTAATAAGGATCTGGAGTGTAGCACAATGGTAGAGTATATGCTCAGCAAACATGCGCTCCCTACTTCTACCTCTAGCACTAGGAAAGAAAAACAGAAATAAGAAAAAGAAAATGTAATAAAAAATAGGCATATGATGCAAATAAGAATTGCCAATAGAAATATAAGATGTTATTCTGCATTAAAACAATATGGCATCGGGCTGAGGTGAAGTTCAGTGGTAAACCACTTGCCTATCAAGCACGAGCTGTGGGGAAATGGATCTGATTAAAGTACCATATGGGAAAAAAGTATACAAACATGAATACAGTTCTGGATGCAATGTCAAAGGTTTATTGATCTTTTATAGTTATTTATCATAGGGGTGGAATGGATATCATATAACAATTTGTAGTAGTCAGTTCTCTCCTCCAACATATGAGTTTCAGAGATGAAATGGAGGTTGTCAGTATTGGGACACTTTCCTTGCTGAGTCATCTTGCAAGCTCAACTTTTAGTATTTTATTTTATTTTTTTAAATTTTTTTTATTATTATTATTTATTCAACTGTGCGCATGTGCGTGTGTATGTGCGCGTGTGTGTGTATGTCTGTGTGTGTGTGTGTGTGTGTGTGTGTGTGTGTGTGTGTGTCTGTGTATGTGTAGAACCACGGACAAATTCGCGAACCACCATGGACGCCTCCACCTCCTTCTGCCCTGGGATTCACAGGCTCCGCCCTACCAGGACCAGAAGCGCAGACCGCCCCCACTTCCGCCTGGCGTCCATACGTGGGATCTAGGATCCAAACTCAGGACCTTCTGCCTGCAAGGCAGAGGCCTAACCCCTGAGCCACCTCTCCAGCCCTTAGTATTTTATTTTTAAAACCATTGACAATTTGACAGGCAATGCCCAATAATTTAATGTATAATTATTTATCAGTAACCAGATATCCTGGTTTGTCTATGACTTGGCGGGCATACAGTCAGGATGTGAGTCTTTCAGAGCTAAAACTGGAAAAGTACCAAGCAAACCAGAAGTTGTGAAGACTAATTTACTAGTAAAGTTTAACACCTTTATATATTTATTGGCATGTGCTTTTGTTTTGCTTTAATATTCTTGTTAATTTTATTTTCCTGCTTTTTGCCTTTTTGTTTTGTTTTGCAGACATGTTTCACTTAAGCTAAGGCTAGACAGAAACTCACTATGACGCTCACTTGAACTGAAGGCAATCTTCTTGCCTCAGACTCCAGAGCCTTGACGTTATGGGCCTGAACCACTATATTCAGTGGCCACCCATGTTTTTTGCACGATGACCATACTTAGAATTTCTTTGGTTCCATTTTAGTTTTGTTCTTTCCTTTAGAGAAGTCTAACATGTCAAAATGTCCTGATTATAGATATTCCGGTTACCTGGACGCATAGCGCATCTCAGTGCTAGGCAAGCTGAGGCAGGATGCGAAATCAAGGCCAGCCTGAGCTACACAAAGAATTCCAGACCATCCTGATTATGGGACCTGGTTTCAATCCCCCTCCCTCAAACTGTTTCTCTCAAAGGGCTATTATGAGAGTCAAAGAGAGAACACAAATAGATCTTTAGGTTGAGTAATAATGCTAGCAAAGAAAGCCTCTTGAAAATAGGAATGCTGAGCTGGAGAGATGACTCCAGGGTTAAGACTCTGCTCTGCAAGTAGAAGATCCCGAATTCAGATCTCAGATCTCATGTAAAAACACCGGGCAGAAAGGCAGCACTTTGCATTTCTGGCCCTGGAGGGCAGAGCCTGGGAAACCCTAGAGCGACACAAAAAGGAGGTAAAGCAATCCAGGATGATTCCTGAAGTCACTCTTGGGCCTCCACAGGGACATAAAATGCCCCTCCCCCCATGCATGCACATGTGCATAAAATAAAGGTTTTTTTAATATATAAAAAATAAGGAACGAAACCCATACACACATAGTTTATTTATAATTTGGAGAGTCTAACTATGTATGTCGGGCTGGCCTAGAACTTACTATGTAGGCCAAACAAGGTATGACTGAAACTCCAAATTCTTCTGCTTCCACTTCCAATTTCCTGGCAGAAACACTTTTTTTAATTGATTAATTTATTTACTTATTTTGTGTGTTTGAGAGTGGGTGCATGTATGCCATGGTGAGCACATGAGTCCACTCTGTGCGTGTGGAGATCAAAGGACAACTATTGGAGTAGATTCTCACTTTTTACCTTGTGTGCTCTGGGGATCAAGTTCAGGTTGTCAGGTGATGTGACAAACATTAAAAAGAAAAAAATACACATTTGCTTAGTGTGTGTGTGTGTCCATGCCACTGCATGCATTTGAGGTCAGAGGACAACTTTTAAGAGTTGGTTCTCTATTTCCACCTTGTGGACTCTGTAGGGACCAAACTCAGGTTGTCAGGACTGGTGGCAAGTACCTTTACCCACCAAGTCACGCTTAATAACAGCTAGGACTATACATTCATTAAGTCACAAAAAAATGCTGGAAGTTGAAACCAGCACACTTCATGAAACGTTTCCACCCAAGGTAGAAGTACAGCACAGTGGCGGAATGTTTGCTTAGTGTCGCCACAGGCCAAGGCTTGATTCTCACACATAAAACACAGTCTTGCCAAGAGTGGTGGCACACAGCTGTAATCCCAGTACTGGGAGGTGGGGTAAGAGGAAAGGACCTGAAAGGTGCGCACAAGCCATACGGTGAGTTAGATGCCAGTCTGTGCTACATTACACCTTATCAAAATCAAACCACATACAGAATGAGGTGTATCATTACCATCACTTTCTTTCCCTAACACTCAAATACTTGTTAAAAACGGCCATTGTGGACCATTTTACATAGATGCTTTCTGAAATTAGTGACTTCCTTTTCTCCATATAGCCAGAAAAAGCTAATTTTTTAAGTACTTACTTTTGCCAAATCAAAAGGTGTTTTGACCTCTACAGCTATATCAGGTTCAGGGAATGCAGGAACTTCTTGTTTGTTTCTTCCTTTCCGTCTACTCCGTTTTAGCTGATCCATTGATTTCTGTCCATCTGAAATTTCTTTAAAGAATGAAATATAAAACCCCGCACACACATAGAGAGAGAGAGATAGAAAAGAGATTTTAATTCTGTAGCTAACACTTAAACACTTAATATTTACAGTCAAGAGATCAAATCATGCAGAACTGTTCTTAATTCAAAATTAAGCTTAAACCAGCTATTTCCATGTTTATTGTTAATGATAAAGTTGGGGGTTCGAGACGTAAATTAATTGCTCTGCAGGCAAAAGACCTAAGTCTGATGCTTAACATTGAAAAACAAACAATAACCTCAAGGAACTCACATACTTGGGATTAACAAACTAAATTAAAATCTGTTATCTTAGGGCCGGAGAGATGGCTCAGGGGTTTAAAACCTCTGCCTTGAAAGCAAAAGGACCTGAGTTCGGGTTCCAGATCTTATGTAAAAATGCTGGGTTGAAATGGTGGTAATCTGGAATTAACTGCTCTGGGAGGCAGGAGCTGGGAACACCCAGAGCACAGTACTAGGGAGGTAGAGCAATCCAGGATGATTCCTAAAGTCACTCTTGGGCCTCCACAGGCTTTACCATTGAGCTCTTGAGAAATATTTTCTTAGTCTTTTTTTTTTTTTTTATTCAATTGTGCGTGTGTACGCCTGTGTGTGTAGAACCACGGACGAATTCAGGAACCACCATGGACCGCCTCCACCTCCTCCTTGTTTACTCTGCCCTGGGATTCACAGGCTCCGCCCTACCAGGACCAGAAATGCAGACCGCCCCTGCTTCCGCCTGATGTCTATACGTGGGGTCTAGGATCCGAACTCAGGACCTTCCGCCTGCAAGGCAGAGGCTTAACTCCTGAGCCACCTCTCCAGTCCCGAGAAATATTTTTTTAATCTATGTGTAATTCTTTCAATTTATTCTAAAGCCACATTCATGTCCACACACATACTTTTATAATACTTTCTAAGTTTAAAGAGTCTAGTTGGGCATGGTAATTCATATCTATAATTTAATAATTGAAAAGAAGATCCTGAGTTCAAGGCCAGCCTGGGCTACCTTGTCTCAAAAAATAAAAAAGTCAGATTTAGAAGAGAATTCTTTGCCAACTGAATAGAACCAAATTCAAAATCAGATACATGTCATTCTGCTTAAGTTAGTGGTGATAATGCATGGTGGCAGACCACATGTATTTATAGTTGACCACATACTAATAACATCTCAATCTTTACTTAATCACATTAACTTACCATCTTTTTTCCAGCACTGTTGCAAAGGATCAGAAACCAATTCCTGATCACTCTTCTGCCATTTGGCTATAAGATCTTCTATGAATTGACCCTTTTTGCCCTCATTTCCCTGGAGGAGGTCTGTCATATATTCTCGTATCTCTTCAGCACTCTCAATTGACAAAACATACCTCAGGAAACAAAGATACAAATTGTTGAAACAAGAGCAGTTTACCTTATGTTTTTCAGTAACTAAGATGGTAAAATTACCCCTTTCAGGTTACAGATGTGTCTTAGTTATAGAGAACTTGCCTAGCACGCATGAGGTTAATTCCCGCAACTGCTTCCAAAGTGAAAACGAACAAAAGTCATTCACTAATTCATCAAAAGTTTTTACTTTGACAGTCTATCAAATAAGCGCACGCACACACACACAATTATTAATTAACTATATACAGGGTCTATGAGAGCCAAGCACTGTATGAGATACTAGACATGTGCTTAGGACAAAGACCCTGATCACAAACTTCAAGTCTAACTTCCATATGTATTTACCATCTACTGATTCTACATGTTTCTATGTATTATAATCAAATGCAGTCTTCATACTTTCCTGGAAACAATACAAATTACTCATAATCTATATTCTAAATCTAAAAATACTTTAAAATAAATATTGTCTTATTTGTACTAAAGATATGAGTTCTATAACTTAACTATTACTTCAACATTCTTTTTAAATATTTGTTTAGGGCTGGAGAAATGGCTCAGGGGTTAAGACTCTGTCTCACAAGCAGAAGGTCCAGAGTTCAGATGCCAGGTCCCACGTTAACACTCCCCCCCTCCACCAAAGGGCGGTGGTCTGTATTTCTGGTCCTGGTGGGTGGAGCCTCAGAAATCCCAGAACAAAGCAAGACTAAAGTAGAAGCAGTCCAGGTTGATTCTGGAAATAACCTTTGGTCCTCCACAGGGACATTCAGTGCTCTCTGATACACACACACACACACACACACACACACACACACACACACACACGATAAAGAAAATGATTTAAAAAATAAAATAAATATTTATTTATTTCAGAGAGAAAGTGTGTATGAGAAAGAAAGAAAGCTATGAGTGTGCATATGAAAGAGGTCACCTTCCAGAAGTTGGCTCTCTTCTTCCATTGTGGGGGCCTCTGGGGGCTGAACTCAGGTTGACAGACTTGCATACTAATACCTTTATCCTCTGAGCCAATCCATACGCTCTTACTTACACACAGTCTTCAAAACTTACAAATCAGTTAGAATCGAGTTAGAATCAGCAGATCTATTTCAAGGCAATGTAAAGAGTTCCTTAAAGAAAAATTGTTGGCAAGCATGTTGGTAGAAGATGCCAAAAATGAATAAATAAACACACTTCAAGTGTTAAAAAGATTACAATAGTCCTACTTACTGAACTACATGTGAAACAAAGTAGAGAAAACTTTAAACAAAAAGCTAATAATTATTTAAATTTCTGAAAAAATAGAAACTTTAAAAATTCCCATTGATAGAGGAAGGATAAATACATTCAAGTTTTTGGATTTTTCTTTTCTTTTTCTTTTTTTGGGGGGGGATTAAGGCAGGGTTTATTAGAGCAGAAAAAAAACTGAACTCAACCGACATGAATCTGTGAGGGGCAAGGGTGTCCTGGACAACTCATGGACTCCAGGCATGAAGTGCCATGAGGGGCACATGTGTATCAACATACACTAATATGTTGAACAAAGCTAGAAAGTAAGACAAGTTTGGTGGTACAAGCCTGCAATCTCAGCAATTGGAGCCAGAAGCAGGAAAATAGTAAAAGGCCAAACGGGGGGAGGGTGGAGAGGTGGCTCAGGGGTTAAGCCTCTGCCTTGCAGGCGGAAGGTCCTGAGTTCGGATCCTAGACCCCACGTATAGACACCAGTCGGAAGCCGGGGCGGCCTGCGTTTCTGGTCCTGGTAGGGCGGAGCCTGTGAATCCCAGGGCAGAGTAAACAAGGAGGAGGTGGAGGCGTCCATGGTGGTTCCCGAATTCGCCCTTGGTTCTACACACACACACACACACACACACACACACACACACACACACACACACACGAACACACGCATACATGCACAATTGAATAAATAATAATAAAAAAAAATTAAAAAGGCCAAACTTGGTTTTATGGAAAGTTCCAGGCTAGCCTGGACTAGAATGAGAACTTGCCTTAAAAAGGTGTGTGTATGTGTGTGTGTGTGTGGGGGGGGTTCCAGTGGTTAGGCAACTGTTTACAAACCTGGAGACCTGAGCTTTATCCTGAGAAGCCCACATGGTGGAAGGAGAGAATTGACTTCCAAAAGTTGTCCTCTGACGTCCTCCCATGTGTTGAGGGATGTACTAGCCCTCTTTCCTATTTCTCCTCCTCCCCTCTCTTTCTCTTAATAAATAATTTTAAAAAGCACAACAATTATTAATTTTGAGTAGCAGGATTAAGAACTGTTAATTTTGTTTTCTTTCTCCTCTCTAATTAATAGCTCTTGAAATGTATTACATTATATACACACAGGAAAAACACTACGGATAAATAGTAGTATTTCTCAGTTGTGGTAATACAATAATTTGGGTTTGGTAATTTATTCTTTCTAACTCTTTCAGTTTTCTACAGTGACTACATTTTATCAGTTGAATAGTGAAGATAGCCTAAACATACTAGATCTTCAAAGAGTTATAAGGTCTGAAGAATTTGTAATTCAGGCACATGAGTGTAAGATTTAAAAAACTTATAAAACATTACAGCCTTTAAATAAAAAAAAAAAAAAAAACCACTTACTATTGTTGCATATGTACTAGAATCAGGTGTGGCCATCCTGCAACTTACGGGCTGCATCTGTCCCGATATAGGTATCTGGCCCAATGCAATGCAAAAATCTTTTTTTTCTTTCATGTTGCATACTTGTGTATGGGGTGGACATACGCAATTGTACTTGAGTATGTGTGCCTGTGGAGACCCAAGAGAGATATCGGAATCATTCTTTATCACTCTTACGCCTTACCACTGAGCCATCATCTCCTTTGTCCATAATGCAAAATCTTAAAATTGGTTAAAATACTAACTTTTTAGCAATTAGACTGAGTGGTTCTAGAGTGTGAACTTTGTAGATGACAACATTTGTCAAAATGTCAGATGGCTAGACATGCCTTTTAGAGTTGCAAATGTAGAGGCAGAAATTACAGTAATGTTCTACATATTAAGAATTCTATATCTTTGTGTGTCATAAGAACATTTTAAGGGCTGGAGAGATGGCTCAGGGGTTAAGACTGTCTCGAAACCAGAAGATTCTGAGTTCAGATCCCAGGTCCCATAAAAAACACCAGGTGGAAATGGCTGCTTGCACTTCCAGCCCTGGTTAGAGCCTGGGAAATTTCAGAGCAAAACAAGGAGATAGAAACAATCCAGGATAATTCCTGAAGTCATCTTGGTCATCCACAGGGATATACAATGCCCTCTGATACACACACACACACACACACACACACACACACACACACACACACACAATAAATTTTAAAAAAATCTTAAATCACCAAATTTAATTTTTTGTTTGGTTTTCTTTTTGTTATTCTGGGGACTGGACCCAGACCTTGCACATGCTAGACAAGTGTTCCATTACAGAGCTTCTTTCAAGTCAACAGATTCAGTTAAAAAAAAAAAAGACAGGATGACTTGCAGGACCTAACACATTTTAATCATTTTGATCTTTGAACTTAATGGTCTTTATCAAAAGAGCGATTGCTGTCAAAGACTCAGAGAACTATAAAGAACCCCAAGGTTCACTGACCCCTGGAGTTTTGAATCACAAGAGAAGTAAAGAGTTCCAGGAAAACATGAATAAATGTCACCTTAACTATCTAACCAAGAATAATAAAGAATATTCATCTAAGTTATTATGCAGCAGGTCTCATAAAAGTAAAGTCGAACAAAATATACACTCAGGTAGATTGTGGAAGTTTTTTTGTTAACTTTCTGTATCCAATTTAATATCTTATAACATATCATTGATGAAGTTAATAATTCTGTGCAACTTTTAACATTGTGGATACTCATAAAAACTTACTCAAGTTAGTACAGCATTACATCTGTGCCATCAATTAAATGCTAGACAAGGCTTTCATCATGACATTAATAGCAACAACTGGAGGATACCTAATAAGCAGTTTGACTAGAATATTATGGCTTGGCTTTAGTGCTTATGTTGTACATAAGCCATACTTAAGAGTTTCAACTTTAAAACTATTGGATATGGTGGTACAGACATGTAATCTCAACTACTTGAAGAGCTGCGCCAGGAGAATTCCAGTTCAAGGCCCTCCTGGGCAACTTAATAATCTCGTCTCAAAATAAAGTGAAAAAAGGTTTGGGGACGTAACTTAGAGGTAGAATACATACTAGATCAGTCTGCAGTACCCACAAATAAGAACAAAAACAAATAAACAATCACAGAAAATTATCACTGAACTTTCAAGAGCTTGAGTGTGAGGAAGACCTGAGTCTGTGTAAAATAAATCGCTAATGCACTACTTAAAGAAAATCAGAATTCCCTTGCTATTATGCAGTCAAATACAAGAGACAGAGAAGACACAATCTACCACCATTTGTCAAACTGATTCATTAAAAAAAGCCTCAAAGATGGACACGATAGTATGCTTGCAATGTCAGAACTCTGAGGATGAAGCAAGAGCACTGCCGTGAGTTTGAGGGTAGTCTGGTCTACACAATGAGTCTGGGCTACACAGCAAGACTCTTCTTAAAATAAACTGTACTCTCAATTTTTTTAAATATTGAGTGTTTCTATAATAAATAGCACAGTAAGCTTGAACTCGTTTATATTTACATTAAGAAAAACATTTTCCTGGTCTACATATTGTGAAGACTCATTAGTTTGATAACATTACACTTTTTTTTTCTGGTGATGCGAATTTAACCCAGGGCTTTTCACACATTTGACTGAGATACATCTACAATCCAGCATTCTACTACTTTTTAAAAAACGTTTTGAGTGCTCGCTTCGGCAGCACACATACTAAAATTGGAACGATACAGAGAAGATTAGCATGGCCCCTGCGCAAGGATGACACGCAAATTCATGACTGCGTTCCATATTTTAAAAAAATAAATAAATAAAATAAATAAAAAACGTTTTGAAACTAAAATTTAACTTGATTTTGTTCAATCTATTCCAGTGTTCAAAACAATCTTTTAAAATTGTCTGTTTTGACTATTTTTTCTCAACAAATTTATTTTCTCTCAAACTAAGATTGTCTTTACTTCTTTTTTAAAAGTATATTTATTAATTAGCAACAGAGAGAAAGCGAGAGAGAGAGAGAGAGAGAGCCAATGAGTGACTTTTTTTTTAATTTTTTTTATTATTATTTATTCAATTGTGCGTGTGTGTGTTATGTATGTGTCTGTGCGCGCGCGCGCGTGTGTGTGTTGTGTGTGTAGAACCACGGACGAATTCGGGAACCACCATGGACGCCTCCACCTCCTTCTGCCCCGGGATTCACAGGCTCCGCCCTACCAGGACCAGAAGCGCAGGCCGCCCCCGTTTCCGCCTGGCGTCTATACGTGGGATGTGGGATCTGAACTCAGGACCTCCTGCAAGGCAGAGGCGTAACCTCTGAGTCACCTCTCCAGCCCCAATGAGTGACTTTTGTAAGTCAGTTCTCTCCTTTGATCATGCCGGCTCCATGGACTGGATTCAGGGCTGCCAGGTTTGTGGACAGGTTTCGTTGCCCACCAGGTCACCTCAGACAGCCCCTTACTTCCAATAATCCTAGAGTAACAATCACATTTCAGGGATAGTGACCAAGCAATCAAATTAGGGTCCTCGATTAAATCATACTTTTGTTATCTTTTACATCCACCAAAACACTTTACACTTTTATTTATGATTATCCTTACTTCTCAGGTGGAAGAAAGATATCCTTTCCAGTAATCTACAGTGATAATCATAATGGAGATCCTTTATTTTGCGCTCCTGAAGTGCATTCAACTTCCTGGCATCTTAGCACTCAGCAACAGAGAATAACCAAACTGTCTTGATCAAGTCTGTTGCCCCAGTAACTGACATGTAATAATAGTGCAACAGTTGTTCGTTAATAGGTTGAAAGCAGATAGGAAATCTTTAACCTGTCTCATAAGAATTTTAAAGCACCGAAGATAAGCTTCAGTACTTGATCACTTTATATATAAAGACAAGAAACACGGAGAGAGAAATTAATTTAGTGAAGGTTCCAAAACTTGCTTAAAAAAAAAAAAAGGAACTTGTGACTCGAGTAAGAACACTTTGTACCTACAAAACATCACCCTCATCAAAATTCCAGGGGCTACTTGATACAATTGAGTCGGCAAGCAGCGACCTTCAGAGCGAGGCGTCGGGACAGTGCGCCCACTACCTCGCCCCTCGCGAATCTGCAAGGAAAGCGGACCGCAGGGCGGTACTACAGCTCTCATTGCTGTGCATTCGCCAGTTCCTGGGAAAACAGGCCCCACCGGAACACTCGAGAATTGGACGCACTTTCCCCAAATCTAAACTAAAAGAAGAGCTAAGGCTCGATGTTCTGCACACCTGCGCTGCCCTTTCATCATATTTTTTATGATATTTCTTTTCTCTCATCAACTTTTTGGTCCTCCCCGCTTCCCTGCTCGTTCCTCCGGGCCCATGGCCGAGCCGCCTCCCGCCTGGGACCCCCGACCCGTCTCACTGCGTAATCTCCTCGCTGACATCCAGGGAGAAAGTTTTCCGCAACTGCTGTGTGCACCAGGAAACCAGCCGCTCCCGCGACGCCGCCCCGGCCACCGCCATCTTCTCCAGCCGGAACCAGCTAGGCCTCAGGGGTCCCGCGTCCGCGCCGGACCGGCTCCCCGCGCAACAGCTACCTCGTTTTCCAGGGTTCCGCAAGCCTGCGCCGCCCCGCACGGCCGCGCCGCCTCCACGCAGGCCCCGCCCACCTGCGCCCGGCGCCCGCTTCCGGGTCTGTTGACACGCGGGCGAGCGGGAGCGCCGTCCGCGCGTGGCTCGTCCATGCTGGTGTAGCACGCTCGGAAGGCCATTGCCAGTTCTGAAAAAGAAGACAGTACACGTGCCTCTGAATAAAAATAAGAGTAGCCCGAAAGATGGTGTGATGGCACAACTTTTCAACCTACTCTGGCTTCGTTTGGACGACATGTAAAACGGCTTTTGTCTGGATGACGAATCCAAAGCTTGCCTTGGCTAACGAGGTGCGACTTAACAGGACCCTGTCTCCAAATGAAAAGCGAGGAGGAGGAGGAACTACCGGGAATATAGCTCAGGGGTTCAATCGCCAGGATCACCAACAAAACAAAAACCCACGTTTCCTCGGGTGGTGCTTGTTATTTATAGTGCTCTCTGCAGTCGATTGCTAGATTTACACCGCTACAACCTCTTTAAATTTTCAGAGCAGGGTCTTTTTCAAGAGAGTTATGATATCACAGTATACGCAAAGGTTTGGGGTGGTTTGGAGATTCGAAGAAGGAAAAAGAGGCAACAGGTGCTGGGATGTGGCTTTGAAAAACCTTCCACCTGAATTCTCAACCGAACATGACCAGTCTTTCACAGTTGTCCACTCTGCTAGTACGTAAGACTGGGGAAAATTCAGCTGTCTTTTAGTTCTTCGTTCCTACTATTCTACTTAGAAGAAATAATTACATTAAATTGGATGCTGTGTCACCTTTTTGGTAATGTTCTCATTGGCATAAATAAAATCATTTAAGTGTATTGAGTTACATTGAATTTTGCATTTTGGTTATTAGTATTGCGCTTTTTTTTTTTTTTTTTTTTTTTTTTTTAATTTTGGCAGACCTTATGAGGCCAGGCTTGCCTGGAGCTAGGCACCGAGTATGAGGCTGGCCTTCATCTTCTAAGTCTCCTGAGTCACGGTGTTGGGCTTGAAGGTTAACACTACCATATCTGATTTACACTGCATTTAGATGGATTTTGTCATTAATTTGAAACACACGATTACGTGGCATGTGATATAAGGAAAAAAAGAGTGCCCATGTGTAAAGTGGAAATTTTAATTTGCATTTAAAAAAAATCAAAATAGTTCTGGAGACACAGCTCAGGGGTTAAGACTCTACTTTGAAAACACAAGAACTTGAGTTCAGATTCCAGATCCCACATGAAATCGCCAGGCATGGGCATGTATCTCCATGTGACATCAAAACTAGGATACTAGGCGACCTCAAAGGAGAGGCGCACTCTACAAAACGATACCTGGATCCCTGAAATTGTGAAACTAAAGCAGTTCAAATAAGAAGCAGGAAGAAGACGACAACCACGGCAGTGATCAACAGCAAACTGTGGGACCTGAAGCGAAATAGATCGAGAGCTCGGCCCAGGCCACTGGCTTGCACCTGAAAAAGTTCACTGCCAAGTTCAACTTCTCCTTCAAAGAGCTGGACATCTTATGCAACCAGGAGATCCTGGGCAAGGACCACACCTTTGAGTTCCGGAGGTTGTCAGGAGGTGGAGATTCAAGAAAGCACCCTCCTGCTACACTGCAGACCCAAGATTCGACCCACATCCGCACTCCACGCGGTGGCCATGCCATAGAATGTTGTCTCTGGGTGTGCCATGAGGACCAGATTTCTGAACGATGAATATTTACAACTTTTATATGAGAGAATCCACACACAACAAGACACTACTGCATGTGGTTACAGAGGATGAAAACATTGACAGTTCCATAAATGAATGTGCTCATCTCTGCTTCAAATCCACAGGAAGAGAATAAGGGAAATAGTGCAAGATGCTTCCAGGCCACCTCGGACACAGAGCACTTTTGCTTACTTTCCAGGTCTCGAGAATCTTCTGAGTTAATTTCAGTTCAATTCATGGGTTTTCATGATAAGCTTCTGAAAACACTTGTACTTTTATTGAATCCTTCTTAAAGTTATTGAAAGTCTTTTCATGGTAAATATGTATATTGCCTTTAGCTACCTGAAGAATTAAACAATATATAAAATTTTAATTAAAAAACATTAAAAAAAAAAAAAAGCCAGCCAGAATTGGTGGCAACCTGCACTTCCTGTCCTGGAAGGCAGAGCCTGGGAAATCCCAGAGCAAAGCAAAAAGGTGCAATCAAAGATGACCTCTGAGATCACCCTTGGGCCTTGGGTTTCCACAAGCACTGCGCACACACACACATAAATAAATTTAAAAAAATCAAAATACAGTTCATGTTGATTAATGGTAAGTCTATCAAATGGATGCACTCATGAGTAATTTACAATATATCCAAAGCATCCACCTTTTCTATACTTGTTTATTCTTTTTTTTTTTTTTTTTTTTTTTTGAGGATTAAGGTAGAGTTTATTAGAAAAGAGAAAGGTTGGAACTCACGGACTCCAGACGTGGATTGCCATGAGGAGCTAAGACGCCTCTATAAGAAGCAGAAGTAGAACAGAGCTCATGGCACTAGAGTGACATAAGAGGTTAGAGAGCCCATGAGAACTCACAGTGCCTAGGCATGGAATTCATGAGGAGCAAGGAAACAAGAGACATTCATGGCACTAGAGGGCCATGAAGGGCTAGATGGCCCTTGTTTATTCTTATAATATTAAGAGTGCGGAGTCTGTGCTTAACATATATAAGGCCTTAAGTCACATTCCAAGCATCAAGTCATAAATTTATATAAAAATTTCATTAATAAATGCTATACTTTGATTTCTATTCCTTCAAATATTTTACTATAACTTTTCTTAGTATCTTAAGAGTAAGAATTTCAAAGTTTTCAGGTTTAAGTTACATAAGCCTGTGTGTTTTTGTTTTCAACTCATCTTTTTTGAGAATGTACGCCTTGTATGCCACACTCATGTATGCCAGGCTGGCTTTGAGTTTGCTCTGTTGCCTTGCATTTCTGATTCTCTTCCCTCAATCTTCTCAATTCTTGGGTTCTAAGGCACATGCCACCATTCCTCCTTTATGCAGAGCCAGGGACAAGCCATCTAGCCATCTACCAAATGAGCTAAATCCCCAACCCCAAAAGAAACGGTTTTAATTTAAAAAACCTTTACAAGACATCATTGCTTTTTCTCTAAAATGATCATCATTGTTTAAAAACAAAAAGTCAAACACAGTTACAATAATATGTTGGATACCCCATGTGTGAGAAAGTATATTTGAAATTCTCTTTAGTCACTTATTTGGTATGTAATGGAAGTTAGAAGACAGATTCTCTAGGTCCCTATTCTTAGCTCTGCAGGAATCTGGGATGCAAATTCTAAGCCAGCAATTTAGACCAGTGTAAATGGGTCTTTAACTAAAAAGGAAATGATGCCATTTAAGAGCCAATGTGCATTTATATAGGCCTAAGGACAACAAAGGATACCCCGAGGCTTGTTGATTTTTCCAGTGAGAATTTGGTTGTAATCTTACACTATGGTGTTAAGATAAAACCACAGGTAATTGTCAATAAAACATCCTTGTATTATAATGTTAATTCAACCTATAACCTAAAAACTCTTTCATTCTTTTTCTGTTTACTTCTTGATATCGAGTCCTGTCACCCAGCCCTGACTACCTAGGAATTTGATATCCACCAATGCTTCTCAGTGCCTGGGTTTACAAAGTATGCACCAGATCTCTAAAGTCATTTAATCAGGTCCTGAGCAGCTCTTGTTGTTCAAGCATAATTCACAGGAGAAAATCAGTTCTGCACAACACTTTCAGGGGTGCCTTTCAAACAAGCAGTCAAGGAAAAGCATACCACATTAAGGCCATATGATCCTGCTGTATGCATAATATTCAGAGTTAAAAAATCTTGAGTTTTGTACTTAGATGTCAAGTAGGGGGACAGGAAATATTTACGATCACTATTGCAGTCATTTTCATATGGCCCAGAGTCTTAGCACATGTAACAGATTTTTAGCTCTGTGACCACACTTATTTATTTATTTATCTATTTATTTATTTATTAATTACAAGGGCAAGTATAGACAACTACTTAGTGTTTCAGTCTCATATGATCTGAAAAAACATTAAAGGGTGCGGGGCGAGATAGCACATTGGATTAAGACACCTGGTCACAGTTCTGCAGACCCGCATATGATTCCAGGAAGCCTACAAGGTGGAAGTGCAGAATTCATTTCAAAAATCGACTTTTGGCATCCGCCAATATATCACGGTATTCATGTGCGCTCTCTCTCTCTCTCTCTCTCTCTCTCACACACACACACACACGACACACACACACACACACACACACACACACACACACACACAAACACACGGATACTTCTTTTCTGATTAAAACGGTAGCATATCAAAGAAAACTGTATGTTGTATTTGTTTCCTTTCTCGGGTTCTACAGTTGTCTCCCCGGAATAATGTAGACCTGCGCTTAGTTCTATTTTGATTTGCATCAAAAAGTCCGTTTAATCGTAGGTTTCACTTTCAGAGTCGACTCGCCAAGGATTTAACCCTAAGTAGCTTTGGAGAAAGACTAATTGTGTCTTTGCCGGCCTGTTGGACTCCTTCGCCGTCTTGCCACCCACATTGGGGGCCCCTGCGAAGTGTACGAACCCCCCTGCCCCTGAGGTTGATGGACTGGCCCGCAAGGCCTCAAGTCTCGCCGCTGTCACTTGCTGGACCCCCGCGATTGGCTCCCAGCGAAGGCGCGGAACCAATGAGAACCGCGATTCCGGGGAGTCTGCGGAGCGCGCGGGAAAGAGGTCCTTATAAACCGTGGCGGGAGAGTCATTTCGGGGTCCTTGTCCTGAGCAACACCCGGCTTTGAGGATGGTACGCACCAAAGCAGACAGCGCCCCGGCCTCCTACAGGAAAGGTGAGGACGATGCGGAGCCGGGCAGGGCCGCGAGGCTCGGGGTTCCGGGGGCGGGCAGGCCCCGGGTACCCCCGCTTCTCCCCTGCTGTGCGCGCCCGAGTCTTGCAGCCAGCGGAGGTGGGGCCCTCTCCTTGAGCAAGGGATGCAAGTCCGCTGCTCTGGACCCCCAGCCCCCTTTCGGCTGGGGACGACTGTGAGCCCTGGCTGGAGCCCCGAGGTCCGAACCCTCGAACCCCTGCTCAGGTCCGAACCCTCGAACCCCTGCTCAACGCCCTCTTCCTCTTTCCGCAGTGGTGGTTTCTCGGGCCCCCAGGAAGATGCTTGGCGCCTCCGCCTTGGTCAATAATGCTCCGTCGTTTTCGTCCCGAAAAGGTGAGGGCGCGAGGCGTGGGGTAGGAGGGGCGCTTCTAGAGGGAGAGGAGGCTGCACCCCGCCGGGCCTGCTAGTCCCGCCTCGCCGTGGATTCCGTTTGCGCTTTTTCCCATTCCCTGGAATTAATTTCCCTTGTTGTTGGCAAACCTAAGGGGCTGTGTCTTCAGCGGGCTTGCACGAGGGCGGGGCACTTCTTGGAACAGCCTTGTGAGTAGGCAACACGGTTTTTTTTTTTTTTTTTTTTTTTACCTAATTTTCTTTGTCAAATTAACGTTTTTACATTTTTCTTAATATTAGTAGTTGGTATTTATGTTAGAGGCTTTTAAGCACCTTATCGGGAGATTTAGAAATGATGGACGACAGTGCTTACTAAGTACAGTTGAGGGGTTGCAGAGGGGAACACTGGGGGTTGAACCCCGTGCTTTGGCTTATACTAGGCAAGCACTCACCAGTGCGCACTGCTGTAGGCTTTGCTTTCCTTCCTGCAGGTCTTCCTTTCCTCACCCTCTTCCTCTGCTCTCTCCTTCCCTCCCTATGTATGTCATCATGTGCGCAGTGACATAAAGAGGACCGCATACTTGTTTTTTCCCACTTTCCACCAGAGTATACTCTGGGATCAAAGGCAGAACACCAAACTTGTGTGGCAAGTACTTGACACTGCTCTGTCCTTCTTCTCAGGTCTTAACCATGTTTTCCAGGCTGTGCTGATTCAGTCTGTACCCCATGCTGGCTTCTAACTCACCGTCTTCCTCTCTGCCCGGTTCACTACCATATACTGCCATGCCCAACCTTAATAGCTTTTCTCTCAGGCTGCCCTCAAACTCCAAAGTCCTTCTGCTCCAGCCTCTTAAATTTGCCTCTTCATGAATTTTTAAATTAATTCAAATTTTCCCTATTATTTGTTCATGTATTTACATATTTCATTTATTTATTTTGAGACAGGGTCTCAGTACTCAGCTCTAGATCAGGCTTACACTTATATATTAAAATTCGCGACTGCACCTCCCAATTCTAAACAAAATTCACTAGAAAATATTACAAGTTCAATCTCTTCAGATAAGAGTGAAGGAGACAAAATTTTTCAAAGTAGATGGATTTATTCAGAATGTCTTTCATTAACACATCCCATCAGGGTTATGTCCTATCGCCTGGCCACCGAATAGACTCTTAATATGTGTTGAACACCAGGCCAGATGACATATCACTACACTCGCAAACACTGGCAGCTGACGCAAGAGGGGGCCCTCAGATCTGAGGCTAGACTAGGTTGTCAAGCAGGTGCCAGGTGCCACAAAATACCACTTCACAGAGACAAACTAAGCAAGACGAAAAGTGGCAGTGTAGTGGAGCATACCTGTACTCTCAGCACTAGAAGGTGGAGGCAGGAGAATCAGAGATCAAGTCCAGTATCAGTTACATAGTGACGTGAAATTCTCTTAAATCTTTTCCAAAAATAAAAAATAAACCGCTTTGCAGATTTGTATTTTTTAACCCCAATCACTGCATGATATTGTTATATCCTCATTTTAAAGATTGCATAGTTAGATAAAGTTCAGTTGCACACCTGCCACTGAGTTCAATCCCCAGAAGCCCACATGGGGGAAGGACAAAGAGTTGGCCTCTCATCTCCATCTGTGTCATTCATTCTCTCTCCCTTTATCTTTCTGTGTGACTCTCCCTTCCTTTTTCTACCATTTCTAAATAAATAAAATATTTTAATAAGTATGTAGACTTATTGAAGTAGGTCTTTTGTGGACAAAATATGAAATACACTAAAAATACTGCTACTGCTTTTTTTTTGAGGGGGAATAAACTATCAAACTGAGTTGAGTAAATACAGTTTTATTGTGTCACACTTTCTAACATAAGAAGGATATAATTTCACTGAATACCTTGGAGAATCTGATATCAAGAAAGAATTAAGTTCTTTAAAGAAACACAATTATATTCTTAGTTCTTACTTAGTTTTGCTTCTTTTGCAGCTGAAAATAAGTATGCAGGAGGTAATCCAGTTTGTGTACGGCCAACTCCCAAATGGCAAAAAGGAATTGGAGAATTCTTTGGGGTGTCCTCTAAAGATTCTGAAAAAGAGAATCAGGTTCCTGAAGAAGCAGGAAGCAGTGGCTTAGGAAAAGCCAAAAGAAAGTAAGTTTCATTCTGGGAGAAAAAGGAAATACACTCTTCACAATGAAAGATAAGTGGGATATTGACAAAATTCAAAATTTTAAAGTTTCTCTTCATAACCAAGAAGAAATGTAAACCATAGTTATTTTTTAAGGTTGTACTAATTTCTTACGTCACGCAAATTTCAAATATCTACAAAATGTATTAATTTTTACTTACTCTAAAGAAACTGAGTTCCCATTAATTTATTTTCCATTTATTTACTCTTTATTCTATGTGTATGTGTGTGTGTGTGTGTGTGTGTGTGTGTTTTGAGACAGTCTCTACGCAGCTCAGATGGGCCTGGCACTCACTGCAGTAAGCTAGTGGTATGACAGGCATGTGTCATACCAACTTGTCTTTACCATTTCCTTCCTTTCCTTCTTTCTCTCCTTCAGTTCCTTCGCTCTTGCTTTCTCATTTGTTGCTTTCACTGTCTTTGTCAGAAGGAAATCTCCATGCCAATTTATCTCTATTTATTCATTAAGTCCCCTGAAAAGTTTGAACAATGAGGGATTGAGGGAGCTCAGGGCAGACAATAGTTAGCATGCATGGGATCCTGACTTCAGAGTCCAGTCTCCAAACAGCAATGCTATACATTCTGCTTCCACAAGAAATTAACCCGTATAAGAAAAATAAGTAACATAGAAATCACTCTTTTTAGAAACAATCAGTGTTGTTTTTTCTTTATATCTCTGCAAATCCTTAAGAATTTTCAAACTGTGGATAAAATGATTCACATATAAAATGTCACTATGTAAACTTATTTTAACTTTGAGAATGCTTTGTTAAATAGGAAGCAAAAACTGGGGCTGGAGAGATGATACAGGGCTTAAGACTCTGCCTGGAAAGCAGAAGGTCTTGAGTTTAGATTCCGGGTCCCATGTAAAAACTGCCAGATGGAAATGTGGGCAGCCTGCACTTCTGGCCCTGGTGGGTGGAGCCTGGGAAATCTCCAAGTGAAGCAAAAAGGAGGTAGAAGCAATTCATGATGATTCCCAAAGTCACTTGGTCCTCCACAGGGACACATAGTGCCCCCCCCACACAAACGCTAAATAAATAATAAAATTTTACAAAGTACAATCTGCTGTGTAAAATATTTTTAAATGTACTCTATGAAAATTTTAAGTTACCAAGAGCATTTATCTCTGGGTAAAAAACCTTGTCTTGAATTCAACACTATCAACTTTTAACCATCATCTATCTCTTTAAGAATCATGAAAACACTCACTGCGGTGAGACTTGTCCTCACCAGACCTGCATAATGATTGACATACCCACATGCCCCATACACTATGAGGAACTGAAGAGAGGTAACAACACACACTGGAAACCTTAGGGACTAAAGCTGGATGAGTGAAGGGAAACACATCTATTGGTGGGGTAGCCTGAGGAGGGGCAACTTGATATGCCACAGAGGCCTGAACCCCCACAAGAGTAGACAAGCAGAGGGAACCAGGCAGGAGGATGGAAGAGAGTGGAATAGATTGATGAGGGGAAGGAAGGGAGGGAAGGATGGGAGGAGGGAGGGAGGATAGAGGGAAGCAGGCATTAGTATTCAATATGCTTTAAAACTAAAAAGGAAAGAAAAAAAAAAAGAATCATGCAAAAAAAAGAGGGGCTGGTAGCCAGGTCCGGCCTCAGTAAGTCAAGTGGTCCACATCATGTTGAGGAAGAACACTTGCCTATCATGCTTGAGACCTTAGGTTCATTACCTCACACTTAAAAAAAAAAAACTGGAAAAATATTTGAAGGTTGCCTTCTTGTTTTCTGTATGTGTGCAGGTATGCGTATGATGTACATGCATGTGTGTGTACAGATGCATGGGTCTGTGTGTGTGCACACACCTCTGGAGGGTATCAGGTGTGTCCCCACTCTTATCACTTTACCTATTTGAGCCAGGGTCTTCAAAACCTAGAGCCCAAAGATCTCTGCCTTACCCTGCACAACCAAGAGGAAACCAAGGGTCCAAACTCAGACTTTTTTTTCTATGTATATGTTTACATGGGATACATGCATGTGCTTGTGTGTGTGTAGCTAGGTGTGCATGGGTGTAGAAATCCAAGGGGGATATGAGGAAATCATCCTTGACCATTCTTTCATCTTACTGTTTTGAGACTGGATCCTAAGCAAGCTCAGAGCTTCCTCCCCTATAGCACTAGTCAGGCTAGCCAGCATGCTGTGAGGATTCCCAGGCTCCACCTGGGCTGGAATTACAGGTGGGATTGCCATGCCCACTGCATTTTACCACCTCAGTTTGGGTGGTAAGCACTTTAGCAGGCAAACCACCTCCCAGCCCTGCAGTTCTCCTTTTCAACAGTAAACACTTGTAAACACTGAGCCAGCTCTTAGATTTGTAACTAATGTGACCAAGGGCCTGTAATTCTTTTTTTAATGTTATCATTAAAAAAAAAATCCATAAGTCCCAGGCCAGCCTGAATCACAGGAGAGCTGCTTTGAAAGAAAGGACTCATCTGACTGGGAGGGGAGGGAGGGTGTGGCACAGACATTCATTGTGATGCTGTGGACTTTGTGATGCTGACTTTGTGATGCTGTCTGGAACGAGAGGTCTGGCTTGCTACTTCCCCATCAGCCAAAGGCCTAGAGACCCTCCAGCCCACCAAGCCGCAAGCTGGATACTCAGCACACTGACTGACCCTCAAGGGTAAGAAGATGGTGGCCAGGCTCAGTTTGGTGCTGTTGCTCTTTGCAATGATCCTACCCACGCAGGTTGCTCAGGACCTTACTGTCACGCCAGGCCTCACCTCATTAGAAACTATCACCACCGTCTCTAAAACTGAAGCCGCCAGCAGCTCCGTAAAGACTACAGCCAGTTTCCTTGTGGTTTTGCCTACTTTTCTGTATCTCATCTACTAAGAGACTCGGACCAACTCATATTCTAAAAGCTAATACCAACGGCAACTAGAAGTTAAGTGTGGTAAGAAAAACAAAAGGAAACATCTTCATCAAATCTATTAATTCCACTTGTTTTATTGTGAAAAAGCTTGAGAAGCCCCAAAACCGGACTGGCTTCAAGATCATCTCAAGGATTTAATTAGAAGATGAATGTCCACATTATGCCTCCTGAAGATTCACATACATGACTGAAGCGAAAGACAACATTGGAAATTGGTTAATTTCATTAAATGTGGCTTAAGAAATATGGATCCTTAAAATTCTATCTTGGTAATTATTTCACTTTGATCCAGAGAAAAAAGATGCAGAATAGAATAGAGATTTATTCTGGTTCACTAAGTCTAGAGGCCTTTAAGAAATATATAGGAAATATGAAAGACTTCAGGATTTTTAATTACTTAATTTATTTCCAGAAATAAATTGCTTCTACCTCCTTGCTTCGCTCTGCGATTTCCCAGGCTCTGCCCACCAGGACTGGAAGTGTGAGTAGCCTCTGTTTCCAAGCCTGGCACTTTTATGTGGACCTAGGATCCGAACTCAGAACCTTCTGCTACATTTTATTATTATTATTATTATTTATTCAATTGCGCGTGTGTGCGCATGTGTGTATGTATATGTGTGTATGTATATGTGTGCTGTGTAGAAGCACAGGCTAATTCGCCGCCACCTCCTCCTTGTTTACTCTGCCCAGGGATTCACAGGCTCCGCCCTACCAGGACTAGAAAAGCAGGCCACCCCCGCTTCCGCCCGGCTGTCTATCCTTGGGATCTAGGATCCAAACTCAGGACCTTCTGCCTGCAAGGCAGAGGCTTAACCTCTGAGCCACCTCTCCAGCCTCAGAACCTTCTGCTTCTGAGAGAGAATCTTAACCCTTGAGACATCTCTCCAGTCCAGTTTCAGGATTTTATATTCAGGGAAAAGGAGCACTTAGTGTACTGTAAATATTTTGGGTTGGCAGTCTTAGTTTCTCTTGTTACTTTTGATTTTGTGCAGTAGACCGATCTCTACATCTTAAATATATTAGGCAAATGCTCTGTCATAATGCCAGCTCCTTGACATTGCAATTACGTAAAAAATTTTATTGGACTGGAGAGATGGCTCAGGAGTTAAGCCTATGTCTCAAAAGCAGAAGGTCCTGAGTTCGGATCCCAGGTCCCATGTGAAAAACTCCAGGCTGAAATAGCTGAGGCCTACACTTCTGACCCTAGTGGGCAGAGCCTGGGAAATCCCAGAGCCAAGCAAGGAGGAGGGAGAAGCAATCCAAGATGATTCCCAAAGTCACCCTTGATCCTCCACAGGGACACACAGTGCCCACTGACACCCCCCACACACACACATTAAAAATTATATTTATGAGGACAGGGTGAAGGGGGGATATGCACACAGTGTGCACAAGAATGGAAGTAAAAGGGCAACTTTCCTAATCATTTATCTCCTTCCACTATGAGAGTTTCCAGGGATCAAACTCAGATCTCCAGTTGTTCAAACAGAAGCCTTAATCTCTGAACTATGTCATCAGCCCTTTTTCTTTTTGTGAGAACAAGGTGTCACTCTCCAGCCCAGGGTAACGTGGAATTTACTGTATGGCCCAGACTGGGCTTGAATTTGTGCCTATCCTCCTACCTTAACCTTAAGTGTTAGGATTACAGATGTAGCTACCACAAACTGGCTATATTTAGCTTTCTGTGTAATAATTGACAACCCTAAGGCAAGGATGAGTTAGAATTTACTCTTTCTCAGCCTCCCTAGGGCTGGGGTTAAACCTGTGTATCAGGACTGAAGATGTAGCTCAGTGTTGAAATGCTTGCTTAGTATGTGTGCAAGGTTATGGGTTCAATGTCCAGCACTGCAAAAAGATCATACATTTGATAGATATGTGCCAATATACACTAACCATACTGAGGAGTAATTCTTGCATACATACTTAAAAGTGATTTAGAAGTAAAAAATTCTTGCATACATACTTAAAATTAAAAGTAAAAATTCTTGCATATATACTTAAAAGTGAAACAAATCAGTTCCTTTAGGTATCACACTTGATTTAAAAGACTAGAGATGCAGACTTTGACTCATAATAAACACTGCTTTATATTTCTGCTTATGTTCAATAGCTTTTATAAATTGCAAGTTGATCCATTTTTAATTTTTTTAAGTTGATCCATTTTGAAGATCTAATTTGGAAAATCCTGAAGTTAAGAGGCAAACATGGCATGATGTGGTGGTACAAATATTTGGGAGATTGAAGCAGGGTAATTACCAGTTCAAAGTCAGTCTGGACTACGCAGTGAGACTGTGTGTCAAAATAGGCCCCGAAAATCATTCATTGAGGAAAATGAAGAGTGAAAACTTGCCCATATTACATTTCATTCTTTTTATCCTTTACATAGATTCTGTATTAATGTGATTATTTGTGGTGTTTAGTTCAACAGTTTGAAATTATTTCTAGTTTTTTTCTCTCTCTCTTTAGTGCTGGTGATCAAATTCAGGGCCTTATGCATGTTAGGGTAGTGGTCTGCCATTGCACTGTATAATCCCCAGCCCTCTAAACAGTTAAGGCAAAGCAAAGAAAAAAAAAAGAAAAAACCTCTGTAAAAATCAAAGCAGCTATATTTGGGTCACTTTTTACATTTTTTAAAAATTACTTATTTACTTTTTTTATTATTATTTATTCAATTGTGCGTGTGTGCATACGTAAGTGGGCGCGCCTGTGCGTGTGTGTGTGTAGAACCACAGACGCCTCCACCTCCTCCTTGTTTACTCTGCCCAGGGATTCACAGGCTCCGCCCTACCAGGACCAGAAGCACAGGCCGCCCCCGCTTACGCCTGGCGTCTAGGATCCGAACTCAGGACCTTCTACCTGCAAGGGAGAGGCTTAACACCTGAGCCACCTCTCCAGCTCATTTTTTAAAAATTCTTATGTGTGTGTGTGTTTTGAGACAGTCTCTACGCAGCTCAGATGGGCCTGGCACTCACTGCAGTAAGCTAGTGGTATGACAGGCATGTGTCATACCAACTTGTCTTTACCATTTCCTTCCTTTCCTTCTTTCTCTCCTTCAGTTCCTTCGCTCTTGCTTTCTCATTTGTTGCTTTCACTGTCTTTGTCAGAAGGAAATCTCCATGCCAATTTATCTCTATTTATTCATTAAGTCCCCTGAAAAGTTTGAACAATGAGGGATTGAGGGAGTTCAGGGCAGACAATAGTTAGCATGCATGGGATCCTGACTTCAGAGTCCAGTCTCCAAACAGCAATGCTATACATTCTGCTTCCACAAGAAATTAACCCGTATAAGAAAAATAAGTAACATAGAAATCACTCTTTTTTAGAAACAATCAGTGTTGTTTTTGCTTTACATCTCTGCAAATCCTTAAGAATTTTCAAGCTGTGGATAAAATTATTCACATACAAAATGTCAATGTGTAAACTTATTTTAACTTCTGTATGAGAATGCTTTGTTAAATAGGAAGCAAAAACTCTGGATATAAAAGTACAATCTGGGGCTGGAGAGATGATACAGGCCTTAAGACTCTGCCTCGAAAGCAGAAAGTCTTGAGTTTAGATTCCAGGTTCCATGTAAAAAATGCCAGATGGAAATGGGGGCAGCCTGCACTTCTGGCTCTGGTGGGCAGAGCCTGGAAAATCCCCAAGTGAAGGAAAAAGGAGGTAGAAGCAATTCACGATGATTCCCAAAGTCACTTGGTCCTCAACAGGGACACACAGTGCCCCCCTCTGTCTCTCTCTCTCTCTCTGTCTCACACACACAGACGCACACCGCTAAATAAATAATAAAATTTTACAAAGTACAATCTGCTGTGTAAAATATTTTTAATTGTACTGTATGAAAATTTTAAGTTACCAAGAACATTTATCTCTGGGTAAAAACCTTGTCTTGAATTCAACACTATCAACTTTTAACCATCATCTATCTCTTTAAGAATCATGAAAAAACTCACTGCGGTGAGACTTGTCCTCAACAGACCTGCATAATGACTGACATGCCCCATACACTATGAGGAACTGAAGAGAGGTAACAATACACAGTGGAAACCTTAGGAACTAAAGCTGGATGAGTGAAGGGAAACACCCCTATTGGTGGGGTGGCCTGAGGAGGGGCAACTTGAT
Organism: Typhlomys cinereus; assembly: GCA_023101885.1. Classification (NCBI taxonomy): domain Eukaryota; kingdom Metazoa; phylum Chordata; class Mammalia; order Rodentia; family Platacanthomyidae; genus Typhlomys; species Typhlomys cinereus. The sequence continues at coordinate 1,881,799 of JALPQD010000337.1, forward strand.
ATGCCACAGAGGCCTGAATCCCCACAAGAGTAGACAAGCAGAGGGAACCTTGGGGTCCTTAGAAGCAGCCAGGCAGGAGGATGGGAGAGAGTGGAATAGATTAATGAGGGGAAGGAAGGGAGATGGGAGGGAGGATAGAGGGAAGCAGGGATTAGTATTCAATATGCTTTAAAACTAAAAAAGAAAGAAAAAAAGAATCATGCAAAAAAAGGGAGGGGCTGGTAGCCAGGTCCGGCCTCAGTATGTCAAGTGGTCCACATCATGTTGAGGAAGAACACTTGCCTATCACGCTTGAGACCTTAGGTTCATTACCTCACACTTAAAAAAAAAAAACTGGAAAAATATTTGAAGGTTGCCTTCTTGTTTTCTGTATGTGTGCAGGTATGCGTATGATGTACATGCATGTGTGTGTACAGATGCATGGGTCTGTGTGTGTGTGCACACACCTCTGGAGGGTATCAGGTGTGTCCCCACTCTTATCACTTTACCTATTTGAGCCAGGGTCTTCAAAACCTAGAGCCCAAAGATCTCTGCCTTACCCTGCACAACCAAGAGGAAACCAAGGGTCCAAACTCAGACTTTTTTTTCTATGTATATGTTTACATGGGATACATGCATGTGCTTGTGTGTGTGTAGCTAGGTGTGCATGGGTGTAGAAATCCAAGGGGGATATGAGGAAATCATCCTTGACCATTCTTTCATCTTACTGTTTTGAGACTGGATCCTAAGCAAGCTCAGAGCTTCCTCCCCTATAGCACTAGTCAGGCTAGCCAGCATGCTGTGAGGATTCCCAGGCTCCACCTGGGCTGGAATTACAGGTGGGATTGCCATGCCCACTGCATTTTACCACCTCAGTTTGGGTGGTAAGCACTTTAGCAGGCAAACCAACTCCCAGCCCTGCAGTTCTCCTTTTCAACAGTAAACACTTGTAAACACTGAGCCAGCTCTTAGATTTGTAACTAATGTGACCAAGGGCCTGTAATTCTTTTTTTAATGTTATCATTAAAAAAAAAATCCATAAGTCCCAGGCCAGCCTGAATCACAGGAGAGCTGCTTTGAAAGAAAGGACTCATCTGACTGGGAGGGGAGGGAGGGTGTGGCACGGACATTCATTGTGATGCTGTGGACTTTGTGATGCTGACTTTGTGATGCTATCTGCAACATGAGGTCTGGCTCGCTACTTCCCCATCAGCCAAAGGCCTAGAGACCCTCCAGCCCACCAAGCCGCAAGCTGGATACTCAGCACACTGACTGACCCTCAAGGGTAAGAAGATGGTGGCCAGGCTCAGTTTGGTGCTGTTGCTCTTTGCAATGATCCTACCCACGCAGGTTGCTCAGAACCTTCCTGTCACGCCAGGCCTCACCTCATTGGAAACTATCACCATCTCTAAAACTGAGGCCGCCAGCAGCTCCGTAAAGACTACAGCCAGTTTCCTTGTGGTTTTGCCTACTTTTCTGTATCTCATCTACTAAGAGACTCGGACCAACTCATATTCTAAAAGCTAATACCAACGGCAACTAGAAGTTAAGTGTGGTAAGAAAAACAAAAGGAAACATCTTCATCAAATCTATTAATTCCACTTGTTTTATTGTGAAAAAGCTTGAGAAGCCCCAAAACCGGACTGGCTTCAAGATCATCTCAAGGATTTAATTAGAAGATGAATGTCCACATTATGCCTCCTGAAGATTCACATACATGACTGAAGCGAAAGACAACATTGGAAATTGGTTAATTTCATTAAATGTGGCTTAAGAAATATGGATCCTTAAAATTCTATCTTGGTAATTATTTCACTTTGATCCAGAGAAAAAAGATGCAGAATAGAATAGAGATTTATTCTGGTTCACTAAGTCTAGAGGCCTTTAAGAAATATATAGGAAATATGAAAGACTTCAGGATTTTTAATTACTTAATTTATTTCCAGAAATAAATTGCTTCTACCTCCTTGCTTCGCTCTGCGATTTCCCAGGCTCTGCCCACCAGGACTGGAAGTGTGAGTAGCCTCTGTTTCCAAGCCTGGCACTTTTATGTGGACCTAGGATCCGAACTCAGAACCTTCTGCTTCGTTTTATTATTATTATTTATTCAATTGCGCGTGTGTGCATGTGTGTGTATGTATATGTGTGTATGTATATGTGTGTGTGTAGAAGCACAGGCTACTTCGGGAACCACCATAGACCGCTGCCACCTCCTCCTTGTTTACTCTGCCCAGGGATTCACAGGCTCCGCCCTACCAGGACTAGAAAAGCAGGCCACCCCTACTTCCGCCTGGCCGTCTATCCCTGGGATCTAGGATCCAAACTCAGGACCTTCTGCCTGCAAGGCAGAGGCTTAACCTCTGAGCCACCTCTCCAGCCTCAGAACCTTCTGCTTCTGAGAGAGAATCTTAACCCTTGAGACATCTCTCCAGTCCAGTTTCAGGATTTTATATTCAGGGAAAAGGAGCACTTAGTGTACTGTAAATATTTTGGGTTGGCAGTCTTAGTTTCTCTTGTTACTTTTGATTTTGTGCAGTAGACCGATCTCTACATCTTAAATATATTAGGCAAATGCTCTGTCATAATGCCAGCTCCTTGACATTGCAATTACGTAAAAAATTTTATTGGACTGGAGAGATGGCTCAGGAGTTAAGCCTATGTCTCAAAAGCAGAAGGTCCTGAGTTCGGATCCCAGGTCCCATGTGAAAAACTCCAGGCTGAAATAGCTGAGGCGTACACTTCTGACCCTAGTGGGCAGAGCCTGGGAAATCCCAGAGCCAAGCAAGGAGGAGGGAGAAGCAATCCAAGATGATTCCCAAAGTCACCCTTGATCCTCCACAGGGACACACAGTGCCCACTGACACCCCCCCACACACACATTAAAAATTATATTTATGAGGACAGGGTGAAGGGGGGATATGCACACAGTGTGCACAAGAATGGAAGTAAAAGGGCAACTTTCCTAATCATTTATCTCCTTCCACTATGAGAGTTTCCAGGGATCAAACTCAGATCTCCAGTTGTTCAAACTGAAGCCTTAATCTCTGAACTGTGTCATCAGCCCTTTTTCTTTTTGTGAGAACAAGGTGTCACTCTCCAGCCCAGGGTAACGTGGAATTTACTGTATGGCCCAGACTGGGCTTGAATTTGTGCCTATCCTCCTACCTTAACCTTAAGTGTTAGGATTACAGATGTAGCTACCACAAACTGGCTATATTTAGCTTTCTGTGTAATAATTGACAACCCTAAGGCAAGGATGAGTTAGAATTTACTCTTTCTCAGCCTCCCTAGGGCTGGGGTTAAACCTGTGTATCAGGACTGAAGATGTAGCTCAGTGTTGAAATGCTTGCTTAGTATGTGTGCAAGGTTATGGGTTCAATGTCCAGCACTGCAAAAAGATCATACATTTGATAGATATGTGCCAATATACACTAACCATACTGAGGAGTAATTCTTGCATACATACTTAAAAGTGATTTAGAAGTAAAAAATTCTTGCATACATACTTAAAATTAAAAGTAAAAATTCTTGCATATATACTTAAAAGTGAAACAAATCAGTTCCTTTAGGTATCACACTTGATTTAAAAGACTAGAGATGCAGACTTTGACTCATAATAAACACTGCTTTATATTTCTGCTTATGTTCAATAGCTTTTATAAATTGCAAGTTGATCCATTTTTAATTTTTTTAAGTTGATCCATTTTGAAGATCTAATTTGGAAAATCCTGAAGTTAAGAGGCAAACATGGCATGATGTGGTGGTACAAATATTTGGGAGATTGAAGCAGGGTAATTACCAGTTCAAAGTCAGTCTGGACTACGCAGTGAGACTGTGTGTCAAAATAGGCCCCGAAAATCATTCATTGAGGAAAATGAAGAGTGAAAACTTGCCCATATTACATTTCATTCTTTTTATCCTTTACATAGATTCTGTATTAATGTGATTATTTGTGGTGTTTAGTTCAACAGTTTGAAATTATTTCTAGTTTTTTTCTCTCTCTCTTTAGTGCTGGTGATCAAATTCAGGGCCTTATGCATGTTAGGGTAGTGGTCTGCCATTGCACTGTATAATCCCCAGCCCTCTAAACAATTAAGGCAAAGCAAAGAAAAAAGAAGAAGAAAAAACCTCTAAAAATCAAAGCAGCTATACTTGGGTCACTTTTTACATTTTTTAAAAATTACTTATTTACATTTTTTAATTATTTATTCAAGTGTGCGTATGTACGTGCGTGTGCGTGTGCGTGTGTGTGTGTGTGTGTGTAGAACCACTGGCGAATTCGGGAAACACCACGCACGCCTCCACCTCCTCCTTGTTTACTCTGCCCAGGGATTCACACGCTCCGCCCTACCAGGACCAGAAGCACAGGCCGCCCTCGCTTCTGCCCGGTGACTATATGTGGGGTCTAGTATCCGAACTCAGGACCTTCCACCTGCAAGGCAGAGGCTTAACCCCTAAGCCACCTCTCCAGCCCATTTTTTAAAAATTCTTATGTGTGTGTGTGTTTTGAGACAGTCTCTACGCAGCTCAGATGGGCCTGGCACTCACTGCAGTAAGCTAGTGGTATGACAGGCATGTGTCATACCAACTTGTCTTTACCATTTCCTTCCTTTCCTTCTTTCTCTCCTTCAGTTCCTTCGCTCTTGCTTTCTCATTTGTTGCTTTCACTGTCTTTGTCAGAAGGAAATCTCCATGCCAATTTATCTCTATTTATTCATTAAGTCCCCTGAAAAGTTTGAACAATGAGGGATTGAGGGAGCTCAGGGCAGACAATAGTTAGCATGCATGGGATCCTGACTTCAGAGTCCAGTCTCCAAACAGCAATGCTATACATTCTGCTTCCACAAGAAATTAATCCGTATAAGAAAAATAAGTAACATAGAAATCACTCTTTTTTAGAAACAATCAGTGTTGTTTTTGCTTTACATCTCTGCAAATCCTAAGAATTTTCAAGCTGTGGATAAAATTATTCACATACAAAATGTCAATGTGTAAACTTATTTTAACTTCTGTATGAGAATGCTTTGTTAAATAGGAAGCAAAAACTCTGGATATAAAAGTACAATCTGGGGCTGGAGAGATGATGCAGGCCTTAAGACTCTGCCTCGAAAACAGAAAGTCTTGAGTTTAGATTTCAGGTTCCATGTAAAAAATGCCAGATGGCTGGAGAGGTGGCTCAGGGGTTAAGCCTCTGCCTTGCAGGCGGAAGGTCCTGAGTTCGGATTCTAGACCCCATGTATAGACGAGGGGCGGAAGCCGGGGCAGCCTGGGTTTCTGGTCCTGGTAGGGCAGAGCCTGTAAATCCTGGGGCAGAGTAAACGAGGAGATGGAGGCGGTCCATGGTGGTTCCCGAATTCGCCCGTGGTTCCACACACACACACACACACACACACACATACACACACACACACACACAATTGAATAAATAATAATAAAAAATATTTTAAAAAAATGCCAGATGGAAATGGGGGCAGCCTGCACTTCTGGCTCTGGTGGGCAGAGCCTGGAAAATCCCCAGGTGAAGGAAAAAGGAGGTAGAAGCAATTCATGATGATTCCCAAAGTCACTTGGTCCTCAACAGGGACACACAGTGCCCTCTCTCTGTCTCTCTCTCTCTCTCTCTCTTTCTCTCTCTCTCTCTCACACACACACACGCTAAATAAATAATAAAATTTTACAAAGTACAATCTGCTGTGTAAAATATTTTTAATTGTACTGTATGAAAATTTTAAGTTACCAAGAGCATTTATCTGAGTAAAAACCTTGTCTTGAATTCAATACTATCGACTTTCAACCATCATCTATCTCTTTAAGAATCATGAAAAAACTCACTGCGGTGAGACTTGTCCTCAACAGACCTGCATAATGACTGACATACCCACATGCCCCATACACTATGAGGAACTGAAGAGAGGTAACAACACACACTGGAAACCATAGGGACTAAAGCTGGATGACTGAAGGGAAACACCCCTATTGGTGGTGGGGTGGCCTGAGGAGGGGCAACTTGATATGCCACAGAGGCCTGAACCCCCACAAGAGTAGACAAGCAGAGGGAACCTTGGGGTCCTTAGAAGCAGCCAGGCAGGAGGATGGGAGAGAGTGGAATAGATTGATGAGGGGAAGGAAGGGAGATGGGAGGAGGGAGGGAGGATAGAAGGAAGCAGGCATTAGTATTCAATATGCTTTAAAACTAAAAAGGAAAGAAAAAAAAAAGAATCATGCAAAAAAAAGAGGGGCTGGTGCCAGGTCCGGCCTCAGTATGTCAAGTGGTCCACATCATGTTGAGGAAGAACACTTGCCTATCACGCTTGAGACCCTAGGTTCATTACCTCACACTTAAAAAAAAAAAACTGGAAAAATATTTGAAGGTTGCCTTCTTGTTTTCTGTATGTGTACAGGTATGCGTATGATGTACATGCATGTGTGAGTACAGATGCATGGGTCTGTGTGTGTGCACACACCTTTGGAGGGTATCAGGTGTGTCCCCACTCTTATCACTTTACCTATTTGAGCCAGGGTCTTCAAAACCTAGAGCCCAAAGATCTCTGCCTTACCCTGCACAACCAAGAGGAAACCAAGGGTCCAAACTCAGACTTTTTTTTCTATGTATATGTTTACATGGGATACATGCATGTGCTTGTGTGTGTGTAGCTAGGTGTGCATGGGTGTAGAAATCCAAGGGGGATATGAGGAAATCATCCTTGACCATTCTTTCATCTTACTGTTTTGAGACTGGATCCTAAGCAAGCCCAGAGCTTCCTCCCCTATAGCACTAGTCAGGCTAGCCAGCATGCTGTGAGGATTCCCAGGCTCCACCTGGGCTGGAATTACAGGTGGGATTGCCATGCCCACTGCATTTTACCACCTCAGTTTGGGTGGTAAGCACTTTAGCAGGCAAACCACCTCCCAGCCCTGCAATTCTCCTTTTCAACAGTAAACACTTGTAAACACTGAGCCCAAGGGCCTGTAATTCTTTTTTTAATGTTATCATTAAAAAAAAAATCCATAAGTCCCAGGCCAGCCTGAATCACAGGAGAGCTGCTTTGAAAGAAAGGACTCATCTGACTGGGAGGGGAGGGAGGGTGTGGCACGGACACTCATTGTGATGCTGTGGACTTTGTGATGCTGACTTTGTGATGCTGTCTGGAACGTGAGGTCTGGCTCGCTACTTCCCCATCAGCCAAAGGCCTAGAGACCCTCCAGCCCACCAAGCCGCAAGCTGGATACTCAGCACACTGACTGACCCTCAAGGGTAAGAAGATGGTGGCCAGGCTCAGTTTGGTGCTGTTGCTCTTTGCAATGATCCTACCCATGCAGGTTGTCGCTTTCGTTCCTTTAACCAGCACACCAGGCCCCACCTTTTATGAAACTGAGGCCGCCAGCAGCTCCCTAAAGACTACAGCCAGTTTCCTTGTAGTCTTGCCTACTTTTCTGTTTCTCATCTACTAAGAGACTCGGACCAACTCATATTCTAAAAGCTAATACCAACGGCAACTAGAAGTTAAGTGTGGTAAGAAAAACAAAAGGAAACATCTTCATCAAATCTATTAATTCCACTTTATTTTATTGTGAAAAAGCTTGAGAAGCCCCAAAACTGGACTGGCTTCAAGATCATCTCAATTAGAGGATGAATGTCCACATTATGCCTCCTGGAGATTCACATACATGACTGAAGCGAACGACAACATTGGAAATTGGTTAATTTCATTAAATGTGGCTTAAGAAATATGGATCCTTAAAATTCTATCTTGATAATTATTTCACTTTGATCCAGAGAAAAAAGATGCAGAATAGAATAGAGATTCATTCTGGTTACTAAATCTAGAGGCCTTTAAGAAATATATAGGAAATATGAAAGACTTCAGGATTTTTAATTACTTAATTTATTTCTGGATTGCTTCTACCTCCTTGCTTCGCTCTGCGATTTCCCAGGCTCTGCCCACCAGGACTGGAAGTGTGAGTAGCCTCTGTTTCCAAGCCTGGCATTTTTATGTGGACCTAGAATCTGAACTCAGAACCTTCTGCTTCTGAGACAGAATCTTAGCCCTTGAGACATCTCTCCAGTCCAATTTCAGGATTTTATATTCAGGGGAAGGGAGCACTTAGTGTTACTTAAATATTTTGGGTTGGCAGTCTTAGTTTCTCTTGTTACTTTTGATTTTGTGCAGTAGACCGATCTGTACATCTTAAATATAGTAGGCAAATGCTCTGTGTCATAATGCCAGTTCCTGCACATTGCCATTACTTAAAAAAAAATTTTACTGGACTGGAGAGATAGCTCAGGGGTTAAGCCTATGTCTCAAAAGCAGAAGGTCCTGAGTTCGGATCCCAGGTCCCATGTGAAAAACTCCAGGCTGAAATAGCTGAGGCGTACACTTCCGGCCCTGGTGGGTGGAGCCTGGGAAATCCCAGAGCCAAGCAAGGAGGAGGGAGAAGCAATCCAGGATGATTCCCAAAGTCACCGTTAATCCTCCATAGGGAAACACAGTGCCCAGTTTTCTTTCCTAGTTTTTTTCTCTCTCTTTTTTAGTGCTGGTGATCAAATTCAGGGCCTTGTGCATGTTAGGCAAGTGCTCTGCCATTGAGCTATATTATCCCCAGCCCTCTAAACAGTTAAGGCAAAGCAAAGCAAAGCAAAACAAAACAAACAAATAAAAAAACCTCTGTAAAAATCAAAGCTATATTTGGGTCACTTTTTTACATTTTTTTAAAATTTCTTAGATTTTTGTGTGTGTTCATGCGTGTGTGCATGTGTGCGTGCGTGCATGTGTGTGACTGAGCTCAACCTGTTAGCCCTAGTGTGTGTGTGTGTGTGTGTGTGTGTGTGTGTCTGAGCTCAACCTGTTAGCCCTAGCAGCATGTGCATTTACTGCTGAGCCATCTTATCAATTCATATCACTTACTGTTTTATGTAGCTAAAACCTAATCCTACGCTGGGCATGGCACTACATTCCTCTAGTTCCAGCACTAGGGAGACCAAGGGCCAGGACAACTCTGAGTTCCAGCCCAGCTTAGGGTAGACAGCTATCAAAAACCAAACCAAAGCTGAAAACAAGGAAGAAGCCATGTATGGAGGACTATGGGCCCACAAAACCTATAATCAAAGTAGTTGAAGGTGGAAGGGTAAGTAGTTCAAAGCCAAGCTGCGCTGTAGAAAATTCTGTAAAAGAAAAAAAAATGAAAGAAAGAAATGGATCTTCTCTGAATCTGATTCATATAACCATATATCAAAGCTTTGAAGTTTTATTATCTAGTATCCCAGACTACTTTTAATATATTTTAAGCCAGTATTGCCATTTTTAGAAACCTACATGGAAACAAGAAGGTCCATAGTTCTCAAGCTGTGGTATAGTAGATGAATATTCCCTCTCATTTTCTATTTGTATGCTACATTTGTTTTGGATTACATATTTGGTTTAATCACAAGCTAAAAATAAATGGATGAAAGGACATTTGAAACAAAGTGGTTAACCAATAAAAGCATCAATACTATACACAAGGTCATGCTTCCTACCTGTGTTATAAAGTATTTATCAGTAGCCTAATGCTTGTTAACACTAGTATTTCAAAAAGAATCCTTTACAAGGATATGCTTTTAGAGAAATATTTCAATAATTTTTTTATTATAGTTATCCTTGATTTGGCACCATCCTGCCTTGTTGTTGTTCTAATATGAACATTCTAAACAAGATTATTCTTAAATTATACTAGAAAATAAGATATTTGGTGATATTTTGCTAAACATTTAGCTAAATGTGGATAACCTGAGCCATCACAAAAATAAGATCTACTGAGCCATATATGGTGTCACACACTTGAAATCTAAGCACTTCAAAGACTGAAGGCGGAGGAATCTTTTAATTTAAAACTTGTTTAGGTTATGTAGTGACCAGGGATGCAATGTGACCACTGAGTAGAGAAGTGCCTGCCCAGCATGCTGGGGGCTCTGGTTCAATTCCTTAGTATGCGCACACAATCCAAAATAGTAAAACAAAAAACTACCTAAGAATCCCAAATAAAAAGTCAAGACCGAAAAAAAAAAACCTCAAAACAAAAAAAACCCCAGGTTTATACTATTTTTGGCCACTTTCTTAGATTTGCCTTTGTTCTGATTATCCTGTGATTGAAGCAGTAAATGAATATATCAGAAGGAATATGAATTTCTGAATTCATATTCTGCAGCAGTTACTTTTTATGGTCTTGATTTTTTTCTCCCAAAGGATGGGAAACTCCCATCAATTTCATGTGGGATAGTCAGAATGAAGAATGACTATCTGGAGCTGGAGAGATGGCTCAGGGGTTAGGACTCTGCCTCCCAAACAAAATGAGATTGGATCCAAGGTCCCACATCAAAAAAAAAAAAAAAAAAAACACAAAAACAGGAGGGAACCGCCTGCTGGTGGTGGGCTGGCATTTCTGGCCCTGGTGGGCAGATCCTGGGAATCCCAGATTGAAGCAAAAAAGAGGTAGAAGCAATCCAGGATGATTCCTGAAGTTACTCTTGGTCCACCACAGGGACACACAGTGTCCTCTGATACACATACACCACATACACACACTAAATAAAATAAAATAAAAAAGAATGACTATCTGCTTTAATCTTTTTTTTGAGGATTAAGGCAGAGTTTATTAGAGTAGAGTGCAGTCCGTGAGGAACAAGGGAGGCCTGGAGAATTCATGGACTCCAAACACGGACTCCAAGAGGCATGAGAGGAAAGTCGGACAGGAACTCGTGGAATCCATGAGGAGCAAGGATGTCAGAGCACGAGGGCCGACAGAGCCGCCTCCTCTTCTTTTTTCTTTCTTTCTATTCTTTAGTTTCTTTATCTACAAATGATTCACAATGACTTTTGTCTTTTATTCTTTTTTTTAGTTTCAGTGTGACATTTTATTACATACACATCAGACTTTGCTCTTACGTCATCTACCTCACCTCTCTTTCTTGCTAGTCCCTTCTCTTATAGTCCCTGCTTTTGCTTGCATTGCACATGTGCTCCATGACTTTCTCTGTCCCTTCCTCCCACATTTTAGATCTCTTCTCTCTTTGTATACAGAAATCCTTATTAATGGGTTATAGTCTATTTATCAATCAACTTAAAATATTAAAACTGTGTATGGGAATGAGATATTCCTATTTATTTACTGGTACAGGGTCTTGGTATACAGCCCAGGTTGTCTGGGATTCACTATACATCTCAGGCAGGACTTGTAATTTACAGTCTTCATGTATCAATGTTATAATTACTGATTAAGATATGCCTTTTATAATTTTTTGTTTTATTTATTGAAGAGAGGAAGTGAGAGAGAGAGAGAGAATGTGTGTGTGAGAGAGAGAAAGAGAGAGAGAGAAGACAACTGTCAGAAGTCAGTGCTTTTTTTTTTTTTTTTTGGTCTTTTTGTAATTTTATCTTTTTTTTTTTTTTTTTTTTTTTTTCCAGTGCTGGGGACCGAACCCAGGGCCTCGCGCTTGCTAGGCAAGCACTCTACCACTGAGCTAAATCCCCAGCCCCCACATTTGCTATTTTTTAAGGCAGGATTTTAAACTATTTAGTCTCAGATGGCTGAATAGTTGACAGGTAGGCCAGGATGGCCTCAAACTTGCAGCACTCGTCCTTACTTTAGCTTCCCAAGTGCTGGGGTTTCAGGCACGCCCTACCACTGCTGGCTCTGAGATAGTCCCTTTAAATAAAACACATGCAAAACGAGAAAAGCCAATTCTGTAAAAGAACAGGAAGATCAATTTTTTTAGTTCTGTTGCACCGGTGTTTGAAATGGTAAATGTTTGCCGCTTGATGGATAGAGTTTTAATTTTATCTTGTTTCTAATTACTTGACCAGCACTACTGCACTATTAATATTCTTGAACTTGATATAACTTTAACTAATTTCTCAAACAACTGATGCTTGGGTAACTTGAGGTTCTCTATTCTTTCCACAGAGCACGTCCTTTGCCACCTGATAATACAGATGATGACAATGAATAAATCTTTCTTACTCATCTTTGAATAATGTCTTCAAGTTCACTCTTGTACTCTAGGATGTACATTTGGGTAGATGTGTTTGTCTAACTCAATTATTAAACAGACATTGATTTGAGAAAAAAAGCCTAAAGTGTAGTCATTCAAAAGCAACTTATTACAAAATGGAGAATTTGTAAAATATGGTTAAATACTTTAAAATTCAAATACGTTTCTTCTCTGTATTCTGTTCAGCTTCTTGCTCTGCTAACAATCTTATCTTTCTAATGATGTTCTAATTGGAATAATGCCATATTGTTATTCCTTGTTTGCTTTAAAAAGTAGAGTTAGTTTTTTGCACATTAAAAAATTCAGTATTAATTAAATTTAATCTGTCATTTCTCAGAAAGGGGTCAAAGATAGAATGCTGATAAAAGTTAGGATATCTTTTTATAAAAAGTTAAAGACTTAGCCTTAAGAGTTTAAGCAATAATCAAACAATAAAGGAATAACATACAAGCATAAAAATCAGGAAAAAAAGATAGCATAAACTACATTAAAAGGAAACCTTCCTTGGATATGCATTGCTTCAATGTCATAAAATATTGCACTTTGTGCCTTTAAATTGGAAATCAATAAAACATGATAGGCAAATCTTGCCATAAGCCTAGAACTATGTCTAAAGTCCTAGAATTTCCAATACATTTCTCAAGATGACCAATGATAAGTGAAGTAAATTAATAGTACTTGTTTTGGGTTAGTTTCTTGAGACAGGCCTGCAGCTCATCATGGTAACCCATGATGGCCTCAGACTTGCCTCGATCCTTTTGCTTCTGTCTCTCAAGCGCTGGGATTACAGGCAGGAGCCATCACAACAGGCACATCAGTACTTACTATTATTCTTGACTTTCTTGTCATGTTTTTCTTACTGACAGGTTGTCGATTCTCAAAATTAACCATGTTTTTCACAAGCATGTTTTTGTGAAACTTGTTTGAAATAAATGCTTAACACATTATTCACTTGTGTGTTTCCTGGAATTATCTCCTATCAAAATTTCTGATTCTTTCCAAAGACAAATTAGTGTATTGATCTTATTTTATCAACTTCCATGATTCTAGAGTTGTTGGTCAGTGTTTTCAATTGGACATTAAGAAGATTTTTTTTAAATTATTATTTGAGAGAGAGAGAAAGAGAGACCAGAGGATAATTTTGGAAGCTAGTTCTCTCCATCTACCATGTAGTCTCTGGGAACTGAACTCAGATAGCTAAGTTTATGTGCAGCTCCTATACTCACTGAGCCATTTATGGTACCCAAACATTTCTAATCCCAAGTACTTCTTTGATGATTAGGCTTCTCTTTAGTTTGCTTAAGTTTTGGTTTGGGCTATTTTTAGCCGAGGTCTCACAGTAGTCCAAACTGGCAGTGACCCTGAGGGAATCTCACTCAGTTTCTCACATGTTTGAGTGACAAGCGTTTGCCACTACACCAGGCTGGGGCTCTTCTCAAGAAGCAGCTTAAGTCAAGTCTATTAATGTCGAGTTTTGAAACCAGACACGCTATTTTTCACTGATAAGAAGCTTTTTGATGGTGTGTCTAAAGAGGTCTAATTTGATATGCAATGCAGACTCTTTATGAATGTTTAAAAATACATTTTTTTAGTAGTAGGGATTGAATGGAAACACTGCATGCGCTGGGCAAGTAAGTGTTCCACGCTGAACCGCAACTCCAGCTTTGCTTTTCTTGCTCTTCTGTTTTTGAGGGAGTTTCGTTGGGTTTATTTTTTGAGACAGTATCTCATTATGAAACCCACACTGGTCTCAACTAGTGATCCTTCTGCCTCAGTCTCTTATGTGCTGGGATTACAAGTACTGAACATGGAAAATTAAAATTTAAAGCAGAACATAAAGCCAAAATTAAACCTTTTAAGTATATGGCTCCTTTCTAGAAAAACATAGCTGAGACTTAGTCCAACTGACATTCTCTGTGTGTGTTTGTAAACAAGTAGACACTTAAGTGTGTGTGCCTGTGGAGGCCCAGGGGTGACATTGAGAATCCTGGACTGCTCTTCCACCTTTATTACATTGTGCTGGGATTTCCCAGGCTCCAATATCCAGGGCTGGAATTTTAGAATTTTTATATGAGTTCAGATCTCCAGATCCCAATTCAAGTTCTTTTTCTTGCAAGGCAAATGCTTGAACCCCTAAGCCATCTCCCTAGCTCTCAATTGACATTGTGACAGTGATTTCTTCTAACTTCTGAAAATAGCACATGAAAGTGGGAAGATCTTCATTGACTCAAAATTGGAGCAATGTAGAAGTCATCTTGTTTGTCCCAAGCCAACTAGCAACGTCACCAAGTAGACTGTCCTATTCTAACTGTGGAAAATGTTATGACTTTCGATTAACTCCCTCTCACCTGTTTTTGGCTTTATTGAAATAACAGAACAAATTCTTCCTTCCACCTGACACCTTTCAGTTATTTAAAGGTAAATATCATATCTTTAGCATTCTCCTAAGGCTTACCATCTTGTCACATAGCCTGAGTTCCTCTGAATTCCATATATATAGACTATGTATTTTGAATTGTATATTGCTTAGCTATATAAATATGTAAATTTGACTAAATTTCTTCTTATTACCCCCGAGTATTAATCAACTAACTGTTTATTTCTAGTTTGGGTATTTTTCATGTTTAGAGAAACTTGTAAAATTCTAATAATATCTCTGTTTCTATTTGTTTGTAACCCAAGCTGGTCTGGAACTTGATTTTCTTTTTTTTTTTTTTTATTATTATTTATTCAACTGTGCGCATGTGCGTGTGTATGTGTGCACGTGTGTGTATGTCTGTGTGTGTGTCTGTGTATGTGTAGAACCACGGACGAATTCACGAACCACCATGGACGCCTCCACCTCCTTCTGCCCCGGGATTCACAGGCTCCGCCCTACCAGGACCAGAAGCGCAGGCCATCCCCGCTTCCGCCTGGCGTCTATACATGGGATCTGGGATCCGAACTCAGGACCTTCTGCCTGCAAAGCAGAGGCTTAACCCCTGAGCCACCTCTCCAGCCCTGGAACTTGATTTTCATGTCTGTCTCCTGAATATCTGGAATTACAGGTGTCTGCTACCATATCCAGTACTACACAATATTTCAATATTCATATTTAAAAGTCATTGCATAATAGAGTATTGACTTTCTCTAAGGTGTTAAATATGTCAATTCTTGTGTTTTATTTGTTTTGTTTTTTGAGACAGGGTCTTATTTATGGGGCCTAGGCTTGGTTAGAATTCGTGCCAAGCCTTCTGCCTCAGCCTTCTGAGTGTTGGGTTCTAATTCTTTGTGTTGTGTTGTATGTCTGTCTTGTTTTGCTTTTTTTGGAGACAACCAAGTTATCATGTAGCCCAGTTGTCTTCAAAGTCACTGTGTGGCTGAGAATAACCTTGGACTGTTGATCTTCCTGCCTCAGGATCTCAAATACTAGAATTATAGACACCATGCCCAAACTTAATTCTTTAATTAGTTATAGAGAACAACAAATAAAATTTTAAAAAGGCTTGAAAAAGATGGATATGGTGAAGGTACTGAATTGTCTTATAAAAGCTATTTGAACTCTAGCCTAGATGTGAGAGTGTTATCTTGTAGCTCATATTAAGAAAGTGGATTCCTCCAATATTCATAAAGTCCTAAAAGTGTCCTTAAATGTACACATATGGAGTTTTAGATTAGGATTTTTGCTTCCCAGAAATTCTCCAAGGAATGAGCATGTTGAAAATATAAGGACTAAGAAAAGCTCATATTGACCATTTATGAGTCAGTTCAGGAGTAGGCAATAGATAAAATGAGTAATGCACAGGGATGCATTTCCCTACTAGCCTTATGGTTAATCATACCTTTTATTTAATATAGCATTAATTTCTATGTCACACTTATTTGTTGTAATCATGCTTATTTTTAGCTGTATCATAGTTTCAGATAGCTTGTTGCTCATTGGAGTCATAATTCTATGACTTTTATAATTTAAAGGTTTTTGATATTCGGACCTGTTGGCAATTATCAAACTCTACGGTAAACATATTTATCACTCATCACTTTCAGTATTTTAAAAAAACAACTGATTACTGAAGGTGTTCAGATATGATGGCAGAAGTATAAATGTTTTAAACGTATTAAACAATTTACCAATGGTGGAGTTGAACCAAAAGTGATTTCTTAAAGGTTTTGCTGAGTTGACTGCCTAAGGCGGGTCAATTTCATGCTGTCCCACACATCCAGGAAGCTAACAGACCGGTGTTTACCTAAGAGCATTTCCTGTAGGTACCTGTAATTGAGCCTGCAGTCTCAAGAGTCCCCCCCCCCATTGTTAAAGAGAAAAATTCAGAAGCTACTTTAAGACAGGTAAATCAAATAATGATTATTCTTCACCCTGAGTATGTGTGACGATTATTGGAATGATATGGGTCGATTCACAATGAAAGGATTATTTTGTTGACTTCTGCCCCCACCCGTAATTTCCCAATGTTTTCAAGAACAAATTTGAGCCTAGTTCCTGGTGTGTGCTAGGTAAGTGTACTTATTTAGCGACAAGGACTTACCATGTGGCCCAGGGTGGTCTAGAACTCCCAATTTTCCCTCTGCTTCCTAGGATTACAGGCCATAATGAACGACGGTTTAAATGGTTTCTTCAGCACGCACACTTCTGGTCCACAGTGCAGGTACAGTGGGGTATTCTTACTGGGCGATTAGGATATCTTCCTTCCCAAGTCTAACTGCGGGCTTCCTCTGATCATCTGTGTCGTTTTAAGGAATAAAATCATTCCGTGTCGATTTACATTATGCTTTTTTTTCTCTTCGATATAGCTGGGTTATTTCCAGATAACCCACAACCGAGCGGAATCCCGAAAAGCCATAAAGACAAAACTTTCCTCCTCGTTCGACTTCTGGGGCTGTTCCAGAAGAACCTAGCGCATAAAATAGCTCCCGTTGGAGATTTTACAAATCTGGTTGAAACGCTTAAAAAAAAGAAAAATTCCACCAGAGGGAGATGCTTGCTAAACTACCCGAGAGATACGACTGCCAGGGACCCCAGAGAGGATCTCGGGGGAGGGGGGTCACTGGGTCGGCCCACGACTCGGAAGGGGAGGGAGCAGTGTGCGGAGTGGTTTGGGGGTACCGAGGAGGAATTTCTGGAGGGCGCAGGCGCGGGGCTCCAAGTCTTTGCCAGCGAGGTTTGTACTCAGTCTAACGCGACGGGCAGGAAAGCGTCAAGGAAGGTGTTTCCCGAGGAGCACACGACGCTGCGAACCTACCTCCCGGGAGTCCCCGAAGCGACGGGGGTGGGTCTCTTCGAAGGCACTTCCGCTTAGCAACCCCACGCTGTTGCTAAGGAGGGGCTGGCGCGGGCTCGACCCGGAAGTGGTGGTGTAAACCTCTCCCTGACGGACTGGCGCTTGTCCTATCAGGAGCGCGAGGATGGCGTGCGGCCCGGGGGCCGTAGGCGGGGCCGGCGCCAGTGTTTCCGGTTCGGTTCCTGCCGCCCCTCAGCTCCTCGCCTTCCCCCGCCCCTCCGCCTCCTCTTCTCCCTCCCGCTTCGGGGAAAGAGAAGCCGAGGCTCTGCGGGCGGCTGGAGTAGCACCCGGCGTCTCCGCGCGGGGACCGCGCCCGCCCCAGCTGAGCCCGGAGCGCGGCGGGTTCAGGTAGGCGCTGCGGCTTCGAGCGCGGCTGCGAGGCTGGAGTCGGAGGAGGTGTGGAGTGTGTCGTGGGGGGGCGCTGGAAGGGGCCGGCGGGGGGCCCTTCCCCGGGTCGGGGCGGGGGATGTCGGGAGCCCGGGTGGGGCGCAGGCCGGCAGCGGCGGGCGAGGCTGCGGAGGGCGGCGGGGGCGGGCCGGCGGCCGGGGGACGCGGCGGGCGGAGAGTTTGGGGCGGCGGGGCAGACATCCGCGGGGGAGGCGCCCCTCGGCGGCCGGACACTTGGGCCCGTGCCCGCCGGGAGTTTCGCACCTGGGGCGCGCTCTCTGAACCCGGGCGCATCCTTCGGGGCCGAGAGGAGGGGTCCGGGCTCGGTGGCAGGAGCGGCCCCGGGCTTCCCTTGTCCGCCGCCTCTGCCCTGCCGGCCGGGTCGGAGCCGGGGCTCGGAGGGTTGGGGGGCTTTGGAGTCGGCCGGGCATCGCGGAGCCGCCCTTGGCAGAGCGGGGTCAGAGGAGTGGGCGGCGAGACCTCCCTCCACCCAACTTCCGTGCGCTCCCCGGCTTCTTCCTTCGCTGCTCCCTCGCCCCGGCGGCGTCCCCCGAGCGGGCAAGCCTCGCAGCGGAAAAGAAAGGGCACGGAACCCGGTGTGTGGCATTCGCTACCCCTAAGTGGTATTTCAGCTGTTCGCTTAAGTGCCGGGATGGCATATCCAACACCTCGACCGATCCTGGTATAAAATTTTTGGAGAAGTGCAGCACTGAGAGCACCTGACTGTACGGGCCAAATGTAGTCTTGTGTTCAAAATGTACGTACTCCAAAATAAATAAATAAATAAAACCCATCCGAAGATGCATATAAAATAGAGGTTCAGGAGAGACATGTTGGGGCACGCCTTTACCAAGTCTCCTTCTCACCCGCCAGTATAAACCTGCTCTAGTTTAAATGAGGCAGAAAGAGGCTTTGCAGTTAGGTTTCAGTGGCTGAATTGCAGGTAGGGTAGTGATGACATGTCTTGGAATAGATGGGTGGACATTTGGAGAGACGAGATTCTTCGCTGTTGAGCTGCCTCCTAATTGTGCTCAAGGGTGGAAGTGTTTGTTGGCTTTGAGATCGGTAAATCTGGGATTGAAACCCGGGCTGTGCTCTTGCTCGGATGTTGACCTTGGTCAAGTCGTGGGATTCAGTTTCTCCTTAACTAGAACGAGTTAAACTCTAACCAGTATCATGAGAGAAGTAGTATGTTTAAATGACTCCACTTTAAACGGTAGCATCTCCGTACTGCAAAATGATCGTCATTAATCATGCAGAGTCAGGCTAGTTCCAGATTGGTGGAAGGAGGTGTTGAGACAAAGAAAATTGAATGGTAATATTCCAGACAGAAGACAGGAGTTTAAGTGACTACTACAAATTCATTGTTTCTCTTGTAGTGCTTGGGAATCCAACCCAGAAAGTCCTCTCACATGCTCTACTTTTTAAGTGTTTGACTTACAGCCCTAGAAGCTAGAAGTTGCTCATAAGTAGCATAAAATTTAATTTAATGGTAGTTTCTTAAAACTTGTAATAGTAAATAGGATATGCTTGTTTCTTAAAATGACCAAGGTACATTTCATAGATTTTTTTTTCTTATTTATCATGCTAGTATAGGTGGATAAGAAAAATATTTTAAAATTAATTTATATAACTATAAATATCACTATGTCTCTTAAAGGAATTCAGATGTAAAATAGAAAGTAGTTGTAATGGTCAACATCATTGTGTGTATTCTTAATTAGACTACAATGTTAGCAAAACTTAATCATTAATTTTTTTTTTATGCTTGGTCATACTGTATTCCGGCTTGGTCTTGATCTCCAGAATACCCTGCCTTTTCCTCTTGAGTGCCAGGATGACAGGTGGGGCATAACTCACCCGGCTCTTAAGAATTCTCATGAACAATTTGTAAAATAAATGAAAATAGAATAAATTTCTATCCTCAAATCATTAATCATCATAATAGAGAAATGACTTTAGAAAGGTGAATTCTGTTTTTTGGATTTAAAATAATTATATTTGACCTATTATGTCATGTTTTCAGTGAAAAGTTTTTTGTTTGTGGTTAGTTAAATTTCAAATGTACTTTTGCTTAAGAGTCTTAAAGAGTACATGTAATTTTGCTTTAATAATTTTTCATATGAAAGTTGGTATAAAGTTTGCTATTCAGTGCAGAAAAGTTTGAGTTTTGGGCATATTTTAGAGAAATTTTCTAATATGTCTGTTTAAAAGTAATTAAAATGATGTTTTGTGACGGTTGTTCTTTTGGCTGTTGTACAAAAACTTACCATCTAAGCTTTTGTTTTTTTAATTACTTTTTATCAATTTTTTAATTGTAAAGCTATTAGAAGCTCTCATTTTTTTAACCTTTTCATAAAATTAATTTTTACATAATAAACCTCATAGTAGCTGTTAGTGCAAAAAGTTCTAAGTTGTATATGATGAATACAAACTACTGGAGATAATTTTCTTTTTCTTTGCTTTTTTTTAAATTTTTATTTATTTTTATTATTTATTCAATTGGGCATGTGTGCGTGTGTGTATGTATGTGTGTGTATATGTATGTGTGTGTATGTAGAACCATGGGCCGCCTCCACCTCCTCCTTGTTTACTGTGCCCTGGGATTCACAGGCTCCGCCCTACCAGGACCAGAAACACAGGCCGCCACCCCCCCACCCCGCTTCCCCCCCCCCTCCCCCCCGGCGTCTATACGTGGGGTCTAGGATCTGAACTCAGGACCTTCTGCCTGCAAGGCAGAGGCTTAACCCCTGAGCCACCTCTCCAGCCCCATGCTTTTTTTTGAAGAAGAAGAATTTATTGAGTATGCCGAGAGAGAGGAGTCCACTGGGCAGTGACTAGAAAGAATAATCCAGCAGTGAAGATACTTTTCTTGATCTATTCCATTCCTAGGATCTTTTCGGTTGTCTGTTGTGGGATTTGCTTGTCAGGAAACCTAAAAATGACTCCTTCATCTCAGTAAGTTTTAGGTATGATGGAGGTGTGGCATATGCATGCACATATATGTACACCATATACTAGCATCATATTATGAACAAAGTAGTTAATTTTCTGGGGCTACCAAGTTGGGAATGAAGAAGAGTTACTGAAGAAAAGTTAAAAATAAAAGCTTGGGCAGTATTTTCCCTTTACTCAAGTCAAATGAGTAGTCTTGAGCTTATTTCTATTTTGAAAGCACATATCTTTCATGGAGATCATTATTTAGTTTTTAATCAGAATATCCTTGTGTAAGAAAAAAAGGATGATATAGTCAGATTTTAATATTAGCAATTTCAGTAGAAACTGCTTCAGTGGCTTTAAATAAATAGAAATAGAATTTCCTAAAAGGACTTCTGAATTTGTATAGTGATAGTTTTTCTCTTAATGTCTAACTCGTCTGTGCCCATTTGTGCCTAATATAGAATTTTTGAGAAACTGGGAGAAAAAAAAAGAGTGAATTTACTTCAGAATTACCATTTTAAATTTTATAGATTTCTTATCTAGAGAACTAAGTTGGATTTTGACATTATTGGGATGTGTTCAAGATGGACTGGGGAAAAAAATCTGATACCATCTGTTTCAGATTCCTTCTTTCCACACCCTTCCGTGTTTTGTGGCTTTGAATTCATCAGATTGTTTCTCAAAAATAAGAACCTTTTGTAGAGTTAAATTATGTATCATCTGTTAGTGAACATACAACTAAAGAACTTGGATTTTTGTGTTGAATTACACAGGATGAGGGCAGGCATTGATTAAAGGTGACTTAGTTAAATAGTACATAGCTTTCTTTTTTTGCATTTTATTATCTTGATAAGCTTTTTTTTTTTTTTTTTTTTTTTTTTGTGGCAGGGACTCTTGAAGCCCAGGTTGGCCCCATATTTGCTGTGGAGCCGAGGCTGGCCTTAAAATGATCCTTTGCCTCCACTTCCCCAGTGCTAGGGATGACAGCCATGTGCTCCATGCCTAGCATTGCTAAATCGTGTCTATGTTGTCCATAATCTACTTGTTGGTAGAAGTTGCTTTAAAAAGGAAAATACTAGTATAATTGATGATATTAGAATAAGTCTGTTCACCTGACAGCTTAAAAAAAGGTTTCTCTTGAATTTTTTTTCTAGTGATAAACTCACTTAAATTTAACCTCCTAATAGTAGTAGGTTTTTTATCTGCTTAGTTTTCATTTAAAAGTGTGCTTGTACATGAAACCTACAGGGTGCTGGAAAAGTTTGGAATCCTGAGAAGAAGCTATTGAATTCACCAAACTGGGATAAAGCATACCTCACTGTAGTTGTAGTGCGTGGCACTTAGTGTGGACCAGAAAGATCCAGGTACCTTGGAAAGACCGTAAAATAGTTCTAATATGATACCTCAAAAATGGCCTGAAGAGAGAGCCATCTGGATAGAAGAGAGTCACGCTTTGTCTGTAGCAGGAATGTTCTGGTGAGATTGGAGACAGATGGACTGTCCCTACACCACTGTATTCTGTCCCTGAGAAGATTCAAGTGGGCAGTGTAGTTATGTGGGGGCTGGAGTGCCAGGGATAGAAATTGTTTTTTATTCGACTGTCACAATGGAGGTATGAAAATTCTAGGAAAAATGTATTCTTTTGGGGTTTACAGCTTGGTCAGAGAAGCTAGATGGAGAAATAGTGATTTCCCCTATCACCAGACAGGATTTGGTACAGCATATTTGTCTGCTTAGGCCAGTCAAAGTGCTCCAGTTGTGACGTCCTCATCAAAATGCACACTGGAGACACAGTCACCTCTGTCACACATACTAGCTCTTTATCCTTGTGTCCAGGACTTTTGGGCCCTGGAATGAAAGTATCATACATTTACATCCCATGATAATCACTAGATTTCATGTCATTTTTTTTTTTTAAATAAATTACTGTAGCTGTAGTGAAGCAGCTTTCTACCTTGATTTCTTGTTTGTTTTGTAGTGGTCACTCTGAAATGCAGGTGGTAGTGAACATAAGAATGATGAATGCCTGAAAATGATGAGGCGTTTACAATTTTGATTTTTTTTTTAAATTCCTGTAGTCTACAGTGATGCTACCTGTTCTGTGTGCCTGTGTTTGTCTTATTATATTTGTGTGTGTGTGTGAGGTTTGAGGTGTGCATATGAATTTCACCATTGATCTACTTTCCCAGTTCCTTTTTTTAAATAATTTTTTAGACTATTTTAGATATACAGATAAAGGAACAGATAATATGTAGAATTCTATATGCTGTCTTTCACAACAGTTTCAGCTATGGTTAGTATTTTATACTAATATTGTACATTTGTTACAGTTGATGAGCCAGTGTTGGTACACTACTAACTATAATAATCCTTAGGATAAATTTTTTGTATGTGGGTTTAGACAAATGCATAATATGCCCACCATTATAATTTCGTATAGAGTAGTTTTAGCACTCTAAAAATTCCATGTGTTTTACTAGTCCTTCTCTCCTCCTCTCCCCTCCCCCTTCCATTTCCCTCTCCTCCCCTCTTCTTTCCTCTCTTCTCCCCCTTCCCTTCTCCCCCCTTCTCTTGTCCCCTACCCCTCTCCTTTCCCCTCCATTTCCCCAGCCATCCCCCTTTCATATTTTATACTATATTATTATTGTATTTTGATATAACTCCTTTGCCATAAGTTCTTTCTGAATTTTTTTCCTGCCTGACTTGTCTCTCTGTTCTCTTAACTATGTTTTTTTTTAACATTTTTTATTATTATTTCCGCTCATACAAACTTAATAGGTACACGGGTTCCTCCCTCTCTTCTCCTCCCCCTGACCCCCCTGCTCCCCCTCCCCTCACCCCTCCCTCCCCGTCCTCCAGTGCCTCCCCCCCAATCCCCGGAGAATCCTTTAATGTGCATGCCAGACTCTCCTCTGGGCCCTCCTCTCCAATGATGTACAAGGACCCAGTGGCATTTCCCTGAACCCTTTCCTGTGTTCCCCTTAAGCATAGGAACACTACTGTGGCTGTCAATCCCTTGCCTCCAAGGATCTTGGTGCCTTTAGCAAATGCTAGACTTTGTGGGGTCAATAGTGTGTTGGGCATTGCGCAGGGCATGCAAAGTCCAATTATGATTGCTTCGGCCCTAACTTGTGTGGAGTATCTTGCAAATCATTGCTCCTCCCATCCTTGTGCTCTTACAATCTTAACCGCCCCCTCTTCCGCAAATTTCCCTGAGCTTCAGGATGGGGTTAACTATGTTTTTTGTAATACCTTTTAAACTTTATTTTTTCCTTTGTATGTGTGTGTGTGTGTGTGTTGCTTGTGTGTGGGTGTATTATCCACAGTGCATATGTGAAGGTCAAAAGGTAACTTTTCAGAGTTGGTTTTCTCCTTCCACCTTTCTTTTTTTAAAACTTTTATTATTTATTCATTCATTGTGTGTGTGTGTATGTGTATATATGTGTGTCCCTGTGGAGGGCCAAGGGTGATTTCGGGAATCATTTTGGATTGCTTCTACCTCCTTGTTTCACTGTGGATTTCTCAAGCTCCACTTGCCATAGCCAGAAGTGCAGGCTGCTGACATTTCTGCCTGGCATTTTTAGGTGGGATCTGGGATTCGAACTCAGGACCTTCTTGTGAGAGAGTCTGAATGCCTGAGCCATCTCTCCAACCCTTCTTCCACCTTTCAATGAATTCTGAGACTTGAACTCAAGATTGTAGGCTTGCATAGCAAGTATTTTTACCCTCTGAGCCCTCTTGTCAGACTCAGTGTGTTTAATTTCTTTTCTTTTTTTTTTGGCGCGTGCATGAGAGAGAGAGAGAGAGTGTGTGTGTGTGTGTAGTGTATCAGAAGACACTGTATGTACTTGGGGAGGTCCAATGGTGACTTAGGAATGGATTACAATACCTCCTCTTTGTTTGCGCTGGAATTTCCCAGGCTTCGCCTTCCAGGGTCAGAAGTGCAGGCCACCATCATTTGTCCTTCTGGTGTTTTTATGTGGGATCCAGGATCTAAACCCAGGAGCTTCTGTTTGCAAGTCAGAGGCTTAACCTCTGAGCCATCTCTCCAGCCAAATGTGTTTAATTTTAATGAAGTCTAATTTGTCAATTTCTTTCCCTTGGGTAGTGCTTTTGGTATTATATCTGCAAATTTATTGTTGAAACCATGTTTTTTTCCCTTCTGTTATGTTTGACATACTATAATTTACATTTTGGTCATGATCTATTCTGAATTAATTTTTGTGAAAGATCTAAGGACTATACGAACATTTTAATTTTCACCTATGGGTTATGTCATAGATACAGGTGTCACCTTGACAAATGAAAGTTTATAAAAAATTAGTGGTGGAGTTAAGCCCTGAGGAAGCTTGTTAGACATAGTCTAATAGACGGGCAAGACCTAGCCCATGGTAGGAGGGACTGATCCCTGGGCAGTGAATAAGATAGAGAGAGTTGGTTAAGGAAGTTGGCATTCTTTCGTATACTCGATCGGGCATGGTGTCTCTCTTGGTCTTCTAGATGTGGTGTGACCATTTGACTTGGCTCCTAGTGTTGGTGTGAGCTCTACTGCCTATCCAGACAAGGAACTGTAACCAAGAGTTGTAAGTCAGAATAAAACTCCTTGTTCCCTTGAGTTGTTTTGTCATGAATTTATTAGCAACACACAGAGTAACTGCAACAGGTTATCAATCTCTTTAGTCTTTGTTTTTTTCAGTGCTGGGTGTTGAACCCTGAGCCCTGGGCATGGTCTTTCTCTAAGCCTATTCAGTAGTCCTGGTTCAGTTGTATTATTAAACTTTACCAGTGGGGCATGGTGACACACGTGTCTATAATCCCAACACTCAGAAAGCTGAGCCAGGAGGATCCAGAGTCCAAAAGCCTGCCTGGACTATATAGTAAGTTGTAAAAATTAAACTGAAATAGCTCCGCTTTATTTGAAAACTATTTAAAAACAGTAGCTCTTTATTGCAGAAACATTGAACAACTTTTTTTCTTTTTCACCAGTGCTAGGGATCAACACCAGGACTCTGTATGTGTCAGGCAAATGCTCTATCACTGAGCCACATTTCCAGCCTGGAAAAGGTTTCTGAATGGAAATTTCCCAATTTCTTGGATGTAATTACAGGCATTATTTAGAGTCTGGCTTTCCTTTATAAAAAGGTTGAAAGATTGATGTTAAATCATTGGGAAAATGTTTAATTCCTTGTTTTGTGTATGTAATAAAACATCAGAAAATGTGAGCCAAATGTGGTATCACCCCTATGATAGTTGCAGGGGGTAAAGCGGATGGTAGGAGCTAAATCAGAATTTTTAAGCTGTCATTAAAGTCAAGGGCCTTTGCATTTTGTGCAGGGTCTCAGCTCTGCAGATTTCTTGGCTGCTCTCTACAGTGTCATCTTCCTATCATACTCATTGAAGATGATCCTGGAGACTGAGTAGGAAGACACCAGTACACTGCCATGTTTTCCTGATGATTTCTAATTCTGACTTGGACTGGGAATCTTTCGTTCTCATTCTCTCTCTGCCCTCTCCCTTGTGTGTGTATGTGCACATCTGTATACATTGAGTGTCCTCTTCTACTCTTTTCCATGTGTTTGAAGACAGGGCCTTTGTCTGAATTCGGTCAGACTGGCCACAAGCAAGTTTCAGTGATGCTCTCTCTCTGCTCCCCTGCAGCACTGGGGTCACAGGGGCACATTCACCTATCACCAAGCCATTTTCCCAGCTGGTTCTGAGAGCAGAGTAATAGAGTGAGGCTTTGAGATATTATTTCTCACACAGCATGAATATTGTTAGGCAATGTCTTCTTGCGTTGACTTTACAGCTGTCTATCCTGTTAGACATCTTCTATTTTCCAGAACATTTTAACCATAATTGATACCATAATATCTAAATATGTGGTCATCTAGGATGTAATGCAATAATGGGTTAGTAGTACTCTATTTGAGTTTTTTTTTTCTTAAAACAGAGTTTTATATATCCCAGGTTGACCTGGAACTGACCTTGAACTCTGAGCCACTTACTTCCACTTCTCAGGTGCAGGGATTGTAGGCCTGCATTACCACTCTCAGCTGAAGCTGTCTGGAGATGGAACTCAGGGCTGTTCCTGCTAGTCAGTCTACTCACAGAGCTACATCCTCGGCTCCTTGGTTGCTTTTTACTTAGTTAATAGTAACAGATGAAACAACTATTTGTGTGAAAGCACTTAGGTTCTCTAGAGATAGATACTCTCCAGATCAATCAATATGCAAGCTTACTTTGTCTTTAATGGAATCCATCTGGTTAATGCTTGTGTTTCTTAAGTTTCAAAGATTATAAAATCATAAAGATAAAAGAAAACATAGAGATGGTCTAGTTAGACACTTCCATTTTATAGCTGTGACTACTTAAGTGTAGGGGGCCTAAGTGACTTGCTCATGATTGCACATAGCTAATTAATGAGTCAGGCTAGAAATCAGGCTTCCTAACTTCAGTGTAGTCCTACTCCTGATATAATTGCACTCTCTTCATTTTAGTTAATGAAGAAATTATAATTTATAGGAAGCAAGTTTTTCAGGAAATTTAAGTAGGCTGTTAAAGTATTATAGTAGTTCTTAGAATTTAGATATTTGATTGAGTTTCTCTTTAATGTATAACATGTTGAATGAGTTAGTATGTATTTCTTCCAGGTACCTGGTTCACTGAATTTTTAAGTTTTCCTATGTGTGTGTGTGAATGTGTGGCACAGCATGTGGAGGTCAGAGAATGACTTATGGACTTGGCTCTCCATTCTATGTTGTTGAGTTAACTTTCTTGTTTTTGCCACTGCTCTACATATTCCAGGCTATCTGACCCAAGAGCTTCCAGAGGATTTTCCTGTCTCTGCCTCTCGTTTCATATATTGTAATGTGAGTCACTGCATCTGACTTTTTGTGTGTTCTAGAGATTGGGTTCAGGTGGTCAGGCTTGTATGGCAAGTACTTTTATCTGCTAAGCCATCTAGTTAGTTAGTTGCAATTTTTTTTTTTTTTTGCTGCAAATAGAGTATTATTAATTTATTTATGGACATAGAATGTAGTAAAAGCCCATCCCTGAAGTTCTGTTAAACAGTATTTGACAAATTTAGTCTGCCTTTCTTGTACTTAATAACCACTTATGGACATGTGTGGTCTCATCTTGGGGAAGCTGTATAGAGGATATGGTATACCCATTGTGCCCCTTCAGCTGAGCTGTCTTCTAGTGTAATATTTTAATTATCAAAACCATATGGGGGGTTGGGCACTTTATAAAAGGTAAAGATCATCATCCAGTTGCTGTTACTACAACCTTTACCTTAACTTTGACATTTGATCAGGGATGTCTCTCTTCCTTTTAAATTCTCACCAGGCCATGGTTTGTCATAGACAGACAGACATCAGAAAGAAGTGTGACATGCTTGTCTTCCTCCATATACCCTTATACTTACAGAGACTGCTTGTGCACTGGGAGTGAAGATAATTTCCTTATGCATTCATTCCTTTGAATCCCTGACACAATTTTTCTATTTCAGATAATTAGTAGCCTAAAGAAAGAAAAAATAGAAAAAAATCATTAGTCTCTTTATAATTGTCAGTGGTCACCAGTGTTCTGGATTTTTCTCAGTTCTGCAAATATAGGGCTGTGGTTGACTGATACAGACCACCTTGACTTGTAGGGTTTTAATGAAAGCCTGGACTTGAACCTTTCACCCTGAAATTCCAGGGCGTGTTCAGGGATTAAAGTACATCATATCAAGGAAGGCATAGCAGAGTTCATGGTGGCAGGAGCTTGTGGTGGGGGTCCTCACGTTTCAGTGGATAGGCATCAAAGAATCTGAAATACTGTAATCTTCTCTCTCCCCCTTCTCTTCCTCTCTACCTCCCTCCCTTCCTTCCTCTTCTTTCCCCCCTCTACCATTCCCCTTTATCTTTCCCTCTTCCTCTCTCCCTTTCCTTTTTCTCCCCCCTCCTCCCTTTATGGCGAGGTCTCACTTTATAGGACAGACTGGCTTTGAACTCGAGATCCTCCTTCCTTTGCTTACCAAGTGCTGGAATCACAGGTTTGTGCTACTACACCCAGTTTTAGTTTCTATCAGATTTGTTGTGCTTTTTATTTAGATAAAAATTGGCAAGTCAAGGGTAAGTGAGCTGCCTTAGCCAGTGAAGGCATTTTCTGCACAAGTTTGAGGGCCTGAATTTGTTCTCTGTGACCCATGTAAGGGCTGAAGCAGAGAACTTACTCTGCAGAGTTGTTCTCTAAACTGTACATGTGTCTTGTGGGACACACATGCTTGTTACTCACACATACACAGACACAATAATAATAATAAAACAATAAAACAAAGAAATTGGCCAATTCAAAGGTAATGGTGAAGTTATTATAGCCTGTACTTAAGTAAACACACATTTGGTTGCATTAAAATGAATTTTCATTATTTTTGCAAGATAGGAACAATTTGATAATATTTAGTCCCATAAAGCAACAACATAATTCTGTTTTCCTACAGTGGCGTATTTATAAAACTAAAGTGGAGTGTTATGTAGATTCTGAAAGTACAGATTAATATGCATCTGGTGAATTCAGGGCTTGAAGGATGCACATCTGTTGAGAAAACAAATCATACAACTATTCAGAGCTTTAGCATCTTTAAATGTATGTGCTTTGATTTTCCTTAATTGTTTTGAAACATTCTTTAATGGATTTAGAAAAAATCACTTGCTCTGAGGGAGCAGCTTGTGAAGTCATGTATAATACTATTAATTTTATTATTCATAGAAATTTGATATAGTAATCTTCATTTATTGAGGGAGGAATGAGTTAACTGACTCATGATAACAAAATGAGTTTGTTGTAGAACTATATTTAAAAAGGAGAGAATTGGATAGACAAATACTTTTAAGACTCTGAATTCTAAGTTGAATCTGCAGTCAAGGAAGAACTTGCCTCAGAGCTGCTTCTGTGTATTATTCATCACTATGCTAGTACTATAGTGACAGAAATACTGAAGACACATTGTATACTTTTAAGTTGGAGAAACAGCTTGAGAGGTAGAGTAGCAATCTAATTGTGCTGAAGGACAACCTTAATATGATCTGTGAATACTAGAAGAATTTAGACGAGATAAAATTGAGTGCTCATAATTTTGATGGAAAGGAGAATTTCATCTTTGGCTATTGGTTAGTTTCACTTGAGGAAATTTGTTCCATGATGATTTGAATAAAAAAATCTCATCCAGAATTAATTAAAGAAAGGGCGTAGGTCTCTCACCCAGTCAGTGTTTCTTTCTCTTTATAGATCATGTTAAACTCAAAATCCTTGTGCTTCAGCCTTCTGGAATTACAGAGATGCACCACCGTAACTGGATGTTGTCCTTAAATGTTAGAAGTTTTTACAGACATTTGCAGTAGGTAGACAGTACTGAGAACCATGGGCTTACAGGACGGGTATGATTTGGTTAAGCAAGAAAATGTATTAGGGTAACAAGGTAAGCCCGAAAGGTAAATTGAGCATGACCAGCGGAAACACTAATTTGCTCAAAAAAGTATGTACTACTCAGGAATGCAAGGGAACAAAGCTTAGGAAGGTGCTGGTGCTTGAACTCAGGTCCTTGTGTACACCAGGGAGGTGCTGTCCTCTGAGACTGAGATACAGACTCAGACCTTCTTATCTTTTTTAAGACAGGTGTTGCAGTTCGCCTGCAATGTTGCTGATAAATGACCATTAAACGGCTTAAGAGAACAAGGGGTTTATTTCTGTATGACAGTCCGGTTACAGTTCTCAGCCCAGCTTGATGGGAGAGCACGCACCAACACCAGGGCTGAAGGAACTGACCACACTATCTCTACACAACAGCTGAGAGAGGAGGGATGATCCTTACTTGCCAGGTCAGCATGTCTGGCCAAGTGTCTGAAAGGATGCCGACTCTCACAACTCTCATTTTATTCCAGGGCCTAATCCCACCCACCATGGGCTGGGCCTTCCCCATCAGTTAGACAATCTCCTGCAGGTTTGCTCTGGGCTTAACTCAACCACTAATTCTCTACAAATGTGTCCAGAGCTCAAACCCTCAACAGTCAAATTGACACTTGTGCTTAACTGTGACAACAGGGTTACATTTTTTAGCCCTGGCTGGTCTGAAATTTTTTATATAGACCAGAAATCATTCTTCTGAGTTCTGGGATTACAGGTATATATAGCTATGCACAGGTAAAATAAGGTTATGTTTTAGGGTACGATTTCTCAAATTGCAGTCTCTCTCTTTTTAAGTTATTTATTAGAGGGAGTAGAAAGGAAGAGCTCTCATAGGTACATGAGGTGGTTAGAAGAGTCAGAAGTTGGTTGTCTGGGGATTGAACTGAGTCTCCAGGTGTGGATGCCGGCTCCTTTACCCACTGAACCATCTTGCTGATCCCTTTAAGTGTGGTTTCTTGACTAGTGGTGTCAGCGTCTCTTGGACAGTGGTTACAGAAGTCCGTGGCTGGGATGCTTCGCAAACACACTGCAGATGTGGGGAGCTACAGCACTGCAGACTGCTCTGGCCCCCGCTGTTCTTCTCAGTGGACCCTGCAGCGGCAGACCCTGCCTCCTTGACTGCTTGCTGTGACACCTGTACTCAAAAACACCTTCCTTGTTGTTAAGATGACTTCTATCGTTTCTGAATATTCCTTCTTAGCTTTGGTATGACTATGAACATTTGATGTAGAAGTTTTGAATATTAAGGTGAGTTCAGAATCAATGAAGGAATAGCCACAAATATTTGTTACCATACCAGTACTTTAGAGGTGTGGAGATTGAAGAAATGTCTTCCTTGATGTAGGAAACAAGATAACAATCTTCTTAGCAATTGATTCCATAAGGAAGTGTAAATCTAATGGAGCGTGAACTTGATCATATACTGTGTCTTCACTTTTAGGACTTGACTTGTTGCCCAGTTACATCCTGAACAGCTGGGCTCAAGCTGTCCTCCTCCTTCAACCTTCCACATAGCTGGGACTATAGACATTTGTTCTCATATAGTTTATTCTTCATGGAATTTACCTGTGAAACTGTAGATCAGCTTGCCTGCCTGCTTCCATACTCCCTCCTTTTCTTGCTCTCACCCTTCTGTCCTTCTTTTCCTTCCTTCCTCCCTCCCTCCCTCCCTCTCTCCCTTCTCTATTCTTTCTCCCTCTTTTAGTGTTTGTAGTGTAGTGCATTTTTTGCTGGAAATTTCACAATCAGACAGCTTAAGGGAGCGAATGCTTTTATCCTGGTAGGATTCTTGGTTACAGTTCCTTGTCCAGCTTGCCAGGAGAGCTCACACCAACACCAAGGGCCGAGATTCCTGAGAGAGAGATAGTTCTCACGTGCCAGCCCCGCATGTCTGACCAGGTGTACAGAAGAACAGAGGCTTCCTCGACCAGAGGTCCCCTCCTCTTACTCACCCGCCTGGGCCTCCCATCTTTAGATGACCTGCAGGCTTGCTGAGGGCCGGACTCAACCATGGAATCTACAAGCTTTCAACACTCAGGTTGATACCTGTATCCAGCCATGACTGGCCTACACCTGTAGTCCCAGCATTTGAGAAGCTGAGGCACAAGATTGTAATAAGCTTAAAAATGTTTTGCTTTTGCTGCTTGAAATCGTCTGTTTGTTGGGTCTAGTTGATTTATAGTATTGCTCAGTTGCTAGCTTTTCTTAGATTTTCTTAAATCTAGTGGCTGGAGAGGTGACTCAGGGGTTAAGCCTCTGCTTTGCAGGCGGAACGTCCAGAGTTCGGATCCTAGACCCCAGGTATAGACGCCAGGCAGAAGCGGGGGTGGTCTGCGTTTCCGGTCCTGGTAGGGCGGAGCCTGTGAATCCCGGGGCAGGTGGAGGTGGTCCATACTGGTTCTCGAATTCGCCTGTGGTTCTACACACACACACACACACACACACACACACACACAAACACACACATACGCACAATTGAATAAAAAAAAAGATTTGCTTAAATCTAGTTTTATTCTAAGTGGAATGTTGAAATCTTGAACTATTATAGTAAAAGTGCCAATTTGATACCTGATTAGTTTTGTTTATGTTTGTTTAGTCCTCTTGATAGATTTTATCAGTACATAATGACCTTGCTCTTGTAACAATTTTTCTTTTCCATTTTGTGTAGCATTAAGTATAGGAACACAGTTCTTTGGTAACTCTTGCAAAAGCATCTTTTTCATTTTTGCACTTTTAAGTGTTGTCACATTGCTTTCCTTCTGTCAGAGGTGGCAGAGCAGCTGAAGGTACAGAGCAAGGCTGTACCTTGACTTGTGGCTGTGAAGAGGTCGGTCTGCACTTGTCGAAGGGACATCATGGCCCCGGCGTGTGATTGGGGTTAGGGACGGGGGGAGGGTGTAGGGATAAAATACTGTGAGTATCCACCTTCTCTAGTTACGCCCTACATCTTGAAGTTTTATTTGTAGCCAGCTATGGTGGCTCGTGTCTGTAATACCAGCACCCCAATACTTTCAAGGCTGAGGCATGAGGACTGTCATTAGTTCCAGTCCCACTGATCTGTATGACAGGACCCTCTGTTAAAATAAATAAATAAATAAATAAATAAATAAATAAATAAATAAATAAATAAATAAATAAATAAATAAATAAATAAAAACAGTGGGAACAAACCAAAGTTTTGATTTGTGCTGCCAGCTGGGGATAAACATTTAAACTCTCGAGCTTTTGGGAGAAACTTCAGATTTAAACCATAACACCTATATGTCTTTATATACAAATTATTTTGAAGATTGTGTGTGTGTGTTGCTGTTTCTTAAGACAGGGTTCTACCTTAACAGACCAGCAACCAGCCCAGCTTAATAAAAAAAATCCTTCTCCTTTATCCTCCCAAGTGCTGGGATTATAGGCATGAGCCATCTTGGCCCACTTAGATTGTTAATTGGTTATTCTACCAATCTCTGCTTTTAACTGGCAAGTTTGACCAATTTACATTTAAAGTATAATGCAAGTAAGGATTTATTTTTTGTTTTGTGTCTTAATATCTTTTATTTCTACCTCTTTTTGCATTTGATTTTTTCCTATGGTACTTTTTTTTCCCTTTCTCATGTCCTTGTCTGTATCATTTTTTAATTCTTTCCTTAGTGTTACTCTAAGAAATAGAGTTCACATCTCAGCCTTATAATCATTTGCACTAATACCAGCTTAGTTTTCAGTATTCGAGTATTGTATAAAGACTTTGCTTCTGTATGCTACCACTTCCTTAATAGTTATCACTTGCTTGTTTGTAAATAATGTATTTATAAATTAGTATTTCCCCTTTTTCTTTTCTTTTTTTGGTGCTGTGCATTGAGTCCAGGGCCCTGAGCATGCTAAGCAAACACTGCCTCCTGATTGTATTTTGTGAGGTCATGGGTTACACGTGGCTTTGAAGTCTAGCCCTTGGCTTACGGGTTTTGACAAAGTTTCCTTAAATATAGAAAAGGCAAAAGTAACTCATAGATTTGGCTGTTTTTTTCTGGTACGTTCCTACAGGATTTAGTCCAGTTATTCACAACTCTACTTAACCTTTTTGGTTAAAGTAGGAGTTAGGTATTTTTGCTCAAAAAATAATTGAGATTAATTAAACATGAATTGTATTTAATAAAGAATATCTGCTTTTTTACTGTATTATATGTAGTTAACACTTATCTTTTGATCTTGAACTTTTAATCATTTCATAGACAAGGCTGTCTGTGCTTTATCCTTCTTGAAATGTAGCTGCTTGTTAAACAGTACTGACAGCATAAATGTCTTTATGCCCTCAGCTATGATTAAACTAAGCTCACATCCTTGCCATTAACATGCTGCCTCTCACTTACTAAGCATATTTCAATCTAAATTGCCACACTTACCAGTACTGATTTCAGGGCCATTGGATTTATCTGTGTGTGGACCAGGTTAGGACAATGAATTCTTTTTTGTTAGTTAAAAAAAAAATTGTTTTAAAATTTTTCCATCCTTTGATGACAAGATTATGGTTGAGAAATGTTGACTTGGGTCAGGGGCTTTTCTATGTTTAGAATTCAGAACTTTTAGCCCTTAGTTCAACATTCTGTCCCTCTTTTTTATTCAACTTTGGATCTCTCACATTGATTTTCTCCTTGTATATTAGAGTACTGTCTGGATATTTTTTATTTGGAGGGAGACAAACAATGACTTTCACTTAATCCTTAATTCTGAGAGTTTATTTTTTATAGAACTATAAAATTCTGTATCTAAGATTACCAATTACAGAGCTAGAAGAATTTAGTTGTACTGAAGTGATAAAAGGAGAGTTCAAACCTCTTTTATTTGAAAATAGTTGATGATACAATCAATAAAATGGCATGTTACACACAGATTTTAATTTTAAAATCATAAACACCACTTCTCAGATGCAGGGTGCTTCAGGACTTAAGTTTCCAAGAACTACAGTATAATATACATGACTATAGTCACATGAATTTAGTATAAATTATAGTATCACGAGGTATAAAAGATGAAGCAGATTACCTTTGACATAACATGTATTTCATGTCTTTTTATTTTTAATTACTTGTGTTTAGTGGTGACAGTTTTCATTGAACTTTCAGACTCTCAAATGTCTTGCAAAATTAAAACACACATTATAGAAAGTCTCAGTATTGTAAGAATTTGTAACAAAATGGAAGTACTTGTAATTATGCTCCTATTAAGAAATTTAACTGTGATGCTTACTATTTTTGTGTTTTTTGTTGTTTGGAGACAGTCTCTCCCTGTAGCCGAGGCTGTCCCGGCGCTCACAGTGTAGCCAGTGATGACCTTGACCTCCTCCAACTCTCCTGCCTCTGCCTCTCAAACGCTGGAATTACAGGCACGTGTCACCACTTGCTGCTTATTATGTTGTTTGAAACAAGGTTTTATTGTGTAGCTCTGACTGCCTTATTACTGGTAATCCTCCTGACTCTGATTCCTGAGTGCTAGCTTGCAGCCCATGTACACAATGCCTGATGGGACTTATTTTCAAATCCTTTATATTTGCTAACTTTTTTAAAAAATAAATTTTTTGTTGTTGTTCTTGGATGTTACTTAGTAGTGGGACTGTACTTGTCTTGTATGTGTTAATGCCCTGGATTTTATCTCCAACACTGTATTATATATATTTGTACAGTATGCTAGTTGTTTTATTTGAATACATTTTAAGAAACACCTTGATATTTTGTCAGTGTTTTGAAAATGTGCAAAGATATTGTTTGGCTTCTTTGAGCAATATGTATGATTATTTTGTGTGTAATGTGGGAAAAATTTGATTGATATAAAAGTTATAAAAACAAAAGGGGCTGGTGAGATGGTTTAGCAGATAAAGGCGCCTATGTGCAAATCTGGAGCTAATACGATATAAGGAACCAAGTGACTTCCAACAATTGTTCCTACACATTTGTTCCTTTTTCCTGTTCTTTGTCTGTCTGTCTGTCTGTCTGACAGTTTTTTAAAGAAGAGGAAGTCAAAAGAAAAGCACATTTAATACTTTCTAGAGAGCAATTAAGTTTTTTCTCCAATCTGTTCTGTGATTGTATTACATTAAGATTTGGGTTGTAGAGATTAGTATTTTTTGTGAGGTAGAGAATAAGAGAGGATCTCATTATGGACAAATGTAGAAATGTTAGATGTATAACCATGATGCTAGGGAAAAGAAAGCAAGATTAGTTTGAAGATCAGTGTACTTTGGGGATGGCCATTCTCAGCACTTCTCTGGCATGCTTAAGGTCTTGGGTTTAATCTCCAGCAGCATCCAAAAATAAATAAGCGAAACATACTTTTATTCTAGAAAGACTTAAGTAGTTTGTATTTGCCAGATGATTTTATTATCGTAAGTATGTGTGTCTCACCAGTGAGCCCCAGGAATCAAATCTATCTGCTTGTCTCTTCATCTCCAGCTCTGGGATTACAAATTAGAACCACTGTGTCCAGATTTTAACCTAGGTGCTGAGGATTGAACTCAGGTCCTCACAATTTCCTTAGCTACCCCGTCATACTACGTGTCTTTATAATCAGTAAATTTGACCCAGGCTCATGGGAATCTCATGGGTGCATTTAGATATTTCTCTTCAGTAATTTGCTTCTAACTAGACTTATTAGAACATGGTTAGTTTTAAGGCAGTGATAAAATATGAGTTTAAAGATTTTATTTTGCTTTGCTTGTTTGTGGTCGTCCAGTCTTTTTTCCTCCCTTGTAACTTTCATTGCTTTAAAGAAAAAAAAAATGCCTTTTTTACTCATTTATTTATTCATTTAGTGCCTTTGATATTACAAAGTGCAACGATAGATGTATCTTTTGCTCACTACCCCTTTCCGTATGAGATACTGACCAGGTCCGGTGCATGCCCCCTTCACTGTTAGTTCCCTTGTCTCACTCCCATGCAATGACATTGAACGTGAGCGTTACTAGCACCCGTTGTTGTCGCTGTTGTGATTGTTCCTTCTGAGGGTTTTTAATTGAAGGCTGTTTCTTAGTCAGGGACTTTTTTCATCTCATGATGCTGGTGTTCTAGGTTGGCACCTAAAGACAAGTCATTTATTTGTCATTTATGTCTTTGTATTCTTTTGGATTGATTATCATATTACTTTTGTGTGTGTGTGTGTGTGTGTGTGTGTGTGTGTGTGTGTGTGTGTGTTGGATGGCGTCGTTTCTTACCTTCTCACCGTGTTTAAGACTGAGTCTCTTCACTGCTATTATATAAGCCAGGCTAATTGGCTCTTAAGCTTCGGGGTTGTCTCAAGTTTCTTTTCTATAGGTGCACATCCATTAGAGATACTTGTGCCACTGTATCCAACTTTTACATGGGACCTGGAGATCTGAACTCAGTCCTCTCTCTAGCTGCCGCTGCCGCCGCCTCTTCCTCCTTTTCCTCCTCCTCCTCCTTTTCTTCCTCCTCCTCCTCCTCTTCCTCCTCCTCCTCTTTCTCTTCCTCCTCTTTTTCTTCTTTTTTTTTTCTTCTGCATGTAGCCCAAGCTGTCCTTCAACCCACTATGTGTCTGTGCTAGTGATTGTACTTAAGATACCATGCATGCTAGGCAAATACTACCATTTGAGTTACTGTCCGAGCCTATATTACCTTAATTTACTAGTACTGTGTATAAACTCAGAAGTCTCAATATGGCTCTTAGTAATTTAAGATAAAATCACAGTAAAGAAGAGAGAAGTGTGTGGTTACCTTTGGTTGTAATAAAGGTATATCAAATTCAAGTTCTCTTCAAGATTCATTTTAGGACTGAAGAGATGACTTGGGGTTAAAGCCTTTGCCTTACAAGCAGAAGGACCTAAGTTCAGATCCCCAGGTTTCATGTGAAAATGCAGGGCGGAATTAATTGGCTGCTATCTGTAATTCTAGCTTTGGAAGGTAGAGCTTGGGAATGCCCAGAGCAAAGTAAAAAGGAAGTAGAATAATCCAGGGTGACTCCAAAGTCATCCTTGGGCCTTACAGGCACACAGTATCTCTTCTGCACGTGTGCGTGCATGCATAGATCCTCTTTAGTGTGAAAGCACAAGAGCAATAGAAACTTCTTTGCCCTGTGTGTGGTTGTGAGAAGAGCTGTCTTTACAGGTGATGGGTGTCTTTGTGTTTAACTGATTTGGCATATCAGTTCACATGGTGGTGCCCTGAAACTGAAGAATGGGAATAGGGTTAAAGAGGTATCGGTGGATATGCCACATCTCTGATCAGATTTGCTTTGTTTCGATCATGAAATATACTTCTGACTGATTTCATATAGCCACAATGAGTGACATATGCATCTTTAAAATAAAAAAAAACTTCAGTTTATACTTTACAATGGCTGTTCTTAATTTTCTGTGCCCATATAAATTTATTAATATCCTAAAGCAGTTGCATGACAGAATAACTGAGGGGAAAATTGCATATTTGTATGAGTAGCTTAAAATCATGGTGATGTTCATTTTGCTATGGAAGTAATGTAACTAAAATCATTAAAAATTGAAAGCAAGAATTTCAACACATAACAAATCACTTTATCTTCCATTCTTTTGTTTGCAAATATGAGTTGAGGCTAGAAGACAGCTTTGGAAGTCATTTCTTCCTGTCTACCTTACAGGTTTCTGGTAGTCACCAGGTTTTTGAACATACATCTAATTGCTAAGCTATCTTGCTGGCCCCATTAACTTAGCTAATTTTGAAATGAATTTACTGCTTAAAATGGACACAAGCATTGCTTTCTCAAAGTAATGTGAAAGGAAAAGGCTACATACTCTCTTTAAAAATATATTGGTGAGAGGAGGGAACATGCATGTGAGTGCCGCAGCACACAGGTAGAGGACAAAGAACAGCTTCCAGAAGTCAGTTCTGTCCTTCCACCATGCGGACTTACAGGACTAGAACTCAGGTCATTGGGTTTACAAGCAGGCACTTTATCCATTGAGCTATCTCACCAGCCCCTATTCTCTCTCCTTTTCCCCCCAAGCATTCTTTCCTTCCTTTCTTTCCTCTACCCCATGTTCACATTGCAGCTGACTCCACATTCACAGCCCTGTTGCTTCGGCGTTCTGAGTGCTGTCCCAGCAAAAGTCATAATTCTAGAAGTATTATTCAAGCTAGTTTTGAAAATAAAAACATGGTTTGTGTATTTGGAATGTTATTGGGATCTCAGACTTTTTCCCATTTAGTGTAGATATCATTAGTTGAATCTATCACAGGGGCCTGGGCCTCGGCTAGTGCAGACAACCCAAAGGGAATCCTGTGGCCCACAAAGCAGACAGGCAGAAGGATGGGAGGAATGGCGAAGGGGAGAAAGAGGGCAGACAGGAACAACCACTCATTATGGTTGTAAAACTAGAAAGAAAAATTAGTTGAATTGCCTCATACTTCCAAGTATGACAGCATTGACAAAGGAGAAAGAAGTCAGCTGAAAGTCTGTAATGGGCAAAAATTAAAATACAACTAAATTTTTTTCCATTTCACAGTAAATTTGAACCCGGATATATCTATATTTACATTAAGTAAAAAGTTCCACAGTAGTGCTCGCTTTGGCAGCACATATACTAAAATAAATAAAATAAAGAGAAGATTAACGTAATCCTTGGACAAGGGTGACATGCAAATTCGTGAAGTGTTCCATATTTTTTTAAAAAATTCTACAGTATAGTTTTATATCTATTGACCCTTCAAACATAACTTTCTTCTGAAAGAATATGTCAGCCAATATTAATCAAAAATAGCAAAGAAAACTTTATTGGGATGTTTAAAATCATAGCTCTAATTTTATGCCACAAAATTTGAGAAATATTTTCCATTAGAATTTGATGGAAAGAAAATAATTTGTAACTGCCTTTTCTAAGAGTCCCGTACACTGTTAGTAGAACTTTAAAAAGTTTGAAAAATCCCTACTAATATATCACAGAAAGAATACAGTAGTTTGACACATAGTTCAGTTATGTTGAGGCAACAGCAATATGGCCATGAAGAAAATAAAATATGATTTATTCATGTTTGTATCAGTACATTTTTTTCTTTGATAAAAGTCCCAATTGACATCAATGAAGGCAGTACCTTACTTTGGTGGATAAGATTTAGAGGTAAAGTCCAAAGACAAGAGAAAGGACAAGTACTACACTTGATCTTAGCCAAAAGGCTGAGAAGCAATGAGAAAAGCCAAGTACTGATATCAAATACTTTTTCAAACTGTAGTAAGATCTTAACTCAATAAATAAACAAAGCAAAAACCTCAAGGAAAGCCAGTTATACTAATCCTGGGTTAAAAGAGAGTCTGAAATCTCCACATTTACAAGTTATCTTTGAGCCAGAAAGGTGGCTTAGGAGGTAAGGATATCTTTTACACAAATCTAGATACCTGAATTCAATCCCCTAAATCCACATGATGGAAACGAAAGAACTCATTTCTGAGAGTTGTCCTTTGATCTCTACCTGTGTGCCATGGTTCATTCTCTCTATATCAAATACAGAAATAAATATATATATACATGCATCTCAACAAATATTTTTGAAGTACAAGCCCATAAAGAAATTTGCCACAAATGGGGGTATATTTTAAATACACCCCTCAAGCAATGAAGAACCTTCATTGTGGGAAACAGAAGGAGACTAAGTTGCTCAAGGGAGAGAGGATTAGGCTCCCTTGCAAAAAATGAGTGAACATGTTTTAAAACTACAATAAATGTGTTTGTTTTTAATTGTTTCAGGAGAGCAGTTGTGAGGCCAGTGCGCTTAAGACTCAATGGGGCTGAACAGGTGAGTGAGTGGGCAAGGGGGGGGCAGGGAGTCCTTTGGTTAGTGCGGCAGAGGAG
Source organism: Typhlomys cinereus (assembly GCA_023101885.1). Taxonomy (NCBI): domain Eukaryota; kingdom Metazoa; phylum Chordata; class Mammalia; order Rodentia; family Platacanthomyidae; genus Typhlomys; species Typhlomys cinereus. The sequence goes on from JALPQD010000337.1 coordinate 1,922,675, forward strand.
GAGCGAGCTCCAGCTTGCACTTCTCTGGCTGAATTTGATTATGTGACCAGTCAGTGCCTCCATCTTTTCTGAGCCTCGGTGTCCACTGAGAAAAGGAATAATTCTTGGGGCTGGAGAGGTGGCTCAGGGGTTACCCTCTGCTTTGCAGCCGGAAGGTCCTGAGTTCGGATCCTAGACCCCACATATAGACTCCGGACAGAAGCGGGGGTGGTCTGCGTTTCTGGTCCTGGTAGGGTAGAGCCTGTGAATCCCAGGGCACAGTAAACAAGGAGGAGGTGGAGGCGTCCATGGTGGTTCCCGAATTCGCACGTGGTTCCACACACACATGCACATACATACATATACACACGCACACTTGAATAAATAATAATAATAAAAAATAAAAAAAATTTAGAAAAGGAATAATTCCCCTTACAAAGGCATTTAGGTTTATGACACAGAAAACACAGAGTAGGTGATATGATGCTCAGAGTCAGATATTTTTTTTTTTAAATTTTTTTTTTTTTATTATTTATTCAACTGTGTGCATATGCGTGTGTGCGCGCGCGTCTCTGTGTGTGTGTGTGTGTGTGTGTGTGTGTGTGTGTGTATGTGTAGAACCACGGACGAATTCGTGAACCACCATGGACGCCTCCACCTCCTTCTGCCCCGAGATTCACAGGCTCCGCCCTACCAGGACCAGAAGCGCAGGCCGCCCCCGCTTCCGCCTGGCGTCTATACGTGGGATCTGGGATCCGAACTCAGGACCTTCCGCCTGCAAGGCGGAGGCTTAACCCCTGAGCCACCTCTCCAGCCCAGATATTTTTTAAAAAGATATAAATGCCTCCTATAAGTTGACTTCTTTTTTAAAGTATAAATGTAACTCCTTTGCTTAAATGGTTTCCCATTGCCCTCAATGACCTTTAAAAAGCACTAATGGGTTCTTGCTACCTCTACCTTGCCGACTACAATCCCCTCCCTGCCTTGTTGGTCTTCCTTATTTCTTAGGAAAAACCTTTATTTTTTTTTAAATAGTTATTTATTTGTTCGTTTGTTTATTTATTATTTAGTGTGTGCATGTGCGCATGTGTGTGTGTGCACGCGCGTGTGTATCAGAGGGCACTGTGTGTCCCTGTGGAGGACCAAGGGTATCTTTGGGAATCACCCTGGATTGCCTCCACCTCCTTCTTTCTTCAGTCTGGGCTTTCCCCAGGCTCTGCCCACCAAGCCGGAAGTGCAGGCCGTTGCCATTTCTGCCAGGTGTTTTTATGTGGGATCTGAACTCAGAACTTTCTGCTTGTGAGGCAGAGTGTTAACCTCTGAGCCATCTCTCTAGTCCAGGAAAAACCTTTATTTGTAGACTGTTAATCCTGCTGTCCAAAAGCTCTGTTTTAAAAGCTCATGACAAGATTCTCATTGTTCAGGACACTGATTAACAGTGATTTTCTCATAAACGCCTTTCAATTCTGTAGCCCCTGTCCTTCCATGCTGGGGATTAGACCCAGGACTTTATGTATAGTGGTTAAGCATTCTACCACGGAGCTGTTTCCAGCCCATGTCTTTATTTGAGCAGCCATATCTGATTTGCACCATTGTCACAAACTTTATAGTTCTTTCATTCATGTGCTTTTTTGTGGTGCCTCTTCTTTCTAATCCCTAAGAACACATCAACTATAAGTGTTGAGCCTGTTGTTACAAGAATGGTGACTCTGCCAATTTTAGATACATAGGAGGTACTCTATCTATTTGTTTTTTTTTTTTTTGTGGTTTCCAATTTTTTTATTAAAAATTTAGTTATACATTTTAAAATTTTTTACCAGTTCCCTCCCTCCCCCCTCCTCCCCCCGAACCCCCTCCTCCCCCTCCCCTTCCCCCAGTGCCTCCCCCCAATTCCCAGAGAGTCCTTTATTGTGTACGCCTAACTCTCCACTGGGTCCTCCTCTCCGATGACATATAAGGACCCAGTGGCATTTCCATAAGCCCTTTCTCTTGTTCCCCTTAAGCATAAGATCACTACTATGGCTGTCAATCCCTTGCCTCCAGGGGTCTCGGTGCCCTTAACAGATGCTAGACTTTATGAGGGCAATCTATCTATTTGTTAATTGAATTAAAAATCATTTGAATAAATACAGGTGCTTGTCCTCTTCTTTATAAACTTTAAGGTATTTTATGGAGTTGAGAGAGACAGAGAGAGAGCAAGAGAGGCTTTCTGTGGCTCACCTGTGGGAGGTTAGAGGACGGCTTTTGGAAGTTGGTTCTCTCCTCTCACCATATTGAACTCAGGTCATTAGGATTGCGCAAAGGCTTCTTTACCTGTTGTCCATCCTGCTGGCTGTCATATTTTTCTTTTTGATAGCTGGGCATGTATCAAACTGTTGGAGTAATTGCTATTGTTGTGGAGAGTCCATTTATATGGAAGTCATGTAAAAATGAATATATGTATATCCTTTTCTTTTTAAAACAATTCTTTAGCCAATCATGGTGGCTCATAGCTGTAATCCTAGCAGTTTGGGAGACTGAGTTGGGAGGATTGCTTTAATTTTGAGGCTATCTGGGGCCACACAGTTCTAGGCCAATTTGAACAAAAGTGAGAGATCCTGTCTCTAAAACTAAAAACTAGAACAAAACAACAAAAATGAAGAAATTCTTCATTTTATTTTATTTTAATTTGTGTGTGTGTGTGTATGTGTGTGTGTGTATCAGATGACATTGTATGTCCCTGTGGAGGACCAAGGGTGACTTTGGGAGTCGCACTGGATTGCTTCTTCCTCTTTTTTCTTTTTCTTTGGATTTTTTTCTTCACTTTGGATTTCCCAGGCTCTCCCCACCAGGGCTGGAAGTTTAGGCTACTGCCATCTCTGCCTGGCATTTTTTTAATGTGGAACCTTGGGATCTGAACTCAGGTCCTTCTGCTTGCAAGTCAGAGTTTTAACCCTTAAGCCATCTCTCTGGCACACAAAATGAAGAAATTCTTTAAAATGATTTTTTTTTTCTTTAAGAGAGAAGGAGATTCAAATGTAAGTGTTGAGCCCATTGTTACAAGAATGGTGACTCTGCCAATTTTTTGTTGGGCAGAGCTTGGGAAAGCCCAGACTGAAGCATGAAGGAGGTGGAGGCAATCCAGGGTGATTCCCGAAGATACCCTTGGTCCTCCACAAGGACACACAGTGCCCTCTGGTACACACGTGCACACATACATGGATGCACGTACACACTAAATAATTAAATAAATGACTATTTAAAAAAATAAGAGAGAAGAAAATCGGTTAAAAGTTGAGAATAAAAATGTACATTTTTAGCTTTTGTCTTGTACATCACCAACTTGTTTTAAGTAGGTTGTTTCTTCATGGCCTCAAAAAAATACAGGGGAGTTAATACTGGTAATGTTACAAAAGCACTCAGATAAAGAGACTTAATATTCAGTATAAAGCTCAATTTAGTTTTCATCTTCATAATTTTTTTCTTTGTTGGTGTCAGTGTGTATTAGTGGCACTGTGTGTGTCTGGAGGCCCAGGGATGACTTCAGGTACCGTCCTGGACTGCTCTGCCTCCTCGACTTTGCTCTGCAGTTCCCCAGACTCTGCCTTCCAGGGCCAGAAGTGCAGGCCGCCACCACTCCGCATGGTGGTAGTATGTGGGATCTGGAATCCAAATGCAGGACCTTCTGCTTGTGAGGCAGGGACTTAATCCCAAGCCATCTCTCCAGTCCCATTTCATTATTTTTTAATATTTTATTTGTTTGTTTGTTTGTTTAGTGTGTTGTGTGTATATGTGCGTCTGTGAAGTGTGAAGCACTGTGTGTGACTGTGGAGGCCCAAGGGTGACTTAGAGAATCATTTTGGATTGCTTCGTTGTGGGATTTTCCAGGCTCCACTTTCACGAATTGGAAGTGCAGGTCACTGCCATTTCTGCATAGGATCTGGGATCTGAACTCAGGTCCTTCTGCTTTCAAGGCAGTCTTAATCCCTGAACCATCTTTGCAAACCCCCCTCCCCCATTTCATTATTCTTTGAGATAGGGTATCACAGTCCTGTGCCTTAGAATTCTTGAGCCTCCTGCTTCCACTACCCAAGTGAGGAGCTTTCGTGCTTGAACTACCACGTCTACCCAAAAGTATAGCCTAGACTAGCCCTAACCTCAAAATCCTGCTCCTGCTTCATAAGCATTCTCCTGAAAAGTGCCTTTTCAGCACTTTCCTAGCACCATGTGCCACTAGGGCCAGCAAGACTGGTTTTGGTATTTTTTTTTAATTTTTTTATTATTATTATTATTATTTATTCAATTGTGCGTGTGTGTGTATGTATATGCGCGCATGTGTGTATGTGTGTGTGTAGAACCACGGACGAATTCGCGAACCACCATGGACGCCTCCACCTCCTTCTGCCCCGGGATTCACAGGCTCCGCCCTACCAGGACCAGAAGCGCAGGCCGCCCCCGCTTCCTCCCTGCATCTATACGTGGGATCTGGGATCCGAACGCAGGACCTTCCGCCTGCAAGGCGGAGGCTTAACCCCTGAACCACCTCTCCAGCCCGGTTTTGGTATTTTTAACTGGAATCATCTTATTTATCATGTCTGTCTTACATGTTACAGCTTTGGGAGAAATGGTATAATTCATATACTTTCCACTCAGATTTAATGCAAGACTTTAATGTATTTAGAATGTGTACCCTGTGACAGAGTCAATTTTAGAATATTTTATACACTGGAGGAAGAAACTGCATTTCGTGGCTTCCATTCTTGTTTTCTGACCCTACCAACATTCCTTCTAATTTCTGCCTTAAATAATATATGTTGTTTCTATAGTTTTGTGTCTTTTGGACATTTCTTTTTTTCCCCTAAACTTTGTTTATTTTATCTCTGTGTGTGCATGTGGTGTGCATGTCCGTGTGTATATCAGAGGACACAGTATGTTCCTGTGAAGAACCAAGGGTGACTTCAGGAATCATTCTGCATACCTCTATCTCCTTTTTGCTTAGCTCTGGAATTTCTCAGGCTTTGCCCATCAGGACTAGAAGTCCATTGCTGCTATTTCCACCTGGTATTTTTACGTGGTCTTGGGATTTGAATGTAGGTCCTTGTGCTTGCTTGCAAGGCAGAGTCTTAGTTCCTGAGCCATTTCTCCAGCCCTATTTTGAACATTTCATATTAATGGAATCATAAAATATGTGGTTCTCTGTGATTATCTCTTTTGATTTAATATGTTTTCAAGATTCTCCAGATATTGCAGCTTAATATTCCATTATGTGATTGTATCCTTTTATTTACTGATTCATGTAATGTGCATTGAGTTGTTCCCACTTTGGGTTATGAAAAATAGTGCTATTATAAGCTTAAGTGTAAAAGTTTTTGTATTTCTCTTGGGAAATATCTAGGAGTAGAATTTTGGAATGTCTGTTAACTCTGTGTTTCCTGTTTGAGGCACTACCAGTTTATTTGGCCAGTAGATTTTACATTTTGATGTTCTTTTGTGCCATTTAAAATGGGTAAAAATTTGCTTTTCTAATGATTATTGCCTTATTTTTTTAATCTGATTTAAATTTGATAACACATTGCAGATAATTAAGGAAAGATATAACTGTAATGGCGGTACTTGTGATTTATGCTCTTCTTTTTTCTGAGAATAATGATAGGAATTATGACTAGCATTTGAACTTTTATTCTTGGTTGAGAAAATTGTGAAGTCATTTATTCACTTGTGTGTTATTTTATATACTGCAGGATTTTTCTAAACTTTATTTTTACATTTGTGGAGTGTGTGTGTGTGTGTGTGTCAGAGGGCATTGTATATCCCTGTGGAGGACCAAGGGTAACTTTGGGGATCATCCTGGATTGCTTCTACCTCCTTTTTGCTTTGCTCTGGGATTTCCCAGGTTCGACCCACCAGGGCCAGAAGTGTAGGCCACCACAGTTTTTGCACCTGGTGTTTTTATGTGGGATTTGGAATCTGAACTCAGGACCTTCTGCTTGTGAGGCAGAATCTTAATCCCTGAGCCATCTCTCCAGCCCTATATACTGCATGTTTGACAATCTACCGTACTAGCCCCTGTGAATCTAATGTTGATTATAACAACAGTTTATACCTTGCCACAATTAATAAACAAGTAAATAATCAATTACAGTGCACTGCAATTTTAATACTATGGTGGTGTATACTTGGCTAGTATGTAAGAGGGCTACAGAAATTGCTTATTTTGGGAAAAAGACATTTGAGGTGAAATCTAATAAGCTAGCATATTGAAGATACTATCCAAGCCTGGAACCCTGTATTGGTATTAAGTAAATTAGGTATTCATGAACAGATAATGTAAGGGGAGAGTTAACAGAAATGTGACTGGATTGGTAAGCAAATGACTCCATATAAAAGCTTTTAATGGGATTTGTTTGTTTGTTTATTTATGAGTCAGGGTAACAGGTAGCCCACACTGGCCTCAGACTTGCTCTGTAGCCAAAGATGACCTCGAACTTCTGATCCTCCTGTCTGCTTCCCAGTGATGGCGCATCATGCATGGTTTATGGGGTGCTGGAAATCAAATCCAGAACTCTGCAAGCATTCTACCAGTGCAACTCTATCCCGAAATCAGGAATGTTTTGTTTTATTCTAAAGGCCATGGGAAGCGTTTAAAGGTTTCGAATTGGAAAGTGAATACAATTGAATTTTATAAAGTTCCCCCTATCTTCAGTGTTGCCTAAATTTGGGTATAGAGGTAAGGAAGTTGAAGTGAGAAAAAAGTCATTTCTTCAACAGGATGATCTTTGCAGAAGGAGAAAAGCTTGTGAGTTTGAGTCTCATGGTGCTCGTGTGTGTTCATGTGCGCACTAGGACCAGGCTTGCTCTCCAGATTGTTCTTTATTTTTGAGAAATAGTTTCTCATTAGACCCTGTCAGGCTCAGCAGTGAGCTCAGAAACCTCTGTCCCCCACTGAGATGATAGAGTGCAACATGCGCAGCCTTCACTCGCTGGGGCTGAGCTCAGGTTCTCATGCTTGCATGACTCATTCTTGGGAATGAGCTGTCATCCCAACCACTGAAGGTTTTTTTTTTTAAGAGCTGAATTTGATAATTCTTCACATATGAGTCATTGGTAGATGGTGATATTATTCATTGAAGTAAGAACCCTGGGAGACAAAAAGTTGGGGGTTTTCTTAGAGATGGGAACTAACATAGGAGAAGTGAAAACCAAAGAAAAGATACATTCAGTTGGGATTCTTGAATTTAAGGCAATGGTCTGAATTTTGTGTCTATGGGAAAATTTAGTCTGCCATAAATATACAAATCTAGCCGTATGAGAGAAGACAGCCGTATGAGAGGAGTCATCTGAGTGTTAAACATATATGAGTGCTTATTAGAAAGGCGTGGAGTACATGGGAACTTCCTTTTACATAATAGATGCTTAATGTCTTGATTTTGTAAGACAGGATACACAAGGGTAATCTTAAGCAAAAAAAAAAAAAAAAAGATGGGTTTGGGCCGTATTCTAAGGAAATGAAATAGTTGTAAAATGGGACAAAGCATGGCAGATATGGTGATATGCACCTATAATCGTAGAACTTTTGAAGTTAGGGGGATTGCAATTTTGAGGCCAGCCTGTTAGTAAGATTCTTGTCTCAAAATAACACCACAAAACAAAATGAAACATGGATGCCCCAAAAGAGAATGAGAAAGAAGCATCACTAGACAGGAAGAACTGATAAAGGTCTTCACAGTGTCTGGAGATACAGATGAGGAGTTCTTTTGCCTGACATACTGGAGGCTAGAGTTTAACTCTCAGCTTTTCAGAAAAGACAAGGGCTGACAAATGTTCTTGAATTTAGCCTCAGATACATATAATTTTCCTTGGGGGAGAGGATTTAATTGTTTTGGGGTGATGAGATGTAAAAACCCAATTGATGGGGCTGAAGAGATAGATGGTTCAGGGGTTAAGACTCTACCTGGCAAACAGAAGGTCTTGAGTTCAGATCCCAGGTCCCACGTAAGAGCATCAGACAGAAATGGTGGCTGCCTGCACTTTCTTAAGCAATGCAGGATGATTCCTGAAGTCACCTTTGGTCATCCACAGGGACACACAGTGCCCTCTAACACACACACACACACACACACACACACACACACACACACACACGTAATATAAAAAAAGTTAAAATCCCAATTGATAAGTGTTTCTGTACTTGTGGGGGACTTGTAGAGGAGAGGAACGGAGAGGAAGGTAATGGTCAGGAGACGGGTGAGGACATGGGACAGTTTGAACGTGTCGAAATGATGATTATAGGAAGTCTTAGGACAGGAAGAGGAGAAAGTTACAGGTGTAAGAACTCATGAAACTTATTAAGTAACTTGACTTGGACTCTTTCAAGATGGGAAGAAGATAGTTTTAGACCTGCTTTGTGAGTTTGGTGTTAGAAAATGGGGGAATTTTCATTCACTTTTTTTTTCTTCTGATAGCTGAAACAGTATGTGCTTACTTAAAATTTACTTGTAGGGGCTGGAGAGATGGCTCAGGGGTTAAACCTCTGCCTTGCAGGCGGAAGGTCCTGAGTTACGATCCTAGACCCCACATACAGACGTTGGGCGGAAGCGGGGGTGGCCTGCGTTTCTGGTCTTGGTAGGGCAGAGGCTGTGAATCCCAGGGGGCAGGGGCAGAGTAAACAAGGAAGAGGTGGAGGTGTCCATGGTGGTTCCTGAATTCATCTGTGGTTCTACACACACACACACACACACACACACACACACACACACACACACACACACGGACGCACGCACGCACGCACGTGCACACACAATTGAATAAAAGAAATTTAAATTTACTTGTAAAGAAGTAGTAAAATGCTGAAATGTTTTAGTTTTTTGTGTGTGGCATATGCATGTATGGGTACGTATGTGTAGGTGTACATGACCATGTGTGCATGTGGCAGTAAGAGATCAACATAGGCTGTTATTTTTTTTTTCCTACCGTCCCTTTCCCTTTTATGTAGGGTCTCCTTTTTTAGATAGGGTGCTTGTTCTTTGTCTGGACTAGCTGACTAGGAAGTCCCGGAGATTCACCCTTTCACCTGCCCCCAGGATTACAGATGCACTGTGCTGTGCTCAGCTTTTATGTGGGGGCTGAGATCGACTTAGGTCTCATACTTGCACAGCAAGTACTGTACTCAGCGTTTCCTTAGCCCCAAATTTCTTTTTCTTGTAATTCTGTTCCCTTTAAAATTAACTGCTATTTTATTTTCTTGTGTATTTTTTTGAATTTTTAAGAACATGTCCACAGGAATATTTGCAAAAGAGTTTAATAACAATTATTTTGGGGTTTGCTTTACATTTTTGTGGTGGAATCATACTATGCATTTTACTATCCAATATGTGTTTGTGTGTGTGTGTGTGCATGCGTGTGTGCCTGCGTGCATGTGTATCAGAGGGTACTGTGTTTCCCTGTGGAGGACCAAGGATGACTTCGGGAATTATCCTGTATTGCTTCTACTTCCTTTTAGCTTCCCAGTCACTTGAATCCGAATTCAGGTTCTTCTGCTATGGAAGCAGTCTTAACTTCTGAGGCATCTCTCCAGCCCCCAACAAATGTTTTTTAACTTACATTTTTATGGCTTTTTCTTAAAATCTACCTTTTCCATTCAACATTTATATAATATTTCACAGATTAGTTGTATTAGAATTTAACTGTTCTCGGGGCTGGAGAGATGGCTCAGGGGTTAAGCCTCTGCCTTGCAGGCGGAAGGTCCTGAGTTCGGATCCTAGACCCCACGTATAGATGCTGGGCAGAAGCGCTGTGTTTCTGGTCCTGGTAGGGCGGAGCCTGTGAATCCCAGGGCAGAGTAAACAAGGAGGAGGTGGAGGTAGTCCATGGTGGTTCTACACATACACACACACACACACACACACACACACACACACACACACACACGCACAATTGAATAAATAAAAAAAAAAAGAATTTAACTGTTCTCCAAGGCATTGACATTGATTGGTTTCTTTTGTGTGTAAGATTAAGTTTTTTTGTATTTATTTGTCTGTCTATCTATCTATCTATCTATCTATCTATCTATCTATCTATCTATCTATCTATCTATTCATTCAATTGTGCATGTGTGCGTATGTGTGTACATGTGTGTAGATCCGGGCGAATTCGGGAACCACCATGGACCATCTCACAAGCAGAAGGTCCTGAGTTTGTATCTCAGATCCCACATTAAATGGCTGACAGAGATGATGGTGACCTGAACTTCCAACCCGGGTGGGCAGAGCCTAGAAAATCCAAAAGGGAAGCAAGGAGGAGGTAGAAGCGATCCAGGATGATTCCAGAAGTCACCCTTGGTCCTCCATAGACACACAGTGCCCTCTGACACATACACACACACACACACACACACACACACACACACACACACACACACACACACACAAACAAAACAAAACAAATTAATATATAAAAAAATTTTAAATTTGTTGAAGATTCAAGTTTATTTGTAATGGTTATGACTCATTTAGTATAATTTCCATAGATTTCTTTTTTTTTTTTTTTTTGTATTTTATTTATTTGAAAGAAAGAGGAGGCCAGGAGAGAACACAGGTAGAGAGAGCGCTGTGCGCATGAGGAGATTAGAGGACCATGTGGGCTCCAGAGCTGGGAGTCAGGCTGCAAGGTTTGCGTGTGCAGACCTCTTTACTCCCTGAGCATCTTGCCTGTCCAGGTTTTCTGAGTATTGTGTGTGTTGTAGAGTATGCACATGTGTGGTTTCTCAAGTTCATGGTGGTCCTCTTGTTTCAGCTTCACAGACATGTACTGCCATGCCTTCCTGATGTGTGTGTTGTTTCTTGTTTACTATTTTTATTCAGTGGACTATAATCTTCTGCTCTCTCATTTTGATAGATTTGATCTGTAGGGTCCCTTGCAGGTTATTTACTATGTCCTGTTCACAAATTTCTCTTCTTTCATCATTTCCTTGTTTTCATGTTCTAGACCCAGCTTGTACTCTACTCTGTGATATCAGTCATTTCTCCAAGGAGCTCTCATTCTTTTTGTTGAAAATGGTATTTGTCAAATGTGTTCATTGATTTCAGGTATTGGCTTCTAGACCCTGTTAGTGTACACAGTTAATAATTTATTTCTCTCTGTGTGTAGAAAAAGACATTAGTTTACACCTGTATAGCCAGTACTAGTCCAATACCATGTGATCCATTTTAATTTTTTTTCTTTTCTGTGTTTGTAATTCTCTCATACTGAGAAATGTAATCATCCAGTGCCCAGAATATTACGTATTTGATAGTCTGCCTATGTCTAATCTCCAGTTTTTAACTCCACCCAATCTTCACTACACTTATTGTACTATTCTTTGCCAGACTACTTTTTCCACGTGGATTCCATCTATATCTTATCCATATTCCCACACACTATGATGAGCTACACTTGTGCTTGGGTTTTGACCATCTGTGCTGAGTTTCTCATCCCTTTCTGGATCTCCACACTGTCCGTGGCCTTCTCTCTTCTATGGGCCTAGGCGTGTTGTTTCTGAAGTATGTATGATGAAATAATACAGACCTTAAATGTATATTTTGATGTTTAATTATGTATTTTCTTGATTTTTACCTAGGCTACAAAATGTCCTCCTGTGCTTGAGACTTACAGACTTCATGCTCTTCAGGAACTAACTGATGGTTTTCATCATCTGGAGATACATTAAAAGCATAAATATGGTGCCAAAACTCCTTGCCATTCTCTGACTGCAGTTGATTTGGACATACTTCTGTGTTGAAGCAAAGCACACATACTGAGGTACTTGTACAGAGATTGTTGTTCAGGATCATGGACCATTCTACCAGAGAAAAGGATGAAAGACAACGGACAACTAAAACCATGGCACAAAGGAGTACACACTGTTCCCGACCATCTGGCACCTCAACATCCTCTGGAGTTCTCATGGTGGGACCCAACTTCAGGGTCGGCAAGAAGATAGGGTGTGGGAACTTTGGAGAGCTCAGATTAGGTAAGAGCTTGGTTATGTCAGTGGCTTCTACTAACAATAACAATTGCTACAATCTCTGGTGGGTTTCAAGATTGGCAGTTTATTTTTTTAGGGGAAATTTAAGTAGGATTTACCATAAGAAATTAGAATGTGGGCATTGCCTGGTAAGTACTAGGACATTAAGTTCAGATTCCCATATCCCATGTAAAAATGTCACGTGGAAGTACTGGCGATTTGCAGTTCTGGCCCTGTAAGGAAGAGACTTGGAAAAGCCAGAGCAAAGCATTAAGGAGGTAGAATAATGCAGAAGACTCCTAGCGTCACTCTTAGGCTTTTACAGTTGTGCACACACACAGTACTTTGTGAAGGGAGCTATAATGGTTCTCAATCATGGCCTTATTATTCAAGATGCTTTATTTTCAAATTTTTGACCAGTTCAGAGATTTTGTGATGTCAGCTATTAATACTTTGATGTGAGAGCCCTAATCTTATTTATTTATTTATTTATTTGTTTTTGAGACTGGTCTCATGATAACACCCATATTCCTCAGACTTAGATCGTCCTGCCTCAGCTTTCCACGTCCTAGGATTACATCCTGAAGTATCGTCCCTGCTAAAATTCTGTATTTTAACCAAATCCTCTTGTGATCCCCGTGATTTTGGTTTTTGAATCATACTTAAAGAAAGGAGGAAGATTAGACATGGTGCATACCTATTGCTCCAGTGTTGGGAGGCAGATGTAGGAGGAGCACAAGTTCGAGGTCAGCCTTGGTTACACTGTGAGACCTGGTTTCAAAAAAAATAAGGAGTGGATGGATGGGGAAGTTAGGCCTTGCTTTAATTCAAATTCTGTGGACATGTAGTAATATCCAGATCTAATTTGTAAGATCATTTATCCTGTTTAGAGAAATTTTATAATTGATAGTTTTTAATTTCTTCCCGGAGTTCCCAACATCAGGATTAAAACTTCAACAAAAAATTTTGTAGTCATACTTCTAAACCAAGGAATTACCTGGAATTTATTTATATTTAATTTAATTTAATTTTTTTTCTTTGTGTGTGTGTGTGTGTGCGTGTGTGTGCGCACGCAGATGTGTATACACAAGTGCATTTGAGTATATGGATCTGTGGAGGCCCAAGGGTGGCATTAGGAGTTATTCTTGATCACTCTTCCACTTTACTGTTGTGAGCCTGGGTCTCTAATTAAAGCTAGAGCCTGCATTTAGGGATAGTCTGGCTAGCCAACTTGCTCTGGGGGATCTCAGACCCCACTTTCCAGGGCTAGGATTACAGGAGGGTCACCATATCCAGATAAGTGTAAATTTTTGGACAGATAATATATAATGACAGAACTATCCAATGTGAAGATGTGAGACTGCGAAGGTACACTGGATAAGTGTGTGCTCTTTAATGGCCACTCTGCAGGAGTGGAGAAGAAATGAAAGACTTCGAAAAATTATTTGTTGGTCTGGAGGAATGACTCACAAACAGAAATTCCTGAGTTCAGATCTGAGGTCTATGTAAAAGTGCCAGGCACACAAGGGGCAACCTGCACTTCTGGCTATGGTGGGCAGAGCCTGGGAAATCCCAGAGCAAAGCAAAAAGAAGGTAGAAGCAATCCAGGATGATTCCTGAAGTCACCCATGGTTCTCCACAGGGACACACAGTGCCCTCTGATACACACACACACACACACACACGCACGCACACACACAATAAATAAGTTAAAAAAAAATAGTTTATTTTGTAGATTGAAATATGCGTGCATGCCACGGTGCCTGGGTGGAGGTCAGAACACAACTTTTGGACTTCTAGGGAAGAACCTCAGGTTGCCAGGTTTTTGTTTAGTGTGTGTGTGTGTGTGTGTGTGTGTGTGTGTGTGTGTGTGTGTGTGTGTGTATGTATGTGTGTGTAGAACCACGGACAAATTTGGGAACCATCATGGACGCCTCCACCTCCTTGTTTACTCTGCCCGGGGATTCACAGGCTCCGCCCTACCAGGACCAGAAACGCAGGTCGCCCCCGCTTCCGCCTGGCGTCTATACGTGGGGTCTAGGATCCGAACTCAGGACCCTCTGCCTGAAAGGCAGAGGCTTAACCCCTGAGCCACCTCTCCAGCCCCTAGGTTGCCAGGTTTTTGAGTGGACACTTTACCAGCTATGCTATCTTGCTGACCCTTACTTGTTTCTTTTTTTAAAATTTTTTTAAGCTTTGTTTATTCATTCATTTAGTGTGTGTGTGTGTGTGTGTGTGTGTGCGCGCGCGTATGTGTATCAGAGGGCGCATGTGTTCCTGTGAAGGCCTAAGAGTGTCTTAGGGAGTCATCCTGAATTGCTTCTACCTCCTTCTTGCTTCGTTCTGGTATTTCCCAGCCTCTGCCTACCAGGGCCGGAAGTTCAGACCACTGCTCTTCTGTCTGGCTTTTTTTTTTTTTTTAATGTGGAACCTGGGATCCAAATTCAGGACGTTATTGATTGTGAGGCAGGGTCTTAACTCCTGAGACATCTCTCCAGCCCCTTCTCTCCCTCTTTTTTACTAGCACATTTTTCTTGTATAACCTGTCCCCATCAAACAGCTTTTATATGTGTTTGAGGCATGCTTAGTATGTTGACCATCTTCTAAAATAAACTCGTATGTTTGTTTACTTGCTAATAGCTTCTCTTTTATATTGTTTTGATACAGGGTCTTTATATAGCCTAGGTTGGATTCAGACTTGCTATGTAGCCAAGACTCACCTTGAATTGCTGATTCTTCTGCTTCTACCTTCCCAAGTGCTGAGATTACAGATGTGTGACACCACACCCCACAATCTCTTCTCATTTGAATATGATCCCTTGAAGCTCAGGAATTTTCTCTTATTTGTTAGTTACTTATGAATAGATAGTTCAATTAGTAACTAGACAAAGAGGGAACATGGCTCATTTTTCTTAGTAGTACTTGTTTATGTTTAGGTGTACTTATGGATTTCAGACAGAAAGAAGCAAAGCAGTAAAAATCATTCTTTCCTCTTTCCTTCCTTCTTCCTTCCTTTACCCTCCCCCTTTCTTACTGTTTTTTGCTTTTGTCAGGCTGTCTGCTACATCTCTGTCGTGCTAATACTAACAGGGGTATGCTACTATGTCTTGCCTGATGGGTATATTTTATTTCTGTGCAAATCTCTTTCCATTCTACTTTTTTAAAAAAATAATTGTTTCTTGAATATTTGCTGCTATTAAACTTCGGGAAATTCACATAGAGTAACAGTTGATTTCTATTTCTAAGGCTACCATGGCATAGTGGTAAAATTTATCATTTGATGATAAACAGGATTTTTTGTTGCTAAACAGAGGGAAGAGAGATTTTCTCCAGCTGCAGGTTGCACAAGTACCAAGTATGTGAAAGCACTCAATATATTGTCAGGGAAGCAGCTAATTATGTATGGCTGGGTCATAGAGTGTGAAATGAAAGGAAAGTAATAGATGCACTGTTAAATAAGTTAGGACCAGATTGTGATTTTTTTTTTTTTTTTGAGTAATGTGAAATCATTTAGGACTTTATTCTGCAGGCAGAAATGTAGAATCATGATGGTTCTTACAACAGTAGAACAACATGGATTTTGCTCTAATTGTGGTTATTCACTGCATTGGACTTTCTTCTACCATCTCTATTTCAAGATATGGTTGAAAGACAGCATTTTGTTTATTAATTTTCATATCCCCAACTCTTTTTATTGCACGCATATGCGTGTGCATGTGTGTGTGTGGTATGTACTCTAGAAATGCTTGGCTAAATAGATCAAATTACAGACGCTCATGCAAATAAAGAAGCCTTTCATGGATTCAACGACAAAAGACTAGGATGGGTGACAGGAAAAACAAGTGAGGTGGCTATTAAATATTAACTTGGAGAAGTGTGTGGAGTTTAAAAAGTCCATATCCCTATGTTAATGTGTTTCTAATATTTAGAGAGTTGGCCTGATACACAAACTAAAAAAATCACCGTACAGGTGTTAATGAACACATAATAAGGAGTACTGGTGATCTGTAGAGCTTGCCTGCATGGGCAAAAGACAGATTCTGGAAGAAGAAGAGTTGGAAGAACAGGGAGATTGAACAGAAGGACTGTTTCTGTGGATCTGAGAAATAATACTACATTCTTTATAAAGATCTGTAAAAATTTGTTACTTGCCTTTTCAAATGAGTATATATTCATCATCTTCAGGAAGAAAAATAGTGAAGAAAAGCAAAGCATAAAAAGCTAAGAATCACCTTGAACTTTCCATCCTCCTACCTCCACCTCCTAAGTATTGGCACTAAAAGGTTTGCGACACTGCACCCAACTTTTAAAACACATTGTGTGTGAGTGAGCGAGTGTGCTTGTGTGTGTGTGTGTGTGTGTGTGTGTGTGTGTGTGTGTGTGTGTATGTATATGTTTTCCAGGAATCAAACTTAGATTGCTAAGTCTTGTCAGCTAGTACCTTTACCTGCTGAGCCACATTGCCTACTCTAAAGCACATTTTATAAAAAGAAATTAAGATACTTGTTGCCGGATATTCCACACAAGTTAGGGACGAAGCAATCATAATTGGACTTTGCATGCCCTGCGCAATGTCCCACTCACTATTGACCCCACAAAGTATAGCATCTGCTAAAGGCACCAAGATCCTTGGAGGCAAGGGATTGACAGCCACAGTAGTGTTCCTATGCTTAAGGGGAACACAGGAAAGGATTCAGGGAAATGCCACTGGGTCCTTGTACCTCATTGGAGAGGAGGGTCCAGAGGAGAGTCTGGCATGCACATTAAAGGATTCTCTGGGGTTAGGGGGAGGGGGAGGCACTGGGGGATAGGGAAGGAGGGGTGAGGGCAGGGGGAGCAGGGGGGTCGGGGGGAGGAGGAGGGAGGGAACCGGTGTACCTATCAAGTTTGTATGAGCGAAAATAATAATAAAAAGTGTTTAAAAAAATTGTCAAGGTTGAAGATACAATGATACCAAGTATTGGCTAGGAAAGTTGGGAAAGAATTTTATTAATATGCTACTGATAAGAATATATTTTGTACAGCTAAAAATAAAATGAATGGATGACTATGTCCATAAAAGCAAAAAAAAAAAAAAAGATAGTTGTTGCCAATTTCTTTTTCAAATTCTTGTTTACAAGAGTTCCCCAGAGATAATCACTAAGGATAGTTAAATTTTTCAGAATTTATAAATGTACATTAACCTAAAGATAGGTAGGTAGTTAGGTGGTAGTTAGGTAGGTATATATAGATGATGATTTTGCTCTATAAATGTTATTTACTGTGTGACTCAGACTGACTTTGAACTTACGACAATTGTCTGGCCTCAGTGTCTCAGGTGCTAAGGTTATATAGTGTATGCCACTACATTCTACTTTAGATATTTATTTTTTAGTGCTTGCACACTTTTTTACATCTATCTGTCTATTTAGTGTGTGCGTCTGTGTATCAAAGAGCACTCTACCTTCTTGTGGAGGCCCAAGGGTGACTTTGGGATTCATCCCAGATTGTTTCTATCTCCTTTTGCTTTGCTGTGGGATTTCCAAGGCTCTAACTTCCAAAGACCACTTAACATTTTTGCCTGAAGTTTTTACATGGGATCTGGGATCCAAACTCAGATCCTTCTGCTTCCAAGACAGAGTACTAACCCCCGAGCCATCTCTCCAACCTAATGGTTGTATACTTTTTAATAATCCATTTAATCAATCTGAACAGAAAATTTTCTTCATTTTTTGGTAGATACTGTACTGAATACCCTTGTAGTTAAAAGTTGGATGATACATATTTGGATATGTATCCTTGGATATATGTATTGGCATTATCGTTACACAATGCTTGTATTCTTTTTAATCCATTTAATCAATCTGAACAGAAAATTTTCTTCATTTTTTGGTAGAATTAATACTGTACTGAATACTCTTGTAGTTAAAAGTTGGATGATACATATTTGGATATGTACCCTTGGATATATGTCTTGGCATTATCGTTACACATTGTGTAGTCACCGATTATAAATATATTAGGTTAATTTTTGCATGATTTTTCCCCTACTGCTTCAAATACCTTTAATATTCCAGTGAATTCTTCATATATACCAGTTTGATAGAGGGAAAATGACTATTTTCATATGTGTATGTTTATAGGTAAAGTTAAATACCTTTACATTAAGAGTTTCGTTTTGGGGGCTGGAGAGATGGCTCAGGGGGTAAGACTCTTGTCTTGTAAGCAGAAGGTCCTGAGTTCAGGTCCCAGATCCACCTGAAAACGCTAGGCAGAAACAGCACTGGTCTGCACTTCTGGCCTTGGTGGGTGGAACCTGGGAAATCCCAGAGAGAAGCAATAATGAGGTAGAATTGATCCAGGATGATTCCCAAAGTCACCCTTGGTCCTCCACAAGTACACACAGTGCCCTCTGATACACACACACACACACACACACACACACACACACACACACACCATGTTCATGCATGTGCGTGTGCAAAAATAAAATTGTGACCTCTGCCTATTTTCAGTGACAAGATTATTTCTATGGAGTCTTACTTGTACATGTTTGCTTGTATATTAGAAAATAGAGTAATTTTAAAAATTTATGACAAGAGACATATGAATGGAATATTTTGAACATATTTATTTTTCTTTTTTCTCTTTGAGGGTACTTATGAATTCTTTAAGTATATGACAGTGGAATGAGTGCATATCCATATTCCATAGATTAAAAGTTGAATTTCTAGCCTCTTGTACAACAAATATAGAATGCATCAAAAGGAGTAGATAAATATGAGGTCAAAAATGATACCACTAGAAGAGAACCTCAGGGTAAATCGTAATGCCTGTTGTAGTTTCAAGTCTGTAACTGTAAAAAATCCATAGCTCAAACAATTCAGGGAACAAGAGGTTTTTTTCATCCTCATGGTTTCAGTTGATTATTATGGCAGGAGCAATAGCAGCAGAAACTGAGAGGGAACTGGATACACTATGTCCACAACAAGCGGAGAGCAAGGACCATGAATGGTGTTGCTTTCCAGCTCACGACAAGCCAGTTCTCTCTCAGCACCCTGGCCAGAGAACTGAGTCTCTCTTTTTTTTTTTTTAGCTGACAGATTGGTCAAAATATCATATTTTTTTACTGTGAGAAAGTCATGGAAAGTAGTCCAATCTCTGTTTTAAGCTTTTTGTCTGAAAATGAAGACATTTTAAACTGGCTTTCAATCAGATTTTACAGATGGACGTTTTTTAAAAACCACAACTTATACAAAAGAATGTATATTATGCTATGACCCAGTACACATAAATCGTTGTCTGAAATAAGTTTCCTAAAATCATACTCACCATAGGATCAATGTACTAATTTTTATTATTTACCTTTCTTCTAAGACCGTATAGGAGTTTGAGGTCAGTGGTAGAATTGCCTGTCATTTGTGACACTCTGATTTCTTTCTTAGCACCTTAATAAAATAAATTAAAATAAAATGGACATTATGGCCAAGATGTTGAAAATAAATCTGTGAGGACTAGAAATGATGGTACACAACTGTCATCTCTGCATTCTAAAGGTGAAGGCAGGAGGATCAGGAATTCAAGATCATTCATGCTTGGAAACAGTTGAGAGCCAATCCTGGGGTATGTGGGATTGTGTCTCAGCAAGGCTGGGACTTTTGCACAGAGGTGCAGTGTTTGTTTAGCATGACGAGGCTCTAGGTTCAATCCTCAGTGTTGCCAAAAAACAGAACATTTAATAAAAACAATAATAATAAGCTGCATACTATTATCAGTAGCCAATCCTTTGAAAAAATCCTGGCACAGAAATAAATTATCCTTACTGTTAATCAGCAAGCATTTGGGAAGCAATTCTGAAAAGTATAGTAATATAATAGGACTATATATTTAGTAAAAAAATACCCTCTGTGTTCTTTTTAAATATTACCCTGTCATTTATCGTCTCTTCTCCCCAATCATTCTATACACATAAATAGGTATTTTCTGGCTAGAGAGAACTAGATGTCCTCTTAAGTAGCCATGATAACCACTCTGAGGTACATAGAAGTGGTTAATTGTAACTGCTAATTGCCTTATTTCATTCAGTAGAATTTTTTTTATAAATCCTAGGTTTATGCATCTAATATTTTCACTTCAAGACCGTAAAATGTGACAACTAGAGAGCTAATTAAAACAAAAACTCAAGACTATACATTTATCTATGTGACTTTAAGAACTGAGATCTGCTGGCTCTTTGAAATAGTGCTGTGTCTGCTTAAAGCTTACAGTAAATTTTGCCTATAGTTGACTAATTGAAGCAGGAAGTATTCCTTGAGATGGTTTATAGCAGCATCATTCTCAGGCTGCTCCTTTAAGAAGGCTAAATTTATATTTAAAAAAAGATAAAAGCTCCCAAAGTACTATGTATGCAGTGTAGTTTCTTTGCCATTAACCATAGAACCTATAACAAGAAGTTAATGTGGATTTTGTTGAAAAGGTAACTATTAACCTTTGAGTGATGCCTGCTATCATATCAACTCATTGATTTTTTTTAAAATATTCCATTAAGTTATTTGTTTTTTTCTCATAGTTAACTGATATATTTTACTTATATTTCTTAGCTGAGGTAGTTACTCATTTTAAATGGGAAGGATTTTAACCCTTAACCTTTTCAATTCTTTCAGTGTAAAATTTCTGAGTATTGTGTATCACTGGGAATAGTGACTGAGTAACTGTTTGGACTTCCAAATGCCCGTTAGCCTGTTCAGTTTTTTAAAAAGTATTTATTTATTTGAGAGAAAAGTTGAGCATGAGTAGAGTAGCCTGTTTAGTTTTAATGATGCATTTGCTCTGTAGCAAAAAGAATTTATTTGAGCAGTGCTTGGCGCACAAAAATTAGTCACCCCAGTGTCTCTTAACAATTAGGATAATAAGATAGTAGCATATATTCAGTTCCTTTGGTGCCTTTAGAAAAAGTAAGCAAGGTTACATGTTGTATTGCCGCAGCACCCAGTCACCATGCTAGGTGTTAACATAGGCTGCTGCATTTATTAGGCTTTCGTGTCCTGTATCATGTTGCCTGAAGAAATATAAAGAAACATTTATTCTTCCCAGGTAGGCTACTGACAGACCAAAGAAATAATTCTGTTGAAGTCCAGCGTGATGAGCTAATGAATTTATTGGGGTTACTTAAGGAATCACTCCACCATGCAGGATGATTCCAGAAGGCTGTATCACTGAAGTCCTACCCCTCAGTCAGCCTTCTCTCTCCTGTGTACTCTTAACACGCCCTCCTCCCCAGACCACATGACTCTGGCCAGAGGGCAGTGAGTGATGACTGGACTCCCTGGAGGGGGACCCCCTCCTTACCTACCAGGGAATGTCAACAGTCACATCATCATTGCCACACATGTGGATGTCACTGCATGTTTATTTTTATTGCAGTGACTGGGAACCAAGGTGTTCTGTAGGTCACCACAGTCACTTTTCATTATGGCCAATGGTCTTGTTGATCCTGGAAGAAATAGGTTCAGTATAATGCTAAACATACTTTTTATATAGAAAATTGAAGCTGAGAAACATTTCATAATTTGTCTTTGACTTTTCTGTTGAGTGAGAATTTGGAGGAAAGTATAGAGAATAGAATATTTACTCTCCTGACTTTTTCTGTTCTCCTTTAAATATGAACATTGCTTAACTTTTTTTTTTTTTTTTTTTGTGAGACAGGTTCTCATGTCGTCCAAACCGGCCTCAAATTAGCTGTGTGACCCAGGCTGGCAGTAAACTTCCGTTCCTTTTCCTCCACCACTGCATCCAGAGTGCGGGACTGCAGGCATTTGCCATAATAGAAACATAGCTTTTGGCCCTTAGGTGTTTCTTTTTTATCTTATGTTTTTCTTAACTGCCAAATTTAAATGTTATGAAAAGTGATTAGTTTTTCTCTTCAAATGTCTCATATATAAATCCCATTTATTTTAATGATTCTGGGAATTATTACCTCATATCCAGAATAGTAATTGTAATAATTGAAATTAGATTTATCTAGCACCGTGTTATTTATAAAGAACTTTCATATATTCTAGGTCGTGTAATCCTTATGACCACTCTAGTTGTTCTTTAAACGTTCTGCTTTAAAAATGTCATGTGTATTTTCTTTGTAGTTAACTTTCTTTTCTGTTTTTTTTTTTTTTTACATTGAGTCCAGATTAATATTGTTAAAATACCTCTCTCACTCACCATTTGTTCCTAGTATAAGCCATTGGGTTTCACACAGCAAGCTGAAGAATACAGTCAATACTCATACATTAGCATCTAAGATTATCTATGTGTTATAGTCTCAGTATTGCAACAGAACATCTCATACAAACAATTTAAGGGAGGAAAGATTTTCTAAGTTCTTGGTTTAAGATGTTTCAGTACATTGTTCCCTGGGTTCATTGCTATAGGCTGTGGCAAAATGTCAGTATGAAAGGAGATAGCAGGACAAAGTTGCTTACTTCATCAGGGCGAGGAAGCTGACGGAAAGAGAGGGACAAGGAAAGATCCAGGGACTTGTGTACCATTCAGAAGTATGCTACGCCACCTCCTCACACACATCCCCAACCCCCTTACCCCCCACCCCTGATCTTCTCCTTTCAGAACCAAATTCTAGTTTTCATTACCTCTTAATCTCTGGATGACTTAAGCCTTCATGTCCACTCACCTCTCAGTGATTGCGTCCCTCAGCAGGAACAAACTTCATTTGGTTCACTTTAGCAAACATCTGTTACTTCCTTTATGTCAGACACTAATTGTTGCTAGGAATATGAAAAGAAGGGTTGGTAACTGAGGATATGGCTCAGAGTTAAAGTATTTATTTAGTTATAGATAAGGCTCTGCATCCAACCCCCTGCGCGCCACACACACACACACACACACACACACACACACAAACACACACAAGAAAAAAAACTCCCATTATTATCTTCAGGAAATGCACTGCTTCATGAAAGTAAAAACATAACAAAGTAGGCAATTGCTTATCATCACAATGACTGGAAGACTGAGGCAGGAGGATTGCTTAGAGTTAAAAGCTAGCCTGGACTATATAGTGAACCATGTCTCAAAAAAAATTTCGTGTGTGTGTGTATTATGTTGGTACAATTTTTTCAGGTACTGAAAGAATGTGTTTTTTTTTTTTAGTTTTTAATTTTTTTATTTGACTTTTATTTTTTTGACATGTGTCTGTGTGAGTCAGAGGGCACATGTGTGCCTGTGGAGGCCCATGACTTCAGGAATCACCCCGGATTGTTCTATCTCCTCTTTGCTTTGTTCTGGAGTTTCCCAGGCTCTGCCTTCCAGGGCTGGAAGTGCAGGCCGCTGCCATTTCTGCCTGGCATTTTTATGTGGGTTGATACAAAGTTGTGGGTTTTTTTTCATTATTGAAATTTGCTGTTTAATATCAGATACATTCTTAAATAGGTGTGATTATGCTATGTATCATTTTATGCATTTTTTCATTTTTTACTAATGACTTTATTATTATAGAATATAGAAATGTTGATTAAAAGGCAGACAGTAATTTTCGTATTCAAGTTTAAACAGCTTCCTATACCAATAATACCTTTGACTCAGGAACTGCTAGCAAGTGTACAATGCGATGGTGGTTCTAGAAGTTTTGCAACAGAGATGTTAGTCTTGAAGATGATTGTAGTAGTTGTCATCTGAAATGAACAGTGAGAGCAAGTAAGAGCAACACTCTCTTACAACTATGCAGGATGTTGTCTAAGAACTCAACTATTCAATGACAATTCAACATGTGAAGCAAATTAGAAAGATTTGGAAAAGTTCCATAAGTGAGTGTCTCATGAGCTGAGTGAAAATTTAAAAAAAAATTTTTTTTTTGTACTGTGCCTTCTTTTATTCCATACAATGAAACATTTCTCAGTTAGATCGTGCATGCAGCAACTGCCAGCTTGGTGACTGAACTAAGAGATGTTCCCAAGCGCGTCCCAACGTTGCGCTAAAGAGGTCGTCATCGCTGTTCAGTAGTCTCTACTGGTCTGATTCACTGTGGTTTTTTGTTTTTCAGGGGTCTTGGTCATGTTGCTTGTGTTTGCTTTCTTCCTGTTCATTACAGCCTTTTGACTCCAGCGAAACCATTGCATCTGAGAATTAGTGCTCAGCAAGCAAGACTGAGCGTGTGCAGCCGGCCCTGGTCAGTCGACAGGACCAGTTCTCCACACGAGAACTGCAGGGCTTTGCCTCACCTGCCATACCCACCTCATTCTTGACTCTGGCCCCCGCCTCAAGTGTTAGGCAGCTTTGCAGGGAAGATGCTTTCTCCACCAGCGGTTTGCAGAACATGATGTCAAGATTTTGAGGAATCTGAAGCGCTAATTTTAACACATAGGAATAAACAAATTTGTTTCTCACTTGCCAAAATATGTTGATTATTGTAATGGTTCCTATTTTGATTAACTAAGATATGTTTGAGCCTAGTTATAAAACATTGAAATATATCATCTAAACTACAATTCCTTTTGCACCAGCCATACACACTTACAAAAAAATTAAGAAATATATGGATGTTTATAGAAGGTATGTTGGCTCACACTTTAAAAAAGCCTTTGAGAAGTGTATTTAGAAAAGGGATTTATTTTTTTAAACTTTATTTTTTCTTGTATGTGTGTGTATCAGCACTGTGTGTCTCTGTTGGGGGTCCATGGGTTACTTCAGGAATCATCCTGGATTGCTTCTATCTCCTTTTTTGCTTTGCTTTGGGTTTTCCCAGGCTCTGCCCACCAGGGCTGGAAGTGCAGCCCACTGCTGTTTTTACGTGGGACCTGGGATCTGAATTCAGGACCGTCTGCTTGAGAGGCAGAGTCTTAATCCCTGGGCTCATAGAAAAGGGATTTTAAAAATTGGGTGGGGTGGTACAGGCTTGTCGTCCAGCACCCTGGAGCCCAAAGTAAGGGAATTACTTGTGCTACATAGTAAGATTATTTTAAAGACTGTGGAAGAAGCAGGTCCCCAAGCATCTGGCATTTCCTTGAACACTTTGACCTTTTTTCTTTAAAAGAGGTATGCACATAATTTTTATAATGTAAGTTTTATTTTAAAACTATTCTTCAAAAATCTACAACAGAAAATAAAGATCCAAGAATAATGTCTGCTGTTCTGGCACATTTCTATATACCCCGAATGTGCACCTCAGGGTACGAGCTGGCATTTTAGGGGTTTTCGCCACCTGGCTCTGGTGAATCTTTGTGGCCTAGCATTTCTTCCTGCAGTCCATGTTCTCTGCTTAGTCTAATCACAAAGTACCAAACTGAGTTGGTCTCTGTGTCATTGCAAAGTTGGGGCAATTTCTTCTTTTCTTTTTTTATTTTGAATTACTAGGGATGGAACTCAGGACTTTCCACATTAGGCATACTTTGTGCCACTGAGCTACATCTCCAGCCCTGAGTTGTTTGTTTTGTTTTTTCCACCAAAGTACCCTTTATTTCTTTCTTTGTTTATACTTCAGGGTTCACATAAAGTGTCACTTGTGCCTCTAGTATCCAAACTTTTCTTTTCATTTACATTTTTATTTTAACCTCTTCTCACTATGTGATTAATTTGTCAAGTTTTGAACTAGCATGTACCTGTCTATGAGGAGCTACAGTAAGTCTCTACAGGCTGAGAACTGAGTATCTCTTATCGCAGTTCAGTGGTATCTGTATAGAATGGATATTAAATCATATAGATTCTTCCTTTCTGTTAGTCTCCTACTTTCAAAGTTAAGTTTTATATCTCGTAAGTAATTTTTGAAATTACAAGTGTGATTACATCACTGTACCCTAAAATCATTTATTTCAAATTGTTTGTTTTGTGTATGGAGAGTGTTGATGTATATGTGGGTCCACATGCCGTGTCATGCGTGAGGAAGTCAGAGGACAACTTTGTGGAGTTGGTTCAGTCCTCCCACCTTCATATGGGGATCTAACTCAAACCTGTACCGCAAGCAACTTTGCCATCACTTTGCCGACTCTCATTTGAAACTCTAGAGTAACACTGAGCTATAGCCTTTCCCTCGTCTTTGCAGTTTCTTGTTGCTTTAACTAGGTCTTGCTGATCTTCATCCTTTGCTGAGACTCAGGAAGACTGTTCTGCTCCATTACCCTAGACATCCTAGACACTACTCCTCTCAGCCTGTGACTATCGCTTTCCTTACTTTTGTTTGTGTGCCCACAGAATTTCCCCTCCCGGAAATGTCCTTGTCCATTCTTCAACTGTTAAAATACTACTTGTTGTTTAAAACTTTGGGGGGGGGGTGAGGCGATTGGGAAGACTTCATCTCCAAGACTGCACTAGAGTCACTGTCGTCTTGTTCATAACAACTCAAATGCATGTGCACCACCATCTCATGTCATCTTCAGTGTTGTACCTGTTGCTATATGCTGGACAGGCACTCCTCTAATTGAGCTCTAGTCCCAGTGCGAGTTCAAATTTTTTAAAGGGAGGAGCAGGTTTCTATGCAGGGTCTCATGTACACCAGGCTGACCTTGTCCTGGGTCTCTGGCTTTCATCTTCCATAAGTTTAAACTAGGAGTTTTGACTCATGGCAAATAATTGGGAAATAGTAAGTATATGATACGTATGTGAGGGAGCAGAAGTTGCCTGCTTTCTTTTTTTTAACAAATTCTCAATCTGCTTTTGTTCTAATCTTGCCGGACCTCATTATCTGTGCTTAACTTTTCACTTATGTCTCCTCCTTCACATATGTGAACCACATTTGAAATGTGACCTTTCTCATGACCCTCTGAGCTAAGATTGTGCTTTGTATTTCCCAAAGAAATGTCACTAAATATATACATTCTGTTTTTCCCTTAGGTAAAAATCTCTACACCAATGAATATGTAGCAATCAAACTGGTGAGTAACATCTGTTTGTAGCAATTACATTTTTATGTTCTCACTATCTTTATAGGAAATCATTGTAGACATTCATAGTAACACAAATGCTATTTTTTCCTGTTCATATTTTATCCCACGTTCATTTTCTTCCACCATGAATTTATAGTAATGAATCATATATACTATATAACATAAGTATAAAGCTAGAAATGATAAATCAAAAATCATTTAACAAAAATAGCTAAATAAAGTAATCTCTTTAGTGTGGACTCATAGTCTTGACTTGATACCCTTTTTTTTTTTAATTTTTTATTTATTATTTATTCAATTGTGGGTGTATGCATGTGTGCACGTGTGTGTATGTATGTTGCGTGTAGAACCATGGGTGAATTCGGGAACCACCATGGACCGCCTCCACCTCCTCCTTGTTTACTCTGCCCTGGGATTCACAGGCTCTGCCCTACCAGGACCAGAAACGCAGACCGCCCCCGCTTCTGCCCAGCATCTATACGTGGGGTCTAGGATCCGAACTCAGGACCTTCCGCCTGCAAGGCAGAGGCTTAACCCCTGAGCCACCTCTCCAGCCCCTTGATACCCATTTTTTAATGTAATATGTTTATTAATATTCTTAACAAATAAACACCAAATCTGAATATCTACTTATGACCTTATGCATCCATCAGGCTGGGTATCACGCTGCAAACCCACTTCGTATTCCCAGGGTTTAGAGGGTGGAGGCTGGAGGATCAGGAACCATCATGGATAACAATCAATTTTTGGGGAACTCCTGTTCCCCTTTTTGAGACAGGGCCACATGTAACCCAGGCTGACCTTGAACTTTCCGTGTTGTAGAGGATGATCTTAAACTCCTGATCTGCTGACCTTCACTTTTCAAGTGTTGCTGTTACAGACTTGTACTACCTTGTTGTTTTTATTTTTGTTTTGTTTTTTAGTCCTGCGGCTTGACCCTAAGGTCCCCTGCATGCTGGATAACAGCTGTGTTGCCAAGCATTCCCATTCCCCCTTTTTACTTGTTTACATGTTGGAGTCAGGTTCTTATAGTGTAAGACCCGGCTGGCCTGTTGCTAGGTGTTTACTTGCCCTGGGATTGATCTTGGATGCATGGAAAGCCTCTGGCCTCCCCTGCCTCAGCGCTTGGATTACAGGATTGTGCTTTGTTTGTAGTTGTGAGTGACAGTTTTTGTTGGAGAAAATTGGAGCAAGAAGAGAGGCAGTACCTGTGTTAGTGCTGGTCAGATGCTTTTATTTATAGGGATTTAGTTCTGCGAAAGTATTCTGTAGTACATTTCCCTCTTTTATTTTTAAAAGCAGCCCAAAAGTTCTTTTTATTTTTCAGTGTTTTAAGGGAAAGGCAAAGGTACATACTTGTACCACGTGGACTTCTGTGTGGGGCTGAACTCGGGGCCCATGTTTTTGAGCAGGTTCTTTACTCACTGAAGTATCTCACCAGCCTCTGCATTTGCCTTTTGACTTTTTCTGTTTTGCTGAAGAAAAGTCTTGAGAATAATCTTTGATTATTTGAGGACACTTGAGAAGAATAGGTCCTTAAAATGGCTTTAAGCCTGGTCTGTAAGCATCTACCTGTAACCCCAGCATTTGAGAGCCTGAGACAGGAGTATTACAAATTTGAGGACAATTTCAGTCACTTTAAAATTCTGTGTTATTACTGTATACTTGTTACTGTCCATTGATCTTTTTCAGACTTTTTTTTTTGAGACTTTCTATCTAGAATTTCTTCCATCTAGCTCACACCAGTTGACCTATGTAGATAAACTCATGTAACTTACTATTGCTGTTACTGATCATTATATCATGAGTGATGCTACTGACCATTACTAGTGTGGCGTGTCCTGGTATTGCATTTCTTGTTCATGTAGGTCTTAAAACTTAAGAGTATTTACAATCCTGCTTGTGGGTCACATCTCTTGCTGTTGATCTTTTTCAAGGGACATAGGGAAACAGTAAATTGAGTCCTTTCATTGTAAGCGAAATTTGTGGTGTACATCACACTCCTGTAAGATAGCCATCTGGCGTTGGTTTAGGATTTCAAGCAGGCATGTGTGCTCCGGAATAGCCATGATTCTGGCAGATGGCCAGCTCTATGCAAAGACAGCATCTGCACAGAAATGCTGCTACAAGTCCTGTTCTTTCCATTCTACTTCATTTGGATCCTTGTTGTGGGCTCTTGTTTAAAATTTTAAGGACTTTTGAAAATATGCCACATAGGTTTGGGGGTTATATCTATAATCCCAGCTTGGGTGAAGCATGGGAATCACAAGTTCCAGGCTGTTCTAGGTCAAGAGTAGATTCCAAGCTAGCTTGGGCTACAGAATGAGAGATCCTGCCTCAAAAAACACATCTAGGATTGGGCTGGAGAGATGGCTCAGGGATTTAAGACTGTCTTGCAAGCAAAGGTCCTAAGTTCGGATTCCTGGTCCCACATAAAAAATGCGAGGCAGAAACAGCGGTCGGCTGCACTTTGAACCCTGATGGGCAGAACCTGGGAAATCCCAGAGTGAAACGAGGTAGAAGCAATCCAGAATAATTCCCAAAGTCACCACTGGTCTTCCACAGGGACACACAGGACTGTCTGATACACACACACACACACACACACACACACACACACACACACACACACTAAATAAAATATTTTAAAAAATACATGTGGAGTGTGAGGTGCTCAGTCCATAAAAGTATTTGATACATATACATGGCGACCTAGGTTCCATCCTTGCTGCCTGTGTAAAAAGCCAGATGATAGGATTTACACCTATAATCCCAGCACTTCTAAGGTGAGATGGGAGGTGGAGATAAAATTGCCAAAAAGCCCAAGGGCAACTGGACTGAAGTGTGAGGTAGAAATAAGGAAAAAGGATGAAACCAGCTCTCAAACTGCACTCACACAAACTGATAATAAATAGTGAAGAAAAGAATATGTACATGTAGATATGCACATGCGCCAGGTGGAGTGGCACACATCTATAATCCCAGCACTAAGGATCAATGTATAGACTAGCCTGATGTGCACAAGACATGACATAAAAAAATACGTGTGTGTGCATGCGCGCGCACAAAGGAAGCAGAATAGTACAGTGATTCTCTCTTTTTACCTATTTATCCAGATTTGTAAATTAAAATAATAAAATTCTCTTTGCGCCACTGATCTTGTTGGAATTTCTAAGCTATGGTGTGAGGAAGACCCTGTGTACTTGGCGCTTATCTTCTGAGCAGGCTGGAGCCACTGGCTGAAGAGCTTGGCTGAAGGTGTTAAGTTCCTGGCTATTGATGGAAACCATCGTGTTTGACTATTTGTGAGATGTTTGTTCACTTTCAGGCTTGGGACGCTATACTCTTTAAAGATACTTTTTTTTTTTTAAGTTTCCAAAGATCAGATTAAATATTTCCTGTTAAAGCTTCTAGCATGAAATTCAATTACAGATCTGTTTTTTAAAATTTATTTCCTTTGTGGCTTATCATTGCCACAAAACTTCATGACTTGAGTTTGAGCCCCAGAACTCACGTAAAGGTAGGAGAGAACCAACTCCACAAGGTTGCTGTCCGACTTCTATCGTATGTACCATGACACACATGCTCCCATATACACACGTCATGTATACACACACTACTACTAATAATAATAATAATAAAGGAAAGTGGCTCTCATATTATTGGTCTTGTGTACTTCTCTCTTTAATATGATAATCTTGGGAAATTTGAAATCCAACTTGAATGACTGCTGAATAGTATGAATTCTTAAACAGAGTTCATTAATGATATAAAATACTACAGTCTGCCTAAGTTTATTTAGCCTAACCTTCCTAAAAACAAAAGGATAAACTGGGTAATTTTAAGTAAGTTGTCTGAGTTTTTGATTCATGGATTCTATGTCTTAAGAAAAACAGGGATTTTTTTTTTACATAGTAATCTAATCATTTAATATAGTGAAGTAGAGAATTTTTAATGTTGTGGTTTGTTTTATATGCTTTGCTGCTGCTCTGATAAAATACTCTGACAAAGCAATTTAAGTGAGAAAGGGCTTATTCTGGCTCACAGTTCACTGTGGGAACTGTCGGTAGCATGAGCTTGAAGCAGCTGGTTGTAGTGCTGATATGATCTGGAAGCTGAGAGCAAAGAAATGCAGCTGCTGCTCAGCCCACTTCCTTTTTATACTAGACAGGATCCAAACCCAGGGAGTAGTGCTGCTGGTCTTACCACCTGGGTTAGCTTAGACAGTGCGATCCCTCACAGGCATGCCCAGAGGCTCGTCTCCCAGGTAATTTTGTCTGCTGTCAAATTGACATACTAATTATCACACTTCTATAAAGAAATGATAAATGGTTGAAGATCTGGGGGATAGCACTTAGTTGGTAATGTGCTTGCCTACCATGCACAAAACTGGCTTCCATCCCTAGTACTACATTATTATTTTTTTTATTATTTATTCAAGCTCACACGCTTGTGTGTGTGTGTGCGCGCGCGCTTGTGTGTGCGCGTAAAACCACGGGCAAATTCAGGAACCACCATGGAACACCTCCACCTCCTTCTTGTTTACTCTGCCCTGGGATTCACAGGCTCTGCCCTACTAGGACCAGAAACGCAGGCCACCCCACTTCCACCCGGCGTCTATACGTGGAGTCTAGGATCCAAACTCAGGACCTTCCACCTGCAAGGCAAAGGCTTAACTCCTGAACCACCTTTCCAACCCCCTCCCCGCCAGTACTACATTAAATTGAGCTTGTTGGTGTATGCCTGCAATCCCAACACTCAGGTGGTGGGAACGGGGATTACAATTTCAAGGATATCCTCAACTACATAACAAGTTGTAGGCCAGCATGGGTTACTTGAGACCCTGTGAAACAAAGGAAAGAAAAAGAAAAGGAAAGAAAGAAGTAAAGTTTGGTATGATAGATCTACTGATCACACTGATTTGATTATTACATATTACATAGTATATTAAAACAAGCAGTACACTGTAAATAGCATGCTATTAATTATATGCTAGAATATATATGTATTTAAATCTAAAAGCATATAAAAAAGTAAAATCATCCCAGAAGGATGACATTTGAGGAAAGGACATTCTGTGTGTTTGAAATGCCATCATGAGCACCCACACATACATTACAGGTAATCTGATTTAGGACCTCACATTATTTATCCTTTTTGTATTTGATTTTTTTAGTATGCATCATTTTGTTAATAAGCTCTTTACCACCCAGAATTGATCATTACACGTGCAGGAATATACACTAAGTATGCTCCTCAGTCCTCGAAGTCAGGGGAAGAAAGGAGAGTAGAGCTCAGAAGCTTGTGCCTGCTAAGAGAGGTGTCCTTGAATGGCAGCCTCTGGAGAATGTTTTTGACTTTCTGTGAAGGACTTTGTGTAGGATTGAGGTCACCTTCTCTTAGGTGTGCTTTCAAGGACAAATTGTGGTAAAAAAAAAGCTTGTCGTACATGGACGTCATCCCTGAAACAATAAATGATTTTTAGCCCTTTTTATTCTGAAAACTCTAAGAATGGAAAGACTCCCATTAATCAGTTTTTCTTCTTTGGTTTCAGGAACCAATAAAATCACGTGCTCCACAGCTTCATTTAGAGTACAGATTTTATAAACAGCTTGGGAGTACAGGTAAGTTTTTTTTTTTCTCCATTTACTTAACATAGCTTAATTTGGAACCTTAAATATATTCTTTTTTTTTTTTTTTTTTTTTTTGGTCTGGTTTACCTGTTTTACTAGTCTGTCTCTCTGCTTGTTGGGTAGGAGATAAGCACTGCTGAACCGGAAATGCAGTTGAGTGTGGATCTTTTTTTAAATCTTTTTTTCTTTAGTGTGTGTGCGCATGCGCATGCATGTGCGTGTGTCTGTGGAGGCCTAAGCATGACTTCAGGGCATCCTGGATTTCTCCACCTCCTTTTTGTTTTTGTTTTGGATTTCCTGGCTGCACCTTCCAGGACCAGAAGTGCAGCTGCCACCTGGTGTCTTCACATGGGATCCAGGATCTGAACTCAGGTCCTTCCGCTTTTGAGGTGAACGCTTAATCCCTGAGCTATCTCTCCAGCTCCTTGAGGGAGGATCTTTAATGTCCAGTTCTCAGATCAATCTTTAGATGTTATCACCTGCGTAAACTACACCAGCTATGGAAAGTTTGGTTTTGGTAGTTCATTTGTCTTTTTCATTTACATACACTAAAAAAAGGAGAAAAGTTTGATATATTTCATGCTATGCTTTATAGCATGGAAACCTATTCTATGATACTACACTGATTTTACTAGGCATTAAATTGCAAGAGCCATTTATATGATTGTAATAACATGACCTTTAAGAATTTTTAAACATTTAAGTCTAGGACTAGGGATCTAGTTCAGTGGCCGAGTACTTGTCCAGTATGTGTGTGGCCTGTATTTGACCCTAACAATGCCAAGAAAAAAACTATGATTTAAAAAAAAAAAGCCAATTTCCCCCCAAATCTGTGGCTACTAAAATATCTTACTGACTTCCAGAACATTGTTTTGATTAAGCACTTGCAATTAACTTTAAGTAGACTTCTATAGGCCAACTCTCTCACAAGAGTAGGTTCTAACTTTAGTGTGGAAAGACCATGATGAGTTCTTGCCTACAGTAACTTCTTGGTATGTATTTGTTAATTGATTCTATTTTTTAACACGGATTCCAGACTACAAACTGTCTTCACTCAAGAATGAAAGTGGTAGTTTTGAGACAGGGTCTCATGGAGTCCAGCCTAACATCAAATCCTTGATCCT
Organism: Typhlomys cinereus; assembly: GCA_023101885.1. NCBI lineage: Eukaryota > Metazoa > Chordata > Mammalia > Rodentia > Platacanthomyidae > Typhlomys > Typhlomys cinereus. The sequence goes on from JALPQD010000337.1 coordinate 1,956,255, forward strand.
CGTTTCTTCATCCCAACTGCTGGGATTACAGGTGCACAGCATTACACAGTCTGGAACTAAGTCGTAACTGTTTTTCCTCGTATGTTCCTCTTGGCTTCATAATGCTGTTTTGTTTATTTGAGATAGGATCTCCATCTGTAGCCCAGGCTCTCCTTGGAGCTCATTGTAGACCAGGCGGACCTTGAACTCACAGCCTGCTTCAACCTCCCTTTGTACAAATACTATAGGTATGAGCCCCCAATACCTGACTCATAAGGTTGTTCTCAGTTTCATAAATTTGGGGGTAGTAGCGATCTTAGCAGTTGTGATAAACATGTTTATATATGTCCCCCAAATCTAAGAAACAGGTATAAATTAACATGCTTAATTCAGCCTAGGGTAAAAGTTAGAGTGGACCTTGAGGGAGATTGCAGGAACAGTATATAATTTTTTTCTGTGCATCCTTCCAAATAGACCCACTAGATCAAGTCATTTGTTCTCATACAGAGCCAAATATCTGTGCACAGTGGTGCACATCTGAATCTCAGCAACTTGGAAAACTAAGATAGGAGGATACTTGACTCCAGTACTTCTAAGACCATTGTATAGGAAACAGGTCTAGGATGTGGCTCAGTGGCACAGCCATCTCCTTGGGCATGTACAGAGCTCACCTGGGACAAAAATAACTTCATCAGTTTCTTATGGAGGAATAAAATCTATGTTACTGTATTCATGTTCTCTCTAACTACAAAATACTGCAGTCTGTAAGTTTGTATATTCTCTGCAAACTAGGACTTCACAAGGAACATTAGAAGAAAAGAGACTATAAAACTTGCCTAGGATGAATTAGGGCAGCAAAGAGAAATTAGAAACCCTAAGCCTGGTGCATTTGTTGTTGCTACCAATGGGAATAGGAATCAGTTTTACCAGTCAGGCCAGCTGTCATAATTGAGAATGCTGGCTATCATTAATCTCTTTCCCAGTATCACTTCTGAGAATCTAAAAGTGACATGCATTGTGTGTGTGTGTGTGTGTGTGTGTGTGTGTGTGTGTGTGTGTGTGTGTGGTGTGTTCGTGTGTGTGTGTTCATGTGTGTGTTTGTTCTTGTGTGTGCAGAGGCAGAGATGCTTCTTCATCCTCCTGTGTTGGGACAGCAGGGACAGCATTGTGCACTGTTTTACTGGTGCCGCTTGTTTTAATCTTCTTGCCTGCGATTAAATAGTAGCCACATGCTTTCTAAGATAGGAAGAGATTTGGGGTATTTTGTATCTCCCTTACCCACAGTTGTAAGAATCATTTTTTAATTTTGTTGGCATAGTTGTCTATTATTGCATTACTTCTAGCCGTACTGTTCACTTTTCCATTTATTAAATTCAGTATTGTAATGCAAAATATATCTGGCGCTGTTCATACTGCCCCAAATCTCCTTTTTGGACTTTTTACTAGTCCCATGGGCTTTCCTCGCAGTTGTTCACTCTCTGCCTCCAAGTTAAGCCAAGTTTCTTTACTTTGTTCAGTCTTTTTGCACAATACAAATTGCAGGTGCATCATTATTGGTGATCACTAGCAAGCTTGTCCACATACGGAAAGAACAGCCTGATCTTGATGTTTTGGTGATACTCCATGTTTGTTTATCTTTCTCATTTGTTTTTTAGATGAATGTACAATGTGATGGGTTTCATCATTGCATCTTTGTATATAGTTGTCATGCTTCTTTGTTTCCCTTCCTCGCTGATATTTTAATTATATGCTAAGTAAGTTACTCTAACATACCCTTGTCATAGTGTTTTGACAGATATTTCATGTAATTGACTTTGAATACGTTTTTAGAATTGTGCTAAGCTAAAAATCTAGTAATTGTGTGTGTGTGTGTGTGTGTGTGTGTGCGCGTGTGTGTGAGATCTTGACAAGAAGGCACTATGTGTCCCTGTGGGGGACCAAGGATGACTTTAGGAATCATCCTCAGTTCCTTCTTGCTTCACTCTAGGATTTACCAGGCTCCACCCACCAGAGCCGACCTTTGCTGTTTCCTCCTAGCATTTTTACATGGGACCTGGGATCTGAACTCAGGACCTTCTGCTTTTGAGACAGAGTCTTAACTCCTGAGCCATCTCTCTAGCCCTGAAAATCTAGTAATTTTTTTTTTTTATGTAAGCTGCCATTACTTAGGGTTTCAACTTGCATTTTATAGTTACATAATTGACAATGAGCACTTTTGCCTTTCAAATGTCATTTTATTTTATCTCATCACTAAATATTGGAATGTTGCTTTTAATCTTGATTTGTAATACTATTGGCAGTTGCGTATTGATTTCTTATTATGATTGCATATTTATTCCTCCTTCCAACATAATTAAAAAAACCCTTGAGAGCAAAGTTTACATGCTTTGTACCTTTGAGTTCAAGTGTATTTTGAGGCCCAATTCAGCTCATTTGGTCACATGATGAGCAGTCAGTATTTTGATGGTAGAAATAAGGAACATATAACATGTTTGTCTTCATGTGTTTTCACCACGTTACTAATAAAAATGAGGGTGGCCAGATAGGGGAAACTTACTTTGAAATAGATCTTCACAAGAACATAAGTAAGATTTCACCATGTCTCATTGTAAATGTAACAGTGAATACTAGGGCTTGTTGCCATGGTATAAGCACACACATTTCTCCCCTATTGAAGCTTCTAGCCGTAGCTGTAACTCCTTGGTAGTTATGTGTGAGCAGCCGGGGTACAAATGCCAGAGTTTTCGGAGCTGAGGTGTTGTTGCAGCATTATAAATAGTCTTTTCTGCCAAGGGCATGGGATCAAAATTATGTCATCAGTATTTTCACTTACCATACTTGATCATGTTAAAACATTTGGGCATCTTAAGAGACTTTAGTTAGTTAGTTAAATTTGCAAGCGAGGTAGCCTAGGCTGCTTGAACTCTTGGCTCCTCTCTATTGCTAAGCACAGTGACTGTGCCCAGCAATAAGGGAGATTTGTAGCATTAAAACCAGCTCATTGTGACCATTCAGTAAAGCTGTGTATTAGTTAGTTCATACATGTATGAAATACTTTGGGAGTAAAAACACATATTGTTTTTATAACTAGTGCCTGAAAGTATAAAGTTGCTAAATTAGAAATTTTTTGTGCATGAATGCATAATCATATTCTTCCATTCTTAGTCACTACCTTTGTTTATTGAATCCCTATTTTAACTTGATTATATGTAGAACATCATATTTGTTTTCTAATCGGAACAAAATTTTTGTAAAATGAGTAATTGTGAACATGGTTTAAGCTGGAGTTATTACTCATTGTTACCTCCCTTCCTTGGTGGAATTCTGCTCCTTCCCTTTCCTTCACTTTGTTCTTTAGTGGGTGGTTACATATTTGTTGACTGAAACTTCATCACCAAAATCTCAAGATCAGAAGATTTACTCTAAAGATTGATGTCTCCACCATAATTAGTGGCCTTGAGAGCCTTGAAACTGAGCATAGTTTTTTGTCGTTGTTGCTGTTTGTATGTCTCTGAGAATCAAGCTTAGGGTTGATTCTATGTAAGCACCTTTCATATTTTAAGACAGGATCTAGGGCTGGGAAGATGGCTCAAGGGTTAAAGTCTTTGCCTGCCAAGCAAAAGGACCTGAATTAATTTCTCCAAAACCTACGTAAAAATTCTGGAAGGGGGGCTGGAGAGGTGGCTCAGGGGTTAAGCCTCTGCCTTGCAGGCGGAAAGTCCTGAGTTTGGATCCCAGATCCCACGTATAGACGCCAGGCGGAAGCGGGGGCGGCCTGCGCTTCTGGTCCTGGTAGGGCGGAGCCTGTGAGTCCCGGGGCAGAATAAACGAGAAGGAGGTGGAGGCGTCCATGGTGGTTCCCGAATTCGTCCATGGTTCTACACACACACAGACACACACACACACACACACACACACACACACGTGGGCGCACATATATACGCACACACGCACAACTGAATAAATAATAAAAAAAAATTTTTTAGAATTCTGAAGGGTATGACTGCAGCCTGAAGTTCTGACCCTGGAAGACTGAGCCTGGGAAACCCCTGAGCAAAGCAGTATGGAGGAAGAACAATTCAGGATGATTCCCAATGTCACCCTTGCACCTTCACAGTCACACACTCAAGCAGCCTCTTGTACACATGGGCACACACATATACATATGCAAAAAAAGGAGGTGGGAAAGATCTCATTATGTTGTTCAAGTTAGCTCTGAACTCCCTATGTAGCCCAAGCATATCTTGAACTTGTGATCCTCTTGCTCAGCCTCTCCAATCGCAGCATTATGTGTCTGTATCTCCTTTTTTTACTTTGTTAGAGTGAGGAAGTCAGGGGATAGAGGTAAGTGTAAGTGTGAGTGTGGGTGGTACTAGAGGTGGAACACAGGTTGAACGCTTTTTCATACTTGACAAGCACTCCACTGATGAGTTTTAAGCCCAGACTCCCACAATTTATAAAATCTCTCTTTACAAATATTTTGTTAGAGAGAAAGAGAGAATGAGAACATGCATGCATGCATGCCATGGTCCTCTGGGAATCAATCTCAAGTTGCCAATTTGTAAGCAGGTACCTGACCCACTTGAGATATCTCACCAGCCTAAATTATAAAATCGTTGAGGATTTTGAAAGGGAATGATGTTATATATTTTTTCTTTTTTTGTGTATTCTTCTTTTAATCCTTTTCCTCTGTGATCTGTAGTGTTACTATCCTAACCCAACAGCATATCAATTTAATGTTTCTTTTTCTCTTGTCCATATGTAGACACATTTCATAGTTAATCAGAACTCACATATGACATGTAATCTTTCACTTCCTATTATAGCTGTTATGATATCACATGGTATTTGTGTTTCTTGTCATCATATGTTCCATCAGCTTCATTGACCACAATTCAGGAACTCTTTTATTAATTTACAAACATAGGCATTACTTTTATTTTGAGAAATGTATTGATTTCTGATAATAGAATAGTGAAATTCAAATTATAATTCAGTTCTCATATTCTCTTCATGTATTCTGGGTAGCAACAAAGGATTTCAAAACTTTCTTGTTGTAGCCTGTCAAATATTGGGATTGTAGACATGCACCACTATGACTGATAGATACTATATGATGGATTGTTTTAGATATTTAAAGAGCTATGAAATGAAAGATCGGATAAGTTTTGAATGGTTCTACAAGAAAAAATATTGAAAGAAATATATGGAGATAAGTTTTGCACAACTGTTTATTGTAGTACTTTTTCTGTACTAGAAGAAATATGTATGTGATATAAATAGACCCATGAAGCTTAGAAAATGTCTGAATGGATATCCAGGCTTTTTTTTTTATTTCAAGTGTCTGATTAAAACAGTTTTTAAGGGGCTGGAGAGGTGGCTCAGGGGTTAAGCCTCCATCTTGCAGGCGGAAGGTCCTGAGTTCGGATCCCAGATCCCATGTATAGATGCCAGGCGGAAGCGGGGGCGGCCTGCGCTTCTGGTCCTGGTAGGGCGGAGCCTGTGAATCCCAGGGCAGAAGGAGGTGGAGGCGTCCATGGTGGTTCGTGAATTCGTCCGTGGTTCTACACATACACAGACACACACACACACACACACAGACACATGCACGCGCACATACACACGCATATGCACACAGTTGAATAAATAATAATAATAAAAAAAGAAACATATAAAACAGTTTTTAATAAGACATGCCTATAATGTTATTTGGTAGGTGGATTTTGAAGGGTCAAATATTTAAGATTATCTTTTATACATAGCAATTTTGAGGCCAACATAGCAATTTTGAGGCCAACTTGGCTCCATAATACCGTCTCAAAAAAACCAAATAGCGGGCTGAAGATATGGCTTCATAAGCAGAAGGACATGAATTCAAGATCCTGAGTACCATGTAAAAATGGCAGGCAGGAAATGGCAGTTGTCTGCACTTCTGCTCTAGGAAGAAGAATCTGGGAAATCCCAAAGCAAAGCAAAAAGGAGATGGAAGCAATCCATGCTGATTTTGGAAGTTACCCTTTGCCCTCTGCTCTCCAATACACATTCACATACAGAAACTGAACCGAAAAAAGGACTGGTAAAGGCACCTGCTCACAAACCTAACAACCTGAGGGATCTCTAGAAGCCCACTGGTAGAAAGAGAGCTGACTTCTGAGAGTTGTCCTCAGTTCTGCACACGCACACGCACACGCGCACACACGCACGCACGCGCACACGGCTCTCAATAACAGCATTTCTTTTCTTTTTAGTATTTAACTTATATATGGGGGGAGAAAAAGAGAGAATGCGTGTGTGTGCGTGCGTGTGTGTGTGTGTGTGTGTGTGTGTGTGTGTGTGATACCTTCTTAATCTTTCCACTTTATTTATTGAGACAGGATATCACAGTTGAATCCAGAACTTGTTGGCTTTTGCTTGAATCCTGGGGATCTGAACTCATGCTTGTTAAGCAAGCATTTTATTCACTAATCCATCTCCTCAGCTCCCACCGAGTTTTTGAGAGAGAGTCTCCTTTCTTGTCCAGGGGATCACCAAGTAAGTTACACTGACTGGTGGACAGGCCCCCCACGGATCCTCATACCTGCACCTAACCAGTGCTGGCATTACAGATGCATACTGCCAGTCTTTTTTTTGTGGATTGTAGAGGATCAAACTCAAGTTCTCATGCTTTCATAGCAAGCATTTTACCAATTGAGCCACCAATTATTTTTTTACATCAACTAATTTTTTTAAAGACTATAGCAGTGGATTTGTTGTTTATCTCATGTGTTTTATCATTGTAGTCTGATTGTAAGAATGTCCAAACTGCCTGCTTCTGCCCATATATCCTGGGCCATGATAGCAGTTTACAGCATAATTTCAACATATAATAATAAGGTGGTGCAACATGTTGCTTATCTTTCTGAACACCTTCCAGAAAGCAAAAAGCAAATGGAAAACGGGAATGAACTTTCTAATGTAATAGGAATCCCTATTCTGAGAGAGGAGGTCTTCAGATATTATAATTTTTTTTAAATTTTTTTATTATTTATTTATTCAATTGTGTGTGTGTGCGGTGTGTGTGTGTGTGCGGTGTGTGTGTGTGTGTGTGTGTGTGTGTGTGTGTGTGTGTATGTGTGTGTGTGTGTAGAACCACGGACGAATTCGGGAAACACCATGGACCGCCTCTGATTCCTCCTTGTTTACTCTGCCCCGGGATTCACAGGCCATCCCCTACTTCTGCCTGGCGTCTATACGTGGGGTCTAGGATCCGAACTCAGGACCTTCTCCCTGCAAGGCAGAGGCTTAACCCCTGAGCCACCTCTCCAGCCCCTGGATGTTATAAATTTGAGATGTTAGGAAAGTTGGTATGTGTATCAATTTTTCTTTGTGTTGCTGTGAGGTACCACTCAAAGTCAAGCGACTTATTGGGAGAAAGGGAGATTTATTTAGCTTAAAGCTCCAGAGCGGAGATATAGTCCTTTATAGAGGAAAAGCGTGGCTGGCTGACAGAAGCTGGAGGTGCTAAGTCACATCCATCAAGGAGGCTGAGAGCTGCAAAACTGCTCACTGCAAACTTCAAGAGCAAACTTTTGGAAGTAGGGTGGAGATAATCAACCTCAAAGCCCACCTCCTGTGACTGCCTTCCTCCAGCAAGACTCCACCTCTTGAAGGTATCACCTCAAATAAGTAAAGATTCAAGCTTGTGAGTTTTTGGGGAACAGCACACATTTCAAACGATGACAGTGTGCTAGGTAGATGTTTGATCGTTTTTTTTTACTTAATTTTTTTGCATGTGTATGTGTGTGTGCATGTGTACAAGAGGATACTTAAATGTGTGCCTATAGAAGAATCCAGAATAACATCCAAAATCATGCTAGATTGTTCTACCTCCTTATTGCTTTGCTCTGGGGTTTCCCAGGTTCCACCTTTCAGGGCCAGAATTGCAAGCTGCTGAATATTCACCCAGTATTTTTACACGAGAGTTGGGGATTTGAACTTGTGAGGCAAAGGTTTTAACCTTTGAGTTAAAACAGTACAGAATATTTGATTTTTAAGACCTGTTTAAACTTGTAATACATTTTTAATGAATACATGGTAGTATGCATCCTAGCTTATTTCTAATGAATATTTATATTTGAATTTGGCACTTTACCTCAGTTTCTGAAGGCATAAACTTTGTGTGTGTGTGTGTGTGTGTGTGTGTGTGTGTGTGTTGCTATGGATTGAAACTAGAATCCTATGTATGCTAGGCAATTAGTCTACAGCTGCACTGCATCCTTACCTTAAACTGGTTTCATAAAAAGTTAGTTATATTACACATACAATTCTAGTTAAAGGAACATCCAGTGATTAATTTAAAATAAGAATAGTGTGTGCTTTTGCATAATATGCAATACATAGAAAGCTTAAGGAATATGTTTTTACTTATAAGTTATGGTATTGAGCCTTATATTGCTGTTTTTGTTGTTGGTAGTGGTGGTGTTTGTTTCTTTGCTTTTCAGACAGGGTCCCAGGCAGCCTAGATTGGTCTCAAACTCATTTTGTAATGGAGGATGATCATTCTGTTTGGTCCACTGCTGGGGTTTCATGTGTGCACCTCTACATCTGCTTTATTACTGTGCTTTGATTTCTGCAGGCACAGAAGGCTCTTTTTCAGAGGTTTTATAGATCGTTCTGAGTACACAGTATTCAGGATTGGAGGTTTAACAATCAAGCCTTGCTCCATGGAACTTGCTTGCCTTCCTAGTAGCTTCAGTATTATTTCGTACAATAGGACCACTTGCTTCACAAGAAAAAATAACACTATTTAATTGTAGTAATTAAGTGCTATAAACCTTGCAATTGACAGGTGAAAGCAACCTATGAGTTACAACCATCTTTCTTACTATTTTTTTTCAATTGTCAGTAGTCAAATACAGTAGCATGAATTATGAATTATGTATTTTAGTCCCAGGAGCAAGTCCCAAACTTATTTTTAATGAGGATGTTTTTAGGTTTCATTGTTGCTCTTGGGATCTTTTAATTACAGAAATTAATAGTTTAAATTTTTTTCGGCACACAAATTAAAAATTCTTATGTGTGTGTATGTATATATAAGGTGCACACATAGATATTACCATGTTCGAGTGTGGGTGGAGGTCAGAGAACAACCTTGGATAAAAGCTCTTCCTTGCACGCTTTTTGAGAAGTCATCTCTTGTTTGCCACTGCAGTCCTCAGCTAGCTGGCGCCCAAGCTTCCAGGGACACTTCTGTCTCTACTTCTTACCACTGGAACACTGGGATGACAGACAAACACTGCCGCATGGCTTTTCATGAGTTCAAGAATTCAAGCTCAGGTCCTCACATGTGCACAGCAAGTGCTGTTACCCACTTAACCATCTGTCCAGCCCGGCCCACGAGTCTTTTATTTAGAATATTTCATGTCCTAGGACTCAGCAATAAAGCTTGGTAGATGACAGGTTTAGTTTAGTACAGTGACAGCCAAGAACCAGTGACCTAAATATATCAACTTAGGCAGTATAAAGAGCCATGTAGTTAAATACTCTTAAGCCATGTGTAACCTCATATATGTTTAATGACTGAATAAAGAGTGAGTCAGCCAGAACTAAGCATACAGCTAAAGTGACAATGTTAAAGTGACGGAAGGGACAGAAGAATGAGTCAGCTTGAGCAGGAGCAAGTGAAAAGGGGCTGAGGGTGAGGAGGGCAGACAAGGGGCAAGAAAATGGTACAAGTTACAGGAAGGAGGGTACAAGTAGATAAAGTATGGTGAAGGTCTCTGACTTAGCCTGAAGTAATTGCTCATTACTATTCTCAGAGTTAAGTTCTTTCTTAGAAATAATGGCTTTGAGCAATAGCTTTGACATTTCTAGTATTGGTGTGCCTTGTAGTAAATTTTCTCAACTTTATCAAACATTTAGAAAAGATTAACTTGAATACAAACAGAAGCTACAGTGACTTTGTTTCTTAATTGTATCTAGTAGGGAAACTCATCTTCTTCCTGTTAAAAGGCTTAATTACATTTCTACAACAAACTTCCTGGGAAAGACTCCCCAAGGCCAAGGACTAGATGTCAAAGTTACCTGTTGCAGTTTGCCTGCATGGTTGCTGATAAATGACCATCAAATTGCTTAAGGGAAGAAGAGGTTTATTTTCTTTCTTTTTTTCTTTTTTTTAAATTTCATTTATTCAATTGTGCATGTGTGTGTGTGTGTATGTGTAACAGGCTGCCCCCGCTTTCGCCCGGCGTCTATACGTGGGGTCTAGGATCCAAACTCAGGACTTTCCGCCTGCAAGGCAGAGGCTTAACCCTTGAGCCATCTCTCCAGCCCCAAGGTTTATTTTCTTACTGATAGTCTGTAGTCCAGCTTGAGGGGACAGCATGCATCAACACCAGGACGAGGGAACTGGCCACACCATCACACATAATGGCTGAGAGAAGGACCATCTTTACTTGCCAAACCAGTGTGTGTTTTATTCCAGGGCCTAGTCCCACTCACCATGGGCTGGGCCTTCCCCATCAGCTAGACAATCTCCTGCAGGTTTGCTCTGGGCTTAACCACTAATTCTCTACAAATGTGCCCAGAGCTCAAACCCTCAACTGTCAAGTTGACACCTGTGCCTAACTGTGATATTCCCTTATCTTAGGCTGAGCTGTCACATCCTGCTTTTTACCACCTGTTTTAATCTGATAATGACTCTTCTCAGAGCAGCAGTTAGTTCCTTAAACAAATGGCAGCATGACCCTTTTTAATGAAATTTAGCAAAAATCTCACTGTGCAGAGAAAATAAGTGAACTCGTTTAATACCAAATAGATGCTTTTTATTATGATAATTTTCCACCCCCTGTACCTCCCTCCCTCTCTTCTTTCCTCCCTTCTTTTCCTCCCTCCCTCCTTTCTTTTCTTACTTCTTCCTTTCCTTTGTTTCTAGCTGATTTCAAATTCCTTTTATTAAACTTGCAGACTGATTTTATACTCCTGAACCCTCCTACTTCCACAATCCACGTGTTAGGACTGTAACCATGACCACCACACTTGGTTTTATTCACCTATTTTTAGCATGAGGAAGTTTAGTAACTAGCTGGAGTCACACAGTGAACAAACCGGGGAGTAAGTTTTGTATAGATTTTTGTTCAGGGAGGGACATCCACCTAAGGAAAAAAGCATTAGTTGAAGATAGTTGTAAAAACTTTTAATTAGATCCAGTGCTTTGAACGGTTCCTCTTTTCCCAGTCGTAAGAGTAGATTTTCCTATTTCACATGATGCTTCCAAATTTTTATCACTTAAAATTCTCTGTTACTTCTAAAACTTTTTATGGGCTTTTAAGCCTTTGTAACTTCATTTTTTTAAATTTTTTTTATTATTATTTATTCAGTTGTGCGTGTGTGTGTATGTATGTGCGCGTACATGTGTGTATGTGTGTGTGTAGAACCACGGATGAATCAGGAACCACCATGGATGCCTCCACCTCCTTCTGCCCCGGGATTCACAGGCTCCGCCCTACCAGGACCAGAAGCGCAGGCCGCCCCCGCTTCCGCCTGGCGTCTATACGTGGGACCTGGGATCCGAACTCAGGACCTTCTGCCTGCGAGGCAGAGGCTTAACCCCTGAGCCATCTCTCCAGCCCCTGTAACTTCATTTTTTATGTATTTACATTTATTAATTTTTAAATTTATTTACAAGAGAGGGAAAGAATGAGAGCAGGTGCAAGCACACATGCGTGCCATGGCGCACAGGCGGAGGTCAGAGACACTTTAGAAGTCTGTTCTCTCCTTGTGGATTCTGGAAACCAAACTCGGATCTCTTGGTTTGCCCTTGGGCACATCACTCACTAAGCGTTCTCATAGGTTCTGAGGTTTTGATTTTTAAAAAAATAAAACCAGTCATTTATGAATGTCTGTACCATGTATGCAGCTAAGAATCTCAAAGCTATAGTATGCAAATCATTTCCTCTCACTGAAGTCTTTACGCTGGGAATAAAGTGCTAATAGAGCTAATCAGGCTTGCCAGTTTTGAAGTTGGTAGGAGAAAATGATTTTGTATATTCTCAAAAGACAGGAGGAGCTAATCTGCATCAACAAAGAAATAAAACATAAATCTGATGAGTTTAAAAATTATGTAATTGGTAAAACATTATAATGTGAACTTCCTTAGGAGCATATCGCAAACAAGCTGGGCAAACAGTACCCATGAATTCAAAAGAAGAACTTTTGGAGATCATTCCTAAAGAAGGGGGAAATTTTCTTAAGATAGAAGCAAAATTTGGGGCTGCAGTGGCTCAGTGGTAGAGCTCTTACCTGTCCTGGGTAAGACTCTATTCATTTCCAGGCTTACCTCTGTCTGTGTCTCTCTCCACACACACCTTTAATGTATATATAATTCAAAATTAGAAATAAATCTTAAAAATTATAGTTGATAATGAGTAACATTCCTCAAATTGGTTGTCCCTTAAGTATGCTTAAGAAATTTAGAAGAAATATTTTGGTTTCCATTTGGGCAGGAAATTTTCATAACAAGGGAAGAAAAGATGAAATTGTGAACTTGTTAAGGAAAAAAAAAATCGAAGTTTGGGTTCTTTCGTCCCACATAAATGTTTTCCAGAAGTATGGATGGAGAAGATATACCACCATGTTCATGGGGAAGTTATCCTAATATACACATGTTTTTAATTTATACTACCATTTTCTATGTAGTTCACATTGCATCTATGTGATCCTTCTCTGCCTCAGTTTCTTTAAATTCTTTTTTCTTATGTTTGACTGCCCTTTTTCTGATTCAGTAGATCAGAATTCTAGCATGTACATGCAATAAAAAAGAACAGATATCACCTTCAGGCATGATTAATACATTCTTGTAATCTCAGTGTTGATAAACAAGCAAGAAAGTCATTGCAAATTCTAGGCAGCCATGATTACAAAGAAAATCCCCGTTTCCCCTAAAAATAAATGCACAAAAAGGTTGTAGAAGCCACGGCACACACATGTAGCTTAGCGGATAGCAGCAAAAGTCTTGCCATATGGATTCTATGGATTGAACTCAGATCTTTAAGTAGTTAAGACTTTTAACAGTGAACCAGTTCCTCTACGGACAATATCCTGTTAGATTTTTTCCTGGGCTCTCAACAGTTACGACTCAAACTTAGTTAATATAGCTCCTTTTTTTCTTTTTGAACAAAGTGAAGAAGATAGATTTCTAAGAAAAGTGGGGAAAACTTCCGAAAATGGGAGGCTCAGTTCCAAGGGAGGAATACCCTAATAAAGCACTGTGGGTCCACTACTCTGCTGTTAAAAGGGGAGTAACATTAGAGAAGGTGTTTGTAATTGTCTCTGTGTAATTTACAAAAAAAGGGGAAAAAGTTTCATTAAAAAAAAAAATACTTGGAGCAAGACATGATGATGTGCTTGTGTGATCCTAGCCCTCAGGAGACTGAGCCACAGAGGATGAGTAGTTCAGATCATCCTGGGCTGTATCAAGCTCATCTCAAAAAGCTGAAAATAAATAAATACATAGATAAATTGTAAGAATTAAAAACTTAGAACTGCTCAAAAAATTGATTATTAAAATCTTAGAAAAATAATAAAATTTGATCTCTGCACTAATTCCTGACTCAAGGGATCCTGCTGCCTCAGCATCGTGAGCAGCTGGACTACAGACAGGTGCACAACACCACACCAGCACCATTGTTTTCTTTTATGCATATATTTGTGGTTTAAAGGTAAGCGAAGCATCTGTTGATCAAATGGTGAGGGGATAGATTTCAAACCGTTGGTAATATTTTAGCTTTATTATTCAGTATGAATTTGAAAACAAAATACAAAAGAGGTAAACTAAGTTGCATTTTTATTTAAGACAAATAAATACTGAATACTGAAATACTGAAAAATTGAAAGCAAATCCAGGATGATAATGTTAATAAGGTTCCAATCTCTGTGCTACTTTGTCTGATTCCTTGTGTTGAGGAACTGTATTTCTGGAGTTGAGGTTACAAGTGAGTATAAGATCTCTATTTTGAGTTTTCATGTTTTCTTGAAAACCTGTGATGTCAGAATACTGTATTTTAGGTCAGTTAACTGTTGGGTTGTCATCATAATCAGATAATTAGACTAATCAACAGTTGTCACAGATAACATCTATCTATTATAGACTCCTTATTCATAACACTGGAATTTCAAGGATGACATTTCTTTATAAGGAAACCAATTTTGAAACATAGTGAAATCACATTGAGGGGAGATCTAAAATTAGCATAGGAGATAAAAAACACAAATAATATTAGCCTGGAAAAGCAATATTTGTATATGTGATCATGTTTTGTAAATTTGTATGATATGGATATATTAAATACATCAATATGCAGTGATACATACTGTATATTTTGTAGATAGGTGTAAAATTTAGTAATTTGGGACACACCTGCAAAATAACTTACACAGTAATGTTTTGTAAGCTTTTTCTTGTCAAACATGAATGATTAAATTTGAGTAAGTAAATTTGTTTTTATACTCTTATTTTACTAATTATACTACATTATACTCTTATTTTGTTAATTTTTCCTTTCTAATGGCAGTCTATATCCAAAATTGCCTTTTGAACTAGTTTTGAAGACTGGGATTAACAGTGTATAAGCTTGTTTTACTAATTCTTACAAAAGACTTGTCCTGTGATCTTTTTAAAACCATGGAAATCAATTACCTCTCTGTATTCTTCCTGGAGAAATTTCTTACTAGAAGAGCCTGTTTTAACCCTCCTTTTTCTCCCTCCCTGCTAGAAACATTCAGTGCAGTATGTGATATATAGTGAGTGTTTAAGAAATATTAGCAAAAGAGGAGTCAAATGAGTCTGTGTGTCAATTGTAAATAGTAGACTCTGTTTGGCTTAGACTTGGTAGAAGACTGCAGGGGCATGCCAGAGAACAAGGAAGGAAATTTACACATCCCCAGGGGAGACAGAGCAAAGTGTTTTTTTGTTTTGTTTTGTTTTTTGTTTTGTTTTGGGTTCCAGGTCTTCTGTTTAACATTTTAACACTTTTATTTGCCCTTTCTTTTCTATCTAAGGCCATAAATCTCTTACCTTAGCATCTAGTTACCTGCCTTATCTTTGTCAGATCACCAGCCTACTGCGTAAAATTTTAGAAAACTCTCTCTCTCTTACAAGAGAAAGTCATTTATATTTTACACATTTTGGGTCATTTATTTAATTGCAAGTAGAGTGTTTTGAATGTATTATAAAAAGTATTTGACCACGGGCGGCAGCTGGGGAGGGTCAGTTGGAGGCAGGCACTGTTGAGGCAGGAGGAGGGCTCTGGGCCCCGTGGCCTGATAGGGACTTGGCCCGCAGAGATCGCCCGAGCGCCCACCGACTCAGTCACCTACCCACTCCCTGCGCTGCCTCCTCCCACCTTGAGCAGAGCCACAGAGGATGATAAACACCCAGGACAGTAGTATTTTGCCTTTGACTAACTGTCCCCAGCTCCAGTGCTGCAGGCACATTGTTCCAGGGCCTCTGTAGTGCCCCTGATGCCCCTCACCCACTGTCGAAGATCCCCGGTGGGCGAGGGGGCGGCAGGGATCCTTCTCTCTCAGCTCTAATATATAAGGACGAGAAGCTCACTGTGACCCAGGACCTCCCTGTGAATGATGGAAAACGTCACATCGTCCACTTCCAGTACGAGGTCACCGAGGTGAAGGTCTCTTCTTGGGATGCAGTCCTGTCCAGCCAGAGCCTGTTTGTAGAAATTCCAGATGGATTATTAATTGATGGGAACAAAGAAGGATTGTTAGCACTGCTAGAGTTTGCTGGAGAGAAGATGAAAGTGAACTATGTCTTCATCTGCTTCAGGAAGGGCCGGGAAGACAGAGGTGAGAAAAATATTCTGAGACATAGAGCCCAGCTAGTGTGTATGTAATGTATGTGGTTGATTGCTTTATAAACCCTGGCAAATCTTGGGGACAGCAGGGCCCTAGAACCTGGCACTTGTTTCCATCTGTGTTGGGGTTTTCCCTTGAGTAACCCTGTGATGGTCATCATAGTCCCTTTCTGTGCTCTGTCTTCTGCAGCTCCACTCTTGAAGACCTTTAGCTTCCTGGGCTTTGAGATTGTACGTCCAGGTCACCCCTGTGTCCCCTCGCGGCCAGATGTGATGTTCATGGTTTACCCTCTGGACCAGAACTCGTCTGATGAGGACTAATGGTCACAGAGGATGCTTTGCCCAAGAGCCACAGTGGGGGAAGAGGGGAGGTCAGGCAGCCCTGGGACAGGGAAGAGGGTTTCTCGCTGTCTAGGAAAGGACATTGAGGGGCTCAAGTTGAGGGTTGCCCATTGTGTTCTCGGAGTTGACTCGTTGAAATTGTTTTCCATAAAGAACAGTATAAACATATTATTCACATGTAATCACCAATAGTAAATGAAGATGTTTATAAACTGGCATTAGAAGCTTTTTAAACTGCGCTGTGATGTGCTCCATCTAGCCTATGGGAGGACGTTGCCAGAAGGGGAGGGCAGTCAGGGCAAGGCCTGGAGGGCTGGGGCAGCACCAGCAGGCTCACAGTCAGGCTCTCGGTTCCCTGCCTTTGAGCTTTCTTTTTTGGTTTTTAAGACTTAGGTATTTTCTTCCTTTGCTTCCTTTCGCCCTCGGGGCTCCTGATTATAGGCTTTTCAGCTCCTGGCTGTGTCCTTGGGTTGTTTTTTGACACTCCACTTGGGCTTCTCTGTGCATTTGGTGTCAGGCCTGATGTAAACAGGCTGACCCTGCCTTCTTTACAGTTTAGTGTTATTCTGGCATTTGGTTAAGATGGCTTAATCTGTTTAATGTTATCAGTACATATTAAATAGAGGCATTGACATTCACTCCTGCCACCAGGGATTTTTTTGGGGGGGCGGCGGGATGGGGGAGAGACCTGGGCCTTAAGAAACTCTAATCAAACTACATCTCAAAGTACTACCTGGAGTTCTTGCCTGTGTGGCCTGGGCCCCAAAGTCTCCTTCCTAGTGTCGAGAACAGGGAGGAAGAAGAGCAACTCAGGGCTTGGGACACGGGGTCTGCTCTGAGGGACTAGATGCCTCTGGCTGGCCAAGCATAGTACTTCCTGCCTCCCCCAACAGGTCGGGAGGATTACCTGTTCTGCAGGGCCTAAGGGGACAGCTGGGTGGTAGAAGTGGTGCCCTTTCTGTTGTCGCTGAACAGCTTATTCTAAGGGAAAGAAAGGGAGCGAGAACTAGACTGGGTGTGGGGGTGTCAGGGAGGCAAGTGTGTTGTGTTACTGTGTCAATAAACTGATTTAAAGTTCAAAAAAAATGTATTTGACCTCCATGTATTTGTCTCACAGTAGCACAAAGTACTAACACCTTTTCAGTGCATTCATTGTTTTTGCAAAGTTAAAAACTGCTAGAGATATTTGTTCAGTGTGAATGAAGAATTTGTTATTTGGAGTGTATTTTTCACATAAAAAACAGATGAGATTCTGGAAATAGAAGTAAATTATGTAAAAGTTGGCGGAACTGGAGAGTTGTGATTAATCCCAGAACATGACTGTAATTCTTAGCAGTTAGAAGTGGTCAGTCTTGAGAGCCTGCAGTGGGAGCTTGCTTACAAATAGATCTAATGGTTCTGGGCCATTTTTCCCCTGTAATTTTCAGTCTGCTTGTCTTTTCTTTTTTTTCCTCCTTACTCCTATCTATCTTACTGTTTAGTTGTTTTCTTCCTTTCTTATGCTCCCAGCTGCCCTTCAGGCATTGAGTAGGGCTTAGTGACTCCACTTAGAGAGGGTGCTTGTTCAGGGAGGTTGAGACTAGGGGACATTTCATTCCAGACTAAAGGCTGAAGTAAACTCAGAGATCTTCATAGGGTTTACAGAGCCCTCAGGTACTTCCTTGTCACCAAGCCATGTAAGATTAGTCATTTAGAAAGGAAGTAACCTAAACACTGGAAAATCTATCACATACTGTAGAACAAAGACATAAATCATTGAATTGAATTATTCCTATGAGTTATGAGAGAGTGAAAACATCTTTCTACTGTCTTACAGTAAAACTTACCTGACTCCTTTCCAGTGCTGCTGGTGTTGCTAAGAATATTTTCTTTAGTCTTCTGGTAAAAGACTGAATAAAGATGGACAACTCTTTATATCCACTTTCAAAATAACTAATCCCACTTATATTTATAGATTAAAAATTACAAGTACTTAAGACAAAACCAACAAAAAGATGCATTTCAACATTTATGATCAGTTACATTTTCCTTCTATAGTTCTTATTGCAAGTAATTTAGATTTTGCTCACTAAAATAAGGGTTTGTCAACTCTACGCAATTTATGTGTACTTACTCTTCCGGCACTTTGAATTTTCCTGTGCATCTTCTTTCTTCTTTATCCTTCATATTCTTTAACTGATCATACTTTGCCACTCTGTAGGAAATCTTGTAGTAATAACTATTGTAGTGGGAATGCAAGGAAATTAATTTTTTTCTACTAGAAAGGTACTATGTGTCATTTGAATCTGTAGCAGTGTACAGAATAATTTGAGGATCACAGAATTAGAAATAAGATGAACTCTGCTTTTCAAGGTTCTAGAGACACATTGGAAATAAGATTTAATGTTTATTGAGCTTTCAATGTGCTCATGGTGCAGCATTTTTTGTTTTCCCTGCCTCAAGGAGCTGGCTAACTATGTAACCATAATACAAATTTAAAACTGGAATGTTACATGTTTTTAAAAATTCATGTAAAATGAAATGGATGTGGTGAAGAAAAAGTGGTTTGTAATTTGAAGAAAGAGGAAGGTTCTTCAGAGAATGACAGCTATGAGACTGATTTATTTGGACATGCTGAAGTGGAGGAGTAAAGAAAGGTTTCTAAGCACAAAACTCTGGATCCTGTTGCCTTCCCCTTCCTGTGCTAGGATTACAGGCCTACACTACTACCCCCACCATAATTTGGTATTTATCAAAATGGTTTTCACTATCTTACTTGGATTAAATAGTGTTCTAAGCTAAGTCCTGGGCATATAGTAATCTTCAAGGTGTCTTTGTCTATGACTGATTCCAGATGAGCAAACTTGGTAATTTCAGAGAGTTGAAAGGAAAGAGAGAGTGGTTGTATCAGGAAGAATGCTAAGATTCACTTTCCTACTCTACTTTCATTTCTACCCATTGCCATCTTTCATAACTCTTTTCAGAACTGAGGTCTGCTTAATTTACATGTGTAATAAATGTAAACTAAACACTGAAAGAGTTAATATCCCTCCAAAAGTTTAAAATGCTGTTTTAAATTAAATGATAGTATTTAAATATTTTCACATAAGTTAAATAGAATATTTTTTAAATTTAATTTCACCCTTTTTTTTTTGCTTTCAATCATTTATTTTAGAAAGGAGAGTAGACTGAGAGGTCCTGCCCAGACAGGCAGCAGCTGCCCTGGGAAGGGCTTGGGGGGAGGCACTTTAGGACACTTTGGCTGGATCCTGGTTTCTACTACAGATAGCCCTGACTATGTGGAAGAGCCTGCAGGGAATTGTACTGGGACCTGAGCCCCACGGAAGTTGGCAGGAGCTGAGAGAATAATGTGCTACCAGGAACCTCAGCCTCAGGGACCTGAGCAGGCCTAGCTCCCTGTGCTGGCACTGAGTCTACATCAGCTCAAAGCCTTGGCTGGGAGGGAGTGGGTAACTAGTTCAGTGCCCAGATGGGATGCAGGGCAGAGACAGGCTGTGGGTTCCTGAAGAACATGTCATGGGGAGCAGGTCATGGGAATAATTTCACCTATTTTTATTCTTAAAATGTGGTTCCTAGAAATGTCTAAAATTAAATTGGTGGCTTTCATGAGCAAGATGGTGCACACCCATGATCCCAGCATGTGAGAGGAGGAGAAGTTCAGAAGTTCAAGGTCACTCTCAGCTAAGTTCTGGGCAGTCCCCATCTCAGAATAAATAAATTTTAAATTAATTTTATAAAGTCTTGACTCTCAATAATTTGGCAAGCGCTTTAGCACTGGACTATAGCCTGAATCTTTCAACATAGTCTTGATATATATTTATAAAAAGTTGTTTCCTATGTAAATATTACTAAAGATGTGCCAAGGCAATCTGGATATATAATACTGAGACAAAGTTCTTATTTTTTCCCCTTGTCTTACATAGATTTATTTACCTGCTTTATTAATGACCTTTGGTGATTGTTATTTAGTGCTTCATGATGAAGGAAAATTCTAAGTCAGAATAAAATGACCTGAATTTTCTAATTTCAAAGAACAGTTCATTACCTTTTTCCACATTGTTTTCAAAAGCTCCCCATATGCTTCCTCCGTCTTTGTGCTGCCAGTTCTCCCAGTCCAGCCTAGAGATAGTCTCACATTTTTCTTTATCCCCCAACTGCTAAACTAGAAGGAGCTTAACCACCACACAAAGTTTATTTGAGAATGATACAAACACAGAAAGCAGAGCGAAGAGAAATAAAGGGACAAATATGTGGTCTAGTACGTGCAACTGAGGACCAAGGATAATGTCGGTCCCCTCTTAACCATCCTTCAACACTCAGTCCATAGCTCCTCCTTTAAGTTACGTTAGCTGTCCTTTTCGCAGATATCATTTTCTCATTGGCGGTGTTTGGTGAATGGGCAGAGAAGTCATCTCATACATGATGAACATAATTGAATTTGAAATTAGAAGCAGAGGACATTTCAATCAAAGTTGTCTTCTAAATTCCTATATATTTATTAGATTTATGTTGAAGATTGATTCCTTGAGTTGGACTTTTGAAACATTATTAGATCACTCCCAATGTGATTTATTTTACCTGTGTTTTATAAGGAAAGTATTTTTATTTACTATCTAAGTTCATGATCTATCAGTAGTATCAGTCTTCAGATTAAAAATCAGTAGGTTATGGGAGCTGCTAAGATAGCTCAATGGGTAAGGTACATGCTTGCAAAAATCAGCAGGACAAATGATTGGACTGTGCTTTCTTGTAAGTCTTTAATTTTCCTAAGTGACCAGAATTTTAAAATCATCTTAAATGTTCCATCAGGTCTGTTCTGTTCTGATGAGAGATAGTAAAGGCTAAAATGAAAGAAGAAAAAAGATGGTAGCCTACAATGTCTGTCCCATTGGCTATTTGTTCTGTGGGAAGTTACTTTTACCTTTGAATTTAAAAGACAAGAAAACCCTTGGCATTTTACCTTTCCAAGGCTGTTTTGTTGCTTAAGGAAGGATACTGAAATACCGGGACATTTTACCTCTGTGTTAACCTCTGTGCTGTAAATAGTTCATTGTTTCTTAGTGGATATTATAATCCCTTTTCCATGACTATAACAGTACTTTAGACTGGATAATTTATAAGAAAAAATATACAGCTTGTCTCTGGAAGTCTAAGAGCTAGTGTTTGCTTATGTTCTGATGGGCCCTATACAGCTTCAACTTGTGCAGAAACTGTAAAGGCAAACAAGTGCTTAGGGAAGAGAGGAAGGGGCAGTGGGACCAGACACATTTTAGTTGGTGGGTTTGTTGGTTATAAGGATCACCCTAGGGCCTGTCATAAGATAGGCATGCACTCTATAAACTGAGCCCCTTCTCTGACATAGGGCACTGTAACAACAACTCTCGAGTGAGTTATTTATTTGTTCCTAATCATTCTTATGAGAAAGACATCAATCTCTTCTAAAAACCCAGCTCCCAATAGTGCTACATTGACTACCAAATTCTAAAGCCACATCTGTAACCATCCAAGATTGTTTTTCCAGTTGAAATACTTCTAGGAACAATCAGTTAAATGGCATAGATCTTGGGATGTATTTCACTATATAAGGGAGACTGTACTGTATACTTAAGCTATATACTGTATACTCAGACTATCTATATTCATGACCAACATTATCCTTGGTCCTCAGTTGCACGTACTAGACCACATATTTATCCCTTTATTTCTCTTCGCTCTGCTTTCTGTGTTTGTATCATTCTCAAATAAACTTTGTGTGGTGGTTAAGCTCCTTCTAGTTTAGCAGTTGGGGGATAAAGAAAAATGTGAGACTATCTCTAGCTTCATCAGAGTCATTGTGGAGCAAGCATTCACTCCTGAACTTAATTCTTCAGGACTGACAAATAGATATTTTTACTAATCACTCACACCAATGAGAAAGCAGTTCAAATGGGTTAATTTTAACAATATGAGGTAACTGTAAAAGGGTACTTTCTGTGGGAGGGGGGCAGTATGTGTCTCTATAGAGGACCAAGGGTAACTTGGGGAATCATCCTGGATTGCTTCTACCTCCTTTTTGCTTAGCTCTGGGATTTCTCAGGCTCTGCCTACCAGGGCCAAAGAAGTATAGGCCACCACCATTTCTGTCTGGAGTTTTTTTACATGGGATCTGGGATCTGAACTTAGGTCTTTCTGCTTGTGAGATAGAGTCCTAACCCCTAAGCCATTTTTCCAGCCTTGAAATGGTACTTTCTAACTAGAAGAACTGGCATTATCAGAAGGATGAAAAGATATGGGCCAGACAAAAGCAGTTGTTCACTACAGTATCTTTTTTTTTTTTTTAACCTAAATTTGAATCCTGGAGCTCACATGGTAGAAGGGGGAACTGGCTTCTAAAGGCCAGTTCTTTTCTGTAGGCTTTTGGTTTGTGCGTCCTTTTAAAATTTAAAAGGATAGTGATATCCAGACCAAGAACTGCACTTGACAAGATTTTGAGAACTTGAGAGAGGTGAGCATGTGATAGGAAAAATGGAAAGACAAAACTCATAGAGCCAATACAAAAATAATAGGCAAGTAGCTATATATATAACACAGTGGTGGAGGAACACTTACACACAGTTCCCAGATTTCCAGTCCTGAAATGTAAAATAATAAAAACAACAAGAAGAAAAAGACAAAGTTGGAAATAAAGCCCACGGTTATAGTGCTTTCCTAGCACACAAAGAGCCCTAGATTCATTCCCCCTCAAAATAAATATTAAATAAAAGAATCAAGGGACAGATAGAAGAGGTGAAGTTGAATGTGAAGTAAGGTGGGAGGTTTGGAGCTTGCAGAGATAAAATGTTAACCAGAGACACATGATTTGGAACAGGGTGGGATGAGACGAGTGAGGTGTGACTCGGATGCAACACAGGTGAAGGACAGCAGGCGCAGCAGTAGGCGGCAGCCAGGGCAGGGAGAGCGCTGACTCTGATGTGGATGCATTTTGAAGAAAATACCTTTTTAAAAATCCCCCCTCTCGGGGCTGGAGAGGTGGCTCAGGGGTTAAGCCTCTGCCTTGCAGGCGGAAGGTCCTGAGTTCGAATCCTAGACCCCACATATAGACGCCAGGCGGAAGCAGGGGCGGCCTGCGTTTCTGGTCCTGGTAGGGCGGAGCCTGTGAATCCCAGGGCAGAGTAAACAAGGAGGAGGTGGAGGCGTCCATGGTGGTTCCCGAATTCGTCCGTGGTTCTACACACATACATACATACATACATACATACACACACGTGCACACATGCATACATGCACAATTGAATAAATAAAAAAAAATTTAAAAATCCTCGCTCTCTCTCTTCCTCCTCTCCTCCCTCCCTCCCTCCTTCCCTTCTCTTCTTTTTCTCTTTCTCCATCCCCTAGTGTGACATGACGTGCATGTGGAAGTCGGAGGACAGTTTATAGCAGTTGGTTCTTTCCGTCCACCATGGGGGACCCAGGGATCCAACTTGGATTGGCAGGCTTTGCACAGTTGTCTTTACCAGTTGAACCATTTCCCCGTCCCTGGTTGTATTCCCATAAAATTTCTTACCTATTGTTTAATTTAGCCAAGGGTGGTGGTCTTCCCTTTGAGCTTCCAATTTGCTGGGATTAGAGGTACAAGTTACCCCACCTGCTAAAATATTAATTCAAATATTTTTATATCTAGATATCAATGTAAATGTAGGATTCATTTGAGTTTCCTTCAGCTAAATAATTCAGTTTTTTAAAGGGAGTGGAAGACTAATTATTAGATAATAATACAATCATTATCAAAAGATTCAAGGTGCTTCTATTTCAGTTCTCGGCTTGATGTACATTTAAAAATATCTCTGCATAGAATAGCTACTGTTCATAGTATATTATGTGATCTTTTTAAGTAGCAGCTTGTATAACTTTGATATGATATTTTAACCCATCTTGGTGTACACCTTTCCTCCTGTTCTGTGCATCTTGATATATGTATGCAGCCCTAAACTAAAAACCTGCAGGGTATGTTATTGATAGGTCAAAAGGCTTTTTCAAGGACAATACTCAGGATAACATGTAATATGTACATAACTTTGTAGTTTGCATTTATAAGTGTTTTAACTTAGAGTTACACTGCTTCTACCAATTGAAGCCGTAGACCTCAACAGTGGATTATTCCAGATCAGGTAGGAGATTATAAAACTAGCTGGGCATGTTGACTCACCACTGTAATTCTAACACTTGGGATACTAAGATCATAGCGTATGTAGGTTTGGGGTCAGTCTGGGCTAGAATGAGAGGGAGAAGGAAAGGGAAGGGGGAATAAATTATTAATGCATCATGTCAACTTTGCCTACTCTTCCATCTTATTTTCCTCATAATTATTTACTCCACAATTTACTATAATTTAGATTTTGTTAAGCAGTGGCTTAAGATGGCTACATGAAAGAGTGAAGGATGAGGGATTTTCATGTACATTTGACCCAGTGGATAAACTACTGACGGTGGTAGGGTAATCTCTAGCCAAAAAGGGCTACTACTTTGTGGGCATTCAGGTAAAATAGTAGACAAAAAAAGCATTTATGTGGGCATTGCAATTTTAATAAATTACAACTGTATCTCCTGAAGATACTTTCATACTTGTAGAACATTCCTGCAATATTTAAAAACACTTGGAATAGAAAGTCTCCCCCCACCCTCCTTTTCCCAGAAAGTCTTTCAACCTTGAAATTGTTCCCTTTCAAAGGTATCGTATCTACACTGGCCTGCTGGCACCTGATTTGTAAGGCCACCTCTAGAATATTTGACGCAAATTTAAGCCACCTTGGACTGTACATAGTAAAACTCTGTCTTTCACTCATTCGTAGATCAATAGATGGAGCCTAGTTATTCTAATCTGGAAGAACTTATGGAAGAGAAGGATTTGTCTATGTTTCTGGTCCTCATAATACGTGATGCAGTTTCCAGCTGAGGCTGCTGTCACTTGTGGAGCTGTTTACTTTCACTCCACTTCTAGAAATTCTGATTCAGAAGGTATGAAGTAAAGTTACTTCATTAGTATTTAAGTTTTAGAAACGCCCCCCCCCCATATATATATAATCTGTGTTATTTTGAGACAGAGTTAGTTTTAGAGCTGGTTCTCATGAACACAGTTGTAGTTGAGAGTACCACCATGGCTTACATTTGAATCAGTACTGCACATACTCCATGTAACATATAACATGGAGGTAAGTTTGATTCATAATGATTTTGTGGTCTTACAAAGAGGAATTTACAACATAGAAGGAAATCCTACTCACAATTTAGATTTTCAGGGAACCAGTTTGTTACACCTCTTCACTTTTTTTTTTTTAAGATTAAGGTAGAGTTTATTAGAGGAGAGAAAGAACAGAAGTCACAGACGTGGTGTGCCATGAGGGGCAGGTGCCCTGGAGAGCTCAGGCATGGAATCCATGAGGGGCATGGGGCTAGAAAAGAACCCATGGACTCCAGTGTGGAGTGCCATGAGGGGCAGGTGCCACCTCTTTACCTTATAAATAAAAAAGCCAACCCACAGAGGGGAGGCGCAGAAGTTGCCAGAGGTGTTAGTAGAAGCAAATGCTAGATCCATGTCTAATTGAACTCTTTCCACATCAATATCTGACCTAGTACTTCCTGTAGAAGTACTATGGTTCAAAGCTATTCAGTGGTCAGAAGCTTATCTTGAACAACACAAAACTCACTTTAGCCTTATAAAGTCTCAAGGTATTTGCTGCAGTACAGCAAATAGAAATTATTTATTATTTTTAGTTTTTATACAGAAATTGTACTGACATTGTAGTTAGAAATTATAGACATTATCTAAAATGTTCATGAGTTCTTTGTAACTATGGAAACTTGTTGCAAGAGATGCTTAGATTTGATGTTGAAATTATTGAGACCAAGAAAATTATTTGTCTTATTTGATCTTGAAATGCTTGTAGCAAGTCTAGGAAATTGTTCAAATATACGTGTGTGTGTGTGTGTGTACACGTGTACACGTGTACCAGAGAGCACCTGAGTGTCAGTGGGGAGACTCAGAAGTAACATCACGATCACCCTGGATTGTTCCATCTCCCCTCTGAATTTTCCCCAGGCTTTTGTTTCTTCCAGGTCCAGAATTGTAGGTTGCCACTATTTCCACCTGGCATTTCTATGTAGGATTTGGGATCCGAACTGAGGTTCTTCTGCTTGTGAGGCAGAGACTTTAACTCCTGAGCCATCTCTCCAACCTTATTATTACATTTCTAAGTTGACTTGTAGCTTGTACTTTAGAAAGAAGATATTGGGGGCTGGAGAGGTGGCTCAGAGGTTAAGCCTCTGCCTTGCAGGCGGAAGGTCCTGAGTTCGGATCCTAAACCCCAACTATAGACACTGGGCGGAAGCGCGGACGGCCTGCGCTTCTGGTCCTGGTAGAGCGGAGCCTGTGAATCCCGGGGCAGAGTAGACAAGCAGGAGGTGGAGGCATTGATGGTGGTTCCCGAATTTGCCCGTGGTTCTACATACACACACACAACACAATTGAATAAATAAAAAAAAATTTAGAACGAAGATATTGTCCTTTGATTTAGAATTTAGTCAACTGAAGTAATAATATATTTATTAAGATTAACTTTAGTTGCTTAAAAATAAAACAAATAACTATAGTTCTGTTAGTACAGAGATTTATTTTTTATTTGGATACTAAAAACCTAGAAACAGAGTTTCAGATACAGAACCTTCCTAATATGAATAAGACATATGATTTAATTCCCAGAAATTTAAAAAAAAAAATCAAGAAGGAAGGAAAATCCAAAATGAATGTAATTATTCCATAGGCATCAGGCCCTCAGGCTCTTGTTTGCTCCATCCATTCTTGCTGCTTTCTTACATCCTCAATGTGCTTGATTGTTTCTTTTCCCTAGGAAGAACTTTTCTCAAACTGCCCTACCCAGCACGTTGGGTTTTTGTTTTGTTTTGTTTGATTTGGTTTTGCTTTTATCTCATTTCTGTAGTCAAAACCTAAATTGTACAAGTTGCTTTTTGCAACAGTTAGAAATTGTCACTGGAGAGATGGCAGAGTCAGCAAAGTGCTTGCCATGCAAGCATGAAGATGTCGTCTCAACCCTTGAACCTGTCTGAAAAGCCAGGTAGAACAGCGTCTACTTGTTTCGGTAAGGCAGAGACAGGAAGATTCCCAGGGCTCATTGGACAGTCAGCCTAGCCTAATCTGAGGGTCCCGGGTCCGAGTTAGAGACGACCCTCTCTCAAAAACAAAAGTGAAGGTCTCCTGAAGAATTGATAGGTGAAGTTGATTGAAGATCTTCACACGCCATCTGCATACACATGAACATTCACCCACACACACACATACAATATTCTTATAGTAAATGAGAAAGGAATGAATATTAGGCAACTAATGGATCCTGCCACAACTAGTTGTAAAATAATAGCTATATGAGGAAAGTAACATTTTAGATATATCAAAAACTGTTAAATAGAAAGTAATTTTAAAATAGCCCCAAACTCCATCTAATGTAATGTCTGATAAATTGAAAGCAATAAATTTCTTCAGATACAATGTTTTCCATTAGATTTCTCAGTAGGACTCATGGGAGACAACTGTTTGGCTGTGTGTGTTTTTAAAAATAGTTTATTTATTTATTTATTTGAGAGAGAGAGGGAACACTCATGTGTATGTCTTGGTGGATGAGTGGATATCAGAGAACCACTTTCAAAGTTGTTTTTCTCTTTCCACATGTGGGCTTCCAAGGATTGATCTCAGGTGGACAGATTTGCAGCAAGCACGTACTTTACCCTCTGAACTATCACGCCAGTTCCATGTGTGTTTTAAGTAGACTTGCAAATGACTTTAAAACAGTAGGTGGGAAAAAGACACTTCAAATTAAGTCCTCTTTCTGTTTGGAGATAGAATAAAGATAACCATAGAATTAGCAGAGACTACTTTATTAGATGATATAATCTAAGCGTAAACATAGTGAAGAACTCTAGTGTTTTAGTATCTAAATGGATCATGATAGAAAAATGTAGCATGTGAAGTAGTTAAATAAGCACTCTTCATAGAAGTGACTCTCAGTACTCCATATATGCAAGGCCTATCCGTGGAGAAGGATGTGTTAGTCATGCATTGCCTTTGCTTATATTTCACCCATACAAATAAAAAAATGGTAATTGGAGAGAACTTTGTTGTTGCTACTTAGGTGAGAAAAATCCAGATTTTAGCTTTGTATAGCTGTTAATTTCAAATTTGGAAAAATTCTAGCTTTTGAGATTTATCTTCCCTTTTCTTTTTTTAAACATTTATTTGTGAGTGGGAGAAGAGAGAGATATCAGGCATGCATGTGCCAAAACACTTACGTGGAGGTAAGAGGACAGCTTTCTCCTTCCACCTTGTGGCTCCAGGAATCCAAGTCTGGTTGGCCAGGATTATCAGGTCTGTGTGCAGGCTCCTCATACCTATTCCTTTATAATTGCCTATCAGCAACCAGTTGCTGAATGTCTGTTAACTTATAGCTGATGAAAAACAAAAGCATTATGGACACTCCCTGTGAGAAAAGCCAGCTGCACCCTTTGACCTGGGCTCTTAAATCTAAAGTCTCCAGGTGGCAGCAGTTGCAAACAGCTCTGTGTGGCTTTGGCAGTCAGCACAAGGAGTGCTAATGAAACCAGCTAATGTAATGAGGACTGCTAGCCTGGCTTTTGAGTTCAAAGAGGCTTCCTTTGAACCTTTTATGATACTACACTTTCAGATATCCTTTGGGAAGAATAGTTTACACTCTGATCCAGTAATGGATCAGAGACAATTCTCTTTTATATAGTAGTGGAAATGCCTTTGGCACTCTGGGTATTAAATAACTGCTTATTTCAATATATTGTGCAGTGACTTAGCCTTTTCCACCCATTAATAGTTCCCATTGATTCTACTGTGCCCAGTTTTACTTTCACTGTGAATGGAAATTGAAATTGCACAGACTGCACTTTATATTTTATTCATTGCTAATGCTGTGGTGTGTGTGTGTGTGTGTATGTGTGTGTCAGAGGGCATTGTGTGTCTCTGTGAAGAACTAAGAGTGACTTTAGGAATCATCCTGGATTGTTTCTCCCTCTTTTTTACTTCACTCTGAGAATTCTCAGACTCTGCCTACCAAGGCGGGAAGTGTAAGCCACTACCATCTTTTCAGCCTGGCGATTTTTTGTAGGATCTGGGATCTGAACTCAGGATCTTTCACTTGTGAGGCAGAGTCTTAATCCCTGAGCCATCTCTCCAGTCCATATTGTTGTCTTACGCTTTGGTTTTGTGTCTCCACTCTGTGTACTGTTTCCTCCTCTGCTCCCAGGTGAAGGTCTCCCGCAGGTATACTACTTTGGACCATGTGGAAAGTACAATGCCATGGTGCTGGAGCTCCTAGGCCCCAGCTTGGAAGACTTGTTCGACCTCTGTGACCGAACGTTTACTTTGAAGACGGTGTTAATGATAGCCATCCAGTTGGTAAGTTGCTTTTGCTATTCCAGAAAATAAGCAGACCCTCATTTACCTCCTTGTTTTTGTGATTTATTAGCTGTAGTGACACCTGGTAGCTTGTTCCTATAGGCCTAATAGCAGTTTAAGACAGTCTGGCAAGCTTTTGAAAGGAATCAGCTGCTTCTCAAGCAGATGTTAATGTAAATTTGGTCCCAGTGTATAACATGCCAGAGATCAAGGTAAATTCCTGGTCACACAACAATTTTGAAGGTTACACAAAGGGGTTAACTCAGAAGTCACACCATACTAAGATTTGCCCTGTTTTAAGAATTTGCACCTTGGGTGGGACCTTCCCATAATTCAGGTGAAAGCCTGTAATTTAATTAGGAAGGAGGACAAATAGATGGATTTGTACAAATTTAAGTAACTTGTTCATTGCTTTATTTATAGGTTTTAAGCACATCGTGTTAAGGTTTTATCATGTACTCTCACGGTTGCAAAGTGAGAAAGATGAGAGTGCAGCCTACATTCAGTTTCACAACCAGAAGATTGTTCTAGTTCTCTGG
This sequence comes from Typhlomys cinereus, assembly GCA_023101885.1. Classification (NCBI taxonomy): domain Eukaryota; kingdom Metazoa; phylum Chordata; class Mammalia; order Rodentia; family Platacanthomyidae; genus Typhlomys; species Typhlomys cinereus. The sequence goes on from JALPQD010000337.1 coordinate 1,986,431, forward strand.
CATGTTTGTTTAGGGGTGGTCAAGAAACTTTGCAGCTAGACTATACACCCGTGTCAGCTTAAGTAGCTCCAACAGTTCCTTTAAGAAGTTTTTCAGACTCTTCAGGGAAAGGATTCAAATGTATTTTGTTGGTTTGGGGGTTTGGGGGGGCGTGAAGTTGTTGAAGTAAGAGCCCCGTGTATCTTAGGCTGGCTTTGAGTGTTAGAATTCATTCATGTTAAAAAAAAAAAAAAAAGACAAAAAAAAGAATTCAGTCATGTATCACCATATCAGCCTTCAAATACATTTTTACTTGTCGATTGCCTTGCCATTATAAAAATAAATTAATTAATTAAAAAGGAAATATTTGAAAATTGACTTTTGAGTCCAAAATTTAATTGTTTAGGTTTCCTTTTCTGTACTCAATAGAAAAGCTTAGTAGATATAAACATTTAATGAAATTTGAACTAATTTATGATTATTATTTTGGGCTATAGTCACTATAACAAAATTGCAGTCATCTTTCTGCTACCAGTTACCGATGTTAGACCTATGTCAACCTCCATGAGCCTTAGCTTTCTCATCTCCACTGAAATACTGAAAGCTGAGGGGGAAGTCCAGGCCACGTTAGGGTACAAAATGTGAGCAGGAGATGAATGTGGTAATGTCACCATCTCAAAGGGTGCCTGTTGACATCCTACTTAGGAGCACTCCTTTCTCTCAAATGTTCACTTCATGAAGTAGTATAAAAAAACAACGGAGCACATTCATATTTGCAAATGTGCAATTACATAGTAAAATATTATCATTTTAGCAAAATTGGACTATCTCAGTTTCTTTTCCTAATTTTGATAGTTGTTACATATTTGTAATAAGAAGTAATTTTGGTTCACAAGTGAGTAAAGTCAGTATGGTAATTAGGAGATGAGTTTTATTTTTATTTTAGTAACTGAAACCTTGTGCTAAGTTTGGCATGGTGTCACATCTATAGTGCCAGCTACTTGAAAAACTGAGGCAGGAGGATTTTTTGAGTCTTAAGATTTCAAGACCAGTCTGGGCCACATACTGAGGCAGAAAACAACCATGAAAGGGGGAAAATAAAAACCTAAAATATATTTTTTTCTCCCCATCATGCTTATTTAATATATTTCCATCTTTTTTTTTTTAGCTTTCTCGAATGGAATATGTACACTCAAAGAATCTCATTTACCGAGATGTTAAACCAGAGAACTTTCTGATTGGCCGACAAGGCAATAAGAAAGAACATGTTATACACATTATAGACTTTGGACTGGCCAAGGAATACATTGATCCTGAAACCAAAAAACATATACCTTACAGGGAGCACAAAAGCTTAACTGGAACTGCAAGATATATGTCTATCAACACGCATCTTGGTAAAGGTGTGTTTTGTTTCTGCTGCATGAAAGGGCAGGTCATTTGAACAACTTTCTGTTCCAATAACATTTTTATCCCTATTGTGTGTTACAACTTGTGCCACTCGTTACTTTATAAGGTAAGTGATTTTTGGATTTGAGAGATTGAAGTGGTAAGTCGATATTCCCAGATTTTTTTTGATTGCTTATGGAGTCTTAATTCTTTCAAGTGCTTGGTATCAAGTTCACAGTGTATGAACTTGAGTTGCTAGTGCTTTGAGTGGATTTAGCAATGAAGCTGATATTTACATTTGTGGGTGTGATCTCAATGTGGACAGTACTAAAGGAATTGGGCCAGTGTCTGTTAGGGAAAAGAGCTCCAGTAAAACATGGATTAGATAGATGTTACCATGCATAACTCTTCAAAGAAGAATTCTGTCTTACACAGTAAATATTTGCTTTACCATGAAACTTGTAATAACACTGCTTGAAGCTCAAATCAAGACCAAGCACTTCACTTGTTAGAGAAGTTAGTCTAATAGAGGATGTTTGAGAAATCTGCAGAACAGTAAGGAAGCCAAGTACACAGAGGCCTGGGGCTCTTTCTAGCTTCTCAGAAAGAGTAAGTTCCCAAACAGATATGGTGAAATATAGCCATACATAGCATCCAAGAGACTGAAACAGAAGGATCAAATCTGAGGCCAGCCTGGGCTACAGTAAAAACCTATCTTTGAAAAACAGAAACAAAAACTCCTTTAAATAAATAAAGTCTTCCTTTCCTATTTATTTATTCTTTAATTTGTCTCCTTGGAAGGAAAATTATATTTTATGAAAAGGATTTTAGAATTGAAAAAATGTGTTTGAGTGTAAACAGTATTATGGATTCTTTACTCGATGATCTAGTGTATATGTACATATATATATAGCTAACTATTCTATTTGTGTGAATTGCAGTGGAGTAGTCAAGAAAGGGGATGCAGATCCCAGTTCTTACTCAGTAACTATGATTTGGTCCAGGAGACTCTCCCAAGGTTCAACCTTCTTGTTTATAAAAAAAAAAAAAAAAGTACTGTAAATATTCATGTAACATAGTGTTCTGGCAGATGAAATGTTTAACCTTAGACCAGTTTGTAGTTTTCCCATTACTTATCCAACAGAGAATATTTTAATCATCTATTCTGTAATCATAGGAGGATCTTTCATCTCCACATACTGCTATTTCTGCAAGAGTTTTGGTATCTTTGTAGCTATTTCCCAAATTCTTCTTGTCAAATCCAATGTCACTGTAGTTTACTCTTTATAAATTGCAGAGAATACTCATTGGATGAGTATTGCCACTCGGTAAACTCTGTCTCGGATATCACGCTAGAGAAGTTTCCATAGGAAATCTAATGTTACTAGTTTTTAAGAGCATTACATCCTGTAAGTTGCATTGTTGGGGGAAGAAGGAGGAACTGGGAAATGCATTGTCAAATGAGAGAATTGTCATTCATTTTTTAATGAAGGAGAGCAAGAGGAAAAGCCTACTAATCTGACATTACCACTCAGGTAAGGTACCTTTCCAGTGATGAAACTCTAATTGAGACAGCCCACCTGAGTTTATGTAATGGTTCAAATTAGAGTGAGAACACTGGGTACATTTTCTTCCAGCAAAATCTGTTTAATCTAAAATTAGGGGTGTTAATGCCCATAAACTAAGCACATTTTTCTGATTAATTAAAACTAAACCTTTACAATATTGAAAAAGTTTTATGTGTGTCGTTTCACTAGTAGTCAAATCTTACTTCTTTGAAAGTGAAGATACCCTTCATGAAAAAACAAGGGGGCAATGTGGAAATGATGAGTTGTAAACAAGTGTGGAGTGTTCCAACAGATGTGAATACAATGCTCACTGTTCCTTGCAAGCCCTAGCAGTATATCATCGGTTATTTTAGCATTTTAGAGTTGATTGCTTTAAGTAGGTGACTTGGCCATGCTTTAATTTCACTGGATTAAATGAATGAAAAGATCAGTCCAAGAACTAGTCTTTCACTGACTTAAGAGCCACTGTTTTTCCCATTATTTCATGCTTCTCAGGATTTGAAAAGCTACTTTAGTTTTGTAGTGTTTGAAATATTTTGAAATCTGTAGAGAGTTCGCCCTCTAGTGATCAACTAACGGAAAGTCAGCCATTTGCCCGGTGAATACTTTTACTAAGAGACTCTTGTTAACAGGAAGTGGATATAGAAATGGAGAGGCTGTGAGTAGGTGTAGAGTGTGATTTCGCTTTCTGTTCTGCTTTGCGAAAGGTCTCAACTCATCTTGTGTCTTCTTTTTCATTTGTGTTTATGTTGTGTTAAACTTTTTTCAAATTTTTATTTTCAGCTATTTTATTGTGAACTTTCATACAAACCATGAAGAAAAAAGTGTCTTAATGATTTCCCTGTTTCATTTCATTCGTGTTTGTGTGTGTGTGTGTGTGTGTGTGTGTGTGTGAGGGTGTGTGAGCGTGTGTACAAAGGGGCTCATTGGGAACTTGGGACTCATCCTGGATTGCTACACTCCTTACTGCTTTGCTCTGGGGTTTTCCCAGGCTCCGCTTTCTAGGTCAGATTTGCAGGTTGATGCTGTATCCACTGGGCATTTTTATGTGGGATCTGATCTGATCCGACTTTTGCTTGCTAGTTAAAGGTTTTGACACCTAACCTACCTCCCACTTATTTCTTTCTTTTAAAGATTTTTTTTTTCTTTTTTAGTGCTGGGTATTTTGAATCCAGGGCTGGCCTACCAAGCTGACCGCCATTGAGCCACATCTGTTATGGGTGCCTGCTCTTACCACCTTTTCAAAATCTTCTTGCTGGGACAGTACCTCAACTTAGAGGCCTGCACTACGTGATGGGCCTCAAAGGCTAGCTCGGGTTGAGTTGGGCTTCTTTCTTAAAAAACAAACAAGGATAACAACAAAAAGAAAATCAACTCCCTTCTTTACACTGTTAGAAAGTTGCCTTTTCCAGGAGGGACTAGTAAGGAAGGATACAGGGGCCAAATAGGAAATATGGACAAAGTGCAATGATATATACATGTGAAAGTGATGTAATGTATTGTTTTGTCTGCTAACCTAAAAGTTTAGAATAAAGTTTCCATTTCCTCATTTACCCTCTAGAGTACATTCATTCTTTCCATGTGAAATTCTCGTAATTTGTGGGAGCATGTTGTTTGTTGAGTTGGTTCAGTATGGCTTTTTCCACCTATTTTACATGACAGTCTTGGATCTTACTTTTCTACAACCCCCAAACTCCCCACAATGAACATGAAGACAGTGCCCAAGTGGAATGGTGGTGCTCACTCTAATCCAGCACTTTCAAGGCTGGAGCAATAGAGCCACAACTTTTAATTTTATTTATTTATCTATCTGTTTATTTATTTAGCATGTGTGTGAGTGCATGTGCGTGTGTGTGTGTGTGTATTAGAGGACACTGTGTGTCCCTGTGGAGAATCAAGGGTGACTTTTGGGATCGTCCTGCATTACTTCTACTTCCTTTTTGCTTCGCTCTGGATTTCCCAGGCTCTACCCACCATGGCCCGAAGTGCAGGCCCGCCACCATTTCAGGCATGCATTTTTGTTGTGTTTTGTTTTTAATGTGGGACCTGGGATCCAAACTCAGGACCTTCTGCTTTCAAGATAGAGTCTTAACCCCTGAGCCATCTCTCCAGCCTGATTCGCAGCTTTTGAGACCAGACTTGGCTATATGATACATAGTGAGACCTGTCTCAAAGGGAAGAAAATAACAGTTGGGGGTAATTAAAGTCTTATTATTTCATAACCCAGGCATGGATGTTTATAGGTATACAGGTACAGCCTTATACCTGTAATTCTAGTGTGTGGGATTAGAGGCAGGAGGATCATGTACATTGAGTTTGAGGCCAGTTCATGCTGTAGGATACTCAGTCTCAATACATAAGTAAACACAATAACTGATTAAGTACAAATTGTAATACTAGTGAATATTCAAAATAGTTTATATTTCTTAGGTGAAGTTGAAATTTTAGTAACAATTCTATAGTTAGTAATTTGTCTGCCTAATTCAGAAGAAAAAACTAGAACACCTTGTTTCGGTAAATTCCAGCTTGGTTTATGTATTCATAGAGTACACTTTAGTGATGAACTTTGAAGTTTTTTTAAAATGGTTATAGGATATGGCATAAATGGAATAGGAATCAGAGTGTTTTGTTGATGTTTTCTTATTTGCCACTGAACTTTATTATGTTAATTTTAGAATAAGAATTTCTAAATTTATATGTCAGACATTCTGCAGCTTATATCTTTATAGGCCTATCTAGAATGGACTATTTTAATAGCTTAAGCTGCTTAATCAGCTGCTGGAAAAAACATAACTAAAGGGTAATTGTAGCTCATGTACTAGAAGTACCGTTTCATTTATTATCTCACGTTCAGACCAATGACAACTGAATGAGAATACTTTGTTTACTGTTTAGTGACTGAGGTTGATTTTAATTCAGGCCTTTTTTACTGTCTCTGTACTTGCTGGCAACAGACAAAAGGAAGACCACATTGTTTTTGTTTTGTTTTGATGTAAAATACCATCACTCATTTAGATGTACAAAGAATTAGTAAGCAGAACCTTTCCAGAGCGAAAGGGATTTTAAAAGGATTACTTGATTTTAAAACTATAGCTTGATTTTCTGCTTGAATAACTGCGAACATGTGATATGTCTTCCCTTTTAGAGCAGAGCCGTCGAGATGATTTGGAAGCCCTAGGCCATATGTTCATGTATTTCCTCCGTGGCAGCTTACCCTGGCAAGGACTCAAGGTACCCTTGAAAATGCTCGGTGGAGGGCTTTGTCTGGTTGTTAATGAAAGGATCACTTGCTTGGGGTTGCTGAGACTCAGTAAGGGAAAGATTGTCTACAGAGGTTCCAAACAGATTAATACATTAGTCCACATTGTAAACGCTCACCTGAGCTTTGGGAGCTCTGTTTACATCTGGCCTCTTCATCTTCTGAATCCTTGCTTTTTTGTCTTTGAGTTTCTCCTAATCTTTTCCTTCATTCACTTCTAGCCTTGACAGTGCTGCCTTTCTCTTCATGCTGGTATCCCACCTCCACTACCAGCATGTCAGAGAATTTCTGGAACAAATTGATGACAGCAGCTGCTACACATTTTACCAGAAAAGACAGCGGGATTTTCCAAGCTCCTGAAATGAACTGGAAAATAGTTGTTTATCCTATATAGACGAGGATTCATTTGAACTATTAACAAAATGAAAAAAAATCCAGATTTAACATTGTTGTTCAATGCATTATTGAAAAAAATCTTTTCAAACAATATTCAAGCATATAGTTTTAATCACTCTTTTTAGATGAGTGACAGTGCATTGTCTGTGTGTCAGAATTAACAAGTAATAAAACTGCAAACATTTTAAGTATAACTGTTAAAGTAAGAAGTGGTAAATTTCTGACCTTTAAGTTCTTTCGGATAGTAGACAGAAGGTATATTTTAATTACAGTTCATTTCATCATCTAAAGTGAGGTTTTCTCCCCATTCTTCCTCTATCTAGTTGAACCCATGGCCTCATGCATCCTGGGCTGTGCCACTGAGCTCCCTGGAAACATATTATTTAAGAGATTTTCATTTCTTTTCCTTTTCTGTTTAACTTACCAGTTTGTATATAATTGAACTCTGTTTCTTGGTTGGATTAGATGGTGCTTCTAATATGACCTTAGAATTAATTAAAGGGTAAATCAATACTCAACTCTATGATCATGGGAAACTACTAAGCTGCAGTTTGAGAAACTATTGCTATGTGGTATTTTTAAAATATTTACAAGTGTAAGAGAGAAAGCACATATGCATGCTATGGTGTGTGGGTGGAGATCAGAGGGCAACTGTTAGAAGTCAGTTCTCTCCTTCCACCATGTAGGCTTCTGGGAATTAAACTTGGGTTTCCAGGTTTGTGAGCCAGGTGCTTTACCTGCTGAACTATCTTGCCTCCTATTATTCGACAACTTCTATCTAACATTAAATATACTTGCAAGCAAAACTTTTTAGAACTCAGCAAGTGTTGGTATGTATTTAAATGCACCTTTCTATATATTCTTTTTTTAAATTTTTTTTATTATTATTTATTCAATTGTGCATGTATGGTGTGTGCGTGTGCACCCCCGCTTCTGCCCAGCGTCTATACGTGGGGTCTAGGATCCGACTCAGGACCTTCCTTGCAAGGCAGAGGCTTAACCCCTGAGCCACCTCTCCAGCCCCACCTTTCTATACATTCTTATTTGTTAGCATTAGGGGAAAAAAATTGAAAACAACTCACAAACCCTGCCATTTTTTCATATTTTATTTTTCTAATGTTACAACCATATTGAGTACTCATCCCTGCTTCCTCCATCCCTCTCCTTTCTATCCCTTCCTTTCCCTTCATCAATCCCTCCCACTCCTACTCTCCTGCCTTTATACTTCTAGGGACCCCAGGGCTCCCTCTGGATTGTATAGTTTTGTGAAAGGGGTTCAGACCTCTGTGGCATACCAACTTGTGTCTCTTGAGACCAACCCACTGATAGGCATTTCCCTTCATTCATCCAGCTCTAGTCCCTAAGGTTTCCACCGTATGTTCTTAATCTCTCTTGAGTTCCTCTATAGTCTAGGGGGGCGTGTTGGATCTCAGTCATTATGCAGATCTGGTAAGGACAAGTCTCACTGCATTGAGTTCCTAGATGTAGCAGTCCTGCCTTGAGTGGAATGTCTTGTCCAATGGTGAATTTTCCTGTCTTTAGGTTCTTACAATCTCACTGTACCCTCTTCTTTGAGGTTCCTAAAACTTGAGGATGGGGAGTTGGGCCTGATTCTGGATGAACTTTTCTAGCTTGCTACATTGTGGCTGGCTGCTGCCATCCACTTCACTGCTCTTCTGCTGCCCTAGGCTGCATCCTGTCAAAGAGTTGAGATCCTCGACTTCTGTTGAAGAAGGAGACTTCTAGACTGAATGTTAAGTGTTCTTCCAATCTATGTAATCTATAATAACAGCTATTTACAGAGCAGTTTGGCATACTGTCCTCCTACCTATAGATTCATTGGCTGTTTTTCCCTATTGATCTATTTCCTTCCCTTTTTTAGGTTCTTGTTCTAGTTTACAGTAACAGGAATGTGTGTCATTCTGAAAAGTGGGTCTTGAGTTCAATCAAAATTGTTGGTTGTCTTCTTGATACTCATACCACTGTTACAGTGGTGGTCACTTGTTGCCATGGTGATTTTATTGCAACTTACAGATCTCATGTGTTGATGGGGCCTGTGATTATTTCTCTCCCACAGCTTCTACAATATTCCTTGGACTATGTAAGCTATCTAGCAAGGAGGAAGTTCTCAGACCAGTTCTAGTTGATGTATTTTGCCCATGTTCTATGATCCATGTATGTTGCATCTTCAGTAATAGGGTCTTACTGACAGCTGCCAATTTGAATATTCATTGTATCTGAAAATATACTTAACTTTCCATACTTAGCATGTTTTTCCAGGTAACTTTCTTTATTTTCTACAGGCGGATACATTAAAAGAGAGATATCAAAAAATTGGTGATACCAAAAGAAATACTCCCATCGAAACTCTCTGTGAGAACTTTCCAGGTAGGACGCTGAAAGGGTTCTTCAGCCCATGTCATGCGACTGAAGCTTTGAAGTAAACGGAGTCAGTGACTAAGCATCTAGACCTGGGCGATATCCAGATCATTTGTTTCCTTTGTTGTCACTCAAACTGAAACACTGCATCACTTTTTTGTTTTACAGAAATATTAGTGCCAGGTAATATGTCTGTGTATCTCGTTTGTGGTCTAGAGCTACTTCCATGAGATCTATTCAGCTAACAGATTTTTACCTTTTTCCGAACAGAGGAGATGGCAACCTACCTTCGATATGTCAGGCGATTAGACTTCTTTGAAAAACCTGATTATGAGTATTTACGGACCCTCTTCACAGATCTCTTTGAAAGAAAAGGCTACACTTTTGACTATGCCTATGATTGGGTTGGGAGGCCTATTGTAAGTACTGTCCTACTTTCCCCCTTCATATTACGTACTTTCTCAGATAGCTCTGCCTCATCTTTGAGGGAGAAATTTCTTGCATTTACCAGCATGTTCAAAGTAATACCATTGGTTCCTCTCACAATTTTGTTTTTATGATTTGTATATCCTTAAATACCAGAGAAGGCAGTTTTTACCTATTTGTTTTGAATGATTCTTGAGTTGGTACTTTATGTGCTGCGAAGGTAGTTGATTTTTGTGAAGTAGAATCTAGCACCATAGGAATCATGGATTCATTATTCTGGCCAGAAGTCCACAGAGTCAGGGTACCCTAACAGATAGTGCTGTAGAATAATTTTTCACTTGCTAAGATGAAATTATTGAGAACCAGACTGTCTCCCTTTTGCAAATGAGAAGACAAGATGACTTCAAAGAATATTTTCACTCTATGAGAACTAGAATGGTGCCATCCTCTGCAGAGGTCCTGAGTTAGATTTGTTTCCCCGTCTGACTTTTACTTTAATTTTTTTAGCCTACTCCAGTAGGGTCAGTTCACGTAGATTCTGGTGCATCTGCAATAACACGAGAAAGCCACACACACAGGGATAGGCCATCGCAACAGCAGCCTCTTCGAAATCAGGTATGTGTTAATCCTTTATCGTTTTAAACATCCCCTTTTTTCATAACCAGTATTAAAATTCTCTTCCCTGTGTTAGAATTAAAACAGTGATTACTGGTTTATTGTGACATTTTAGCAACTGTCAGAGACTATGTAAATGTATTGAGATAGAGTCAGGTGCTGTATGTGAGTCATGAGTTCTAAAGAATTCAGGCCAGAATGTTTGGTTTCAAGGGAGCATGAGTTGAGATCTAAGGCAATCTGCCACAGGCCCAAAGGACCTACTAGATATACAAAATGTACCAATGTGGATTGGGTCTCATCTGCAATTGGATCTGACACTCAGGCCAATCTAGTCTTAGCCAATAAAAAGGATGGGTACTTTGGATTCAGCCTAACCCTGAGTGTAAACCAAAACCTCCATACTACTTGCCACTGGAACTTACTACTACTTGTTGCCATACTTGGGTTGATTTTTAAAGTCAGTTAAGATCTGAGGTGGGAGTTAAGAATGTAGTTCAGTGGTAGAGTGTTTGCCCTGTGTGCACAAGGCTGCAGCATTCTCCACTCAAAAATTCATCTATGTTTGGAGCTGTATTTGGTGCATGCTTCTTTATTCCTAATACTTGGAAGACAGAGACAGGAGATTGTCACAAGGTCAAGGTTAGTCAGTACGACATACAAATACTGTGTCTCAAAAAAGCCAATACAATAAATGAATAAGTAAATTCTTAAGGTTTTCTCTTAAGGGTAAGAAGCATGAATAAAATCAATGAAAAGAGATTTTAACAGAAGTAATGTTACAAGTAGCAAAATTCTGAGTAAATAATTTTCCAAAATATTCTGTAATAAAGTTTCACTGTTTTACAATAAAAAAGACATATTAAGAACGTAAGGAAGAAAAAACGGATAAAAAGCAAAATCATGAAGTAGGGAGGTGGCTCGGTGGTAAAGTGCTGCCATGTGAGTCTGAGGACGCGAATGTAGATTCCCAGAACCAACAGTGGTTGTACACACCTGTAATCTCAGTGCTATTGCCTGAAGGGCCAACACAGGAGAAATCCTGGAAGCTTGTGAACCGGCTATTCCGTGCATGCAGGAGCACACAACAAAGAGAAAGCAAAGCAAAATGGAAGGGGAGGGTGACACCTAAGGTTGCCCTCCAACCTCCACACGGCTCCCTAATACCTGCGCGATCGCACTTGACACACAAGTTATGTATAACTTGGTTTAGTTTTTTTATTAGTTTTTTTATCGTTATATTTTGCTCAGTCATTTCCCATTTGATTCTTTTCAAAGCCCTCTTTCTGTGGTCTCCACTCCCCCAGTGTAATTTCTGTACATATGAGAGAAAAAAATGGTATTTGTCTCCCCACATTCTTGTCTCTTGTTCCTCCTCCTCATTCGTGCTTTTACTACTCCCCACTTTCATGTCGTAGTGTGTGTGTGTGTGTGTGTGTGTGTGTGTGTATCTCACATGAGAGAAAACATACAGTAGTTATCTTTCTGAATCTGACGCCATGCCTACCCCAACTCTGGGAACTGAACCCAGGTCCTTATGCCCTATATCACGCAACTAAATCTCCAACCCCGTTTGTCTTATTTCATCAAACATGATCTTCAGTTTCATCCATTTTCCTGTAAATGGCATCATGCCATTTTTTTTGACTGGATGAATAAAACTTCATTTTGCATGCAAATGTGTATACATATATATGTGTGTGTATATATACATACACAGCACATTTTATTTATCCTTTGATAGACATTTAGGCTCATTCAAGCTAAGTCCATATTTTGGCTATGATGAATAGAAATAAACATAGATATGCAAGTTAATGTGAGTGATATTCAGACTTAATATTCCTTGGGTAATATACCTGGATTACGTATGGTAAGTTTTGTTAGTTTTTTGAGAAACTGCCAAATCAGCTTATAAGTGGCTATATTAATTCACATTCCCATCAGTAATGTATAAGAATTGCCTTTCTGTTGGTGGAACAAGGTGTTAAAAGAAAAGAGAATCTTGCTCCAAAGCCCAGACTGGCCTCAAATTTACCTGATCCTCTTGTCTAGCCTCCAGAGAGCTAGGGTTACAGGTATACCCTATCGTAGCTACTTTGAATAAACAGTTCGTGTCTGTTTTTGTTGTTGTTTTGAGTGATCCTAGGAATTTTATCCAGGAACCTTGTAAGTTCTAGGCAAGCACCCTACCATTGAGCTATATATAGCTCCCTTTCTATGCATGTTTTTAGAATATATTTGAACTAAAATATGTCTTTCCTTTAATTTACTTATCTTAAAAGTTTTAAGTAATCTATAATCAGTGGTAATATTTTGAATAGATTTCGAAACTAAGGGAGAAAGGAGTAGTTAAAAGTTAGATTTTTGGGTCAACAAGATGGCTTATAAAAATAAAGCTCAGTTGTTATAGAAAGTGAGGTCATGCATGAGTGTTGAGTTTTTGTGTACTCTTAAATGACTGTCCTTCATTGTTGCATGTAATTGATTAGAAAAATCTCATCTGTGAATTTGCAGGCTTTTTTTTTAAAGGAAGGGAACATTTTATTTGTGTGTGTGTGTGTGTGTGTGTGTGTGTGTGTGTCAGAGGGCACTTGTGCCCCTGTGGAAGACCAAGGGTGACTTTGGGAATCATCCTAGATGGCTTCAACCCCATTTTTGTTTTGCTCTGGGATTCCCCAAGCTCTGCCCATCTGGGCTGGAAGTGCAGGCTGATCTCATTTCCTACTGGCTTTTTTATGTGGGACCTGAAATCCAGATTCAGGACCTTCTGCTCGAAAGGCAGTCTTAACTCTTGAGCCGTCTCTCCAATCCTGTAAGCTTATTTTTGAAGAATTGAATCTTGAAAGTCTTACTTTGTTTTTTTGGTTGTTTGTTTTTTATCCCTCTTTTACTGCCATTTTTAGTGTGGTATTGGAATTCAATTTCTTCTTCTTCTTTTTTTTTTTTTTTTTTTTTTTTTTTTTTTTTTTTGCATACTTCCTTTCCAGTAGGATCTGAATCCTTGCTGGTAAAATTCCTTCTGTGCACTGTGGGTAAATAAATGGATTTCTACAGCTGGTTCAGCCATATGCTATCTTATTCTGTGCCCTCATTACTTTTGTTTTATTCCATGCGGTTTTGTTCGTTGGTTGTTTTCAGAGTTTATAGCCAAGTTTCCCTTTCATTATCCCACGAATTAAGAATAGTGTGACTTTCTATACTAATACTTTTCAAGTTTTTGAAAACAAAAGAAGAAAATGAAATCTCTCCTGTTTCAGTGGATAGCTATTAACTTCATTATTTTATGCTTTGAAAATTAGTAAATCTAAGCTCAGAATCTGGTTTTTTAAATCATATCTTATGAATACCAAGATAAGTAGGGATCTTTATTCTCAAGCATCTGAGAAATAAGTCAAGTAAATAGATAACTACAACACAGCACATATAAGCATTGTAAGTATTACCATGTGGAATTAGAAGCCAGAGCATGACAAATTATTTCATGAAAGAAATTTCCCTAATTTCAACAATGTTCTTGGAAGAAGTAAGTGGAGTTGGACAAGGCTTTCCAAGCAGGGAAAAAACAACCATAACCACCACCACAAGAAAAAACCAAACAAGCCTAATAGCAAGTATCCAGTTCAATTTTGCTAGAATATTTGATGTGAAAGGGGTCCCACGAAATAAGCCTTGGAACCATTTTATAAAGCTCCTGGAATGCTGGGCTGGAGAGTTGATCCTTAATCTCAACAAGAATAGAGACTTAAAAGCACAAGACTGGTAAAAAAAAATTTTCTTTTGCTTCATTGCTTGGCAGTCAGCATGGAGACAGATTAGAAAGCAATGAATTCCAGGCTGGAGAGAGCTCAGGCAGTAAAGTGCTTACCATACAACCACGAGGACCTTGGTTTGACCCCCAGCACCCACAGAAAACACTAGGCACAGTGGTGTGTGTTTGTAAGCCCAGCACTAATGAGGAGGAAACAGCATGATTCCTGAAACTCTCTAGTGGCCACCAACCAACCCAGCCAAAACAGCAACTCAAGGTCCTAGTGAGAGATCTTTCCTCCTACAACAAGGTGTGGGTGACTCCCGTGATTGGAGTCCAAGGTTGTCTTCTGGTCTTCACTCTCACAAGTCTGCATATGCACCTGTACACACACATGCCACCTGCACGTGAGTGTATACACATACACATGTACACGAACTTGAGAACTGACCTACTCCAGGAGTAGTGGTAAAGCTCCTGCTCAGCATGCACAAATACTGAGTTTAATACACACATGCTTAGAAAGAAAGTGTGTGAATATACATCTCATACCTTTCCTTACCCTTTCCCTTTCCTTTCTCTTTCCTGTCTCCTTTCTCCTCTCCGTCTATCTCCGTCTCCCTCTTTTCTCCTTCTGCCCTCCTTTTGTTCTTTTGTAAAAATATTTGTTACTGTGTGTGTGTGTGTGTGTGTCCCTGTGGGAGATCACGGGTGAATTCGGGAGTCATCCTGGATTGCTTCTACCTCCTTCTTTCTTTACGCTAGGATTTCTCAGGCAGAAGTATGGCTTTTTCTGCCTAGTTGGGATCTGAATTCAGGACCTTTTGCTTGCAAGGCAGTCTTAAACCCTGATCCATTTCTTCAGCCATCTCCTTTTGTTTTTACTGCTCTTTTCTCTCCTTTTCCTTTCTTTCCTTCTTTCCTTTCTTAGTATCCATCCATGTTTCCCTACTGGAGATAAAAACCCAGAGCCTTAGGCACTCGGTCTACTACTGAGATACATCCAGTCCCAACCTTTTTTTTTTTCTTTTCCAATTTATCTACCTTAAAAATATGCAAAAACGGGGCTGGAGAGGTGGCTCAGGGGTTAAGCCTCTGCCTTGCAGGAGGAAGGTCCTGAGTTCGGATCCTAGACCCCATGTATAAACGGGTGGCCTGCATTTCTTTCCTGGAAGGATGGAGCCTGTGAATCCCGGGGCAGAGTAAACGAGGAGGTGGAGGCGGTCCATGGTGGTTCCCGAATTCGTCTGTGGTTCTACACACACATGCACGCACACATGCACAAAAATTAATTTTTTAAAATGCAAAAATAACGTTTATGGGCTAGGGCAATAACTAAATAAAATGCTTATCTTGCAAACATGAGGACAGTGTCTAATCCCTGAAACACATTTTAAAAATCTGTACCTGAGAGTACATGCTTGTATTACTAGTCTTGGCAATGTGGAGACAGGCAGATTTTTGGATGGTTCTTATCCAGCAAGACAAGCCTATTTGGTAAGTTCCAGAGTGACGAAAAACCTGTGTCAAACCAAACACCACCAGCAACAAATGTGAAGGCCACAAGGCAAAGCTCTGGCATAAACACAGCACCAGTCTTCATGAGAGGAGTAAACACTTTGAGTATGTATTGTAGAACTCAAAAGAGCATGAAAATGCTAGTAAATAGATGTTTTTAAAGTTTATTGGTATATATTAATTATACATAATGAGTTTCATTGTATTTTCATACATATATATTTCGATGATATACCCCATTGTCCTGTTTTGTTCCATTCCCACTGATCCTCTTCTCAAATAGTTCCCCTTCGATTTTCATATTGATACCAAGGTTTTGAGGGAGTGCTTGGTAGGGGGTGGCCAGTGAGTTTAATTAGGGTAGCTTACAGAAGCTGAATGAGGAGTTACTTACATGTGCTAGGGCAATTTACCAGTGGCTGTGTTGCTCAAGAAAAATGTCTCTCCCTTCCCCATTGGGGCCTGGATCTCTTCCCCCTGGATTGTCCCTTGCCCCATGTTTTTAAGCATTTAAATTTTTGGAAGCCAGGCACACCTTATAACCCTAGCACTTCAGATAAAGGAGGTAGGGGAGTATCATGAGCTTGAAGTCAGACTGTGTTTCCTAGTAAGAACCTATTCCCCAATATTTCATTTTTAGAGAACTAGCAATACTAGTTAATAACAGCACAGGAGCTTATTTAAATAAAGAGGAGATTTATTTTCAGGTCTCACTGATCATCATAATGATATTATGTGCTTTGAGAATTCAGACACTGTCATTAGGTTTATAAAGGGCTGTATATCACAACCTTGTTTTGGAAAAGAAACATCTGAAAATATATTAATAGACGAGATTGGGGAGGGGAACAATCAGGGTAGTACTTGTAATCCCAGTTATGTGGAAGGCTAAGGTAAGAGAATCACTCTGGGTTCAAGGCCAGTTTGAACAACTTGGCAAAAACTCTGTGGCACATAGGGGCAGAATATTTGAACTAGTTTCAGCTAGTAATAGTAATGGTACTATTAATATAAAAACAACCACCTGTTGTAAATTACATTGTAAGCAAGTCAGTATAGCTGCATTTTTAAAGAAAGTGCACATTTCCCGGGAAGTACCTGAAAACATGGCTAGGATCCTTCTCTGTGATTTCAAATTTCATTATTAATGATGAGTAAATTATAGCTGGCTTGTAGGAAGTATGAGTGGTGAGCTTCAAGCAGCTCTAATCAAGGAAGTCCTTAAAAGAGAGAGTCAGTACAGAGCCTTAGACCTTTACTTTCTAAATCTTCCTTTTTGTTTTTAAATCATTTTTTAAATTAGCATGAAAAATAATAGACTTCAATATGGCTTAAGTGTCACTAAACTTTATTCTAATCACTTCCCTTCCTTTCGTTCTCCCCATCCTTTTTAATAGAATGTAACATTTAATAGTCCTGAACACTTCTGAGATTTATAGAATCCATACTAGTTTCCATGTAGAGCAGCAATGTCACATCCCTACCCCTGCTGCTGCTTGTATTGTCAGCAATTAAAACTGGATTTACTCATCCTCATTACTGCCTCTCCAACTACTCATTCTTCATTGTAGTGCCATAGGTCTGTTACAGCTGAACACCATGATACTGACACCTCCCCTGCCATCTGGCATCTGGTAAGAGTCACCTAATGTAGATTCTTCAGAATAAACGTCACACATAAGAATAGTTACACGGTCTGAAAAGAAGCAAACAGATGAGTTAAAGATAGTTTGAATTTGAGTGAGAGCAAAATAGAGGCAAGAGTCCAAAGTGTTTTTGATGGAAGGCCTTATTTTTTTGCTGAGCAAACGTCTGCCTTTTGCTTTCTAAAAGAAAAATAGGCCACATGTTTATGTCAGTGAGCTGTTTGTAACTCCACATTAGATGCTATTAGTTAAAGGGTAGCTTAAAAAAAATAGAGGAATCAGGAACAATTAACTTTTATTGCCCTGTGTTTTCTTATTCTTGTCATTTGAACTTCCTTTTGAAAAGATAAGTTGCCAGATACGGTAACCCAGGCCTGTAATCCTAGCACTTAGGAGATAGAGGCAGGAAGATCAGGAGTTCATCTTCAGCTACTTAGCTGCATAGTGAATTTTAGACTAATCTGGACCTAGGACAGCCTGGGTTATGTAAGACTCTCTCTCTCAAGTATCAAAACTGTAAGTTTGGGGAAATGACTCATTTGGAAAAGGGCCTGCTGTGCAAACACAAGGACAAGCTTGATCCCCAGTACCCGCATGGTGACATGCACTTGTCGTCCCAGTGGCTGGGAAGACAAGGCAGGAGAAGCTTTCTGACTAACCATTCTTAACCTAATCCATGAACCTCAGGTCCTAGTGAGAGACCCCATCTCAAAACAAGGCAGGGAACTCCTGAGGAGCATTGTCCAAGGATATCATCCCCTGACCTCCACACGTACACGTACCTGCACACACCTAACTGCATGCACATAAATGCACACACACAAGTAAATTAAAAGAATGAACAAACTATCTTATTTTTCTTTTTTTTAATTATGAAAATATATTGCAACGAATGTCACTGTTTGTTTTATTTTAGTAAAAAGTCTCACAGACAGGTGTAGTTCATGCCAGCACTTGGGAGGCCGAAGTAGAAGGATTGCCATGAATATGTTGCAAGTCAGATTATAATTTTTTATTATTATTTATTAAATTGTGCGTGTGTGCATGCATGTGTGTGTGTGTGTGTGTGTGTGTGTGTGTGTGTGTGTAGAACCACGGATGAATTTGGGAACCATCATGGACCGCCTCCACCTCCTCCTTGTTTACGCTGCCCTGGGATTCACAGGCTCCGCCCTACCAGGACCAGAAGTGCAGGCCACCCCCCCACTCCCCCCACCCCCCCCCACCCCGCTTCTGCCTGGCGTCTATACGTCTATACGTGGGATCTGCGGTCTGAACTCAGGACCTTCCACCTACAAGGCAGAGGCTTAACCCCTGAGACACCTCTCCACCCCCGCAAGTCAGATTATAGATCAGAACCTATCTTAGAGAGAGAGAGAGAGGGGAGAGATGAATCTTAGGATATTCATCTTTAGAATAAAAACTATGTATTTAAGGAAAAGGCATATTATCTTATTACTAATATGAGAGTTTCCTTGCCTGCTATCTGCTCAAACAGGGCTTTAAGCAGTGGACTGTGTGGCTTTTTCTCTGTGCAACAGTCTTAGCCTTCTCAATGTGATGTGCTTGGTGGCTACTAATGGGGAAATTGAAAGGTGACTCCCATCCTACTCTTGATCGTTCCTGTTCTGTGAAGAGGTTGGTGTGCTATGCACGCATGTATTGTTTCATTAGGCTGAAATGAACATAACCATGCTTCTTTTTTCTCAGTGCTCTGCAGCAGTTGTCAAGGTCCAAATCAAAATCTGGAGGGGCACTAATGTACTTGATTTTGTTGTTGCTTGCCGTTGCTTCACTTTTCCTTCCATTATTTGCTCTCATGCTTCCTAATGCCTGAGCAGACGGCATCATCAGAGCGACGAGGAGAATGGGAAATCCAGCCCAGCCGGCAGACCAATACCTCATACCTGACGTCTCACTTGGCTGCAGACCGCCATGGGGGATCGGTGCAGGTACTACTGCCTTTGTTGTCTTCCCATGTGGCTGGTAGAATGTTGGCTTGCTTTTGCACTTTGGTTCCTTTCAAATGGATACTTTGAGCAGGGTGAGATGCTACTATTTGACGATCTGTTTGTTGATTTTCTGCCTATGAACTTCATATGTAGACCTGGGGAAAAGTTTTTTTTTATATATTTGTCATTGACTAAAAAATCCATATGATTTGTAATACTGAGTTAGCTTTACCCTATGTGCTTGATCTACTCATGAAACATCAAGGTAGAAGTATGTCACAAGTATATTGGAGGTACAGTACTAGAGGACTGTATCTATAGCTCATTCTTTTATAATAGGTGATTGAACACATACCCAAGGGTATGGATTGCTAGTACTATCTCTGAGTGAGTAACCTACAAGTTGGTCCATTTCTTTTAAATTTTTTCATTATTATTACTATATAAGAGGTAAGAGATAGAAATTGTGTGTGTGTGTGTGTGTGTGTGTGTGTGTGTGCAGGACATGTGGAGGTCAGAAGGTAGCTTTTAAGAGTTGATTCTCTCTCTCTACTGTGGATTTTTGGGACCAAACTCAGTTCATGAGACTTTTGCTACCATTTCTCTTTTTTTCTCTCTGAAATAAGTTTGCTCTTGAAATTTCATTTCTGGTTTTATCTAGGCTTGATTTTTTTTTCACTGTTTAGTGCCAGGAATATCTTGTGTTTCTTAGGCTTCTTACATGTGAATGTTTTAAAATCTTAATCAAGAAAAAAAATTTAAATATATTTCTTACATTCGTTAAGGAACACTACCAGTTGAGGTATACAAGTGATCCTTTTGCATGCAGAAATACTTACAGATGGAGCCTATCTTCTAAGATATGCTTTTACAAGATTGAAGAGTCTTGTTATTCACAGGAAGTTGGAAGATACCTTTAAATATAAAAAGTCCTCCATAGAAAATCTACGTAAAAATGATGGGTTAGGGGGCTGGAGAGGTGGCTCAGGGGTTAGGCCTCTGCCTTGCCAGGCGGAAGGTCCTGAGTTCGGATCCTAGACCTCACGTATAGACACCAGTCGGAAGCCAGGGCGGCCTGCGTTTCTGGTCCTGGTAGGGTGGAGCCTGTGAATTCCCGGACAGAGTAAACAAGGAGGAGGTGGAAGCAGTCCTCCATGGTGGTTCCCAAATTCGCCCGTGGTTCTACACACACACACACACACACACACACACAAACACACACACACACACACACACACACACACACACACACACAATTGAATAAATGATAATAAAAAAAAATTAAAAAAAAAAAAGATCCTCCCAGTACTAAAAAAAAAAAATGGGTTAGATACATTAGATACTTCTGCTTTTGCCCTTTCCTGAAAAAGTGATAAAGAAATACTTTTAAAAACATAAGTCAGACTGGTGAGATTGCTTAGTTGGCAAAGACGTCTACATATGAAAACTGGCAACCTGAACTTAGTCCCTGGAGCCCATGTGGTGAAAGGAGAGAACCTTTTGAAAATTTTTGAAAATTGTTCTGACCTCCTCTGAACTCTATACACGCACTATGACTCATATGCTCTGTGTCTTCTCTCTCTCACTCTCATACACACACACATTAAACAAATAAAGACATAAGTCCATGGAAAGACAGAAAATGGGGCAACAACAACAAGATATTGGAAGTTAGACAGCATATTGGTTATTAATTGACAGAAGTCCAAAGGAAATTGAGTATTGACTTACAGACCCTAGCGATTACCATGCCCCCCCAAAAATTAGTAATTGAACTTGTCAAAGAAGACTTAGGAGAGGGCACAAGAGAGAATAACTGGACTAATGGATGTGTGATAATATTTGAAGTAAGGTACATTATTGAAAGAAGGGAGATTAGATGAATAATGCACACAGAGAGCTTCATGTAATGCTTCACAAAGCCAGTAGCTTCTAGGCAGCATGAGAGACAATATCCTGGAAAATAGCCCCAGTGAAGACATGTAAGGATACTGACAGCAGAGTTTCCCCAATAAATTGGCACAGCTGTCGTCTACAATATAATCCATGATTGTCAAGATCTATCTGTATTCTTACAGTGCTAATTTGCATTCCCCATTTAAAAAATTTGTATTAGTGTATATAATTGTATAGGTTTTATTATGACTTTATCATATATGTATATAATATATTTTGATCATATTCATCATTCATTTCCCCTTCTCTCTCATTAACTAGTTTTTCCTTCTACTTTCCTATATTTTATGGGGTGTGGGCTTCATTAGACTTGCTTCCAGGAGAATGGGTGAGAGGTTATTTACAGGAGTGTGGGCAACTTACCAGTGGTTACAACACTGAAGAAAATGTCTCTCCTCCCTTAAGCATTAAGTAATTGTAAGTCCTTAGGGATGGGTGCCGCCTCCCACATCCAGTACTTTAAAAATAATCAAGCAGATAATCAAGGGTTATTCAGCTCCCGAGGATAGCTTTTAATAAGAAAGAATCCAAAGCAAATAAAGCAGCAGCAGCACTGTTTTCAAAAAGAAAATTATTTTATAAAGAGAGAAAATTCTTACATATTAAACAAACTAAAAATATAAAGCATAATTAAGTTGTTGGAATATAAAATTATGGAAATCTCACACAAATCAGAGCAGGGAGAAAGATAGAAAGATAAATGGATGGATGGATGGATAGATAGATAGATAGATAGATAGATAGATAGATAGATAGATAGATAGATATTGAAAAAGAAGAGAAGAAACATAAGATTTGAGACAAGCCTAAGTGATCATTTCTCAGTTCCAGAGAGAGAACAGAAAAAGTAAAGGAAGGAAATCATTATAAAATTATTTCCCAGACTTGAAAATTTGATTTCAGATCAAAAGGTCATACTGAGTACTTAGTAGGGTGTATGATAGAACCTTATCAAGAAATATTACTGTGAGATACCAGAACATCAATGACAAAGAGAGAAGTGTAATTTCAAGCTTCCAGAAAGAAAAAGTCACATGCAAAGGACAGGAATTTAGTATACTAGAGTTTCTAATTTCTGAAAACTACGAGAAGCTTAAAATGAAAGATAATCTTAAAAAATTTGAGGGATTAGGGCCAGCAAGATGGCTCAGTGGGTGACGATGCCTACTGCCAAGCCTGATAACCTAAATTCATCCCCCAAGACCCCGGAAAACCTATTGACATATTTTGTCCTCTAATTTCCACATGCGCATGCATACTCATGCACACACGCAAGGTAAACAAATAAATGTAAAAAAACCTTTTAATCTGAAAGTGTGGGGGTGCTAAGGTACATCTCAGTTGGTAGATGCTTGCTTAGCATACACAAAGCCTTGTGTTTCATTTCTTGTGCAATGTGAAATTGGTGTGGTGGCACATCCCTTTAATACCAATACTCAGTCGGTAGGAGCTTAGAGGATCAGAAATTCAAGGTAATCCTCAACTGCATAGGGAGTTTGAGGTCAGCCTATCTCAAAACAAAGTATAGGGGCTGGAGAGATGGCGCAGGGGTTAAGCCTCTGCCTCTCAAACAGAAGGACTGAGTTCAGATCCCAGAGCCCATGTGAAAATATCAGACGGAAATGGCCACGGCCTGCCCTTCAGACCTTGAAGGTGGAGCCTGGGAAAACCAGAGCAAAAGCAAAAGAGAGGTAGAATAACCAGATGATTCCAAAAGTTAGCCTTGGGCCTCCAGAGGCACACACTGTACCTTCTGATACACACACACACACACACAACTTACATATGTGTGTGCATGTGAAAAAAATAAGAAGAAGGGAATATTATTGGCAACCTTGAACCTGTGTTCAACCAAACTATTTCTGCACATTCCTTTACTTGCTAAACTGTGTCATAGGCCCAAGCTATGCTCCCCCCCCCTTCTTTTAAGCCACGTCAGCAATATCTCTCTGGCACAATAGATGCCTTTTTATTTTTGCTTTTTTTTACTCATTTTTGTTTGTTTTTCTCTTTTTGAGGCAGGGTCTGTCATGTATCCTATTCTAACCTTGAACTTGAAATTCTCCTGCTTCAGCCTTCCAAGTACGGGGACAACAGCAGGGGATATGTGCCACACCTGGATATTATTTCTGAGTCGTCGAGCTTTCCAGAAGTGATGTGGCAGAATCGGTGCTTACCTAACTTGATGACCTGTAGACACCATCTGCCTTGAAGTGCAGAAGCTGTAATACAAAAGTTCATTCTACAGGCTTGAGCCTATTTGATTGGCAGACTCCTTGGTTCCCATTTTTCTAGGATTTCTACACATCTACATGTTTAAGAAGACAAAACATTTCTCATCACAAATGATTACTCTAAAGTTGTTTGAACAAGATTTGTAGGGAATTTTTTTAAAATCTTTAAAGCAAAATAAGGTTATGACAAGAATGATTAGCTAGGGCTAGGGAAGTGACTCAGTGGGTAAAAGCATTTTTCATCCACATGTGAGGACCTGCATTTGAATATAAAAAGCGCGATGTTGGCTAGCCTTGCATATAAAGCAGAAAAACTATGAAGAGGCCCAATCTCAAGGTGGAAGGTAAGACCACCATCTAAGTTGTCTTCTTATGTCCACATGTATCCTGTGGCACATGTGCCCATATTCACACACATTCTACTTACGCACACACAGTAAACTGATGGCTGAGATATTGTCTACTTTGGTATGCAGTCTGATTTCTCATCCCTTTGTCATTGTAAAGAGTAGGACTCATAGCTTAATTTTTTAAGATTTCTACAACGCATATTCTCATATTATGGAGTAAAATTCAAAATAGTATATGATGCTTTTCATAGATAATCCTGTGTGATTTTGTTTTTCCAGAGGAATGGTGGGATTATTACTGATAGTGATTATAGTAAAATACATGTAGTCATTCTTGATGTGCACTGCAATATGATATGTAGGTATACTTTTCAATGAATGTGGAATTAAAACTTCAGCAGAAAAATTACATCAGGGATACTATTTAAAGTAGTAATTTGGAGCTTGGGAAATGGTCTAATGGAGAAAAGCTCTTTCCACACAAGCATGTAGACTTGAGTTTGAATCCATAGAACTCTTACAGCAAAGCTGGACATGAGCGTCTCTCATCCCAGTGCTCCTTTGGGGAGGGGGAGCCGTGGACAGGAAACTCCTTGGACGCTCACATATTGGCTGTCCTGGTGTACACTGGGAAAAAGAGACTGTATCTCTAGCAAGGTGAAAGGCGAGGTTGTCCTCTGACCTCCACATACAGACTGTTACACCCATACAAAATGCACACACACAAGTATACACCCACACATGCACATACATAACACACACGCACACCAATAATTCAAACCAGGTGTCAAGGAGAATAGGTTTAGTTCCAGCTACTCAGGAGACCAAGGCAAGAGTTCAGGCAAGAGTTGACACCAGCTTTGATAAGATCCTATCTTAAAGAAATCAATTAATTTATTACTTTCATAAGTACTTCATAATTTTTCAGATCTTTTTTCTACAGGGTTAACTACCATAATATTTAAGAGCTATAAATAGTGTAAAAGTTATTCAAGGTCCACAGAACTAGAATCCATTTCTGTCACACTACTGTTTATTCAATATATTTCCAGGTATTTAGTGTTAGTGGTTGAAACCCCAGTCTCTCTCTCTCTGTCTCTCTCAGTTTCTCTCTCTCTTTCTCCTGTCCTTGGAAACAGGTGCACTCTTAGTGTTTGTTGTGTGGAAGCCAAAGAATGGCATCAGATGCCCTCCTCTATTCCTGTGTCTTATTCGAAACACAGCTGCTCACTGAACCTGGAGCTTGCGATTTTTCAGCTAGACTGAAGCCAGCAAACCCCAGAGATCTCTGTCTGTATCCAGCACTGCAGATCTCATGCTTGCCCAGCAAGTATTCTTACTCATTGGGCCATCCCTAGCCCCCCCCCCTTTTTAAATTGGGACAGTGTCTTATGTGTCCCATGCTGGCTTCAGCCTTATTATGTAGCAAGGACAACCTTGAATTTCTTACCTTCTGCCATCATCTTCTGAGTGCTGGTATTACAGGTGTACACTACCAGGTCTGATTTTGGTGGTGGTGTTACTTTTTTGAAAATATTTTTATTTATTCTGTAATAATAAAACATATACATTTTTTTTATCATAGTCATCTCCGTACCCTGTCTTCCTCTGAACCTCTTCTTCCCCACAAGTCCTCCTCCTACTTTCATGTCCTTTTTTTTTTTTTAAAGCGACCACTGAGTTTTATTAGGACTGTTTGTGTGAACATGGATACGGGGTTAACAGGAATACAGACAATTTACCATTGTCTACACCACTGAAGAAACATGACTACCCTTCCCCTAGAGCCATTAACTAGCTGCCAATAATTCCTCGCTGAAGCATGGAGGCCTGGTGAGCCCTTTCCCAACCATGCTTTGATGTCGATAAGCTTAGTCTTGTGCAGGTCTCACACAATTAATCAGCTGCTATGAGTTTGTGACGTAATGACCATGTCACTTCTGGAAAACAGCAATTCATAGCTCTCCTCTGCAATCCTCCAGTTCTTAGACTGCTTCTGCCCACTATTCTTCAATGTTCCCTGAGCCTTGCCAGAAGGAGGGAGAGGGATGCAGTACCAAGTATGGGTTCCCATGCAGGAGCAGGCTTTAAATCCAATCAGAAAGCAGTTGTTTACCCCAACAACAGTCATGACACTATGGCACCGGCAGGAAACTGTAGGTCTGGTCTATCCATAGGAAAGGCTACTGACTACTTTCTGTAACCTCACCCTGCCCGGCCAGCTTGCATACTTGCATAGCACTTTCTGGCACTGTGAAAGCTAGCCAGTAGAGAGGACCCATCTAGCTCGTGTGTGTGTGTGTGTGTGTGTGTAAGACCATTTGAAAGTAAGTTGCAGGCGTCATTATATTTTATCCCCAAATATTTCTAAAATCTGTATTTCCAAAAAACAAGGACTTTCTCTCATGTACGTAACAATACCATTGTCTTCTCCAAGAAAAATTAACAATTCCATAATATCTCAGTCTAAATTCTAGTTGTCTTTAAAATTTCAGTGTCTGGAATCTAACCAAGATTCCAATGTATAATTCCATTGATGGTTTTCCCTCTTCTATATCTTTCAATCCCTTAATGTCTGTCTGTCGGTCTGTCTGTCTCTCTCTCTCTCTACCCTCTCTCTCTCTACCCTCTCTCTCTGATTGCTATCATTGTTTCTCAGATAGGATTCTTATGTAGCCTTGGTAGTCTCAGGCTGGCTGGTTCGATGCGGATGACCATGAGCTCCCTGTCTTCTGCC
The DNA here is from genome assembly GCA_023101885.1 of Typhlomys cinereus. Classification (NCBI taxonomy): domain Eukaryota; kingdom Metazoa; phylum Chordata; class Mammalia; order Rodentia; family Platacanthomyidae; genus Typhlomys; species Typhlomys cinereus. The sequence goes on from JALPQD010000337.1 coordinate 2,012,586, forward strand.
TCTACCGCCCAAGTACTGGGATTATGGACATGCACAGCATGACTACCCTCCCCTTTTTTTTTTGAAACTAAAGTTTAAATTCTGTAGCCCAGGGCAACCTACAGTTTACTCTGTAGCTTAGAATGGCCTCAAATTCATTGTGATCCTGCTACCTCTGCTTCCTAAGTGCTAGGATCATAGGAATATACTTCATGCCTAGTTTCTTAGTCTCTTTTAATGCCTTTTAGTCAAAAGGACTTTTAGTCACCAGTGTTTTTCCTTTTTTTTTTTTTTTTTGAAGATTTTTAAGGCATGTTCTTTTTCAAAGAATCCAGTTTAGCTGCCTCATAGAATAGCTCACATTTTATATTTACCTAATGTTTAAAATCATGATTAGAATTAGAACAAGCCTTTTTTGCTAGGAAGTCAAGAATACTATGTTGTTGTAATTTTTATGTCAGAAGATAAAGTTAAGTTGTGCACTGACCAGATACTAGGTGTGATAACTAGCAGAAAATCAGGTCTTCTTAGGTAGGCCCAAGCCTAATACTGTGATTTTTTTTTTAAGGCTTGAAGCATTCTTTTTGTAATCTTCTTAACCATGTGTTATGAATAGGAACAATGCCAGCCGTGATAGTACACACTCTAATACTGCCACTGTGGAGGCTGAGGCAGGAGCAGTGCTATGAATCTGGGTTTCATAACAAGTATCAGTCAGACCAAGACTATATAGTAAGGCTTTCATCTCAGAAAATAAATCAGAAGATGATCAGTAATTAGTGTATTATAGAAATAATGGTAGTTGTACATTGCTAGTAGGTTGGATCCACTCTGTTTGCCTCAAAAGATGATTACAGTAGACATTCTTCCACCTTCCTTTTCATCATTATTCAGGAAATTTTTGTAGCTGTTTTCAAGGACCCTATACAGATAAGGGAAGAAAAAGAACTTTTGTAGAGGGAGAATATCATATAAGATGAACACTTATTGAGCCACTACTAGATGTCAGGCCTCCGTGCTAAGCACTTTCTGCGGCTTATCTGCACAATAACCCCATCAGGTAAGCAGCATTGTTTCCCCATTTTACAGACTGGGAAGTTGAGGCACAGAAAGATTATAAGGATCTTACCTAAGGACCTACAGCAAGTAAGTGGTAGAACTGGAGTTATATCCATGCCTTCCTAACCCTAGAAACTAGTTTTTATTTACTGTGTTTTATTGACTCCATTATTATATAGGAGATATTATATACCCAGCACCATCCCATCCATTTTTTTGTATTAATTCTCACCTCAGTCTGTAAGAACAATCTCAAATAGATGAAGTTACTTACCCAAAAGCATATATTTGAACCATTGATCCTATTTTGTGGTTCTCTCCCATGTTTCAGCCAAAGTCTTTAACAGCAGAGTGGTTTGTGCGGGGTCCCTTTTCCCACTCCCCAGCACCCACATAAGCAGGACTCATGTGCTGGAAATGAAACCAGGTGGCAGAAGCAGCTGCACAAGCAAGAGAAGCCTGATCGGGTCACATTGACCAGGTGACAGGAGGGAGAGCTTCACTTACAGCCCGGGAACCATCAGTGAGAAGTGGGATGACAGTGAGCCTGAAATAAAAGCCATTGAAATAAGACTGGTTTTCCAAGGGGAAGTTTTTCCTTACCGTCTTCCCTCTCAGCAGAGAGGATGTGGCAATCTTGTTAATTGAGTAACAGCAAACCAGTGATTAAAGCCATGAAGAAATCTCTGAAAGAGTGATTGTTACAGCTTCTGGTGCCCACTCTCCCTTTTCAGAGTTTATTTTTAGCCATCATAGCAGCATACACTGAGAATACTAAAGTTTGCCCACCACAATAAAGGGGGGTAAAGTGAGTTTACCTTTGTAAATCAGCTGTGCATTTATTTTTTAATGCAGTTCTGTATGCATTTTTGAAATATAAAAGAATCTGTGTTTAGGACAGATACACATGGAAATCCACAGACTCTAACCTGGTCCTTGGTTAAATCATTTTGTAGCATTTCCTCCATTAAAAAGAGTACTTGGGCTGGGGAACTAGACTAGTCAGTGAAGAACTTGTCACACCACTTTGAGAATCTGTAGTGGATCCCAAGAACCCAGGCTGAAAAAAAATTAGGGATGGCGTCATGACACTTTTAATCCCAGTTCTTGACAGAGATGGGTGGTCCTTGGGGCTCGCTGTCCAGCCTAGCCAAATCACGAGTCCCATGTCCTCGTGAAAAGACTCTGTCTCAAAAAACAAGATAGATGGCCCCTGAAGAATGACATCAAGGTTAACCTCTGGCTTCCAAAGGCAGGCACACAAATACACATACATGTCCCCACAAAAGAATAACTATCACCTGTTAATAGGGGGCTTGAAGATTAAATTTATACACGCATGCAGCGTAACAATGTCTTGGGCAAAGTGGCACTACGGGACTATAGAGATGGCTCAGGGATTAAGACTCTGCTTACAAGCAGAAGGTCCTGAGTTCGGATCCCAAGTCTCATGTAAAAACGCCAAACAGTGGTGGCCTGTACTTCTGACCCTGGTGATCGGAGCCTGAGAAATCTCAGTCAAGCAGAAAGGAGGTAGAAACAATCCAGGATGATTCCCAAAATCACCCTTGGTTCTCCACAGGGACACATGGTGACCTCTGACACAAACACACACACACACACTCTAAAAGGTTTGTTACATTTTTAAAATAGACACTCAGCATTGAAGTAACTACCTTCACAAAATAATTGCATCATTCAGTTCCGAGTTCTTACATGATACGAGGTCTGAGAACCTTGCCAATATTAAGACCGTGAGCTCTTAACCCAAGAAAACATTCTAAAATCTGTCTGGCTAGCACCTGAGTTTGAGGCCAGATCTCTCTTATTTGCTCTGGTGTGGCAGGAGCCTCATACTGCAGTCACAATGGTGCTTATTCTAACCTGTCTGTCTGTTTCAGGTGGTTAGCTCAACCAATGGAGAACTGAACGTCGATGACCCCACTGGGGCTCACTCCAGTGCACCAATCACAGCGCATGCTGAGGTGGAGGTAGTGGAGGAAGCCAAGTAAGTTCACCTTCCAAAGGGGTTCTCGTTCATGGGTTGAAACATCTTTTCTGTCTCCTCTTTCTGTGCTGCTTCTCCAAGACTGGGTTCCTCATGCTTGTTTGTATTTCTTCTTTTGACCATTTTGGTTTTTGCATGGTACATCAAGGCTGCTGCCACCCTTCTTGAGCTGTGATTTCTACAAAGATGCTTACTTCTGCTAGTCTCCATGAGGCAAAAGACATAGTAAACTAAAATGTTTTTATAATAAGGGCTTCAGTAGACTCTAGTCATGAGTTTCTTGGAGCCCTGAAGCTTTTTATGTGCCTGTGGACTTCAGATAGAAAGCTTACATCACAGACTGCCCTGTGTGAAACTGTATTTCTGGTTGTTGCTTAGCAACTCTGGATGAATAGTCCTGAATAAAAATAATAATAATAATAATAATAATAATAATAAAAGTTTTCAGACCCATTTTGCTTATGCTTTCATATGGTTCTGCACTAAGTCAGACAAGAAAAATTGTGCCTATGAGTAAGAGAATCTTGGGAAGGTGAAGAAAGACCCTAACCCTAAGAAAGCAAGGTGACCCTTCTTTTTTTTTTTTCTGCTTATCTTGCGTGCATGTGTTTTGTCCTGCTGTCCCATCAGCCCCTTGGGGCTCTCTGCATGGTCTATGTTTAAACTCTTAGAATCTGGGGAGGAAGGTGTTGCTGATTCTGCTACAAAAACAGCGTTTTTTCCCATCCCAAACTCAGATCTATATATAAGCTCAGGTGGAAAGATACAGAGAATCACAAGTCAGTGTCTACTACTAGGATCTTATTAGTTCTTTGAGAACATTCACGGTGTTCTCGTAACTTGTTCTATAGAACAGACAACATATTTGTAGTGCTACCATGGTCTCTCGAGTATCCAGAGAGCCTTAGTACAAACCAGGGTGTGCTTATAGGCCTCTGGGCATCACTCAGAACTGCCAAGAGTCGTGCTCTTCCTTCCAGATGCACTTTGATTTGTTGCAGTCTTGCTCACCTAGTTGGCAAGCTCATTTGGCCTTTGAGGGATCTTATCTTACTAAAAAATAAAAAGTATAATGAGGATGACTTGAACCCCATCCTGTTGAGCCCGTGCTGCCTATAGGTGTTCTGGTTGTTCTCCCGACCCATACAGGGGTCTAATAAATGATGTGGGGGATGGGATGGGGGTGGTGCTAATAGGAGATTGTAGATGTGAAATATGGTCCCTATTCTGGTAGCACTTTGGAGATTTAAATTTTTTTTATTGTTGATATGGTCAGTAAACACTATGATGTTCTCATTCTCTGGGCTCTTGACCTTGGCTTCATTTTGGAGACTTGTAAAGCAATTAGAAACTGTAAACACTTGTGCATAACTCCAAAGATTCTTATTTATTAGTGTCCAACTTAAAGATGCAAAAATGTAGCCAAAGTTGAGAACTCTCTGAGTTCCAATCTATAGGATTGGATATAGTGCTATATGCGCTCTGATCTCAGAAGCTAGGCATTTCTTCTCACCCACAAAACTTGGAGTTCACATCTATGGCTCTTAATTTTTAGAGGTCTAGTTCTGGTTTTAATAGTATACTCTGAACACTTTTTGGACCTATTCATTTCATTTCATCTTGGTAAATGTGTACACTAATTATGTATGTGAGTGTGGTGCTTGTGTCTCATGTGAAAGATAGAAGTCATTCATGTAGGGAAAGTTCAATATGGTGTATTCTGTTCTGGTATGTAACTAAACTTTAGAAAGATTAAAGGGGGAGGGGGTTGCAGTCTTCCCCTTTAGTAAAAATTTGCCTTTTACTCTAGATTTGTTGTTCTGAAAAATGTGAAAACCAAAGGGGAACATTTGTGTTTGATCAAATGTTTTCCAAAACTCATGTTCAGAGCATTTTGTATGCTGTTCTGCTAGTGATTTTGTGAGCTCTCAGTCCATCTTGACTTAATCTGTCAAGACTTAATCATGTGTTTATTCTGTTTGGCCTTCTATATGTTAAACTGACACAGCTAGAGAAGGGATCTCAACTTACCCCTCATTCCATACAGCTTTGGTACCATTTGTTCATAGAAACTGTTAACTTGGGCACTGGGAAAATGTGAACTTACAGGCTTTTTGATTTGGGGTTTTTCATCCAGCTTGTTTTGTGTAAGGTAGAATGAAATCACAGGACATTGATTTTTATTCATTATGAAAATAGGAATACTTGATTCCCCCCCCCCTTTTTATTGCTGCAGGAACCAAGTTTTTGTTGAAATGTGGTTGAAAGTATGGTGAGGGCCAATAACTTTTTGGTTCATCTTTGTGGTGATAAATACATAAGAATTTTTGGTTATCCAAACTTTGGCTATATCTTAACAGATATGGACCAGACAATATGTCCTGAGAATTACTAAGAATAGAGTTTAGACCCTTCTCTAGCAGTTAATACCCAGAGCAGTGACATTTCCCTCTGGTTCATCTTTTTATAAGGTATAGTAAGTTTCTCTTAAATTATTTTTACCTCCGAGAAGAGCCAAGTGATAGCTGCTTTGGCTGGACATATTGGACTTACAGAAAGCTGGGGGTTTATTTTTCCCTTGGAGTATGGAATTTAAACATTGCACAGGACCTGATGTGGGACCCACATGGCTCAACCTAGGTACTTGCCTGAGTTCTTGAAGGCAGGGTCGTTTGCTCCTTGCCTCACTGCCTTCTTGGAAATCGCCAGGGTCACTCACCCTGACCCTCCTTGACCCTACCCATCATCGTTGTTTGCCTTCCCTCTGGGTCCAGCACCCACCTTGATGCTTTTGCCAGGCTCTACCCCTCACTTTACTGGGAGACCGAGTGCCTGCTTGCCCTACCTCAACAGGAAGAAAGAACACAGACACATACTGCATGCTGCATGGCTCTCAGGGAGTCCTTCCCTCTCACCTCTGTGAACTAATATCTCTTTCTTTCTCTCTCTTCCTTTCTATGTCTTTCTCTTTACATACTTTGTAGCTGCCTGAAAATGCTCAACCTGTGGTGAGTCCCTCTCTCCGTTTACATGCAAGGGGAGTGGACCAGACTAGACTGGGGTTGGCGGTACCTCCCCACACCCACACCCCCAAAAACACTGAGTAATTTCCATACCTCCCCATAACCACACCCCACAAAAACACTGAGTAACCTCCATAACTCCTTGTGCTATAATCTCCCAGACTAGGGAAGTAGATCCACAAGGTGGGGAAAGATCAGGCCTGTACCAGAGATTAATTCATTCTTTCTTTCCTTTCACACCCACCTCATTTATCACTGTTTCCTCTTATCAAAACAATATCCCCAACTTGTTTTTTTTTAAGCCAAGTGAGTTTTTTTTTTTCAAAAAATGTAATAGAGAAGGACAGAGATACAACAAAAAGGTTTTATAGGTGTCTTTATGAAACAGAAAGGCAGTGTTGTTGCCAGATAATCTCGCTTTTAACAACTTAGTTTCTAGTTTGGAAATAGGGTTGAGAAAATCTTACTTTTCTTTTTGATTTTCCTCATTCAAAAAGTGTTTTCAAAAAAGAGAAATCTTTGGGGAAAAAGATAAACATTTTGTTGTTGATTGGAGCATTGTTTTGCTTTAAAATTTACTGTCCTTTTTCTTTGAAGAAAGGATGGTAGGCCAAGGGCTGCCTCAAGTTAAGGAAACCTGTTTTTTACTCCTGAAGAAGGCTTCCTAGATTCATTCCTAGACAACAGTGAGGATATGGAAGAAAAAACCCTGATGAAGAGCTCACGTTGATGACTATTTGTAACTGTCCGCACACTTGGGGTCTTGTTCTGCATTGTGATAAGAGACTGCTGGTCTCTGACCACCTCATTTTCAAAATTCCTATTCAGTGACTGGGTTGGTCCCTGGTTTCTGAGCCTTAAGCATCTAAAGCAGATTGCCCACAAGGATTTGCCTTAGAACAGAGATGTATTAAAGAACAGTTGGGTTTTCTGGATATAGAACTTGTGGTCTTAGCATTTAAAACAGTACATTTGGCCTATTCATTTTGCAGGTATGTGTGTGTGTAATCTGACGTCGTGGTCTTTTTTTTTTTTTTTTTTTTTTTCCTGTGAGGTGTCAGTCACATGGTCCCAACAGCAAATACTTGAATATTTGTCCAACCTACTGTTTAAGACTTGGGGAGAGTACGTGGGAGTGTTGGTATGGAGTTCCTATCCAAATAACTCGGGTGCCATGTAGCTGGAAGATGAAACAAGCGCATCACAAAGAACAAGTTTCCAGAATTGTTGTGCTAGTGTTCCTGTAAGGCCAAGAGGGTTGGAGCTCACTGTGAGTGATCCAGGAAGAATGTTCAAGTGTGGGAAAGATGATAAACACAGCGAGGGAATCACTGAGGAAAGAATAATGACAAGCGAGTGATGGGAAGTAGGCACCAGGGACCTGTGGGAAGAGCACCTGGTAGCTTGTAGTAGAGCCCCGGACCAGCTTCGACTCTCGACTGCCATTCAGAGAATCACCTGCAAGGGAAACCAGCAAGACACAACTCCTTAGTCAGTTGTTCTTATTTTCTTCTGACAGTAACACACCTATCTAGACTTTGTCTAGAATCTAGACAGGTTTGGTGGATCCCGTTGTAGTGGTCACCACAAAAATCAAAGACACGAAGATCAAATTATGGGGTTCTATTCCTTACTGACAGAATTATTAAAGGTGTTTGCTACCAAAGCTTTATAGTTAGTAGCAAAGGTTAATCTAGGATAGTTCCTCAAAATCACCACTTAAAATCTCTTCCATTCAGGTGACTTAACACATAAGGTTATAATGCTAGTAAGCAGATAATAGTTCATGTGACATGCCTTGGAAGAAGTAAAAAAGAAGTCATTACACTTAAAATGGCCTCAGTATTTCAATTTTTTTTTTTTTGCTTTTTATTTAAAAGCACAAAAATCATTATCTTAGGATCCCCCCCAAAAAATAAAGATATAATTTTTATATTTAAATTATAGTTAAGAGAAGACAGGTTAGATTTTTGAAATATTAGTGCTTCCGTGCGATTTAATCTATCTCCTTAACTATTAATTTGTGGACATTGAATTTGAAAAATGTCCATTTCTAAGACACAAGTATATTCAAACCATTTTTTCTTGAATTCTCCCCAGTTTTTCCTTTGAAGACTGTTGTAAGCAATCAGAAATATTAATCATTTTACTTAAAAGAGTTTATTTAGGGTTGGAGAGATGGCTCAAGGGTTAAGACTCTGCTTTGCAAGCAAAAGGTCCTAAGTTTGGATCCCAGGTCCCACATAAAAACACCAGGCAAAAAAAGGAGTCAGTCCGTATTTCCCGTCCTGTTGGGTGGAACCTGGGAAACTCCAGAGCAAAGCACGGAGGTAGAAGCAATCCAGGATGTTCCTGAAAGTCACTCTTGGGCCTCCACAGGGACACAGTGCCCTCTGATACACACACACACACACACACACACACACACACACACACACACACACACGAGATAGATAGATGGATGGATGGATGGATGGATGGATGGATGGATGGATGGATGGATAGATGGATGGATAGATGGATAGATAGATGGATAGATAAGATAGACAGACAGACAGATGAGTTTGTTTAATTTCCAGATAATATTTAACATTTCAATACTCTTGAAGGGAAATTTGTTTTCAACTTATTTACTTCCTTACTTGTAAGATCTCCTGTATCCCAGACTTGGTCTCTATGACCTTAAACTTCCTCAGTCTTCCAAATTCTGAACTGAATGGTAGAGGCCACTATGTGTACCTCTTAAAGAAAAAAGCTTTAATACTCTTTTAAGAAATTCCTGTCTCAAATTTTCATGTTTCATCCCTGTAGTTACGATTAAAGTTCATGACAATTTGTGTAAATGTTTATCTCTGTCTTCTAAGAAACTCTCATGATGTGTGTGACAACACAAACCCATAATTAACCCCAACATTCTGGAAAGCCAAGGTGATGGACTCCATGTTCAAGACCAGGCTATCTAATAATGGCACCCTATTGTGAAAAAGAAATGAGGAAAGGAAAGGGAAAGGGAGAGAAAAAACTTCTAATTTTTAGTAGTGGGAACATTGGATAAGGTGATACAAAATCTAAAAAGGGTCTTTACAACCCTTTACAACAGTAGAGTATGAGCAGTTAGCCATAGTTATTTATTTTCTGTTCCTTGCACTGAATCTGGAAGGATTGGATCAGAAACAGATGATTTTCTTAGCAAAAGTTTTCTTTCAAGGGTCAGGCAAGTCCAGCTGTGTTTCTAGCCTCGCTCCCCTCCGTCCTCTGGCATCTCTGACTCATCCATCGCCTTCTGTCTTCACATTCTCATTTTCCACCTCTGTGCACCAAACCTACTGGAACCTTCATCACCTTTTGCATTGCCTAAGCAACCGCCTCACTTCCTAGTCCACAGCTTGGGGTGAGGAAGGCAGCCTTGGGTTTAGGAAGTTGCTCTGACTGTAATTTATTCCTAGGAGGCCTCACAGACCCCAGCCTCTGCCCTAAACAGACCGCAGCAAGCAACAGCACTGTCAGAGACTAATGAAACTGCCCTGGGCCGGAACATCCTGAGGCTTAGCTCCTGGGCTGCGAGCTGGTCCGTGTGGGATGTGAGGGGCTGTGTGTGTTGTTGGCGGAGAGGGGCTCACGGCCGTGTCACTCACCCGCTTGTCACTCTAGGTATCTGGACCAGGACAAGGAGAGTCCTTCATCCCTCCGTGGCTGTACTGTCACAAGACTTACAGGGTTCGAAATTTCACATTTTGTGTGAAATTTGTTTGCCTTGCTTTATCATCCCTGCCTTCTGGCTAGTGAGGTGGATTAATTTGCTGCCAGTATCAAGAACTAGAAGGAAGTTTTTTTAACGTGGTCCCGAGGACCCACCTCTCCCCTCAGCCTTGGTTCTAAGCAAAGACAGAGGTCTGAGTTGGTTATTATTCAGGGAAGAAGCCCTCTTGGTCCTCCTTCCAGAAATCCCATTTCAGCCATATATTAAGGCGAGTGGCTTCAGCTTGAGGCCAGCTGTTGCCTTTGGCTTTCCTGGTAGCACTGCCCACTGTGTAACTGGAGATGGTGTGCAGAACTGTGGGTGGGCTCCAAGGGGGAACTCCTACCCCTGTAAGCACAAGCACATTGGCGGAATATGCAGGCCTCTGGTGCTGACTTGCAACGTTCTTCTGCTCCAGGTGCTGCTGTTTCTTTAAGAGGAAAAGGAAGAAGACTGCTCAGCGCCACAAGTGACCAGTGCCTCCAGGAGTCCTCAGGCCCCCGGGGACTCTGACTCTGATTGCAACTGCAGCTCCTGCCATTTCTCATTGGAAGGGACTCCTCTGTGGGGGAGGGTGGATATCCATACCAAAAAGAAGAAATCAGATGCCCCCAGAAGGAGCCAATGTGGGCAGCCAGGCCCAGTGGGTCAGTGGCATCTGCCCACCTATCTAATGCTCTGAGCAGGTCCCAGAGCTGCTGCTTCTCCACTGCTTGCCCTTGGGGCCGCCTGGTTGACTTTCCTTCCCATTGTTTACAGTGAAGGTGTCATTCACAAAAACTCAAGGACTACTATTCTTTTCCCTCCACTTATTTTGCTCCTAGTTATTGCCCTACGGTATCCTCAACCTTTTCCAGTCTAAAAGCTATGAAGCTAAAGGCTTTGTCTGCAGAAAAGGAGCTCAAGAAGATGATGGTGTGGCCAAGAAGGTAGGGGGAAAATGGCAGTCTTGGGCTGGAGAACTCTTCCCAGATTTGCCTACTAGTATGGCTTCCCACCCCCCATCTTTCTCTTTCTCTCTTTCCCTCCCTCTTTCTCTTTGTGCCTGGGTAGCCCCAGCCCAGTTGGCCACAGGGTTTAGGTTCCTTTTCTCCTTCCCTCCTTTGAAGCTACGCTGTAGGACACAAGCTGTGAGAGTCTGCGGTCTACTGTCCTGTGTGTTGGCGTTCTTAGCTTTCTCGACAAGTGGATTCCTTTCTCAAGGCTGTACAGGACACGTGAATGGTTCTGAGCAAAGGAAAGAAAACTGACTTGATTGCACTTTTAGTTTTTTTTTAAAACAACATGGCAGATGCATATTGTGTCTGATTATATTGGGGGGGTTATTTTTTCTGTTTTGAGGGGGATGGGCCAGCCAAGCCATTTACCGAGAACATGGGTCCAGAGGATATTCCCCTGAGAAGAGTGATCTGCAGCATTAGAAGAGAAGCCAAACTCTGTCATCCTGAATGAATTCTCAGGCTGGCAAGGAAACATACTTGAATTTTCACTCATCTTTTCCGCTGCAGAAGAAAGTCCCTGCCCGAGCCTCATGGCCTCATCGGTCTGCATTTGAAAGTCCACTTCTCTGGCTCATGGAATGAGCACTGAGCCAGACTGTGACCAGGAGAGAAGATGTTCAACAAATAAATGCAAAGTTTCTGTTTCCTCTACTGCCAGGGACTTCTACTAGATAGCCATGTGCTTGGGGGACAGAGTAGTGACTGAAGAGCTGCTACCACATTGGCACTAGTGGGCAAAAATCAGGCAGCGAACCTGCTTCCCAACTGCCAGAGAACCTCAGGTTGCAGCATCATAAGGCCAGGAAAAGAAAGTCAGTTTGTCCTCTCTGCCCCAACAGTGGTTTGTAGATTTAGGCTGGCCCACCTTACCAGACACCAAGTCCGTGGTGATCTTGGAACAGGTCCACGGTAGTGGGCTTAGAATTTGGTACATGAATCTACAGTGAACAGGAAGGTAAGAGGGTTTGGTGCTGACAAATTATAGGGGAAAGGAGACTGTTTTATCTGGTCAAAGTCTGTCAAAGTCAATTGAACATGGACTACTTCCAGATAAGTTGGAAGTCATGCATCAAAGCATGTTTCCCACAGTACCACCTACCGTCACACCATATTCACAGGACATATCATGAAGCATCTGACTTCCTCATTTACTATTTGAAAAGTTAATGTGTGGAATTAATCTTTTTATGCTCTTTTCATTTGAGTTTAGTGGTCTTCTTATTCCAAATGTGGCAGGAGAAAGGTCTTATATTGGGGATTGAAGAGCTAACCATGTAAGACATTGGCTATTGAATTAATCTGGTAGTTTGTGGAACTCGAAAATCTGTACTTATGTCTTGTGTAGGGCCATTTTTAGGACTGGAGGATGTGAGGCACTTTCTGGTCATTGGCATTTCTTACCTGGAGCAGAAGTGGCATCACATGAATCAGTTTGTGGGTCTTACCTGTTGTGTTGGACCTTGGCTAGGGAGTATCACTCTAAACTAGCTTCAGACCTACTTAGCATATGTAAAGATTGTAACCTGGCCTTTCTCTACATTTATGTGTGTGAAACGGGGGTGGGGGGGTGAGCGAGGGTCAAGCCCCTTCCTCCACAGGACCCTGAATGTGCAGATGTGCTTCCTTGCTGTTACTTAGTGGTTAAAGCTCATTATTGGAATTTGCATCGTCCCTCATTTGGACAGCTCTATCTTCCCATACAAAAACTTTAAATTCTTCATCCCTGTATAGAAAATGCCTTGCCTCTCAAGGGAGGGCAGGGGGAAATGGTGGCAAAGCCTGGAGCATCCTGGCACTCTATACCCCACTAAGTGCCTCCCCCACCCTGCTTCTACAATAAAGAAAAGGCAGTGACTAGCTTGACTTTAGGGTGCCTTGCCCTACAGTCAGGCTCTGGACTTAGTTTTATGTCTTAAAACTTTTTATAGGCCAGCTCTTGAGGGGTTGAACCTGAGCTGTTGGTGAGGGTGGGGTGGGCCCTTCCTAATGCACTGTCCTCGTCTCTCAAAGTCCCTTACTAGATACCTGGGTTTTGTAGCAAAGATGAGTCCCAGGTCCTTCAGCATGCGGGTAGTGGTGATAGCGGTGATTCTTTCAAGGACATTCACACTCCAAGGTGGTCCCTGACCCGAGCAATTTCTTATGATCTTCCTTAAAATGAAAAAATAACTGAGTGTCCTAGAAAACGTGGCCATGGTTTCCAGCCCGTTGGCACATGAGGCTTCCTGCACAGCAATGTTGCTCACAGCTGCTCTGATGGTTGGATGGAGTCTCAGGCACAAGGGACCATCTCCCTGTGCACCACGTCCCTGGGTCTGTCTCAGTCACGATGCCTGAGGACCATTTCTTTGGGATTGATGCAGTTACTTCCTACTAAAGCCAAATCATCTTTCATTTTTAAAACAAAACATTAGTAACAGTAGGAGTTTTCTTAAGCCTTGCCATCAACCTGCAGGCACTGCTTTTTGAAGAAGGCGGGCCAAGATTACCCCAGGGTAATCATGCAAAGGTGGGTTCCAGAGTTCTTCCTCCAGACTGCTCACAGGATGGACCAAGTATCCTAGCAGCCAGTGAGCATTCGTGACTGCCTTAATTAACATTCTATTTCGGGTCTGTCTAGGAGCAAACAGGGTCTGTCTAGGAAAGTGTGCATCAGGTGACTAGGTAAGCCTTCAGTTAAATTCCTTTTTAAATAGGAGGGGACTTCAGGAGAGAGTGGGGATCCTATGATTTTAGTAGAAGTACTGATTCATTCTTAATGAGCTCCAAGTACTGAGAAACAAATGGATGCCTGTTAACCAGACAGAGTCCATCTTCTGTGAGGTAACGTCAGTTTAATTTAGAGGACAAGTGTGTTGCTAGTGCTTATTCAGTGTTGATTTTCAGTGTTCGCAACCACTGGGTGCCAGGGGCAAGCAGCAGTGGTCAGGTCACATAAGTGGTTTCTGAGGGTCGTGGCCTTAACTTTTCCTTAATAGCATAAAAGATAATGCATTTCCCTCCCGGTTGAGCAAGTGTGGCTGCATTTCTCATGATAACTCACATCAGCCTAGAAAGCATCGCCTCAAAACAATTCGATCTTCCTTAGCTACATGCCTCCTGTGTTCAGCCACCTTCTCCATGTCATACCGAGAATAATTGTCCATTCTGATGTGTTGCTGTGATGCTGTTGTAGCGAGCATCAGTAGTACTAAGCCTTGGTTTCTAAGACCGAGTTTGCAAGTCCTAACGGTTAACATTGCCTTTGCTAGGAAACTGCCACTCTACCAACCATTGCCCCAGGAGGCAAATGATGTCCAGAGACCCTCAGGGAGCCAGGATAACTGGGTACCCCATCTGGATTGGTCATGTGGGGGTAATGGGCATTGATCTCTGAGGTTCTTGACATTTGCTGACCCCCATTTAGAAGTTGATGGCCAGTGACTCCTCTGTGCTGGTTTTGTAGGCGCCCGGTTGGAATTCCTTTGAATTTGTTGAGGAAGGGGTCCATTTGCCTCTTCCTTCCTCATGAGTTGGTTTTACTTTTGAGTGGACGGGGCAGCCATCGCTCTTCTGTGCATAACTAGTTTTGAGCAGTGTTTCAGTCTTGAAAGTCTTTGATCCAATAAGCAATCTTAAAATTTCTTCGTACTCTTTTTGCAAAGTGACAAAGTAGAGAAGAATAAATTTGTTATTGTATTCAAAACAGTAAGTAGTTCCCTAAATGTAGGCAATGGTGGTTGACATATTTTTCCCAAAAATCAACCAGGAAACCTACTCCAGTATTTGTTGATCAGCTTACCAAGGAAAAAGGTGGACATGCTCGGCCTCTAATTTGATTACCAATTTGATGTTATAAGGAAACCTCAGTTGCGTGGAAAGGATTGTTTTTAATTTTTATCTCCTACTCCTCACAATCATTTTCTGGTGCCATCAGAGCAGGTTATGTCTGGTAATTGTAGGGGTGTATTGCCGCCATCCCAGTAGCACCCACAACAGGCCCACTGTCCTTCCTGCTGCCCCTTCATCCCATCTTTTAGAGTAAGTGAAATCTCTTCGGTGTTTCTCTTCAGGCGTTCCAGACCAAATCCCAGGCCAGTCTTTGTACTGAATGCCTTTTAAAAGGCTTACCAATCTGTTAGGAATGTCTCAGGAAAGATGAGCCATTTCTTTGGGGATAAATATATATACAGATGGAGGTGTGTGATTGCATATGTGTGTGTGCGCTCATCTGTGTGCATTTCACTTTCATGAAGAGTGCAGGCTACTGGGAACTGTGTGTTCTAAGCATTCTCAGAGGCAAGCACGTGAAGTGAGCTGCTCAAATCAGTGTCTAAGCAAGCTGGCTCTGGGAATGAACCCTGTTTATCAAGCAGAGATGACAGCAGAAAAGTCGAAACCAAAAATATGACTCTTCAATGGAAAATAAGGTTGATTCAGCAGTTCCCATTAGATATCTTACATGCTCTAATTTATTATATTATTATTTGTCTAAGTTTTGCCCATTGTACTCTTATAAAAGATGTTGGGATGTTGGTTGCAATTTTTTTAAGTAGATAATGTATAAATCAGCTGTGGGAATCAGTTTTAATTCATGTGTGGATGTGTCTAATTGTTAAATGCCTTTTCTACTTTTTTTAAAGATATGTAATGTCTCATAATCCCGGCACTGGTTAAAAACAGCTGTGAAAAATGAAACTTGTAGTATTTTTAAATGAATGTCAGTTTTAAGTATATTTGAAATGATTCTTCCAGGAGAGATTTGGACATCATTGGGGAAAAACTCCTCTGCAAGAGGAAGTAACCTTCTTTGGAGAAAATGGGTCTGGATTTGTTATCTCAGAGTAGCCCATTTCATAGGGCACCATGAAAACACAAATGTGATCTTTAAGTATACCTCTTCCCCAATTTGGGGAGGAAAGGACTCAGTTTGCACCCTTTTTTGTATGTAAAATAAAATGTCCTACCTTTCTTGGCTACTTTTACTTGGTTATTAGTTGGTTTTAAGTCTCTCCTCACTAGGACTAACTTTGGTAAGAACAAAACACCTGATTTTTTTTTTAACCATTTTTAATTCCTTGGTTTGAACATTGCCTTCTGTGAGTCTCTTCAAAAATAAATATTTCAGGGCTGGAAGATGGTTCGTTCAGTTCCCAGAACCCCTGTAAAAAGCAGAGACAGGCAGATCTCTGGAACTCATTGAGCAGCCAGCCTAACTAGTAAGTCCTTCGACCATTGAGAGACCATCTCAAAAAATAAGACTTGAAAGCACCCAAGGAGGAGGAAGACCCCTCCCCCAAGGCTTCCACCGATGTGCTTACAGACACACTCAATGGGCAAAGGTTGCGGGTAGTGGCATGGACTTTAATCCCAGGGCTCAAGAGTTAAAGGCAGGAGGGTCCGTTCAAACCAGACCTCTCCATGACACCATGTCTCAAAAAAAAAAGTCATTGTCACATATTCCTGTATCACTGATTCCTAGTAATACACCATGAGGTCAGGTTTATCAACCTGAGGAACAGCTTTTAGTAGCTGTAATTCCATTCTGCTAGTGAACATGTATGCAGACAGAACTATAAGGTACGTCGTAAAATCACAAGTGCATGTCCGGCCACCAAAACAACTGCCCATCTGAGCATAATTGGATGGCTAGTTCCAGGTATTTATTTTACTGTTTTCCTCCCCGGTACTTTGGCAAAGGCTTAACTCCTGAGCCATCTCTCCATCCTCAACTTCCCAGTACTTTGGATGTCTCATGAGGCAGGAGGATTGCAAGTTTCAAGCCAACCTAGGCTACACAGCAAAACACTGAAAACAATGATAAAATTATTATGGTTTTATATGACATTTTTATCCACAAATGAGTTTTATCTTGACAACGTAGGAGAGAGGTGTTTCTATTGCAGTTTTTAGCACTCTCCTGCCAGAGACCAGACATGGTTTAGTGAACTATTTTTTAATGATTAGAGACAGTGATAAACCCAGTGAGTGGGAGAAAAGGTCACCCCAGCCCACAAATGTTAAGGGTAGGAACTTTGATTTGAAAGGTATCTTTGTCATTGTAACAACCCAGAAGAGCTTTCTGGATTGAGGTTCAAGAAATTTTTCTGAATTGAGGTTCAAGAAGAGAACACGGCAGATGCTACGTGTGTTTACATAAGAGAACCTACAGCTAAACTACAGTGAAAGTCAACTTAGAGATGGACAAATTAGGGAGTGGTCGTGGCCATAAAGACAGGTCACAGTTCAAACTGGAAATGACGTCATGTAACAAACTGGAGTGCTGTAAGGTCTTAAAACTAGTTTGAAAAACTAACAGTAGGGGGTGTACGACTTCCTGCCTGTCTCTGGAATTATGTGTGTTGTAGAATGGAGCAAGTGTGTGCTACGTCTTGCAGCAATTGAGAGGCATCTGGTGTCTGGAACAGAGCGCCTTGGAGCTCACCCTGGAGCATATGTTACTTTCCCCATCTCAGCCATGCTCGCTCAGCAAGCGAAGACAGGGCACCACCGACCCTCCTGAAAGAAAGTGGTCTACTTGGGAAAACAAGTTAAAAACGAAAGCGTGCGGCGCACTAGCTGGCACGGCAGGAAGCTAAGATTAGGAGAAAATGGCAAAGTGGAAATCGAAGAATTGTGGAGAGGTGTGCGCGCGTGTGCATACGCGGAGCCCGGAGGGCGCCCGACGTCCTGTGCTGTCTCCGTCCACTTTACTCCATCACTTTACGAGGGGCGACCCCCAATCGCTGCCCCTACCCTCGCGGCGCTGGACAACGCTCGGTTTTATTTTTTAATCTTTGTGAAGCGGTCTTGCCGGCCCCGTGCCATGCTTTTCAAGTGGAGGCAGGATATGAACAGGGGTTCTTGGGCTGCACGCAGGTCGTTTGGAAGCGAGTTTTGCAAGACCAGGAAGTAACACCCACTTTGGTAGTCGCTCATCTCGCACGCGACGTGCCCTCGTCCCCTCTCAACCTACAGAACCCCCAAACCCAGGGGCCGCTAAGCATGCCGGGCTCCGTAGTCCCGTCCACGGCCAATCCGGGCGCCGCCTTCCGCCACGGGGGCGGCTCAGGCTGAGCATCCAATGAGCGGGTCCTAACGTGGCAGCCGCGCGCGTCTCCGGGCTCGGCGGCGCGAGGCCCCGCCCCCGCGGGCACATACCACCCGGCGCCGCGGCGGAGGGGGGAAGTGGCGCGCGCCCCGCGCTGGGAGCCCGCGCCCCGCCCCGGGCTCCCCCCGCGCCGTGGCGGCTCCCGGGCCCGCCGCGCGGCCCCTCCCTCTTTCCGGTCCTGGCTGCTCGGGCGGCGCTGACTCCTGCCGGTGGATGCTTCGCCTCTCGGAGCGCAGTATGAAGCTGCTCTTCGCCGCCGCCCTCATCGCGGGCTCCGTCTTCTTCCTGCTGCTCCCGGGACCCTCCGTGGCCGACGAGAAGAAGAAGGGACCCAAAGTCACCGTCAAGGTCCGGGCTCCCCCTCACCGTCCTGGCAGGGCGAGAGGCCTGTCTTCCGCCGCTAGGGATCGGGGCTCGGCGCTGCGGTCGGGGTGTCCCCAGCACGTGGAACACTCGTGGGGGTCCGACCTGGGCGTCCTTGCCCGCGGATCCGCCCCTCCTAGGCTAGCTCCAGCCCCTGCCCGCCCGGGGGTTAGCTGGGGGCCAGGACGTCCAGCGGCGGCCAGCACCAGCAGATTCGATGCAGTCCTTTTGCAGATCCCCTGCAGTGCTGGGGGAAAGGCCAAAGGTCATCCTTTCCAAATTCTTTATTTTAATTTAGCCACTTTCTGCTTCCCGTGCTTGTCAGCACGCACAGTTAAACCTGCAAGCATGGTGAACTTAGGCGGTGTCTCCTTTTATGACTCCCTCCCTAATGTCAATTTCTGTAATCTGGGTCCATTCTTCAGAGCAGATTTTGTTATCCTGTAGTTCGTTAGAATGTAAACACTTTTTAAGGAAAAAAGAATGGAGCAAGAATGGATCTTGTGACAAATGTCTGAGATGCCAGCTAATAAAGCAGGGAGGTCACCGTTTAACCAGATCCTGTCCGAAAATGTGAATAGCTTGGGATACCGTGTGTACCATGTTAATGTTCTTGTTTCATTCCTAGTGTTAGGAAAAAGAATCTGGAGTTCTCACTGGGTGTTTGCCAACATCAAAATCAGACTCAGGATAACTTCTTGATAACTTCCATCCCTACCAAGGCCCCTTTAAAAGGCTCAGTTTGAATTGATCTTTTTTCTCTCCTTAGGTATACTTTGACCTGCGCATTGGAGATGAAGATGTAGGCCGAGTGGTCTTTGGACTCTTCGGAAAGACTGTTCCAAAAACAGTGGATAATTTTGTGGCCTTGGCTACAGGGGAGGTGAGTGGCCAGTATAGATGGTAGCGGCCTGCAGCCCATCTGTAACGGAACTTTCCTGGAGTCCCAGTATTGTGTATCGAGAGTAAAGAACCCAGTAGATTTGATCCCAGAATGGGCTGTAGAGCTTTAAGGAAACAAATACTATGTGTAATGAAGTTTGTATTTTAACTTTTCATTGGTCTAGCAAGTGACCTTATTCATTTCTGTCCACTTCTTGCATTTTGTGGGGGGGTTGGGAGGAATGTGGGTGCATGAACAACTGTGGGGAGTGGGTTCTGGCCTTCTACCTTGCTGAGATAAGGTCTCTCTTGTTTCTGCCACTGTGGAGTACTCCAAGATGGTTAGTCTTTGAGCTTCCAGTCAGTTCTGTCTCTACTTCTCATGCCCATTACTGGCATTACGGATGCATGCCATCACATACCCTGCCATATATAATTTTTGGGGGGGGGGAGAGAGAGAGAGACATGCATGTGGAGGTGAGAAATTGGATTCTGGGGACGGAGTTTAAGTGGCCAGGTTTGTGCCTTTTAAATGTGATTTACTAGGATCAAACTCTGGTGGTCAGGCTTGTCCAGCAAGCATTTTTTACTCACTGAACCATTGCTTCTTGACTTCCCCCCCCCCTTGAGCGTTGGGAGTGGAGAGAGGGTCTCAGGTAGCCTTCTGCTGGCCTTGAACCTGATCATGTAGCACGAGGTGACCATCAGTGTGTGACAGTCCTGCTTCCACCTCCCTGTGGATTGACAGGCTAGCACCTCCACACCCTGTTTATGCAACATAAGGATGGATCTCAGGGCTTTGTGCATGCTGGGCGAGCAGCCTACCAACCAAGCCACATCCCCAGCCTGTGTTTCTGTTCTCTCTCTCTCTCTCTCTCTCCATCTCATGATATGAAGAAACGAGACAGGGAAAGCAAGCATTGTGTCCTAGGACTGTGTAATCAGGGAAGGGTTGGAGGGCAGAGGGAGATTTGGATTCTAGTCTTTTCCCATATGTGTGGTTTGTGCCTCACCTGTGGTAGCTGGTCAGTCAGTGCAGGAAGGATCTGTGGGCTGGGTTCCTGCAGGGCCCCTTTGACATCTGTTTGCTGCCTCGTGCTACCTCCTTGCCTTTTCATCCCTTTTTCTAGAAAGGATTCGGCTACAAAAACAGTAAATTTCATCGTGTCATCAAGGACTTCATGATCCAGGGCGGAGACTTCACCAGGGGAGACGGCACTGGAGGTGAACTTGGTCATTTCATTTCATTTCATTTATGTGTGTTTGTGTGTGTGTGTGTGTGTGTGTGTGTGTGTGTGTGTGTGTGTGTGTGTGTGTGTGAGAGGACACTGTGTGTCCCTGTGGAGGACCAAGGGTGACTTCAGGAATCATCCTGAATTACTTCTACCTCCTTGCTTTGCTCTGGGATTTCTCAGGCTCCACCCACCAGGGCCAGAAGTGAGTTTCTGCCTGGCGTTTTTATGAAGGACCTGGGATCCGAACTCAGGACCGTCTGCTTTCGAGACAGAGTATTAACCCCTGAGCCATCTTTCCAGCCTGAGTCTGTCATTTTAGTCTTCAAAGTGGGGGGTGCCAAAACTGCATCAGGCACCCAAGGCTTCACCCTTCCCTAGTACCAGAGGCAGCCCATCCCCTGTCTTTGAGGCCAACTACACCCTGCTTTGCAAAGGGGTGGGAGGAATAAGGGTCTCGTGGGATCTAAGATCTCTCCTGAGTGCCTACCTGCTGACACAGGCCTGTGGCCTGGTAGTCCTTCTCTTCATACCTTAATGGTGAGAACTGGCAGTGATTCTGAGTCAAGCTGATAAATCCCAATGTGTCACCGTGGAAGCCCTTGCGTTGTATAACGGAAGAAGAGTTGTCTCTCTTGGTTCTCCGCGAGAGTCCCATCTCTGCATTACACACATGGGACAAAAGGGCCGATGCGCTGGACCAGGCAGGAAGAAGCAGGAGAAAGGACTGATGGCTATGCACAGCGCAGGATTGGAGGAGAAGCTAGGCAGAGTTGGTGAAGAAGCACAAAGCAGGGTAACAGAACTCCATGGGCTACAAGGGCGCCTTTCACGCAAGTGTGAGGACCCGAGTCTGAAACCCCAGAACCCACATAAAGCAGGAGAGGGAGGGACAGTGTGTGTGTGTGTGTGTGTGTGTGTGTGTGTGTGTGTGTGTTCCTTTGTTCCCAGTGCTGCTATGGTGAGTGTGAGTGTGTGTGTGTGTGTGTGTGTGTGTGTGTGTGTGTGTGTGTGTGTGTGTTCCCAGTGCTGCTATGGTAAGTTGAGAAGAGACAGAATTCCTGGAAGCTGACAGTTGCTCCACAGTGGAAGGCGAAGACCAACACCTAAATGTCCTCTGACCTTCAGACATGTGGTTGGGACATGTATATCTGCACTCACACATATGTGTGTACATGTGTCATGTATATCCCTGGGGGTGGGGGAGAGAAACCACTGTATTCATGAGTCAGGCATAGTTGCTTTTGCTGACGACGAGCTTCATTTTCTTGTGTGTAAAGGGACAGGGTCCCCAGTTTTGGCCTGTCGTCTAGTGAGCGCCAGTGCCCAGCTTGGCAGACAGGAGGCACCCAAGGCTACGCTTAACTCTCCTGTATGTTGGAGAAGGGAACCGAGTGCCGGGTATAGATTTGGGTGCAGGGGATTCTGGGTAGCAGCAGCAGCTGAAATCCCGAGGCTGACTGAGAGTTGGGAGGAGGAACCTCGTGGTTTTAGCAGCACCCAGCAGCGGTCACTGCAGCATGGTGGCCCCCCACCCCTCACCCTGTCCCACCAGCAGTGTGGTCGTCTTGGTTCTCGTCTTTCCACCTACGTGCAGTTGGCAACATCTTCTCGCCAGCCTTAGCCCCACAGAGAACCCTTGGAACAAACAGGTGTGCCGGAACACAGAAAGGGTTTTAGAGTCTAGTGAAGTAATAATAAGCATTAGGCCAAACAAAGCAGAAATTATTTTTTCTTCAACATTTGTTTATCCTGTGTACATGAAAGTGTATAAGGTCATGCATGTGCCATGGGGTCAGAAGACAACTCGCAGGAGTTGGTTGTCTCCTGTCCTGAAGCCGGCAGGATTGGCAGCAACTGCCTTTCCCCACTCACCCCTCTTACCAGCCTGAAGGTGACTTCTTCAGTGCTGATGTCATCAGGGCCTTAGTCTACGGATGGGCAGTGGGAAAGCAAGGGTTCTGGTGTTTCCCATGGAATCAGCTTTGGATATATGATCTTGGAAATGGTGCCAAAATTTGTGTTGACTTTGTGGTGAACCTTTGCCCCAAGACACCCATGGAGAAGCAACGACGCAGTCACAGGTGCTGTTTTTTTGCTTTGCTTTTTCTAATTTTACGCTTCTCAGTAGAGGCTCCTGACTCCAGAAGCCAAATGGCGGTGCGTCTTCTCCCTTCCCCACCCCATCTCTGCTGTGCTTGTGCAGCTGCGCCTGTCTCACGCCTTTGGGAAGATAATGTGGTTGGCTACCACAGTCTTTTCTAGAAGATTCCTACCAAAGCATCTATCTTTAAAAGCCCCTCCACACAGACCTCAAGACACAGCCAAGGATAGGGGGTAATAAGTGCCTCAGTTGTCGGCCATAGAACCATGTAGAAGCTCACCCTCACACCATTCACTGAGTTGGCCTCACACCTCACATGGTCTTTGTCCAAATGGCTGGGCTCCAAGAGGAGATGGTACCAAGGGGGCAGTTTCAATCCCTTCATGCCATTTGAGCCTGGCCTGACTCAGGACCCCTGAGCCCCACGAATTGTCTGGCTGAGGTTCGTGCGGCTGACATTCGTGCCATGGGTCAGTTGCTCCGCCTCTCTTCCCAGGAAAGAGTATCTATGGCGAGCGCTTCCCGGACGAGAACTTCAAGCTGAAGCACTACGGGCCTGGGTGGGTGAGCATGGCCAACGCAGGCAAGGACACCAACGGCTCCCAGTTCTTCATCACTACTGTCAAGACGTCCTGGCTAGACGGCAAGCACGTTGTGTTTGGCAAAGTTCTAGAGGGCATGGTGAGTTCTGAGGTGGGGCTAAACCTGGACAGTCCGTGCCAGGGGTTCTGCACAGGTGGGCAAAGACTTGATGTGTTTCGTCTGTTCCCAAAGCATCTAAGCTACAGACTCGAGTACAGAATATAAGTCACTCTTGTCTCCTGACTACTCAAGAGGCTGAAGTAAGAACTTGAGAACAGGGGTCCAAGGTGCTACCTGGGTGGTACAATGTGAGACATTTCCCCCCCACAGCCCTCATAAAGGCAGTGTGTAGCTGTGGTTCCATGGGAACGTGTTTACCTGTGCATGAGACTTTGGATTCAACCCCCAGCAAAAAGGAAAACAGTACTCACCCTGCATCTCTGTGTCCCCAAGACTCTTAAGTCTCCCCGGGCTCTAGGTGGAGCCTTGTTGGCGTCACACTGCCTCGGGGACTGTTAGATTACTCGCCTGTAGCAGTGTGCAAGCTCCTGCCTCTGGGATCAGCCGAGCGTGACGTCCCTGAGGGACTACACTGAGTCCCACTCTTGACCCAGCATGTTGGATCTTATTTCAGAGAAGCGAAACTCACGTCCCCTCGTTCTCAGCCGCATCCACCCTGGCACTGAGTTTGTTGGTGCCTCAAGGGGGTGTGCGTCCTTCATGGGTTTCCATCTTCACGACCCACTCTGCCCTCCTGCTTCTGCCTGTCTCTTCCAGGAGGTGGTACGGAAAGTGGAGGGCACCAAGACAGACAGTCGGGACAAGCCCCTGAAGGATGTGATCATCGCAGACTGTGGAAAAATTGAAGTGGAGAAGCCCTTCGCCATCGCCAAGGAGTAGGGCCTCCCTGTTCCTCCAAGCACAGGCCCTGTCGCCCTCAGGGAGCCCGGCCCCTGGCTCCGCTGCATCGGCCCTCGTGTTGCATCTGAAGGAGCCCACGCTCCTCATAGCCACAGGCCCTCGTGTTGCATCTGAAGGAGCCCACGCTCCTCATAGCCACAGGCCCTTGTGTCGCATCTGAAGGAGCCCCACGCTCCTCACATTCCACAGGCCATGTTTTTTAAAAACTCGAACCAGTGCTGACCAATAAAAATGTGGGGTTTTCTTTTTTTAATAACTTGTGTAGAGGCTGTGTTTTGAATGTGCCACACCTATTGTAAACTTTGCATCCTGACACACCTGGGACTCTTTCCTGTGGTGGTGGATGTATGGCCTTTCCGTGGGCTCTTGCTGGGACCTGAACCCAGGTGCTATCCACAAGTTGGTGGGTCTGTGCTTTCTGGCCAGCTACTGTCTCTCACCCACCTTTGCTTTCTGACTGCTCCTGCTAGACCAAGAACTGTACCTGTACTTCGTATTCTGCCTCCGTATTGACTTACTCCTTTTACCCATCATCTCGGCTTTCTTTGCCCTGACTCCTGGACTGCTGAGACATCTGTCACTGCAAGCCAAGTCCTGCGTCCAGCTGCTAGTCCTAGCGCTGAGGCACGTCACTCCTGATAAGACAAGTGGCCAAAGCCTGGGCTAATCAAGGCGCTGGTGGGACAGCAGAGAGAGGGTCACCCTTCGGCTGGGCTGACACCGGGCTGGTACTGAAGCCATAGAGACCCTGGAGCACGCCGTTGACCACCACTTCAGGAAGGTGTTCTGCAGGGGAGAAGGGAGGCAGAGCTGGCATGACTTGGCTGCCCCAGCCCGGGCAGAACAACAGCTCTCCACCCAAAGAGGGGCTGTAGGGCATGCTCGGGCCACGTTCTGTTTATTCCAGCTTGGTAAAGAGACGGGAGCAGGGAACCAATCAACCCTGCACTAGCGTCTCCAGAGCAGTAGGCAGAGGCTTCTCTGCAGGGCTTAGAAGGGACCCACCCTGACCGGTAAGAAGTGGACTGCAGACCCTCACCTGGAGAAGGCGTGTATATGTAGGGGTCCAAGCAGAAGCCAATCACAGGCCGATGGTGCAGCTGGGAGCTGGGAGGAAAAGAGGGCAATGAACCGTGCGGGTGGAGAGGAACAGGGTGAGGCCTAAGAAGGTGGACACTAGAGACCTCAGCAGGGAACCACAAAGCTCTGGAAAGGTGGGAGGGGACCAGACCGCTTGGGGCCACTAGGGGGCAGCAAGCACCAAGGGCAGGGCTCTGACTTGCCTGCTGTCGCCGGGCAGGAGCTCTCCCAGGGGGCTGAAAAGAAAGTCAATGGTGAGCTGCCTGGGGTGCCCAGGAAAGGAAGAAGTAAAGTGTCAGATGGAATCCCCAAGGACTATGGCTTCTATCCTGTAATAAGCCCCGTTACACAGATGAAGACAGCTGGGATGACTGAAGCTGTCCAAAACCACAGCCCAAACGTCAACAAAACTAATGAGGAAGGTTATAAATCAAGGTGGTATGCGTGAAAGTGCACCGTCCTTTTCCAGCCCTTACCAGCCCAACACTGGTCATCCTTACCTCCAACTGCTGGCCTTGGCATCTGTGGGGAAGTGTCGAAGTCTCAGGAATTCCAATAATTCCTTGGGCACATCCTGGTTCAGGATCAGGATACCCTAGAAAGGACGGAGGGAGTCTGTAATCAAAACCAGCTACTACTAATTGCACAGTCTAGTGCAAATGAACATTTAAGACTCTTAGTTCTGAAGTAATTTCAAGGCAGCAGAAGCACAGTAGTAAACCAAACTCAGTGGTCCAGTGTGGACTTCGAAGATTATGGCCCCAGGAAGTGGCCGGCCTGTAATCTCACAACCCATCATGAAGGAAACACAGGATCTTACTCTGGTGGGGAAGGAAACTAGCTTTTATCTCTCTGCGGGTTGCCTCATTCTGTGCTCTCAACAAACAATCCAGAGTGGATGTCAGAAAATTGCTCACCTCCCCCCATACCCCACTTTTTTAGTCACCTCTAGTGTGATCATGTATACCCTGACACACCTGGATATAGGCCTCCAAGCCCTGTCGCCGCTGTTCCAATCCTTTGGTCCTCCAGTTGGGCAGGCGTTTTGAGGGGAAGTCGGGCACTTTGTACAGTTTCTTGATCTGTCGAGAAGTCTCCAAGGTGTGATACAGTATCTCAACAGCTCCTTGCAAGCCCGTTTCACCCAGTGGAGAATTCTCTCCTGTCCTCCCCACACCCACTCCAGGCTCTAACCTGGAATAGATCCTGGTGAGAACTGCTTTGGGACAGAGGTGACACTCCCCAGAGTGGGAAGGGCGCGCTCCGACAAAGACAAAGTCAGTGCGAGCTGGGATCTGGCTGGCTCCCTTCTCCCACCGCGAGAGGTCAGCATCCCTCGGGATTCAAGATCTGCACCCTGCTGGGGCCGGGGCAATAATGGGGGTGGCCCAGGCAGGGTTCACAGCTCTTTCGCCCGCCCACCAAACCGCCGGGTCCGGATCGGCAGGGGGTCGGCGCCGTCTCACCCTCTTGTGCAGCGCGTGGAACTCGCTGTAGCGCCGGGGCACCGTGTGTCTGCGTCCGGAGCACAGCACCTCCACTCGGAACACCTGGCGGGCAGGGGACAGCCGAGCCGCTGGTCGGGAGGCTGCAGCTAGACCAGCGCCCCGAAACGCACCCACCTTCCAGTGCTCCAAACACACAAAGCCGACTTGGGGTGCAGCTGCTCTCAACCGAACCCCTCCCGCACCCTCACGCACACCTGAGAGCGAAGACGGACGGACCCGCCCCTCTGTTTCGTGCAGTCCCGTAGGAGCCCAGACCGCAGCCGCAAGGACTACAAAGCCAAGCAACCCCAAAACCCTCGCATGGAAGATCTTACGGCGCCTTTCGACCGCGCCTCAGGCTCCGTTCCGACACCCTAGCCAGGAACGCCGGGTCCCCGCTCGGGCGGGGAAATTCGGCAGGTTCCTGCGCCCCTCTCCATCCAGGGGCCCCGCTCACCATGTGACCTCTCTCCGGGCTCTGCCTGGGCCCTTCGGCCTCGGGCCCCACCGAAGGGATGTGAACTTCCAGCATCGGCGCCCGGCCCCGCCGCGGCCCCTCCTGGAGAGCGCGCCTCGGAGCCCCAACGCCCCAGGAGCAGACGAACAGGCGCGCGCGGAGGCCCCGCCCTCGAGCCCCGGCTCCGCCCCCGCCGCAGATGGGCAGCGGCCCCGCCGCCGCCGCGGGGCGTTCCCGGGCCGGCGCCGCTGCTGGGGCCCGAAGATTAGACCAGGGCGCGGGAGGTGGCACCCCAGCGCCGCCCTCCCCAGCCTACGGGGCCGCACCCCGAGGGAGGAGGAGCCCGCGGCCGAGCCGTCCTTGGGTCAAACATTCACCAGGCGCCCGCTGCCTGCCAGGGACGCGGCCGAGCTGAAATTTCACCTGTTCTTTGTGGAGCGTCCCATGAGAACTGGGCCGGTGGCGCCAGGCGAGGGCGGAGGCGGGGCCCGGGGACCAACCTCACACGTCCCTGTCTTCCTGGGGACCCGGATCCCCTCGGCCCCTTCTTTCAGCCCCCGGGAAGGCGCAGTTGCTGGGTGATGCTTGGGTGCAGTGCAGCTTCGGGACTTCTCGGCGCCCACGCGGGTCCCTTCACGGATGTCTTGGCACCCTCGGTCCAGCCAGTACTCGCGCACAACGCTGGGGCAGGAGCAATTGGCATCACCTCCTGCTTCGAGCAAGCTGTGGACAACAGCGCCAGTGGGCATGATAGCAGGAACCATTCGGATTCCTGAGGGGTTTTTTGCATTTCATTTTGCAAAACCACTTGGATTTGCAAACTAAAAGATATGCCTCCTTCAGGAGAGTGTAAAAATGGAGTAAGCTCAGCTCACTGTCTCGTGTCCGGAATTCCTAGTACTTGGGAGGCTGAAGCAAGATGATCGCTTAAGAATAGGAGTTCACAGACCAGCCAAATCTCTCCCCATCCTAAAGCTCAGGGAAACTTGCGGAAGAGGGGGCGGTAAGATTGTAAGAGCCTAAAGATGGGGAGGAGCAACGATATGCAAGATACCCCACACAAGTTAGGGGCGCAGTAGCCATAATCGGATTTTGCATGACCTGCACAATGACTGACATGTCAACGACTCCCTCAAAGTCTAACATGGATCACAGGCACTAGGACCCTTAGAGGCAAGGGACTAACAGTCTATAATAGTGTTGCCATACTAAAGGGGAGCCCAAGAAAGGGCTCTGGGCAATGTCACCGAGTCCTTACACCTCACTAGAGTGGAGGACTGAGAGGGAAGTTTGACATTCACACTAAAGGATGCTCCAGGGAATGGGAGGGGAGGAGGGGGAGGATTGGGAGAAGAGGAGGGAGGGTGGTGAAAGGAAGGTGAAAAGGGGAGAAGGGTGCAAGGGAGACTGGGGAGCTGTGGAGGGAGGGAGGGGACGGAGTACCTATTGAGCTTGTGTGATTGGGGAAAAATAAATAAAATAATTTTTAAAAAAGACCAGGAATTCAAGACGCAGCTGGAGCCACATAGGAAAAAAGTGAAATGGGCCACGTTAACCGCTTAGTTAACCCAACTGCGGCTTGATTGTGGGTTTGTCCTGGCGGGATGGGTAGCATGTGATGGATAGATAGGACTCAGGATAAGGAAGAGGGATTGTAGGGGAGGGTGGCTCCCACTTGCTCTGACCCACCAGGCTGGTCTTTCTGTGAACATGGCAGGGGTTTTAATCCCAAACTCACCCCAAGTGCTAGAAATGGACTCTCCTCGCACCTCAGGCTGGGTCCCCTCCACTTTGAAGGAGCCGCTTTCATGGCAAGTGTGGTCTCAGAATGCTTCCATCTCAAGAAAAAAAAAAAATGTAGCAATGAAAACGTTTCTGAATGCTCAAACACTGAAAATTAATGCGAAGTCAAACAGGAAATGAATCCACACATGCTTTCCAGTGTTGAGTCCAAAACGTCACTGCAGCCTTGGTACTGAACCTGCAACGTGGCACACACAACGTGGGCACTTGGCACCAGGCCATCACACCAAACACCACCAACCAAAGCCGCCCGAGGCACCAGCTGAGGCGTGAAGCTGCGGTGTGTCTTTACGGTTTACCTGCTGTCATTGTTCAACATGTATCGAATGAGTCCATCCTTTGAGCTGGACTGTTACAATGTTTGACTCTAAATACTGTTGCATGAACCAAGCATGAGAGCTTCCGGCTATAATACTTCCCGCCCTTAGGAGGCAGAAGCAGGCAGATCTTGTGAGTCTGAGGCCGGTCTGGTGTACAGGTCATATACCAAGTCAACAAGGGGTATATGTAGAGAGGCCTTCTTTCAAAAGCAGGTCTTCCCTTCGCTGCATCCCAGGAGACCTGCAGGAGGCTTTGGGTGCTCATGAGTCTTATTTTGGAGGGATGGTGCATGCCCACCCCCCCTTACTCCCCCATTTGACAAGCTGAAGGTCCTGCACTGCCCAGCACTAGGAGGAGACAGGGCGTGGTCTTCCAATGAAGAGCCCAGAAAAGAATATGCAGGACCCCGCATATGCGCATCTGATAGAGTGTGTGCCACTCCCCCCCCCCACTCCCATGAGGGATTACCTCATTTTTTCTCCTTTGAGACTCTGGAGCTCCTAAGAGCAGAACAGTCTCTCAATTCACTGTAGTCTTGTCCACTTGGAGGCTTCTGTGTACAGGGGGCTATGGGAGGCTAGGTACTCCCAGGCTATGGCGCTGGAGAGAGGGAGTCCCCAGTCACTTGTCTATAGCTCCCACTTTTTGCTTCCAACCCTAGGTGCTTGGCTTCCCATATGCCTCCCCAGGGTCCTGGAATCCACAGGTCCTTTCTTGACTTTTCTTGCACTTTCTAAAACCTTGGTTTTTTGTGCCTCCCCCCTTCAAGAAAAAAAAAAAAAGGTTATATAGTATGTCAGACTGAAATATTTGAAGCTTGGACTGTTCTAGAAGTCTGACCTGGTAACCACCCTCTCTCTCTATTCACCCGTTCTGTATTGTCTAGTGCCGTTCAACTTTCAGTACTTTTCTCTTGCTTTTCTGGCTTGATTGAAGGAAAGTTTGGAAAGACCCAGGACCCTATACTTCGTTTCCTCCTGATGAAAGGATTCAAGTGAGCCAGCTTTAGGATGGCCTAGATGTTCAGGGGGAGACAGTGAGATCCTCAAAGCCTTGGTAGTCACAGGCAGGACAGCCTGGAATTTTCTGGCTATCTCTAGTTATCAACTGGTCCTGGTTATCTAGTAATTAGTTCCCCTTCCATCAGGGCCAAAACTCAGCTCTGAGCTGAAGAAAGGAGGTCGGTAGAGATGTGGTCACAAAATCTTTTGCACTGATGGCCTATGACTTGAAGATTTTTAAAGAATTGTTGTATGAGGGGCTGGAGAGATGGCTCAGGGGTTAAGCCTCTGCCTTGCAGGCAGAAGGTCCTGAGTTCGGATTCTAGACCCCATGTATAGGTACAGGGTGGAAGCAGGGGCGGCCTGCATTTCTGGTCCTGGTAGGGCGGAGCCTGTGAATCCTGGGGCAGAGTAAATGAGGAGGTGGAGGTGGTCCAGGGTGGTTCCTTAATTCGTCTGTGGTTCTACGAAGTAAACGAAGTGTTGGCTGAGGTCGGAAGGCCCTTCCCTCTCCTGAAACTACAGAAACTTGGATCAGGAGCTGACCCATCTCCTTTCCCAACGCCGCCCCAGGGAACTCCAGAGAGGCAAGTGGTTGCCCCAATCTTCCAGATTCCAGGTACAAGCGCCCCAGAAGCAGGAAGCTAAACTGCGCGCATAGAGGTGGAGGTGTGGTCCGTGGGAGGGAAATGACCCGCAGTGAGGAGAAGTGCTCTGGTTTCATTTCCGCTCTGGCAGTTCAGGACCCTTTCCTGCCGGGACCTGGTTCTTCTCCAGCTGCAGCCACCGCGGCACAGAGGCCGACCTAAAGATTGGCACTTGCCTCTTGGCCTCCGAGTCTCCTTGCCTGTCCCCCAGTATAGGGCCTGCTCTTCACCCGGCAGCACAGACGGACACAGTGGCCTCCTTCCAGCCCTTTAAACCTCCTAGGGTCTTCTTGCCCCACGCCTCTGCCTTCATTGAGTCCTTTACCTAGAACAATCTTCTGGGCCCTGGTGGACTTATCCTCAAATTCTAAGAGTCAACTCTACCAAGAACCTCCTGTCCTGGGCCGTAGTAACACTCTGCCTGTGCACTGAGGACACTCTGAGTATCTGGGGTCCTTGGAGGGTGGGATGGTGAGACAGCGCTGACATTCCTATAGCAGAACACAGATTAACAAGAGAAAAGCACTCACAAAAAGAAATTCAGAGTCAAACAACCTCTTAAAAATGTTCAACCTCTCTGGTCATCAGGGAAATGCAAATTAAAACTACACTGTGATACCATCTTACCCCAGTTGGACTGGCTAAGATCAAATATACAGAGAACAGTGAATGTTGGTGAGGATGTGGAGAAAAGAAAACATTTGTTCAGGGGTTGGGGATTTAGCTCAGTGGTAGAGCGCTTGCCTAGCAAGCGCGAGGCCCTGGGTTCGGTCCCCAGCACCGAAAAAAAAAAAAGAAAACATTTGTTCATTGCTGGTGGGAGTGTAAACTAGTGCAGTCACTTTGGAAATCAGTATGGAGGTTCCTCAAAAAGCTAAAAATGAAACCACCATATGACCCAGCTATATCACTTCTGGGAATGTTCCCAAATGACTCTGCACCTTATTGCAAAGACACTTGTTCATCCATATTCATTGCAGCTCTATTAACAATAGCAAGAATATAGAATCAGGGACTGGAGAGATAGCTCAAGAGTTAAGACTCTGCCTTGCAAGCAGAAAGTCCTAAATTCAAATCCCAATCCCACATAAAAACACCAGGCAGAAATAGCAGCAGCCTATACTTCTGACCCACCAATAGAAGCAATCTTTGGTCTTCCATAAGGACACACATGCACACACCTATACATGTAATAATAATAATAATTTTTAAAATATAGAATCAGCCAGCACATCCATCAACAGAGGAATGGATAATAAAAATGTCATATATAGACAATGGAATAGTATTCAGCTACCAGGAAAGATGAGATTATGGAATTTGCTGGTAAATGGAAGGAACTGAAAATACAATACTAAGTGAGGTGTCTCAGACACAAAAACAAATGCTTTATGTTCTCTCTTATGTGCAAACGCTAGGATTAAACTTCTGACTGAAGTATTTGACTTGAAATTCTTGTAACAATCAGAAAACTGAAGGGACCAAGGAACAGGAGGGAGGGAAGGTAAAGACAGGAGGAGGAGATGTAGGAGGCCATGGATGGCATGGTGAGGGGGGTGCAGGAGGAGCCGAGGTAGAAAAACCCTGAGAATGTGAAATGCAACCAGATAGGAACTCCCACAAAATAAATATGTCAAAAAACTTTAGCTTAAAAAAAAACAAGAAGAGACAGTCCTGTGCAGAGGAACACAGTGCGAGGAGACAGTGCAAAACAATGTCCTGGGCTGCCCCGCCTAGAACCCAGAGGCCACGAAATGATGCTGCAAGTAACAGGCACGTGGCTTCCTGGTAAGGTGTAGATCACAGTGGTTTCAAAGGTCCCCCAAACAGTGCAAGCTTTTTCAATGCTTTTCGTTGCCCTCCAGAAACTCACCGAGTTACTGAAGATTCAGCACATGTGAATCACAGGACATGGACAGAAAAAACACCAGATGGAACTACTGTGGACGCTTCCTTCTTGCTGGATAGCTACAGAGAAAAGTAACCAAAAGTGACCATCTGTGAGCTCTGCGAATTTCAGTAACAATCACCTTGGCAAGAGGTGAACACCTGTGTGAGAGTGGCGTGAATATGGCAGAGGCACCCAGCAGCCTGCTTGTGATAAGGGACCACACTCCCGTTACTGTGAACCAGAATAGTCTATGAGAGGGGAGGACATAGGTCCCAGGGAACAGCAGGTTATGACAGTTTAGCTATGAAGATGCTGCACCAAACTGCCTTTTAAACACCTGTTATTTGCCAGGCAGAAATGCAGGCAACCTACCCCTCCAACTCTGGGAGGCGGAGCCTGAGAAATCCCAACGTGAAGCAAAAAAGGAAGTAGAAGCATCCAGGATGATTCCCAAAGTCACCTTTGGCCCTCCTCAGGAGGTACGCAATGCCCTTTGATACACACACACACACACACACACACACACACACACACACACACGACATCAAAGACAAACTAGAGGAAGCACAATGGGCCACAAAGTGAAAAGACTTAAAAACAGGAGGGACTGAAGGGCTGTCAGGGGAAAAGAAAGAAGAGGATGAGAAAAAAGAAAACTAAAATTAAAAAGAAAAATAAATAGCAATGGCTGCTCCCCACTGGGGTTATGATCACCCCAGTCACGGCTTCCGCCATTATTTGTAGTAGCAGATGCGAGGCCTTTCAGTGGGACAGGGCTCGAATCAGAAAACATTTGGTTGCAGCTGTGACGGTTGTGCCCTGCTGGGGTGTTTTTGGTCCTGTAACATGTAGGGTGCTTAGTCCAGTGGGACTGTGGGTAACAGTACCACCACAGTAGTCCACATGACGCTACCTTTGAATGCTGGTGGATAGGGAATGAACATCAGCAATGGTAACGGCTTTTACGGTTTGTGGAGCCTTGGGAGCTATCTGGTCAACAACACCTAGGCAAGCAGCATTGGTACTGGGATTCTGACCCCACAAACCTTAGATTCCTGTACATTTCCTTTCCCAGCATACACAGTGCCCTCCTTTAAGTTTGGAGCTTTCTCTCTGCAATCACAAGTTTCTGTTCAGTCAATCATTCTGTGGAATCTTCAGCACAAATGTTAAACTTTTCAGGGGATTTCAGTTGACATCTGTAAGTGAAGGTAGAAGCCACAAGAATTTGAGGCCAGCCTGGGCTACATAATGAGACCCTATTTTTTTGTATTGTTAATGATGAATAAAAGGAGGCATAATAGTAAGTAGCAATATTTTTAAAGATTCATTTATTTTATTTATTTACTTATTTATTTATTTAATTTATTTTTATTATTATTATTTCCGCTCATACAAACTTAACAGGTACACCGGCCCCTCCCTCCCTCCACCTCCCCCCCCCCCGACTCCCCTGTTCCCTCCTCCCCTCCCCCCTCCCTTCCCATCCCCAAGTGCCTCCCCCCCAATCCCTGGAGCATCCTTTAATGTGCATGCCAAACTCGATGAGACCCTATTTAAAAAAAAAAAAAAAAGAGTGGAATATGCACAGTGATTACAACAGAGTGGACAATAGAATTCATCTCTGGGTTGGCTAGGTACCTGTAGCATTTTTTTGGTTATTTCTCTTGTAGCTCATGAGTCATGTGGATGAAATTCACGTGACGGCTTCTTCCAC
Organism: Typhlomys cinereus; assembly: GCA_023101885.1. Classification (NCBI taxonomy): domain Eukaryota; kingdom Metazoa; phylum Chordata; class Mammalia; order Rodentia; family Platacanthomyidae; genus Typhlomys; species Typhlomys cinereus. The sequence goes on from JALPQD010000337.1 coordinate 2,046,973, forward strand.
TGAACTGTAAACTCTGACACACTCCGTATCACCCTTGTTGCCTTGCTGGCTATGGGGAGTAAGCGCCCACTGTACATCCGGTGGACTGAATTTTGTTAAACGATCTACGAAAAGCACTTCACAGTATCTCCACTGTGTGACTTTAGCGTTTCTCGACTCGGGATACTACATTAGATCTTGTCTTCCTGAAGTAAAGAAAAAGGAAGAAAAGCACAAATTTATTTAATAATTTTTTTTTTGAAGAAAAGTTTATTGAGTACATTGCAAGGGGCAGCAGGCCATAGAATAACAAGATATTGCCCGAAGCCTAATCGAAGAGTTCTTAAACTTAATTTGTTACTGGGGAGAGGGGACATGCCTCGGCCACAGGATGTAGCTCAGGAAACAACTCTGTGGAGCCAGTTCTCTCCTTCCACTTTTACAGGAGTTCCAAGCACCAGGCTCGGGCCTCTGGGGTTTTACCCACTCACTCTTACCACTATGCCACCTCAGTGGCCCACTAGTCAAAAGTTTTGGAAATGAAGGCCCAAAGACCCAGGGGGTAACTGCAGTCGGAGACTGAACTGCAGCTCAGCAGGGCCAAGCACCGTCCCTGGGTTTGTTTGACCAAAGGACATGATGTAATGCTAACAGGCTAAGGGGGAAAGCCAGTAAGGCCTGTCTGTTAAGATTCTTCTTGACTGTGTGTATGACATTCCTTCCTGGATGTGGACAGGGCCCTCTGGAAAGAATGTCCTTTCTTAAGGCTAGCTTTAGGGGAGACACATTGCTATGGGGACTATTACATTACATTATATGTGATATGTGCCACCATGCACAGTTTGGGTTCTGATTTTTATAGCCCACTTAGGAAAAAAAGAAATTCTAGTTTCTCTGGGTTACTTAAGTGAGGAAATTACATTGGCATAAAAGGGCTAGGAGGCCAGAGAGATTTACTTCTGAGGTCCTTCTAGGTTTCTCTCTCTCTCTCTCTCTCTCTCTCTCTCTCTCTCTCTCTCTCTCTCTCTTTCTCTTCTCTCTCTCCTTGTCCCTCTAATACCAGAGATTGAATTCAGGACTTTGCACATGCTAAATACACTACTACAGAGCTATACGCAGCCCTAGCAACATGCTTTGGATATTGTGTTCTGAGGCCCAGCACACACTCCAAAATTTTGTTCATTGAAAGATTGCGAATGAGGGGAGATGGTGAGGGGTTAAAGCCTTTGCCTCATAAGCAAAAGGACTTCAGTTCAGACCTCAGATCTCACGTTAAAAAAATAAAATTGTAGACAGACTATAATTCTGACCCTGGAAGGCAGAGACTAGGAAATCCCAGAGCGAAGCAGTGAGGAGGTAGAACAGCCAGGATGATCCTGATGTTACGCTTGGGCCTCCATGAGTACACTCAAGTGCCCTCTGGCGCACACACGTGTGCACGCACCCACATGCAAACAGAATAAAGAAAAAGACAGATTGTGAGTGGATGGGTGGAGTGCTAAGCAAGGCAATGGAGGAGAGACAAGGCCTGGAAGAGAACCGAAGGAACCTAGGATTGCTGAAGGCTGAAGGTCAAAGGCCTGCTGCAAGGAGATAAGGAGGAACATCTTTCCACCACAGATCTTGATTTGCATTCTCTTCCTCTTGCCTCTCCTTAGTCACTTAATCCTCAGGTTATGGAATGTAGAGCAGGGCAGCTGACAGGTGACACAGCGTTCAGTAGCACAGACAGACGCGAGCAGGTGAGATCCTTATCTGGCAGTACTGTGCACCTGTCATTTCAGCACTTTCAAGGTGGGGACAGAAGATCAAGACTTCGGGGTTGTCCTCCAGCTCAGCCTGAAGTATGAGGCTCTTTTCTCAAAACAACTAAGGCTGTAAGCTCAGCGGTGACCTCACTTGTGACCTCACAGAGTTCTGGGTTCGTTCCTAGAACTGACAAAATTAAATAAATGTCACTCATGTCCTGTCACCCTTCCCTGGGCCAGCTTTGTACAGTTGTGTCAACCTGACAATCGACAACTGAACCTTTAGACATTCCTATGAAGAATTAGTGGAGGTAGGCGCTGAACAAGTCTGCGGTAGATTATCTAATCGATGTGGGAGACCCAGTGCACTGTGGGTGGGATCATCTCCTGGGCAGATGAATGACCTGCAGGAAACTGATCCAGGACTTTGGCATGGTAGTAATGCAGAAAGCATGTTCCTCTCTTGGCTTTTTCTGTTGATACAGCATGACCAGTTTTTTCAATTCCTAATGTTACTATAAACTCTTCTTGTGTGCTGATGAACTTCAACTGAGAATCATAAGCAAGAATAAAACCCTTTGTTCCTCTTGTTCAGGTCATGTATTTGCATCAGAAACAGAAGAGAAACTGGAACAAATTTGGTACCAGAGAAGTGGGGTCTCATTGTTCAAACTATAGGAAACTCTTTATCTTCTGAACTGTTTTGTTGGATATGTAGAAATGTGCGAGAACTTGGGAACCGTGGGTTATAAAACTCACTGAGCAGAGCTTAGTGGGCCATGTGGAAAACAGTAAGGCTGAAAGAGAAATGATCTGGTTAGACCCAAGTCATGATGTTTTCCAGAGGAACAAGGACTTCAGTGAATCTGAATTCAAAGATGATGGATGGACTGATTTGCTTGGTATGAAGGAACCGTGTTGGAAGTTTTAAAGGTTCAGAGGAGGAAAGGGCTATTGAAGAAATTAGCATCCTTGCAGAAAAGCAGCGGGAGAGAACCCCAAGCTGTGGAGACTCCATGTTGTACAAATTCAGGCTCGTTGAGAGAAAACTGCCTAACTGAAGCAGTTTCCGCTTTCCAAAGAGACTGCCTTGAAAAAAAAATGCTTTTCCATGATCAGCACAGGGAAATTGATGCAGCCGTGGCTCCAGTGGGCCAGGCTATATGACAGCCTCTCTGCAGAACTTGCCAGCATCATCCAGTTGGTACTGGTTTTGACGCAAGATGGAGGGGTTTGTGAAGAGTAGCTGAAGCTTGCCACCATGTGACGGGTTTAAAGTTCCCATAAAGGAAGATGAGCTTATAGTTTCAGTAGTGAACCCAGAGTGTTGGAGAGGCCAGAGCCATTGCATGTGCACTGAGAAGGGCTGTGAGTGCAGTTTAGTGCCAGCTCATCCGGCAGCTCTTTATGCTGTAGGCAGAGAAACAGGAGTGATGGAATTGTAGTGTTTTGGCGCCAAACTGACTGTGTGACAAGCAACAGATGACGGAATATGGAACCACAGAATGTGGTATTTACCTTGCCAGACTTTTTTTTTTTTTAATTCAATTGTGCGTGTATGCGTGTGTGTGTGTGTGTGTGTGTGTGTGTGTGTGTGTGTGTGTGTGTGTGTGTATATGTGTGTGTATAGAACCACGGGCCAATTCGGGAACCACTATGGACGCCTCCACCTCCTCGTTTACTCTGCCCCGGGATTCATAGGCTCCGCCCTACCAGGACCAGAAGCGCAGGGCGCCCCCTGCTTCCGCCTGGCGTCTATACGTGGGGTCTAAGATCCAAACTCAGGAACTTCTGCCTGCAAGGCAGAGGCTTAACCCCAGACCCACCTCTCCAGTCCCCTTGCTGGACTTTTTAAGTCTTCATTTTGATTTGATTTTGGTCTTCATTTTGATTCGATATTTTCTTTTTTGTTTCCTAACGGTTCCATTTTAAAACAAGAAGGTTTATTCTGAACTATTATATATTAGAAGTATTTAATTTCTTTACTTTACCATTAGGAGATTTTGAACTTTTAAAGAGACTCAACTTTTTAAAAATATTGTGACTAAACTGTTAATGATTGAATATTGTTGTTTTTTTTTTTGTTTCAGTAATAACTGATTGATTATTCTTTTTAATCCATGGCTTAGTTAGGGAGAATGAAAATGGATAATGTGTCCTTTTGTATAAGGTAAGCAAGTGGGTGAGGCAGTATGGGTTCTTCTAGGTTGTAGGTAATAATAGCATTCATAGCATGGAACAAACAGTTAAAAAAACCCGAGCCTGCACCTGTGGCAGCTGAGGATGTGCTGAATAGCATCAATCATGCTGCTCAGCGGTGCTGCTGTGTTGTCCATGGTGCATTTGGCAAGTGGTCTAGGTGTGAGGTAGATCCAAGACTCACACGGATCCACTGATGTTCATCAGGTGGGACAAGGTGTTGATGAGGCAAAGAGTGTAGTTGGCGATTGACATTGAAGGTGTGGGCTGTAGTTTTGTTCTGTGGTATTGTAGCACTTGCACATTGGGCAGTCAGTGACGTGTCTAAGGAGAGGAGTTAACAGGAAGCAGAGTCAGTCCAAGAAATGCTGAGATCAATCTGGATAGTAGTCAGAAGAATCGATCATTCCGTATCCAAGTTCTTCAGTGGAGTGAGTTGTCCTTTGTCTCCTGAAGCCAGGCATTGTTCCTGTCACCATAGGAAACAATTTCTCTGAAAGAGATATTATTTTCAGAGTTTTTTATTTAACTTTATAATTTCTGCTTTAGGATATATTTTATAATATTATCAAGGAGGGAAGAGGTATTGGAAAGAAAAATTGTATCACATGCTGAGTCATGGCATGTATGCATTCTTGATTTACAATTCTATGTTCATGTGTCAAGAGGCTCCTGAAGTCTCTTTAGTGTCAGGAGCTGTAGCTCTTGTTTTAGCATGCCATTCCATCATTCAGTGGCGTCAGAGGCTCCAGGATTACATGGAGTGTGGAAGTTCCATGTTATCTCTCAAGCTTTTGAAATTGATGAACCTGTTCTCCTCGGAAGTGGGATCCTTGCTCTGATTCCACGATTGTAAGTGTCCTAGAGTGTACACCAGATCCTTAGAAGCTTCACTGTAGTCATTTAGTTGGTTTCTGGGGACCGTACAACAATCCTAGTCTGAATGAGGAGTATAATTACCCCATTTTCAGAGAAGTCCTTTGAAGTCAATCTAGGGCGCGGGGTGAGGCCCAGCTGGACCACGCGCGTGTCCCGACCGGCGGAGCGGGGTGGGGTGAAAAACATGATTGAATATTGTAAAGCTGGTCTATGTGAACTTTTAAAATTGGACTGAGGGCTAAAGAGATGGCTCAGGGGTTAAGACTTTAATCTCGAAAACAGAAGGTCCTGAGTTCAGATCCCAGGTCTCACATAAAAATGCCAGGCAGAAACGGTGGCAGCCTGCACTTCTGACTCTAGTTGGCAGAGCCTGGGAAACCCCAGAATGAAGCAAGGAGGAGGTAGAAGCAATTCAGGATGATTCCTGAAGTCATCCTTGGACCTCCACAGAGACACACAGTGCCCTCTGACACACACACACACACACAATAAATAAATTTTAAAAATGCTGGACAGAAATGATAGTGGCAGAGCCTGGGAAACTTCAGAGCAAAGCCAAAAAAGGAGGTAAAACAATCTAGGATGATTCCTGAAGTCACCCTTGGGCTTCCATAGGTACACACAGTGCCTTCTGATATGCACAAAAAATAAGATAAAATAAAATTGGACTGAATATATTTTGAATTGTAAGCTAACATCTATGGACATAAGGTTGAAAGGTTGTGGTTTAAAAGTAATTTGCTTTGTGTTAAAGGGGCAAGGAATGTTCCATTTAGATACAATTGCTTCAACTTGATGACTGATAAGAGCCTGTCTGTCCCTAACACTTACAAGGAATTAGTTGAGGTGAATCAGGAGCAAGCTTGTGATGGGTTATCTAACTGATGGGGAAGTCCACAGTGGATTGGACTATTTTCTGGGCAGATGGATAAAATGAAGTGAGATGGTTCAGTACTTCTGCATAGTAGCCAGATAGAAAGCGTGCTCCCCTGTTAGTGCGTGTGTGGATGGGTGTGGCCCCTTTCTTCAGTTCTGGATGTAGGTGCGACTCTGCTGCCTGCTGATGAACTGTAACAGAATTGAAAGCAAGACCAAATCCCTGGTTCCCCGTCCCCTAAGTTGTTTGGACCATCTAGTCACATCAGCAACAGAAAAGAAACTAAGACCCTTCCGAAAGAAAGAGAGAGAGAGAGAAAGAAAAAGAAAGAAAGGAAGGAAGGAAAGGAAGGAAGAAGGAAGGAAGGAAGGAAGGAAGGAAGGAAGGAAGGAAGGAAGGAAGGAAGGAAGGAAGGAAGGAAGGAAAAGGAAAAGGAAAAGAAAGAAACCTTTGACCTGAGGTGTTTTTCGTGCTGTTTTTAGGGTGCTAGAGCAAGTTATAGGAAATACTTCCCTACAAAGAAAACACGCGGCACGCTATAAACAGCAGGACAGCTGCGAAGGAAGCCTTTGGCCTGATTGGATGTGCACCGTAGGCGTCTGTCTCTGGAATCCCGCAGCAACATCCTGGGACGACGCCACCCGGGCCAATTGTGCAGAAACGGCGCCTTCAGCTTACTGCCCATGGGCAGGATTGGAGCTCAAGCAAAGGCGGGGCATGGTGCTCCCCAACACAGCCTGCTGGTGCAGAGGCTCGGGCTGCAGCGGAAGCTCCATGCTGGCCTGCGTTGGCCGGGCCCAGCTCTCGCCTGGGCTCCTCTTTCGCTGAGGTCCTGGCCCTCCACGGTCATCGCACAAAGCCGCCTTTCACAGACAGGGTTTTGCGGCTGGAAGGCTGCTCAGGAGGTTTGGTTAACCCCGTTAAGAAAACAAACAGCTCTTGGGTTGCAGCTGGCGGGCGCCACGGGCACACAGGCTGGATTCTTGGGGGGTGGGGGGGGAAGGCAGGCACGCTGGCCTGGATTCTTCGGGGGGGGGGGCTCGGGCAGGGTTGCCGGAACGCGGGTGGGTGGAGCCCGCTCCAGCTGAACCCAGCTCTGGTCATCTGTGAACCTTCCAGCTCACTCCCAGCCAAGTCCTTACCTGCAGGAGAGTTGCCTGCGTGTGGCTAAATGCTTCTGAAGTGTTCCACGTGGGGCGTCCCACACAATAAATAAGTGTCAGCTATTATCTCTTGATTTTCTGTTTGCAAACCATAAACTGGTGGAACACTGGTCTTTGGCATATAGTTTATCCTGACAGGTTATTACGGATTGGGTTTATCACCAACAAAACAAATTCCATTCTTTTCAGTTCACTGAGATTAAAAAAAAAACAAACCTATTTCAAGTACTGATTGTGATTGACTTTTTCTGATATTCTCCACATTGCATAGCCAAAAAATTGGGGCAATAAACTAAAAGCAAAAGATTGTTGTAAAGCAGTAATTATCTTCATTATATCAGCATGCGTTCCTATTGATTGCCTTTTATTAAGTATATCTTTTTAAAAATATTTTATTTATTCTGTGTGTGTGTGTGTGTGTGTGCGTGTGCGTGTGCGTGTGCGTGTACATGTAGTCTTCTAGAATTCATTTCCTCCTTTCACCTCGTGGATTCAGGGGTTGAATTCATGTCTTCAGGCTTCACACCTGAGTTCACCATCTTAATGACTTTTTTTGTTTGAGACAGGGTCTCATGTAGCCAAAACTGGCCTTGAACTTGCTACAGATTTTGAGGATGACCTTTAACTTAACTCTAGTCTTCACTTTCTTAGAACTGGAATTACAGAACTTCATGCATGCTAAGCACAGGCTCCACCCACTGGGATACATCCCTAGCATTATTATTATTATCTGGAGAAAGAGCTTCAGTGTAGCCCAGGCAGGCCCTGAACTCACGGTGTAGCCCAGGTTAGCTTCACTTGCAGCGACCCTCTTGCCTCAACCTCCTACATCATGTCACTCACCAATCTTTTGCTTTTATTTATTGGCCCCTTTTTTGGCTATGCAATGTGGAGAATATCAGGAAAAGTCACAGTGAGTACTTAAAATAGTAGGGTTTTCTTTTTATCTCAGTAGACTGAAAGGAATGGAATTCGTTTTTGTTGGTGATGAAGCTAATCAGTAATAACCTGTCAGGATGGACTATGCATAGAGACCAGTGTTCCGCCGGTTTAAAATGACAAAATTACCAGCTAGTTTAAACTCTGGGTTTCCGTAAGCAGGAGGGATGAGGCCTGAGAAGAGGAAGGATTGCGTGGTAGGTGCTTTTGCTGAGTACATGATATGGGACAGCACATGACCAAGGCACTGCCCACGCATGGCAGAGCTTGCTGAGGACACAGCTCTAACAGCCTCGACTCACGCCAACCAACTGGTCCCCATGGCAGGGTCGGCACTAAGGTTCAACGAAACAGATTCAGGTACCTCGAGAGACGGGTTCATCATGAAGAGACTATGGGGCCAAGAACTGAGTGCAGGAGCCAGGAGGGGCTACGGCTGCTCCGCTGGGGCTGCAGGTCTGCAATGGTGTCCCTGTCTCACATGCTAGCCGCCTGCGCAGTGCTGGCCTAGCTTTTCAGAGTGGGGTTTGCAGTTCAGAGGCACAAACCCACCGCCAAGCTGCATCTCTCCCCTCCTTTGAGAAGGTATCTTGTTATGTGACCCAAGCTGGCTCCTAACTCTTGGGCTGAAATGATTTCCCTGCCTCAGCCTCCCAAGTAATTGTGACTGTGTCACATGTCACACAGCTGACTCAACAGCAGATTTTAGTGTCTGCAGTTAGTTCTTGGTTCACACCAAAATGGCTCTGTCTTCTAGTGGCTGCTCCTAATACCAGGTGGACAAGGCACAGTATTGTGGAAAGAACATATAAAAGAGGTTAAAGAGGTTCAAATGTAAGACCAGGTTGGTACCAAAATGACACTTGTCTCTTTTTTTATATATCTTATTTTATATATGTGTGTGTGTGTATCAGAAGACAGTATGTCCCTGTGGAGGACCAAGGGTGACTTTGGGAATCATCCTGGATTGCTTCTACCTCCTCCTTGCTTCGTTGTGGAATTTCCCAGGCTCTGCCAACAAGGGCTGGAAGTGCAAGCTGCCACCGTTTTCACCTGGCATTTATTTACTGGGGACTTGGGATCTAAACTCAGGACCTTCTGCTTGAGAGACAGTCTTAACCCCCGATCCATTTCTCTAGCCCGGGACTTGTTAGGCCTTTAAGAAAACACAGGTGTGAGCACAACTGGGCTACATCCCCAGCATTATTCATGAGTTCAAGGCCAGCCTCACTACACAGGAGTTCAAGACCAGGTTGGGTTATTTGAGATCCTGTCTCAAAAACAAAATGTCTTAGCAGGTTAATGTGTCTGTTGCTCTTGCCTTCTGTCTGGGATGGATGGGATGTGATGGACCAGATGAGCCGAGTAGGCAGTGAGTGTTCCAAGTTTTTTTTTAAGGTTTCGTGCTCACGCGTGTTAACACACACATATGCACACATGTACGCGTGGGTTAGAGGACAACGTTCAGTCAGTTCCTCTGCCTTGTGGAGACAGTGTTTTTGTTGCTGCCTCTGTTGCTCTGCGTCCTCCAGCCTGGCTGCTTGGCAGCTTTTAGTAGAAGCTACAGGATTACCGATATGAGCCGCTGCATCCGACTTTCTCAGTGGCTTCTGGGAACTGAACTCCAAGCTTGTGTGGCAAGTGCTTCTACCTGCGGAGCCATCGCCTGTGCTACTGGGATCTAGTTGTGCTGGGGGAGGGGCACCTAGTTATGTACGTCTGATAGGCTGCTTGTGAAGGTCAGAGAACAACCTTTGGGAGTTGATTCTCAGGCTGTCAGGCATGTAGGACAAGTGCTTTAACCTGTAGCGTTATCTTGCTGGCCCTGGGTTCAAGTCTTATGTCTTAATGTAGATAATGATGCCCATCCAGCAGGGTAAAGGTAATATAGAGGTCTCAAAGCCTTGAGCCCAGTGCCTGGTGTATTAGTGTTCACAAATGACAGTTCTTACCATAGTTAATCATCGGGCTCCATAATTGGAAGGGACCGTCAGGGCTGGAGAAATGGCTCAGAGGTTAAGTCTCTACCTCACAAGCTGAAGGTCCTGGGTTCAAATCCTGGATCCCCACATAAAAATGCCAGGTGGAACTGGCAGTAGCCTGTACTTCTGGTCCTGGAAGGTGGAGCCTGAGAAACTCCAGAGCAAAACATACAGGTAGTAGAAGCAATCCAGGATGCTTCCCATCCTCGGGCTTTCTCAGACACACACAGTGCCATTTGATACACAGACATACACACACACACACACAAAGGATTTTTGTAACAACTCTATAAAAAAGACATTTATGCATTTGCTATAAATACTTGCAATTACACGAAGGGTTAAGATCACTTTGCTTGAACAGAAGGGATGGTCACAGACCTTCTGTCCTGTCCTGCACACGCTCCCAGCTGCCAGGTGTCTTTTTTTCTTTCTGAAGTTGTTGATGTTCCCCTTGCCAGCAGGCTGGGCCCCTGTGGTCCTCATCGAAACCACTCAAAGCACAAGGGGAAGCTCAGGGTTCTGAAGCCGAGGCGGGGGACGGTCATTTGGAAACAGTTGCTACGTTCATTAGGGAAAGATCCCATCTCAGCCTAGACAGGATTTTACATCTTACGGTAGGTATCAGCTGGCTTTCTGTGAACTGCGTTTAGTGGCAAAGCTGTCTGTCCACAAGTCTGGCCCAGGCAGTCACAGAGACATTCCCCAAGGGCACGGGTCTACACGCCAGCCTGCAGACCTTGCCCGTCTGCTGAGCCCAAGCAGGCCAGGTGTCCAGATGTCATCCGGCCTTGGTGGCCTCCAAGCTTACATGGCAGCAAGCTGAGCGGAGATCACTGCTGTCCCCACAGGCTGCTTTGGGGGTGGAGGGCGGCACGAGGCAAGCAGACACCAAACGTGTCACCTGGAGTTGCTGCTTAGGAGGCGTTCAGCTCAGGATGACATGACACAGGGAAGAACCAAGGTGAGGATGGAGCGTGGTAGAGACAGCGTGACAGAGAATTTACATAGCACAGGCCTCAAAGGATGCACTAGGGCTGGAGAGATGGCTCAGGGGTTAATTAAAACTCTGTCTTGCAAGCAGAAGGTCCTCAGTTCAGATCCCAAGTCCCACATAAAGAGACTAGGTGGAAACGACAGCAGCCTGCACTTCCTGCCCTGGTGGACAGAGCCTGGGAAATCCCAGAGCAAAGCAAGAAGTAGGTAGAAGCAATCCAGGATGATTCCTGAAGTCACCCTTGGTCCTCCACAAGACACACAGTGCCCTCTGTACACACACACACACACACACAAATAAATAAAACAAAATTTTTAAAAGATGCACTGGATTGTTCTTTCATGGTGAAAATAGCTTTATTTGATTTTTCTGATTATAAATATACAGAAACTTTAAACAATACAAAATATATAAAAAGTAAAAGTAACGTACAATTCCATCTCTACCAGCCACCTATAATTAATAGTTCAATTAGCATCCTTTCCATATATATATATAAGTGCATTAAACGTGGTTACCATTATACATTCGATTCTATACCTGCTTTCCCCCTTGTCAATGAGTCTGTCACCTTCCAATGGCTGTATTAATATCCCACTGCATGACTGTACCATAATCCATTATCCCTTCCTGATAAGTCTTCTAGGCTGACGTCAGCTTGTTTGAAACTGTTAACAGCGTTGTGTCAGGTACCTTTAAATAGTTATCTCACAGACCTGGCTTCTGGAAGTGTCTATGAGACTGTCCAGTGAATGTTTTCAAACACTCACAAATGTTCCTGATGTCCCTACACTTAGTATAATATTGAAAAATAAAAATGCCTGGTTCAGACAGGTGTAGCTGTGAGACTGAAGACAAGGACTGTTCAGGGGAAGAGCACTACTGACAGGAGCCCAACACTGACCCGAACAGGGAGGAAAGGGCATGGTTGTGATTAGTTTCCATGAGGTGTAGAAATGTTGACACTATTGAGAGGGACTGAGAGATAAGCAGAGCCAGATGGGCCGGAGTCTTCTCGGTCAGCTGCTGACAGAGCCTGCAACTGGATGGCCTGGACAGGCATGTTTGGCATCTGTATGGAGCCTGAAGCTTTGCCAGAGGCCATGAAGTTATTCAGGCGTGTAGCTTCCAAGTTTATAGTTTGGTGCAGAGCGCCAACACAAAGCTGTACAACTGGCGTCACCGTGACATGCCCTCAGGATGGGCCAACTTGTTCTCAGCTCGGGCCTGACCTGCCCAACCACAGAGCAGAGAATCTTAGCTATGTCTCCAGGGCAGAGCAGACAAGTCCTGTAAGGCCGGTGGCAGCAGAGATGTGTTCTTCTCTGCTACGGGGGACTGCTCTTGTCTTCCTCCCCCCCTTACCCCATCTGTCAGATACCAGTGCAGAAAACCTTACTTTGGGGCCAAATGCCCCCCAAAGCCCATGACTTTCAGCCTTCTGTGGCCTAAGCTTGCTCAGCAAAGCACACGCCTCCTGTCACTTTGCCCCACCAGTTCTCGACCCTCTCTGAGAAGATGCCATGGGTTCTTTTTCCTCTTACTTTCTTTAGGTTTCCTGGCTACAGGAACATTCAGAATGAGATTCTGAGAGGGGTTCCAGGTTACTAGTCTTCACGTGTGACACTTCCAACCTCTCTTTTCTCACCACAGACTTGTATCAGATCTCTCATCTTCAGATGTTAGAGGTTTGGGGAAATAACCCGAGAGCCACACAGGGCAATGTGACTCATCGCTATACTTTGTTTACTCCCCTCGGCTCTACAGGTAAGTGGACGTCGCTGCTGGAGGGAAGTAGGAGGCGCGTCCTCTTCCCATGATTTCCTTCCCAAAGCCCTCAGAGCTTTCCTCTGAGCAAGGAAGGGTCTGCCCTGTTTTCTGGGGCTGCATTTTCTCCCAAACAGAGCTCTGAATTTCCCTAACAATCTCAAGTCTGTCTCACCTTTAAATAAAACATATTCCCCATCTCTAAATCCAAACTTCCCCTCCCATGGGGGGGGTCTTGCTGTCCCACTGCCCCCTCCCGTGTGACCCCCCTCCTCACTGTCTCCCTGGGGTCGTGCTCCCTCCTCCCTCTTGCCCTGTGCTGTCGCCAAGCCCACGGCAGGTTGCCACCTCCTAACTTCTCCCCAGCGCTGGCCTCAGTCCTGTGCCCTCCTGCCGGCTGGGTAGCCTGGAAACGCTCATCTCTCACATTCTGATGGATGTAAACTATAAGGCTACAGCATGTCACTCCAACAGCGACACACACATGCAGGGTGATAATGTTCAAAGTGCTTCTCAAGTTCTCAGGACACTGGGATCCTGCTTATGACCCTTCTTGGGCCACCCCGCTAACCTGATGCTGGCCAAACCAAACCATTTGCATCTCTTCAGATGCGGGCACCCTTATTGCCAGGAAAACAGGAAGGCACGATGACTCCACAGGAGCAAAGACCCCTTCTTCATCTTTATGTCCCGATTCAGCATCCTGTTCTCCAGGTATTCTTCCCTCCTGAACTGCCAGGTGGAGAGACACATCCTCCTGTCTTTGTGTCCCTGGGATTTCCAGAGACATCCGGCTCAGACCTCCTTCTTGACTTCCACGTCTGCAAGCTCTGCTTAGAACCGCACAACTGGTCTGAGGAGACCGAGGGGAAGCTCTGAAGCTAGACACTTCCACCCGAGAAAATAATGGATGCTCACGGGGCAGAACTTACCGAAATCAGCCGAGAAGAGCACAGTACCCAGGAGAGAGGAGGGAGACAGCCCCGACACCGCCCTGTGATATCCACTTCTGCCATGAAGGCAGTGGCTCCATTCTTGCTGTTTCCAGGGTCTGTTTTTCCTTGCACGCGCTCGGAGAACGAGGCGCGGGGACACTCCCAGTGACAGGGAGCGTGCTCTACACTCGGATCTTGGTTTCAAGTATTGTTCTGCTAAAGGGAATCAAGACTCTAGAGTAATGACTGGTCAATTGGAGGGCTGAGGTGGAGAAGAGAGGAGACAAGGCTGGAATGCTGAGTTAAGCCACCACGGAAGGAAGCACTGAGCAAGGCAGAAAGACACACGCGCCCAACACATGTGCAACAATTTGGGACTCAAAATAAAGTCACAGCAATGTCTTACAGGTAGGTGACACAGAAACGTACACATTCATAGTAACCATCATACGCATGGGGCAGGGCAGGCCGCGTTTCTCGAGAGGCAGAAAACTGCACATCTGGAAAGCACTTTGGAGGAGGAACATCGCACGGCTCAATCACTGAGATAACTGATTAAGGCAAGACTAATCGATTGATGTTCTAACAATGGAAGAACAAAATATTTACAGGTTTTCAAACTACTTCCCATAAAGTACATGTTAATTACAAGAAAGAAAAATAGTAAATATAAAACAAAAGCTTCCACAGTAATCAGAGTCAACATCATGATAGTGGGACCAGCTGAGTCAGATGCTGGTAAGTTTAAACACACGGAGGAAAGTCATTTCTGTGATGTTTCTGCCCAGAATATTGAACGCCTTGATCTAGTCGTGTGGAACCCGTGCAGAAATCCAAATTAAGGGCCATTCTACAAAGCAAATGGCTGGCACTCTTCAAAAATGTCACCAGAATTAGGGACGAAGGAGGAGGCGCCCTATGCACCGGGCACACGTGATCACATGTGACCGCACAAGGAAAAAGAAAATCGCTATAAGGACATTACAGAGACAACTGAAAAATTTAAACGTGGACCTTGAATTAAATAATAGTACTGTATTAATATTACATTTCCTGCTTTGGTAACTTTAAATTTTGAGTTTGTCCTTGTTCTTAAGGAGCTGCATACTGTAAATTTCAAGTTAATGAGGTAACTGCAACTTTCACGTGACTCAGAACATACACTGTAGATAAGCAGGCTGGGTGTCGGCCGCACATACCTGTATTCTGGCATTTGTAGGCTTAAGCAGGAAGATCAGGATTCAAGGCCATACTTAGCTACACAGCAAGTCAGGTCAGTGTGGGCCACACAAGATCAACAAACAAACATAAACAAAACAAAACAAAAAACTACAAAGGAATCACTTGGCAAATTTGCATAATGGATGAGTTCTCTGTGAAATTCCTACAGCTTTTCTATAACTTTGAAATTAACATTGAAGTTACCAAAAACAAATTCCCCAAACCAAGAATCCAACAGTAAGTGATGAATCAGAATTATGGTCCAGTCATCTTATGAAGGCCTTAAAATTATAGAGACTTGCAAATGAAGTTCACAAAGATACACAAATATGCAAAAACTGTTCTAACCCATATAATGTTAAATGACAAAAGCGGGATACAAAGTACTTAGTGTAATTATGGTTATGTAAATGTATAAGCATATAAAAAGATTAGAAGGGTAAAATCAAAGATGGCAAGGACCTTGGGGGGTAGGGTGTGAGCTTTACCATAGTTGACAGAAACACCTGCAGCACTGACTCTTCCCTGGTACCAACGTGTTGGTTCTTAGACCCTGGCCACCCACCAAAGAAAACTGACAGAGAGGACCCAGAGCTCCTACACAGGGGCATCTTCGTGGGTGGGTTGAATTGAGTGGTAAGATCTCTATGACAGGCAGTCTGCCAGCTTTGACTCACAGTCCAATCTGGGCAGTGTAGCTTAGGCAGCTATGGGCATACTAGGGGTGTGTGTGGCAGGGGAAAGTTTAGCAAACACTGGTCTGAGACTCTAGTCTTCTTTGGCCAGACTAGCTGAAACCTGTTTGCTTACCTCTGTCTTATGTTCAGACATGGGGCCTAAGTGGCATACTCTCTCCGCAGCACTAAAGTAAGGAGCAGTAAGGACCTGAGGAGCTCTGAGATTACCCTTCTGCGGGCATAGTGCCTGACCTGTGTCTGCAGGATAGGGCAGTGAGTCTTGTCACTCCTTTTCACCCTGAGGATATAACAGTTTTGAGGATGAGCTGTTTTGGTCTTGTTTTTAAGTGCTGGGATTGGACCCAGAACCGCACATGCAAAGCAAGCTCATGCTCAGCTAACCACATGCCCCTAAGCAAGGATATGTGTGGAGAGTTGGCGAAAGAGGCTTAGAACAGAGACGGGCTGTGGAAGAGACCTGCAGAGCCCGGGCACCTCCTTCGCAGCACAGGTTTTCCTTTGTCACTAGAAGCAGGACCAAGAACTAAGAGACTACGAGACCATTAAACAGGCAGCTGAGGTAGGTGAAGAACCTCCAGCTCCACAGGGAGGCAGCAGCAGAAACACTTGTGAGCCCGACATTGGGAGACTTACTGCATTGGGGCAGCTTCTTGGGTGGGAGTGTTCTAGACCTGTTTCCCAATTGCTCCCCAGCCTAAAGCAAAAAGTACCACCATGTTGAGTCTTGTGACCTGATTTTCATATTTATGTTTTATTACATAATCTTTTCATGGCACCATCAGGAGTAACAGAAAACGTTATTCCCAGATCCTAAACCACATCCTGAAAAATATACATTTGTATTTATATATTTATATCAACATTCCACCCCATCACATAATCTCCACCACCTATTATAGGTCTTTTGCTTAAAGCAGGAAACTATTCTCTTAGGTAAGAAAATATATATGGAAGCTAAAGTAAATATTGGTTAGAGTAACTGGGACCAGTTGGACCACTGGGGCAGGTGGAAGGGGCCACGTCCAGCCATGGAGGGATGCATCAACTGGGGTCCGTAAGGGGGACAGTGTATAAAAAGGCAGCGTCACAGGTGAGCTGAGATCCTTGGTCCCTTAGGAGATGGCCTTGGCCTCAGGAAGGAAGGCTTCCCAGTACTTTGCCAGCTGCAAAGAAGTGGGGAGAAGGTCAGCAGGTGCCCCCATCTAGTGGCAGCCTGAGCTAGCTTTAGAGGGAAGCGAGTTCAACAGCAGGGCACCCAGCATTACAGCCACCCAAAGTACAAAGTGCTGAGCGAATGCAGAAGCCACACTGTCTGACCTCTCTGTAGACTTAGAAGGGCATCGATCGGTTTGAGTTCCAAATGCAGGGGCAGACCTGGAGACGGTCTCCAGGGACCCAAGGAGCGCCTATGGGGGCCTCGCTCCGCCCACCTGCCTGCTCCCACAATGGGACCATCGTTCCACACACTGATTAGGGCCTCTGCCTCCAGACAGCCAGGTGATACCAGAGGAGAGATCCTCAAAGGATAAAGAGTTACATTAAAGCGCGAGAAGAGATGAAGTTTTTCCTCATAACTGTAGAACACAGGCAACAGAAACGCATCCTCCTCCTCAGCAAAAGGCCCTTCCATGCTGAACAACGGGGACTGCTCCATGATCAGCTGTAGCAGGGCCTCCCCCTCAGAAGCAGGGCCTGAACATCTTGTCATCAAAACCCCAGACAGACAGCTGGCCGCTGGCACAGGCGACGCGGGACAGAGGTGTGGGATGTACATACCTGTTGCTGTGAAGACAGGAGTGTCTCCAGGTATTTGATGACGTGGTTTTTGAAGTCCTTGGATTTCTCTTTCTGCAGGAGACAGGACAGACACTGACCTTCCAGCCCGTTGTTCCTGCCCCTTCTGATGAGATGGTCGTGTCTCCCGCGGACCAAGGCCGAGCAGCCGCAGCAGGTGGAGCAGCGGCTCCCTGTGAATGGCTCTGCCAAGGCTCTTAGAGGCGGAGGGGGGAGGGAGGGGAAGGCCAGGGGCGAGCACGGACTCATGCAGTCCCGCCCTGCCTTTTGTCTACATGCTTGGCCCGGCAGCTAGCGCAGGACAGCTCCAGCCTCGGGGACCAGCGCACCCCGGCATGCGCACCCGGCCACACCTATTCGCAGGAGCCGTAGGACCTTATGCTCTCACCTCAAACCGTATCACTTCTTTTCGGACAACTGTTGAAATTCTTTCAAAGTCCCTCTCGTACTGAGTCACCCGTGACTCCCACTGGGAAGAGGAAAGAAAGGAAGGATCATCAGGACCTGGGGATGCGGCTCAGTGGCAGAGTTCTGGCCTGGCAAGTGTGAGACCCCTGGTTCGAGCCCCAACACACACACAAGGATCATGAGTAGTAGGTCCCATAAGGCCTCTGGATTTAGAGAGACCACGTGGTCCTTATGGCCATCTGTCCCTTTGGGAAGGATCAGATACGTAAGGAATTCAGCTGTAAACCGTAGTCTAGCAAGGATAGTCAGAAAAGATGACCATTTGCCCCAGGCCACGCCTGGTCTCGAGAGAGCTTGGCAACTAGCGCAGCCTCTGATTTAGGCACTCACGAGCAGAGGTAAAGGGCTCAGAAAACTCAGTGTAACGCTATCCCCGGGCAGGGCGGGCATGTCTGATTTGCCTATTGGCTTTTTAAAGATGCACGCAAGGGGTCTTGCTGGGGTGCAAATCTGAGCAGGGTGAGCAGTGTAGAGTCAGGCCCCGGGTCCCTCGCCAGCAGCCCTGGCCCTTCACTATGATTAGCCTTCCGGGGCTGATGAGCGGCCCGTCGGGGCTCACCTCTGTGATCTCGTCCTTGGCCTGCTGCAGCTTGTCTGGCTTGTTGGCCCACAGCAGCCGGGCCTCGGCCTCCCGCTTCTTCTGCAGCGTGGCCTGGGCATCCTGCCAGCGCTGCCATGTCTTCATGCGCTGGTCGAAGGCAGCCTGGGGGTGAGCAGGACCAGCCCTTCAGCAGCCTGGCGGGCTCTGCCTTGGGGTGCTGTCCCAGTAGTTATGCAAGGGAAGGATGCGCCAAGGGCAGGTTCTGCAGCCGTGAGTTAGTGCCCGGCTAGTCTAGAAGCTCTAGCTCGTCAGTTCGGCTCCAAGCTTCCAGTGGGCGGCCTGACGCCAGGGTGCCCCCCATATTAAGACTTCCAGACTATGCTTTCCCTGACGGTATGCTATGTGCGAGGAGCTAAGGTCAGTGTGGTGCCAGGGTAGGTCCACTCAGCGACGTTACTGCTGGAAAAGGCCAAGGTTAGCCCAAGTTACACACAGCTCTTCAGGAGTGTGCGGAGCACTAGAGGACAGAGCTGTGAAACTAGTCTAACGACAGGAAGCACAGACCACACAGGCTCAGCATGAAGAGTCTGGGGTTTTGCTTTTTCTATGCAGGGTTTTATGCAGCCCGGGAGGGTCTGAATTCACTATATAGGATGACCTTGAACTCCTGATCCACCTGCCTCCAGCTCCCAAGGGCTGGGATTAGGAACACGATTAGCCGATTAGTCATCAAGTCCAGTGGTTTAAGGATTCTTTACATAGACATTTAAAATGCCCGGTGAACACAAAGCAACCACACGCTAACCTGAGGCCTGGAAGAAGCTACTTGAAGTTAATCATTGGTTTCCCGTCCACTGCATATTGCAGGTGCTGCCGCGGCAGCCTCCTGACCAGGAGCTGCTTCCCCTCGCTAAGGGCTTGGTGGTTTCCGGGCTTCTGTGGCACAAACCTGTGCCAAGCCTAAGCCTTCGCGAATACAGAGAGCAGCACCACAGACTCACCCCTTGCACTGGGGCCGCTCCCTGGGAGTTTTTCCTTCACTCGTATGCCTGTGCACGTTATGTATCAGAGAGCACTGTGTGTGTATCAGTGGGCACTGAATGTCCCTGTGGAGGCTCAAGGTTGACTTTGGGAATCATCCTGAACTGTTTCTACCTCCTTTTGGCTTTGTTTTGGGATTTGCCAGGCTCTGTGGGCTGGAAGTGTACGCCACCGTTTCTGCCTGGCTTTTTTTATGTGGGACCTGGGATCTGAACCTGGGACCTTCTGCTTGTGAGACAATCTTAGCCCCTGAGCCATCTCTCCAGCCCTTCTTTAATTTTTGAGATGGTATTTTATGTGTTCTGATAAACTTCACTAGGCTGGCCTTCAACTTACGGTGATCCTCCTGCCTCAACCTGACTGCTAGGATTACAGGCATGTGTTACCATGCCTGGCTCCCTGAAATTTCTTAATACCTCAGTGCTAAAGGATCAGGTTGAGATGACTTTATATCTAAACTCAGCTTAGACCTACCCCATCGGGTTAACAAAGGTCCAGGGGCAGGAAAGCGCAAAAAAGAAACCTCTCCTCCTTCTCCAGTGCTGCTGCCAGCTGATGACGTGAGAGGGAAGGTGAGGGTCTCTGAGGACCGGCTCCGGGTCTTGTCTAAGGTGTGCTACCCAAGCTACCGTCTACGGAGAACCAGCTGGGCTCCTCATGCCCTGTACGTATGTAATTCATTCTGTCTGAGCTATTAATTCAAAAGCCGTGCTCTCCAGAGGACCCCCCCGCCACCCCCAAACAACACCCCTCGCAGGACAGCGCCCCTCACAGGACAGCGCTCCTCCTCACAGGACAGCGCCCCTCCTCACAGGACAGTGCCCCCCCTCACAGGACAGCGCCCCCCCTCACAGGACAGCGCCCCTCCTCACAGGACAGCGCCCCCCCTCACAGGACAGCACCCCTCACAGGACAGCGCCCCACCTCACAGACAGCGCTCCTCCTCACAGGACAGCGCCCCCCCTCACAGGACAGCACCCCTCACAGGACAGCGCCCCCCCCCTCACAGGACAGCGCCCCCCCTCACAGGACAGCACCCCTCACAGGACAGCGCCCCTCACAGGACAGCGCCCCCCCTCACAGGACAGCGCTCCTCCTCACAGGACAGCGCCCCCCCTCACAGGACAGCACCCCTCACAGGACAGCGCCCCTCCTCACAGGACAGCGCCCCCCCCCACAGGACAGCACCCCTCACAGGACAGCGCCCCGCACAGGAAGGCCCCGGGCGGAGCCCTTCCCCGGGAGGCTCTTCAGTTGGAGTGGTCTGACCAGTTCCAAATTCCACAGTGGGCTGTTTTCAAGCCTCACTCTGGAGTCAGCAGCACCGGGAGGAGCACGGGGAGCACGGGGAGCACACAGAGTCTCTCCGGCTGTTCTGAGCAGGCTGTGACGTGAGGAGTGAGACAGAGCGGCTGGGCTCTCGTGACAACACAAGCTCCTGGGGGGAGGCTGGGAGGAGCAGACTCTGTCCCGGCTGTCCCGAGGCACCACACCCTGCTCCCAAGCAGTCAGGCGCGGACCCAGGCCCCGTCCTGATTCCTGTGTCGCAAAACGCCCGTGGGAGCTCTTCCCGCCCGTCGAGCTTCCTGAACTGATGGGAGAACCTGGGAAACGGACCGTCCTGCTCTCCAGGAGGAAACCGCAGGCCTGATCGAGGCCAGGCTGCACCCGAGGCCACAGGCCGGGTGTGGGGACGCGTGGGGTCACAGCACAGGGCGGCTTGGGTGGGAGCGTGCAGCAGGCTGGCTGCACCCCCATGCAACGCCAAGCCACTTCTGGGCGGTTACCAATGGCCATACTGGAGGGACGAGTGGGAGCCACCGGGTTCTGGGGGCAAAGCACGGAAGAATCGGAGTCCAAGGTCCGAGCCAGCATGTCTGCATCGGGCTCGAAGAGAGGGGCGCTGATACCACCCTCAGCAGCGGGGAGGGAATTCCAGGACGTCCAAGAGGGTCTTTTCTAACTTCAATCCAGGAAACTGGCTGTGGATCTCAAAATAACTACCGGTAACTGACTAATTGATGAATAGATGGCTTGTTGACAGGATATTTTAAGAATGGGAAAGTTACAGCCATTTACAAACTAAAACTTGACGGAACTGGCTTAGCAAAGAGGAGAGCAAAGGAAAGACAAATTTAATCACGGGAAGGGGACAAAAGGAAGCAGAACTTACTCGGACGATGGCGAGGAGGCGAATGTAGTCGCTCAGGAGCTCGGCGAGGAGGAAGAAGTCGTGGTTGGCCTGCTCCTGGTGCAGCTGCTCGATCTTCTCCTCCACCTCGGCCAGCTGGGAGAGCGCCCGCGACAGCGCCGTGTTGTCCTCGGAGCTCCCAAGCATGGCCAGACTCTTGGCAAACTGGGCCGTGTTCAGCGCCAGCTCTGGAACAAGACCACCAGGGGCCTCTGATTCCCAGGAAAGGACCCTCGGCCGACCTGAACAGCATGTCTGCCCCCGCACAGTTGATAAGCGAGGACCCTACAGCACAGTCTACGTGCTCAGCCGTGGAGGGAAGCAGTCTGCATGGACCACGGACGCCTGCTGTGTACATCCCACTAGGCCCCCTGAAGGAAGTAAATGCTGGCAGGTTAAAGGAAGGACTCTTATTTTGTGTCAGAGCTTGTGACCTGCAGCCCGTCTGCACCCGACCCACAGATGCAGACCCTCCAACTGCAGACCCTTGAATGACCTAGAATAGGGCAAACCTCTTTTATAAAGGGCCAGGCAGTAAATACTTTAAGCTTTGGAGGTCACATATTACTATTGCCATATGCTATTCTGTCCCCACATTTTCCCCATTAAATGGGAAAAACATTCTTATCTCACAGCAATAGGCTCCAGGACCAAGTCTGTGCCTCGGGCCAGACTGACGCTTGCCAACCTTACTCGAGCTTCATGCCAATGATCTTTTAACTTCCTAATTACCAATATTATGTAGGCAGCGGAAGAAAACATTCAACCTGGAAAATTCATGAGTTCCTAATTAAACAAATCTCACTAAAGGAGGGGGGGGAGGAAAAAGACACACTCAAGTTCCCGCACTTAAAACCATCTACTCGGATCACGCCGACAGAAACGACGCGTCTAGGCAGACCCCCCTCTCTCCCTGAGGAAAGGACGGGGCTCACAGGGCCGCATCTTATTTCCTGCCAGGAAATCAGTCTCTCTCTCCCTCTCTCATCAGAGCATCAAGGAACAGGTGGGCTGAGAATTTCAGCTCGGATGGCGGAACTTGGGAACAGCATGCGCTCCCACCCCAGCTCCCTGAAGACACCCCTGTCCCAGCGCACTTTGGGGGTCGCTACCTTTCCGATGGTTGACCAGCGTCTCCACCACCGCGTGCAGCTTCCGCAAGCGCTGCTCCTCGCACTCCACCTCCTGCAGCTTCTCCTCAAACCACTGAAACACACCAGCCAGCGCTGTGATGGCCACCAGCATGCTCTGGCGGAGCTGTTTCTTTCTTTCTTTTTTTTTAAAGAAGGGGCTTTTTTTTTTAATTGAATATTTTACTTATTTATTTGGGAGGGAGAGAGAGAGAAAAAGAAAAAAGAGAGGAGGAGGAGGAAGAAAAGAAAGGAGGAAGAAGAGGAGGAGGAGGGAGAAAAAGAGGTAGAGCAGGATGAGGAAGAGGTGGAGGTCAGAGGACAACCATTAGGGGTCAGTTCTTCCCGTTCATGGTATGGAACTCACAGCACCAGGTCCGTGGTCAAGCACATCACCTCTGACTTTTGTCTTAAATAAATTACAATCATCTCTAACCTCAGGAATTTCATGACTTCTCTGAGTATGACCCATAAGCCTGAGGGGCAAAGGGAGATGTGGGACACAGAGAGATGGGGGCACAGAGAGATAGGGGGCACAGGAGATGGGGGCACAGGGCGATGGGGGCACAGGGAGATAGGGGCACAGGGAGATGGAGATGAGGGGCACAGGGAGACGGGGGCACAGGGAGATGGGAGCACAGGGAGGTGGGGGTACAGGAGATAGGGGCACAGGAGATAGGGGCACAGGGCCACTCACAATGTCTGATTCATTCATCTTGATGGTCATTTTGCTGACTGCGTCCGTAGCTTTGTTGAACATCTTGAGGAGACCAGCCCCACTCAGTGCCTGGGTGCCCACGGCGCGGGGCAGCTACAAGACCAAGAAGGCGGGGATGGCAAGTTATCTGCTGCCCCTATTTTGGTTCAGAAGAATTAGTATCCATCAGATGGCATGGCCAAAACATGCCAAACAAATTATCTGAGTTGTCAACTGTTACATTCTAGGGCATTAATCTAAAATGAATATGTACAGAAACAAAAATATAAAACCACATTCAAAGGAGTCAATTAAATTTCCAATTTCTGATACTATTCACAGAAAAAAAATAGACTAACAGTGTTATACGGCCAAGTGACCTCACACTGAGACTGTCTGCCTACTAAGGTATGGATTGCTGCAATACCAAGCATTCTTTTGTTAAAAGTCAAAAGTTCCTTTGGATGAGCACACTCTGCAAACAACTAGACTCAGGGAGCGCTCGAAGCTGTGTGTGAATGAAGTGACGTCTCCAAGCACAGAGCACATTTGCTTACAATGGAGCCGCTTTTCCATAGCATGAAAAAAAAGTTAGATTTCAGATGTTCGGGATGTCATGAAGTAGCTCTCAAGTCTGGACCACCCCCTCACCCAGTGTCTGGAGATGCTTTCCACTGCTACAGCTGGGACAGTGCTACTGGCATCGAGTGGGCAGTACACAGTACTACCTTACAGTACACAGGGCAGTACCGGACAACCACGTACTACATAGCCTCAAGTGTCTATGGACAAACCCTCCTCTGTGAAGTGAAGCAGCGTGGTATCGTAGAGGTAGAATCAAAGGCTTTAACGCATTTGGCAGATTATTTTCAATTATACTATTTTGGAGGGGGGAAAAAAACATGTTCTCACAGAAATCCATTTACATTGCAGTAATATGAAAATTTTAAACTAAAAATAACACATAACGATGTCTTATCCTGTGACTTACTTCCATCTAGCTTTCTGAGAGGACATTACTTATCTCAGTACTTCCAGTTGCCTGCATTTCTGTAACTATGTTTACATGTTGTTTCATGTTTTACTTGTAGTTTTATGCTTTCATACGTACACTAGTATTTCATCATTTAGTTTCTGTGAGAAGAAAGTATTCTTTTGGTGTATTGACTCTTGATATATTTTACTTATTTTTTTCAATCATTAGCAGTTGGGCTGCCTCCAATTTTTCACAGTCATGAAGAGTCTATGCATAGCCTAAAAAAAATATTGGCCACTTGAATCAACCCTTTTGCTATCTGGCAGCTCTGTGGTCTGTGGTAGTTGATTTTTAACTAATGCTCTCCAGCACCCTAGCATAAAATACACATTCAATTTGATCTAGTTAGAAACTCATAAAAGACACACTAAAGGCTTGTCAAATAGAGCACTGTGCTGATCTACCAAGACAAAACTCAGTTTGGTGACCTCTCTGACCTCTCTTGTTGTTTCTGACTACAAGCAGAGCTGCCTTTACTTCAGACTGAAAACCACTGTCCTTCTTGGGGCCTCACACAAAGATGGGACACTATCTGGCACTAGCTTTATTAAGAACGCAAATATTTGTTGAATGAACTAGTTTCATTTTACTAGGGGTAGACAAAAGTTAGGAAATTCAATTTTTTACAATACTAACCTCTTCTTTTTCCAAAAACTCCCGGACATCTGGGTCCTGTAACATGGTGGGATGATTCACGACCCTCTGAAGGTACCTGAAGGACACAAGAGGGTCACCTGGAGAGTGATGATGGGGTGTCGCATGCTGGCAGCCACCGTGTCCCTTACAACTTAAAATAGCCTCAGATAAGGCACTTGAACAGATCTTTGCCTGTAAGTTCACTAAAGTTCACGTTCTTCACATTTCTAGAGGACAGCAAACTTGGTCACCAAGAGATTTCAGAGCCATTCGTATTACATTCCGTGAAGGAAAGTACGATTGCTTGATTAGGGCGGAGACAGAAAACGAGCCGGCCATGACTTAGGCATGGGAGGCAACAGGAGAGGTGAGAGTCCTTCCTCGCTTCATGCCAGGTTCACCTCTACTGTGACAAGCAGCCTCATCAGCACGCTTGTTTCTCCCTACTCAGGACAGTGGTCGTGAGGGCCTACCTTTCCAGAGCAGCCCTCCGCTTCTCAAGAAACTCTGCAGAAGAAGAATCTTCCTTCCCAACTTTCACTTTTGTCATTCCTGGAATAGAATGTAAGAAGTACAACATAGGGTGGCCCCAGGAGCGGCAACTTGGTTTGCTGCAGAGGCCTGAACCCCAACAAAAGTAGACAAGCAGAGGGGCCCCTGGGGTCCACTGAATCAGCCAGGCAGGAGAGTGGGAGGGAGCGGGATGGATTGATGAGGGGAGGAAGGGAGAGGGAAGGGAGGGAAGATGGAAGGAAGCAGGATTAGTACTCGATATGCTTGTAAAAAAAAATGAATAAAAAATAAAAAAAACAAAAAAATTAAAAAATAACCACAGATCATGAAAAAGATAAATCTTTTTTTTCTTTTCTTTCATTTTGTGTGTGTGTGTGTGTGTGTGTAACAGAGGGCACTTGTGTCCCTATGGAGGACCAAGGGTGACTTTGGGAATCATCCTGGTTTGCTTTTACCTCCTTCTTGCTTTCACTCTGAGATTTCCCAGGCTCCGTCCGCCAGGGCCAGAAGTGTGGGCTGCCACCATTTCTGCTTGGCGGTTTTAGGTGGGACCTGGGACCCAAACTCAGGACCTTCTGCTTGTGAAACACAGTCTTAACCCCTGAGCCATCCCTCTAGTCCTCTGAAGACAGCAAGGACAACTTCACAAAACACAATCTAAAGCTGTGTCATGAGCATGAACAAAAGGTTCTTTACATCTTTTATTTTATTATAATGCTGAAGCTTATAAACTCTAGAGTTTACACAGAATACATTTTCTTTAAAAAAAGAAGAAGAAAACAAAGCCACCAGATTTTGAGTACAGACTAACAGTGGCCGACGGTAAGAAGGCTCCTCCCCTAATCTGCAAACCAATTTCAATCTGGAAGGAAAAACCATCATCAGGACTCCTGGGTTCGGTGGATAAAATGTTTGCCATGCAGACATGAGGATCAGAGTTCTGACACACAGAACGCACGCAAGACCCTTAGGAGGCCGAGAGAGGGGACTCTTGGGAATAGCTGACAGGTAAACTCTGAATTCAACTGAGAGAGACCCTTCATCAATAATGAAAGAGTAATCAAGAAAGATACTCCACACTAATTTTGGACACGCCAAAATATACATGTATATATGCAAAAAGTGCACAGAGATGGAGAGAGGGGGAGAGGGGAGAAAGACAGAGAGAGAGACTATGGGAGCTGAGGGTGTGCCTTAGTAGTAGAGTATTTTCTAAATATGTAGGAGGCCTTGGATTCAATCCCAACACACAAAACAAACAACGATGGTTTCTCTGTGTCAGGTGTGGTAGTGCCTGTAACTCTTTCGCGTTCAGCAGCACGGAGGCTCAAGAGATGGCAGCCATCCTGGGCTGTACAAGGATAGTACAGCCTGAGGCCAATCTGGGATAGTCACTGTCTAAACAGGAATCAACAATAACAAAACACTGTGAAACTTTGAGCATCTATGGCACCCAAGAAAAGAAGACACACCACGCTAGGTTACTGTCTGTCTAGACTCCAGCAGAGAAGAAGTGCTGGGTTGGGCGCTGTTGCAGAAGCTCCGACGCCAAGCAGTAGGCACACCATGAGGCAGAGCAGCGAAGGGACTTACCTATCACACTCTTCTCGGGCGGAGGAGGGACAACGAAGCCGTTCTGGGAGTGCTTCTCTGAAAGCTTCTCATAAAGACCCAGAAAGTCGCTAAATCTTCTCTTCACTGCAAACTGTTTACTTCTGAACATTGGTAAGCTTGTCTTGGAGATGGAAAAACAAACAGGTGACTTCATTCCACATCCAAATAAATGGGTGTCATCAAAGCTATCTTGCTGACACCAGGACTCCTTCCCAGATCCCTGCGCTTTAGTCGCCGGGCAAATAAGAAACACTAAGAAACAGTACTCAGAACTATGATTTTAGATGCACTAAACATACAGGATTATAAAGGTAAGCAAGGAAATTCCAATGTAATTTTATTTCCAGATTAAGAACACTTGCTCTAAGTAAACAAATGTTGGATTCTGGTTTAAAGCTACAGTTCTATGGGCAACTTGTAACTGATTTATTCTTTATTGACTTAAGATATACCAAAGAGTGTTTCTTAAGAAGACAATGGAGAATCAAATGAAATGTCTGTAGACAGTTATCTGTAAAGTGTGGATACTACAGCTCACAGGAGGTAGAATGTAGAGAGAAATACATAAAGTCATCTAACTAAAAGAAAAGGGGGCTGTGCCCACAATACAATGAAAGACTACTTTATATTCAATATATTGGTAAAGTTTAACGAGTTTGACCCCACCAATACCAGCAAAAAAAAAAAAAAAACAAATCAATAGGAACCTTTGTACACGGCTAATGGGAGCATCTATCGATGTGAATACTTTAAGATAGTTTGCATTCAGTGTTTGTAGTACCTGTGGCCCAGGAATTCCTGGCTATATGCCCTAGAGAAACACTACCATAGGTGCACAGGAGAAATATAAGAAGGTGCATGCATAGTTCAGTTACCAAAAAGGAAAACACATATACTATGGTATATTGACATAATGAACCGGCTGTTACACCCAGCCAAGATGAGTCTGGGAAACAATGCTGAGAAAGCACTATTTTCAGCAACATTGTCATGAAACTCAAAGCAAAACTGCATCATTTACAGACACACATGCAAAGACTTTTTTTTTTTAATAAGAGAAGTGACCACTCAGGTATGAATAGTGGATGTTGATGGGACAAACAGGAAGTAGGGGGTCAGTGGAACCAATGAAATCTTAAAACTGGTGCCATATTTAATAAAAAAGAGATCAGGTTCAAGGTAGGTGGTTGTAGGCAGTACTAAAAGAAAGCTAGGCAGAGTGCAAAATGTCTGTACTGAAAATGACCGAGACATGCAGGATCATGGCTTCAAGGACAGTCCAGACTACACAGAAACCCTGAGAAACACATGCGTGCATATTAAAAACAGCTCGTGACACCTGAAATCTCAGGGCTCTGCAGCCTCAGGCAAGTGGAGGCCATCCTGGATTCACAGAGAAACCTGTGCCCACTGGATACACAGAGAAACTCTGTGCCCACTGGATACGCAGGGACCCCTGTGTCCACTGGATATGCAGGGACCCTGTGCCCACTGGATACACGGGGACCCTGTGCCCACTGGATACACAGGGACCCTGTGCCCACTGGATACACAGGGACCCTGTGCCCACTGGATAGGCGGGGACCCTGTGCTCACTGGATACGCAGGGACCCTGTGCCCACTGGATAGGCGGGGACCCTGTGTCTACTGGATATGCGGGGACCCCTCTGTCCACTGGATATGTGGGGACCCCTGTATCCACTGGATACGCAGGGACCCTGTGCCCACTGGATACGTGGGGACCCCTGTCTCCAACTGCCATCTCCGCTTCTTCAGTCACAAATCCTCATTCATAGCTTTTAGTTTGAGACAGGCTCTCCCTGTCTAGCCCAGGCTGGTTTCAAACTCACGCTCCTCAGCTTCTTCCACCTTGGTACTGGATTAAGTCAGGGGACACTATGTCCATCCCTAAACAGATAACGACTCCTCATTTGTGGCAACCCACCAACTAGCTCCAAACACATAGCTCCTAAAAGCAACGGGGTAAAAAAATCAGGTAATTCTAAATTCTACATGTTTTAAAACCTGCAAAGTTTCACACTGGAGAATACTGAGAAAGACTCTGGGTGCACCTAGACAAGCTGACAGGGCACTGCAGCTAGCTGTGTCATGAGTAACTATGGAGAAAAATGTTGGAACGGAAGCAAAGCTGCCCACAGACACTCTGGACGAGGACTTTCTTGGCAGGGCAGTCAGGGTCGCTGGAACTCACCTGCGTCGTCACCTTGTAGGCTACATAGGCATTCATACCATCCCCTGTGGGAGGAGAAAGCAGGAGAGGATCATTCTCTCAAAGGGATGCTAACCCAATAAAGTGTAATCAGGGACCATCAGCTATTGGAGCCCTGTATTGCTTCAACTCCAAGCTTTATATGCGATCTTAAAACCAGCTCCTGATGCGCCTTAGGGCCTGTGTGGCACAAATGCCCCCTCGGATGCTGGGGCCCCACTGGGGCCCCAGAATGAGTTAGACAAGAGAGTCAGTCCCCTGTTCTAAAGCCAGGCTCCATTTAGACCCTCTACAAAGCAGCATTAGATACTGACAATTCATCGGTTGTTACCATGCCAATATTTGGGCTGGTTACACACATCTGTCAGGGAGCAAACAATTCTCTTGCTGTATAAAGCAGGAGGAGAAGGAAGCAACTGATGAGAAAAGAAACAAGTAGTTCTACCCTAGGCTAGCTCTGGGCTTGGTCTGCTCTTTCAGAAATCCCACCAGAGCCCCCACCACTGGTACCGCAGACACTGACCTCTCTGACGGAGCATGCCCACCCAGAGCAAAGGGCCTGGCAGGAAGACACTTGGGGTCCCTGATGTCACACAATCTCCCTTTCCCGGAGGAATTATTTTTATGAAAAAGCCTTTGACTGTCAAATAGTCTTGGATTCAAACAAGCGTTTTTCTCTGTGGTAGTATCCTGACCACGGAGAGAGAAAGGCGCCATTGACTCCCAAGCACTGAATCCAGACGGACGTGGATGTGTGTGGGTTGCTTTGTTCCCTTCCTCTTTTGCTCCCGATTCCTCCCACAGCAAACAGGAAACCTAGGTCAACAATTACTAGTTGCCTAAGCTCCTGAACGGCTTCTGGGGTGAGGGGCCAGTGAAAGAAGGCACTAGAGCGGCAGGTCACGTACTACAACGTGGCTTCGGTGAGATGGCTGGAAACAAGGAAGCTGGAGGCTACTCAGAAATAGGGGGCTCCTGCCCCACCTCCCCACTCCTTGCCAACACAGGTATGTATAAAACAGAACTGAAATGCTCAGCTGTAGAAATTACTTCAGGCTGATCACCACTTCTCGTTCTCATCCAAACCACTTACAACACGTTGCCTAATACACCAAGGCTGTAACGAAGCCTAAACTTACTTTCTAGCACTATTTAAAGTTTATCCACTGTGGAAGAGTCATGCTCAATTCCTTCACGTAGTGCCCAAAACTGGTGAAAGTCTAAGCACAAATGTACAGAAAGCCTATGAGTAGAGCAAGATCTCCAGAGATCTTGCTTCGACTAAAGCAATGTGTGTGAAGAGACATACTGTGCTTATACCCAGTACCTAAAACTTGAAAATAGCTGGGTCACACAACAGTCTTAAAATATATGAAAATTTCTTAAATAATTGTCATAGTTTTTTTTTTTTTTTTTTGCCATGAGTATGTGCGCAGGTGTTTTTGTGTCTGTGTGTGTGTGTGTCAGAGGGTACTGTGTGTGCCTGTGGAGGCCAAGGGTAGCTTCAGAAATCACCTTCGATTATTCTACCTCCTCCTTTGTTCTGAGGTTTCCCAGGCTCCACCTTCCACATGGGACCTGGTATTTGAACTCAGGTCCTGTTTCCAAAGCACAGATTAACCCCTGAGCCATCTCTGGTTCTTTAGAGATATTCTGGTAAATATTTAGATATGTACTAGGATAAGAAGCATATGAACACCTCCCCATACGAACAGAGTAGGCTATAACAAAGATCAATCAGGATTTTAGTATGAAAATGTTTTTGTTTTTTGTTTTGTTGGTTGTTTTTTGAGACAAGGTCTTATGTACCCCAGGCTGGCCTCAAACTCACTATGTAGCTAAGTATAACCTTGAAATTCTATCTCTGCCTCCCAAATGCTGGTATTAAAGGTATGTGCCAACCACATCTGGTTTAGATGACACTGAGGACTGAATCCAGGGCTTTGTGTATGCTGGGCAATGCTCAATCCATTGAGCTACATCTCCATACTGAAAAATGTTTCAATTAGCAGGTTTTTTGATATCAACAGGTCTAAGAATCCAGACAGCCCAATTAGTACAAGAGGGCAAACTAAGAAAACCTGTGTCAAAGAAATCTGCCCCTTGAGGTATTGAAATGACTACTTACTTCAGGTGAGGTATGTTCTCTCCGAATAAACACACTCGGTCCATGTCCTGACCTCTAGTCCTTCAGAACACGTCTTTATTTGCAAACAGGTCTTCACAGATACGATCAAATGAAAATGAGGATATTGGGGTGGGTCCTGTTCCAGTAGGTTTGGTGCCTCATAAAAATACGGGAACTGAGACAGAGACAGACTTGCCCAGAAGGAGGTGACTGTAGACACAGAACAGGTGACTGGGGGGTTGGGAGGAGGGACACCTTCAAGTCAAGGAACCTTGGGAGAGGCGTGGCCCTGCCCACACTACGATTTCAGTCTTTAGCAGTCAGAACGAGATGGGGAGAAAATGCATTTCTGTTTTCTTTGTTTTTTTTTTTTGAGACAGGGTCTCATTCTGTAGCTCAGACTTGCCTTAAACTCATGGCAAGAACCTCCATGTGCTGGATCACCAGTGTGGCCCACAACGCCCAGTATTACCTGGTTCTTTGGTTGTTGTTAACATTTATTTGAGAAAGAAGAAGAAAAGGGCAGAGACAGGTGGCGGGCATGCGTGTCCTGGTTCACTGGTAGGGTCAGAGAACAACTTTTGGAATTCATTTCTCTCTCTCACAGTCTCTCTCTCAAACTCAGGTTGTCAGGTGTTGGCAAGGACCATATCCTTGAGCTACGTCATGGCTCTGTCTCTGTTGTTTTAAGCCATCTAGTCCATGATTCTTTCTTTTAAAGGATGTTTTATTTACTTATGTATTAGAGAGAGATAGAAAGGCAGGCACACACACGCCATGGTGCATGAGTAGAGGTCAGAGGACAACTTTGGAAGTTAGTTATCTCCTTCCGTCATGTGGGCTTTTGGGGATCCAACTCAGGTGACCAGATCTGCAAACAGACAACTCACCTGCTAGGCTATCCTGCTGACTTCAGTGTGTGATTCTTTGAAACAGCAACTCTAGGCAACTAATACACTCTCTCTTCTGGTTCAAAATCATGACATGAAGTATTAAAGTAAGTAGTACCATTATAATTTGTATTATTCCACTAAAGATTTAAGCAGCTAATATAACTAGTTTAGAACTAACTGTGCTAAGAAGATATTCATAATGCTGGACTATTAGGCAAGAGAGACTCCTAAGTTCTGGGTCCTGGTTTTAACACTGTAACACATCGTGTCCTGACAGGAAATCTGCTTTTTGGTTCTCCGTCCTCTAGGGATAGAGCAACTGAAGAGGATATTTGGAAACATCCTGCTAACCCAGAAAAGGTGAATATGGTTTTGATGACAACTATTTGGGCATAAAGCCTAATTAAACTTTACGAATTGCTGCTCCTACTTCTGTTACACGTGTCCTCTTAGCTGCATAAACAACCTGTTTGGAACACAAAGCTCTGGACAGCCTTTTCTGAAGAAACTGTACCAGCAATAGAAAGTCAAGACCTGGATGTTCTCTCTTCACATAGTAACATTCACAAACTTGGGACGGGGAAGGCTATCCTAATGAGCCAAGTCTGGGGGCCGACGGGTGGCTCAGTGCATTAAGTGCCTGTATGCAAACAAGGTCACCTCACTTTGATTCCTGGAGTCCATAGTGGGAAAACAGAACTTCTGGAAGTTTCCTCTGACTTCCACACACGTGCAGTGGAGCAGTTCTGTCCTCTCCCTCTGAACTGGGGGATGGGTGTGGGCATGTGGGCGTGAGGGCGTGAGGGCACTCTGCGGCAGCAGGACTCAGCAAATTCCAGGCCTAGCCTGGACTACTTGTTGAGTACTGGGCAGACAGAGCTATACAGTAAGACCCTGTCTTAAAAAAATAAAGAAAAAATCCAGTCTGGCCAAAGCTAAGTATCACCTTTTTTCAGAGTCTAACTTTACTTTAACCAGATTTGGCCTGTATTCTTTTGACTTTCATATGCAAATAAGAGACTTTACATCTCACAGGACATCAAGGACAAATGATATGCAACAGATTCCATATTCCACTTTAGAAAATGTATATTTTTCGGGTATTTACTGAAAAGTAAATTGTTCTCATCATTCTGAAGAAGGCAATGTTTGACCTTTATTATATGCTGCATGTGAGCACGTGTGTATGCACGCGATGGGCCTCGAGTGTGTGGGCCTGAGAAGGCACCAGATTGACTTTGGGAACCATCCCGGGTTGCTTTCCTTTATTGCTTTGTTCTGGGGTTTCCCGGCTCTGTCTTCTAGGGCCAGAATTAAGGCCACTACCATATCTGCCCAGCATTTTTCCATGGGATCTGGTGATTCAAACTCAGATCCTTTTGTTTGCAAAGTAAAAACTGGAGCCATCCCCAATCGTGTTTGAGCCTTTAATAAGGCATTCTATTTATATTTCATGTTTCTGATTTTTCTTCCTAAAGACAAGACAAACCTAAGAAGTGTTTTGGGTAACTTGTCTCTGGCTATGGAAGACTAGTTATAGGAAAGACATCATTGAAATCCTCCTTTGCTGTTCAGCTCTAGGGTGGCCAACCCCAAACCTGCTAAAATCTTAAGAGTCCTGTCATAGTTAGGCCCAGGTGTCAACTTGACGTTGAGAGTTTGAGCTCTGGGCACATTTGTGGAGAATTAGTGGTTGAGCTGGGCCCAGAGCAAATCTGAAGGACATTGTCTAGCTGATGGGGAAGGCCCAGCCTATGGTAGGTGAGATTAGGCCTTGGAATAAATCACAGAGTGCTGGTTGAAAGAGTTGGCATCCTTCTGTACACTTGGCCAGACATGCTGGTCTGGCAAGTTAGGATTGTCTCTCTCAGGTGTTGTGTAGAGATGGTGTGGCCAGTTCCCTTGGCCCTGGTGTTGGTGTGTGGTCTCCCATCAAGCTGGACTAAGAACTGTAACCAGTAATCATAAGAGAAAATAAATCCCTTGTTCCCTTATGCCATTTGATGGTCATTTATTGGCAACTGCAGGCGAAGTGCAACAAGTCCCAGGAACACTTACCTATCTTCTCAGGGTCAGTGATGCCCACTGTCAAGTCAAACTGGTCCTCCTGTTCTTCTTCCTCTAGCTTTTTAAAGACAAGGCATGAGAACAGGTATGAGACGGAATGAAGAAGGCCATGAACTTCACCCTGTGCAGCTTTACATCAGCATAATAAAGTCAAGACGGCACCGTCCGCATGTCAACGTTCAGTTCTGCTCATTCCCAGTCATTCCTATGAGTCAACTCCCACAAAGTTACAGTGGGAGCCAGCTCACCAATCTTTATTATTCTACCCCCAACTTTATTTTCATTGATAATGAATAGTTATAGGATTTTGGAAGGCTTGGCCTCTTTGGGGCTGGGGGTGACTATCTTCCCGAATGGGAACTGCAGATGCTACATAACCTTGGTGACCACTGAGAGCCTTTGTGCTGCCTCCGCAAGAGACACTAGGCTGGGAAACAGCTCTGTGCTACAGCTGCTGTGCGTCCGCGGGAGGCCCTGCAGCGCGCGCACACTGTCTCCCGGCTCCCTCGAGACTCCACTTCAGACCGGCAGCTCACGGTCCTAAAACCTCAAAAGTAAGGAGTAAGCAGTGCAGACTCTCACCTCCTCGTAGCTTGGCTGCGGCTTAGGAGAATTTGTGGCTTCTTGGGGAGCAGGAGGAAGCACTTTGGCTGGCACCGTCTTCTGACTGTTCTGTGTGCTGTCCAGGGACAGTTCCACAGTGGCATCTGCAAACAGTTGATATTTTACGATGAATGTCACTAATGGGCTTGTGACCGAGACTCACAAGAGCAACAGCACACACTGTTAATACTAGAGACCCTCAGACAATGAAAGTAAGAGCAATTTTCACATGGCTCTAAGGGAAGGATGCTGAGGGAAGTATTCTTTATTTTATTTATTGTGTTTATCATTGTATCAGTGGGCATTGTGTGCCTGGGAGGTCCCAGCGGTGACTTCGGAATCACCCTGGATTGTGCTGCCTCCTCTTTGTTTCGCTCTGGCGCTTCCCAGGCTGTGCTTTCCAAGGCCAGAACTGTGGCTGCCACCATTTCCACTGGCATTTTTAGGTTTTTATTGGATCCAGGATCCGAATTCAGGACCTTCTGCTTGCCATATAGAGGCTTATGCCCTGAGCCATCTCTGCAGTCTGGGAGTTCCCTTTAGTATGAACTTACTAGATAGAGGCGACTATCCCTTTCTTCTTACAGACTGGTTACATTATGCCTGGGATTTCTGTAACCCTCAGGGACCATGCAAGAAAACTCCACAATCAAGTAAGTACATCAATTAATTTTACTTTTGGGAGTAGTCCTTTAAACCTTACATGAAGTTCATTTTTTTTCTTATTATAATTATTTGTAAAGGAACAGCAAGTTTGTTTATCTGCTTTAAACCAATATGATAGAACAGGAAAGCACACAGGAGAAGCCTCAGAAAAAAATGTACACTATGAAGAAACAGGTCCACAGTACAAACAGGAGGACTTGGCAAAGGCAGTTTGTTGAGCTGGAGAACAGCATCACTATTTAAGCAGTTCAAGAATTGCTCTTGATTACAATTTTGATATTTTTGCAAAGATAAATTATGTTTTGTGAATGAGAAAAAGATGTATATGAAAAAAATCTTTCTGGTCAAAATAGTTTTTATATTAAAAAAAATAAGCTGAGTGGTCAGCACCATAGTTCCAGGGGTAAAAGCACTTGTCGTCAAGTCTGATGACTTGAGTTCAATTCCTAGAGCCCACATGATGGAAGGAGAGCTGACTCCTGAAAGCTGCCTTTTGACTTTTACATGTGAGCTATGACACACACACGCACGCACGCACGAAAATAAATAAGTATCTATGAGCTGCCATTACATATCTGGAGAAAATGCAATTGAGAACGACTCAGTCTCTAAGTCTGTTTGAGCAAGGACTTTAAAAATAACACTGTGCACCAATTTTAGACATTAAAATTTTTATGCAAATAGGAATGTGCTTTCCACTGAGAACACTGAAGCTAGACATTCTAAGTCTAAGCAACCCTTTTTAATTTTTTTGCTTTTTAGTAAACAAAAATGTAAATTCCTGTTTACCCATATATGGGTTTTGTCTTACCAATAGGTACTCAATTTTAGTTTTACTAAAAGAATTTATTTCCACACTTTTATTTGGAGCTAGGAAAAATCAAGAGATAGGGTTAATTAAGTTTTAGCTCAGTGCCTACCATTAGACAGAGTTTGACATAGAGCTACTAAACAGAAACAAGCATACAGAATGAACACGTTACAGTAACCAGCCAACACATGTGTAGGACATTCACTTCTGCAGGTCTAACGTAATGAATTAAGTTCATAAATAAAAGGTATTGTTCATTCACAACCTCCGGCCAAGGCTAGGGAGTGGTGGTGAGGGTTTGCATCAGTCCTCCAGCAGGCCCAGGATACAAACCAGTAATTCAATTACTCAGGAGGCTGAAGCAACAGAATTGATAATTCAAGGCCTGCGTGGTCAATTTAGGGAGGCCCTGTCTCAAAATAAAAAACACGAAAAGGACTTGGGGTACAGTTCAGTAAGAGGGCCCTTGCTGCCTGGGCAACGCAAAGAAACTGTTTCAGTTAGGCGGGGTGCAACCTAGCCTCATGCCAATCATCCAGGGCTGAGGCCAGCTTGTTCCACATAGCTCCAGGCTAGCCAGGGACACACAGCCACACCCTGTTCTCCAAATAAATAAGGAAGGAAGGAAATGAGGAAGGAAGGAGGCAGGCAGGAAGGGAGGGAGGGAGAGAAGGAAGAAGAGAAGGAAGAAGAGAGGAGGCCAGAGGTGGTGGGTGGTATGTACCTGCAAACTCTGCTACTTTGGAAGCTGAGGCAGAAGATTTTGAGTTCAAGGGCCTATTTCAAATTGAAACCTAAAGTCACGTTGCAGTCAATCATTTCATACTTCTGTGAACTATGATTTACTACTTCTGTAATCCCTGCCACACCTCTTAATTAACCACAGTATCTAACAATTAAATTTACGCTGTTAACGTGTTTTCTGGGACAAGGTCTCATATAGTTTAGCTGGCCTCAAACTTGCTGTATAGCTTGCTGTGACCTTGGCTTCCTGATCCTCTGGCCTCTGCCTTCGAAGACAAGCACACATTACCATACCCACTTAACTGGAGAGATGGCTCAGGAATTAAGACTTTGCCTCACAAGCAGAAGGTTCTGAGTTCAGATCCCAGGTCCCACATTTTAAAAAAATGACATTTATGACTTATCTCTCAAACCTGAAAGAATCTTATGGCAGGGCTTATATGTTTTATCTTTTGGAATCATCTACAACACTATGCTAAATAAATTTATATTCTGTATATTTGTAAATGACATATATACACATATTGGTTTTGACTTTAACTCACAACTAATAAAGCCAAGGAAAGAGAAATTCCCATTTCCAGTCCGCACTTGCCTGCAAAGGGATCCTGCGGCTCCCGATCTTGTTCTTCGTGGATTCCATTTTCTTTGGAGCCATTTTTGATGGGAAGAAAGGATGTGGTTTTCTTTGCAGACTGGGGCTTACTCTGAGAGAGAGCGGGTAAGAGAGAGAAATCTCTGAATAAAATAGCCCCATTATAGACACACTCAGCCTCCCCAGAGAGCGCCTGTGACTCAGGCCTCACTGCTTCCAGGGTGCTTAGAAGACACTGTCACCAGCTGGCTGCTCCAGCAGACAGCAGTGCTAACGTGCTGCTGCTGCTGTTGAGGGGAGGGTGGTAACCATCAGCTTACTGACACCACATAACACGAGCATGGGTAAGCACACGTGCACACTGTGTTCAGGGAAATCTACCCGAGTACTTTCTGCTTTATGCTGACGGGGCAGACGCTCAGGATCAGGGCACCACACTGGAATCCAGAGTTTGAGCCTGACCTGGCTTCCCTGACTACACTGGCTGTAGTTAACTAGGCCTAGCTGTACAGACGTTACCAGTCCACCTGCCAGACAAAGAAAGACCCAGCACAGCAAGCTGTTTATAGATGGAACTTATTTTTTTCATCCTTAACTCACAAGGACAACTTCAACCACACCCTGTGGCAGGCTGGAGAATAAGAACCGGTCATGCTTGGCCCTAATAGGCACGGAGTGAAAATACCGTCAGTCCATTGAAAGCTCAGCAATCAACCACAAACAGGGCGAGGAAGGATCCCAGAGGCTCAGGACAGTGAACAAAGGCGGATTGTGCACCATCAGCACAAGGCTGGGAATCTGCTTCAAAGGCAGCTTGCGCTGCTGCAGGGTTTGAAGTCAGACCCTAAGGCCAGTCAGTCAGAAGACGTGACTTCCAGAGCATTTTATGAAACATTTCCTCAACAAATCGGAGGAAGTTTGTTCGTGAAGATAGACCGTTCTGACTCCACAGAACAAAGTGAAATGACAGATCTTTTGAGATAGCCCCAATGCCCTCTGGGAAAGAAAATATTACTGGTATTGGAACTGTACAGCAAATGCTGTGCCTTCTCCAGCTTTTCTATGTTAACAAAGTTTAATGAGCACTTAGCTGTAAATGCATAAACATACCAATTTTATCTTCCAGCTGCTCCCACAACCTTAAACACCAGAGCAGAATTACTGCAGAGAAAGCAAATACACAGCCAAACAAAACCAACACTTTGTCTATCACTTTGCTATGACTTCCTCCCTCCCTCCCTCCTTCCTTCCTTCCTCCCTCCTTTCTTCTTTCCTTCCTTCCTTCCCTCTCTCCGTCTTCCGTCCCTCCTTCCTTCCTTCCCTCCCTCCGTCCTCCGTCCCTCCCTCTCTCCCTTCCTTCCCTTCTTCCTTCCCTCCTTCCTCCTTCCCTCCCTCCCGCTCAGTATAATGATCTTCCTAAGAAGCCACCTGCTTTCTTTAATTACCTTCCAACTGATGGCAGTCATCTTTAGCGGGAAAGCAGAACAGATTAAAACCCAGTCCACACGGGGGATGAGAAACACCAACGTAACTCACTAGCAGCTCACAGGGGAGACGAAGCAACACAAGCGCCCGTCAGGAGAACCTGCTCTGTGTATGCAGGTGAATAAACTCTCCACCACTCGTCAGGACTGAAAATGTTTTATGAACATTTGTCCTTCCCTCTCTAATCAGCTAACAGGCCCACATGAAGGAGATGCTGTAGAGACAAGCAGAAAGACTGTCCCTCTTCCTCCATCCAACCCCCTTCAAGTACAAACAGTTTGCGTAAGATTATGCCTGAAACAGACTCTTGCTCTCTTAGTAATGGAGGTCAGTAACAACTGCCCGTGAAAACAGGAACCTGTGTGGTATGACAGCAGGCCAGGCACCTGCTTGAAGACCCCCGTCAGTTACTCTCTGGCGCCTGACCCAGACACAGGTGGCTCGGTCCAAGATGCTGAAGAGGGTTTGCCACTCTGTCATCTTTATCTTGTAGTTCTTCCACAAAATTAATCACACACATGTACATATCTGTGCCCTATTACATCCTCCTTATTACCTGCAGGTTTCTCATGTCATTAAGAATTACACAAAAATCCATTTTTAGTGATTTATAATACCACAAGATAATTCCCTCAGGGCTGTGTGTTTAGTTTTCAGGCTTCCAATAATGCCATGTGCACCTTACATATTAATCCCACACTTGATTTTTAAGTACAGTTATCAGATGTGAAATTCTCTAAGGCTGTACTAAACTGTCTTCCAGAAAGACTATCCATTTACATCCTTTCCATCAGTGCCTAGAAGTGCTGTATCTGCAGCAACATTAAGTGTTCTTTTAAAATCATCTTCATAGACTGACATCTTTTACTGTTTTTCTATGTACATTAACTTAGAAATTAACTTAGGGATACATATTTCTTTCATAATGTGAACTCTGTCTTAGCACTATCTTTGGTATAGAGTACAGCGTCCTGCTAACTTTATCTCTTTTCATATTTGTTATACTTTTGTCCTTATTTTTAGGGGCAGGGAGACATCTCAGTAAGTAAAGTGCTTTCTGCGCAAATATGAGGACTTGAATTTGGATCCCCAGCACCCAAGTAAGAATTGAGGCGTTGTGGTGCTGTGCTGCTTGCAACCCAGTGCGGGGTGGGCAATGGAAGATGCTGGTGCCCTGTGGCCAGCCGGTTTAGCCAACTGAAGACCTTTAGACGGTCTAGAAAAATGGAGCAGATAGTGATGGAGGATACTCCAGGCTGGCCCCCACCTGCTCTGCACAGGTGCCCACACAGACACTTACACACAGGAACATGTACACATGATACGTCACACACACACATACACAGATGACTTGGACTAGCACTTGACAAACTAAGTTGCTTCTCCTAGACCGAAGAGAACCAGCTCACAGTTGGCCTTCAACACCTAACAATATTCTGAAGTTTTACTTATAGTCGGATTTAAAAATAAAACAAAACTTAACCAAGGCTACTTTTTTTTAAAACCTGTCTCGTCACGTGGCTCTGGGCAGCCTCCTCCCTTTGCCCCAATGCTGGGATTATGGACACAAACCACCAGACCTGGCCAGAACCATTTTTAAAGGAAAGAAGAAAGGCCCGATGTTCATGGTATCCCACACTGTGGGGAAATGGGACTTCCAGGAGATTCGTCTACAACAACTTGCTGCCTCATACCTACAACACATTTGTATTAAGATATACCTTTTATTATAAAGTTAACTTCGTGACTATTAAAATTCCAAGATGAACCTTTTTGAGAGAAAATAGACTAAGTACATTGAATGGCAAAAACCAATACTAATACTTTATTTTATAATACATATTCTTAAGACTTCTTAGTAACTTGGGCATAGTGGTACATGCCTGTAATCTCTGAATTTAGAGGGGGCGGAAGCAGAAGGTTAGCGAGTTCAAGCCCAGCCTAAGCTATTTAGCAAGACTGTCTTTAAAAAAAAAAAACAAAAACCCTTAGTAGCCAGTAAGTCCATCTGCTCGAAAGGGGAAACGTTTGTAGGCACAGATGAAAACAGCATGTGATGCGGCAAACAAACTCCCTGAGCTGGTCTACCGCTTCATCTGCAAGGAGCATTTTCACACCAGCCGGGTCCCTAGCACTTGCTTATACTCCCTGTGACTGTTAATTCTAGCAGGTGGTTCCGCTGATAAGCCTGTTTAAAAGCTTCTGCTTCTAAGGGCACAAATGGACCAATGCTAATTTGTACAAGTGCTAGAAGAGGGCGCTTTTGTTAAGCGGACAGGTAATTCCTTGATAATCACCAGTCTCGAACCGCGAAGACCAGGACATTAAAGCCATATATGGGCTTCAGAGCTGACGTAGCCAGTCTACTGAAAAGTGCCACCGTGATTCTGGTAACTTCCCTTTCTGTCAGCCAGTTCTGAGTCTCTTTCTTTTGCTGCTAAACTGCTCTTTGCTCCCCACAGAACCTACACACTGCATTCAAGAGACCCTTAAAGGGACGCACTACCAAAACCCTGGAAGGTACTTAAAGGTCAAATCCAAATTAAATGCTAAAAGATAATAATGCTTCTGAAGGACCGTGACACTTTTTTTTTTTTAAGGAAAATGTGTGTATTAGTAAGGCAAGATGGAGTCAAGAAGCTGTGATCAGTGTAGCAAGGCCAGGAAGAAAGATGGAGCCAAGGATCACACAACGCAGCAACGATAATGAGGAACAAGTCATTTCCGCACCCAGACAACAGAACAGGCCTGCCAAAGTCTTTAAAAATCACTCTGGAAATCCTTGCCACTAAATACTGCTCTTTTTTGCCACTAGGGAGAAATGAATGCAATAGCGTAATTGCCTCTTGCTGCTGAAACAAATTATGACAGATTTAACAGTTTAAACAATGCAAATTTATCGTTCTGTGAAGAATCTAGAAAATGCCTGATACCGGCAGACCCGGGCTAACAGCAAGAGGACAGCAAGGCTGTGCTCCTTTGTGAAGGTGGTGTAGGCAGTCTTAGGAGGTGACTGCCTACAGAGCACTTCTCTCCTAGCATCTGTGCTTGGGGAAAAGAACGTTCCATGTTTGTTGGACTTGGGAGGAGGGTGCATCTTACCCTATAGACTGAGTGATCGTACAGTTAATGCAATATTACAGCTGTAGCAACTTTTATCTTGGGCTCCTCAAGCTGCAGAATCCAGGGGCTAGCTTACGAACCTCAATGGGAATAAAATTACAAATTCATTTTCTCTAACCCCTAGGCACAATACAGCATTTTCTTCAGTCATAAACACAGGCCACAAACTATTTTGAAATGACAGTACCTGAGACTAATTCTGGCTCTGGAAGGCAGAGCCTGAGAAATTTCAGAGCAAAGCAAAGGAGGTAGAGCAATCCAGGATGATTCTTAAAGTCATCCTTGGGCATCCAAAGGCACACACAGGGCCCTCTGATATATATTTACACATACACACATATACACACAAAAATTTTAAATTAAGTTTTGTTGCTTTTTCAGTGCTAGAAATGGAACTCAGAATCCTGTATGTGCTGATAAAGCACATAGAGCCCAGTATCAAGTATGTGTATATGATATTATAGTTGCTGCAAGTATCTCCAAGTACCCTACTTAAAAACTGTGGTATTTACTGTTATTTCTAGATTTTATTATTTAAAGCATTAAAAGCCTATGTTAAGCTGAGCATGGTATCTTATGCCTGTAATCTTAGTACTTGAGGGGCTGAGGCTCAGGATTGCCTTGAGTTCAAAGCCAACCTGGGCTATACAGTGAGTTCAGGCTAGCTTGGGATTAAAGAGTGAGTGAGGCCTTGCTTCAAAGACCACGAAAGCAGTACATATTACAAATCTCAGTGGTCTGCTTTGCAAGCTTATATATTTTGTTACACTGAAATGTTATTCTGAGAACCGGCCTCCCCAATGAGTCCACAGCACAGAAAAGGTAAAGAACTTGTAAGGCAGAGAGTAGGTTGTTCTGGAAGGGTGGAGAAAACAAGCTGAGCCATTTTGCTAGTGAAGGAGACCATGAGCAAGGCCTGTCAGTAGAGGGGCATGGACTCCATTCCTGGCATAATTCTTCTATCAAGTTTTTTGCATTTGAAGCTAACATCCTGTGGGTTCCAGAAGCTACAGAAGACTAAAGGCGGGATTATCTTCTCAACTGAAAAGGCAAACCCAGCTAAAATCTGCTCTGAAATCAGAATGAATCCCCAGCTGACCATTTGACTAAGCAAGAGAATAAGCTAGAAAAAGTTGAGCAACAGGCTTTTCCTGGAGATGAGACACCCGTGGCTACTTTCCCCAGCAGATACCGACTACTCATGATTTATTTATGCCAAAAGTTACTGAGAGTGCTTTTTTCTCCGTCCCCTTCCAATTGAACCAGTTGCAAATGGCCAGGTCATCTGAGTTGACCTGACACCAGAGAAAGCAAAAGGGCAGCACCTCAGGATCTCGAAGTCTGTCGCAATCTTTGCTATTTCTATTATTTGCCCAAAACCCTAGTTGTACATAAAATTTAAGTTTTATTAGTGCTTTATAATTACTTCTCTATAATTGTCACAGTGAGTAGCCTGCCAGGGCAATCTGACAATAAATGAGATAAATTCAACAAATCTGCGGACTTCAAGGAAATATTAAATTTATAAGAAGAAAAACTTGCTTACTGTTTGTGTTGCACACTAAGATGAAGTTTTGATAACATATTACCTGACTTTTCTAGGAATATTTCCATTAGAACGTGTAATCTCAGCCACATATAACCAACCTCACTATGCCTGGAGAAAATACACCGTACTTTCTTTTCTTTTAGGTTTTAATTTTTTTTTCATGTGAGTGCTAGAGATTAAAAAGTCCTCAACCTCCTTCAAAGTGCACAACAGGCACTTTGCCCACCGAGTCATCTCCCTGGTCATCCCCCCTTTCTGCTTTTTGAGACAGGGTCTCATGTAGCTCTGCTGCTCCTCAACTCATTCTTCTGCCTCTCAAGTGCGGCAACACCATGCCCGGCTTTACAAAGAACGAATCCATATCTACAAAGTGACTAAACAAAGCAGTACACCTTTAAAAATACTGTCGTAAGATTCAAGATGGGAGATCCTGTTAAGTTCACAGACGGGCTCACGTCCAGAAATGCATGGA
Source organism: Typhlomys cinereus (assembly GCA_023101885.1). Classification (NCBI taxonomy): domain Eukaryota; kingdom Metazoa; phylum Chordata; class Mammalia; order Rodentia; family Platacanthomyidae; genus Typhlomys; species Typhlomys cinereus. The sequence continues at coordinate 2,091,384 of JALPQD010000337.1, forward strand.
AGGGCCCTGGAGCGCTAGCTCAGTCCACACAGTGCCCACCAACAAGCATGAGGACCTGGATTCTAATCCCAGCACTTATTAAGAGTTGGGGCGTGGTGGCACTGGTGAGGCCGAGCCAGGCAGATTCTTGGGGCCAGTTCCGTCTAGTTGGTGAGCCTCAGGTCCCCAGGGAGAGAACCTGTCTTAAAAAGCAAGGTGAGGAACAACACCTATTGATCTCTGACTTGCACACAAGGGCACTTACATACACACACACACACACACAAATTCACTGACGATAAGTTATACCTTTGGGAATAGCCACTGTGCATGTTTCACAGAATGTAGGACTAAATATTGAACTATCAATCTTCTTAATGTTTTTTAATAAAACTACCAAATTCAGCCCAGATCCAAATAAGATTATCCTATAAGCACTGGAAGTTTAAAGAGCTGAGAGAGGATTGTAAAACTGTACGACCCAAGGAAAGCAAGGCTATCACAGGAACCAGCAACCCTACTACTGATCTAGATCCAAAAGAACTGAAAGAGGATCTTGTGGAGACATTTGCCCATTCATGTTCAAAAGTACTTTTCATAACTGCCAAGAGGCAGAAGTAATCTAAATGTGTACTGGCAGATGGATGGATAAAGAAAATACATACAATGGAATATTAGTCAGCCTTCGAATAGAACGAAGTATTAATACACACTACAACCCGGATGAACTGTGAGGACATTATTCTAAGCAAAAAAAAAAAAAAAAAGACCCGTATGCTGAGCATAGGGATGAGAGCTTGTAATCCTTCCACGAAGGAGGTTGGGGCAGGAGGATCACAGGACTGAGGCTGTGATGAGCTACATAAACTTGTGTGTGTGTGTGTGAGAGAGAGAGAGAGAGAGAGAGAGAGAGAGAAAGAGAGAGACTGCAAATATTGCATGGTTCCACTTATTATGAGGAAATCCAATTCGGAAGTCATTCGCAGCTACACAGCAAATTTCAGGCCAGCCTGGCTTCTCTGAAATCCTGTCTACTTAAAAACAAACAAACAAATAAAAAAGTGGACAAGTTCAGAGAAACTGCTGGACACAGAGGCAGGTCTATAGTCCCATCTACTAAGAAGGCTGAATGAGGCGGTTGTTTGAAACCAGCCTCGAAGCACAGCGAGACCCTGTCTCAATAGGAAAAAATCATAGAAACCCACAGTTAAAATGGTGCTTACCAGAAAGTAGGCTGGAAGCGAGGAGTTATTGTTTAATGGGTAGAATTTCAGACTCACACAACAAAAACAGAAAGATCTATTGTATAGCACAGTAAATTTACTTAACACAGCTTAAAAAATGTGATGATAAACTTATTAGCTTTTTGCACACCAGAATTTTTAAAAGTTGCATAAAGTCTGCCCTCCATCTATGTTACTCTAATCATAAATTTATGCTGGATTCCAAAAGACCATGTCCTCTCCCCTCTAAATGCTAGTATCTAATTTATGTCATTCCTTGTAGTCTATAAAATGCCAGCAATCGGGAGCTAACTGCCATCCAAGACTTTTAAACACCAATAAATGTTATATTGCTATAACCTGTAAACATACAAAATAATCCTTGAACTTGTGATCCACCGATGTCAGTGTCCCAAGTGCTAGGACTACAGTGTGACTCGAAGGCAAATTATCCAAACTACGACTTCTCAGCTCCCTTCTTTTCCTTCTTTAACCCATTTTCTCTCCCAGACATTTCTCTTGTTACCAGGGTTTCAGTTCACAAATAATAAAGGGAAGACAAATTCTAGATGACTTGACCTATCTTTAAATTAAGAAGTTGCTGGATTTGGGGAAATCTGAGCTGATAAAGAGTGATAACTTCCTTTATTTATGTTTCCTTCCTTCCGCTCAGTAAGAAAAGTGGCCACAGTTCTCTTTTATTTAGAAGACAAACCTAAGGGTATCCTGGCATGCTGCTGAAGATGGCCATTTAGCAACTCTGGAAAGATAAACAGAAGAACTCACTTCAATTCTCCTAGAACAAAATAGACCTGTGAAGTCACATGTTTGCTTTTTTTAATCTTTTGAACATGGTAGTTTCAAGTAATTGGGAATGCCAAAAAGGATGGCTCAAATTCAGTCTCCCATTCCATTAAGGAAAAAATTAATCTTATCCTAGAATTAAGAAAAAGTCAACTAAAAAAAAATAAGTATATTCAATTCAACAGAAAAAAACCTCAGGCCTAGGATTTTTAGACTTTAACATGTAGGCTCACAAAGAAATAGATATTAGCTATTCCTAAGAGTCTGATCTACTAAACACTTTATTTTTTCAGTTTCAAAGCAGTGACTTCAGATTTGTTTTAATGGTTCTTTTCATTCCAGTCTCTCAGCAAATAATTTATATATTTCGAGAGCATCATGGGCTGCTCTTTCAATCACAAATCAGATCTCATTTTTATGTCTGTATTAACACAGCCTCTGGGCTGGGGAAGAAAGCAGATGGGATGATTAGCAGCAGCAGCTGTCCAGAACATTACGTGCATACCACAGATTGGACGACTTAGCTCTAAATGATACCGTCCTCAGCTTCCTGAGCTTCAATGACCACCTCTTTGCTCTAAAATCTAACAAATCACATGAAGATTAACATGGGCTAAGGATGTAGCTCAGTGGGAGACGGCTTGCCTAACATTTGAGACCCTGGGTTCGAGTCCCAGTATACAAACGAACAAACAAATAAAATCAGCAAAAAGTTACTGGTCATTAAATATCTACTCTTGATGGTTTTTAGCTAACCAAATTATTTTATTACTAGTTAGTTTTAATTTTGATAAACTATTCATCATTTTTTAAGATTTTCTGATCTTTTTTTCTAAAGTATGTGTGTGTATGTGTTGTGGGTGTGTATCAGAGGGCACTATGTGTTCCTGTGGAGGATCAAAGGTGACTTTGTGAATTGTCCTGGATTGCTTCTATCTCCTTTTTGCTTTCTTGTGGGATTTTCCAAGCTTTACTTTCCAGAGCCAGAAGTGCAGGCTGCTGCCATTTCCACCTGGCATTTTTAGGTGGGATCTGAACTCAGGTCCTTTTGCTTTTGAGGCAGAGTCTTAACCCCTGAGTCATTTCTCCAGCCTGATTTTCTGAATTTTTTGACATTTTTGAATTCTAGTTGACACAGTGCCCATCAAGTAATACATATGGCTCAGGTCCTCTAAAATAGTGAAGTACTCTTTAAATTTTTATTATGTGGAAGCAACTGTTCAACTGCTTCACAGACATCCCAGCATAATCCTCAAAATAAGACAGAGATAAACACGGCACGGGGACTAACACTGATACCCGACTCATCCTGCCTTCCCTACTTGTGAGGATGATCAAGATCCTATTTATTTAGATGCTGTGTTATTTGCTTTTTGGTCTTTTGAGACAGAATGGCATGTAGTCCAGGCTGGCCTTCCAATCTTCCTGCCTCCACCTTCCAAATGCTGGTATTACAGGCGTATGCCTAACTATTTATTTTTTATCTGACAGACGGAAATGAAGAAACTTAGAGCATACCTTGTCCTGAGTAAGCAAGTGGAAAGTACCTGTAATCCCCACTATTCAAGAGATGCCAGCAGAAAGATGGGGAGTTCAAGGCCAACCTTGGCTTCATGAGATCCAATCTTAAATAACAACAAAACAAAATCAAAGTTAAGCCAGCAGCAGGAAGAGCCTAGATGTACATCAAACTTCAAAGTCTGCTCCCTTTATTGCTCTCTTTAGCCAAGCTGGCCTTGAACTTGTGAGTCTCTGGCCTCAGCTCCCAGAGTTCTTGAGAGCTGGAATTGCAAACCTGTGCTGACAGACCAACTATATTCTATATATTCTCTGGCTCACAACTAAAGAATTTACTGAACTGTGAATTTATAATGAATAGCTATTTATAAAATAGTTCAAAGAGTAAAGAATCTTGGGAGTTTTGACTTCCTGAAGATTAATATTGAAAGGTAGCTATGCTCACCACTGTATCACCAACGCAAGATTAATATGGGAACTCACTTTTCCTGGGTTAAATCTAAAAATAATTATGCTGCTGGGGCTATAGTTCAATGGGAAAGTGCTTGTCTAGCATGTGCAAGATCCTGGGCTTGATCCCTAGCACCCACTTGCTATGAAAAATAACAATTATGCTTTCTGTCGTAGAACAAGATCACTCTGTCCCTACCCCTACATTTTCTGGAACGCTCGCAAGGGATTTTACAATTTTATGGGGGGAAAAAGGATCATCATGGTTCCATAAACTACCTTTGTGAGATCAGATCACACAGCCTTTTGAACTCTAGAAAATAGCCCCCCCTTTGGTTTGCAGATAGTCTGCCATCCCAGTAGCTATTTTAAACGAATTATGGGATTAACTGTCTAAGGATATTTACAGTGGAATAAGACTACTACCCTAAAGTAGCAGCAAGTTATTTCTCAAAACAGATATTACAGTTTGCTGTTCTATCGGCATCAGCAAGTGCTTTATGAAATGGGATTATGGGCTCCATGCCTGAATACTTTACAGAGAAAATGATGGATAATGACCAAAAAATGTCGATTTTTCTATCATAAATAAAGCCAGCCCCAAACTTTTCCAACATATGCTGCACAGGGCATTTCGAGCTGTTTTACTTAGATACCGAAGAGAAACATTATCCATGAGAGCAAGATAAATCCCCAGACTCAGTACTAAAGACGTTTACATGCTGGAACGCACTGTACCAAGTGGTATGAGTCAGAATTCTCATAAAACAGCCCCAAAACATCTGCACTGGTGTCGTAAGTCATGACTGAGTTCCATTATACACATCGGTTTTTGCCAATACCTCTCATTTGAAGCCCGGGTAGTATTTACCATGGGAAGCACCTTTTGCTCCTCATTTACAGTCTTGCTTCCAGGGATATGGTTGGCACTTCAATGCACCCTTTTCAGGAGCACAAAGCTTTCTGGTCTTTGCAATGACTTCATGGCAGGGCCCCCCTCAACTCTCGGCCGGATCCTTCTAGAGATCAGGGAAGTCACCCTAACTTTTGTAAACCGAGATCCAAAGGGGCCTTCAGTGACAAGCGGGAAGTGCAGCGAGCTCAGCCGGAGCACTGGTGGGCGGGTCACTTCCCGGACTTCTCCAGACAACGTTCGCACCTCGGAAGTCGCCCCAGGAGAGGAGGATCCGCACCCCACCCTCTCGCCCGGCCAGGACGCAGCCAGCAGAACTGCGGGGTGGGACGGTGGGATGAGCGCCCCGCTGCAGCCGCAGGGCCAGGACCCTTGGTGGAGAAGCCGCCACACCCCTCGCTCCGCTCTCCCCCGCCATCAGCAGCCCCCGGGGTTCGTCTCCCATCCAGGGCTCGCGATGCGGCCGAGGACCCCGCGCCGGGCCCTGGCCCCGGAGCCCGGGAGCCCGGCTCAGCTTCCCTGCTCTTCGGGAGGCGCTTCCCTGTCTGCAACCCGCAAATGTGGAGGGAACTCACGGCTGCTGCGGCGCCAGTGAAAATATCCTCCCCCTCCGTGTCGCTGTCCCCAGCCTCGGGCTCTGAGCCCCCGGCAGCCCCTTCGGACTCGGGATCCAGGCCGGGGAAGGGCGGAGGGAGCCGCTCCGAAGCGCTGCAGCCGCCTCCCGACGCCATCTTCCTCCAGCGGGGCGGAAGCCGCAACAACAACTTTATAGACAGCGGCGAGCACAGCGCTCCAGCCGCCCGCCCGCGCCGCGCCGGGGCCCTCGCGCACCCTGCGCGGCGGGAGGGGCGGGGCCCAGGTGCTGGGGGCGGAGCCTAGCCGCCGCCCAGCCTATCCGAGCCCCGGCTCATGACGCGGACCTCGGAGGGGCGGACCAAGCCGGCAGAGGAGGAGCTGTGGCTCTCGGTTGCTGCTCGTGGCCTTCATGCTCTGCAGAGCTTTACCCCACAGGCTTCCAAGGTTTCCTTTGAACAGAGTCTATGACCAGACATGTTTGGAGACCTCTCTGTGCCACCTGCCCGTGCCCAAACACAGTACCTCACAGAGATTCAATAAATACTTTTGATCGAGATCTGAACAGACTGCTGGAAGCGTTTGCCACTTATTCTTTTAAAAATTTTTTTTATTATTTATTCAATTGTTCGTGTGTGTGTGTGTGTGTGTGTGCGTGTGCGTGTGCGTATGTATGTGTGTGTAGAACCACGGACGAATTCGGGAACCACCATGGACGCCTCCACCTCCTCCTTGTTTACTCTGTCCTGGGATTCACAGGCTCTGCCCTACCAGGACCAGAAACACAGGCCACCCCCGCTTCCGCCCGGCGTCTATACATGGGGTCTAGGATCCGAACTCAGGACCTTCTGCCTTCAAGGCGGAGGCTTAACCTCTGAGCCACCTCTCCAGCCCCTTTTGCCACTTATTCTTTAGGCAGCGATAATTCAATATATATTGAGCATTTACTGTGAGCTTGGCGCCTTGCCGTGCTTTCCAAATACAACATATAGGAAATTCCTGGCTCACTACGTGCTTACAATTTCATGAGAGTCTTGTAAGTCTACAATTTAACATGCTCAGTACTGTAGTTACAAAAATAAGTTACCGATTCTGCTTGGAGACATCGAGAGACGTCTAAATTCCTGAATTTATTAGGAATTTAGGATCATCCCTTAGATTGCTAAGGAGTTAAGTGGAATGGAACAGATGGTAGGGGAATTGTTAGGACTAAACAAACATTTCCTGGGGCCTGAATTTTTCATAAATTGGACAGTCTAAATCAAGTAGGACTTAAAGATATGAGTTGTGTTACCATGGGATAGTGCTCCAAGACAGACCTTTCTTTTCAATAGAGATGGAAAAAAAGTATAAGTTCATTCATCCTGTAGCTCAGGATGGCCTTGAACTTCTGGCAATTCTCCTGTCTCGGCCTCCACTTTAAGAGCTGGGGTTACAAATACGGGCCACCACGCCCAGCATGGTTGGTTGTTTCTAATTGCAAACTCCTCAGCGTTAGGTGTGGCTTCCTTGCAGACTTTAAGCTGCTGGTGGGCAGGGGCAGTATTCCAGTTTTGTAACCTTGGTATCTGCTCATACGTCGCATATGGCGAATTACTTGCCTACTATGTGATACTGCTAAGTATCATCAGTCTTGTTGCTCGGCATCCATCACAGCCATGAATAACAAGGGCTTAAGAAATGCATTCTTTTGGGCATGGTAATTTTCATCATATACACACTGAACTCAGAACTTTCTCGTTGGTTTGAAGGCAGCTGGTATTACAGAAATATCGCCATAGCAGGAAGTCGTATGGGACTAAGTCCCTAGTAGACAAGAAAACCAAAAGACCACCCCTCCGCCACGCCTTAACTATCATCCATACTGGTCTCCCAAAATATACGTCTTCCCCGCCACGGAAACCCACTTCCTGCTTAATCAGGAAGTAAAGATTTGATTGGAACAGCTTCCTGGGAGAAATAAGTAAATAACCTCCATGCTAGCACTTCCTCCCAGCTAGAAGCCTTGCTCTCCTTTCCCCTACCTCTTCAGGGTTCATCTTTACGCTATTGCTCAGCACTAAAGACGCGCAATAGTCCCTTACATCCCTCCGGGTCCAGCCGAGACTACAAGTCCCAGAATACAGTTCGCCACACCCCGAAGAAACCGCTTCGTTTCTTCTTACATCCCAGCATGCAGCGCGCCTCGCCGGACACGGGGATTGTTTTCCCTTGTCCCGCCGAAACCAAGCAAGGCCTGCTGGGACATGTAGTCTTTGCAGCTCCTTTCCCTAGGTCCCCCGCGCTGCTGGGTCAGGTCCCGCCTATTCTCTGCTCCACTGAACCTTTTGAAACACATGTCTCCGCTTAGTGGAAGACCAGGAAGTTGATAAATCCTGAAGCCGGCTGCGGAGCGACGGTGGCTCGGTTGGCACAGTCGCCAGGGATGGCGGAGCGTGAGGATGGAGCGGGTGTCCGGGCTGCTCTCCTGGACGCTGAGCAGGGTCCTGTGGTTCTCAGGCTTCTCTGAGCAGGGAGCTGCTCGGCAGCCCCGGATCATGGAAGAGAAAGCGCTCGAGGTTTATGGTAATTGACTTTACCTAGAGCAGCGTTTGGCGTTGAGCCGGAGGGGGGGCTCACCTTTGGGCTGGGAGTGGACACTTGGGTTTTTGCCAGACCTTATTGGGAGCGTGGAAAATGTTTTCTTCGGGGTCCTAAGTCACCCCGAAATAGCCGATGTTCTAAGACGCGGGCTCTTCCTAAAACTGACCCTGGAAGTGAAAAACGCTCCGGTCTAATGGGAACCTCCCACTCTGATTTCAAGACGTGCAGGCAGAGTGCTCTAGCTTAGGGCAATCCTGCCAGGGAGCAGAGCTGGCCTGGTGGAACCAGATTCTTAGCTTCCTAGCTCCTGGACACGCGCTCTTCACGCCCTGCAGGGCTTTGCCGTGCAATGGCCGAGTTAGGGACTGGCCCAAGGTCACCGACTCTCCTGAGGTTGAGTCCATAGGAAGAGCAAGGTCGAGGTAGGCTTCTCAGGGCGAAGCCTCGAATTCACAGTTTCTTCACACAGTTGAGCTGTGTCGAATATGTGTACGTGTGTTTACTCACATCTTCCTTCTGTTAAATATTCTTCACTCGCAGGAGCTGTGTTCCTTCTACAGATAAGGGAAAAGGGCTTAAAATGGTTAAACAACTACTTACTTCGCAGTCATATGGTCAATAAGAAACAGGAAAAAAAAAAAACCACTTAATTCCAAATGCGGTGCCCTTTTCACCACTTTCCAGTTGCTTAACTCCTTCCCCCCTTCCCCCCATTTATATGTATGTAATATGTTTTTCTGGGCAGGGAATAGAATCCAGTGCTCAACCCAAGTTGGTGGAGTGCTCCACCCTAAGATAACACACCCCAGGCCTATTTTTGACAACAGAAAACCCTGCATGTAGCATTAAGAGATCTGGCAGAAGAATACAGTTTGGGTAAGGTTTATAGGACAGGAGAAGGAAGCTAAGGTTGAGAAAGACCCAAGGGGGCTCATCGCTTTGCTTAACCCCAGGCAGAAGGTAATCAGAAATTCTGTATCTCCCTGACGTATTCCTGTTCTTCCAGACCCATGTCGGTAGCATTTGGAGACTGCAGGCCCTGCATGGTTTACAGTTTGTGTGAGATGATTCTAGTCCTCAAATTATATTAAGTGAAACCAATATATGTAAATATAAAGTATGCATTAGAAAGACATAAAGTTAAGTGAGAGATACAGAAATTCAGAAGGAAGAGCAAGTGGTCTCTAATTAGAAGGAGAGTTGGCTTTAGAGAGTTAATTGGGACCTAGGTATGTAGAGGTCATGCTAAGCTGAAGAAACTACAGTGTAAGTATGGAGATAAGAAAAGAGAATGGCAGGCTAGGTAGAGATGGAAGATGGGATTTGTGGTTGTAGGTGGAGGTATGGTTGGGTCTTATTTTAGATACAGGCTGAAAATGGATATGGGAGCTTTAATATACAAAGAAAGAATACGTTTATTAATTTATGGATATGTGCACAAAGGTCAGAGGACAAATTTCTAGAGTTTTCTCCTTGCAACATGTGGATTCCGGAGTTCCAGTCGGGCACCTTTGTATGCTAAAGCCATCTCTTCCACTACCATAAATGAAGAATCTTAACCTCAATGTAAAAGCCACAAAATTTTTATTAGTTAAGGGAGTAATGTGAGAACAAGACTGATTTCTTCTAAAGAAATAAATCCAAAGTTTTCAGCTCGATAGAAAACTAGAGAAGTTTGGCGAGAGGAAAGATTAAATTTCAGGATTTAGTAATTTACAAAGAACTCAAGACAGCTCTCATGAAGGGAGAAGGGTTAGGATAAGAGGCAGAAAATTACTTTAAAAAAAAAAAACAAAAACCCTAGTTTCCTGAATCCCGTGATAATACAGCTCTATGAAAGGGAAGTTTTATCCTCTTTCCTGTGTTTTAAATTCATTTTTGAGTCAAGTGATAAGGCTAGTGGAGAGCCAGGGAGAAAGGTAGAATTTGATTGATTTGTGCCCCCCCCCATGGCATTTCTGGTAACAGGAGAGCTACAAATAATAGAACAAAACCTCAGACTTGAAAGCATCAAGCCCTTAATCCTACTTAAAACCTGCCTTTTCTTCTTCATACCTCACTTTATCATTCCTCCTCTCTTCATCTTTCTGTGTAACCTCAAAGTAAGGGAAATCTTGTTCTTTCCCTGGTCAATGCAGGATCCTATTTTTTAAAAAACATTTCAAAAATGTTAGCTGCGGGTGTGTTGGAGGTGGGTGCACAAATATCAGTGTATGTGTGTATTGTGTAGACAGTTTATAGGAGTTGCTTCTCTATGTGGGATGTGGGGACCAAACTTAGGTTGATAGGCTTGGGGCAAGCACACTTGCCCTTAAATCCCCACTCTGATTCCATTTGCTTCTGCTTCATTTTACCAGCTCCCCCTCATATTTTAATCTACCCTGTCTCACCCTTCCCTTTGAGCTAAAAGAGCAAACTCAAATTTCCCTTATTCTTGTTCCTTATGAGGCTGTTGCAAGTTTTCTGCCTTGTGCTTCTCAGCCAAGTCCCATGAATACATTTGCACTTCCCTCTGGCTTAGCCTCATCCTTCTACTAAACCTTTCTTGCAAGTGGCTTCTGAAATCAAAAGTCAAAGACCTGACTTGTCTGAGTTCTTCCTGCTTTCCCTTCCTTGGTTCTTCTTGCTTTTCTTTTTAAATTCTGGTCCTTTTCTTTTTGAGAAAGGATCTTAGTGTGGCACCCAGGCTGGCACTGAATTTAAGAGCCTCCTGCCTGCGCTTCCAGAGTGTTAGGGTCACAGGCAAGTTTCCCCTCAGCCAGTTGTTCAAGGATCTTCCCTTGGGGTTCCTTCCTTTTGTACCTTTAATCTTAAACTGGGCTACATGTGAGAATAACCTCAAGAATTTTAAATTCCCAGTGCCGGGCCATATCTAAACCAAATTAAATCAGAATCTGTAGAGGGAGGGTCGTCAGTATTTTGGTTTACAATATTCCTGATAGCTTTAATATTCATCCCAAGTTCTGTTCATTCTTTGTGGGTTAAATGGGTTCAGCAACCACTTCAAGCCATGGTGCTTGCTTAAGTTCAATGCCACAGTCAGCATTTGCTGGAAAGTTTCATTGGATTGTACCTTAAGAACCCCACAGGGCTGGAGAGATGGCTCAGGGGTTAAGACTCAGCCTCGCAAGCAGAAGGCCCTGAGTTCAGATCCCAGGTTCCACCTAAAAACACCAGGTGGAAACAGTAGCAGCCTACACTTCTGGTCCTGGATGGGCAGCTCCTGACAAATCCCAAGGGTAAGCAAAAAGGGTAGAAGCAATACAGGATTATTCCTGAAGTCACCCTTGGTCCTCCACAGGGACACACAGTGCCCTCTCTCTCACTCTCTCACACACACATGCACCCGCAAAAATAAAATACAACCCCCTCCCAGAAATCTTTACGTACATTGAACTCGTTTGCTGTCATTCTCAACTCACATTCTATCCCATTTGTTTATTTCTACTACCTCACGCACTAGACAAGCATTCTACCTCTGACCCATATCTTTAGTTGTTTGCTTGCTTGCTTGCTTGATTTTAATAGAATTCTCCAGATACTTAAAGTTAAAATCTGAGTCATTTCCCTTTTCTCTCTGTCTTCTACATACAAAGACTTGCCAGTGTTGAATCCTCTGAGATAATTTCTTCACCTGTGCTTCTCTGTTGCCTGCCCCACCTCAGTCTCCACACAGTTTTTTCATCTGGTTATCACTGGCTGTGCTCTTCAGGTCTGAACAGCCCTGGTGGGCAGATCTCCACCTGTCTGGCACTGTCCCTGCCACGGCCTTGTTCCCCACTTCTCGAGAAAGCCCTTTGGCCTGCAGCCAGCTGTAGAAGACCCCACGGTTCACCCGGCCCTTCTTTTCTGCAATTCTTTGGACTGGGTTCTAGGCAAAGGAAGCTTCTGCTTCCGTACTAACCTTCATGCCGAATATGAAATATTTGAATGCTGCCCAGTTTTAAAGGCTGTAAAGCTTGACAACGTAATTCATCTCATCCAAAAAATTTTCTTGTGCTCCTGACATCTTCTCCACTTGGCAATTTCATATATGGATATTATATATTTTGATTTTATTATTCCCACCAATTGCTGTCTCTTACCTCCCTCCCCTTTCCTGCTGAACTCTTCTTCCCAACAAGTGCCCCCGCCCATTTTGATGTCTTTTTTTTTAAATGACCCACTGGGTTTAATTGGGATTGCTCTGAAGAGCAAGGACGAGGGATTATTTCCTGGATTGTAGGCAACTTATCAGTGACCGCACCACTGAAGAAAACCGTATCCACATAGCCATTCACTCCAGTAGCTCCTCAGTGAGGGCAGGACCTCATGAGTTCACCCTTCATCTCTCCCATTCTTGTTCTCCATAGTTTTAAATCCCAGAAACTAGATACGGTCTAATAACATCCAAGAAAGCAGTTTTCTTAAAGACAATCAGTAGTGGCTATTTCTGTCTACAATCTGGGGAGTTGCCATAACATCTGCTTAAAAGAACGTTAATGCTTCAATTTAGACTGGAAGAGTCATCTTCACATAGAACATTCATATTTTAAAGTAATAACTTGTCTCTGATCCTCTTTAGATTTGATTCGAACTATCCGGGACCCAGAGAAGCCCAATACTCTAGAAGAACTGGAAGTAGTAACAGAGAGTTGTGTGGAGGTTCAGGAGATAAATGAAGACGACTATCTGGTTATTATCAGATTCACACCAACAGTACCTCATTGCTCTTTGGCAACTCTTATCGGTAAGGATGTGTGCGCGTTTACTCGCATGATATTGATGCAAAACAGCAGCATGCGCCATTGTGATGGTTAGTATTGTCAACCCAACATCTAGGAGGCCGGCTTCACACACCTGAGAGGGATCCTCTAGATTAAGGCTGCCCCTAGACATGCCAGTGAGGGAGGATCTTGACCGCATTGTTGATGCCGAAAGAAGACCCAGTCCACGGTAGGCAGGGGACCCAGAAGGTAAAAGAATGGAGAGAACTAACACCAGCGAGCATGCTGCACTGGTTCACTCTGTGTTTATCGACTGTGGAGTGGTGTAACCATCTGCTTCACATCGTAACCCCCCAGGAGGATGAGCTGTAGCCTGGAGTTACGAGCCAGTTAACCCTTTCTTCCCCTCAAGTTGCTTGTGTTTCATCAGGTATTTTGTCACTGCAGTGAGATAAGTGACTGAAACGATTGTGATTGTGTATCCCGCGTGTCGTTCAGGTGTCTGTGTCCCATAGTCCCTGCACTGCCATTATCCGCATTTCGCCAGCAAGGAATCTGAGGCTCGGAGAGGTTACGTGATTTGCTGTGAATCCAGAGCCAGGGTGCGTGAAGCAGAGTCCCAAGTCCTGATCTGACTCGTGATCTGTTTCTCACGCACACGCCCACCGCTGGGGGTTGGCCGGCTCCTCTCCTGGTCCTGAGTGTGGAGTGTGTTTTTTCAGACCGCACTGTCTCCTTTTTTTTATATGTTTTCTTTTTTTAATTTTTAATTAATTAATTTATTTATTTATTAAATTGTGCATGTGTGTGTGCGCGCCCATGTATGTGTGTAGAACCACGGGCGAATTCAGGAACCGCCCTCACTCCACCTGCCCCGGGATTCATAGGCTCCGCCCTACCAGGACCAGAAACGCAGGTCGCCCCGCTTCCGCCTGGCATCTATACGTGGGGTCTAGGATCCGAACTCAGGACCTTCCGCCTGCAAGGCGGAGGGAGGCTTAACCCCTGAGCCACCTCTCCAGCCCCCCACGGTCTCCTTCTAAAAACCCCTTCACTGCTCTGTTGGCCTCTGCGCAGTGATGGAAGTCCTGGAGGAGGATGTGGAATGCTTTTGTTTATTTGTTTGTTTTTGAGATGCTAAGTTTTGAATCCAGGGCCTATCACAAGCTAAGCATATGCTCTACCATTAAGCTACATCTCAGCCCCATAGGGACTTCTTTTCTTTATTTTTCTTGTCTTTTCTTCTTCTTTTTTTTTTTAAAAAAAATTTTTTTTTATTATTATTATTATTTATTCAACCGTGTGCATATGCGTGTGTATGTGTGTGCGTGTCTGTGTGTGTATGTCTGTGTATGTGTAGAACCACGGACGAATTCGCAAACCACCATGGGCGCCTCCACCTCTTTCTGCCCCGGGATTCACAGGCTCCGCCCTACCAGGACCAGAAGCGCAGGCCGCCCCCGCTTCCGCCTGGCGTCTATACGTGGGATCTGGGATCCGAACTCAGGACCTTCCACCTGCAAGGCGGAGGCTTAACCCCTGAGCCACCTCTCCAGCCCCTTTTTTTTTTTCTTGATGCATTTTCTACTGTTGGGCTGCATTTCCAATATTTTGAATTATTCAACACTGCTTCAGTAGATACTTCATTTATTTCAGACCAGTTTGTCACTAGGGCTTGACTCATCAGTGGTGATCAGTTTTACACTGAAATACTACATAGGTATGAAAACAGTGAAACCGGGCATGGCAGTGCTTGCCTATAGTCCTAGCACTTGGGAGGCTTAGGCAGAAGGGTCACAAATTCAAGGCCAATCAGGCCTGTTTAGCAAGTTAGAAATCAGCCTCAGATACTAAAGGAGAATGAGAAAGAACTAAAGGAGGGAGGAAAGGAAGGAAGAGAAGGAAGGGAAAGAAAGGAGAAAGATGAGAGAGAGAGAGAGAGGGAAGGAGAAGGGAGAGTGAAGGAATTCTTAATATTCTAATAAGGAATGATCTCTGTGACATTATTAAAAAATAAAAAAGTAAAGTATTATTGTATTTGTGTAAAAAATAGCAAAAATATATATTTTCCTTTGAATATGTGCTTAGAGCTTACATAAGAAATGAATAGCTGTGGTGGGTTTTTGTGGGTGATAATGATGGGAACAGGGCAGAGGGGCAGAATGGAAGCCGTCCCCTGTCTACCTTTTTATGTTTTAGCACCTTGTTCCTGGGCTGAGGAGATGGCTCAGGAGTTAGAGCCGTTGGCCTTGCAAGCTAAAGAACCCAAGTTCAGATCCCCAGATCCACGTAAAAATGCCAGCCAGAAATGGCGGTGGTGTGCCCTTCCAGTTCTGGCAGCAAAGCAGTGAAGAGGTAGAACCATCCAGGATGATTCCCCATGTCACCTTTGGGCCTCCCAGGCGCACACACGCAAGTGCCCTCTTACATACATACACTTGCACGTACACACAAAACATGTTGTCCCGTCTGGGTGCTCTAGGGTCTGCCTTCTAGGGTGTTCACTGTCTTGTCCAACCAAGGACCCAGGACTACTGTTCATATGTCCCAGTGGAAAAAATCCCAAATTTACTTCACCGTGAGATTTTGCTTGTTCCTTTGTGTGTGTGTGAGTCACTATGCTGTGTCAGAATGGAAACTTCACATTGCAGTGTTGAAAGCTTGACACACCTGCCGCAGATGTTTTTAAAACTCTCTAGCTAAGGAATGTGTCCCCCTGGAAAAGTAAACAAGGTGCAAACTGGAGTCAGCACTTGTTGCTCCCTGACGGGTGAGATTACTTCTCACCGCTCCCCGGGCTTCCTCTGTTAGTGGCTTCCAGCACGCGAACCAAATCTAGAAATTCTGTGAATCTACAGGTATTAGAATTATTAGAATTCCATTGCTCAGAAGAGCATTATTGAATGCTTGGCTGTTTTTCTCAGACAATTTCGAGATATCCAACTTGCTGCTGCCGCTGTGATGAGGGGGAGATCTTAAAGTATTTTCACATGTAAGTGTTAGATCGCAGCCAGCTGCTTCTCTCTCTGTTCCCCAGAAAGCAGACCACCCCCCTGTTGTCTGTCTCCCTGAACAGAGGCGATAAGGCCTGGTGTGGCCCTACAGTGTCCTCCCTCTCGTAGCTGAGAGACAACCCTGAATTATGGTTTTGTTTATCAGTATGGTGGGGCTGCACATTGACCTGGTGATAGCTGGAAACGCCCTTCGTCTGTCTTGCTGAACTGAAGAATCTTCTCTCAGAACCCCATTGTGCTGTCTGTAGTGGGAAGCCCTAGCTCTCCTAATGTTCTGGAGTTGAAGGCTCGCTCTCTCTCGCTCTCTCTCCCCCTCTCTCAAGAGGCTGCCTCTCTCTTCTCAAGCCCCCCCACAACAGGGCCTCATCGCCAATCTATGCTCACGACCCTGTAACGCTCCTAAGAGTCAGTCTGCTGAGGCTTCCTTCTCTTCCGTTCTTTTATTTATTCTTTTTAATGTTGCATACACGAATATAATGAGTTCATAATATAGTCCCAAGTCCTATCCCCCTCCTTTTCCCTTTACAATCCCTCATCTCCCCTGGCAGACTCCCTCTTATTTTCAAATCTTTTCACTAGTGTGGCCCACTGTGTTTCGTCTAGCTTGTCTTTGATGACATATGCCTTCCTTTTCTATGATCCTTTTTCTTTTTTTGTAACAATTAGGAAAAGTCCCTAAATAGAATCTAAAGGCCTATAGCATATTCATTTAAAAAAATTATGACACTAATATATTTGTTGGTAATTACTGTGAAACTCCACAAGAATGACGAAAATGATAAAAATCAGTTGTGGTAAAAGAATGTATTTTCTGGGCTAATACGCCAGCTCTCAGGTAGGATGTGCAGCTTCCTGGAGTGTGTGCTTCCTTGCCCGTAAGTATCTTAATCTTGTGGGTAATGGAAAGAAAGAAATATATAAAGCTTTTTTCTTTTTCTAGAGAAGAGATAGTGGTAGGGTTCGAACCCAGGCCTTTCACCATGGCTGGCAAAGTGCTGGTTTACTAATCTGTACTCCTAGCTGCCAAAGTGATTAATTTTTCATTAAATATTATTATTTAATCACATAGTTTTGCAGGTTACATTCTGGCCATATCTATGTATCATAATATTTATGATCAATTAGGCTACTTCTAGCCTTTCACAGTTATAAATAAATATGGTAATGAATATTTTTATAATAAATATTTTTATAAACTTCATTTTGTTCCTCAGGATAGATTTTTGTAAGTAGAATCATTGATTCAGTTAATAGAAATATTTTAAGCCTCCTGGTGTACATGGAAGGTTCCTATCAAAAGCTATAGCGCTGGAATATAGCTCAGCGGGAAGCTCGCTTCACATGATCATGCAAGGCCTGACTTCACTCTCTGAAAAGAAAAGAGCTTACAGATCTTTGACTTGGGAATTAAGGGAGTAGTCCGTAGAACTTATTATCCACAAAGATATTATTTATTATTCTAGAGAAAATATTACATATCCCATAGGAAATATTAGCCTAGCTGGCCAGGGTCACACACTTTTTAAAAAATGTGTTTTATTAATTTATTAGAGAAAGTGAGGGAGGGAGCAGCATCTACAGGCCACGGCTCACACATGATGGACAGAGGACAGCATTTAAAGGTGGGTTCTCGTCTAGCTTGTTCATTGTGGATATTGAACTCCGGGCACCACGCTTGCATCCAGGAGTCTTCACCTGCCATCTGCCCAGGCCACACCTTTAATCCCATCACTTGGGAAGTAGCGACCTGAGGATCTAGAGTTTGAAGTCAGTTTAGGCTACATATTGAGTTCCAGTTAGCCTGTCACATAGTGAGGCCCTGTCTTGAAAACACCAAGAAAAGAAGGGCTGAAGGAGGGTGAGCTTGCCGGTCAGGTACTCGCCTGGTGCGTGTAAGCCTCGGTTTATCCTCAGCAACAGTACGGAGGGGAAAATGCCACACACACAAAGACAGTGTTTATAGAAGCCTAGAGGAAACTTTAGAATCTATTTATCAAGAAATGGCAGCAAAGTAATGTGATTTTACATTGCTATTGAAAATAAGTATGATACAAATCCAAGGATTTCTGTGAGAAATGTATAAAAACCATCATTTACAGGTATAAAAAATTGTGTTTACTTAGCTGCTCAGGCAGCCCGGATAGTAATCCCAAATGCAAGGAATCAGGCAGGTAAGGCGGGAAAACCAGCTGGCAACTGAGAATAATGGTCACGCGTGTCTGCAGTGTGTCCAGTGGGAAGGGGTTAGGCTGAAACTCAGAAGCTGTGGGTTCAGCTTCTGCTGCCCCCACGTGTTAGTGGTGAGATGTTGAATGAATGAATTACTTGGTTGCCTGGTTATTAAATGAAAGTGACAAAGTAGTACCGCTAATATTTGTTGCACATGGCCAGGCATGGTTTTTAAGTACACTGCTTCTCAACATAATTCTCATAGAACCCATGGAAACACCTGCTTCATAAGCTCAGAGACTTGACCAGACTTATAGCCAGTGTATACCAGACCCAAAGTATCTCTCAGCCTCTTGAGAACAGTGATGCTCAAAATGCTCTGTGAAGTGTACCAGTTACCATTCACTTTATGGGTAAAACACCTCCCTACAGCATGAGAACATGTGGATCTGCAGATGATGCACAAGTGACTTGGAGACAGGGAAGATGTGCTTTAAGGCAGATCCCCTAAAGGGAGGCCCTGCTCGTAGTCTGTTACTATGATTATTACTATTGTTTTGTGATACTCGGTATTGAAGCCATAGAACTACTGTATTTGAAACTCTAAGCAAGACCTGTCTCATTACATCTCATCTAACCTTTTTCCTATTCTGAGATTTTCTAAAAGATTCTGTTAGAAAACGAAACACTATTCAGAAAACTAAAACCTAATTAATTTCATGCCCCCCAAGAAGATAACAGTTATATTGTATTGTGTTGACATAGCTTGGGATTTTTGCAGTTGTTTGTTTTTAGTTAAAATACTAAGAAATTGTCTTCAGTAGCATAGCAAACCCTTATGCATGATCCCAGCCAACCCTTGGGAAGCTGAGGCAGGATGATTGCAAATTTAAGGCCATCCTGGGCTGTATAGCAAGACTCTCATTCTTTCAAATAAAAAGCGCCGATCCAAACCCTCCTTAGCTCAGACGATTTCTCTTACTGTGAAATTCATTTCTCAGCTCAAGGCGCTGCAGAGCACTAGCAGTGTTTATTCCCTTCGAAACTTTTGCCTTCCGGTTTTACTTTTTGCTGCAATACTGAACTGGGTAAAGAAATGATTGTCCTGTGGCTTTGTGTGGATGATGACATCAGTAGACTCGCTGTAGGACAGTAGCTGTCCTTTACGGGCATAAAAGATTCCCAATGTGAGACGTTTCATGAGGTCCTTTTAAAATGCTTTTAACCTTACTTAGTCTTAAATTGTGCATGTTCTGGCCCGATGTGGCTGTTGAGTAAAGTCTAATGAATGAGTGAATCTTCACTTGAAGACCAGTCGATCCGGCAGGAAAGGCCTGGGCTTTGTAGTGGGCTTGGTCCAGTCTCAAAGGAGACCAACACTGGAATGAACAAAACTGTTTTTAACTGTGTGACGTGGACCTACTCAGAGCTATGTGCTTTTTCTGCAACCAGTAAGAAGAGATTAAAAAGGTAACTGGAGGACTTTTTTCTTTCCCTTCATAGGGTTGTGTTTAAGAGTAAAACTTCAGCGGTGTTTGCCGTTCAAACACAAGGTAAGACAGATGTTTGCTGTTGCCTTAACCCCTAAGACTCACATGCTGAGCCGAGCGCCCCACAAGCCACATCCCAGCCTGTGCCGCTGTCTTGTGTAACATCTGTCACAGGGTCACCTTAGGTACAGTTCAGTGGTTTCTAATATATCTACCAATTGGTGCAGCCATCTCATAGTCTCTAGAATGTTCTCATCTCCTGGAAAAATAATCCCATACCACCAGGTGTGTTTGTACATACCTGCAATCCCAGCACTCAGGAAGTCGAGATAGGATGATGGTGAGTTCAAAGCCCACCTGGGTTAAGTAGCCAGATCCTGTATCAAAAAGGGGGGAAAAAGTTGGAAAGAAATCCAGAGCCTGTTAGTCATCCCCTTTAACCCCTTCCCTTCTCCAAACCTGGGTAACTGTCTGTTTTCCATCTCTGAAATTTGCTGCTGGACATTGGACATTTCATTTATGATTTGTTTATTTTTGTGAGAGAAAGAGAACAGATATGTAAGACCTGGTGCATGGGTAGAGGTCAGAGACGATTTTCAAGTCAGTGGGCCTCTGGGGACGGAACTCACGGCTCTAGGCTGTGAGCATCTCTCCAGCCACTGGACATTTTATTTTAATGTGGCCTTTTGCTTGTGGCTTCTTTGATAGTGTCATGTTTCAAACTTCATTTATGTTTTGACGTATGTCAGTGTTCCCTTTTAGTGGTTGAATATTTCATTGCCTGGCTAGATCACATTTCATTTTACTTCCTGATCAATTGTTTGATATTTGGGTGGTTCTCAGTTTTTTTTTTTTTTTTTTAATCTGTGACAGGCTAAAGGTTCCCCCTATGGAAGATATTGTAAACAAAGAGTTCGTTCATGTGTTTCAATGTTCCCTGCAAATAGGCATGTCTGTCTGATTTACCACAACTTCTCATTGGCCGCAGGATTTACAGTAATTTTTGTGATTTGCATCAAAAGTTCTTGTTCTTAGTGGTTAGCTAAGTGGTCGTAGGACTGCAGCAAGGCTGGAAGCAAGACAGCAGAGGAAGAAAAGGGGGAGCAGAGACTGCATAGTGCGTCTCATTTTTGTGGAAACAGTAAAGAAACTTTAATTTTGTGTGTGTGTAAAATATCTGCAAGAGGAAAATATAAGAGTTTGTGAGTATAGAGAAAAATGGGAAAAGTATACTGGATTGTTTAGTTTTTACTATATAAAAATCTTATGAAAATGGCCCTGCAAGTCTTTCAGGAATTATGAAAGTGTGACTAGTTTCAGTCCTGTGTTTTAGAGAAGAATGTAAGAAGTTTTTCCTGGGTCTCTGGTATTAGAAATAGGATTTGAACTTTCATCCCTACCTAGATGCCTGAGTCTGTTATACAACGCCTGCACTTTGTGACATTAATTAGGATGGTTTTACATTTTGATTCCTCTGTTTTTTTTCTTCCCAGTTGGAAATCTACATTTCTGAAGGAACCCACTCAACAGAAGAAGACAGTAAGTGATTCTGAAATATTATTACACACAATTGCAGTTACTTTGTTTTGGATCCAAGGTTATCCTTTCAGCCAAAGTTAAAACCAAGCCAAACAAACAAACAAACCAAAAACCCCTTTTATCAGTTATTAGCGTTTCCTTCACAGGCATTAGGAGAAACTAGCTTTTTTTCATTGGGTGAACTAGAACCCACAAATTTTGACTGGCTCAGGCCAAAGGTTGCACGTCTGTAAAAGGTGCTCAGATGCTCTAGGACTGTGACTGTGAGGTCCACAGGTCGGGTCTCTTCTCAGATTCAGATGGCAGGTTAGAGAGCTGCCTATTCAGAGCTGGAATTGGAGTTCTGACAAGTAAAGCTTTAGGGAAACTTGGGGCAGTTGCTATATTTAATTTACTAGCATGAGGGTGGGTAACATTTTATATATATGAGAGAGAGAGAGAGAGAGAGAGAGAGAGAGAGAGAGAGAGCCCTTAGTCTAAAGAGAAAACAACAGTCATTTAAAAAGTGGTCTATGAAATGGTGGTCTATGATTGTAGCACTCTGAATGTGTCTGATTTTGTTTAATCTCAGAAAAACTGAAGAGATGGCATTTGGAAAAAGCAAAAGATAGTGCCTTAACTGGTTGTTACATGAAAAAATAAAATTTTATACTATTGGTAGAGCATGAATAATGAAATATAAGTCTTTTAGCAAGTTACAAACCAGTCAGAGCTACATAGTGTGACTATCTCAAAATAACAACAAAAAAGTTAAAAAATAAATAAAACACAAAGTTGGTGGTTATAGCATAGGTGTCATACTTTTTAAAAAAACCTTTATTTTGCATATGTGTGTGTGTGTGTCAGAGGGCACTGTGTGTCCCTGTGAAGGATCAAGGACAACTTGAGGAATCATCCCAGATTGCTTCTACCTCCTTTTTGCTTTGTTCTGCTCTTTCTGCTTTGTTCTTCCACCAAGGCTGGAAGTCTACCTGGCTTTTTTATGTGGGACCTGGAGATCCGAACTCAGGACTTTCTGCTTATGAGACAGAGTCTTAACCCTTGAGCCATCTCTCCATCCCAGGTGTAATACTTAAAATACAACTTTTGCCATGTAAACAACCCTATAATTGAAAACAATAAGGTGGAAGAGTGATCAAGGATGATTACTGATAACAACTTCAGGCCTCTACGTACACATGCACACACATGCATCTACCCACATGCAAGTATGCATACACAAATATAGGCACCCGCCTATGTGCAAACATGTACACACACATTCACACACATGTGTCTACCCACATGCAAACATGAATACACATATGCATGTGCATGTGCACGCACACAGGATTAAAGAGGGAAAAATAACAGTGTCGAAACTTACTCTCTTTCTAGAACATTCAGAAATAGGTATATTGATGGTGACTAGAAAGAAAGACATTTCAATAGTTGTGGCAGAGTAATAAGGAGGTGGAGAATGTTTTTCTCCTAGAGTCTGTCTTGTGGACCTTGAGAATTAGCTCAGTGCTTGGTCATTAGCTGTACTTTCTTGAGGAGCTACACATGTCTGGTGTGCCTGTTGACAGTTCTGCTCCCTTTTGCCGTGTGTCTCGTAGTCAACAAGCAGATAAATGACAAAGAGCGGGTGGCAGCTGCGATGGAGAACCCCAGCCTCCGGGAGATCGTGGAGCAGTGCGTGCTGGAGCCCGACTAGCTGCTGAGCCGCGGCCGTCCTGTGGGGTGGAGTCCTTTAAACTCGGTCGGGAAAGACTCGTGCTTAATGCGGGGTGATTTGTACCCAGAGCCTTTTTCAACAGATTATTTCTGAGCAAGTTTTAATTATAAGGTAGGACTTAATTTGTTCAGTGAGTAACATTCTCAGGATTTGTAAAACGTTAGTGATCAGACAGAAAAAATATTTTCTAGTTATTATGTGTAAGATTAGTTACTATTTTTCTGACGGCCATTCTGATACAATTTTTTTCATGTCAAATGTCTATTGTGCCCAATAGACATTTAAATTTAAATCATTAAGCTAAAATAAATACAACATGACTCTTATAATGACTCCCCCTACACTGTTTTTATTGATTTGTAAGTTCTAGTGTGGCTGTGAACTCCTGCAAGACATTTCCAAAACCTTAGTTTTTTTTTTATTTATTATTTATTCAATTTTGCGTGTATGTGTGTTGTGTTGTATGTATGTATGTGTGTGTGTAGAACCATGGACGAATTCGGGAACCACCATGGACCGCCTCCACTTCCTCCTTGTTTACTCTGCCTGGGGATTCACAGGCTCTGGCCCACCAGGACCAGAAGCGCAGGCCGCCCCCGCTTTCGCCCGGCATCTATACGTGGGATCTAGGATCCGAACTCAGGACCTTCCCCCTGCAAGGGAGAGGCTTAACCCCTGAGCCACCTCTCCAGCCCCCCAAAACCTTAGTTTTGCTGAATTATTATGTAGTATAAAATCTAACAAATCAAAAGGAACTTGTAAGACCAGATCCTAGATTCCCTTAAGGAGAATCCTGGACTCATTCATAGTTGGAGACATGTGGAGAGAGTCCAAAGGAGTGTACAACTTTGAGGAAGGCTTCCGAAGAGGAGGAGGGCTGTAGCACTCTGGTAAATCATGTGCTTGGCTTGCTCAAGGCCCCGGGTTCAATCCCAACCCCTGTTTCTTCCCCAAAGACAAAATAATAACAACAAAAAATCCCAATGTAATATAGTCCCAAGGAAAGGTATTTTATTTTAGGTAAATTTATTTTATTGTGTGCGTGTGTGTGTGTCAGTATCAGAAGGCACTGTATGTCCCTGTGGAGGACCAAGGGTGACTTTGGGAGTCATCCTAGGTTGCTTCTACCTCCTTTTTGTTTTGTTCTGGGATTTCCCAGGCTTTGCCCACTAGGGCCAGAAGTATAGACTGCTGCCCTTTCCCTCTGGCATTTTACATGGGACCTGGAATCTGAACTCGGGACCTTCTGCTTGCAAGTCAGAATCTTAACCCCTGAGCCATCTCCCCAGCCCTCTGTTCTTTTTTTATACTTGGTCCAGTTTGATTCCAGGTCAGCTGCTTGAGGTGTAACAGAGTGTGGTAGGCTGCCCGAGACACACCCCAGATGCCCCTTGCTTTGTGGTAGTTGTGCTCTTGTACAGGTTCCTTCCCGGTTAAGTCAGAGACGGCAGGCGTATCTAAGATGGAGGTGACACTGACTTCTGAGTTAGACCGTAATGGCTGCTGCTGCCTCTGTCTTGGTCTCTCGGATTGTTTATTCTGCCTGAATCTGGCCACTATGTCATGAGAATACTCAAGCAACTGTGGAGAGTTTCTTGTGGAGAAGCCTGAAGCCTCCTACTTCAGCCAGCGCCAAGGTGCAGACCACGAGAGTGGACCAGGGACCAGCATGACGTCATGCATCTGTGGCTGATTGACAGGAACACTAGAAGAGAGCCTGAGCTAGAATTGTCTAGTAAGCCATCCCCAGATTCCTGAGACTAAATGTGCATCGTTCCACCAGGGTTCGGTGGGCAATTTGTTATGAAGTGACAAATAACTAAGAATGTGCAGAGTGCTGACCCTCCTTTTGGCAGAGGGCTGCAAGTGACCCCTGTCATTAGCCGCTGAAGGGAATTTTAAGAGGCCCACCCAAGTTTGCAGATGGGAAAATCAGGAGATAGGCACTTCAGGTAGGAAGTGGTTGAGGGCTGGAGGCTGGGGGCTGATCTGGCCTTGGAAATTTATCAGGTGTTACAGTTCGCCGTCATGCTGCAGGTTAATTCACGACCAAATGGCTTATGAGAACAGGGGCTTTATTCTGCCTTCCCACTGCCTGGTTACAGTCCAGGTTGGCGGGAGAGCTCATGCCAACACCAGCAACCCAGGGAACTGGCTTCACCGTATGCCCAGGGCTGCTCAGATAGGAGCAAACCTCACTTGCCAGGCAGCATGTCTGCCCGAGTGTGCCAAGGAATGCCAACTCTTTGAATTACCTCCCTCTGCCTCATCCACCTGTCCAGTTCCACCCACCATGGCCTGGGCCCGCCCCATCCGTCAGACAAATCTGCAAGCTTTCTCAGAGCTTAACTGTTGCTTTACAAATGTGCCCAGAGCGCAAGCCTCCACTTTGCAAGTGGAGCCGCTCCTGGATATTTTTCATAGATCCCTCTGTGGGGTTGTATTTGACACTGTCTAGCAGGTGGCCGGCAGGATCTAGGGAGCAGGAAGTGAGAGTATAAGGTCAGTCCTAGCGGCACATTGAGTTTAGAGCTACACAAGACCTTGTCTCAAAATAACCAACAACTGGGGCTGGAGAGGTGGCTCAGGGGTTAAGCCTCTGCCTTGCAGGCGGAAGGTCCTGAGTTCGGATTCTAGACCCCACAAATAGACGCTGGGCGGAAGTGGGGGCAGCCTGCGTTTCTGGTCCTGGTAGGGCGGAGCCTATGAATCCCGGGGCGGAGTAAACAAGGAGGAGGTGGTCCATGGTGGTTCCCAAATTCGTCCGTGGTTCTACACCCACATACATACACGCACACACACATACACGCGCACAATTGAATAAATTATATAAAAAAAATAACCAACAACTACCCCAAAATCTGTTACCCTGTGTATGTATAAATAATGGAGTATTTCTAATTTCTATGTTTTTTTCTTTTTTAGAAGTGTTTATCATATTTGTGAGACCTGTCTTATTACATGTATTTATTTACTTTGAAATGGGGTCTCACCGAATTACCTAGGTTAGCCTCAAACTCCTGGGTTCTCGATTCTCCTGTCTCAGCCTCTGACATTTTGGGTCTGCCAGGGAATGCCATTACAATCAGCTCATGGTCCTAATTATAATCACTACTATAAACCCCTCTTTCTAGATTCTGAATCTTTGAGGATGTCCTTGGAAGCATCAGGAAGTTCCTTCATGGGGGGCTGTGGCCCGGGGCTCAGGGCCCAGGGCGGGAGCTAAGTGTGCCCGGTGAATGTCCCATTTTGTGGGGGCCTCAATCTAGGTGACCTCAATCTGGCAAGGTTAGACAAAGATGTTTTGATGGAGGAAGTCTGGAGGGCAGCTCAGGATGTTTTGACCAACTCAGGGGAAGTCAGGAGGGGGCAGCTCAGGATGTGTTGAACAGCTCAGGATGAAGTCAGGAGGGCATAGCTCAAGATGTTTGGAAGACAATTCGCTACATACAGCCTGTGTGCTGGCTTGACCTTTAAGATGATTGGTTACCTGTTTTCCCTGCCCTGGAATTCCCCTGCCTATATAAGATGGTTGTGGACTTACAATAGAGGAGTTCCTGTTTGACTACACTCCTTATCGAGGCTGATTTTCCCTGATCCCCGTTGTGGAGGACCCGCCAGACCAGCTGGAGCTGCGATCCCCAGGGACCCTCACATCTGGCGCCCAACTTGGGGCACGAAGAGCTCATGGAGTGTTGAATTCGATCGGGGCCAAGCAGTCTGCGAGGTGAGTAAGACCCTAAAAGGTGGGTAACACAACTACTAAGTTTGAAGACCCAGTGCTTAAAGTGCTGAGATACGTGCTTAAGAGTAGAGGGTTCTCTGTTCTTTTAAAAAAAAAAGTGGGCAACCTTCCCTCACAATGTAAGGAGCCCCAAATACATGTCTTAATATCTCTCCTAGAGACTAGAGGCCTCAAGGTTAAGACTGCTGGCCTAGAGGAATTTTAGAATGAGGCTGTGGTTTTAGCACCTTGGATCTCCCCAGAGAGAATGTGGGAATCAGACCTATGGATAAGGGTGTTTCCCTTGCTAAGTGTTTTTCATAATTAAGCTAAGCTGCCAGATTGAACTAAAGGGGTCTTGTTTTCGGTAACGTTTTCCTAAATGTTAATCCATCTTTGATAAAGCTTTCAAGGGTAATTTTAAGACAGTTGCTGGTAAATTGTAGAGTTGCTGGTAAAATGTTCATGTGCTTGTATGTTTATATGTTCTGTATTTGCATGTTGTATATCTTGTATTTCAACAAAACTGTGGCCACTTCAATTTTTTTTCATTTCTGTTGCATGCTAATATTAAAATTTTGGCATGCCATTTTTAAATACATGTATATATATTTAAAAACAAGAACAAATAATTTTGATCTGTTTTCAGACAGCCTTTATGTAATTAATCTCCTCCCTGGACTGCTAAATTCTCACATTTGCCTGGACGAAAACCCTGTCATCCCCTTAATGATTAAGACCCAGACTCTCCTCAGGGAGAGAAAACACCCAATCTTCTTACAGCACCTTAGGGAACATCAAGGATTGCCCAGGTTTTTATCTCAAGGTAATGCTGAAGCAGATAAAATGAGCTCTGCCCATATTTTATCCACCAATTTGAAAGGGGCCCAAGGTCTACATGATCTCACTCATTAATTGGAAGAGGCTTCACAAGAAACTCCCTCAAATTCCTGTCAAAGACCTAAAAAAAAAAAATTGTGTGCACCTACAAGTCTTGCCAGCCGTTCTCACAGATGCCAACATTACAACAACCAGGATAAATCCCCGTGGACTGAGGCCCAATTCTGTATGGCAGACTAATATCACACGTTATTCTCCATTTGGTAAGCTTAAATATGTTTTTGTATTTATTGACACATTCTCCCAGATCTGTTGGGCTCCAGCCCACACAGAAAAAAGGTCTAAACATGCTCAATCTCATTTTTTACAATGTTTTGCTACACTAGGACTTCCACAATAAATAAAAACTAATAATGGGCCATGCTTTGTAAACAAAAGCCTATAGGACTTACTCAAATTATGGGGGATTCAGCACACTACAGGGATTCTTTACAACCCACAGGGCCAAGCTATTGTAGAACGTAATCATCAAAATATTAAGGCCCAATTACAAAAACAAAAGGGTGGATTAAGCCCCCACCAATATTTAAATAAGGCCTTGTTCACTATTAACATTCTCAGTTTTCAAAAAAAATCAAATAAAGTCCCACTTCCAAAAACATTGGGGGGGCAACAAGAATAGAGACCTGAAATACAGGTAAGATGGAAAGACCCCATCATGGGACAATGGAGGGGCCCAGACCCATTATTAACAATGGGTCGAGGCTTCGGGTGTGTCTACCCTATAGGAGGCTCAAACCCCATATGGGTGCCTGCTAGAAATCTTAAATTCTATTGTCAGGGGGAAGATGACCCTAACCAACCAGAGTCAGACACCACCAAAGACTAATACGGACAAAAAGAATGGTGGCTATGCAACAGGCTCAGCAGACTCTTGACTAAGACTCATAAAAGGGGGAAGAAGAGAAAAAAGAAAAACAGACCTAACCTGATCCATGGGCAACATCGCCCTTGAGATAGATCTTATTATCTCCCCATAGGCCATGGCAAACACAGGACGGACCATCGCACTGATCCTCATCGGAGGGGCCATCATCGTGGGGCTTACCTTGATCCTGTTCCTGACTACTTCCAACCTAATCCATTGGCTTGGAGGGGTCAACTCAACCTTTTGAGAGAGACTGAAATCATCTTGGTGGTGTTCCTCACCTGGATATACTGCTATGCTCATGGATCATCAGAGAAGGCTTAAAGGCTATGGACTTGTGATGCTCTTGCTACTGCTACGGGTAGAACTTGAGGGGTTGGGATTGCTTTGGAGCTATGTAGTTAATCCCAGTATGCTGCAACCAACGGGTTGGGACTTAGTCCCCCAGCCCATGGCCTGTATTGTTGGGCTTGCTTTGCTATAAGATTATATACACCATAATCATACTACACAACAAAAGATGATGATGCTTGCACAGATCCTAGAGGAGACACCGACTGGAGGTCTTCAGGGCCCTTGGATGCAATTGGCCCTCCAAGAGGTTCCTCGGTAGAGATGACTTCGCTAATGTGGTGTGTAGCCACATTCATGAGGTGCTCCCCTGGGGTTCGCTCGAGGAACAACCCTTTGAGCACCTCATTACAAAACAAAAAAGGGGGATATGTGGAGGCCTCAGTCTAGGTGACCTCAATCTGGCAAGGTTAGACAAAGATGTTTTGATGAAGTCTGGAGGGCAGCTCAAGATGTTTTGACCAACTCAGGGGAAGTCAGGAGGGGGCGGCTCAGGATGTGTTGAACAGCTCAGGATGAAGTCAGGAGGGCATAGCTCAAGATGTTTGGAAGACATTTCGCTACATACAGCCCGTGTGCTGGCTTGACCTTTAAGATGATTGGTTACCTGTTTTCCCCACCCTGGAATTCCCCTGCCTATATAAGATGGTTGTGGACTTACAATAGAGGAGTTCCTGCTTGACTAGACCTCGTGTCTGATTGTCCTGGAGAAGGAGGGCTGGGAGCACGCAGACAGTGCACTCATCTTTCCCTGATCCCCCTTGTGGAGGACCCCCCACACTGGTTGTTCTTCCACACACATGCTCTCCGACCTTTCATCTGCTTCTAGAGAGGCCAGTCATCATCTGAGGGGTTTTTAGGGCTCTTCGGTCAGGATCACTTGACATCACTGGGCTCACAAAACAGTACGCTAAGTGCTGCGTTTTGATATGCTGAGTACCATGAACTAAGGAGACCGAAGTTGAACGTGCTGGCTCAGGATTGCCATGAGTTCCAAGCCACCAAGCTCCCTCTCTCTCTCCTCTTTCTTTCTCTAACACACACACACTAATTTATTACAGCAGAGGACACCCCAAGAGCCCGGTCTCTTTGCCCTCCTGTGTCATGTCTCCCCAGAAGGAGTATAGAAACCAGAATTTCTCTTTCCCAAGACATATGCTAGAATTAGGCACTCCATCTACCAAAACAAGACGTAAGATAGAACTACCGTTCTACCCTTCCCCCATCTCTCTGTATAGGAGCTGCCATAGAGAAACTCTGGGGTCCCGTACCTGAAACTCTTGGGGTCCCCTACCTGATACTGTGCTTCAAAGGATGAATAAAGGATGGAAGGGCTGGAGAGGTGGCTTGGGTTAAGCCTCTGCCTTGCAGGCGGAAGATTCTGAGTTCGGATCCTAGACCCCACGTATAGATGCCAGGCAGAAGTGGGGGTGGCCTGTGTTTCTGGTCCTGGTAGGGCGGAGCCTGTGATGTGAATCCTGGGGTAGAGTAAACAAGGAGGGAGGTGGAGGTAGTCCATGGTGGTTCCCGAATTTGTTTGTGGTTCTTGAACTTGCCCATGGTTCTACACACACACACACACACACACACACACACACACACACACACACACGTACAATTAAATAAATAATAATAAAAAATCTTAAAAAAAAGGTGAATAAAGGATGGATAAAGCAACTCGGCACAGAGAAACTAACAAGAATCTGGACAGACATGAACTCAGGTCCCCGTATCTGTGTAGCAGGTGCTCTCACCCCCAGAACCATCTCTCCAGTCCCCTATTCTCCAATAACTGTGGGGGCATGGCGAAACAATGTAGGGGAGGGGTCACATACATTTGGCAGCAGTAAAAAGTTTTTGAACATGTAAGGACCAAAAATTAATCCAAAATAAAAGGCTTAATGACTCTGAGCTGTTCTGCCAGTTCACCTTAACCCCAGGGAGCCCGAGAGGCTCAGCTGTCTTGAGACCCGCAGGTTATGTATGACCAGTGTTTCTATTGTATGTGCAACGTTTTCTGCTCTTAGAGAAATATGTCTTAATTACGAAACACAAAAGTTTGATATTTTCCTGCAGTTGTTCCTTGCTGGGTTAGTATCAAATTAGCATATCGCTGAATTACATTGTGTTAGAATGGTTGATGTCAAAGTTGCTGTTCGAGTGCTGGCAATGTGTTTCAGCAGAGAAAGGTACGTTGCAGCCCCACAGTCCAAGGCTGAAGGAGAGAATTGACTCAAAAAGTTGTCTTCTGACCTTACATGTGTGCTGTGGTGTGTGTGTAGTCACATGTGTTTGCATGCACACTCATCAATCGTTACAAAATCAAAACATCATCAGTTCTGAAAAACATTGAATATTCTTTAACGGCATCCATGAATATCCAGAAAAGGTTTAATTCTTTATATAAAAGTAAACAAAGGCATCTATCTCATTAATAAGCAAATTTGTTCTGGTTTTTAAAATGGCAAGAATTGTACAGTTTTTGTTTTTGAGACACAGTCTCAGGGCTGGGGAGGTGACTTGGGGTGCCAACATGAGGACGAGTTTAGATTCTCCAGATTTAGTAAGAAACCATGTCTCAAAAGGTAAATGGGAGAGCAATAGCGAAAGAAATCCAATATTGACTTCTGGCTTCCATTCACACATGTGGATGCCTGTACCATGTACATATTGTTGATGTCAACTTGACAGTTGCAGACTGGGGGCAGCTATGGAAGGTTAATGGTTGGATGGCCCTTGAACAAGTCTGCAGGTTCTTGACTGATTGCTGTGGAGAACCCAGCCCATAGTGGTGGACCAGATAGTAGGAGGTGCAAGGAGGAGGGACTTGCTTTTCCCTTATCCTGTGTCCACTTGCTGTGTCGTCCACTCTGTGCACGTCGTTCACCTTTAGAGCATCGTGGCCTTCTTTGTTGCTGCTGCTACCTCCATCCTTGGCTGACTTGGAGCTTCACCTTTTCCATCACATTGTTGCTTGTTCCCGCTGCCTTTGGAGCCTGGTCTCTAGGCACAGAGAAACTGTTCACTCTTTGCTGAAGTCAGAGCCCAGCATCTTTGACCCGTTAGCAGAGTAAAGGCTTGAGACCTTCTCGGGATCTTTTGGCTTTGTGGAACATTCTGGTCAAGAACGAGGCGGCTGCAGGTGGCTACTTTGAAGGACACTAATTTTATTGTGAGTTATTTTGACAAACATATATATATTACATTGTATAGATTGTTTCTTCAGAGAACCTTGACTAAAACACACATGTACACACACACACACACACATGCACGCACACATCATACAGCCACCATCAACAAGACAGGGCTTCTAGCCCAGGCTGGCTACCAATCCCTGTGTAACCACGATGGCACTGAACTTTGGATTTTCCTGCCTCTTCTGCTAGGGTTACAGGCCTGGGCCACTACACACGGTTTATGTAGTGCTGAGATGTGAACCCAGGATCTCATGCGTGCTGTGCAAACACTACCAACTCAGCTTGTATTTCCAGCCTTAAGATTTTCTATCCGTAAGTAATTCGTATGTACTTCTATAGCTAATCAGCATCATGTAAAAGTTTCTCTGGTGAAAAGGAGTGACAACACATGCCAATGCATCCATCGCAGGTGGAGAATTTTTTTTTAAAGGGTCAGATGGAAAACACTGGGAATTCCTTGGAGTAACAATGTTGACCATGTATGTACGGGACACTGGGTTCAATCCCCGGCACCAGAAAGTGCCAGGCATGGTGGCATATGCCTGCAACTCCTGCGCTGGCGAAACTGAAGAAGGATGGCCTAGACAGAGAGCGACAGAGAGAATGGAGAGAGACAGAAGGAAGATGGAGAGAGACAGAAGGTGAAGAGAGACAAATAGACACAGAGACACACAAAGACAGAGCCAGGAAAGAGAATGTTTTGCGTTTGGAGCAATGCTCTATTGCATCTGCTCAGTTCTACCCTTATACAATAGTAGCCAGGACACGTAAACAAATGAGCATGCCTATTGCATAGGTTTATCCGGGGGCTGTGGTGTGCATCAGCTGGCAGAATGCTTGCCCAGCATGCACAAAGCCTTGGGTTCAGTCCTCAGTACCCCATAAGCCAGGTGCGGTGGCATACACCTATCAGCCTTTCAAGAGGCAAGAGAATCAGAAGTTCAGGGCTCCTGCATATCAAGTCGGAGCTAGCCATGGCTGTATGCGACAGTGTCTAAAAACAACATAAGATGAAGAAGAGTTTATTCGTGGACACAAATTTTAATTATTTTGCTTTTGAGTTAGGGTCTCACCAAAATGCTCTGGCTGGTCTTGAATTTGCTATGTAAGCCAGGCCAGGTCTTGAACTTGCCCTGATCCTTCTGAGTTTGCCTTCCAAATAGTGGAATTATAGGCGTGGTAGGTGTGTGGCATCTCTTCTGGCACAAATTAATATGGTTTTTATGTGTTGTGAACTATTCCCTCCACAACCAACCATTTACCAACCTTGACATCATTGTTAATATGTGGATTATAACAAAGCAAGCACTGAACCTAAAGTTGACCCTTTTCTGAAGGTCTCAGACCAATCTGAGAACCAAACAATAGATTTTCTGAAGGGAAAAAGACACCCACAGAAGCTTTCCATCAAACCCCAGGACATCTGTAGCTGGGGGGCCCCAAGTTAGTAACTCAGTGGTACAGATAATGGAGCTAAAGCTAGGCATGTGCCTCACACGTAATGGGCACTTGGGAGGCGGAGGCAGAAGCATTGCCTTGAGTTGGAAGTCAACCTGGGTTACATCATGAGCTCTAGACCAGTGTGGATCATAGAGGGTAATAAAGAGAGCCCTATCTCAAAAAGTCAAAACAGGGCTGGGGGACATGGCTCAGTGGGTAAAAAGTGCTTGCCAGGCAAATATAAGGATATGAGTTCAAATCCTCAGAATCATAAAAGTCACATGGCGAGTACAAGTGTCTAATCCTAGCAATCCTGGGGAAATGGGAGGCAGACACAGAAGAATCCTGGAAGTTCATGGGCTACCCTGGTACCTGGTGGAAAACCAAAAGGAGAGAGGGCAGACCAATAACCAGGGTTGTCTTCCGGCTCGGACACCCACCTTCACACACACGAATGCGCACACACACATCGAACACACAAACTCACATCAGAGAAAATAAAATTTGTTATTGCAAAAAAGCCACGACAAGAAGCAAACTAAGCTGTGAGCATTTGGAGCTCCAAGATTTCAGCCGCCAGGCCCCCATCAGCCAGGGGGTCTCCATCAGTTGCGGGGCCGTGATGCTCCTGTAAGGCCGCTCAGCTCCACGGGGACACAAGGACTGTGTTACAAACCTGCGGGCATCTCCAGCAAGAAGCAACTCAGTGTGACTGGGGCAGGGCTACTGACTGGGAAGGGGAAGGGTTGTTATAAAAGTTACAGGGCCACCCAAAGATAGGCAACTCAGTATGCCACAAGAAGCCTGACCCTCACAAAAGGAGGCAAGCCAGAGGGAACCCTGGAGTCCATAGACAGGCAGGAGGGCAAGAGGAAGTGGAATAGATTGATGAAGGGAAGGGAGGAAAATGGGAGGGAGGGGATAGAGAGAAGCAGGGATAAGTACTCAATATGCTTGTAAAACTAGAAAAATAAAATAATAATAAAAAGTCACAGGGTCTTCCAGCTCAGCTTGTGTCCCTCACGTGTTCATAAAGTGGGCGAAAACAAGCCAGGTTATCCAAGGGCTTCAAATCATCCTTGACCCACCAATACTGAAGACACTCTTTCTTAAAATTTATTATTGGAGACAGTGAGATAGAGAGGAGGAGAGAGAGAATGCATGACAAGGTGTAGGTCAGAAGACACTGCTCAAAGTCAGTTCTTCCTCCACCAAGTGCGTTTGCTGAGAGTTCTTAGTTATGACGTCTCATATTTTTGCACAGAGGACCTATTTTGCGTGCACACACACGCCCTTCTTGGTGGGCCCTGGGCTTCTGTCCAAGATCCATGACCCTCACAAAGAGCACAAGGCATTCTGCTAACCAGCTATCTTGTTCTAATTCTGGGTTCTCA
This sequence comes from Typhlomys cinereus, assembly GCA_023101885.1. Classification (NCBI taxonomy): domain Eukaryota; kingdom Metazoa; phylum Chordata; class Mammalia; order Rodentia; family Platacanthomyidae; genus Typhlomys; species Typhlomys cinereus. The sequence continues at coordinate 2,125,939 of JALPQD010000337.1, forward strand.
GCTGCTTCTCTGAACTCGGCCTGTTTACTTTGTCTCACTCTACTTTCCATCCCTTGTCTCTAAATGAAAATAAAATGATCCCTAAGGAAAGTGTGTGGATTAAAACTCTGGGTGCAACGCATAATAGCTGACATCTATCTAGTAGACACTTTGCTGGGATTTGTTAAAAATAGACGATCCCGTATTGCCAAGTTACTTGTAAGCAACTGGATTTTCTCTTGGTTGGGTGCGTTTCTTGAGGGGAGCACTAGATGGCAGCAAAGCATGACTCAGCGGCAGTGCTGGCTTTGCATTGGCTGGGAGACAGCTTCCTGACCGGCTAAATGGGCAGTGGTTAAAAGACACCCCACTACTCTGGACTACCACCATATTTTGCACAATTTTCTGTCTGGCTGGGAAGATTATAACTGGAAAATTTCTTCATCATGGCGTTTCTTTGCCAAAGATGATTTTTGTTTTTAAACATTTATACTAGCCTAGGTCAGAAGTTAGTTCTTGCCTTTTCACCACGTGAACTTTTGGGGATCAAATTCAGAGCCCAGGTTCCCAGGCGTGCTAACAGGTGCCTTACTTACTGAGCCATGTCACCATAAATAAAAATAAACATTTATTTTCCAGGTTTTGGTCTATGTTACCGGATTTCTCTCTGAAAATGGAGTACAGTTGCTATCTACCAAGAATGTGTTGTATTTGGCCCTGCCTTGCATTAATATTAGGTTGTATTATTTTTAAAAACTTTTTCCAAGGTGAAGGATTAAAAATGTGTTTTTCCATTTGCATTTACTTGCTAGAGTTAAATATAAAAATTCCACTGAGGATTAAATAAACATGCTTGTCTATAATATATCCTTTGCCTATTTTTCTGTTGAGGTATTCACTTTTCTTTCATGTATGTATGCATGTATGGTGTGCATGCATGTGTGTATGTTTGTATGTGGGTGAGTACACGTGTGTGGATGTATGTACACAAGCACACTTGAGTGTGTACGCCTGTGGAGATCCAAAGGTGATATCGGGAATCATCTTTCCTTTCACCTTATTTTTGTGAGCCTGAGTCTCTGATTAAACTCAGAGCATACCATTAAGGCTTGTCTGGCTAGCCAACTCATTCTGAGGATTCCCAGACTCCATTTTCCAGGATTAGAATTATAGGTGGGCTGCTACAAGGGATCTGGGGATATGAACTCAGATCCTTTTGCTTTCAAGGCAAAGACTTTAAGCACTGAGCCATCTCCCCAGAGATGTTAACTTTCTGAAGTCTAACTACACGGCCAGTGAGATAGTTCAGCAGGTAAAAGCTGGCCTGAGTTCACTTCCCAAAGCCTGCGTGGTGGAAGGAGAGAACTGACCTCCAAAGGGTTGTTATGTGACCTCCACACACGCACCTGGCCTGTGCATACCTGTTCTCTCTCTCTAAATAAATTAATTTTTAAAAGCAAACTATAAAGCCCAGCATAGTGCTTTATACTTGTAATCCTGGCATTGTAGGGACTGCGGCAGGAGGACCATGAGTTTAAGACCAGCCTAGGGCAAGATTCTGTGTCAAAAAAAAAAAAGACAAAAAAATGTTAAAATCAAATAAAAAGCTATATGATGTAACCATTCACATTTTCTGTCATGTTTACTACAAATTTATTTTTTGGTTACATGTTTAATATTATTCCATTTTTAACCATTTGTATGTGTGTGTGTGTGTGTGTGTGTGAGAGAGAGAGAGAGAGAGAGAGAGAGACAGAGACAGAGACAGAGAGAGACAGACAGAGAGAGACAGAGAGAGACAGAGAGAGAGAGATGAGTACGTGCGTGTGTGCTCCATACCATTCATGTGGAAGTCAGAGGGCAGCTTTGGAGTCAGTTTTTCTTTTTTCACCTTGATGCGGAACCCAGGGATTGAACTTGGGTCGTCAGGCTTCTGTGGCAAGCACCTTTACCCACTGAGTCATCTCGCTGGCCCTGACTTATGCCACCAGTACAGTAACAAAATAGCATAGAAAAGCATACAGTGAAAAGTCTCCTTTCCAAACCAATTCTCACCCTCTCTTACAGATTCCGTAGTTACGTAACATTTCTTCCTTATTCTGAAGAGTTTTTCATTCCTATATTGCCCATTCAAATACACAAGCCCCCTGTTTCCCCATAAATCGTAGCATACATCATTTGGGCCAGCTGTTCTATGCATTAAGTCTTTTTACTTAATGGAACTTTTCTATACTCCTATATTATTTGCAAAGAACTTCCTTTTATAGCCTCACAGTGCGCTATTGTAGGTAACATTTTATTTAATAAGCTCTTATTGGTGGACATTTAGTTTATTTCCAACATAATTATTATTATAAGCAATGCCACAGTGAACAGCCTTACATATACTTCACATTACACATGTGCATGTGATGTCTATGGTAGATATATAGAAATACGCGTGATGGGTAAAGGTTCTATACAGTTGTAATTTAGCTAGATACTGACAAATTGCCCTCTACGAAAATTGTACCAATTTACACAGCTACCATGAAAGTATGAATATGCTCATTCTAGTGTAAATAAATAGGCTATTATCAGATTTTTGTTGAAATGATGAAAAATTGCACCTTAGTGAATCTCCAGTATTTATCTTACTGTGAATGAGGCAGGACATCTGTTATACACAAGAGAGAAATATTGGCATTTCTTTTTCTTTGAAGTATCTAATTTTTGCTTTTGTTTTCAATACAGGGTCGCCTTCTGTTGCCCAGACTGGCCTCAAATTCACAGCAGTCCTCCTGCCACGCCTGCCATGTTCTGGGATCAGAACGAGCCCCCACACCCTCTTGAACTGTCCGTTCTTATCATTAGTCCATTTTCCCTACTTAAAAAATATATTTTTAAATTTTTAATTATTTATTATTTATTCAATTGTGCGTGTATGCGTGTGTGCGCATGTGTGTATGTATGTGTGTGTGTGTGTGTGTGTGTAGAACCCCCGACGAATTCGGGAACCACCATGGACGCCTCCACCTCCTCCTTGTTTACTCTGCCCCGGGATTCACAGGCTCCGCCCTACCAGGACCAGAAGCACAGGCCGCCCTCCTTCCGCCTGGCATCTATGTGTGGGGTCTAGGATCCTAACTCAGGACCTTCCTCCTGCAAGGCCTCAGAGGCTTAACCCCTGAGCCACCTCTTTAGCCCCTTAAAGAAAATATTTATGAGATGGTTTGTAGGAGTGTTTTATTTATTTTAAAGAGTTTCAAAATACCATTTATTGATTGTTTTTTGATCCTTCAAGATAGGGAGTTACATTTTTTAAAAATTTATTTTTTTTAATTTATTTTGCTCATTTTTAAAATTTTTATTTATTTATTTATGTATGTATGTATGTATGTATGTATGTATTTACCATACAAACTAATAGGTACCCCGTCCCCTCCCTCTCTCCACCCCTCCTGGTCCCCCTTGCTCCCTTCCTCCCCTTTTCCCCTTCCTTTCGCCCCCTCCCTCTCTTTTTCCTAGTACTCCCCTCTCCCCCCCAATCCCTTTAGCATCCTTTAGTGTGAATGTCAAACTTCCCTCTGTGTCCTCCACTCTAATGAGGTGTACGGACTCAGAAGCATTGCCTAGAGCCCTTTCTTATACTCTCCTTTAGTATGGGAACACTATTGTGACTGTTAATCCCTTGCCTCTAAGGATCCTAGTGCTTGTGATCCATGCTAGACTTTGGGGGGTCATTGATATGTCAGTCATTCCGCAGGTCATGCAAATTCAATTATGGTTACTGCAGTCCTAATCTGTGGGTTATCTTGCGTATCGTTGCTCCTCCCCATCTTTAGGCTCTAACAATCTTACCGACTCCTCTTCTGCAAATTTCCTGAGCTTTAGGATGGGGAGAGATTTGGCTGGTCTGGTTGCAGGTGATTAATGTAGGGTCTCTGATGTTCTGAATTATGGTTGGTGGTTGTTTTCAGTTTTGCTGTTCCTGCACCGCCCTTGGCTTCATCCTGATTGGTATTGGATGTCACCTCCTTAGGAGCAGTGTGTCCTCTCTGAATCATGTCTCAGGCGGAAAGCCCTTGCTCTTTTTTAAAATAAAATTTTGGCAAAGTTGGGATGGAGGGATGTCTCATAATACTCTGTCTAAAAAACTGAAGGATCTGAGTTCGTATCCCAGATTCTACTTTAAAATGCCAGCAGGAGCTGGAGAGATGGTCCAGAGGTTAAATGTTTGCCTTGTAAGCAAAAGTTCCCGAGTTTGGATCCCAAATCCCACATAAAAGACCAATCGGAAATGGCAGCAACCTATACTTCTGATTCTAGAAGTCAGAGCCCGGGAAACTCCAGAGCAAAGCAAGAGATAAAAGCAATCCATGGTGCAGTCAGGATGGCAAAAATCCACAATACAAACAACACCAAATGCTGGAGAGGCTGTGGAGAGAGGGGAACTCTGCTACATTGCTGGTGGGAATGCAGGCTCATACAGCCACTCTGGTGAGTCGTCTGGAGATTCTTAAAGAAATTAAAGATTGAAATGCCATATGACCCTGCTATCCCACTTTTGGGAATTAACCTCCCATGCAGCAGAGGTTCGCCTCGATAGCACAAGCACGACCATGTTCATAGCAGCACTGTTTACAATAGCAAAGTCATGGAATCAACCCAAATGTCCAACAGTTGAGTGGATAAGGAAACTGTGGTACATCTATACAATGGAGTACTACTCAGCCATCAAAAATGATGAATTACTGGAATTTGCCAGGAAATGGATGTCATTAGAAACAATTATATTAAGTGAAGTATCCCAAACCCAGAAAATTAAGCACCATATGTACTCCCTAATAGGTAGCTCCTAGTACCAAACTCACCCAGCCCACATTGAGACACTCAAAGGTAAACCTATGTAATACAGTAATTGCAAGGATTATGAACAGGAGGGATGGGGTAGGAGGGCCACACCAGAAACAAGGAGAGAGGGGACCATGTTACAGCAGAGAAAATAGGCCTCCATCAAAGACTGCAAGTAAGTAATGAGACACCTGGTTAAGTTCCAGACGTTCGTTCCTGATCATTTACAACTGAGGGGGTATGATCTCACCAGAAGGAGAGGGCATATAGTCTGGCAGATAAAAAGTAATCATTTTGCAAATGGGTGATTGATCCCTCCCTCACTGAGGTTTCCTACTCTTATTACATCTACCCTTGAATGTGTTATTATAACAAGACTCCAGTTTAACAGCTTTTTGTCTCTGACCAGGGGGTGACATACAGTGCCCATCAGGATGGAGTGAAGGGCATTGCAGGAGCAGCAAAACTGCAAAAGAAAATCAACAAACCACAATTCAGAACTTCAGAGACTCTATATCAACCACATAGAACTAGGCCAGACTAATCTCTCCCCATCCTGAAGCTCAGGGACATTTGCGGAAGACGGGTCGGTAAGATTGTAAGAGCAAAAGGATGGGAGGAGCAATGATTTGCAAGATTCTCAACACTAGTTAGGGCCGAAGCAATCATAATAGGACTTTGCATGTCCTGCGCAATGTCCAACACACTATTGACCTCACAAAGTCTAGCATCTGCTAAAGGCACCAAGATCCTTGGAGGCAAGGGATTGACAGCCACAATAGTGTTCCTATGCTTAAGGGGAACACAGGAAAGGGTTCACGGAAATGCCATTGGGTCCTTGTACTTCATCGGAGAGGAGGACCCAGTCGAGAGTCAGGCATGCACAAGAAAGGACTCTCTGGGAATTGGGGGGGAGGCACTGGGGGATAAAGAGGGAGGGGTGAGGGGAGGGGGAGCAGGGGGTTCAGGGGGAGGAGAAGGGAGGGAGGGAACTGGTCTACCTATTAAGTTTGTATGAGCGGAAATAATAATAATAAAAAAGAAAGGATAATATTTAAAAAAAAAGCAATCCAGGGTGTTTCCCAAAGTCATCCCCTGGACCTCCATAAAGCACACACAGTGCCCTCTGAAAGACATAAGCACATGTGTGCATGAGTGCACATGCGTGTGCAAAAAATTGAATTAAATATACATTATATATTTATAATACATACATATATACACACATACATACATATACACACATACATACATACATATACATACATACATACATACATACATACATATATATATATATGGATGGCCAGGCAGAAATGGTGGCACGCTACACGTCCAGCTGTGGAAGGCTGAGAATGATAACTTTCTTTGTGAAGCAAAAAGGAAGTAGAGCAATCCACGATGATTCTAGAAGTCACTCTTGGGCCTCCACAAGCTTTCTTAAGTCTCTAGGCAAGACTACAGAAGATTTTTTCTAATTGTGTAATTGATATGGGAAGCTTAACCCATATTGGGTATGTAGGAGTTTTTTAAATTAATTTTTTAGTGTTGCATACTGTAAGAGGTTTTTATATATTAGAGATTTGTAGCAAGGTTTCATCTAGTCGGCTGTTTTTCACTATCTATCTTTTTTTGAGACAGGTTTCTTGTAGGCCACATTGACCTCAAACTCTCCATGTAGCTGAATTCTGACCCCCTCCACCCCCCATGCCAACCACCTACCACCGCGCCTGACCGTCCTTTATTTTCCTCTCTTTTTTATTGCTAACAAAGGCTTTAAAAATTTTTTTTTCTGTAATTTATCAGTTCTTCATTTTATGTATCCTGGAGTTCCTGTTAGGAAGGTCTTCATCAAATCCTCTGGCTAGTGTTGGGTGGGAAAGTAGGAGGAGTCTGCTGGTTCTACTGGGCCCCCTCGGGTCGCGGTGGTTCCCACCCACTCCTGTCCTACTTCTGCTCTACGCAGGTTTGGCCGGCTGTCGGCTGTGGCATAACTGGGGCTCTGGGCTCAGACCGCCTGGGTCTATATGGCGTCTCTGCTGCATCTGGAGTCTGTGAGTCTCACTAGCTTTGCCTGTAAATCAAGGACTTTGAGAACACGTGACTTGTGTGCGCGCTGCCCCATCATTCCTAGCGGCCATCTGGCTAACTGGTCCCTGTGATTCAGCTTTTACGGCTGTTTTTCCTATCAATCTGAGGCTATCATTTGCTTCTATGTTTCTTTCCTTTTTTTTTTTTTTTTTAAATCAAAACCACTTATTTTGTTTTTAAAATAAATTCATTTTTCTTTTTTTAATACTTTTTTTATTTCTGCTCATACAAACTTAATAGGTACACCAGTTCCCTCCCTCCCTCCTCCTCCTCCTGAACCCCGTGCCCCCCCCCCTCACCCCTACCTCCCCATCCCCCAGTGCCTCCCGCCCCCATTCCCCGAGAGTCCTTTATTGTGCATGTCTGATTTTTCCTCTGGGCCCTCCTCTCCGATGAGGTACAAGGACCCAGTGGCATTTCCGTGAACTCTTTCTCGTGTTCCCCTTAAGCATAGGAACACTACTGTGGCTGTCAATCCCTTGCCTCCAAGGATCTTGGTGCCTTTAGCAGATGCTAGACTTTGTGAGGTCAATAGTGTGTTGGACATTGCGCAGGGCATGCAAAGTCCAATATAAATTTATTTTTCGTGTGTGTGTGTGTGTGTGTGTGTGTGTATGTGTGTGTATCAGAGGGCACACTGAATGTGTCCCTGTTGGGGGGGACCCAGGGTGACTTCGGGAGTCATCCTGGATTGCTTCTACCTCCTCTTTGCTTCCCATTCCCACCAGGGCTGGAAGTGGGGGTTGCAATCATTTCTGCCTGGTCCTTTTACATGGGCCCTGGGATCGGAACTCAGGACCTTCTGCTTGTGAGGCAGAGTCTTAACTCCTGGGCCATCTCTCCAGCCCATTACAAGGCTTGTAGTTGAAAATCCTATTCTGCTTTACAGTTGAGCCTTGAAGTTACCAGTTTCAACACTCAAAACTGTTTCTTTTGCTATTTAGCACTGTATTTCCAAAAGAACCCAAAACCATTATCACAATTGTTTCATTATTACAATGTCTTTTCAGCATGATGTGTCTACTGACTTCTACTTCCAAAAGATGAGAATTTAATGCTTCTTTTTGCTATTGTGAGTTTTCTATTGTGTCAAACTTGTTCACATTGCAAAGACATCAGAATGTTCTATGTGGTTGGACTGATGGAAACCAAGACTGAGAGGCCAGAAAAAAAAATATGAAAGGAAAGCTGCGAGGAAAGGCTGGATCCTTTCAGCCCGGAGAGCAGGGCTGAAGGGGATGGAGCAGAGCCCGGTCCTGTTTGGGACATTGAGAACAGGTGGACATCATTTCCCCAAGGGCAGCTGTTTATAACCAGGTCAGAACATGGGCTGGGTGGAGATGGAGTCTCTCTGAAGACTCAGCAGTTCAGTGCAGGGGCTCTGCGTGGGAGGGTCAGCCCACAAGGGATCAGGGGTCAGCCAGGGAGTGGAGGGAGCCACTCTGAAAGTGACCAGATCTGGCCCCGAGAGCTCTCAGGGAAGGTGGGGAAGGAAATGCTGTCCTGTGTGTCCTTCCTGCAGGGATCTGCAAAAGGTCTCTGCCGGTCCAACCCTGTGACTGACAGCGTGTGGGGGGGTGTCAGGTGTCAGGATCTGTTAGCAATCCCAGGAAGGGACAGCGCATCTTCAGCTCTGCAGATGTGACTGTCGGCAAGAGTTCCCGGCCTCGGCAAACCTCTCTGCCTTGCTTCTCCCAGGCACCCTAGACCACATATTCTCATCTCTGATCTTCCTGTGGGCTCTGCCCAGCTGCTGGCCTGGCCCCAGAACATCACATTCCAGCAGCTGTTCCTCAGGACAGCTCCTCTACTTGGCTGTGAGTTCCCGGAGGCCAAGGGCCCTCACCTCATTTCTCCCAGGATGCTCAGGGTAGATGCCAGGAAAAGCCTGGAGAATGCACGAGGCTGGACTTGACCTGAGTCTTGGATAGAAGGAAGAGGAAAGAAAGATTTGACCAGGATGACTGGAGAGAAAGGTGCAGGGACAGACTGATGAAATTTTTGCCATTGCTTTCTCAACATATGGTGTGTGTGTGTGTGTGTGTGTGTGTGTGTGTGTGTGTGTGTGTTACTTTTCTACACACAGAGAGAGACTGTTCCTAACATTAGCCCCGAAAGGTAGAATTATCTTCATTTTTCAGATGATGCAGCCAAGTCTCAGAGATGAAAAATGATTTGTCCAGAAAACAGCAAAGCCGGTCAAGACTGGTCTGCATGATTCCTGAGTCTGAGCATGTAGGTGGGTAAGGCTTGTAGCCCTGAAGATGACCATAGGTTGAGGAGCTTGGCCAAGCATTGTCATGTTGTCAGCCTTTGTCTCCAGTCAAGGCAGTGGCCGACATTGATCAGAATCCCCCGGTGTGGCCCCCGTTCTGGCCCAGGTGAGAGTCTGACTGGGCAAGACGAGACAGGGGGCGTCCCAGCCCCCGTCCTTCACGCACACACCTGTCTCAGTTGCATTTCTTTTGCTGCCGTAACACAAAACTCAGACAGAACTTAAGGGAGAAAAGGAGGTTTAAATGGGTTGCGGTTCCAGATGGGATCGTAGTTCATTATAGTGGAAAAGACACGGTGGGCAGCAGAAGCTGGAGACCACCAGTTCAGCTCACTGTAGCCATCATGAAGGCTCCACCTCCTAAAGTTGTTACAACCTTCCTGCAATTAACAGCAACTAAGGATTCAAACACATAAGCCTGTAGGAGACAGCTCACTTTCAAACCATGACATCGACCTATCGTGTTCTCTTCAGATCCTTCTTGCTAGCACAGCTCTTCTTTCCAAGCTTGGCTCTTCTCTCTCCGGGCGCCTCCCAGGAGTGGACTTGACCCTTTCCAGGACTGGGCACCTACTTCTCTCTGCTTCACTGCTTCACCCCTGAAGGTCTGTTCAGTGTTTGTAGACTGAATCAGTGCGCACACATGCCCAGGAAATCCCTGTGCTCCAAGTCTCCCATCCCTGGTTCCTTCCTCTCTCCTCTCCTCCCTTCCCAGCCCCGCCCCTGTGTGGAGGTCCTGAGGCTTTAGTGGGTCTTGCAAAATCCTGGCTGGAGCAACCATCGGGCACCCTCCTAAGGCAGGAAGGGCTGCCGGCCCTCCCAGCCCTGCCTGGTTGGGTGTGGAAGAGCGGAGGGCATGAGGAGGGCAGGCAGGGAGGGAAGAGGCTTCCTGCTTGCCTTCCACCCAAGCAGTGGCCAACTGAAGAGGATTCACCTGGTCTAACTGATAGCAGAAAAAAGGGGTCAGCACCAGATCCGTTGCCAAGAAGTCTACGTTCCAGATTTGATTCGATGCTTCCTGAGAACTTGCTGTAAGCTGGGTGGGGATGGAGTGGGTACAAAGGTGAACTGGATCTACCCGTCTCCCCAGGGGAGCTCATACCAGACATTTAAAAGACTCACAAAAATAGATAATTCTCCCTGAGCACTTAACCAAGGGACAGAAGCTGATCTAAGTCACGCACACTGGACACTCACTGAATGTTCACTGCAAGCCGTAAGATAAAGGCTGTCATTAGCAATATTTGACTTGCAGAGATAAGGAGACACAGAGAGAGCAAGTGTCCTGTCCCAGATCACACAATGAGTAAACTGTGGGGCTTGGGTGGTCCTTTAACAGAGTCCCTGTATTTAATCCTCACACCCTGTGTTGTCTAGGCCAAACAGTGCCAGCTGGCACGGCCAACGTATGCATCAACTTAATTTTTGCACAGTAACCTTGTTAGGAGGTCATTAGACTCTGTAAACTAGTCACCAAAGAATGCTTTAGCATAATGTCACTCTTGTCTGCCTGCCACCAATATCTCTACCTATGGGTTGCGTTTTCATTCCATGGAAGCATCTAGACTCTCTGACGCTCCCACAAAGTACCCTTTCCAGCATCTTGCCCAAAGCTGCTGTTCAGGTGTGCTTGCAAGGTGGTGGGTTAGTGGAAGAATCTTTCCTTTCCTTGGGTTTCTAAAACATAAAGCATTTGTCAGGGCGTATGCCAGCATCGCCTGGGAGTTTTAGCAGAGTTCCCGATGAGATCCATGCAGGCTGCAGTCAGGACGTGGGAGAACTTTGAACCTGTGTTCTACAGTTGGAAATCTTGTAAGTTTCAATCGAGGGCACACATGAGAGGAAGCAGAAGATGCCCGGGCTTTGGACATGGGCAGGCATGATTTACATCATAACTCAACTATTTACAAGCTGGGTGAGTTCGGTCCATAGTCTTCTCAAGCCTTCATTTTCCTCATCTGTACAAGAGGAAAATACACATCTACCTTAAAATAAAACACTTTAAATAAAGCATGGCTTAGAAGAAATGTAATAGTTAGAAGCTATTAAAATTAATTATACATTTGTCTACCCAACATATGAATCTCAGTGTCCAAAAGGTCAGGCATAGGGGTCAGGTGTACTCTGGTATCCCTACCTCCTCTGGGCACATCCAACAGCTGTCCCTTTCCTGCACCACTATGGCCCCATTGGAAACTACTGGAAGAGGTGCGTTTCCCACTTACTGATGAAGAAAGAACTATACTTGTAATGGTTACTCTTCTCTGTTGCTGTGATACAACATTCAAACTCAAACAACTTAATGCGGGAAATGGAGATTTATTAAGCTGATGGTTCCAGAGGGGAGATGCAGTCTTTCATGGTGGGAAAGGCGTGGCTGGTTGGCAGAAGCTGGAGGTGGCCTAAGTCACACCCATCAAGAAGACTGTAAGCTGCAAAACTGTTCACTGCAAACTGTAAGAACAGACTTCTCCTGCAAGCACAGGGGCTAGCCACCCTCAAGGCCCACCCCCTGTGACTGCCTTCCTCCAGCAAGGCTCTACCTCCTAATGATGCCATGACCTTCCCAAACAACAAAAGATTCAAACACCTGAGCCTCTGAAAGACAGCTCACATTTCACATCCTGACACTCCACCCCTGCGCACCACAAGCCCATTGCCATCTCATTATACAAACCATACCCAGTCCAATTTTAAAAGTTCTGTAAACTACATCAGTAGTCCCAAAAGAGTTCAAAAGTCCAAAGTTCAAGCCTTCTGTGAAATCAAAAGATGAGTTACATATTTCCAATATATAATGGCACAGAATAACCATTCCCATTCCAAAAGGGAGGAATGGGGGCACATCCAAGAAAGATCGGTACATAACAAGACTGAAAACCAGCGAGACAAATTCCAAATCCTTTATCTCCAAATTCAGCAGACAAACTTCTTGCTGGAATCACATCAGTTCCAAAAGACTCTGGTTCTATCCTTCCATTGATACTGCCCACAGAGCACATCATTCTCTCTGTTTTGGCTCCACCCAGGATACACAGCTTTCCTTGGTAGATGTCCCACCTCTAACATCTTCACTTCTCAACAGCAAACCAGGTTTTAACTCCACAGCACAAAATGCCCTTTTTGGCCTCTTGGCAGACTTTCCAATGCTCTCTCACATTGTCTGGCTTCCACCATTCTCTGAAACCTTGGAGGAGAGATCCACAATCTCCTCCCTCTTGCACCTTCAATGCCTCTAAAATCAGGACCACATATATGATTTTCTGCTATAACCTCCAGATGGAAATTGGCCCCCTTGAATCACAGCTGATTAAGCTTCTCTGTGCTGACACTGGCAAGAATCTCTCTTGGGTGGTTGTTTCAGAAGAATAGGCCTTTTCTTCAAAACTCCATCTTTAGCTCATTACTTCCAAAATAATTTGCATTCTTATGGGTGGGATCCTTCCCAGAGGATCTTGCTCCCAGGTGCAGCCTCTTTTGCTATCCAAATTGAGAATAGACTTTGATTCACTTATGGTGCTAATCTCTTTAGCAACAGCCTCCATTTTACAGTCTGCTGTCTCTTTCAACTTACTCTCACCTTTTTCCTCATCAGACTTCATAGTTTTTATCTCTTTCTGCCTGATTCTTTGGTCCTTTTCCTCGTGAGTCTGAACAAGAATGCTAAAAAGTAGCCATGCCACACTGTCAAGACTACATTGTCTTGATACTTCCTCTACTGAACATTTGAACGCTTCAGGCAAGCTTTCAGGACAAGGGCAAAACTTAATCAGACTCTCTGCAACACATCAATCCATTTGCCCCTTGTCTACTTCCAAACACAATCTCTGTTCCCCTTTGAACCATCACAAGCTGGGCTTCCACTATCCACATTTCTAATAGCATCAATCTTTTCCGCGGTCTTACTAAAATGGCCCTTTCAGCCCCATCTTCAAGACACTTTACTTCTGCCAACAAACATTTTCAAAAGCACAATAACCACATTTCAGCAACGATCGTACTTCTTCACTTCTCAGTACCAACTTCTCTCAGCTTCACAAGCACTTCATTTTCTATACCTGATTCACAGTCTCACAACACTGCCCCACTTCTCTGGTACTGATTTCTTCAGTGGTTAATTACTCTTCTGTGTTGCTATGATACAACATTCAAACTCAACTTAAGGAGGGAAAGGAAGATTTATTCTGCTTACATTTCCGGAGGGGAGACACAGTTCTTCATGCAAGAAAAGGCATGGTTGGCTACCAGTAGTGGGAGGTGACCTAAGTTATGTCCATCAAGAAGGCTGCAAGCTGCAAAACTGCTCATTGCAAACCTTAAAAGCAGATTTTTACCAGAAGCGGGTGGAACAAACCAACCTCAAGCCTCCCCCGCCCACACCATGATTGCCTTCCTCCAGCAAGTTTCCACCTCCTAAAGATGCCCAGGACCTTCCCAAACAACAAAAGATTCAAACACACTCACATTTCAAACCATGGCAATATTCAAGAAGACACACAGGATGTCTAAGTGGGGCTTTGAACCAGACCTGAGATCTCTGAACATGCTCACATCTCAAGAGGAGACTATATTTGTTAGTTTTACTCAGGCTGTGACAAATACTTGGCAATAGCAACTTGAAGAAGTAAAGGTTTTCTTCAGATCATTGTCTGGGGCACGAGTCCCTCATGGTGGTGGTATCATAGCAGCCTGAGCTTCAGGCAGCTGGTTTTACTGTAGGCAGGTAGCAAAGAGAGATAAATGTTAGTACTGATGTTCAACTAACTTTTTAAAAAATATTCTTTGGAAGTTTCATGCATGAATACAAGGAAATTGCGTCATTTTCACCCCTTATTTCCCAATCCCATTGTAATGGTTACTCTTAACTATTGCTGTGAGAGAACACTCAAAGTCAAATAACTTTAGGGAGAAAGGGAAATTTATTCAACTTACAGTTCCAGAGGGGGAAACAGTCTTTCACAGCGGAAACAGCATGACTGGCTGGCCAAAGCTGGAGACAAGTTATGTCATACCCATCCGAGAGGATAGTGGGAAGGAAGATTCCTGGAGTCTCTCTTTTCCTTCCTTCCCAGTCTTCTGTTCTGTGGCTCCTTTTATCTGGTCCACTATTGGAGATTCCAATGGGATCTATGCAAGTTCCGATGAGATCTAGGGCTGATCTTTGTATTATCCAGATAATATCTTCAGGTGGTCTCAGCTGATCTTGCAAGGTATGGTCTCAGCTGATCTTAGTTAATGCCAGGTGTGTCAAGTTGACACCCAGGATTAACTATTACACCCATTCCCCAATCTTTTCCCCCAAACCTTTTCTCAACTGGCTTACCTCCTACCTTCATGTCTTTTTGGGGAGGCAACCAACTGAGTTTCACCTGGGTTGCCTGTTAACCGGCGTGTCCCTGAGCACTTGTCCAGCATTAACCCTTGATAGTCCCTCAAGGAGATGTGAGATCGCTCATCTTCCCCTTTCATGGTAGAATGTTGATTAGTCGTCAAACCTTGTGCAGGTTTTATGAAGGCAGACCCGGCTGCAAGTGAGTTTGTGGAGGCCGTAGCCCTGTCATTCCCAGAAGATACCATCTGGTTCTTACATTCCTCACCCCCTTCTTCCACCATGTTCCCTGAACCTCAGAGTGGGGGTGATTTTAGATGTCTTGTCTGGGGTTCACTTTCTGCTTTTGTTTCAACCCAGGACCCCAGCCTCCCATTTAGGATGGTCTACCCACTTCAATTAATGGAGTTTAGAAGCTGCCTCAGACATGCCCAGAGCTTTGTCCCTAGGTGCCTCTAGATCCTGTTAAGTTGACAATCGTCGCCATACTTGTCCCTTGAACGGCCTCTTGTCTGGAAGTGGCTTCCAGCATGTTCGCACTCATGGCCTCTTCCACAATCATTTCTTCTGGGGAGTGTTCTCACAGTCTAGAGGAGGAACTGGCTCTGAAATCCTTCCCTGGGAACGGCTTGTATGTGATAGGAGCTGCATAATGGTCAAGGCTGGGGGTGCAAAGGGCACGTGGGGCCGGCTTTCAGTAGGGCGTGGGTAGTCTTGGGGACCTCCTGACCTGCTCAAAGACAGACAATGGGTGGTGATGTGCCGCCAGAGTGGGGGGGGAAGTGACCTGTTCCCTAGAGCGACCTTCCTTCCTCAGGGTGTTTGGAGTGCGTTCTTATCCAGAACCCTAACATGGAAAGGCTCTGGCCCCATTTCCTAATCCCGTTGGCTCCTGAAGGGTATAAAGTCCTGGGTGGGTTTGTGGGGGTATAGGGACGAGAAGCACGGAGATTGAGCCCCTGTGCCAGGCTGTGCCCGCAGCCCTCTCGGCGGTTCCCTCCAAGTCAGGGAGCAGCCAAGGTTCGGGAGCCGTTAGACGTGCAGAACAGGACCGGCGGGTCACGGTGCCCTGAGTGCCGGGGGAGCGGCCATCCGTCTGTCCGTCGGTGTGTCGGTCTTGCCCGCCGGTCCGTCGCTCACCCCGGGCGGGTCCCGGGGGGCTCCCAGCAGGGGGCGCCCGACACCCCCCGCGGCCGGGTTGTCCGGACGCTCCTCCAGCCGGCGCCTGGGACGGGACCGGCCGCTCCGCCCCTTCGGCTCCGGGCAGCTCCGCGGACGGACGCCGGGGCGCACGCAGCAGAGCGGAGCCGAAGCAGGCGAGCGCCGCGCCCCCCCCGTGCCCGCCGCGCCCCCCGTGCCCGCCGCTCCCGCCGCAGCGCAGCCCCCTCCAGCGTGAGTAGCGGGGAGTCCGCGGGCTCGACCCGACGGGCAGCAAGCCGCGCGCGGGCCACGGGCTGGCGCAGAGCCCCGGCTGTTGTCCCCAGCGGGGAAGTGCTATCGACTGCGTGCGCCCAGGGGTCTGGCTTGCGAAGACCACGCTGCACGCGGCTACCTCTGGGTGGCTGGGAAGTCTGGCACCTTGGCCCTGGAGACAGGTCGGGGAGGTGGGCAGAGGCCGGGCATCCAGGGAGGCAGCGGTCAGGGACCCTTGGTGTGCCAGGGGCCAGGGTCCCCGGGGGAGCCCGGCTCACCTGTCCTCATGCCGAGGGGGTGGCTCAGACCCTCCCGGGCTGTAGGCACCTGCTTCAGAAGTTCGGGGCTGAGTCTGGGTGAACCCAAGGGCTGGGGGTGGGGCGCAGTTCTGCTGCAGGCTGGGTGAAGGGCTTGGAAGGAAGCTGCCAAGCGCTGGCCCCTCACCCAGCCTCTGCGGGGCCAGGCCTGGAGGAGGCCTCGCGGTTAAGTCGGCCTGACCCTGACTGCAACTGCAAGGTGGCAATGAGTGCAGAAGACAGGCCCGAAGAGATGGGGCTCTTTAAGGCCAGGACGGAGGTGGCAATTTAGGGGTGCCCACTGAAGGAAGAGAGCAACCTAGCTGCCCGCCTGCCTGGGCAGGTGGAGGAGGGACAGCCCCCTGCCTGGGCCTCTGTACTCCCAGTCCACTGGAGGGTGGCTGGCAGCTGTGCTGCCCTGGCTTCTGTTACTGGTTCTAACTGTCTCCGTGTAGGTGTTGGCTGGGGGCATCATGTTGGCTAGAAGAGTTTGGCATCTTGACTGTTTTACGGTTAAGTTCGGAGTCTGTTTCCCTCACACTACCCATGTCCCGATCATGTGTTTTTAGCATCTAAAATGACTTTATCAATACTCTAGAAGCTTCCTTCGGGATGGGGGGGGTTGTCAGGAGCCTGTAGATGTGGGTGAATATCTTCCATGCTGGTGCAAGGAACGAGCCCAGGCTGACTGACCTCTGTAGAGACCCCCTGTTCGTTAGATGTGGGGTGAACAAGCAAGGAGCTGTTGGGCCTTTATCCAAAGAGGGGAGTTTTTCTCATGTCAGACAGATGGTCGACTTTCTTTGAGCATCGATTTTCTCATCAAAGATTGTCCAGAGCAGTTCTGTGGTGTCTGAGCCCCTCCCTTCTGTTGGTACCCTCCCAGGTCCTGAGCATATGACACTCTCTTTCTCTCTCTCTCCTCTCTGTATGTGCACTTGTGTGTGTGTGTCTGTCAGTCTGTCTGTCCTTGAAGCTGCCTATCAAGAGAAATTGGGAGCTGGAGGGCTGAGTGAGTGACTGTGGGGTCTGGATCTCAGATCCCTCCTTTTGTCAAACCAGACAGCAATGTTCTCAAACCTTTGCTTCCCAGTGAGTTCCTACCCAGAAACCCCAGTAAGGATAGTATAGAAATGCACTGATCCCTCTCCCGATCCTTCTGTCTCCTGAAGAAGGGTATGAAGTCCTGAGTAGGTTTTCTGTGAAGTCCCCTTCGGGTGGTCCCAGGACATCTATGGAACCTCTTAGAATGCTGTTTGGTATTAGGACTATGGACAGAAAGGTCACTTCCTAGGGTCCCGGAGGGAGAAACGTGGGCACCAAGGTGGTTCTCATCCTTGGAATGTGTGGAGCGGATAGCCTGGGCGTCTGGCCAGAAACTGCAGCCGTCCCTCTCTTCTGTGGTGTGGTTTCGGTTTTTCAGGGCCAGAAAGGAGCCTGAGCTGGTTCCTAGTCGGAGGCTACAATTCTGAGAGTATGCTGTACTTGACTCACGGTTTACCAATTTAGGTAAAAATGTAAATTGATCTCAGGGAAGTGCTGGGAAAGGGCCGTACCTTGTCACCGGGTGTTTTACCAGATGAAGGATTTGAGCTGTGGCTTCGAGAAGGGAGGCTGGGGCACTCACTGCGAATCGACTCACATTAAGAGAGCACCTGTTGTATACACCTCGACTCGCATTAAGAGAGCGTCTGCTGTATACACCTCTGCTGGGACAGAGACCAGACTGCCGCAACCCTTTCCTTCATTTCACATATGAACATTTCACATATACCTTCTCATTTATCTCATAAAGTAGATATTAGTCTAACTTTTCTTTCGTTTTGTTATTAGGCTTAAAAAAATTTTTTTTTGAGACCGGGTTTCATGTAGCTTAGGTTGGCCTCAAACTCAACCGTGGATCTGAGGATGATCTTCCGGTGGTTTTGCCTCCATCTCTTGAGTGCTGAGGTTCCAGGCATGGGTCACTGTGCCTGGTTCATGTGCTGGAGATGAACCCAGGGCAGCTTTCCTGTGTACTGCGAAGTAAATACTCTGCCAACTGAGCGACACCCCACTTTTTCCCCCCAAATTTTCAGAGACAGGATCTCACACTGTAGCTCAGGTACTCTATGTATTTCACACTGGCCTCAAACTCCAGGCAATCCTCCTGCCTCAGTCTCTTGAGTGCTAGGATCATAGGAGTATGCCTCCCATCCTGTTTATGCAGTACTGGGCATCGAACCTAAGGCCTTAAGCACACTCTACCAATGGAACTACATTCCTAGTCTTGTAGATGAGTTTTGCTTAAATTGATTCATAATCCTTTTCTGTCTGGTTTTTTGCATTCAGTTCACGTTTGCATCATAGCAGGTAGCAGTAGTTTGCTCATTCTCATTGGATAGCGATTCCATGATGTGGATACATTCAGTGCATCTGTCTGTTGTACTGGCAATTGCTTAATTATTTTGAATTTTTAGTTATTGCTAGTAAGGTTAGTTGTTACTAATATGGGTCATTCTGGAAACAACTGCTGCCTAGATTTCTTTCAATATATTTGTGGAAATTATTCAAAGCTTTTCAGAGTGGTGGTCCCGAGTGTGTATTCCCCCTGGCAGTGTTTGACAGTTCTGATTGCTCCAGCAGGCACTGTCTAGGTTCTTTTTCCATGGAAGAATAATACGAAGCCCACAAAATCCTGTGCTAAGAACAGCATGCTTGTAAGAGGCAGGGATGGGAAAGAGAACCTAGACAATTCTTGTGTGAGTGTAGAAACTGGGCATTGACATAGTTAGGCGACAGATACAGGTTCTGTATCACAACGGGAAAAGTTCTAACCCTAAGCCTATGAAGAAGACTTCCAGAATTCAAACAAGCAGAGGAATAGGGTCATAGAAGCTCTCGTTTGGGCTGGATCTTGAGGGAAGAGAACTAATTGTTTTTTCCAGGAGGGTTCTTAGGAGAGTCCCTTTAGAAGTGACATATAGAAAAGTTTTTTTTGGGGGGGGAGGATATATTAAGGCTGTAACTTAGGCTACAAGGAGGAGGGGGTCTAGTTTGTCTTTGGGAATCCTCTTGCCCTTTACCCTGGGGGGGCCTCCTCCCAAGAAGGAGACCCATTTGTCTGGGGCAAATGCCTTCAAACCCAGCTTAGCTTCTGATGGCAAAACTGGCCTCTTATCAAACAGAAGTATATAACTGCTCTGGGGTGACTCTTAAGGTTTCTGTTGACAAAAAAAAAAAAAAAAAAAAAAAAAAAGAAAGAAAGAAAAATGAGTGTTTTTCTGCTTGTATCTAGCAGTGTGGAATTAGTTCCCCAAAAGTAGAGCTGACCTAAATGGTTTGTTTGAAAGGCAATAGTAGTCTCAGGAGACGTTCCAGGATAGTGGGGGTGAGGGCAGGTTCAGCTTCTGATCCTGGTTAAGTCAAACTTGCTAAGGGGACCCCGAAACCTTTTCTTGAAAAGGGAATCAGTTAATTTGTCTCCAAGGCCACAGGAAGCAGAGGCTCAATAAAAAAAAATCATCCTCCTTATTTGTCCAGCAGTTTATCACAGTGGATTCCCACACTGATGTGTGAAGTAAGGGGATAGCAATAGAGTCACCCCTGATCCAGAGAGGGTATTAGCCTACTGTGGGGCTTAGGGCTAGCCCACACTCAAGCTAGTCCACTGCTGAGGTTACTGGGGCAACCCTGTCCAGACCTTGGCTGCACAGGGGAGATTAGGCAAGTCAAAGGATGCATGAGATATGATGGGTGCCTACCAGCAGGTGACCCTAAAACATGAGACTTGGGGACTAGTTCAGCTTTGCCTGGAGATCTCAGGGATGTGTGTGCTTTGGCAGAAGGAGGGAGTAGGTGATGTTTTGGTAATGGAGTTCCAGTTTGCAAGGAGCAGAGGTGGAGGAAAGAAATGTCTATGTCCCCTGAGAGTTGGAACAGCCTCAGGCATTGATGAGAGTCATCCTTTTGTAATGGTGCCTACACCCAACCTGGAGAAAACAAGTCTTTGGGGATTCTTGAGGCCTGGGTGTGGTTGGCAATTGATCGACAAGCAAACAGAAAAGCTGCCCACGTGAGCAAAATGGCCTCGGAGAGGCTTTGCTAGAGGATTCTTGAGCAGTATCCATAGATGGTCGGCTCTATCTTTGTGACCTCAGAAAGCTGCCCCAGGGTGACACGTGACTGTCCCAGAAATGGGAGCACCCTTTGGGGGCAGAACGTCCCAGAGGAGAGATGTGGTCCCGTGGTGACGCCACTGAGGTGCCCTGGGCGGGCAGAGTTAGCTGCGTCCCCTCCACGAGGAAACTGAGGCCCCTCTGCCAAGTAATGAGGTCACAGAGCTAGCCGTGGGCAAAGTTGGAACCGGCACCTCAGGTCCCGACTCCTGGTGCTGTTTTGCTTTGTCACACCCCGCCCTGGCTCCCCTTGGAGTGATGAGCAAGTTACCAGTCCGTTCAGACTCGCCATGGGGTGGCACAGCCCCCGAGGGAGCTGAGGGCATGATCATCCCTTGGCTTTCCACTGGACTTAATCGGTCACGAAACCATTCCATGACTTGAAATTGATTTTTTACAATATTAACCCCGTTTTAGAGATGTGGAAGCTAGGTAAGTCTCTGGCAGCTTAACAGATTTACTTAATCACAACTAGTATCTGCATGCCAGGAAACAATCTGCCACTGAACTTCATCTCCAGCCTTTGGCGCTTTTTTGAGACAGGGTCTCGCTATGTGACCTAAGCTGGCCTCGATCCGCCCACCCTCCTTGTCTCTGACAGGTGTGCACTGCTATGCCTAGCTATAGTTACCTCATTTTTCAGCCCCGTGCCCCCTCCTTTTCCCCAGTGCAAACCTTTTTCTTTCCAACCGTTGTCCCTCTTGCTGTCCTGTCCTTGTGCATGTCGACCCACTGACCTTCTTCTGGGCCTGCGCCTAAGCCCTTGCTCGAGCATGGATGATAAATCAGTGGGTATATATACCACTGGAGAGTAGTCCCGTAGCTGCCCATCGGCATGCACCCTCAGTCTCTCTTAGGGAAGGAGGGGTGCCTCCTGAGAGCTTGTCCCTTCCATGGTGGAATAGCAACAGGCCAAATCTTATGCAGGAGACCCTGTCTTAAAAAACACAGGAGCAAAACCAAATTTGAATTATGAAGATGCACATAGGAACTGTGTACCATCAGCAAGGAAAGCACAAACAGAGGTGGTTTTTGAGGAACCTGGGCCACGCGTTGTTGTAAATTATGTGTTCTCTTGCAGTTGATTGTGGATCCATCTCAGAATCTTAGGGTTGTGCTAATTTGTACCGCTATCCTGACAGCGGTTTTTTTTCCCGTTTCAGGATTGTATGGTCCAAGCCTCTATGAGGATCCCAAACATGGAGACGTTCAAACAACAGAAGGTTGAGGACTTCTATGACATCGGAGAGGAGCTAGGGAGGTAAGAGATGGTGTTTAGAAGGTGCAGCAGATGTGACACGGACCCAGTTACACTTCTCTGGTGTAAGGCTTATCGAAGGGCTGGTGGGAAGTTCTCAAAATGAGTCCAAGGTTTAATCATCCTCATGGATGACTCCGCAGCTAGTCATCGCTCTAGAACTAACAGCTTACTCAGAGGAAGGTGGGAATTGATGAGATCTGACAGCCATGGGAAATCATTATGATTTCATTTTATCTACTACTTTATTTTTTCACAAAACCCTCTCCAGGCTCTGGGCAGGGCCCTGCTTTGTTCTCTTTCTTCTTGGCATCCCTTTGGGATTCTGTGTGGTTCCCTGGGATTTTCTCTTTTTAAGCTCAGAGCCTGAATGGCAGGTGAAGTAATCCTCCAGAAAATGGATTTGCATTGAGTAACAGCCACACGAGCCTAGTCATGAAGTTTTTGGATCTGAGCACTACGTGGTGGTGTCGCATTTGCAGAACGCAGAACTTTCTGAATCTGTCTTGTGGACTATCATTTCTAACAACTGCTGATTCTTAGATGGTGTCTTAATGGTCATGAAACACTAGTTCTTAAGTCTAATTCTCAAAACCATGTGGGTAATGGGAACTATGGGCGAGGAGAATGTGAACCAGAATTTAAGTTACTATAAAAGCTGCTCAAGGAGCAAGTGACATACCCAAGGTTTTGACCAGTCTAATGCAGTCTCTACTCGTGCCTCTGAGCGCGGTACCTGCGAGCTCACATGTGCTCTCCAGAGCACCCCACTTCCACCCAGGGAGCAAAAACTGGGCAGTTTAGGGGCTTGTTGAATCCAACAAGAAGCACAGAAAAGTCTCAAGGCAACACTGATTCTGCCTTTGCTTTGTTTTTCAAGATAAGCAGGCAGGTTCAAAGTCAGAGTGACTTATTCCAAGGAAAAGGTGAGGCAGCAGGGTATGTGCTCAGGGAGTAATCTTTTTACCTGGCTGGCTGGTTGAGTGGAGAGCCAATGACTACCAACCTTAGAGATGAGGCCTGAAGAAGGGGGTATAAGGACGGCGGAGAACCAGAGGCTTTGGGGAGGTTCTGCTGGAATCTGCCTCTGAATGGGAACCAGGTTCTCTTGACCTCAGACCCTTTTGCCCTTGGGAAGTGGCATCCTCAGCAGTAGATCTTGGCAGGAACTGCCAGTGGCATTTGATTTGGTCAGGTCACCAGGGCCACCTCCTGTGTGTATCCTGCCCTCTTGCAGCATATGATCTGTGGGTGGAGAGAGTCACTAAACAAGCGAATACAGAGGGCAAATCATGGCCAGATGTGTCGAGGGGCATGAAGGGAGAGAACAGGACTCTCTGGGGAGGGGGGGAATAACGGGGTCTGAGGTCTTTTAAATGGGCCGGTGTGGGAAAGCTGCTTCAGGCATGTGCACACTTCTGGCTCCTGTCTGTTCTCGATGATGAAACTTGTCTGCTCTTTCTGGCACTATTTAGAGAAATGCCACTTTGAATATTTTGGCTTCTCCCAGCCTCCGTACTTACCAGTAAGGAAGGATAAGGGAATGTTGGAGCAGGGATTGTAAAACAGAAGTCCCTTTAACCCCCACCATTTTATGATGAAGCAAGGACCAGTGGCTTGGATATAGTCATAGAGTTTATGGGAGGGAACTGGTAATCTGCCTCTAGTTAGAGGCTGTAGCACTCCCCACAAAGAGGGAGCTGATAGGTAGGCTATATCAGCAGTAGGCTGACGTGGGGCATAAATGACAGTCTCAGAGATCACCGCAGAGACAGCCACTGTATTTGTAAGGATGTAAACTGAGTGTAAATAGGAGCTGGAGAGGTGGCTCAGGGGTTAAGCCTCTGCTTTTCAGGCGGAGGGTCCTGAGTTCGGATCCTGGACCCCATGTATAGACGCTGGGTGGAAGCGGGGGCGGCCTGCACTTCTGGTCCTGGTAGGGCGGAGCCTGTGAATCCCGGGGCAGAGTAAATAAGGAGAAAATGGAGGCGGTCCATGGTAGTTCCCTAATTTGCCTGTGGTTCTACACACACACACACACACACACACACACACACACACACACACACACACACGCGTGCGCGCGCGCGCATGTACAATTGAATAAATAATAATAAATTTTTAAACTGAGTGTAAATAGCAGCTTAGGCTCAATAGTTCCCTTTCCCATTTTTCAGTTGCTTTCCTAGGCTTAGATTTTTCTTTACTTAGATTATAGTAATATAAAATCCTAAAATATTACTGCTAAACTGAAGCCCAGCACACATTTAATCTCAGTTTCCCTCTCCCAAATTTTTATAGATTGGGGGGAGGGAAGTGAAGACCAGAGAGGGGAAGTGATATGTCCACATGCACTGAACAAAGCGATGTAGAAGTATAACTCAAAGTTTATAAGCATCTCAACTGTATTGTGCAGGTGTGAATAAATAGACAAGAACTTGCAGGGGACACAGTGAGAAACAGGTTCAGCTACTGGACGGACCAAGGCAGGAGGATCATTTGAGCCTGGGAGTTTGAGTGGGTGACATGAACCCCTATCTTGTCTCTTAAATAATTTCAAAAACAGCATTAGCTCAGCAGTTATTTTTTTTAAAATTTTTTAAATTATTATTATCATTTATTCAATTGTGTGCATGTGCGTGTGTATGTGTGTGCAAGTGTGTGTGTCTGTGTGTCTGTGTATGTGTAGAACCACGGACGAACTTCGTGAACCACCATGGACGCCTCTACCTCCTTCTGCCCCGGGATTCACAGGCTCCGCCCTACCAGGATCAGAAGCGCAGGCTGCCCCCGCTTCTGCCTGGCGTCTATATGTGGGATCTGGGCTCCGAACTCAGGACCTTCCGCCTGCAAGGCAGAGGCTTAACCCCTGAGCCACCTCTCCAGCCCCTAGCTCAGCAGTTATTCTTATTTCTGATTCTTCCCTTCTAATCTTTGCAAGGGCAGTTCTCATGCCTCCCCCCCCCCCCAGTCTCCTTCTTTGTATCTACTTCTTTACAGAGTTCACATTCTCCTACCTGCTAAGCAGGCCCAGGAGGCAAAGAGGTTCGGCAGCCCCAGTGCCTAGAGATGAGATCCGTCCATTTCCCATTTGTTGCTATGGGCTCTTCCACGGCATGTGCATATCTCATTCCTTATTTAAGCATCATGGCCGCACTGAGCTTTTGAAAACATATCACCTTTTATTCTACCTGTTCCTCTCACTCTTTCCTTTAAGATCTAGATTAAATGTTTTCTCATTGATAGTTTGCTATGACCCAACCCATTCCATTTTATCATATACTCATCCTAAAGAATTCGTCTTATTTTGGACTCCCCACCAATATCTAAGTTCATATTACAGACAAAGGCTTACCTGGTGATTTCCACCACCCCTTTGGTGGGGCCTCCATATACTTGAGTTTTACGTATGTGTCTTCTGTCCTGTTAAGTCCATCTCTTGCCATTTTGTTTTATTTTAATCTTATGTGTGTGTGTGTGTGTGTGTGCGCGCGCGCGCTTGTACATGCGTGTGGGTGTGAAGGCAAAAGGGTGACATCAGGAATCGTTTTAGATTGCTCTACCTCCTTTTTTAAAAAAATTATTTACAAGTATATTGAGTACTAATCCCTGCTTCTCTCCATCCCCCCTTCCTCCCATGTCCTACCATTCCCCTTATCAATCCACCCCACTCCCTCCCACCCTCCTGCCTGACCACTTCTATGGACCTCAGGGTCCCCTCTGGCTTGTTTACTCTTGTGGCATCCTCTACCTTCTTGTTGCTTTACTCTAGGATTTCCCACACTCCACCTTCCAGGGCCAGAACTGTAGGCTACTGCCATCCCTCTTAACCCCCACAGACATTTTTACGTGGAATCTGGGGATCCGAACTCAGGTCTTTTTTGCTTGTGAGGCAAAGGCTTTAATCTCTGAGCCATCTCTAGCCTTTTAGCACTTGGTTAGTTTTCAGCATCCTATATTTAGACACCTGTAATTTAAGCTCCGGAGCTATCTGAAATCTGCTTTGAGAGAGAGAGAGAGAGAGAGAGAGAGAGAGGGAGGGAGGGAGGGAGAGAGAGAGAGGGAGGGAGGGAGGGAGAGAGGAGGCTGGAGGACAGCTGTCCTGGGAGGAACAGCTCCTGATGACCTAATCCCAGAGATTAGATCAAGGGCTTTATCAGGACTGGGAAGTAGAGGGGCCTGGGTCTAGTGAAAATAGCAGAAGGAAAGGAAGAGAATGAAGGGATGGAGCTGCACACCCCCCACTCCCCAGGCTCTGAGGACTACAGAAGACCCGGGATGACAGAAGACTGAAGGGCTGAGGGAGGCACTTTCATCACCCATTGTTAGGAAAACAAAGCACAGAGCCACTCAAACAAAGTGGCTGCTGGGTGCGGGCTTTAGTCCCGGGATGCTCAGCACACATGCAAATTGCTTCCTCCAGGGGTGGTTCTCCTAGAGCCAGACTGAAGGGTCATTGGGACCATCCTTGTTTGCTCAGGATTTATGGGATGCACTTTCTTTTCTTCTCATCTGCTGTCAGTGTGTAGATATTGTGGTTTTAATTTTTTTAAATTTTTAAAAAAATATTTCTGCATTAAACGGGAGGAAGATAGATGGAAGGAGAGAGTTTGGAGCAAGGGTGGAGGTAAGAAGACAACTTCCAGAAGTCTTCTCTCCTTCCACCTTGTAGGTTCCAAGAATTGAACTCAGGTCAACCAGGTTTGCATGTTTTACCTGCTGAGCTATCTCAGTGTGTGTGCGTGTGTGTGTGTGTGTGTGTGTGTGTGTGTGTGTGTGTGTGTGTGAGTGTGTGTATCTGGGACGAGTCCATTAACTTACAGGAGTTGGTTCTTTCCTTTTCTATCAAGCCTAGGTCATCAGGCTTACCTGCAACAAGCATCTTTAACCACTAAGCCCTTTCACCAGTCACCAGAGGTTGTAGTTTTTTTTTTTTTTTTTTTTTTTTTTAACTTCCTTTTCATGGGTATATGTGTGTGAAGTGCATTCATGTTTGCGGGTGCCTATGTGTGTAGAGGTCTAAGGGTGATATCAGGAATCATCCTTGATTACCCCTCTACCCTTTTCTATTGAGACAGAGCCTCTAATTAAACTGAGAGGTGCAGACAGGGCTGGTCAGTTAATCAACTTGTCCTAGGGATCGACAGTCTCCACCTCTCAATGCTAGAATTACATGCACCCAGCATTTTATGTGGGATCTGGGGATTTGAACTTGGGTCCTTTTTTGCTTGTATGACTCTTTACTTAAACGGGCACTGAGCCATCTCTCCAGCGTTGTGATTTTTTAATTTATACCTTTCCATACCCAGACTTTATATGCTCATTTTTTGTCTTGAAATAATTTTAAACATAATAGGAAAAGTTGAAAGAATAACAGAAGTCCCATCACCTTCTTCACATATTTCTATATCCCAATTTTAAACATTTTTTATCTTTTTTCCTCTCTCTTCTCTTCTTCTCTCCTCTTCCCTCCCTCTGTCCTTCTCTTCTCTCCCTTCTTCCCTTTCTTCCTTCCCTCCCTCCATTCCTTCCTTCCTTCTTTTTTTTCTGAGTTGAAGTATACATGCCTGTGTACATTTATTTATCTATCATTGGTTTTGCACCATTTGAGAGCAGTTACAGACAATGCCTCTTCATCCCATAATACATCATATGATTTCTAAAGACATCAATCTTCTCTTTAATCACCATGGTCCAGTTATCAAATTCAGGACACGTAATACTGATGAGTCTTGTCATCTAAACAGTAGCTTTTATTATATATTTGTCAGTTTCCCCATTTGTGCCTTGTTTTTTCTCTTTGCAGGAGTATTGAGATAACACCTCACTATGTCTAGGCTGACTTTGAACTCATTATATAACCCAGCCTGGCCTCAGACTGGCTGTGCTCTTACACCTGTTGGGATGGTATTTCAGGTGTGCGTCACCGTGGAGGTTTTAATGATTTCTCTCTCTCTCCTTTTTAAATAAATCGTAGTTAGTGTGTTTGTGTGTGGGTGTGTGTTTGGTATGTGTGTATGTATGTTGTGTGTGGGGGCGGGTGCACGTGCCAAGGCGTACATGTGGAGGTTAAACAACCCATGGAGGTCCGTTCTTTTTTCTACCCTTTGGGTTTGAAGGCAGCATCTCTCTCACTGCTTCTGCCTTCCTGAGAACTCCGGGTTAGCAGGTCGTGAGTTTCTGGGCGCAGTCTCCACTTCCCATCTAGCTGTAATTGTGCTGGAGTTACGATGCGTGCTCCTGCACCCGGCTTTGCACATGGGTTCTAGGATCCAACAGGCTTTTGCAGCAAGTGCTTTCCACCCCTTGAGCCGTCGGCACGTGCCGCACCTTCTTTCTGGAAACAGGGTCTTACGTATCCTAGGCTGGCCTCTGCGCGGCCTGGGATGAGTTTCTTTCTGTTCCTCTTGCTTTCGCCTGGCAAGTGCTAGGATTACAGGTATGTGCCATTACCCCCACTTTATGTGGCGCTCAGGATCCAGCCCAGTGCTTTGTGCGTGCTGGGTGGGCACTCTGCCAGCCCTAGCCCCCACTGGTGTTCTTGTAGCGGGTTTGCTCCTACAGTACAAGATTTGGTGCAGGATCACATGAGGCATCTCATAGTTCTGGATTATTAGTTTCCTTTAATCAGGAGCAGTTCGTCTACCTGTTTTGCCCGTATGACTGATATTTTTGGATACTGATTTAAATTTTTTCTTTAACAGTTCTTTAGTGTGTGTGTGTGTGTGTGTGTGTGTTGCACACATGAAGGTCAGGTGATAATGTATGTGAGTCCAGTCTCTCCTTTTGTCACATGGATTCCAGGAATCAAACTCAGTAGTCAAGCTTACAGCAGAGTCTCGCTGACCCTGAATACTGGCCTTTTAAAAATAAGTATGAGTGGGGCTGATGAGATAGCTCAGTGTGTAAGGTGCCTGCTTGAAAACCTGGTGGCCTAAGTTCAATCCCCTGAAGACCATATGGTGGAAGAAGTGATTTTTGCAAGTTGTCCTCTGACCTCCATTCATGCAACTATGACATGAATCTCTCTCTCTCTCTCTCTTTTTCTCTCTCTCTCCAAGTAATTAGACAAATAGACGTTAAAAAATAAGTACAAGCCATAGAGTGAATACTTCATTCTGTTCTTCTGTGTAAGTGTCCTCAGTTTGCTTAACATTCCCCTTGTTTCTCACTGCTAAAAATAAGAGTGTTCTGTGAACGCATTTGTTCATTTTCCTCTTTGTGTTTTTTTTTTTGTTTGTTTGTTTGTTTTTTTTTTTCTGTCTGGTGTGCTCTCAGGGTTGGCATTCCAGGGCAGAGGTTATCACAGATTTGCTGAGTAGTTGCAGCTAGAAATACTGACGTGGCCAGGGCCATAGCGTCGGCAGCATGCGTATACACACTCCTGGCTTTGCTTGGTTATTTTTGTACATTTTCAGTTTTGTAATTAATATTTTTTCCATTGGGAATTTAAAATGGTTAAAGTTTTCCGTGTTTTCCCCTTAACTCTGAGCATTATTGTCTTTGCTGCTTCACTTTTTTCCCATAGTATTTATGCTTTGTTTTTATTTACTTACATTTGCATGAGTAATGAGGAGTTCCAAGAGACTTGGCTGGTGTGGACTAGAGCCAAAGCTCTTCCCAAGGCTGGATGGTGTTGGCGTCTTCCCCCAGAAATCCATGGGCTGCGTGGTCCTCGATACTCAGACACTAGCTCCAGGCTCTGCTTATTTTTATTTTCTTGTTTGTGTGTGTGTGTATGCATGCATGTACGTGTATGTGTGTATGTGCGTGTGCGTGTGTGTGTGTGTGTGTGTGTGTGTGTGTGCATGCCAGAGAGCACTTGAGTATGTGTCCCCGTGGAGACACAAGGGTAACATCAGGAATCACCCTGGATTGCGCTACCTTCTTACTGCTTTGCTCTGGGGTTTCCCAAGCTCTACCCCTCCATTTCTGCCCAGGGTTTTTACATGCACTCTGGGGTCCAAACTCAGATCTTTCTACTTTCAAATCAGAGACTTAACCCCTGAGCCATCTCTCCGGTCCCCGGGCACTGCTTCTTTGCTCTCTGCTTATAGAAGCATCTGGAAGGATTCTGAGAGAGTTTCATTGGGAAAGTGTGTACTTGGAGTAGGGATGCTTTTGAAAGGCCAAGCGGGAAGCTCTTCTCTCCTTTGCTGAGGAAACCAGAGTGAGGGCTATGAGATTTCCCATCATCCCGTTGTAATAAGACATCTAGGGCTAAGTGGTATAGGTGGGTGTGGGCAGAAGGTCCTGAGAGACCTCGTGGCCTCTGGAGCCTCCTACAGAGGTTCAAACGCAACCTCTTTTCAGATTGCCTGGCCCCAAAGTCAACTGTGACAGCCTTTCACACCTAAGACCTTTATTCTGCAAGAGTTCTTACAGTGTTTGGTCCAGGGGCCGGAAAACCATAGCTTTCCAGCTGAAGTCTTGTCCGCTGCCTGTGAGTGACAGGTCCACTGCCTGTGAGTGACAGGCCCCAGAGCCTAGGATGGGTTTCATAAGTGAACATTTCCAAGGAATTTGCTGGTAGGGAACACTAACTTAGAACCTCCCCGTAAGCAAAATGTCATCCATACCCTCACTCCTATTCTTTTCATTGAGACTAAATGATTAATATGATTAAATGAGGATAATATGATTAAAAGAAAATCTCTCAATGACTTATGATACGTTGAATTTTATTACCTGAAACACAGAGCAATTTTGGTTTCTCCCTTGTTATATAATACTTAGATGACTTAGATAACAGCGGATTTTTGTTTCTTGGCCTCAGTGCCTCAAATATTTACCATCTGGCCTTTTGCTGGAAAAAAACCAAATTTATAGT
Source organism: Typhlomys cinereus (assembly GCA_023101885.1). NCBI lineage: Eukaryota > Metazoa > Chordata > Mammalia > Rodentia > Platacanthomyidae > Typhlomys > Typhlomys cinereus. Next base: position 2,156,400 of record JALPQD010000337.1, read on the forward strand.
CTGGCCCCGCCCCCTGGAGGGCTTAATGTTGAGCAGCCTACGTTAAGTGGCCAGTCAAGAGGTCGGAGCCCAGATACAAAAGGTCTCTGTGAAGGTACAGTGTAGGGAAGAGGAGGAAGGGGCCGAGGGGGAAGGGGGAGGAGGGGCTCCAGGGCTCCTTCCAGACTGCTCCTCTCATCGTCCTTGAACAGCCTGTAGGTACTCAAGGCCCTGAGAAGTCCCATGTCAGAACCGCTGTGCACCCCAGGTGAACTCTAGCCTCAGAGGTGACTGCCGGGTTGAGAGGAAGGGTAAGGGACATCTAGATGCCATGGAACTGTCCTCTCTAACCTGGCGGGGTGCTCGGTCTGTGACCTGCCTTCATCTCTTGCAGCCTTCTGGGTGGCTGGAAACTTCCTCTTACCTTACAGACAAGAAGCAGAAGCTTAAAGTGTCAGAGCCGGGGTTCGCCTGAGACTCCTGACTCTGGCCCAGTGTAAGGTACCTGCTGCCTCACTTTTTCTTTCTTCCCATGACCCCCAGGTCTCTCCAAAGAGCAGGGAGGAGAACCTTTCCCGGCTCTGGGAGGTTTACTGGGAGTGATCCACTAGCCCCCTTACCCTAGGACCGATCCATTTCCAGTGTCTGCACAGCCTCCTTCTCCCCGTATCAAACCTGGGGCTTCAAGACCCTAATCTCCAAGCTACTGGACTCTGCTCGCTTGGGCACAGGGCCCGGAGGGTGACAAAGTGGCCTTCTGCCTTTGGGCACGATTTGCTTAGCACCGTGGGGCGGGACCACCCATAGAGCAGAGAAGGAGCTGCGATAGGACCGTTTCTGGGCAGTCTGTGCTTTGGGGGTGCCGTAGCTGAGATAGGAGCTGGGATGGAGAGCAACTGAGCCTAGACAGGAGGATGGCCCAGGGCCAGAGCCGGAAGGACTCTAGCCTGGCCACCACGTGCTGACCTCCAGGTCACCAGATCTCAGTGTGATCCACACCTCAGCCACTGGCCCCTTCGCCCTTCTAAGCTCTGCTTCTTTATGCCGCCACGCTCACCAAACTCACAGGGCTGTTATAATACTACAGGCTCTCACAGACTTTCAGAGTCCCCCCGTCCTTTAATGTCCAAATACAAATAGGAAGCGCACTCCCCGGCGAGTGTGTCTGCCCCCTTCCACACTTAGGCCCTTGGGACTTGAACGCCTTTTGCTTCAGGCAAGAACCACGCCCATGTCGGAGCCCATCTTTCATCTCCGAGGCTGGCTGCAGGGTAAACTTGGCTGGCTGCGTGATGCTTGAGGCAGACGATGATAAGCATTTCTTCCTGGAGAAGGACTCGGCTTAAATTTGGGTGGCAGACACCCTTTGCTCAAGTGACCTCTAGCTCGAGGCTCCTACCATCCTTCGTGTTTACCGTGCTAGGGAGACCGGCCTCTCACATAAAGGCAGTTTCAGGTCTGTTGTTACTACCTCTCCCTGAGTAGACGCTGCATCTCTTGTTTCCATGTTGCCCGGCTGGCCCATCCTCAGGATTCTCTCTCTTGAACAGTGGGATTGCAGCATGATTACTTGCAACTTCTTTTTTTAGAGAAAGTACTTCGATGCTCAGCCCTCAGAGAATGCAAACTCTGGGGCTGGAGAGATGGTGGCATTGGTAAAATACTTGCTGGTTAAACACGGGGACCTGGGTTGGATCCCTGAAGCCCACCTTAAAGGCAGGCAAGGGGGGTATGTGCTAGTTATCCAGATACGGGAGAGGAAGAACAAGAGGAGCCTTTCAGCTTGCCGGCCCCGGTATCTAGCCCCGGCGAACTTCAGGTCCCAGTGAGAAGCCCTATTTCAAAAAATAAGGCGAGTAGCGCAAGAGGTGGCTCAGTGGTAAAAGCGGTCTATGCAAGCGTGAGGATCAGGATTTGGGCCCCAGGATCCATGGTAGGTGGCAGCCCCTATAATCCCATCATCAGGAAGCAGAGACAGGATCCCAGAGAAAGCTGACTAGCAAGACTTGCTGTCCCGCTGAGCTCTGGGCTGACTGGAGACCCTGCCTCAATGAAGAAAGTGGAAGAGCAGTTCAGGATCCATCTCGGTCCTCCATGCGTGCATGCACGTATGTATACGTGCACCGCATGCATGCACTTATGTGTACGTGCACCCGCACACCTCCATGTACACCCGAAGAGAGAGAGGTGGGGGGAGGAGAGGACATGAAAACAAAAACAGGAAAAAGAACCCCAAGGTGAGAATCAATACCTGAGGTCGCCCTCTGACCTTTTATGTTAATCTGCAAGCTCCCATCCCACACTCCCTAAAACAAATCAAACCAAAGCAAACCAAAGGCTAACTCTTATCCCCAGAATATGGAGTCTTCTGCTGCTTTTACCAGGTGGTGACTACTGTGAACAGCTTTCCAAACGGCACTGTCCCGTTCTTGTAGGTGGGAAGTGTAGGCCCGCACGTTGCCACAGATATCAGCACCCTCATCCTAAAGTCCCAGGGCTCAGTTGTGTGGAAGTGCTGGGCTGAGAAGTGTCTCTCCTGTCACCTCATGTGATCTTGAAAGCTCCCAAGAGGCAGTAGGAAAAGTCCTTGTCTCCGTCAGGGCAAAAACACAGCTCTCACTTCCCAGGGGACAAGAGTCCATTTATTTTGGAGACAATGATGAGTGCTCATGGCCTGTGAACGCAGATTCAAGTTTCCCCAAGCTCCACATTCCAACGTGGTGACAGTTTCGTGATATTTTATGATTGCAGAACAAATAAAATCATAAATAAGACACCTTATTAAGTATACTGGTAGAAACGCTTTTTCAGTACATTGATAGACGAGTCATAGCAAAGCGGATAAAAATCTGTTACAGGCCTTAGATGCTATCTGACATCCTTAACCTTTTGGTTGGCGCAAGCTGGGGGTCTAATTATACATTCCAAAGGATTTACCTAACAGTCACAAGGATGTTAGGTCACATACAGAGGATGGGCAATAAATGAATGGGGGGGGGGTTAAAGATGGTCCAAAGTAATTTGGCTCTGGGCTTACAACATTCCTAACACTGCACATCACTGGACTTCTAATTAGTCAATCAGCCTTGTAGGTGTGGCTTCTTTTGCAGGAACCTTCGTTCCCTCTCCCACCTTCCAGATAAGGAAACTGAGGTATGTATGCTCCAGACAGCAGGGAGGCCAGACAACATGTCCACAGAGGTTCATGAACTTGAGTCCAAGCAGAACTCCTGAAACGATTCCTTGTAGAAACAGATTTTCAGAGCCAGCTAGCTGCGGTAGTTCCAAAGTTTGGGGTCATTTAATTCTTCCTGATGTCTTAGCTGAACTCTGCTATGGCATCCATCCTCTTGGGAGTCCAGGTAGGTCCCCGAGAATATGTCTGCTCCCTGCCAGTTGGGAAGCTCCTCCAGGCCCTAGAGAAGTGCGCCTGCCCCCACCACCCTCTTTCCACTGCTACATCTCGATGGAGGTATTGGAAGTCAGGCCCATGTGTATAAGGCAGCTGAACTACCTTCTCCAACTGACTGCATGTGTGATCCCGGTCGAGGTTCTGGAGTCTTGGTTTCTCTCATCTGGGAAATGAGGAACATCCTGCGTGCGTGCTTTCAAGATTTCAATGCAGACTTCTAACCCTAGACTACCTAACGAAGTTCTCCCTGAAACATGCAGCACCCCACAGGATACACAGAGACGCCGAGGAATGATTAGTCATTTCCTGCGACTGTGCATCCCAACCACAGACGTTTCAAACAAGCCACGTGCTAAGGTGGTCTGCAAATAGAGCTCAGCGAGAAGAGCGCTTGCTTAACATGCGCAAAGACAGGGGTCCATCTCCAGCAACACGTAAACTGGGTTTAGTGCAAAAATTCCTGTAATCCCAGAGCTTTGGAGATGGAGCCAGGAGGATTGGAAGTTCAAGGTCATTCTTAGCTATGTAAAAAGTTCAAAACCAGCCTATGTTACATGGAATCCTGTCTCAAAAAACAAACATGTTAAGGATTCAGATTTAAGTCCTAATGTGTGTGTGTGTGTGTGTGTGTGTGTGTGTGTGTGCGTGCGTATGCATGTGCGTGTGTGCGAATGTGGGCATGAGTATAGAGGTCAGAGAAAACCTCTGGTGTTAGTTCTTGCCTTATGCCTTGTTTTAGACAAGGTGTCTGATTTTTCCAGTACATGCAATAGGCTAGTGCTGGTCTTTGAGCTTCTGAAGAGTCTCCTGTCCCTGCCTCTCATCTCTCTGCAGGAGCTTTGGCTTTTTCATGGGTTCTGAGGGTTTGACCTTGGGTCCTCATACTTTCATGGCAAGTACTTCTACCCACTGAGTCACCCCAGTGTCTGCGATTTTTTTTTTTTAAACAGCGCTTCCTGTTTAGGATCTCAGATCAGCTGGATCCAAAAATGATACTTGAGCCACAGCAAGCTCTCTGGGATGTTAGTTTATTCCTTTTTGTCTTTGGTTTAAGTAGTTTCTTTCAGCTCAGTCGGATAGCTCAGTGGGTAAGGTGTCTGTTTGCAAACCCAGTGACCTGAGTTCAGTCCCTGGATGACCACAGCATGGACGAGGAGAGCTGACCTCTGAAAGTTGTCCTTTGACCTTTACTCAATGCTGTATTTTCTTTCTCTAGTAAGATAAAAAAAAGGTTTATTATCCTTATTATCCTCTGTCCTAACCATACTTATTTCTACATTAGATACCTCTTGGGGTTTCCTCTTTACCATTCTGGGTGTGTGTGTGTGTAAGTCAGCATGGTTTTCTTGATAAAACTACCCGCTGTCCCCTCACACCTATAGCGTCCTGTCCTACGGAGTGGAGTCAGACTGGTTTCTACAGGAGTGGAAAAAATGATCTCTTGACCCAAGAGTGATTCATTCACGGGCCACTTGGCATCTTAGGAGATGTCTGGGCTATGAATGTTCTGCCTATCGGAGGTGGTGACGAATAGCTGACATCAACCAAGTGACCGTGGAACCTGACTCAAGAGTGTGAGGAGGAGCATGGTACAGCAGTTACTTTTCTTGTTGCTGTGGCAAAATGCCCGACAGAAAAAGCAGCTTCAAGAAGGAAGGGTTTATTTGCATCTCCCCTTAGTCTGTTGTGGGTGAGAATCTACCCCCTGCGCCCCCCCCCCTCCTTCAATGTTCCTCTCAAGCAGCTCACAGTGTAGAGACCTCTCTGAGCATAAGACCTGAGGGCAGCTTGTTTACCTCCTAGTGTCCGGTGCAGAGTCGGGGCACATAGTAGGTGCACAGTAATGTTCAAGAACATTCTACTCTCGTTTGTCTCCAGGGTCTCTATTCTACCTTTGCCACGGTGCTCCGGGGCAAGTTCTTCCTCCACTGGCCTTCAGTCTCTGGCTTTGGTGCTATAAGGGACTGGGTTAATTTCCCCTGAGGTCTTAGATTCCCTGACTCTGGGAGTACGTATCACATATTAGTTTGGTGATGTTTTGATGGGCGATAGGAAGGAAAAGGAGGGCAGAAAAGGGTAAAGAGGTTGCCTGCACCTTTCAGGGGTTTACGGTATGATTCCAAAAGCAAGAACGAGCAAACGAATGGGAACCTGACCAAACTAAGCAAAGCCTTAGGCTTTGGGGCAATTCAGGAGCTGTTAGAATGTAATCAGCTAAAAGAACAACCAGGTAATACTATAAATTTGATATGCAACAGAGAGCTACCTCTACAGTCATAGAAGGAAGGTTTATCCTCAGAACTAAGGAGCTAGGGGGGATTTGGGGAGGTCTGGCAGGGAGGATGGTAAGCCAGGGTATTCCAGCTGTGGAGGCCTGAGCCTCCTCCACAGATGGACAGGAAATGGCAAGACTCGGAAGGGACGTGTGAGCCAGAGCCGCCAGCATAGCATGGCAAAGGGCTCAGTGGGCACTACAGTTAGAACCATGTGGATCACAGGGCGAGGAGGACAGGGGCTGGATGGGACTGTGGATGATTTAATATTTTTCTATTTATTTATATTTTGAGAGAGAGAGAGAGAGAGAGAAAGAGAGACTGTCTGCCCCCCCCCCGTGTGTGTGTGTGTGTGTGTGTGTGTGTGTGTGTGTGTGAGAAGGCACTGTATGTGTGTGATGTGTGTGTCCCTGTGGAGGCCCAAGGGTAACTTCAGAAATCTTCTCAGATGCTTCTACCTCCTTTAACAGTTTTTATACATAAGTGAGTTTCTCCTGTTTCTAAGCATTTCTAGGATGTCATAGAACAGATAAGTTGCTTTCTAAGTGTTGAGGCGCAGGAGTCTGGAGTACTTACTAATTTCGAACTGGATTATGTGAGAAAGGCTGATGGGGTTGGGTAGAGGAAGGGACTCGGGAGACCAGTCAGGGCAGGAGAGTCGTCGTAGGGGACATGAGCTCCTGACACTGTGGCAGGCAGGGAGTCTCTGCCACATCATGCAGAGGACTTGGCAAAGCCTTGCTGTGGGGTGGCAAAAGCTGAAAGGAAGGGAGGGGATGGCAGTGCTCTGGTACCAGAGTGAGATTTCTGTATCCCTTGCAAAACAAATCCCAGCAGAGATTCCCCCAAGTGGTATGTAGAGACTTGTCACCAGTGCTGCGTTAAGATTTGTACTGACGTCATCTTTCTATCCCCTTTCGTGGACTGAGAGTTGGATGGTGTCATTTTAAACTTTCAAACTTTAAATTGCTAACTTTAAATTTTAAGTAGTACACAGTCCACAGAAGTCTTTACCAGGCACAAGTCTTTCTTTCTTTTAGACACAGGGGGAAAAATTGACTTAACTTTGAAAAAAGTCTACTTTTTAGGGAACGTGTCCAACAAGTGTAGTACAATGCACTCGTGTACTATGACCCAATCTCTAACTTCAGCTACTGCTACCTTTAGGAAGCTGTACTCAAGAAGAAATCAGGGGGGGCTGGAGAGGTGGCTCAAGGGTTAAGCCTCTGCCTTGCAGGTAAAAGGTCCTGAGTTCGGATCCCAGATCCCATGTATAGCCGGGCAGAAGCGGGGGCGGCCTGCGCTTCTGGTCCTGGTAGGGCGGAGCCTGTGAATCCCAGGGCAGAGTAAACAAGGAGGAGGTGGAGGCGTCCATGGTGGTTCCCGAATTCGCCCGTGGTTCTACACACACACACATATACATACACACACATACACATGTGTGCACACGCACAATTGAATAAATAAAAAAAAAGAAGAAGAAGAAATCAGGGAAACCCTTGTTTCCTGCTTTGAAGGAAAGAACTGCTAGCTAGGGAAGGAGCTTGAACTAATCGTCATAACTTCAGGGCTGCTGACTTAATAATGTATCACCGTGTCTTGGCAAGATTGCCCAGCACCCGTAGCCCTGTTAAGATTAGCTGATTCATGTTGATAGGAACTTGTATTTGGGTCATTACCCTTGTGAAACCGTTTTTTGTTTTTTTTTGTGTTTTTTTTTTTATTCCCACTGACTTGTTTTTCTAGCGTGTTTACTATTCTTTGTTCCAGGGTAAGTGCTTCCAGCCAATGTCTTCCCCATCCTACTCTCGTACTAAATCAGGAATGAGTGACGGCAAAGGGAATGGAAGGATGTCACAAGCTTAGTCCCATTTACCTCATCTGTTCTTCCATCCTGACTTCCCAACCTTCATCACTCTACCTGCTCTGCTTAAGGCTTCTTAATGAGACGCTCTCTTCTTTCCGAGCGCCTGTCTTAGTGTCTTCCATTTCCCCCGTTCTTCTCAGCTCTGAAGTCCAGAATGAATACCTCCTTTCCCTCTGTGTTCCTCTTCCCAGCCCCACCCATATCTCCAGCATAGAGCATGCATACCCCTTACAGACGGTGCCTCATGCATAATCATTCTAGAGCAGAAGGTTTTCTGGAGTTCATTGGACATTCCAAGTTGGACTGTGAACCCTTTGAATATGGGATTAAGTTTTAGTCGTTTTAGTGTTCCTACCTCTAGTATGTAACTGACAGGCACTCAACAAATACAGAGCATGATAGGTGTAGGCTGTGTCCAGCCAATGCTGAGGTTCCCAAGAGCTCTAGGATTGTATCTGAAGCCCAGGAGAAGGTATTCACACAGCAGCAGCAGAATTCTCACCAAAACTGTGCTCCTGCGTTTTCTTGTCTGGAAGGGATGGTGCCGGCGGGCAGCCCGAGTGTGTAGAACTGTCTGTAACTTCAGCGGTCATACAGAATACAGCACTGCTTGTGTGGATGCCACTTTTGTGCCAGGATTACTCCGCGTCATAACGTCTTCTTGCGCTGGGATGAACCTGGGGACTGTTGCCCTCGTCTGCTTCTCAATTAGTGATTGGTCCTGGTTCTTCCTACCCAGCTGGAGTAGCTGTTCCCAAGGAGGGAACGTGCTGGGCAGGAAGTTGAAGTCCTATTGCTGTGCACATCGCAGATCAACGTTGAGGCTTTCCTAAGGATATCCAAGGATTTGAGGAGTAAACCCATCCGTGGCCTGAGGACCACCCACCATAGACTGACTTGGAATAAAGAACTTGATTCAAGTTCTACCTTGCCCACCAGTGTGTCATCTGTCCTCAAGCAAAACATTTTTCTCTCTGATTCTTATGGCATTTTGGTGGCAGAAGTTCGACCTGATGTGGGTCTTAGTATTTCACTAATCCACAGGGATATCAGTAGGCATTTGATATCACAAGTCACCAGTCCTTTCCCTTTTGATTTGTTCCTTTGGCTTCTCAAGGTGCCTTTGAGACATGCTTCTAGAGGACTACTCAAATCATGGCTTTCTCATTTACAAGGTCCAGAGATATTGATCTCTAGTTCTCAGACTTCTTTGGATTATCCATTGTCTGTGTCTCTTGGCAACTACAAAATCTCTCCAAGAGAGATGGGCAGAGAAGCGCCGCTTTAGTGAAGCAAGTAATATCTTCCCATAGTTAGTGCTCAGTAAAAATATGAATGGATCCCAACAAGTGAGCTGATGATGTTGTAACAGGGTTGCAAGAGGCCAGGCCACTCTTGGGAGGACCCTTGGGCGAAATTGACCTTCTCAGTGCAACATTTGCCCAAATCTCAGCTCTGACAAGATGCGTTGTGTTTCTCCTTGTGTCTTGGCCCTCTCTTCATGTCGATATCTCTCCTTGTTGGCTAGACAGTGCAGCAGGAGAGAGTGCCGATGTCGGAGCAAAGGAGTCCTGGCTTTGGTTCTGGTGCTGTGTGCCTTAGTCATGTCTTGTCCCTCCCAAGACCTCTCTCTTAGCTGCTCTCTGGCACCTGCCGGGTCATGATGAGGCTGACACATCCTTGCTGGGTCAGGAGCCGCTTGCTCGGCTAGGGGCAGAACCATTCAGCTGGCGCTGTGGCCCATGGCACAGTAAAGCCTGCGGGTGCCATTGAGACTGCGGCTGCAGCTGAGATTAGACAAGGCCACTTGACACCACGTCTGTGGCCAGTGCCTGTTTTAGCAACACAACTCGTAAATATTGACTCTGTGGCATGAAAATGGAAAGGAGCGATGACCACGATGACTCACTCAGAGGGTACACGCTCACCAGCCCCTGATAAGTAAGAGAGGTGTAGTTATGTAATGCTAACTAGTAAGTTGTTTGGGGGAGCTGGACAATAGAACAAGGAAGCTTTCCACGCGTGACCCGTGGTGGCTACACTGGCTGGATTTCCTCCTCATTGATTACACTGTTGACTCTTACATGAAGGGCATGCAGAAGTAAAAGCTGGAGAGAAACATATCTAAATACTCACTGTAAAGATGGGGAAGGGATGGATTTGTTTCTCTTACACCTTTTCAGTGTGTTGTGCTGTGTGCAAGGACCACAATAGCACTTTTTGTAATCTGAAAAAGACAATGTTTTAGAGATCACATTTTTAAAAGATTAAAAAGATACCAAGGGGCTTTCAGAATCAGGATCTGATTACCTTTGATCTTTGTGTTGTGCAAGGAGCTACTGCAGCTTTAGAGCAAAGGCCTGTCTGTATAGCAGAACCTGGTTTCGGTGTGTTTACCAGTTGATTTGTAACCATAAAAGCAGATGCAGTAGAGAAAAAAAAATGCCAGTCATTTCAGACGTCAGGATTGTGTTTTGCAGGTAAATAGACCCTTGACAGGTTTGAGTGCTTCCTGGGTGCCAGCTCAGTCCTCCACAGCAGTGAGGTCCTGCCAGGCACAGAACTGGGCAGGACTGGGGACGTGGGAAGTTGGCAGGTGAGAGTTGGCGATGGGAGGCGTCCTCAGCAGTGGAGAAGGAGGGGTCAGAGTGGGGGTTCGGGCTGGGTGCAGTATTGTATTCAACTGAGCTTTCCATGTTATCACTAGCCCCATGAAACTTTGTAAGGCAGGCACGAGTTCTGCCTTTTAAGGATGAGGAAACCTGGGTCAGGTCAGTTATTTCTCTAAAGCTGCAGAGCCAGTGGGGCCTGGATATAAACCTGACTTCTAACACTTATGCTTTCTGTCAGACCAGGATGCCTCCTGTGCCTTTCAGGGCTTTTGCACCAGAGAACAGGAACCTAAAGGCAGCCTTAGCTACCAAAGGAGTGTGGAGTCCCGTCCTAGAGGAATAACCTTAGGAGGAGGAAGAAACAGCCCAGGGTATTAAAAAAACCCACGACTCCGGTGGGCCTGGTTGGCCTGGACTCTAGGTCTATAAGAGCCACAGGATAGGTGGCCTCTTCCAGTCTCTTATGGTCAGCCTGGGGTGGTCTTTCATCTTCTGACTGTTTGTACAGTGGGGAGGCCGTGTGTTGGGGAGCAGGGAGCTGAAATGTAGGGACAAGTTGGTTTGTTGACTTTTTTTGTATCCGTAAAAGAGTATTAAGCTAATAGTTGGGTGAATGGAGCTGATTTCTGAATCTGGACCCCGGTGCCTGTCCTTGTAACCCTTGAGATGGGCAGGACACTCACCTGCACACCCCAGGAAATCTCCCTACCTGCCCCTGGTAGTTGGAGGGTGCCACACCTACTGCAGGGAGAGGTACAAGGAAGGTCTCAGAGCTGGGTTTTATCACTTACGATCACTTGTTTTCTTAGGAGGAAGGATGTGTGTTTTGGGGGAAGGACTAGATGGTGGTATGTGGTGGGCTTTTTTTTTTTTTTGTCTGCTTTTATGGGGTTTTGGGTTTGTTTGTCTAAGCAGTTGAATCGATTGGAGCCCAGCAACAGGCATGTTGAAAATGACCTGTCTTGTGGGGAGGACAGTTTTGAGCTGTGGCTGGAATATTTTTGGTTTCCTGGCAAAGCCACATGGAAGTTTGCAATTTGATGGGAAAGGTTTCAAAGTTGCAAAAACAGAAAGGACTGTAGCATATGAGTTCTCTGACGTGCATGCCCTGGTGTCTGGTCTTCCATCTGAGAGAAATCCTTGTAATAAGGGCTCTGCATGTAGGTGGAACTACGGAGTTGAAAGCACATTCACAGTCCTTCATCTAATTTTTCTTTTCTTTTGGGGTGCATGTGCATGAGTGTGTGTGCTATGGAGGCCCAAGGGTGCCATCAGAAATCATCCCAGATTGCCCTACTTTCTTATTGCTTTGTTCTGGGGTTTTCCAGGCTCTGCCTTCCAGGGCTGCAATTTCCACCTGGCAGGGGATCCAAAGCAGGTCCTTTTGCTTGCAAGGCAAAGACTTTAACTTCTCAGTCATCTCCCCAGCCCCTCGTCATCTCTTTAATCCTTGTGCCTGCGTTTCCTGAAAGGCTCAGGGAAGTGAAGGGACCCAGCCATGCAGCTGGGAAGAAGAAGCAATGAGTTGGGTGAAATTTTTCTACCTTAAACCAGCAATAAGGCAAGGGTTTTCGCACTTGTTTAAAGATACGGGTCTGTTCAGATCCTGGGACGTGAGCGCTCTGGGCCCAGGCAGGTGTGGGCATCTTGCTATCTCACCGTTACTGGGCTTGGCCCAGCAGGGCTAACAGTTTGGGGCTTGGTGTGGTACTTTGCCCTTTGGAGGCCTTCTGTGGCAGCTGCTGTTGCTCTGGTTTTACACCTGCCCAGTCAGACAGTGGGAGGTCAGCGGACACTTTCCAGCCTTATTTTACAGAGAAGAAAAATGATAATTTAAGAAGTTGAGTGACTCAGTCAGCATCATGTATTCATTATTCACAAAACAAATATGTATTGGACAACTATAGGAGGTACCTAAGGGCCAAGGTCACAGATAAGTGTCTGAAAAAGAAGGGACTGGAAAGCAAGAAGAGGGAATACATTAGGTGCTCAATGATGGCTGGGGGAGTGCATCTCCGTGTGCTCATTACAGTGGTGAGAAAAAGGAGAGCTCAGACCCGTTGTTCTGAAAATCTCTGTGACGACATAAATAATGGAGATGATAATAGCCACCCTTATTATGCTTCTGCTGTGTAGCAGACAAATGCTAGGCATTTTATATGTGCGCTATCTGATTGCCATAGCAACTCTGGGAGGCAGCGATTGTTGACCTCACTTGATAGAAGAGAATCAAGTTACCCTGGAAGTAAAGTCCAGGTCTTTTTTGACTGTAAACCAGAACACTTCCTGCTGTGCCAAACTGCCTCTCTGTGATGATGGGCTCTGAGTGTATTGGTGGGGAAGGCTGGTGCTAGTGGAAGCTCATGGAGAAAAGGGGGCTGGCGTGGAGGATGCTAGGCCAGGTGGACTAGGCTGTGGCTCTGGGCAGAGGGTCTGTACATCCCACTGGTGGTACCTGATGAGAGGGGGTTAGACCAGGTGCATCCGTCATGGCCCTTGTGCCCGGTCCTCGGGAGCCAAGGCTCTGTGAACGGCCACGTCTCTTGCCCACCTTCCTGAATCCCCGAGCCTGCTTTCCTCTGCCCATAATTCTCTGAGACCTTCATAACAAACAACCACACGCTGGTCCACTTAAAACAACAGAAATTACCCCCTCATAGTTGTAGAGGTCTGAAGTCCAAACCCATGGTGCTACAAGGGTGGGTTCCTTATGGAAGTCCCGAGGAAGAGATCTTTTCCTTGCCTTCCTGAACTTCTGGTGGGGTTTACCTGACCTTCTCCTTGTGTGTCTCTGAGACACACTCTTCTGTCTAAAATTCCTCTGTTCACTGATGTTGGATTTAGGGCCCCCTTGTCTAATCCAGCAGCGTCTCATCTCAAGATCCTTATTTATGTCTTCAGAGACCCCCTTTCTAAATACAGCTGCTATCATATATGCCAGGGGGCGGCGGGGTAGGCTATTGGACATACTTCTTGGGATCCTCTGTTCAGCCTTTGCATCTGTCCACCCTTTTACCTTCATGGAATTGCTCAAGACCAAGTCGGCATACTTGCTGAGGGCTGGGCCCTCGAACCATCTAGAGTGTCACGTTCAAATGAGTCTTGGTTCCCTGCTGACGGGCAACAGGCGGGCCTTCTAGAAAGCTCTCAGGGCCCTGGGATTAGCCACTCTTGAACGTCAGTGTGGTGATTCCTACCTGGAACATGTTGCCCTTGTCGTGTGTGGCACAGGCAGGCTGGAGAGTGTCCTTGGCGGGGCAGGGCCCCTGCCAGGCTCTTTGTTGTTCTGCCAGATGCAGTTGGCATAGACTCCTGACCACAAAGTCCTTTTTCCACTGCCTTATCCTGTGCACCCCCCCAAAATCTGCTCTTCTGATTGGGTCTCTCCATCCTTTCCTGCTCCCCCTCTTTTTTTTATTTATTCAATTATACATGTGTGCATGTGTGCGCGTGTGTATATGTATGTATGTGTGTGTGCAGAACCATGGACGAATTCAGGAATCACCATGGACGCCTCCACTTCCTCCTTGTTTACTCTGCCCCGGGATTCACAGGCTCCGCCCTACCAGGACCAGAAACGCAGGCCGCCCCCCCCCCCCCCCCGCTTCCACCTGGTGTCTATACGTGGGGTCTAGGATCTGAACTCAGGACCTTCCGCCTGCAAGGCGGAGGCTTAACCCCTGAGCCACCTCTCCAGCCCCTTTGCTCCCCCTCTTAGAAGCACGTCTTACTATGAGCTTCTTGGTTGTCTCTACTCTTGGTGATTTATCTCTCCTCCCTTGACTATGCCATGAGTTACTTTTATTTAATATTATTCACTTATCTGATGAACCAGGTCTCATTTCGCCTATGAGATGTAAGTTTCTCTGTGGTACCTTACACATGGCCAGTGGTAAGTACCTGCCCCCTTTGGATGGTTAACTGGCATTAGAAAGCATTTTATTTATTTCTTAACTTTAGTATTTTTATAAGCTTATGTTAATCATGTGTAAAAATGTGCTTCTTGTGGTATTTCATCCATATACATATTTTTATCATACACGCCCTGCATTATACCCTCTTGTGTTCCAGTCCCGTTCCCACTGCCCCCCTTGTTCTTCTGACGTAGTCCATCTTCTGCTTTCATGTGTCCTTGAATGCTATGACCTAAGGAAAGTATCTCTCATCCCAGCTCAGCTCCTAATAGCCAGGTGACTTTGAGCAAGTCACTAGCTTCCTTACCTTTTCTTTCTTTCTCTGGAAAACCAGAGTGCTGAACTATAAATGCTCTTAAAGCCTCCTTAAGGTCGAACATTCTGTACTGTCCCAACAGCCCCCACGTCTCTGAAATTTCCTGTCTGATAATGGCAGGACTTGAACCCACGTGAATGTTTCTCCCTGTGACTGAAATAAGGTCTCAGATACTCCTCCTCCTCTCCAGCTCTAGCAGTGCACCAGAAAAGACCCCATTTTCCTCTGGGGAGCAATTTGCATGGTAGCCCCATTTCTTGCAGGCTATCCTGGAGGATCCTTAGAGGAGAATCAAGTTAAAAAAAACAACAACCATGAGTTGAATTAATCCTAGCAGGAAGGTGTTTCTTTCTGGCAAAGCCGCCAACCACTCCCAGAGAACGACAGGGCCTCTCCCATTTGCTAAGTGAAGCGACTAATGAGTCCTGAAGCAAGAGATGTTTATCTGCTCACAGCGGCTTTGCAATCTATTAACCTGCGGCTGGACCACTTAGAGGGGCGGCGCCCTGGTTCCTTCGCGAGGTGATGTGCAGCCAAGTGTATTTTTCCAGAATCAGTAATTTCTCAAATCCAGTCACCACTAGGAAACCGATAACTCTGGTCACTTAATGACACCCTCTTTACTGGGTCTGTGGTCATTTGAGAAAGAAATAGATTCTTATCTGGGCCTCAGCACTTTCTCGGTCTAGAGTTGGACTAGATGCTGTCTCAGCCTCTCCAGCCCTTAGCTGCTGCTGTTATTCCTTTTTTTCAACCAATAAATTTTGTTGCATCTATCTTACAGTGGTAGATGCGTATGTTTGGTGTTGGGGATTAAACTGAGATAGGGACTTGCATAAGCTAAGCATGAATTCGCCACTGAACTACATGCCCAGTTCCAGGTTTTTCTCTCTCTCTCTCTCTTTCTCTCTTTTCTTTCTTTCTTTTGCCATAGAGTTTCTCAATGGACCTAGAGATCCATAATTTGTCTAGATCAGCTGGTCAGATTAACTGACCATCTCCTGGTGGTGGGATTACAAACACACTGTCACACCTGCCTCTTTATGTGGGAGCCGTGGACCCGAGCTTAGGTCCCCATGCCTGTGTAGCAAGTACTTTTATCAACTGAGTCACCCCCCTCCCCCAGTTCCAGATTCTTTACGTTTAAGAATTTGTCCTGGGGCTGGAGAGATGGTTCAGGGGTTAAGACTCTGTCTTGCAAGCAGAAGGTCCTGAGTTCAGGTCCCAGGTTCCACATAAAAAAGGCCAAGTGGAAAGGGCTGCGGCCTGGGAAATCCCAGAGGGAAGCAAGGAGGAGGTAGAAGCAATCCAGGATGATTCCCAAAGTCACCCTTGGTCCTCCACAAGGACACACAGTGCCCCCACACACACACGCACGCACGCACACACACAAAATAAATAAATAAATATTAAAAGCAGAATTTGTCCTGGGCTAGAGAAACAGTTCAGGGGTTGAGCTTCTGCCCCCAAAGTGGTAAAAACTCTGGGCAGAAGCGGTGGTCTGCATTTTCAGAAAGTGGAGCCTGGGAAACCTCAGAGCACAGCAAAAAGAAAGTAAAACAATCCAGAATGATTCCCGAAGTCACCCTTGGGCTTCCACAGGGACATCCAGTGTCCTCTGATATATACCTATACCACATAACCAGAGACAGACAGACAGAAACAGACAGACAGACAGACAGAGAATTCGTCCTTGCTCACAGCAACCTCCCATATCCCCAGTGAATCTAGACAAGTGCTTTACAGCTAAGCTCTACCCAACCTTCTACTTACAATTTCTTTAAAATTCTGAATCAGTGCTACTAAATCACCCAGGCTTAGCCTTGCTGTGTTCTTAAGGCATTTGCTTACTTAAGACAGCATTGATGGTAATCAGAGACCTCTCACCTGGCTTGGAAATCTCTTGCCTGGTTTCTGCCCAGTTACTAAACCTTAAAGGCACCTTGTGTAGTTTTAAGTGGTTAGCGCCCGGCCTCTTGACATAATAATACAGATTTATTTGGTGCCTTCCGACGTGCATCTAAAATATTACTGTGACTGCTGTATCCCTCTGGCCGTCAATGAGCCAGCCCTTTAATGGCTTGGTCGCTGTCTCGCAGACTGTCTGGGGTCAGGTGTGGCAGTAGTCTCAGCCTCCTTACGAGAATGGGATTGACAGTTCCATTCTCTCCTGTCTATCTCTCTCTCTGGAAGGCAGAGCCTAGGAAACCCTGGAGCAAAGCAAAAGCAGGTAGAGCAATCCAGAATGCTTCCCTTGGGCCTCCACAGTCGCACATTGAAGTGCCCTACGAGACACACACACACACACATACACATGCACACGTGCAAAAATAAAAAATAAAGGTATCTTTGCGTATACATCATTTACTTTACTTACTGTCTGCCATTCATGATTCTAGGTAGCGAGGACTCAATAGCAAGTAAGACAAACTCTTGCATCATCCTTTGTGTCAGTGTGGTGGTCTCATAAATACCAGCCACCTCACTTATCTCATTTGTCGAAGTTGAGGTACCTGTATGTTTCATTGAACCTCTGATCAATTGGTGGACGGTTGGAGCTTTCTCTCTACTGCTGGCCCTGCCAGAGGTTCAAGGGCAGTGTTTAGAGGCTTCAGGAAAGTGACTCCCCCGGGGATGTGTGTTGACAATAACGAGTGTTTTGCCAGTGCTTCTCATCAAGTTCCCCTCAGCACAGCTTTTACGGAGTGTTCTCACCTCTTGGTGAGGAAACGAGTGGCTGGTTTGCATTGTATAGAAGAAGTTAGGATAGAGAGGGACCTCAGGCCTGCAGGGCTGGGAGGGACAGATTCCTAGCTCTTCTCATAGATTGGTGGGAGAGCTAGTCTGAAAACCCAAAAGGAAGGGGGGCTCTGCTTCCTGGGACTTCTTCATGGAGCCCCCAAAGTTTCTTCCATTTACATCAACGGCCTCCAAACTGGCAGTCCAGTCCCTCTACCGGTTCGCTGACTGTTCTTAAAGACTTGTATTTCACGAAATCACTCAGTCACACTGTGAAACATGGTAGAGCCTTGGCTGCCTATGGCCATTTAAATTTAACCAGAAAGCAATTAAAATAAGTTGAATCGTGGGTTCGTTTTGCGTTCATTCTAGTCCCGTTTCGAGTGTTCAGTAGTCACATGTTGATTGATACTGACTACATTGAACAGGGCAGGTATAGAGCGTTCCATCCACAGCATCAGCTTAGAGTGTATATAAGGCCGTCACATTATTTCTCTTCTGAACATGAAATATGTGTGCTTTTAACTTTCTTTTCATTTTCGTTTTTTTTTTTATTTATTCAATTGTGCATGTGTGCATGTGTGTGTATGTATGTGTGTATGTGTGTGTAGAACCAGAATTCGGGAAACACCATGGACGCCTCCACCTCCTCCTTGTTTACTCTGCCCCAGGATTCACAGGCTCTGCCCTACCAGGACCAGAAACGAAGGCTGCCCCCGCTTCCGCCCGGCGTCTATACGTGGGATCTAGGATCCGAACTCAGGACCTTCTGCTGCAAGGCAGAGGCTTAACCCCTGAGCCACCTCTCCAGCCCCATTTTTGTTTTGTTTTGAGACAGGGTCTTGCTATGTAGCCTGGGCTGACATCCCACTCACAACGAGCCTTCCAAGAGCTGGGCTTGTGGGCATGCATTGTCTTGTTTGGTGTGGAAGGGGATTTTGAGGTCATTTCACTTTCTAACTTGTAGGGAAGGGAAGGTTCACAGGCTGGGAGGGGACTTACTGTCTCTATTCCAAGAGCCAAGGAGTAGGGTCTGCCCTTGCCCTCTTTTTCTCTGCTTCCATCTGCCCCATTGTATGCGTATCTTGCCCACTGACTGCTCCAGAGGGTGTAGATTGGGTGTCTGCTGTAAGCCAGAGGGATCGCTGCCAAGTAGTCCTGAGTCTGTGGTCTTAAAACCAAGAGTGAGTTGGTCAGAGTGAAGAAGGATGCTGTGCCCTATAGAGTTCCATCCAGCATTCTTGGCCTTGAACCCTTTTCCAATGGGATCAGGACGCATATCAACAGTTCACCTACAAAATCATGAGAAGCTAGGTTGCCACTCTGCGCACACACACACACACACATATGCGCGCACTAACTTACAGACCTGGGACGAGACCAACCCAGAAGTGCAGATAGTCTGACCAGTATTTTCAATCGACACTCTCGCTGCTAGAGAATTATTAAAGTGCAGACTTAACCATCAAAAAGCAAACCAGACAGCCTGGTCTTGATCTAGTGGGTGATGACAATGACCAAGTCAGGATGCAGGGACAAATAGGGAGCTTCAGTACATTGACAGGACCAGGAACCTAAGCCTACCTCACATAGATTTTTATCTTCTGTTTAGACCATGCTCTGAAAAAAGGGCGTAAGGAAAATTGGCAAAGTGTACTAGATCGCCAGTTGTCTTGTAAAGATCAGCTATGACCATCCGGTGACCTGGCTGTAATGGATGACTACGCCAACATTAGAATGATAAATATGAACAATTAAAGGGGCATGTTTATAAAATCAGAAGTAGATATCATGCAAGTCATGCATATATGGACAGAGAAACACAGTCAAAAACTATGTCCACTGGCCATCCTTAGAGGTGAGAAAACCGTTTCTTTCAGTGTGCTTGGGATACTCCTGTTGAGTGGGCCTCAAATTACAGTGGTCTTTGGAACCACCCCGAGTTTCTGACTCGGTAGGAGAAAAGTCTGATCATTTAGATTTCATGCAAGTTCCCAGGAAATGCTACAGTTTGAGACCCGCTGGTTTGTACCATCTGGTGCTAGAAAGAACTCATTTTAAACATCAGTGCCATAAGTTGAAAAGTCTGTACCCCTCTTATAAACTTTCCCACTCAACCACCAACCATGATGCCTCTGGGCTACTGGGAAACCACCTTGGCCATTTCTAACTTGCGCTGCAGGGCCGTCACCGAGTCTTGCGTTTTACAATGTGCCTGTCTTAAAGTGGCTGTGATGGATCACAGATGAAGCAGAAGACGTAGCCTTCCCTTAAGTAGGTTGATCTACTTTGGGAGTGGGGGACAGACAAGCACAGGGAAGGACACAACAACAACAAAAAAGAGGGCATGAAAAAATAATTAGGTGTGTTCAACTCTAGTTACTGACAGTCTCCAAGACACGTATCCCTGGGTGTTGGCATGGTCAGAAAGGCTTCTAGGAGGAGTTGGAACTTGAACTTAAGCGGGAGGAGGACTTGGATGGGCAGAAAGTCTCCCGGGATTGGCACGCAGAAGCCCTGAGGTGGGAATGAGTGTGCCAGGTCATGCCTAGCGAGATTGAGCAAGTGGAGTGAGGCCAGATAGTGAGAGGCTGCTGGGGCCCAGCCAGAGAGCTCAGGCTTGTTGGGGGCTGGGAGGATGGGGTGCAAAGTCTTGAGTAGAGGAAGACGTGATGATGTCATTACTTTAGGAAGAAGGACTTGGGGTGTGGAGGTGGGCCGGCGGGTGGATGGAGCGCAGGAATGCTGGTCAGGAGTTAGCCCAAGAAGATGGTAGGTGGTGATAAGAGTCTAGCATAGTTCCATTGTGGATCTACTGTGTGTCAAGAACCGTTCGATGTCTGGGTACGAGGATGGGGAATGTGTCCAAGCTGCTCACAGTCAAGAGAAGACACCCAGGGATACGTGTCTTGGAGACTGTCAGTAACTGTGTATAACAGGAGAACTTTAATGAAACCTCCAAGATCATGACGGAGGTTTGCCCAGGAGTTAAAAATAGGAGGGCCTTGTGTCAAGATGCAAGGAAGACCTAGAAGAACAGGCCGTGGTGACTGGACACGCTGGCCAACTTTCTTGGATCAAAGAAGAGGTTTGCTCACTATAAATGGTGGCCTGTCTTTTCCGTCTGTCCATGGCAAAGCCTTTGGTGGTCCTGAAGTCTGGTGGGCCGTCCTGAGTTCACCTTTAAAGGCTGATGGTGCTCTGCTGGCTTTGGGGGTGCCCATCCATCAACTGGCCCTCGTCACCTCATTGTTGAAACAACACAGGAAATTTCAAAAGGAAAAGTGGCATTTCACCATTCCCCGTCTCCACATACTTTTGCATCTCTATTTTATAATATTTCTTTTGCTATTCAGAACAAAGCAAACATTGAACCAAACCATATATGCCTGGCTTGCATGATGTCAACCTCTGATTTTACAAACATGCCCCTTTTGCTGTTCATATTCATCATTCTAACGTCGGCATAGTCATCCGTTACATCCAGAGCACCTGGTTGTCATAGCTGATTCTTACAAGAGGATGGTGGCTTATTTCCAGCCTGTCCTTGTCTATGGAGGTGTTGACATCTCTCCATAGGCTAAATTCCTAAAGAACACTGCACTTAGGTAATCCGATTTTAATTCCAGATCTGTGACAAACGATTTCTGTGGCCGTAACTCTGAGCATCACTGTTCTGGTCTATGTAAAGGAGTAATACCGACTATGCACCATATTTAAGGGAAACGAACACAGGTTGAATGGGTAGTGACGAGCATGATGAAGTGAGGGTGACACCACTGTCTTGTAACTGTCTTCTCCCTTCCACGCCCCTAGCTGTAGCTGGCGGAGGGTTTTCTTTCTGTTCATTTGGTTTCCTGGAACTGGAAGACTAGTCTCTACTTCCTCCTTGGCTACCTGCTGCACTGATGTAATGTGTGCTCGGTCTTATCCTCGCCCGGCTGCCAGCCCTTCCCTGTGGAGGCGCCAAGTCTGAGTTGCCTGAAACTTGAGGCCAGGCAGAGAGGAAAGAGAGAGCCAGGCTGCCTGGCAGGATATCTGTCTGGTCTTGGCTCTGCCACTGCCCGGGAGAGCAGGTTAACCCTGGCAAATTCTTCCTCGTCGCTCAGCCTTGACTTCCCTAAACTGTAAATTGAGAGCAATGAAGAGAAACTCCCTTTTTTGTTCATGCTTCCACAGGGACTGGTGAGTCTCGTGTCTTGGGAAACCCATGCCAGACACATTTCCTGCCATGCTTTGGGAGCATGATGTAGATTTGGGGGAGCTTCCCACGTCTCTTGAAGGTCTTAATGTGAGATTGTGCGTGCTCTGCAGAGGTGGTGCATCACCAAAACAAAGACCCCAGAGAAACAACTTAAAGGAGGCGAGATTTGGGGTCACAGCTTCGGAAGTCTCGGTCCAAGCCAAGCTGAATCTGCTCCTGGAAACCTGAAATGAGGCCTGGCATCATGCTGGCAGGGGCATGTGGCAGAGGAAACTGCTCACTGCACGGCAGCCAGGAAGCAGAGAGACAAGAGAGAAGGGGAGGACTGGAGCAAGATATAGCTCTCCAAAACATACCTGTGTGTGCGTGTGTGTGTGTGTGCACATGTGTGCTAGTGACCTATTTCTTGCACCAAGGCCCCATCTCCAAGGGTTTCTATTATCTCACAGTATCATCCCATCGATGGATGAGTCTATCGGTTAGGTCAGAACCCTTATGATCCAATCACCTGCAATAATTGGATTCACTTAGGGAGAGTACGCATCTCATTGGCAGGTGCTACTTAGTGGCCTGAGGTCACGTTGACCTAGGTGAGAGGCTATGTGTAGGTTGTGTAGGTTGGCCTTAAAGACCTGGCGTGTGTCAAGAGCTGGTATGAGGAGTTTTCCGTGGGGACTGGCTCAAGTTTTGATACTCCCCATTCTTCGCAGACAAGAGAGTTTCTTTCCACCTCTGCCTTGGCCATCTGTCCCCCAGTGTTTACTGTTGGCTCAACAGGAGGGTCTCTGAGCAGATTGTTACAGGCTCACTCCCATCTTGGCAGGTCACATGGCTGTCCACCTACCTTCCGGATTGTTCTGGACACCTCTTTCCACACCTTCTCCAGCACCTGTACTAGTTTCCTAAACTGCACATAGTATTTCTCGGATGGCACGTAGGATTTAGGTCAGGGAAAGATTAAATTCTCACTCTGGTTTCTGATGTCTACAGTGACTGTGTTTGCTAAATCCCTGATTAAAACACGTGGCTTTATACACAGAGCCTGAAAATCTGGGTAGAATGTGTTGCTGTGGATTAACTGGCTTCTTCTCGTGAGGAGCCTTCTGATTTCCATATGACAGACGTCCACCATGGAATGGGGATTGGGCATATTTGGAAGAATGCTTTGGTCTCATCAAAGATGCCGTCTTGTACTCCTAAGTGCAGGCGCGAGGCCGGAGGAACAAAGTAAAAGAAGCAGCCAAACCTTGGGCTCAGTTTCCCTGCTTGGGAAGCTGAACCTTTTTATTTGTCCCCGTCTTTACTCAGGTACGAGGAGGGTTATGTAACAGTGTTTTGAATGCTCCTGCAAATTCTCATCTGAAAGGGGCAATGGGAGTAGGAGGGCCTGGCAAAGGAAAGAAAGAGAAGTAGACATTGCTTTGGTACTGAAGCCAAGAATAGGAGGTCAAAGAACAACTTGTAGCTCTGAAGGAAGGTGGGGCTTTGGGAGTTATAGGATCCTTGGGGTGTAGCCTTGGCTGACTCAGGAGTCAGACGTGCGTGTGCCAAGTGCTGTTTGTCTGTTTGTTTCCCAGAGCCCGTGAGAAATCCCACCCCGGACCCAAGTGGCCCAGCTTATGACTGTGGCGATCAAAGTTGGGAATGAAGCCACTTAGCAGCCTCTTCAGAGGCCCAACAGAGAACCCCACTTCCACCCCTTAAATACAGGGCAGTAGCATGTTTTAAAGTTTGAATCTCGCTAGGAGCTCAAATTCTCAGAACGCTCTTTTAAACAAAATCCCTCCCTACTATCAGGAGCCAAGTCACAGATGAGCCGGAGGATGATTTTAAAATGAGCCCCAAACCCACCTGAATAGATCATGGAAAGTTGCTGTTATCTGAGAGACAGATGGATTTGCTGGATACCTACCTAGGAAGTATTGCCAGAAACTCAAACCCAGTCTGAAATACAGGGGGTAGAGGAATATACGGATAAGACTATGCGAGAGTAATAAGACTGGAAAACCTATGTAGTTCAAAAGACCTGTTTTTTTTTAATTACTTTTTTTTTAAAGTCACAATTTTTATTATTTTATTTTATTTATTTACTTATTCCACTCATACAAACTTTTTTCTACTTTTACAAGCATGTTGAGTATTCATCCCAGCTTCCCTCCCTCTCCCCCTCCCTGCCATGCCCTCCCTTCCCTTCACCCTCCCATCCTTCCGCCTGTGTGCTTCCTCCCATGGACCTCAGAGTTCGGTCAGGCTGTCTACTAAGACGTGATATTTTTAGCAAATGAAGTATAAGAAAAAGGTGGAAGGGGATGAATGAATGAGGGAAAGACAGAGGAACCTATAGACCAAAATACCTAACAGACTTTCTTTTTAATTCTTTCCCTTTTATCCCATTTTGATGTCACTATGTATGTGGGGTACATGTGTGTGTATAGATGTGCATGCATGTGGAGTCCCCAGGGTAACATCGGGAATCATCCTCAACTGATCTTTCAGTTCATTCTTTTTTAAGACAAAGTCTCTAATCAAACCCAGAGCTGCTTACCAATAGGGCTAGACTAGCTCGTCGGTTTGCTTGGGGAATTCCCACATTCTGCCTTCCCAGCTGGAATTACGGACAGGCTGCCGTACCCACTGGGTATTTTCCATGAGACCCCAGGGGGCCTGAACTCCAATCCTTTTGCTTCCTAGCATGTCAACCACGGACCATCGCCCCAATCTGACTTTCAATGCAGTATCTCACTTGGATCTCGATCCAAACTAAAGCATTTTAGGACCAAGCTATGTAGGCATAAGAACCCCAGGAAGATATTGATGATGTGAACAAATCCCCGAGGAGTTGGTGAGCTGGCTCAGCGGTGAAAATGTTTGCTCACAAGCCCGGGGATCTGAGTTCAATCACTGAAAATCTCACATGGTGGAAGGAGAAAACTTATTTCTAAAAAATTTTTCTCTGGGCATGCACTGGCGCATGTGCTCTTTCTCTGTTTCTTTCTCTCAGAATAAATAAATAAACAGGTAATAAAAATGAGCTATGGCTCGCTTTAGAAAGCATAATAGATACAATGGTTATAGAGTTAAAAAAAAGTCTTTTTAGAGTGCTATGGCAGATGTTTATATAAATATGTGATAGCTGAGGTCTGGGGACAGAGCTCAGGTAATATCTGCTTGTCAAAGCTTCAGATTTGGTCCCAGCAATATACAAACTGGGTGCTGTGGTACATATCTGTGATCCCGGCAGGTGTAGAGACAAGATCAGAAGTTCGAGGTCATCCTTGGCTCCATATTGAGTTCAGTAAGCCTGAAATACTTGAGACACTATCTCAAACAAAACAAACAAACAAACAAACAAAAGGTATCTGGATTTGCTTCAAACTAATCCAGTGGGGGAGAAGAGCCTAGATGTGCAGATGAAATACCTAGAATGTAGACACAATAGCTGTGAGTTGACTGTACAGAGTTAAACAAGAATGGCTCTTTCTGTCCAGACACTGTGGCAAACGTCACGATTCTAGCACTTGGGACAGGAGAAGAGCCACAAGTTCAGGACCGTCCTGGGCTACATGGCAAGACCTGGTCACAAAAAGGAAATCATGTTAAAACAAACCAAAGGTTATTTCTCATTTTTTAAAATTTATTTTATTTGTCAAAGCTTGATTCTAATGAGTTTTTTTTTTTTTTTTTTTTTTTTGGTTTGTTTGTTTTGAGACAAGGTTTTACCATACAACCCAGACTGGCCTAGAACTCGCCATCTGTACCTGTCACCTGCCTTCTCCTCATGCTGATATCTTACACCCACAGTGTATCTGTCAAAACCAGCCAGGCAAGGTGGCTCCCACCTGTAATCCCTTCACTCAGGAGGTGGAGGCAGAAGGATTGCTTCTGAGATTGAGACCATGCTGGGCTACACAGTGAGACACTATCTAAAATAATAATAACAATAATAGCCTTAGCCTTGAAAGCAAAAGGACGTGAGTTCAGATCCAGATCCCATGTAAAGACACTGCTTAGACATGGTGGTAGCCTACACTTTGGCCCTGGAAGGCAGAGCCTGGGAAACTCCAGAGCAAAGCAACGAGAAAGTAAAGCAATCTATGACTGTCAGTTAAACTCCATAGGTGTAGAGATCTTACTCATTTTTCTGTTAATGTCCTGTTTCTGTTCCAAGGTTTCATCCAGGAAACTATACTGCATGTAACCATGTCTCCTTGGTTTCCTTGGTCTCTGACTATTTGTCTCTATTTCTTTGATTTTCATGATCTTTTGGGGTTGGAGGTAATTGGTCAGGTATTTTGGAGGATGTTCTTAGTTTGTTTGATGGTCTTCTTGTTATTACACTAGATTATATTTTTTTTACATTTATTTATTTAGTGTGTGTGTGTGTGTGTGTGTGTGTGTGTGTGTGTGTGTGTGTGTGTGTGTGTAGCTAGTGGGCAAGTCCCAATATTATTTTCCTGTCTCCACCTCCTGTGCTAAGATTGCAGGTATACACCACTGGCGTCAGCTTTGTATGTGGGTGTCCCAAATCCAAACTCAGGCCTTTGTTCTTGCATCTTAAGTACTTCCTGACTCAGCCATCTCTCTCAACCCTCCCACCAACTCCTTCTGTAATAAGAAAACTAAGGCCTCCAGAGGGTGACTGCCTCTTCCCTCCTCCTCAGCTGGCTAAATCCAGGTTCTGAATTCCACCGTGCATCAGCAAAGAAGCAGGTACCTCTTGGTAACTGGAAGCCCTCAGACGCCTCATGGCGACCTTATCTTGCTGTGTCTCCAAAGGGAGTCTGTGTCTCTGCCAACCCTGCGAGGGGCTGTGTTGACGCGTATTGCTAAACCTTCCTCCGGATGTAGATTAATTTCACACCCTTTGGAGTGTTGCTGACTTTCCTCAGTCACTGGAGAGGGACAGAGTCCAAGATACACCCTGGACTTGAGCCGGCCTTCAGGAGAACAAGGGCAGAGCCGGCGATGGTCACTAGCTTCTCCCTCTCAAAAGTCTCTTCTGAGGCCAGTTCATCCCTTATCCCCCTCACTGCCTTCATTCTCCTTTGCTCAGCCTCCAAGTCCAGGGCAGACTGGACTCCTGCTTTGGAGGTATTAGTAAAGGACTCTGTCATGACCTCAACCCCCATCACATGCAGACACACTTTTTCTCTGCCCTCCTAGTTTATCTGAGAAGGACTCCCAGGATTATAAGGAACAACATTTTACTACTTACTTACTTACTTACTTGTTTGTTTGTTTAAGACAGGGTCTCATGTAGCCCAGATTCTCCTTGAATGCACTGTGTAGCCAAGGATGACCTTCAGTTCCTGATCTTTTTGCTTGTACCTTCCAAGTGCTAGGGTTACAGGCTGGCACAACTACCAACGGCAGGAATGCCAAGTTAGAGATGAGAAGACAGGCACGGATTTATTGTGGGGACGGAAGCGCCTGCCCATGTAGACATTCCACGTCAAGACTTTTTGGTGTTTATAGAGAATGCTCCCTTCCACCACCATGGTCCTACAGCATCTCACAGAGGTAGATTTTTATTTGTATGTATTCCAGTGTGTGTGTGTGTGTGTGTGTGTGTGTGTGTGTGTGTGTGTAGAAGAAGGCACTGTGTGTGCCTGTGGAGGCCCTAAGGTGACTTCTGGAATCATCCTGGATTGCTCTGCCTCCTTATTGCTGGAGTTGCCCACGCTTGGTTGCCCACGCTTCGCCTTCCAGGACCAAAAGTGAAGGCCACCGCCATTTCTGCTCAGTGTTTTTACCTGGGAATCAGAATCTAAACTCGATCCTTCTGCTAGTGAGGCAAATGCTTAACCCCTGAGCCATCTCTCCAACCCTTACATTGGCAGATTGTAAACTTTCACTTCACCAATGAGAAAACTCAGACTAAGAGTTCAAGGTGTGTTCTGATCATTTTATCTATGCATCCATCCAATGATTAATTGATTTAAAAATATTTACTGACTATTAATATGCAACTGGCCATGATAAATGTTATGGAAGATAAAGTGATAAACAGGAAGTATTGTAAAGTTTTAAAATATCTGGTCATTTTCAAAAAGCATTTGATCAAAACAGAGTGCTTGTTACTAGAGCACATAAAGCCAATTTACAATTTCCAAGAAGACATAAATAAAAAAAAGAATTCCTGATGAACTTTGTTGCTGAAAAAAAAAATGTTTAACTTTCTTATTTTTTCCCTGTAAATACTAACCCCGGTTGAACTTCAAGGTGCTTCCTATATGGTACCATAGGCCATGTTGATGCTGCCCGTGATATGCAAGGCTCCGGAACTTGACTCCTCCTCTCCAATGGGGGTCAGCAATGCCTGTCTTCAGTGGCCTCCCATGATCTTGTGAGTGTGAAGTGAACGAACTCATGTGAAACCACCATGCAAACTATAGTTATTTTCAAGGCTTTCTTGTACTCACACAAGGAGTCATCCAACCGCTCCGTATTATTGATTCATAATTGCTGATGACATTGCCTCGGCCAAATCAGGAAAGAAGGTCCAAACCAAAGGGAATTTGGAGTGACTTTGTGGGTACTCTGGACTCTGCTTGGCAGCGGGTTGGGGGTCCGGCTAGCTGTGTTTGTTAACACAGTGCTTCTCCTGGTTTTGTGTATATGAACCATGGGAGTCTGCGCAGAGACGGACTCAGATGGATTGGGTGGGCTTTCAGATTCTACTTCTCTAACACGCACGATGCAGCCTGTACAAGAGCCATGCTTTGAAGCAGGGTGCACTAGTGAGGAGGGAGAGGAAGTACAGCCTGGGGCTTAGAATACTGATGACCTGTCTGAGCCATAATGACAGGTTTCCAGAAAGGTCTCATTGGGAGTTTGAATTACTGCTCAATCTGGCAAGAAGAAGCCGTTGCTTTCCTGGGGTGCGCGTTTGCTGTGGAATTTGGAGGGAGATACTCGCTGTGAATGCTTGGGCCCCATCTGGGGGTGAGAGGAGGAAAGAAAGGAGATGGCACCATCAGTATAGTGACTGTTCTTTTGAGGGTCATGCTGTATTTCCCATGGCCACACAGTGACCTAAAGACAGTAGGATGGGCTAATTCCAATGGTCAACCTCTGATGGTTCAAGGCAGCAAAATCCTGGGCAGACTGGACGTTTTGGGGTAGGTATAGTTTTGTTTTGCTTCTTGGGAGGGAGTTGACTTACAACAATTTTTCCCTTCATCTTCATGCCCATGTGCATGTGGGCTAGATACACATACGTATGTGCACTTGCATGGAGATGGATACATGGAGGTGGGGGTGCATGTGCACATGAGTACACGTGAATATGGAGGCCCAAGGGTGGTATCAGGAATCATCCTAGGGGGTACTGAAAGGTCTATCCCGTTAACCAGCTTGGTTGGGGATTCCCAGGTTCTGCCTTCTAGGACTAGAAATATACAGACAGATAGACATTTTACCTGGAATCTGAGGATTTGAACTTTGGTCCTACTGTGTGCATGGTAAGAGCTTTAACTGTCAAGCCATCTCCTCAGCCCTTACAGCCTTTAAGGAAGAGACTTTGCCTTTCCTGCTCTCTTGCTGCATTTTGGACACCTTCCGTCTTCATTGATGTCCAACTTGCTGATTTCCGGGTGCCCACAGGCTCCCCTCTAGTACCCCAAAGATCACAAATGTAAAGCCTATCCTGTTTCCTCTTGAACCTTCTCTTCTACCACTAACATTATCCCTGTTTTCCTCCAATATAAAAAATTCCCTTTTGTCCCCTAGCATAGCTGAATTATAGCAACTGGTAGAAGCAACCAAATGAAATCAATTCTTATTGATAGATCCATGGCAACTAACCAACTAAGTATTAATTATTTGTGGTTTTAAGAATTGTAGCACACATTATTCATTCCTCCTTATATCGTCCTAGTCAGAACCTGCACTTAGATAACCCCTGATGCTTTCTTTGTGTCTCTTTTCTGTAGCGGTAACTCCCCGGGAATCCAGGTGTAGGGGGATCTTTAGGGACAAAGCTTGGTTCTATCTCGTGCAGGCATGTTGCAAGCATGTCTGTTCAGAAGAAGTGGTTTCCTCCATCTTCTCTCTAGGCCTCCATTGAAAGCAGAAGGCTGTGATATGAGGGGTGTTCTCTGTGATGGCGTGGTCTTCGTCCTCAGTCTTGTAGTGTAGGTTTAAGGACTATATTGTGTACTTGCCTGCATACGTGCATATAGCATGCACAATACATGCATATAGTCATTAGATATTTTATCTCTTTTCCCCCCCTATCAACCCAAGCATCTTAGCTGTGACCAATATTTTGTCAGTCTTCCAAGGTTTGGGATTATAAGTACACATCACCATGTCTGGCTTTTTTATTTAAACAAGGTCTTGTTATGAAGCTCAGGCTGATCTTCCATATTTTGGGGGGCTTTTTTGTTTTCTTGTTTTGTTTTAATGGTCATTTTATTTATGAGAGAAAGATAAAAGGAGAGAAAAAATGAGAGAGAGAGATTGAGAATGCCGTAGCATTCATGTAGAGGTCAGAAAGCAACTTTCAGAAGTCAGTTCTCTCCTTCCACCGTGTGGGCTCTAGGAATCGGGCTTAGGTCATTCTTGCCCTTAGACACATGGAACCCTATCTAAAAAATATCAGAACTACTCAAGTAAATAACCTCAATGGCCCCATTGATTGACTACCGAGTAGAAGACCCTTCCCACAGGAATTCAAAGCTGAGACTCACCCCGCTTCTTCCCTCGGGCTGGCAGGAGCCCATTACCCCATCCCCACCCTCCTGTGGACTTGATTTTAGATCCACGCCCAGACTCTCCATGCCCGCAAGCCTGGAGGGCAAGGCTGGGGCAGAAGAACCTGGCCCAAGTTCTC
Source organism: Typhlomys cinereus (assembly GCA_023101885.1). Taxonomy (NCBI): domain Eukaryota; kingdom Metazoa; phylum Chordata; class Mammalia; order Rodentia; family Platacanthomyidae; genus Typhlomys; species Typhlomys cinereus. The sequence goes on from JALPQD010000337.1 coordinate 2,186,552, forward strand.
TTAGAAGTCAGCAAACTTCCTTCCAAGCGCCCCTCCCACTCAGCCAGAGCCTCTGCTGGGCAGGCAGCTGGCTCCGCAGCAGCCATGCCATCTCCTCTGTCATCACCACCTCCAATTAGCAGCTCCCAGGCGCCTCCGGGGCTGCCACTCCCTCCTGGTCCCTCTAACCGTGCGCGGAGTCTTCACAAACGTTGGCACCGCCTTCAAGCGTAACTGTCAGAGGGCGGGAAAAGCATGTGTCACACCCAACATGTTTATTTTCCTTGTCTATGCAAACTGCGATTTAGACCTAGAGCGGACCCCAGCCTCTTTCTACCCATCACGCCTCCTCCCACAGCTGTGAACAGTTGGCTTTGTCCTCACTGATGGGGTTCACATTGCCATCCTTGGGGTTCACCGGTAGTGAGTGCTTCTGGGATAGAGGGGGTACTCAGACCTGGACCGGACCCCCAGGAAACTCGGTACAAGTTGGTTACTCAGCTGCCAGTGGAGCCGCTGATGAATTTCTTCACCCTTACAGCGAGGATGACAACCCAGATGAAAGGCCTTGAACGCTGAGAGGGTCCAGAAGAGTACCTGGCACAGGGTCAGAACAGACCACCATGAAGCCATCTGGTTTTGGTTTCCCATCCTATATAATGAAAATGGTACATTCGTAGGATGGTCGAGGGAGTTTTAAACTCCAAGAGTATGTTATTCACAAAGCCAAGGGATGGTGAATCACATCTGTGATCCCAGAACTTGGGAGGTGGCGGTAGGAAGACAGGAGTTCAAAGTCATCCTCAGGCTTATGATGAGTTTGATGCTAGCTCAAGTTACATGAAGCCCTGTTTAAAAAAACAAACAAACCAAAAAACCAAAAAAGCAAGCCAATCACCCAGCCAGCCAGCCAAGCAAGCAGGCAGGCAGGCAGGCAGGCAGGTAACCAACCAATCAAGAAGCGATACTTATAGAGCTGGACAGACCTATGGTTCCCAGGGAGTGGTTTCTGATGGATGAATCACTCGGTGAATTTTGTAGCTCAGAGTGGACATTTCTATCCATAATTGTAGGCTGCTCTTCTGTGTCCCGTAATATTTCAGAAAAATCACCTTTACCCTTGAGAAACAGACCCATACACGGTTGGTCCCTGGCTCCGTCTCAGGCCTAGGCTGGCCAGACAGGCACATTTCTGCCTTACCTTGAGCATGTCGAGGCTTCTCCCAGGAGCACAGGGAGAAGCAGGCTGCATCTCAGGACCACCAAAGGACAACTGTCTCCCTTAGGCCCGGCTGCCAGCACCCTGTTTCCTTCAGATCAGGGTTTCTGACGGATCTTCTGCCAGACGTTGGACGTGGCCATCAAAGCTTAGATACACAGAGATCTACGCCATCTACACCTGGACCCCTGGGTTCTGCTGGTCGTGATCCCTGGGTCTCTGATGTGGACTTGCCCCCAGAGGAGACCTGAGAGCCCATCCAAAAGCAGCTGAGATTGACACAACCACAGCAACAACAGGCGCCTTAATGGCACCTCGGCATTGTCTCATTGTTACAGGGTCCCCGTTGGGGGGCCAAATGTTACAGGAACAACTGTCCCAGTGTTGTAGGGTTCTTGTGTTCCGGAGTCAAAGATTGAAGCCAGAACACCTGTAGAGGATTAAGATAGAGTATATTAGAGGAGAGAAAGGCTGGAACTCATGGACTCCAGACATGGAGTGCCACAAGAGGCTAGGGCACCCGGGAGAACTCATGGAATCCATGAGAAGCATGGAGCTCGAAATGGACTTGTGGCATTAGAGTGCCATGAAGGGCAAGCACCCTGGAGAATTCATGGACCCCAGACATGGAATCCATGAGAAATAAGGAGCTAGAAACAAACTCATGGCACTCTGCCATGAGGGGCGAGGGTGCCAAAGATGGATTCCAGGGTCAGGCATATTTGTACACCTAGACAAGCCTGGGAAACTGGCTTTTTCTCATTGGTTAACTCCCATTGGGGCCCAACCTGGACTAGAGGGACCTCGGCCCACCTGGACTAGAGGTCAAGTTGTTTGATATGGAGAGCTCATCTCCATAATCCTTTCATAGGGAAGTTGACCATCTTATCTCTGGGAGGATTGGAGTCAGTTCCCAGCAGGGGTGTTCCTTCAGGGTGAACCCAGCAGTGGGGGGATGGCCTTCGGGAATTATAAAGACCTTTGAAGATCTTAGAGACCCATCCCATTATAGCTGCTCTAATTCTGCCTTATTATGGCAAATCTCACCACTCTAGACAGTTCTGAATCCCACTGTGAGTGGTCGGCCCTGAAAGAGGAAAGAAAGGCTGGCACTGGTGCAAGTTTGTTTCTCATCCTACTTTTTAGCCTGTGGGCTCTGGAAGCACAAAGATGAGCAGACGCTGTCCCATCCACAAGGGAAACCATCACATATGGGAAGAAGGCAGCTGCCGGGACCCACAGACCTGAGCTCTAACTTTAAGGGGACCTGATTTATTGTAAGGTCTTGGGGTGTGGACTCATGAGCCTCTGCCAGCAACATCCAAATATGCTTACGCTTCAGAAAACGATTCCTCATCACCCCTCAGCTCAGCTTGGCTCTGCTAAGTTCTTTCCTTCTTGTGCTTTAGTAATTTTTTTTTTTTTTTCCTGAAAAAGACAAAGGAAGGAAGTTTGTCTACAGGGCCCAAAAATTAGATGAGCTAACCTGTAAAAGCAGCTGCCACGGGGCAGAGGGAGTAGCCACCTGTGACTTTGTGGATTGTGGCCACCTCTGTAAGTCTCCAGATCCCTGGAGACTTCTTCTTTTTTTTTTTTAAGAATTATTTATATATTCGATTTTGCGTGTGTGTGTGTGTGTGTGTGTGTGTGTGTGTGTGTGTGTGTGTGTGTGTTCGGGAACCACCATGGACGCCTCCACCTCCTCCTTGTTTACTCTGCCCCTGGATTCACAGGCTCCGTGCTACCAGGACCAGAAACGCAGGACGCCCCCCACTCAGGACCTTCCACCTGCAAGGCAGAGGCTTAACCCCTGAGACACCTCTTCCCGACTTCTTGATCCTTACCTCACACGCATTTCTTCTTGTGGATTCTGTTTTTGCCTCCACAGTAGAGACTTCTCGAAGGACGAGTTGAATGGTTTTGCAAAGCATCCGTGGGTTCGGCTTCTGGTTACGTTTGCTTACAGCTTGAACCTCTCTGGGAATAATAATCTAAGAGCGTGCGTGGATTTCCACGATTGAGCAGTACTTCTCAAACTGGGTTCCCTGGAACTTTGGAGGTTCCACAGAGCCCCTTTAGGCTTCGTAGGAGGGGTAGGTGGGTGAACTCAGAATGCATTCCCCCAAAGGAGGCATAGGGTTTTTTTTAGAAAAGTGTCACAGAATGGTTCTTTGACGGGGTTAATTAGACAGCAGGTTTGACTCGCTGGCTGGGAGAAAAGATCCTTTGAATGGCCGTGGGCCTCTTCTATTCGCAGCTTCCCTCTTGCTGACATTGGGCTGCTCCAGGATCTCCACCTGTGGCCAGCTGGTGCTTCCTGCTTGTCCTGCTGCCTAGCTCCTGACACACTGCCTGCCTGGCTTTGGGTAAAGTTTTGCTCTCTACCCTCCTCCCCAACCTGCTTCCAGCTCTTTCTGATAACATTGTGTTTCATGACTGTCTTTTGGCTTCCTGGCTATATGGTCCCTTGCTTGCCCAGGTAATCATGTCCTAAAACATTTTCTGCCTTTCTAGATCCTGACCCAACCAGGGAGACTACTTTTCAATAGCCATGCTCCTTCTAGCATTATCTGCTTGTTTTCCTTTCTTTTATGTATGTATATATGGGGTTTGCCTATGGGGTGTATGTATATGCATGTATGTGTGCATATGTGTGTGTGTGTGTGTGTTTGCATGTGGGTGGGCACACATTGGCAGGGCTTTGGATACAAGTACACTTGAGTGTGTATGTGTGCGCCTGTGGAGACCCAAGGGTGATATTAGGAATCATCCTCTATCATTCTTCCCCTTTATTGTCCGGAGCGCTGGTCTCTAATTAAACTCAGAGTATGTCATTAGGGTTAGTCTGGCTAGCCAGCTTGCTCTGAGTACTCCCAGACTCTGCCTTCCAGGCCTGGAATTATAGGCAGGTGCCACATCCGTCCAGCCTTTTTACATGGGATTTGGGAATCTGAACTCAGGCCCTTTTGCTTTAACCACTTTTTGCTTTAACTACTGAGCCATCTCCCCAGGCCCGGCTATCTCCTTTTAAACCGAGGATGGGGTTTTTATTGCGTTTGAATCAGGTTCTAGAATATACTTGGGTGTGGAACACGGAGCACCATCCAGATGTGATGATCCAGGGATTTCAAAGAAAATAATGATTCCCTTTTACAGAAAGGTTCATATGCTGTCTCCACACTTCAGTCTGGTGAAAATGGAATATTCCACATCTGTGTCAGATAATCTGCTAAAGGAAACAAAGCTAGAGAAAGGCCCTGGGTCTTTTGACTCTAAATTCTGAATTTGGATGGCTGTAATTTCTGCACTTACATATGTAAGGTTAGAAACAGGTTGGTCGCCAAGGCAGTTTATATTTGCAATGCTGCAGATTGAACCCCAGGTCTGGTGCCTGCTGGAATCACTTAACCACTGAGTTGCATTCCAAGCCAGAGGAGGAAAGACGCTGTTCATGGGAATTGTGAATGCTCTGGCTGGAAGATAGGTATGTTGGGAAGAGTCGGGAGATAAGGAAAAACCACAGAGGTCCAGCTCTAGAAAATGGCTAGCCAGAGGAGAGACATACCCTCTTTAGAGCAGGGGTGGGAGCCCTCGAATCAGGCTGATCCAGTTTCCTTGGACTGTAGATCGGAGCTGCTCCTACCGTTGAAGAGTCCATGCGCACCTGGGGTGGCTTTGAGTGGACATTTCTAAGCACTACCCTTGCCCTATGACCCTGAGCCTTGCAGGGTAATTCCAGAGGAATTGTGGTCGATTGTTCTGTGGGAAAAGGAACTTCATTGACCACAGTGAGGAAGCAGGAGGGGGAACCCAGACTCCATATCCTTTGTCTTGGAACACTTCCTAATTAGATGCACGCCTCTCTCCGCACATGGCATTCTCCGTGCCGTCTCCTGCCTTGACAGATTGCTAGCTCTGGGCCAGATCGCTGCTTCAGGCACACTTCAGAGTTGGCTGAGAAAGAGAACGAGTTAGAACCACTCATTTGTAGACCTTCAAAACCGTCCGCGGGTAGCTCCTGGGAGCCGCCGACAGAATGGGTCTGGCTGATTATGACTTGGGGCAGAGGATAGAGTGGGTGAGTAGTTAGTGTGGTCTGCCTTGATGCAGGCTGTGAAGGGCGCTTTGTCTTTTGAGAATTTAGCATCCTCAGGCCTTTTACTCTCAATACACTCTGGAAATTTTCAACAAATCAGTGATAAAATAGTCTTCCACCAGAAAATTATAGGTCAGCGGTAGAATGCTTGCCTAGCAAGAGTACAGCTCTAGATTTGATCTCCAGTAAAATGCAAACCAACATACAACCTCTCTTCTGGGTTGGGTCTTTTCTCTATTGTTTGGCACACCCTGCGTACCTTAAGAGCCCCTGTTGCTGGAGTCAGTAGATGGGGTTTGTGTCTCTCCTATCTGGCCCCACCTGCAAGTCATTCAACTTCTCTAATCCTTATTCTTATCTGTCATGTGGAGCCAAGATGGTGCCTTAAAATGTTAAAAAAAGAGAATAAAATGACCTTGTAAAAAAACTAGTTGTAGGCACAGGCTAATGTAAGCCTGCATCAGACACCTAGCTCCCATCCACCGCTTCACCTTGTGCAGCTGGATGGTCAAGTTCTTCCCTGTCTCATGATGTCCCCCGACAATCCTGGGAGATGGGCAGAGCAGCGTTATCATTCGAGGCCCAGAGAGGTCATCAGACTCCTCAGGGTCATGGTCAATTGGTGGAGAGATTCGACTAGAACTCAGGTCTTCTGATACCAGCCAGGGGATGGGAGTTTGGACATCTTTGTTTCTGTTTAGGGTGTTCACTTTCTTTTTGGAAATAATTGATTGATTGCCTAATTATTATCACTGTATTAATTTATTTTTAATTAATTAACGAGTGGCATATATGCATGCATGTGTGAAAGCCCATGACAGTTTGTGGGATTTGGGTCTCTTCTTCATGTGAATTCCAGGGACCAAATCCAAAATCGTCTCACTTGACAGCCAGCACCTCCACACCATTGTGCCATCTCCCCTCTTCCCCCACCTTTGGAGTTTTCTGACAGGAAGCTTTCTTGGGTAGAAAAAGAGAAACATGAACTCATGAAGCTTTGATGACGGGTCAGGACTAGACGTCGAGTCTCCTGTTTAGCAGCCCCCTGCTACGTTAGACCGTGGATTAGGCTGACGAATGCTGTGGAGAACACTGGAGCGTGTGATCTTTTTACATATGTATCGGCATTTCGTGGTGCCGGGGAGCAAACCCAGGATTTTGTACATGCTGGGTGAGCTCTATCGCCAAGCTATATTCTCAGCATGTTTGTTTGCTTCTTGAGATAGGATCTCGATGTAGACCGAGCTGGTCTGGAACTCGCTATATACATCCAAGGATGATTTTGCTCTTGAGCCATCTCCCAGCTCCACTTCATACCGTTTGAGGCTCTGAGTATCTCTTGCTCAGCCTGGAGCAACTCTCTCGAGCCAGTTGTGCTGACCATGGGCCAAGATGCAAATATTTCCATGCTTCACAACTAGCTGGCAAGGAACCATGAATCCCATTTTACAGGCCAGAAAATGGATGCTCAGAGCAGACAGGGACCGGACCCATGTGACGGCTCACATCAGGCAGGTCTGTGTAATCTTGAAACCTGCTCTAGCTGCCGAGACCGCCTGAGACCTTCATCCCGGACCTGGTGGACGGTACTGTGTGCTCGTCCCAGAACAGCTGGAGGGGATGGCTCTCTCGTAGACCCCCAGGAGTTGAGCAGAGGCCTTTCCCGGGAGATGAGTATAGCGCTGCCTGGTGCTTGCTCCATCGAGTCAGACTTCTTCCTTTTGGAGGAAGATGAGGCCTCCCCACCCCCCACCCCTTTACTTCTGTTGCCTTGCTGCTCTCATGAAGCAAGTCACGAGGGGAAAACAAACTCATTTACCCCTTGGAGAGTCTGAGGAATTTCCCAGTAACATGACAAGAATGTCTGTGCTTCCCCTCATAAAACAGGGTGCTGTGCCGAAGGGAACCCCGAAACCTGTGAGCTACTTTAGGTCTTGGCTTTGGTGCTTGTGCAAGTCCTGACGTTACTGTCGTCATCGGAGCCGATTGGGACAGGGGAGCTGGTGGGTTGGAGGGGCCAATGCTGCTGAAAGACCCTTCACTTTGTCAGTGACTTTCGGAGAGAACTCTGAAATGCCAGCCCTGCCGGCAGCCTCTCGAGGCGTCAGGAAGGTGTGTATACTGCCCCGACACAGACTCGCAGCCTCCGGGGACAGGGGCCCCGTCAAGTGTTTGCTGGCTCGCACTCAGGGACCCGATGTCCTCCAGACCCAGAGTGGCTCTGTGCTGGAGAGCGCCCCGAATATATTCACGCTGGCTCCACTCCACCTGCGTCAGCCCCCAGTATTGTGGACAGCACAGAGCCAATATTTGGAGACTCAATAGCTGAAACTTTTAGAGTTAGTGGACAGGGTAATGTAAACTGGGCCCCAGAAAGCCTTCCTCACCCAGCCCAGCCCTCAGGAACCTCTTCTTCCCCCAGAGGTCCCTTGCACCTGTTGTTCCTGCCTTTGTTTTCTGTCCTTCACCACACAGCCCAGGGCACACGCTCTGAGGGTGCTGAGTGAATGGAGGGAGAGGTGAATGAATCCGTGTTTGGCAAGGGCTCTGAAGTGCTTGCCACAGGAGCTATGTAGGTGTTGGCGTATCTACTCCCTGCTTGTTCAACTGAGCTTTCTTGCTATCACTCAGGTTGTCTGGAAGGCTACCTCTCTGAAGACTATTCTAAAAAGAGAAGGGTCTAGATCCTGGCCATTTTCTGAGGTTGGGATAGTTATTCTGCCTAATCTGCTCAACAGTCAGCTTAACGCTCCCAAAGCCACTAAGGAAGTACATCCGTGCCCTGGAGTTCGGCAGCCCCTTGTTAAGCAGTTTAACAGAACCACACACCTTTGTGAGTTACCCAAACAGTGAATGCTTGGGGTGACAAAGAAACCCACCTGGGGCATTGTGGGAAAACCTCTGGGAACATAGGCTATTGTCAGTCCCCAGCGACTTAGATTTATGGCTTAATGGGGAGACCCAAAGCTGTTGTCTTTTCCCGTGGGTTAGGCTGCCCTTGAAGAACCAGAGAACTGGTTCTGGGCTGCCTGGCCCTCCCACATGGACACCATTTCATGATTTCTGTCTTAGACTCTAGAATGAAGGATCTTAGGCTCAACTCTGTCAGCATTTCAAGGGGTCTGAGTTAGGTCTTAACTCCTATGACTCTCTGAGATACTTTGTGTCCGGCTGGTTTTGAGGTCTAACTTTGCTGCTAATACTCTAACTTCCTACGTTGTGTCTTACTTTTCAAATCTTACAAGTCTGTCCTCGCATTGTGATGAGCGCTTATTCCGATGATTAACCCTGTTGGGTAGCCTCCCCCCTAACTCCCACCCCACTCAGGATGCGCCAACCCATCGTGCCTATGGACAGTGTGTCTGATTAGACTTGGGTTCTGGCAAAGCTGAGTCCTTCTGACCAAGGCAGTGCTTTCCAGGGCCCCTGTGTTTTACCTTTGTGTCCTTGGAATAACAATGTGAACCATGCTTCCTAGTAAAAGGTAAAGGTCTCATATGAACAGAAAGGAAATCCAGTTCATTCCCTGTCGGGTTACTGGTTATTAGCCAGGTGAGAACGCTGGCCAATGCCGTGATTTCCTGTCTTCATAGATGAATCTCAGTGAGGGCCACTTTCCCCAGTGACCATGGTGACACCGTAATTTTATGGGGGGGGTGTCTGTGTCCCCACAGTGGCCAATTTGCCATCGTAAAGAAGTGCCGGGAGAAGAGCACAGGACTAGAATACGCAGCCAAGTTCATCAAGAAGCGCCATAGCCGGGCCAGCCGGAGGGGTGTGTGCCGGGAAGAAATCGAGCGGGAGGTGAGCATCCTGCGGCAGGTGCTGCACCCCAACATCATCACGCTGCACGACGTCTACGAGAACCGCACCGACGTGGTGCTCATCCTTGAGCTGTGAGTGGGACCCCGGGACCCGTGGGGGGCGGTGGCAACAGGCCAGGGTGGTGGGGGCTCTAGCCGTAGAGCTCAGAGCTGGCCGCAGCTAGACCTCACTAAGCTCAACCCAGGGGAGATGAATGATTAGTGGATAGTTTCCCTCGGTTACCTCTATTTTCCTTCCGAACCAAAGGAGGTGGCAAGCTTCCCGAGCAGCTGAGTGGGGGACGGTGCCCCAAGTCTTGCATTCACTGGGCCCTGGATCAAAGAGGAGAAGTCATAGGCACTGGCTCCTTTCCTGTATTGAATACCCATGATGATGAGGATGATGGTGATGATGTGTGTGTACGTGAATATGGGTATGCACGTGTATCCTCTTTCATTTGGGGTGTGTGTGTGTGTGTGTGTGTGTGTGTGTGTGAGAGAGAGAGAGAGAGAGAGGTGCATACCTATAGAGGCCCAAGGATAACTTGTGGAACTATCTTGGATTGCTCGACCTCCTTATTGCTTTTGCTCTGGGGTTTCCCAGGCTCTGCCATTTCTGTAAAATCACATGGAACCTGGGATCCGAATTCAGGTCTTTCTGCTTGTGAGGCAGAGGCTTAACCCCTTCATTTGTTTCTGTTATCCACCCTGATGTTTAAATGCATAGAGTTGTCCGTGTTCTTCCTTTTTCCAGCACCCAGTATTCTTTGCACTGCATCAGAAGGCTCCCTGCAAGTTTGACTAGTCGGCGCTTGTGCCTGCCTGGCTCAAAGGCCTCATGAGGCGTCTTAGGGATGGTCTGCCACCTGGACAGTCCATGTGACATGTACCAAAGCCAAGGGTCATCTGTTGGCATCTTGAGTTCCCAGCAGATAGTGAAAATCTTATTTTGCTGCAAAGGACCAGATTTTTGTCCTTAAAAGGCTATTCACAGATAAACACACACACGCAAAAATCTTTACAGGAACTGCAAAGGAATGACATCCATAATCCTGCAATCTAAACATGACTGCTGGGCTTTCCTGCAGCTCCGCTCATTTTATCTGTGTGTATGTAATCACTGGGCAGTTTCCTGCTTGACTTTTTCCCTAGCTAACAAAATTCCACAAATAGCCTTTTTGCTTTTTAAATAACTATATTATGCTTCAGCAAATTGCATACTAGTGTTTCCCTATTGCTGGACATTTGGGTTTTATTTTCCAGATTTTTTTTACCCTTTTCCAGATTTGACTAATAAAGCAACTTTCTTCTCATGATTTTCCCCTTGACTTTCAAATTAATTATTTCCGTTCAGTCTGCAGGTAGGGAAGACTAGGTTAAAGACTGGCATTCATAGGCTCATTTAGAGAACCTTCACTTTCAAAGAATGGAACCACTGGGACTTTGGGCCTGTTTGCCTGTAGCTTTGCCGGCTGTTTTATTTTAGAGTGTAGTGTGTGTGGTGTGTGTGTAGGTGCTTGTATGTGTGCATATATAGGTGAATATGTGTATGTGTATGAGCATGGTATGTGTATGTGAACATGCCTAGAGGCCAGAAGCTCATGTCAGGTGTCTTTCTCAAATTGCTCTGCACCTTACGCTTTGAGACAGGGTCTCTCACTGAGCTATAAGTTCACCGATTCGGTTAGTCTGACTTGCCAAGGAATTTTAAGCCTCCACCTGTCTCTGCCCCTTGCTCCCAGTGCTGAGATCACAGGTACATTTGTAGCTTTTTGCGTGGATGCTACAGGTCTCCACGAATGTAGCAGCACGCACGTTTCTGACTGAACTGTCTCCCTAGCCTCAAAAACATGTTTTTTTAAAAATTCATCTTTATAGTTACAAATCAATACTTTGCTGTCATTTATTTGGTGTTTCTTTAACTGCTGGAGAAATGACAACTTTCTCCCTCTCAAGGAACCCCAGCAGCTGGGGTATGGGTGCTCCTGAGGTGCAGGTGAACCATTGTAACGTCAGTTCTCACACCCGTGCCCCTGTTGACTTGGCTTTGCTGGTGTGCTTGCTGAGTTCCGCCTGTCTTGTTGTCAGGATGCCCAGGTATGGAATGCCAGGGATCTGTGGAATTAGAATAGACCCAAGTTTGCAGACACCATGCTTAAATCAACCATAGGTGGAGACTTTTGCCCTTAGACTTGGCGTCTCTTGTTAGACTAATCAGAAGTCTTTGATCTTGTGATACTCAAAATAGAGTAGCAGATTTGCCCAGCAGGTGGACATGGAGGTTAATATTTACTTGCTCTTTGCAGGATTTTTGTTTGTTTGTGGTTGGTTGGTTTTTTGAAACAGAGTCTCACTGTGTAATCCAGGTGATCTGGACTACAAATCAATAATCCTTTTCTCCCCACATAGTACTGGAGTTGCACGGTGTGCTCTGGCTATGCCTGATTCTTTATGTAGGTGCAAGGGATTTGAACTTAGGTCTTCATGCTCATATAGCAAGTCCTCTTACCCACTGAACCCTCTCTCCGGCCTCTCAGTTGCAGTTCTGATAGAGGATTTGACTATGATTCCTGTTATAGTTCGTCTGCCTGATTGCTGATAAATGACCATCAAATGCTTAAGGGAACAAGGAATTTATTTTCTTACTGATAGTCCAGTTACAGCCTGTAGTCCAGCTTGACGAGAGAGCAAGCACCAACACCAGGCCAAGGGAACTGGCCACACCATCTCTATTTAATGGCTGAGAGAGGGATGATCCCTTATTTGCCAGACCAGCATTTCTGGCCAGGTGTACCAAGGATGCTAACTTCCTCAACCAGCTCTCTCTATTTTATTCCAGGGCCTAGTTCCACCCTACCATGGGCTGGGCCTTCCCCAGTCAGCTCGACAATCTCCTGCAGGTTTGCTCTGGGCTTAACCCAACCACTAATTCTCCACAAATGTGCCCAGAGTTCAAACCCTCAACTGTCAAGTTGACACCTGTCCCTAACTATGACAATCCTACCGCCCCTTTTAGCGGTAGCAACTGTTTGACTCGCTGCTTCCTTCCGCTAGAAGGACACCCAGCTCTGACTCAAGTTCCTGTCAGTCACCTTTGTCATTAGTAATGTTTTTCAAAGCAGCTGCATCTGGTCATAGCTATTGAAAGCCTTATTGGGAAGGATTATGTTGTTCATATAAGTTGACTTCAATATTGCAGAAAGAATATCTTTAAATTTTCAGTGGATGGACTCACATCATGTTATATGGAACTTGCTAGGAAATGTTAAGTCTGCCTTGCAAGGGCTGGGCAGGCCTCACATTGCAGCCCGCCCGGCTCTGAGACCCTCTGGACGCCAAGCCTGAAGAAAGTGATACCCTGCGGTTGCATGCCAGGGAATGGCCTGGCACGGTGCTCCTGGGTGGTACCGATGCTTCTGGCTTCCCTGACTTGAGCCCAGCTTCCTAGGCCCAGCAGCTCTGGCCACATCTTTCCTCCATTGCTGCCTACGCGCGTCGTTGGTGCACACATTCCTGGAAGAAATCTGGAAAGCATTTTTGCAGCACCAACCTGTGGGGGAGAAGGGGTCAACGTGGGAATGTTACTAGGAGGAGGAAGGAGTCCGGGCCGTCAGCCCAGCCCATGCTTGTCATATGACAGCCAGAGCCATTTGGGGTGTGAGATGAGAGACACTTGGAAGAAGATGGGAAATGTTCCCAGAACAGAAGTCTTAGAACCGAGATGCTCTTGGTAGACGCTATGTGGGCAGGCACAGGGCGTCGTTCCTGTTTCCCGGGCAAGAGGATCATTTGAGCCCAGAAGCTTAGGACTATACTGCATTATGCTCATTGATTGCCCCTGCTCTCTCTCTCTCTCTCCACCCAACCTTTCATCCCTTCCTCTCTCTCTTTCTCTCTCTCTTTTTCCCTGTCTCCCTACATCATTCTGGGGATTTAACCCAGGACCTAGACAACTGCTAGATCACGAGATACATCACCTCTACTAAGGGAACCGCCAAACTTCAGCTCTTTTATTGATTTATTTTTAATATTTGTTTGAGGGAGGGGCAGCACATGTATACCATGGTTCACAGGTGGAGGTCAGAAGACAAGTTTCTGAAGTCAAATTCTCTTTCTATCACGTGAGCTTCCCGGGATCGAACTCAGGCAGGTGCGTTACCTGCTGAACTATCTCACCAACACCCCCCCCTTCAAAACAAAACAAAAAAGCACCAAGGTTTCATTAGACGCCCAGGAATCCCTGGAACTTACTATGCAGTCCTGTTTGGCTTCAAGCTTGTGCCCGTCTTCCTACCTCACTTTCCTGATCTTAAGGCTTCAAAAGCACTTTTGGCTTAATGTTTTCGGACTCACTGGGGCAGAGGTCCTATCCTTCAGACTTGGGGAGGCGGGTCTTGCCCCCCATGGCGTTTTGAGACGCAGCCTACTCTGTGGCTCCCCCAGGCTGTAAAGACACACCTAGAGGAGTCAAGGGCGACTCCATTCTCTGGGCTGTGCTGTATTACTGTGGCAGACGCGCTCCGTGTTGGTTTCTGCCCCAGTACAGATCTCTTCCCAGTTTCTCTCCCACCTCTGCCTCTCTGATGCATCCTTTGAAATCCAGGTGGAAGCAGCCACACCTCACAGCTTTGCTTGGCACAGAACATGCCCCACAAGGGCCCTTTAGGAGTCATACCTGGTGTGACTGATAAGTGTGGCATTAGTCTTTGAGAGACTAAGCCCCAAACAGGAGGCATGGCTGGGGAGGGGCTCCTTCGATATAATTCTGTCCTGCAGGCCTTGGCATTGTGGGCCTGGGACAGGGGTGGTAGGTGGGGTAGGTCTTCTTCCCTTCCATGATCTCTGAAATGACTTCAGATCATTTTCTCATTGTCCAGGACAATAGGCTCTTTATATGGCTGACTAATCTCTTTATTGTCTGGATGAATAACACCTGGCTTCCCTTGAGATGGCTGATCCACTATAATCTCCTTATCAAACAATCTCACCACACCTATGTTCTCTCCTCGACATGTTTTCTCTCTTTTTAAAAGCATTTTATTGCTTTTATGGGTGCCCCGACATGCGTGTGGAAATCAGAGGTCAACTTATGGGAATCCATTCTGTACTTCCACCACGAAGGTTCTGGGGATTGAACGTAAGTCATTAGGCTTGGTTGTACCTGCTGAGCCGTTTTGGGGTCCAGTATTTTCTCCTCCCCCCCCAGAGAAATAAAATAGGCTGAAAAAATGTCAAACTTTTTGACTAATAATTCCATTAAAACCTTTTTCTTTTTACATCTTATTTTAACGAGTCAGGAGAACCCAAGCTACTTCATTAGCATTTTACTTCAAAATATCCTTGACTAACAGAGACCATCAGGGAAGAGAGGGTGGTAAGAATGTGAAAGTCTGAAAGGGATGGAAGTCGCAGCAGACATTAGCTTTCGGGCATGATAGAACTGCTGTGTCCATGAACTCACTGAAGCTGTGTGTACTTCAACAGCTCTGCACAAGAGTTGACTGGTCAACATTTTATCACGCAAAGGGAAAGATTTCAAGAGGGTCCATACCTCTCTGAAGGACTGTGGAGGGTTAATGTGGGATGGTAGGGAAGGGAAGCTGCTTTCCATAGTGGTTTGCCCATTGATATATGTTCTGTGCTCTCGAAAATGCTCAGGCATATGCCAGTATAGGCACCCCAGATGAAATTCAGTGAACCCCATATGCAAAAAAATAAGAGGGAAAGTTCTAGAACAACTTCCATATTTTTTAGGTATTTGCTATAGTAGCAACTTACTCAATAGAAATTTCCTATTTTAGACCTTTCTGATTGCAAAATATCTAACAAAGTATCACAAACTGGCTTATGAAAACAGAATTTTTTTTTTCCTCAGAGTTCTCAAGGCTGAGAAGTTCAATACCAGAAAACATTTTTTTCTAGTGATGGTTCACTTCCTCGGGCATAGCTATCTTCCCATGACCTCACAGGGCAGAAGGGGTGATGAGTTTCCCGGGGTCTCTTTTATAAGGATACCAATCCCATATATAAAGAATCTACCTTTATGGCATAATTGCTCCCCAATGCTCCACCTCCTAACAACCTTGGAAGTTAGGATTTTAAAACATGGATTTGGGGACACACATTCAGACCAGTTTCAATCACCAGTGTTTATTTCTATTCAGGCATATTCAAGGGGCATCAGGAGTAAACTGTACCATTAACATAGACCAGCATGTTTTAGGTCTTTCCATAAGTTGCTGAATTTTTTGAATACCAATACACTTGCTAGCTACATAAATTTGGTTTTACTTTATTGAATACGCCTACTTTCATTTGAATTCATGAATATAGCAATTGTAAGATCTCTATTTAATTCCAGTTTTTTAGCTTTTTTAAAATAGCGTTATTTTTAATTTATATTAACAATGAATTAGTGTGTTTTTTCTTTTCTTTCTTTCCTCTCTCTTTTCTTTCTTTCCTCCCTCCCCTCCCTTCCCCTCCCCTGCCCTCCCCTGCCCTCCCCTGCCCTCCCTTCCCCTCCCCTCCCCTCCCCTCCCCTCCCTCCCTCCCTCCCTCCCTCCCTCCCTCCCTCCCTCCTTCCTTCCTTCCTTCTTTCCTTCCTTCCTTCCTTCCTTCCTTCCTTTTTTTTTAAACAGGATCTTACAATGTACCCCTGGCTAGCTTGGAACTTGCTGCTTAGGTAGGCTAAGCTGGCCTCAAATTTGCAACGATCTTCTTGCTTCTGACTCTCAAGTACAGATGTGCACCACCACATCCAGTTTCATTCCCATCTTAATTAGTAACACCTGTAACATTTAAACTGTGCACCACATTTCACATAATTGCATATAGGCTATAGAAAAAATCTAAGAAAGGGGCGCCCTAGCCCCTCATGGCATTAGTGCCTTGAGTCTGTTCTGTGCTTATTTCTCATGCATTCCATGAGTTCCTTGCTCCTCGTGGATTCCATGCCTAGGCCCCATGAGTTCTCCGGCGTTCTAGCCCCTCACGGCACTCCATGTCAGGAGTCCATGAGTTCCAACCTTTCTCTCCTCTAATAAACTCTACCTGAATCCTCTGCATGTGTTCTGGTTTCAATCTTTGACTCTGGAACACAAGAACCCTGCATCATTGGGACGGTCGTTTCCTGTCCTGCAACATTTGGCACTCCAGATGGGACAGCCAAAAGACTTTCCCACATCAAGATCCCTGGTCCCACATAAAAACGTCAGCCAGAAATGGTAGCAGCCTACACTTCCAGCCTTGGTGGGCCTGGGAAATCCCAGGGCAAAGCAAAAAGGAGGTAGAAGCAATCAAGGATGATTCCTGAAGTCACCCTTAGTTCTCTCTCTCTCTCATGCAAAATAAATAAAATGGAAAAAAAACGTTGGGTAAAAAAGAAACTGACAAGACCTTAAAAATCCAGGTTTTCGGCTCCTGTCCAGGTTTCCAGGAGGAATGAAGGACCCAGCCTGCCGAGGGACCCCCAGAAGGGTGCTGGGGGAAAAAAAAAGAAAGAAAAAAAAGAGAAAAATCTAAGAAAGGCTAAAGAAACTATAGGATTCAAAAAGGTAATGTGAAGAGCAGAGCATGCGTTTGGATCTCCAGCACCCACCTAAAAGATTAGGTGCAGCAGAGCGTGCCTGTAATCCCAGCGTTGAGAAAGGAGGTCCCTGAGGCTTGCTGGCCAACCAGTCTAGGTGAATTGCTGAATCGAGGTTCACTGAATGACCCTGTCTCAAAACAAGGTAGAGAGCAAATAAGGAAGATACCCAACATTGATTTCAGACTTTTAAATGCACATATAAACATATGCATTTGTATCAGTACATACATGCATATACTCAAATACATGTGTATGTATATACATGTATACACACACACACACACACACACACACACACACACACTACAAACACCCAATGCAAAGAGTCAACTGAAATGTAGGGTGACTGTAAGGGATCAATCACTGGGTTAGATTTTCCAAAGTAGGCAGTATCAACAGTAAATGTGTGAATTAGGTCTGGAAGCGTTGAGAGTGTGTCCCCTGGACATCTACTCGTGCAAAGCCATGACAAACATATTGACAGTGATGGGCTGGTGTCATTAATCTGGTGGAGCCAATAAGTTCTCAGAAGAAAAATTTTCATGAGCTTGAACAATTCACTTGCCAGTCTGTGCCTTATGGTTGTTTCAGGCAGGTGGTGGCTATTCTTATGAATACACATCATGCCACGTCATCCTGCCTTAGCATTCCTATCCAAAATGGAACAACTCGGGGCAGACTGCTGCTGTGTACAAAATGAAGTAGCTCGGGGCACAGCAGGCTCTTTACAGGGGGAGAGTGGCATCTAAGGTAACCTGGGGCTGGGCCTGGAGTCTGAGTAGACACCTTTCTGGAATATTCTAACACTCATTCTTGCCCTTGAGGTCCAAAAGAAAGTATTGAACAGGAACAAAGTGAGTCTGTGGTGCTGGTTGGGCGAATTTCCAGACCGGGGAGGGGAGAGTTCAGGGTGCCTGGGGCAGGGGATCCAGCCTTGAGGCTCACAGAGCTGACTGGGCCTCCCCACTGGTGTCTTTCAGAGTGTCCGGAGGAGAACTGTTCGATTTCCTGGCTCAGAAGGAATCACTGAGTGAGGAGGAGGCCACCAGCTTCATTAAGCAGATCCTGGACGGGGTGAACTACCTGCACACAAAGAAGATTGCTCACTTTGATCTCAAGGTCAGTAAGGGAGTGGATTGGAGTCTAGGAAGAAGGAGCCCAGTCCCTCCCCGCGGCCTTGGTGGAGGAGTCCAGTGCCCACCGGTCCACTCCCCTCGCTGTACCTTGCAAACCCTAAAGAAAGACCACCATCCCAGCACCCAGCTCTCCCACGCCCACTTCTGCTATCAGGCCTTCTGTACATGGGGTCCACTGCACGCAGCTTCTCCATCAGCTGTAGACACTTTATCTCTTCCAGAGAATAGGAGGGGCATTGTTTTTCTAAATAAGTAAACCAGCAACCAGAGACTTGAAACTAAACCCATTTCACAAGACTGAGCTTATCAGCCACGAACAGCTACGTCCTGAGTGGGCAGAACTCAGGTCGCGGGGTTTGGGGAACCGCTGATGTAGCCTGGATTTCTAGACCCAACCTAACACTCAGCCAGGCTCCTGTATCCCTCCCTCCACCAGAGGTTGGGGATCTTGAAGTCCAGGGACCGCTGGCTGCCCTTTCTCTACCCCACCCTAAACCGGGACCGTAAAACTGCTGCCAGGGCCCACTGATCATTTGTGGTAACTGGCGTTCAGAGTTGAGAAAGTTCATGGTAACCACGGAGGACTGTGTGTGTGAAGCAAGAAATGAGATCTAAACGGATGGATTCTCCCACTTAGTGACTGAGCTCAGACACACACTCTGGTGGGCCTTTGCAACGCAAACATTTAACTCAAAGAGGTCTTTGAACTCATAGCCAGACCGCTGTTTGGAGAAGGATACTCATTCACCTGTTATGATTCTGCTGTTGTTGATTTGCTTGTTTGCTTTTGAGACAGGGTATCATGTAGCCAAATCTGACTTCAAATTCACTCTGTAGCCTAGACTGGCCTTGAACTCTTGATCCTCCTACCTCTGAGATTATCGGTGGGTTCACTATACCCAGCTAGCCATTCAGTCTAATAAGGAAAAAAAAAAAAAAAACCCCGTGGTCATTGACACTGTTGAGTTCATGAGCCCCGTCTGCAGAGAGTCCCCCTTTTCTAAGGAACTTAGTGTAAGAGACAGGGAAAGAAAGGTCAACACTTCTAAATGTCCTGATAAAAAGGGAAGCTCAAGGGATGGGAGACTCCAAGGCAGGAGACACCTAACTGATACCGGAGTAACTGATTCCTGGAAGAGCTGGTGCTTGAGTCTTCTGAGAAAACGGTAGGGATGAGCGGAAGGGGAGGGGCCTTCTAAGGAAGCAAGGTCAGCAGTGGACCGTGAAACAACACGGTGCATTTAGGAAAAGAAAGAAAAAAGCGAATGTGTGCTCAAGGGCTCGAGGAGAGGGCAGGAGGCAGACGCGAGGAGCAATAGCTAAACCAAGGAAGTTGCCCTTTATCCTGAGAGATGTGTGGGCCAGGTGAAGGCCAGGTTAGCAGATGCGATTCTGCTTGATCCCCCGGAAGGTGAGCAGAACGGGGCAGCCCAGTAGCGAGGGCCCCAGCTAGCAAGTTCATGGATTAATCCCCGTATGATGTGAGGAGGGACACATTTAACACCCGTTGCCAAGGTCAAGCTGATCCGGTGTTAACTCCACATGGAGGTGAGAGAAAAGGAGGCATCCAGGATGACATTAGGGTCTGGCACGGGGAACTGCTATGGAGAGGGTATGAGCTTCCCACACTCTCACATTAGATGTGCCAGGGTGTGGGCTCAGCTCCCACGCGTGGGTAGATGTCCCAGCTCTTACTCTGAAACACAGGGGTCCCTGGAGCGTGGTTTCCACCCTCCTCACGCTGATTGTAGTACTCTTGAATTCCTCCTCCTGAATCGTTGAAACCTTCCTTCAAGAGTCCCTTCAAGTGTCATAAGTAGAAGTTGGAGGTGCCGTGTGTGTGTGTGTGTGTGTGTGTGTGTGTGTGTGTGTGTGTGTGTGTGTGTTTGGAGGCAGGCAAGAGGACAGAGAAGAGCAAGGCCTGAGCAGGCCTTTGAGCCTCAGGGTACTGAGGCAGAAAATACCCTATGTGGATTTCACCTGTGTCCTTCCTGGTAATACCACGGACAATGAATTTGTTGTTGACTGAGTTCCTTTTGTCTTTCTGTAGCGGTTGGTAGGGGCCGCAGGAGTTGCTGTGACTGGGGGGCATGCCGGATTGGAGTTTAGTTAGGTGGGGGCCTTACTCCTCTGCCATGCGCCAGGACTCTCTGGACCTCTGGGGTTTCAGCCCGTGGCCCCAGCCTCCAGACAGAGTTGTTCCTATAGGAACTTATGGTGACGTAGGAACAGGTGCTGTGTGCTGCAGTCGGGATTCCCTTCCCAGAAGAGTGGAGAAGAAAGCACAACCGTTGGATTGCAGGACAAGGAAATGGAAGCTGCTAGAGCGGGTCTACACTGACCTGCAGAGAGCGGAGGCCTGCGGCTAGGTGGGGGCTACTCACGCGACTGGTTTCTGGCAGCTGGACTTGGTGTGGACATTTTCTAGGACTTAAAGACAGTCTAGTGTGTGTAGGGGTGGGATAATGCTCGGCCCACCCATGGCAAAGAGCTTTCTGGCTCCTTCTCTGGTGGATTCCTTGGCTGAGGCCCAGCTGGGCAGCTGTGGGAGGAACCATGTAGCCCGAACCACAGAGAAACTGGCTCAGGACTAGGATGAGATCTTTTGCAAGCAGAGTGTGGCTTTGCCTGGCTCCTGGCTGGAACTCTCCAGAGGACAGAGCAGAAGGGTTGGCTGTCATTTCCCACCATTGAAAAACCCACATTTTCTTTCTGATGCATCTTCATGCATTCATGGCCTGTTCTGGTCCCTTTCCAGCTTCTGGAACCATGGCCAGGGGCAAGGTAGGCTCTTTGGCCTGCCTTTGTGGTATGAATGACATCTCTGTAGCTTCAGTCAGCCACGTCTACGCTCAGCTGTGCGTTGGGGATCGTCGTGCTATTATGAATTCCTCCTGCTGAGGATATCTTGCAGAGTCTCTTCGAGTGTCATAAAATAAAAATTGGGATACCCAGAGAAGGCTGAAGCTTGAACAGGTCTTTGAGCTTCAGAGTGGCTTCTGGATGCTTGTGGTATGTTTTGGACCTTGCTGAAGGGAGAAGATGAAAAATTCAATGGATACAAGGTAGGCAGATCACGGCAGGCTCTTGCCCAAAAATCTACAACGAGTCCTTGTTACTCAGAGTCCTGAGTCCATGCCCAGCATAGTGCTGAAGTCTTCCTGGAACTGCTGTCACTGTTTCCGGCCTAGTCCAGACTTCTCCTGTCTAAAACGTCAGCCCCTGGCAACAGACCGCAGGTGTGAATTGTTGCCTCTCTCCTCAGAGCTCTTCCTTTTTCCTCTCCCGAACTTCCCGTCCATCCTTTAAGGCCCAGTGGAAATGTCATTTCCTCTATGAAGCCTTTGCCCTCCTTCCCATGTGCCACAAGTATAACGAAGAATTAACGAGACCTGTTTACTTCTGTTGCCCTTTGTACAAACTTCCGGTGGGAACATTGGTCTTAGGAATCGCTTTCTGTCACAAAGGGCCTGACGTAAGATAAAAGTCACCCAGCAGTGAAGGAATGGATGGATGGATCTATGCCCTAGGGATAACCAAATGTGCTCATTCATGCACAGCGCTACGCTGCTTCTCACTGGAAAGTGCGAAGCAGCTTACAAACCACAATCAGTTCATCTTTAGAGGACCTACTGCCATGCAGGGGGGAGCATGACGAACATCAATGATTCCTGTCATCCAAGGATCCGCTGTGTAGATGGGGGATGGATAGAGGGAGATGTGGTGGCGGCCACATAGACTAAAACCTTAATGGATTCTCACCAATCATACTCACTTCCAAGGGACAAGCGTTCTGGCAGAGAGGAGATGTGAGTAGGTGAGGGTAGAAGGGTGGTTTCACTGACAAGAGAGACCTGGGCTGACTGCCTCTTGGTATCGGGAACCATTAAACATGCCTTCCATAAGTCAGATACCAGGAAAGAGACTTGGAAACACCCAGGAGCCTCACCCTTGTACATAATCCTAGTGCAAACAGAGGCCTTGTAGAGGGCGTTTGTATGTGGTCTTGTGATCATTTTGGACTTGGGAATCTCCCCTTCAAGCATGGGTCTGTCCTTTCACCTTTCCCTTCCCCACCCTCGCTTGACTCAGTTTGAGAATTTTGAAATGGAAGAAATCGTCCCCAGGACAGACGGATGCTATTTTTTTTTTTTTAATAAAACAGTATAAATCACAAGAAATGATTAAAACTGTATGTAAGCCAGGTGCCTGGAACTCTAAGGGGGGGCTTTTGATTCATATGAGTCATAGTAAAAAGATGAATTCATGAGCAAGACAGAAGAAAAAAATAACCCCCAGCTCCTCTATGCCAGATCCACTGTATGCCCCATTGTTATTTTCATGATGTGACCACTGGTCAAACTTTTGTAGGAGTGATAAGGACAATACTTTAAATACATAGTCCTCCTGGAGTTCAGTGCACTTGACCCCATCAATCAAACTGTATTAGTTACTTTTCTTCTCGTTATTGATTGAAAAAAAAAAAAAACTAGCCAAAAGCAGCTTAAGTAGGCAGAGTGCCTTTTGGTTTTCAGTTTGATGGGACATAGCCTATCACGGAGGTAAGTCATGGTGGCAGTATTTTTAGGCAGTTAGTCACTCAGAGGCAGAGAAAGTCCTCAGAAGCAGAGAAAGATGAAGGCTATTGCTTGGCTAGCTCTCTCCTTTCCACATAATCCAGGACCCCACACCAAGGAATGATGCTGCCCACGTTTAGGTAGTTCTCAGTTACACTAAGATATGCCCAAAGTTTTGTCTGCAGGATATTAATAGATTCTGTCAGGTTGGCAGTCCACCATCAGTATAAACTGTCACACATGCCAAGCATTTGAGATTCAGGGGGTTTAAGTAGCGTCTCAAGATCACAGAATTATAAAAGGACAGGGCAGGCCCTGCCCTTAATCTTCGCCCCAAATGGAAAACAGAGAGTTGCCAGATTTTATTTACTGTATTCTAACAGTCCAGATTTCATATGTCCTTAAGTCATGCTTTCTAAGCACACTTAATTCAAGGACTGCACTGGTCAATAATTTTTTTTCGAGTAGGATCTCATAAATCCCTTCCAAATTCTGGGATTAGAGGCATGTGCTATCATGCCTAACTTTTGATTGATTTCGTTCTTTTTTTTTAATTTAATGAACTATACTTCCAAAAAATAAAAAAATCTAGAAGCAGAAAGGCAAATTGAGTCTCAATTCTTTCTCTTTGCCAGTTTTTGTGGTAAACTGTGGTCTTATGCTAATTTCAGCGGCATACTATTGCCTCATGTTAAGTAAACTTCAGAAAATAGAAAATACTTAAATGGGTCGGGAATATGGCTTAGTGGCTAGGAATGCTTGCTGTGCAAGCTGAGGACCTCAGTTCAAATTCCCAGAACCCATTTAAAAAACATGCACATGTGCATATAATACACATGTAGTTCTTTAAGAAGGAATTTAGGAAGGCTGGAAGATAGCTTAGTCAGTAAAGTGTTTGTTGTGTGAACGTGAAGACCCAAGTTCAATCCCCAGCGCCTGCATGAAAAAGCTGGATATAGCAGTGCATGTCTTGAAAAGGCAGGTACAAGAGGATACCTAGGACTGCTGGCCAGCCAGTCTAAACAAATCTATGAGCTCTAAGTTAGTAAAAGACCCTGTCTCAAAAAATAAGGTAGACACCTAATGTCACCTTGTACCCGCTCAATGTACACACATGAACATAGTATGCATACAGAGGAAGTTATGTGATTTAAGTAGTTATAATTTTTAGCACTAAGTTTTAATTCATATATTTTAATTTTTTCTTTTTCTCCTTTTTATAAATTGTTATGATAATTAATTGCATCTACTTTTAAATTTTATTATTTGTGTGCGTGTGTGTGTGTGTGTGTGTGTGTATGTATGACTGTGTGTGTGTCTGTGTGTCTGTGTGAATCAGGCTGTTGTGTGTGCTTGTGGAGGCCCCAAGGGAAACTTCAGGAATCATCCTAGATTGTTCTACCTCCTTTTAGTCTTGCTTTGGGGTTTCCCAAGCTTGGATTTTCAGGGCCAAAGTGCAGGCTGCTGCCATTTCTGCCTGGTATTTTTTATAAGGGATCTGGGATCTAACCTCAGGTCCTTTTGCTTACAGAGCAGAGTCTCAACCCGCAAACCTAGTCTCGAGCCCCATATATTTTAGTTTTTTTATAATAACCCGTTTATATAGTGATACCAGAAATCACTTTACTAATCTTGAAAACATCCAAAGAACCAAGTAATTCGTATGAAATATGTGACTGAAATTCACTAAGGCAGCATCAAAATGAACTTTAAAACCTCTTAATGAAAGTAAAGGAGACAGGAGAATGTAAAAAAAAAAAAAAATCTCTAAAAATGTTGTGGATCTGCATCACTTTCAAAAAGCCGTGAATCTTTTTTTTTGCCTTATTGAAACTCTGCCAGGACAGGAACAAAGGTACAGTTAGCCGTTCTGTGGCACATGAAACCACAGTGGAATACCCCCCAAAATAGACTGCTGGCCAATCTCAGGTGTGAACATGGTGCTAAAATCCTTAATTTAACAACTTTAAAAAAAATAGCCCATTCAAAGACGACTTCACACATTTCTGCAAACTTCACGATCCACTCTTGTGAGCCGGCAGGCTCCAGTTTCTTCCTGATTCTCTGAGACTCTGTAGGCAAAAGCCCTTTATAAGCAAGATGGCGACTCTTCAGTGCTTGGTGGTAGCAATGAGATAATAATAATGGCAGCCAATGTTTATTATGCACTTGCTGTGTGAAGGCTCAAAAACACTAAAGACACACCATAGGGCTGGAGATGTAGCTCAGCGGTGGAACACTTTGACGGGCATGCATGTGACCCTGCATTCAATCCCAAGTACTGAGAAAAACAAAAAAGAACAATGGTATACTGGTGTTCTACATATATTCACAACATGTATTCATTCATGCAGCAGTGCTGGGAAACAGATTTCTTACTTGTGCCATAGAAAAGAGGGGTTGCTGGAAGGTTCCTTGGAGCGCCTTATCATATTGACCTTCCCATTTAGCAGATGAGAGGTCTAAGATCCAGAGACGGGAGTGGCTTATCAAGGTCACACAGCCAGCAGCACAGGGCAGGACTGGAACTCAAGACCGTGTCTGTCTGATGATAGGGTCCCGTTGGCACCTGTTTCCTAAATGCTGGGCACCCGCTGACCTCACATCAACTCTGAACCATTTAAAGGTTTCAGGAACTCTCTCGGCCATTATCCCTTCTGCAAAGTTCTCTTAAGTGTGCCATGTCTAAACACGGCGACCCGCGACACTGTCCTGGGGCCGAGAAATATAAAAAAGGCCAAAAAGGGAAAGAAACGCACAGAGACAGAAATAGAAGGAAAAGTGGGACTGAACCCAGAGGGAGAAATGCCGAGAATCTGCTGGGGTTGGTGGATTGGTAGGCAAAACCAGGCACGGGACCTCTGGTTCGTTGGGAGGAGACTCTTCTAGCTTCCGGTGCCTGCTGTGGACCAGCCTGAGATGCCAGAGAATGAACATGTCTAGGACGGGCTAGAGAGAGACAGTCTCTACATGAGACACTTCCGATAATCAGAAACCTTAAGATCTCAGGCCTTGATCTGTACGCCTTTGTTTGGTCCTCCTGGTAACTCTCTAATGGTAAGTTATTCCTGACTTACAGGGGAAAAAAGTCAGATAATTTGTTGAGTGTCAAGCTACTAGTAAAAGGCAGAACTGGGGTGTGCGCCCAGATAACAGGCCTGTCCTATAAACTGTTATCTAGATTGAGGCACCAGAAGCAGCGGGGGCGGGGGGAGGGAGGGACACCTAGGCGTCCGCATTGGTTCATTGATTTGTTTCTCTGGTATCAAATAATCAAACACTTGCTACTGGCCACTCTTGGGTGCCGGAGATACTAGAGGCAAAGCCCCTAACCTCTCTCCTGGGGTTTTCAGGCATGTAAAGATGGGACTACAGTTCATCTTGCTCTCTGTCGTGGACAGAGCATCACTTAGACCCTTTTGTGGGAACCACTGGTATGTGTTGGAGGAGTATTGTGCGGGTGTTGGGTTGGGGAGAGACAGGAGGAGGAGCCAGTAGGAGGAGGATTTCAACAGAATAAACAATTGGTTATGGTCGGGAATGGGGTAGCAAGGATGTAGCAAATGCAGGGTTGACCATGAGGAAGGCAGAAAGGGACAGGAAGTCTTTGAATGGCAGACAGGGGGATGTCTGGCGCAAGGCTACGCTAGAGGCCTGTACCCTGGGATTGCCAGTGTTCTCATCTTGAGTGTTTTAGGAGGACGCGAACGTAGAACACCCTGGAACTTCCCCACAGAGGCCGGTCAGTGAGCAGCCTTCTGGACTTGAATTTCCAGTGCAGGTTTCTGGTCCCAGTCACACAAGCCCAGCTGGTCTCCAGCTCTGTTGAACTGTGCAGCCTCAGACAGCCACGTGGGCACCTGGGGAAGACGCGCTCAGCACACTTGACCTCTGCCTCTTTGCCAGTTTCCTGACCTCTCTGGGCTTCTCTGCCACGTGAACCAACCAAATGATCTTTGTGATCCCTTGCAGCCCTATCTCTGTGAGGCTGGGGATAAAACGGGATCAAGGGGGAAAGTGAGAGATGGAGGAGGAAGAGGGGGGAAAGGAGGAGGGCGAGGGCCTCTCTTTGGCTGAGCTCACGTGATTCCCAGGGAGGGCGTCGTGCCACACCTCAGAACAGAATGAAGAAGCACAGTTGCTGCTCCGAAAGTCTCTCCGGGTGCTGTGCTGTCCTGATAAAGAACATCGCTGACTCCTCAGCCCAGTGCTGTGCCTGGCTAGACATGCCCCCGATCTGCAGATGGGAAACAGGGGTCCCGGGAGACCCAGTGTGGGGAGGGGGCTTTGTCCATGTTTCATGTGTGAGTGGCAGGGCGGAGAGCTGCCTAACTTCAAGCCCTTGTGTACAGCGCTTCACTGTTGACTCCTGGGCACGCATGCTGTGCTGGTCTCATGGAGCGCGGGTCCCTGCTAGAGACTGTGTTCTGTGGGCACGCGGCAGGTACCGCTGGCCAGGACAGGAAGGGGCATGCTGGCCTCTCCCCAGGTGCCTGCCTGGCGGGCCAAGCTGTGTTTGTTTTGACAGCTGGGGGCAGTTCTACTTCCTGGTGGCAGCTCGCAGCAGCACCTGCAGGAATGCAGTGGCATTCTAGCCATGCTTCGGAGGTGATGTCAGGTACTTGATGTCAGGTACGTGGGTGAAGAATCTGGCTGCAGCCAATAATGGTGAAGGAGGATAACAGAAGCAAAGAGTCTGGATAGGATTTTGCTACCCACGGGGTAGTCTGGCTGAGACCCACCCAGCCCCCTATGGGCGCTGCACCCTGTTCTTCCTTCCTGACCTGGGGCAGGGAGACGCGATCCTTCTCACGTCCCTGCCTGGGACAGGATCAGTGGACAGCTAGCCTGGGACTCCGCACTGACTTGACAGGACGGAGTCTGGAGTTTGTAAGGGTTTGCATGACATCCGGTGTCTTGCTTAGGTGGGGGGCAGGGCCCAGAAAGGAAGTTGCCTGCTTAAGCTCACAAAGCCTTTTGTAGTGAAGCTGAAACTGTTTCCTAGTGTCAGGCCTGGGCTCTTGTTCAGGAAGGTGGAACTGCATGCAGCTTTACTGTGTCCCCAAGTCACCTCCCCTTAGCCCTGTTACATTCCTTTGGACAGGAGTGCTCTCTGGCGCTCCTGGTGGTAGCAAGCGGTCTCGACCAGCCCCCCCCCCCCCCGCCCCCAAATAAAAATACGGGATCTGATTTTTCCATTGCATGTCAGCAGAAATTAATGAAATATGCAGTAAGCAAGACAGCAGAAACGATGCCCGGGACCATAAAAGCAGAACTGAATTTCCCTGAGGAAAAGGCCACTGTGTAGGAAAGTTTCATCGCAGATGAGAGACCACCTACAGCTGGGACAGCCTGCAAACTCTTCAGGCGCTGAGACACATTGACGTGTCAGGGAGCGAAAGGCACAAGGTCACTGGGATAACTTGGAAACCCCGAGCACAGAGTAGCACAAGCACTTCCAGCAAAGGCTCTCCAGGCAAGGAGCGCAGCCCCGGCTGAGGAGGGAAGCAAAGGAGGTTGGGGGGCTGGTTCTCACGGTGTAGGGGTGCAAAGCAGATACAGGTGAAGGATCCACTGAGGCTGGGAAGACAGCTTGGGGAAATGGCGCAGGGATACAGGTACCTGGACTATCAGTTTGAGCATTTGGACTTTCTCTCATGCTCCTTGGGACTGCTGAACATACCCATTTTTATTTTTGTAATGTGTGCAATGTGTGTGTGTGTGTGTGTGTGTGTGTAAATGCATGCATCTTTGTGTATGTGTGTGTGAATGTGTGCATCTGTGTGTGAATGCATGCATCTGTGTGTGAGTGCATGCATCTGTGTCTGTGAATGCATGCATCTGTGTGTGTGAGAGAGAATGCAGGCATCTGTGTGTGTGTGAGAGAGAGAGACAGAGAGACAGGGAATGCAGCATCTGTGTATGTGTGTGAGAGAGAGAATGCAGCATCTGCGTGGGTCACAGCACACACCTGGTGCAGCTCCTCACCTTGTGCAGCTCCTCACCTTGCCACTGTGTTTGAGACCAAGTCTCTATCTGGCTCAGTAGCCCGGTAGCTTCTGGAGATTCTGGAATCTCGGCCTCCCATTTCCTGCGGGTGCACAGAGATGATAGGCTTCCTTATGCCACTGCTCCCGGCTTTACGTGGGATCCGGGGATTTGAGTCCAAGCATGTGGCTGAGTGAGGTTTACACGTTATGTGCACAGCAAGCACTTTACCTGCCGAGCCGTCTCCCCAGCCTGCTGGTATTTAATAAAGCTGATGGTGTGGTAAGAAGATTGGGGGTTGGATAACTAGCACGTTCTCTTCGCTGCCACTGTGAGCTGTTGGAACTTGGGCAAATCAGCCTCTCTGGGCTCAGTTTCTCCATCTGTGCAATGGGCAGGCCTGTAGTATCCACCTCTCAGGGTGACTCCAAGGATCCTGCCCGGTACTAGGATAAAGTCAGGCTTGGTAAACAGGTAGTAAATGCGAGTCACTGATCTGCCTCAGGCTATCAGTATTCCTGAAAATGGAAGGCGTGGGGGGGAGGGGGCCACCCACCCTCCCTGTCCAGTCTAGAATCCCTTGGTGGTCTGGAAACAGGAATGTCCTGTGGTGGCGGGGAGCCCAGGACCTATCTGCTTCTAGTCAAGGCAGGTCTGAGTATGCAGAGCCATATGGTCCGAGTAGCCCAATGTGCAGATGGTGAGATGTGGGGGGCCGGTGGCCACTCCACAGAGCGTTCCTACTGCCCCACAGCCTCCTCCTAGGCTGACGCCCCACACTTGGGTCACGATATGTCTTTTTAGCAGACCCTCTTGGGTCCTCTCCTTGCAAATGCTCCACTTCTCATATGAAATGATGGCATTCGGCTCACAAGCCCTTGAGGGTCTCAAAGGGAGCCAGGGGCGTGGCTTGGGGGCAACAGTCACCTGTGTGAAAATAGCCCTGAAAGAAAAGGCATCTTGCGGAAACAGACAGGTGCAGGCACCAGGCAAGAGATTCTGCCTGGGCCCTCATCTCAAGCAACATTCCCGCTTTTCCCTGGAGGGGGTGGGGGTGAGTTCAAAGATCCCCGAGAATCGAAGGGGAATCATTTAGTCATTTAGTGGATCGGCCAGATAAAGGCTCAAATCCCCGTGCCCACTAGTAGATGTCTTGACTTTTATTTTTTTCCCCTGCTCAATGATAACACCCACCCCGTGTGGTAGTTGAGATGACTGAACCGGGTTTGAACTGTGTCTTCTGCTTGGTGGGCACTAGAGCCTGCTGTTGCCGTGGGCCTGGCGAGCGGCCCCTGTGGTCCTTCAGGGAACACTTACCGAGCAGATGGTGGCTGCCAGGCTGCCGGGCTCATCTTCCCAGATGGAGGAAGTTAAGCAGCCAGAGGAGCAGCAGCTCCACAATGCAAGAATCACGGCCCATGGGGAAGGGGGCGTTTAGGGAACGTGGGAGGGTGGAGGCTGCCAGGTCAGGATGGCGTTGGTGCCAGGCCAGGATGTCGTTGAGGCATTGAGATGCTGTCTAAACTGTGGCTAGGCATTATCCTGCTTTGGGGGGTCGTAGGGGTCAATACATAAGATGCTCCAAATAATGAAGGTATCACCTACTTTTTTTTTTTTTTTTTGCATGTGCGCTTGTGTATATATGCATGTACAGGAGGACACTTGAGTGAGTGTATTTGCCTGTGGAGGCCCAAGAGTGACACTGGGAATCATCCTCTGCCTCCTTATTGCTTTGCTCTGGGGTTTCCCAGGGTCTGCCTTCCAGGGCCTAAACTATAGACCTCCGCCCTACCCACCCAGCATTTTTACATAGGGTCTGAGGATTCGAACTCAGGTCCTTGTGTTTGCAAGCAAAAGCTTTAACGCCTGAGCCATCTCCCCAGTCCCTGTGCTAGGTTCTTAGGAAAGAACTGGAAACGGGTGGGACGTGGGTGAGAAAATGCAGTCTACCTCTGAGCATCTTCCAAGTCTCTAGAAGCTGTTTCCTCCAGACTGGGAGCTACAGTGGACGTGAGGATCGCCGCACCTCCCGGCGGCACCAACCTGGAGATTTCAGCTTCAGTCCTCCTCTGCCTCGTCTCTTCTGCCCCCTCGTCCTGGTGATCAGAACCCGGGTGTCCACCTCCGTCTCCCATGGCTCTCACCGAATTTGTGGTAGTGCTCCAGGGGTCCAGAGTCTGGGACCAGCCTCTCAGTCCAAAAGGTCTCAGGGCCTCATCCTTGGAGAAGCCCCTCACAAGGGGGCCGAGGAGCGCCGATAGAATAGAGGCAAAGGTTCCTTCCTATGGGGTGATGGGGGTGATGGTGTTGGGGAGGTCATTCCTCACTTCAGGATATGACGCAGTTCTTAGGGTCCCTGGGTAGCCCCTAGAGTGAGGATCTGGGTCCTCAACACCCCATTTTTGGATCTTGTCCTCCCAGACCTCTCCTGCTGCCATTCCTTCTACAAACACTCATAAACTGCTGTGCCTTGGGGGGGAAGGAGTTTGACATGTTTTCAAAATAAAGTTGAGAGTAATCTCCAGAGGAGAAGCAGAATAAACAAGCAATAAAAAAAAAATGTGAAAGGAACCGTGTTAAACAAACAAACAAGAAAAAAGGTGGGAAAAATGTAGGGGAGGGTTTCAGCCAGCTCTGGTTGAGTGAAAATTTCCAGCGGCTGCAAGTGGGGTGGGGGTGGGTCAGGCACAGGCCCTAACGAAAAAAAGATCAGAAAAAGCACAGGGAGGCCCAGGGCGCAAAGGACTAACTGGCTCCCACTCAGATTTCGCCTGGAGCCATGGGAAGAGCAGGGGCTTGAGCTGGATTGAGCCCAGCAAGGATTATATACTGGGAACACCCAATGCAAAGGTCTCCAGGGAGAACCGAGGTGTGTGCAGAGATGCTAAGTGAGGTCTCCTTTAGTGCCCTGCGAATAAAGGTGAACGGTCTCCCTAAACACTCATCTTTTTGCAGTTAATAGCTTCGTTGAGCTACAATCCATAACTATTCAACCTATGCACTGACTGTATATAACTTACAGATTATATAAACGACACTACAGTCAATTGCAGTGAAATTTTAGAATTAATATCTGAGTATTTTAATTACCCATAAAAGAAGTCACACATCCATGAGCAATCTCTCCCTAGTCCCCTAGTCTTATTCAACTCCAAATCTGCTTTCTCTCCATGGATTTATCTAGTCCGAATATTTCTTTTTTTTTTTAACTTTATTTATTGTGTATGTGTGTGTGTGTGAGTGTGTGTGTGTGTGTGTGTGTGTGTGTGTGTGTGTGTGTGTATGTGTATCAGAGGGCACTGTGTGTCCCTGTGGAGGACCAAGGGTAACTTCGGGAATCATCCTGGATTGCTTCTACGTCCTTGGTTTGCTCTGTGGTTTCCCAGGCTCCATCCATCAGGGTGGGTGGGACCGGGGATCCGAACTCAGGGCCTTCTGCTTGCGAAGCAGAGTTTTAACCCCTGAGCCATCTCTCAGTCCTCATCTGAATATTTCATGCGACAGAATCTTGTCATGAGCGACCTTTTGCATATGGCTTCTTTTACTCAGAATAGTTTTCTTTCTTCCTTTTTCTTCCCTTCCTTTTCCTTCCTTCCTTCCTTCCTTCTTTTTTTCTTCCTTCTTTCCTTCCTTCTTCCTTCCTTCCTTTCCTTCCTTCTTTTTTTCTTCCTTCTTTCCTTCCTTCCTTCCTTCTTTTTTTCCTTCCTTCTTTCCTTCCTTCTTCCTTCCTTCTTTCTCTTTTCTCTTTACTCATTTCTCTCTTTTTTCCCCTTCCTTTCCTCCCTCCCTCTTTCTCCTGTTGTGTGTCTATGTGTGTCCATGTGTGTGCGCGCACACATGCGTATGTGTTGAGCCAGGGTCTCAAGAGGCCCAGGCTGGCCTCGAACTCACTGTGCAGCGTTGGCCGCTCCCTGTCTCCCTCAGCATCTCCCCTAGCACCCCGGGAGCGACAGTTGCTGCACACCTCCACACTTAGCTGACCTAATGCTCTCACCCTTATCTGTGTTGCAACATGAGTCAGGATTTTATACTTTTTAAAAATCGTTTTCTTCTACTTATCCTTATTCTGGTTATATCGTATCCTTAAAGACAGACTACAGCTCAGTGGCACGCGTCTTTACCTCGTGGAAGAGCTTGGGCTCTGTCCCCGCCTTGGAAAAAAAAAAAAAAAGAGAGAGAGAAAGAACAAGATCCCTAAGACACCTGTATGAAGACTTCATGTGATGTGAGATAGACATTTTCCACTTTGGGGCATTTGTATATAAAGTTTTGTGTGATCGTTTTCTGGACATTGCCCTTTAAGTGGACCCTTAGGAGACTGGGGGACCGAAGGGATCAAGGGGACCTGCCCACCCCCTCCTAGAGGGTTGGGTGGACCTCAGAACCCCGTCCTAGCCTTACCAGGGGCTGGGGGAGGGGTGGTGAGAAGGGCCGTGCTGCTTCGCCCGCCCCTGCGCAACCCCACCTCGAGTCTGCATTGTTGCGTCAGGACAACAGCTGTTCACAGGGCTGGAAATAGCTTGGGCAGCTGGTATTTTCCCTGGAAATCAGGTGCATGCGTGTGTGTGTGTGTGTGTGTGTGTGTGTGTGTGTGTGTGTGTCCCCTCTGGGACCCAAAATTAGATGCACACAAAATGAGTTGCACACATAGAGAAATATGAGCTACACAGTTAGTCTCTCAGGGAAAGTTGTCAACAGGAAGTTGGCTCGCCGGGGAAAGAGGGGGTCAGGAAAATCAAGGCCGGAAGCCTGTATGCCCCCCCCAAGACTCCCACAGGGGCAGTGGTGGTATTTATGGGGGTGCTGAAAGTATCTCCAAGATTCCATTTGACAGATGGGGAATCACACAGCTACACTGAAGGACTCTTCCGTTACAAGACAAAGTCCTGTCCCTCCATTCTGCCGCACTGTTGGTTTTTGACCGCACAGGAGAGAACTGAGGGTATACAAACAAGAGCTGTGCTATTTTAGTCTCCCCCCTCAAAAGAAAACTAAACCCCACCCCAACGAGAAACAAAAACACAAAACAGGCCTTTAATTGCTGCCTCCTCTGTCTTTTTATTTAGTTTATTTCTGTTTTTTTGTTTTGTTTTGTCCTCTAGCCAGAAAACATTATGCTGTTAGACAAGAACATTCCCGTTCCGCACATCAAGCTGATTGACTTTGGCCTGGCTCACGAAATAGAAGATGGAGTTGAATTTAAGAACATTTTCGGGACACCAGAATTTGTCGGTGAGTTTCAGACCTGTTTCTTGGTCAGCTAAGACCCCGGCCTCAGAGGACAAAGAAATGCAATGACCACTCCCTGAGTTTGGGCTGAGACAGTGCCCCCCAAGACGGTGGGCTCTGAGCGCTCTTTGGGGTCAGGAGTGTCCAGGCGCGGCCAGGAATTTCCCTGATCTGGCCCCACCTCTTGTCCTTAGATTTTATTGTGTAGATTTAAGCTCCCTGCCCCCTCTTGTGTTCCCACACCTTCTCTGAAGTACTTTTTGATTTCCCGAAAAGGGAAAATAACAGTTACCTGCCAGGCGCCCGGCCCGCCTGCCTGCCTGTCCGGCCTCTGCAGGCTCTGACTGCTGCCCCCAGCGACAGCAGGCCCGGCTGTGCCCCTTCGCGTCTGTTTCTCTCACCCTTTGCCCAGGCTCGACCTGTGCTAGACCTCAGGAAATTCCTCTTGAGAGTCAGGCCAAAGGTTGAGGATCATGAGAAAATAAATAGCTGTGTGGACAGAAAGGGGCTGAGCAGGGAGCACCCCCATGTCTCTCTTCTTGGGGGATTGGAGTGTTTTAGAGGTTAGGGGAGTGGTCTCCCCAAAAGTTTTAATACTTTTCTTCATCAGATGCCTTGTTCCAAGCCAGACTGGGTTATATGGTGAGATCATGTCTCAAGGAAAAGAGAGAAAGAGAAAGAGAGAGAGAGAGAGAGAGAGAGAGCCAGGGAAAAATTTTTAAAGAGTCAGATTGAATTTTTTAAAAAATCAATATATACCCACGCACCACAGCCTTTCTGGATTGCTACTTCAGTAAAGTGCAATGCAAATAAGTTCCTAGGGAAAGGATCAAGGTTTGTGTGTCAAAGCAACGTCAAGTTGCTCTGAGAGTCTGCAAGTTGGAGCCGGGCGCGGAGCACATGCCTGTGTTCCCAGCGCTTGGGAGATGGAGGCGGGAAGATCAGAAGTTCGAGGTCATCTTCAATTACATGGAGTGTTTGAGTCTAGCCTAGGATTCAGATGTGTCACTCCCACGAGACTGTTCAAGAAAAAAATAAAAATCTCTAACTTGGGAAACTGTGGCGAGAGGATTGTGAGTTGAAGGCCGACCAATGAGACCTTGGTTTTCTGGCTAAAGAAAACAAAGACTTTAAATCTATATTTTCAATTTCCATACCTATCTTATTGAACCAGTGTGTAGATTACTTTGTGGACCCTACTTACCTGAATATCACATTTATTAAAAAAAAATAAAACTGTGCTCAACATGCTGCAGAGCAGATGTGGGAAAAGTGCACGGTAATATTGTTCCACTAATGAAATGAATGGAAACCATGTAAACAGTCTCTGAGAGGAGCATGGTTGGACTCCGACCCAGTTACACAGCAGACAGTTACCCAGCGATGAAAACAGGAGACCACGGGTGGGCATTCAGAGGGCGCTCTAAGCAAGCACAAGCAATCAAACAACAATGTCACGTTTGGTATGTTGGCATTTTTATAAAGCTAAAAAAAAAAGCCAATAGAGGGATTCTCTGTATCGTGAAGTAGGGAGTGAGAAGCAGAGAAGAGACGCCCTGCAGGTGTGGTGGCTTAGATATTATTCTGGATGAGTAAACGCCGCCTTTCCTAGTCTGTCTTTCCATTAGCAGTTAACCATCATGGACCTGCCTGGATTCACCGTCACCAGAGAATTCCACAGCAGACCTCCTCACTAGGTTTCTCCTCCTCCTCCCTGGGCCTCCTTCTTTCCCTCGTTGCTCCTCCTTTCAGGGTGCTCTTTGTACGCATTCCTTTTTCACCCTCAGGGTTGTTAATGAAAGGTTTCTAACTAGGTTGCCAGGCGGTTCCTGCCTCGCCTTATCTGGCCTGCTGTATCAAAGCACCTTAAACGAGATAGTTTATAACCCACAAAAAATGTATTGCTCACGGTTTTGGAGGTTTTAAGCCCAGATGTGGACTCCGGCAAATACAGTGGAGCAAGCCGTTCTGATAGATGGTGGTGTCTCACCATAACCTCATGTGGAAGAATTATTGTTATTTATATGTGTGTGTCTCTGTATGTATGTGTGTGTGTGAGAGAGAGAGAGAGGTACGTGAGTGTGGTATGTGTGCATGTATACCCTGACTTGCATGTGGAAGTCACAGAGCAACTTTGTGGATTTGGTTCTTTCCATCCGTGTTTACATGAGCTCTGGGGATTGCCTTGGGTCCTCAGCTTTTAAGGCAAACATTTTTTACTTACCTGTTCTTATCAGCTCTCCCTGAAGTCTTTTTTAAAAAATATTTATTTATTATTTATTTATTTACTCTGTGTGTGTATGTGTGTGTGTGCGCACACACCTGCATTCATTAGAGGGCACTATATGTGGAGGACCAAGGGTGTCTTCCAGAATCATCCTGGATCCCTTCTCCTCCTTCTTGTTTTATTTTGGGATTTCCCAGGCTCTGCCCATTGAAGCAGGAAATGTAGCTCTCTGCCTGGCATTTTTTTACATGGGACCTGGGATCCGAACCCGGGACCTTTTGCCTGTGAGACAGAGTCTTAACCCCTGAACCATCTCTCCAGCCCTCACTGGAGTCTTTTATAAGAGCATGAGTCCTTTCTTGAAGGTTCTATGCCTAAAGACCCCATCTTTTTTCCCTTTTGCCGTGCGCATTAGGTCTCGACATGTAACCTCTGTAGAAACACAGACATTTGGCTCTCAGTGCCTGCTTTCCTCTAAATTCTTAGTTCTAGATTTTTTTTCTACCTGCTTCTTGGTTATTGCTTTCCTGCACCACTGGAGATTCCGAATAGAGACATTTGGTCCCAGCTTCCCTAGAATTGCCTATATACAATGTCTCCTGGCACAACCACCTCCTCTTAACTCCTAAACACGATTCCTTTCAGCTCCAGAAATCGTCAACTATGAACCACTGGGACTAGAAACCGACATGTGGTAAGTGATGGCCCCGGGAACCCTTCTAAGGGCAGAAGGACCCTGCTTCAGATGGCTTCCCTGGGGAGGGGGGCAGCGTGTAAGTCCTCTCGTCTAGTCCGCCTCGCTCCACATCTGCTCTTGTGGTTAGGACAGCTGGAGGCAGCCAGGTCCCCACCCGAGGCCTCTGAAAGCTTTGTCGGGAGGTCGGGAGCCAGGTTAGGAGCAGGATCTGCCTTGCAACCATCAATGGCAGTGGCTTGGGCCCCTGAATCCATCCCGTGTTCTGCATGAGGCGCCGAGCTGCGATCCTTTCTCCCTGTAGCCGGGACCACTTCTTTGAACGCCTGCTACAGGCGGCTCAGCTCCGGCAGGACCTGGTTTTCTAAGATCCTGTTGGTGACGTTGTTCTCATTTATCTTAATTTTATAATGAAAAAGAGGCTCACAGGTGCCACAGGATTGGCCCAAATCACAGATTTGGCAAGCGTAAGTTCAGAAGTCGGTTCTTGAACTTGGACCTCAGTGGTCAGGGTGCGGTGAGTCCACGCGCATCCTCATCTGTTGATACAGAGAGGGATGGAGAAGGGCGGAGCTTGAGATGGGGACCCCCCCCCTCCAAGCAAGTGGCTTCCTCTCCCGAGTACCACG
Source organism: Typhlomys cinereus (assembly GCA_023101885.1). NCBI lineage: Eukaryota > Metazoa > Chordata > Mammalia > Rodentia > Platacanthomyidae > Typhlomys > Typhlomys cinereus. The sequence continues at coordinate 2,223,717 of JALPQD010000337.1, forward strand.
TGGGCGTGGCCCTTGCTGCTTTGGGGCCCGCTCAGCTCTGACGCGACTCTTCTTTGCAGGAGCATCGGCGTCATCACCTATATCCTGTGAGTATTCCTGACCCTGGGCTGCGCTGCCGATTAGATTGGGGGGAACAGGGAGGAAGGGCAGGAAGACAGACCAACATTTGCAGAGTGCCCCCATCCGCCAGATGCCTTAACTCTGCACCGCACACCCGACGCTAAGTGCTTGGAGCTCCTGAGGTTGGGAGAGAGCAGGGGGTTCAACGGAGCAGCCCCCCACCCTGTGCGACCCATGTCTATGTCCTGCGTGGAATGCCAGGGGCTGCCCTGCTCAGGCTCCTGGGAACAAACGATCTCGCCGGGGCCAGCGCTGTCCCTTTTAGTCTGCGTGGCCCCCCCGGCAGGTACTTCACAAACTTCCTGCTGCAAGAAGTGGGGCAGGAATAAGCCACCACGCAGGAATTCCCCAAAGCCTACTGTGTGCCACATACAGGGCAAGCCAGTAGGCACTCAACCCCTCAGTGCTTCTTAACTTTGCCCCCATCTTAGCACCCGTCCCATACCAGAACAAAAGTCAGTCTACAGCTTGGGGCTGGGGGTGGAGCTGTGTTCCAGTCGAGGGTGGTTCTCACAGTACCCGGGTGAGCCAGTTTGCTGGCTCACCGCAACACTTGGGTTGGGAACCCTATACGGCTACATCAGGGACCCCCAGCTGCACCAGGAGCCTCAACCCTGCCTGTGCGGTAGAACTTTTAATATTTACGATGCACAAGATGCCACCCGTAATCCACCAAATTAGAATTACTAAGGCCACAGTGAGGTCTGTAACTTGGGAACCAGAATAAACCACTCATGGATTCTTGAAACCTGGGTTCTTTCAGAATTCTAGTTTTTCCATTGAACTAGTAAAGACTCCTACAGGGCACCAGTTTTCTTATTTGCTCCTTACAACTTGACTCAGATTTATTTTATATTTGATTTAATTCATTTTGAGACAGGCTGTCCCTGCATGGTTCTGGCCTTGTTTACTTACTTCCGTGGTCCCCGGGGCTTGAACCCGTGACATCAAACCTTCTAAGAAAGCGCACTGAGCTATATATCCTCAGTACTCTCCCCGCCCTCCTCCTTTTTAAAATATTTTTATTTTTTAGACAGGATTTCACTAAGTTACCCAGCTGGCCTTGAACTTTGTGGTCATCCTGCCTCTACCTGGGATTAACTGGGTCACTGGGATTATAAGCCTTTGGCAACACAGCTTTATAGAGGGCCTGCTGTATCAGAGATACGGTGTCAAACACTGGGACACTGACATGAAAGAGGATCTGATTTGTTAATCCTGATTCTGCATCTGTGGGAGATACACCACACAGCTGACATCAATCACCCTGTGGGAGCAAGATTATACAGGGGTGTAACTCACCTAAGACTTAGAGAGAGAGGTGCTCACATCCTAAGAGTCCAGCGAAGTGTCCGGTTGGACTGTATTCAAAGGTTGGATTCCCAGGCGCCTCCTAGCCTCATGCCATGGAATAGTTCAGGGTTACCCAGGTCTGTCACCCCCATTTCTGCTTCTTTTCCCACAGTCACGTGGTTCCCTCTGTTTTGTTGTGCGCAGCCTAAGCGGGGCGTCGCCTTTCCTGGGAGACTCGAAGCAGGAAACGCTGGCAAATATCACAGCAGTGAGCTACGACTTCGACGAGGAATTCTTCAGCCAGACAAGCGAGCTGGCCAAGGACTTCATTCGGAAGCTTCTGGTTAAAGAGACCCGGTAAGAAGACAGGAGCGTGGCCCTGCTTTCCCAGGCGGTGATTTCTGTCCTCTTGCTTCTTTGTGATGCATCAGTTCATCCTTCCTTTGCCACCTGTACCCTTGTGGTCTAATCTGGACAGGGTCTGACTAAGACCTGTCATCATGTCTTTTGAAGCCTTTCCGCTTTCTCCCGATGAAATGCAAACACCTCTGCGTGCAGAGGTGCAGTGCACACATACATTAATTTACATGCAGTGTGTTTGGAAATCAGACATTGTGTTTTACAGTCTGTCCTATAGGTACCTCAGACTAGGACTTGAAAGGTGATGTTTAAACGCAAGTTCAGGATGACAATAGAGGGAAGCAGATCTAGAAGGGTTAATAAAGTGGGAGGGAGGAGAGACTCCTGATGCAACCTTTGTTTTAGGGTGAAAGGGGAGCATCATTGTTGTGGGGTCAAAGGAGGAAATGGGCAAAGAAGTAAGGTGCTGGGTACCCAGACAAGGATCTGGATGGGACAGGTCCTTCAGACCTGAGAGAGCCAGAATGGGGTCACGAGAAGTGCAGGGCCTCTGACTTCTCTGTGCGGCCATGGTTCTGGGTAGGAACCATCTACCTGCCTGCAAGCGATGCTGAGCAGAGGGGAGGCCTGGGGTGCAACCAGAAAAGCAAACACTGGAAATATGGCACTGGCAATCTTTTTTTTTTTTTGAAGATTCTAGAAAGTTCAGTAGAATACTTATGACTCTCCTAGAAAGTGACAACTAAGTCTTTCAACTTTGGAACTGACAATGAGGGCTTTAGGTAGTGTGGCCTCTCTGTTGGTGGGTCCCGCCTGGACCATTTTCCCTGGAGCGTGAGAAATACAGTCATTCCCTGGCCTCCTCTGAATCTTCTGCCCCACTGCTTTGAGGGCACAGTTAGAGAATGCCCGAAGAGTGCTGACGGTGCTCCCAGCATCTGTCCTGAGGGCTCATCTGTTTTCCAATCCTCTTTGCAGGAAACGACTCACCATACAAGAGGCTCTCAGACATCCCTGGATCACGGTAAGGGCCTGGCGGTGCGTTACAGTGAGCAGGTGTTCCCCATCCTGACACTACAGCTGGCCTTGGCAGTCAGATGCACAGGGCTGGTGGAGAGGCTTTTGCTTGACTTGTGGGCACAGATGACAGCTGACCAGAGGCCTTTAAAGGGCCTGAGCTTATTCAAATAAAGTTATGCCGGCTCAGTAATAGAGCGCTTGTCTAGCATGCATGAGGCTGTGGGTTCCATTCTCGGCTCCGCAAAAACAAGCAAACTAACACATCAAACAGGGTTATGCTACCTTATGCCACCTTAAATTTATATTTCATGAGTTCAGGTAGTTGGTGAAACCCTCAGGAACCTTGGTTGAGACACTTTTTTTGGAGGGCAGCTTTGTAAAAATGTCCTTTGTAAAGGGCATCAAAACTCCTTCACGGTGGAACGGTTTCTGGGGCCAACAAAATGGCTCAGCAGGTAAAGGCGCTTGCTACTAAGCCTGGAAAATCTGAGTTCAAGTCCTTCAAACCCCATAAAGGTGGAAAGAGAGAACAACTGCACAAAGTTGTCCTCTGACCTCCACGTGTGCTCTGTATTACACAAAGACCCGCCCAAGATAAATAATCAAATGTTTAAGGAAAAAAATAAGACCTCATCTTTAAGCCAGGGTTCTCCTTTCTGGTTTCTGGTGCACTGAATAAAGGTCGATGCTCAAGTTAGTTCCACAGCTTCTGTGTGGGAACCACAGGCAAGGTCTTAGCATCTGTGTCCTGAGGCACAAGGCTGATGAGAGGTTGGCCTTCTGTTAGGACAATTCAGTTCCCTTCTGGAGGATGTGGGTGTGTGGGGGGAATTCTTGCCTAGCACTTTTTGTAGTGGGTTTTCCAGCTGCTGGATTCTCTGAGGGTCTTGCAGTCTGGCGTAGTGAAAAGCATCTTGGGAGCCGTTGGTGGGAGTTATTCAGAGCGAGGTTCCGACTCTGGTTCTGTAGACTGACTAAGCGCGTCTCGGATTGTTCAATGAGGAGGCCATTGAAGGTGGTCTGTGTGCAGATAAGGACAAAGGCCTATGACCACAGAGAGCAGAGAGATGGGGAGGTCAGGATTCTCCCAGGTGACCCCAGAATCAGAAAGTCTCTTGGGCTCCCTTCTGCTGAGTGTGCTGAGTATCGCTGAGGCCCCAGGGGTCCGGAGAAACGGCCGCCCCCCTCTGCCAGCCGCAGCCTTGAGTGCCCCAGCCTTCGAGTAGGTGTCTGCAGAGCCCTGGCTGCAGCCTCGCTTGACTGTGTGAACCCCTTAAATGCTACGCGTGTGGAGACCCTCTCTAACGGCCATGGATCTCTCTGCCCTAAAGCGAGCATGCAGGCAGCAAAACCACGTTCCTTGATTTTTTTTTTAATGATCTTATGGGGTGCTTGTCCTCTCCCCAACTTCCGGCTACCATCGCCGCATCCTGGCACATGCAGTGAATGCTAACGAGGCGATGCATGTGCCTTCTGCGTGCGGCGTGGACACCCTGTGGAGCGCACAGCATGCTAATATTTTGGTTCTTCTGTCTGAACACCTGTCAGTCAAAAGGAGAAGCCAGAGCCCCCGAACAGCAGAAGACGCAGCCTGCCCAGCTGAAGACCAAACGCTTGAGAGAGTATACCCTTAAATGCCACTCAAGCATGCCCCCCAACAACACCTATGTCAACTTCGAGCGTTTTGCCCATGTGGTCGAGGACGTGGCTCGGGTGGACCGGGGATGCCGTGCGCTAGCGCAGGTCCACGATACCCTCCAGGATGATGTGGAAGCCCTGGTTTCCATTTACAGCGAGAAGGAGGCTTGGTACCGAGAGGAGAAGGAGCGTGCCCGGCACGACCTGTCCCAGCTCAGATATGAGTTCCGCAAGGTGGAGTCGCTGAAGAAGCTCTTACGGGACGACATCCAGGCCACTGGGGCCAGCGTCGGGAGCGTGGCCCGCAAGATGGACCATCTGCAGCTGCAGTTTGAGGCTCTGAGGCAGGAGCTCTCCGCGGACCTCCAGTGGATGCGGGACCTGGTGGGCAGCTTCCAGCTGGAGAGTGGGCACACAGATGGCGTGGGCCCCAGGTTCCACCCGGACTCCAGCGAATCCCTACTGGAGCTGCTCAACAGACCGTGCGCGGAGGAGATCCTGGCTGGCTTGAAGCTCTGAGCATGGCATCTAGTCAGTTACGCATCTGCACAGGTTTGCAGAAGCAGCTGTGTTCCTCTGTGCTGCGGACACTAGGATTATCCTGCGGCCTGTGTGAAGCGCAGCTTCCCACTCCTTCCAGAGAATCCCCGCCTCCGAGGCGCTAGCTAATGATCCACTCGGCACTTGCCTCACCAGCCTGGGGTTTTCTGAGAGGGCACCTGCAGGGCCGTTGGGCCTTAGAAGCAATTAGAGGAAATAATATACCCCCTCAGCATGGCTGTCTCCAAGGGGAATCCCCTGACTCAGGAGGTACTTGATAACTGATTAATGATGATGGATTAGCTCACCTCTCCCTTCCCCGCCTACATGCCTCGTGAGTTCAGATCTTAGGCAATAACTGAGTTAAGTAAAGATAGCTCCGTCAGCATGGTGCTTTCCTGTTACACATTTAGGGATTTCACACAGAGAGAGGAAATATTACCTTTCCTTTAGATGGCCTTTTTACTTATTGAGTCCTTATATCTGTGATCTCGATGGAGCCTTAGGGGGGGAAAAAAACTCTGGGAGGTAGGGGAGGGGTGTGGGAATATAGCTCAGTTGCCAGAAGGACTTGCCACTTGCTGGGACCCCTGGCTTTAACCCCCCCCCCAGCCCTGCATTAACTAGATGTGGTGATGTATGCCTGTAATCCCAGTACTTGGGAGGTGGAGGCAGGAGGATCAGAAGTCCATCCACACCTGTATATTGAATTTGAGGCCAGCCTGGGATACCTGATACCCTGTCTCCAACGAGACAAAGGAACAGACAAGCAACGAAAAAAAAATTATTGTGAGATGGGATGGTGGAAGATATTATCATTATCATTATTATTATTATTATTTATTATTACTGAATCCCCTGCTAATGATGAGGAAATTGACCAAGAGACTATTGACTATTTGGATCACTCATAGCTCATTGATACAAATGAAAGGGAAACCAGGTTGCTCATCTCTGAGGTGAGAGAGAGGGAGGAAACGGTGAGGTCTACTTCTAAACATCCACCTTAATATTAAAGTTCAGTTCCCAAAGGTCAAATAAGACCTTCATGTATTTACCAGCTACAGGTGGGCTGTGTCCACCTGTAGGCGATTGTCCCAGGAAATGTGGTTCTAGAAGGTGTGATCAGTCTTTCTACCCAGCCCTGTCCCCGTCTGAAGATTAAACTGTAGAGTCCAAAGGAAGAAACAGCATTTTGCCCCTGCCACATCCTCCCCTTCTAGCTTTTTGTCTGACAGCCCCGTTGAGAATGAGGACCAAAGCTATTCGACGTTTTATAAATAAGGAAGCAGAGAAGGGGTGTGATATGTTTGAGGTCACAGCATGACTTCCCTTATTGCCCCTCACTGCCTGGGCTCTAGGAGTTTATGCTCATGGATTGGGTAGCACGCCATGCTTATCCATTTAGTCACACAGGTACCAGGCACCGACTAACTTTCAACACTAGCTTAATACACAGAGATACACTGCTGAGTAGAAACAGGCCTGTCTGCTGCCATTTTGGAATCCCAGTTCGGTGACAGGTCCCGGCATTAATCTAGACTTATGCAGAGTCACATGGACCACAAGGCTTCCATGTGGAGGTTGGTCTGCTTGCTGGCGCGACATCGTTAGCTAAGCAAACTAGGGGGAGAGGTGTTTCCACAGAGCCGTCATGCCAAGGATCTGCAATACAAGGGGGCTTGGAAGGCTGGTGGGGTGAGACTGAAGGAGAGAACAGGAATGTGGTATAGACGTGACTGGAGAGAAGCAGAGCCTGGGACTATTCCCAGAGCCATGGGAAGTCGTTAAGGGGGCCTGAGCTAGAACTGGAGGGGAAAATACCCAGCGGGCAACCTCTACAGAAAGTGGTTTAGGACGGCCAGTGAGATGTTGATCGCACGAAGCCATTCTTCATCATCCAATGTGCTTCTCTATTAGCACACTGAATCGTTTTAAGTATCATCTACAGTACTTGTAAAGGAAACCCATTTTCATCCTAAATAGGAAACTGTGGGTATGAGATGCATCATTTGTTTGGCTACCATTAAGATAAAGAAAAGAAGCGCATCAGGGGCAGTCTGCTGGGAGACACACCCTCTACCACCACAGAGAAGGCAAATGAAATAGAAACTCTCGGAAGGCAAGATCAAGGAAACACCTGCCTCAACCGTGACACTGAGTGGGGATGAAATGTCTTCCTTTCTCCGGGAGAGGAGACCCAGCAGTAGGCATGTTTGAGTAGCCAAGGCCTGGGGGCTGCACAATCTTGTGCCCCTGGAGTGTACTCTATCAGCGAGAAACAGAAGAAGCCACAGTCGCGGCCGGGCAGCCCCACGTGACTGGCCAAAGCACTGCAGGCCCCTTTCCCAGGCATCCGCCTTGCTCCAGGTCCAAAGCCACGAGCTGCCAGCATCGACTGAGAAATGCCTCCTGACTTCCCAGATCTGAAAAGGCACATCTTGGATTCCAGAAAAGATGTCAGCCTCATTGTTCGTGCTCGTTTGACGGCATTGCCTCAAACGACTTGCCTGATCTCTCCAAAGTCTTCCTTGCCCTGTCACGGGGTAGAAGACACTGCAAAGGTTAAAGGTCCTCTTTGACCTTCTTTGATCTTCGCTGCCTGATTTTCTCTGGAGAGGAAGGTCACCCAGATGGAGCGACGGAGGATGAACTTTCTTTCGAAGGTCAAAATAAAGGCAGTAAATGTAAAACAGTGGTGCCGATTTGAATTAGGGAAACTTGGGAAAGGGGGCAAGAGCCCGTTGGGCTGTTGGAATCAGCTAGGCTTTTCGTGCCGAGCGGGTCCTCGGAGGGGACAGTACCTGATGGCTTCACGCAGTCATTTACAGGGCAGGACTTAGCCAGGCGCCTTCTCTGTCCAAAGACAGCAAGTTGAGAAATGCGCCCATCTTTCAGGGAACTCAAAGACAACTCTGGTCCTCTTCTTGCCCCTCCCCCTCCCCATCACCTGTCAGTTGAGCGCCATTCTCCTGTGACGTCACACCCCATTTCAGAGTCTAGTTCGAGGAGGCCCGTGGAATAAATGCCTGTTTACATGTTGGGATAGCAGGATGTGGATCTAGAGTAAGGACGCGTGCGCTGTGCTGGGGGCACGCTCTGCCACCACAGAGAACTTATTTTTATGTATTAGGATGGATATGTGCACACGTGTGTGTGCGCGCACACACACACACACACACACTAATTTGCATACAGAGGTAAACCTTGGATATTGTTTCTCGGGAGTCAATCACCTCGATTATCTTTTTAAAAAAACCTTATGACCTCAACTTTCAATTTATTATTATTACTATTATTACTGTGTATTTGTGTGTATGTTTGGCACATGTGCATTTTTGTGCATGTGTGGAGGTCAGTAGGTAATTTTGTGGGTTCCATAGCTTTCAGACTGGCACAGAAAATACCTTTATTCACTGAGCTGTCTTACCGCCTCTATCTTGTATTTTGAGACAGAGTCTCTCTCACTGGGACTTGGGGCTCAATAATTAGGCTCGGGTTGGCTCCCCGTCGAGCCCCAGGTATCTGCCCGTCTCTGCCTCCCCAGAGCTGGGGCTCCAGGCATGTGCCACCACTCCTGACTTTTTAAGTGGGTGCTGGAGAGTGAATCAGGCCTCCTGCTTGCCAGGCAGGCACTTTACCAGCTGAGCTAGAGGTTTCTCAAGTCACCAGACTTTGAGTTCAAGGTTGGTTCAGTTTGGACGCCACCCTGGTCAGTCAGGAGGGCAGGGAGAATATGTGGCATGGGTCTGAAGAAGAATTCCCAAGGAAGCTGGGAAGTGGGCCCTTGGGCCATTGGCAACCGGCCCTACCATGAGGCAGATGCTCAGCCATGGCTGCCCAGCTCGTGTCGGCATGGCTTGGCAGTAGATGATTTTGCAAATGCTAGATGGAGACTGGCATGAAGAGAGAGCAGAGTAATTGTGAAAGAAAAAGCCAGAGACTTCTCAGACTCCCCCAACCTCCTCCAGGTGACGGTGGAAATGATAGATTCCTTCTTTGCAATCAGCCAGTTGGAGGTGTCTATGTGCCTGGCTGTCACCGCAAGGTCAGCCTTCTGTAAATGTCTGTGGAGCTGAATGTCCTCCCTCCCCAGCCCCCCACCCTCCGGTGAAATTCTTGGCTTGCGGAGAAGAGTTTTTGCCCAGGAGAGGAGACCCAGCAGTAGACCTGTTTGAGTTACAGAGAGACCAGTTCACTTGAACAAGCCTTGGTCACACTCTGGTTCTGGGGTAAAGGCGACAGAAAAAGCCATGGCAGCTCCAAACCAGAGAGAATCTCGTAGGGGCAGATGAAGGCGGAGGGGGAGACCAGCCACTGGGAGGTAGGAAATGATGGGTTAGAGGCACATGCTGCTTGCAAACCCCACAGAGAAGAGTTGTGGTTGAGTCAGCAGAGAGGTTGCAGCAAACAACTAAAACTGTCTGTGTCTCTGTGCTGCTGTGGACACTGTCCCTGCTGTGCTTGTAAGGGAGGCACTGGGTAGAGTTTGGAGGGTAGTCATGAGCCCCGAACTCAGAAACTGTTGCGTGAAGGCTAAAGAGACGGAGAGATTAAAAGAGTCTTTGCGTATGTGTGTGTGTGTGTGTGTGTGTGTGTGTGTGTGTGTGTGTGTGCGCGCGTGTACCAGAGGGTGCTTGAGTGTGTACCTGTAGAGCTCCAAGGTGACATGGGGAATCATTCTGGATTGTTCCACCGCCTCCTGCTTTGCCCTGGGGTTTCTTCCAGGACCAGAATTGCAGGCCCCCACCATATTTCCATCGCGCGGTTTTTACTGGTGGTCTGAGGATCTAGACCCAGGTCCTTTTGCTTGCCAGGCAAAGGCTTCAGCCCCCTGAAGCATCTCTCCGGCCCTGTTTTTAATTTTTTAAGAGCACATTCTCAAAACTTGCGCTACAGTTCGGGGAATGAAACAGTGAACTTCATGTGTCCGTTACTCCACGTCAGCAGGAATCAAGTCCCGTGGGGTCTCTTTTATTTTTGGACTGCCTGGCTCACTTTCAAATAGACTTCAGATGTATTCAGTTCATACAGTCCTTGGTTGAGGGGTGCAGGGACCAGGGTCTTGCTATGAGTCCAGCCTAATGTCAAAATTGCAATTCTCCTGCCTCATCCAACCAACTGTTATGAATATAGGTGTGTGGAGTCACACCTGGAAGGATTTTTTTTGTGTGCATTCAGCTCAGATGTCCTTCCTCTGGAACATTCCACCGTTGAGACAGGGCCTCTGATTGGCCTGAGCTTTGCCAGTCTGGATGGCCAGCACACTTCTAGCGTGTTCTCTCTCTCTCTGTCTCTGTCTTCCGTTTCTCCCTTGCTGGGGTTAGAGCCTTGTACCACTGTATTTAAGTGGGTTCCGAGAGTTCAATTCAGGTTCTCATGGTCACAAGACAAGCACTTTACTGACCAAACCATCTCCTCAGCCCCTAGAACTTTATTTTTTAACAGGCCCCATGTCATCACCACACCTAACATCACCCCAGCAGTGATTTCTCTCCCTTATCTATGCTCCATTCCACTCTTCCACTTCACACTACCCTCGACATGCAGTTTATTCACACGAAGATCCAAGCCCAGGTCCCAAGTGCTTTGATTGACACCACTGAATTCTCTCAAGAGTACAGGGAAGTCCTTCTTAAGCACAAAAATGTTCTTGAAAAACAAACTCCGAGAGAAGAAAATTAAAAAGACCATCATCCATGTGTTCTTGCTGGAGCATAACGGAAAGATGAGGCCAAGCCAAGCACAGAGAGGGACTTTCCTACCTCCTCCTACTGAGTAGGTGACTGCAGGGTTCTAGGCCTTTCTGCAACGCTCCCGCTTCAGTCAGACCACCAGTTTTGCCTGAGCCTTTCTAGGTAAACAGGTGGAGAGGCCAGCAGGGGCCAGGCCCCAGACCCCAAAGAGTCAGCAAAGGGATGGGAGAAGGTGTCACCTGGAGGGAGACTCGGCTGAGAGAAGGGAAGTGGGCGAGGACCGGAGTGACAGCAGGAAGGAGAAGTGGGTGTTCCTGGCACTCCTGGAGCCTGAGCCAGGAGGGATGACACAGATGCGAGTTTAAAAAGCTACAATCTGTTTGCAGCTTCTACAGGAAGACTGGTATTTAGAGAAAACCATCCGGGGTGCCAGAGTTCCTTTCTCGCGTCTGGGAGGAGCCGTCCCTGCGTCTCCCTGCGCGATGCCCGAGACTGTTTCAAAGACATTTGCTCCTGCGTGAATAAACCTGACTCCAGCCACAGCTTTTGTCTTCCGGCCTCCCTTTCTGGCATTCTCCCCCCAACCTCCAAACATTCTTAGGAGCCAGCACAGAATTTCCCAGGATACCTAGAATAATTGATGGATCACAAGGATGGACGGGGGATCCTCACTGTCTATTTAGTAACGCTGCGTGGGGATGGTGGGGGGCATGGCATAGAGGATCTGACACCGCCAGAGTTCAGTCAAAATGGCGCCACGTTACTTCTGGGACAAGGTTTCACTGAAGAATGTAAGGTGATGGTGTCAGCCTTTGAGGAGTCTCTTAGCCACCAAGGGGGCCGTTGCTTAGGAAAGGCCTGATTGACAGATTCATAGTCTGGGTGGACAGATTCATAGCCCTGGGAGTCCTCCTCAGGGCCCATGCTGTTGCCTGTAGCATGAGACTGGGCTCTAGAAGGAATTGACACCTCTTATTACGACGCCCAACATTTAATCTGGGCCTCTCTGCATAGTGGCTGGCACTGCTGAGCAGGGAGGAAGTGGGGTTTTCCTCGACAGGGTTCTCTTTGCCTCCATGACGACCTCCCAACAGTGGAGGTCAGCCATTTCTTAGGTGAGGAGACCCATCGATAAGTAGACCCACTGGTCAGACGTTCCTTAGTGAGGGACAGATGCCCCCTGCCTGAGTTAGGTCCTAAGGGCTTTTCATGATTGAGTCAATCACAGAAATTAGTGGAATTAAAGATAGAGATGTTCACAAGTTTCACACAAAAAAAGGCATCCAGATGAGACGGAGTGGGCCACACAAGAAAAAAGACATGAAAGGAGGAGAAAGTATAAAGTGGGACAAGTTGGGGGGAGGGGGACTGGGATTGGGTGGTAAGGGGCAAAACCAGGTGGATTCATTTTATTCATGTATGAAAGTGTCAAAGAATATGAAATATTTCATTTTAAAAATTGTAAAAAGGATGTTTTATGGATTGGGGAGGCAACTGCTAATCGCCTTGGGAAAAGGTGGGTGCTAAGAGCCAGGAGATGTGAGGAGGGGTCTCACAAGAAGTAAAGAAACAGAGGGAAATGTCAGTCACTTGATATAGATTAATATAGGCATTATGGAGATCATATGGATGTTTCTGAAAGAAGATTAAAAATGGAAATACTGTATAATCCATTTGTTACCATTCCTGAGTATATACCTGGAAGGAATCTTAGCACATTGCAGAGATACTTGTGTAGCCATATTTATGGCTTTACTCTTCATAATAGCCAATAAGTGGAACAGTCTAGATGCTTACCAATACATGAATGTAAAGAAAGTGGGATATATATATATACATATATATATTCCACTTTATATATATATAGTGGAGTTTTATTCAGATGTAAAGAAGAACACTTTCAGGAAAAAGGGGAACTGAAGGTCTTGGTGTTAGGCAAAAAGACCCAGACTCAAATAAATATCACACTTACTCTCATATGCAGTGTCTAAATTTAATGTATATGTATATGTGTGTGTATATATATATGTAGAAAGATGGATGATGTGAAAATAGGAGAGGGATCTAAAGAGAAGGGAAACAGGAGCAGAAGAATTAGAAAGACAACATAACTTATGCTTTCTCAAATGTAGATTTAGGTGTGAATACAAATGGATATATAACTGACATAAATGCAGAATTGGGAGCTATTTGGGGGTAGAAAGGGACTGGAGGAGGCAGGATAGGGGAGGGTTGTAGGGGCCAGTGAGAGTAAAGCACAGTGCTATGAGGATGTACAGAAACATCACGATGAGGCTCATTCTTTTATTTACCAACGAAAAGAGACTTTGAAAACCTCCAGGTGATGACAGGCCCCGAAAAATTTAGGGCGTGGCCACGGTGAGTCGGGGTGGGGGTGGGGGGCTCCAGGGTGGTTTCTCTGCAATGTCAGAGTAAATAGCTGGGCCAAGGACAAAGCGATGCTGGAGGGGTGTGAGCGCAGAGACTGGAGACTGTGTGAGCAGAGTAGATAGGAGTAGGGGGGTGTAGGAGGGGGAAGATGGCGCAGGGAAGGGAGCTGCCCTGGTCCTTGCAGCATCCTCATCCTTTCCTCTTCCCTTCCCCTGCCTTCCTCCCTCCTCTCCGTTCTCCATCTGAAGTCTCTGTACACACCTCCTTGTTCCAGTTGGGGAGGGAGAGCAGCTCCCGGCTTTCTCGCATCGTAACCATAGGTTTTCAGGGTACTCTGTCCCTTTCCTACGTCCTCTGCATCTCACCACCACTCGGGCAGGACCATGCACTGGGGGGGTCATGGGGGTTCTCTTATCGTGTTGCCTTGGCTCATCAAAGTAGTCTGGGTCTCTCCATGGCAGGAGTGAGCAGGTCCCAGGTCCTGGGATTTTGATCTAGTTTGCCCATCAGTAGCTCAAGATACCCAGTTCTAGCCATGTAACTAGTAAACGCCTGGTATTACTGGTTCCAGTGAGAAAGGAGGGTGTATCTGAGGGTGCGGACACAGATATGAAGGAAGTCTCCCCCCCCCTGGTTTTTCCAGCTGTGAGAGGCCCCCACTGTCAAGCCGTAGAGTCAGTTGCTACATGCAGTGATGGAGCTCACAGGGTGAGGGCGATGTTTTCAGAGCTTTGTTTGAATTGAGTTTTGACACCTGGGGACCTTCAGGATAAGGGGGCAAGGTAGTGCTGAAATGAGCCTCCTGCCAGATGCCAGGTCCGGAGCAGCGTGGGCCAACAGCGCGCACTGGCTCCCGTTGGTGTCTGATGCCATGAGAGAAAACAAGAGTGGCGCCGAATGTGGCAAAGCAGAGCTGGTGCTGAGGAGCCAGTGAACGGCCTCCCTGCTCCAAATGCATCGACGCAGTGAGAAGCTTCCAGTGCATCCATTCAGTGAGAAACTCCAAATGCATCCATGCAGTAGAAACTCCAAATGCACCCATGCAGTAGAAACTCCAAATGCACCCATGCAGTGAGAAACTCCAAATGCATCCATGCAGTAGAAACTCCAAGTGCATCCATACAGTAGAAACTCCAAATGCATCCATGCAGTGAGAAACTCCAAATGCATCTATGCAGTGAGAAACTCTAAATGCATCCATGCAGTAGAAACTCCAAATGCACCCATGCAGTAAAAACTCCAAATGCACCCATGCAGTGAGAAACTCCAAATGCATCCATGCAGTGAGAAGCTTCCAGTGCATCCGTGCAGTGGGAAAGCTGGCAGAGCAAAGAGGAAACGAGGCTGCACCGGCCTGAGGGGTCATCCTGGTCAGTTCACTTTCTTAGGGTCATAGGGTCCTTTGAGAATCAGTGAACGGTATCAGTTCTCAGAAGAAATGCATGTCTAGATATGCACATAAACTTTTTTGTTTTTACTGAGATGTAGTTCATGTACCCTGTAGTTGTACAATCCAATAGGTTTTGATAGGTTTAGAAGATTCTACAAACCACCATCATCCTAGAATGCTTTCGTCACCCCTGAAAGAATCCATATACTCTCTCGTTAGGCATTCATTCCACAGTTTCTCCTGACCCCAAATCTCGGCATTTTAATCTACTTCCTGTTTCTATGGATGTGCCATGAATCAAGCGTTTGGGGGCCTTTTGTGTCTGGTTTCTTTCACTGAACATGTTTTCAAGAATCATCTGTGATCTAGGACATACCAATACTTCATTTGCTTCATAAACAACATTCCTAAATAACAACCCATCGTGTGGTTATGCCATATTTTGTTTCCTTATTCATCAGGCGACGTGCATGTAGGTTGTTTCTGCTTCTGGATTTTAAGAATGATGTTCTAGATGTGGGAACAGTCCAGTTTTGACGTCCTGTCATCCCTTGGATCACCAGGGTTGATTCAGCTCATCTGGCTGACTAACTGGGGTCCTCTTCCTCCCTCATTGCTCCATGTGTTGTATCTCCTGAAGCCAGGGGCTCAATCGAAGAGGATGAGCTTTGCCAATGGGAGCGATCCATTATTTGGTCAAAGGTCCATGATAGCCCACTCCTTTGCTAGACCCTCTGACTGAGCTCTCAAGTTGCTGCTGTTTGACCATCTCTGTACAAGGTCACACACTAAAAGTGTACAGACCCCTTTAAAAGGGTCACAGAACCTCCACAACCGCCTTGAGGAAATGGAGAAGGCGACGTCAGGATGACTAGCAACAATTTATTGCTCTTTGCCGAGTGATTAAACCTTTGTATTTACATGTTCATTCAGCCCAGCATGGGCTCTGCCACATATTATTTATTATCTCTGTGCTACGGGCAGAAAGGCTAAGGCTTAAGAAGCCATGTTAGGCTTCTTGGGAAAGTCAAGACTTCAACCATCTGGCTGCCAGGTAGTGAAAGACGCCTTTCCCCACTCAACCGCCATCAAGGCCCCCCTTTTCCTTCCTGTAGGAGTACCAATGTCCTGCCTGCCAGCCAGCAAGCGTCTGCTTTGCTAAACATTTTGTCCCCCCAAATGTTGCTAACAAAGACCCTCACCTCTACCTCTTCCCTTTCAAGGGAGGTGGAGCCTCCAGTTCAGCGGCGTGTATGTGTGTGATGATGATGATGATGATAGTGATGATGATGATGATATTAATAGCCCGGGGGCACCTGGACATCTCCTGAGCAGTGAGGCATCTGTAACATCACCCTAACTGTGACTCCCACCTCATGCCCGGTGGCAGCTGCCAGGGGCCAGCTGAGGACAGTGCGCAGCCTGGGCTTCTGCAGGGAGGTGGGGTAGCTGCCATCTGAAGCCTGGTCAACATTGGCACCTCTGCTCTGTCTCTCAGCCCGTGGACAACCAGCAAGCCATGGTGCGCAGGGAGTCCGCAGTTAACCTGGAGAACTTTAAGAAGCAGTACGTGCGCAGGAGATGGAAGGTGCGTCAGGGTTTGGGGGTGTGCTGAGGTTGTGAGGGCATTGGGGGGTTCTTAGCGTGTCTCCAGCTCTCTGCATATGTTCTTTATCGGGCTGTTCTGTTTTATCCCCCCCAGCTCTCCTTCAGCATTGTCTCCTTGTGCAACCACCTCACCCGCTCCCTGCTGAAGAAGGTGCACCTGAGACCAAGCGAGGACCTGGTGGGTACCTGCGGAGCCCTTTGCCTGTGCGCAGCTCCAGGGCAGCGGGCGCTCAGGAGGGAGAAGGACGGGGACTCTTTCCAGCCTGGTCGCTGGCCTTGCTCTCTTCTGCCCTGGAGGCCGTGGTGCGACCTTTGCTATGGGCATGCAAAGGGTCTGTTGCTGCCACTGCACCCCGCCCTTGCAGCCCCCCTCCGAGGACACATAGCCCTCTGGGGATCATAGGGACTTTGGGGAACGGGTGCCATAGGCCAGCCAAAATTTATTTCTGGCCAGGTGGGATGTCACACTCCTGTAATTCCAGGAGATTGGGGGCAGGAGGATCAGTGGTTCAAGCTCATCCTTGGCCATATAGAAAGTTCTCGGTCAGCCTAGGATATTTAAGACCCTATCTCAAAACTATGCTACCTCAAAAAAAAAAAAAAAAACCACTTCTCCTGACAACCCAAAACTCTGCTTTAATACTGTCTTTGCACTTCTCCATTTCTATTTGTAGATTTCCATATCAACAACATTTAGATAATCGTCATGTTATGGCTTTGTACGGGTTTGTTTGCTCATTTGTTGGCGCTGAGGATCGATTCAAGGTGGCCTTACACATACTCAGCAAATGCTGTATCCCTGGCTTCTTAGTGGATGTTTAAAACAAGAGGCTTATAATGGAATACATTCTGCTGGAGTGAGTCTCTAGAGCTAGTCTGCCCAGATGCAAAGCGGCCACTTACCTTCTGCGTGGCGTTAAGGAAGTAGCGTAATCTTTCTGTGCCAAAATGTCCTCATTTATAAAATGGGGTCGGTGATTGGGCTGTAGGGGTTCCCTTGGACAGTCCCTTCCCACTGCTCCTTGAGTGTTAAGAGATCCAGGTGTGTCTGTCGGGCACAGATCAGGACCCCGTGATTAAGAAGAGGCTGGAAAGCAACGTCTGAGGCAACAGACAGTTGCTGGGTACAGCATGAGGCCAGTGCTTGGCTTGCACGCCAGGTCCTGGCATATCCCTGATTTCTCCTGTTCCTCCTTCATATGCCCTGGGGTCCTTCAGCCTGAGCCCCTGTTTATTCCAGCTTTTGCCAGGACATGGAGTCTTTGCAAACTCTTCTGAGTCCTTTCTTCATCCGCTATGAAGGGGGCTGGACCACTGTCTCTTGGAGAATCCCATTCGTCATAGACTGACTTTACCCCGCTCACTCATTTATTGTTTGTGACTCACGCTAAAAAAGTTGCTGTTCAGCACATATAGCATTATTTTTATTGCTGAAGCCAAGCTCAGTCCAGGATGTATTTACTGAAGTTGGTCTTGACCTCGGATTTTCCACCGGGTCAGCCTGCCTGGGAGAATATGTGACAGGCAGCAGGTGTGCGCTCAGGCTGAACCCTCTCCTCCCCACCTTGATAGGATGTCATCTCTGAGGAGGAATGAAAGAGAATGTAAGTTTCTTTCCTAACTCTGTCTTCGTGCAGGCTTTTTAAGATAATCTTCTTTTTATTTAAGAAACCTAGCACCATCAGCTCAATGGTTGGCCATATAGGAGAAAAAAGATTGGGTCTCAAATAATATAATAAAATAGAAATACAATGATAAGAACTTTTGTTTACGAAATGCAGAAATCAAGCATCCAACAAGAGATTTTTTTTTATTCTTTGATACTTTCACACATAAATCCAATGAAGTTATGTATTTCATCACTTACTACCCAATCCAATCCCCCCTTCTATCCCACTTCATACTCAACTTTCTAGCCAGGTTTCCTCCTGTTCTCATGTTTTTTTTGCATGCGTGGCCCACTGGGCTTTATCTGGGATGTCTGGACTGGCAGGTGCTAGGGCATGGATAGCTATCATCAGTACGTGAATAGCTGCGAAGAAACTCTCCTTGTCCTGTCTGGGATTCAATAGTCTCTCAGGGAGGTGCCACGTGTCTTGAGATCTTCCCTCGTCTGTGGGGAGAGTTCGTAGGCCAGCTATTGGCAGGTCTATTGGAACCAGACATCCTCCAGCGAGTTCTTGGGTGAAGGAACCCTATCCAGAGGATGCTATCTGGCAGCCCCCTCCTCACCCTCAGACTCTTACATTCTTATCACCCTCCTTTCTCAATAAAAGTATTTTTTTAAATGACCCACTTACATCTGAATTGGTTTCTCTTCCAATATTTGTGGGGGTTTTTGTTGTTTTTTTTTAAATTGGGTTTGATTGGCGGCACCTGACTGGAAAGACTCGTGGCCTCCAGGTGGCTGCCAGGCTCTGGTTTAGCCCTGTGGGAGCTGGGGGACTGTCCTTTCTCCCTCTTTCATGAAAGTGGGGCTCAGAAGTCATTTTCTCTGAACGACTAGGGGCAGGAGGGTGCCTAGCAGGGCTGGTGGGAAACCCTTCCCTTTTCTGTCGGTTGAGCTTGGGAGACCCAGCAGCCCACAGACACCTCTGCAAGGGGTCTTGGCTTATTGGTGGCACAGAGGGGCACCAGGTGTAACTTCCACGATTATAAGTTGGCCTCTCCTGGTGCCTCTTTTCTGTTGGATGCCGACCTGTTGTGCCTCTTGAGGAGGAGGAAGAGGAGGAAGGGAAAGGGGAGGGAAAGGGGGAGGGGGAGGAGGTCTTAACATCATTGGTTAGAGTTTGAATCCCCTCCCTGACCCTCTCTGCCACTGTTCTCTGGGTAGAGCTAAGGCCTGCCCTTGGAGATCACCTCCCCGACCCGGGCATGTCACATAGCCCCATCCCTGGCCTCCCATGATGCCCTGCTCCAGGCCTCCTTTTGTCTCCGCAGAGGAACTGCGAGAGTGACACGGAGGAGGACATCGCCAGGAGGAAAGCTGTCCACCCGCGGAGGAGAAGCAGCACCTCCTAAGTGGCCCGGCCAGCGGTGGCTCGCCCAGAGGCCCGAGGCCCAGGTCCCTTTGGACCCTTCTGCACACACTCTTGGAGCCTTGCCTGTCAGCAGCACCCAGCGCTTGGCATCTCAGAGCACGTGACCAGAAATAGGGGCCCACAAGACTCAGAACTGGCGGGGGACCCCAGAGACCCCCCAGGAGCTGTGGCTGTCTCCTGCTTGGGAGGTCCATCCGGCCTTTCCGAGGCTCAAACTGGTTGACCCACCTCAGACCCTGGGATGGGGTGAGGACTGCGGAAAAGGGATGCAAAGAAAGGAATATCGTCCAAATCACAGGGCGAAGGTCAGACCCGGGCAGCTTTCCTCGCCCAGGGGGTGGTGGAGTTCGCAGCCAGCTTGGTCGTCATTGAGCACACCGGGAAGACAGACGCCTCCTCTGTCAGAATGGGGCGAGTGAGCGAAGAGAACCTCGGAGTGTGAGGGGCTAATCCTGCCACCTCCCAGGAGCCAAAAGGAGTCAAGACGTCTGTCCTTAGACCTCTAAGAGCCTTTTGCTGCCCACTGCGTTGTCATTTTTCTCATTTGTATTAAACTTCTTGTTTACCTGATGCTCGGCTTCCTGTAGGACTCTCCCAATCTTATTTTCTTGTAGTTTGAGTATCTGTGACTAAGCATACTCAGATGCTGAGGAGACAGAACCTCAGAAGGTGGTTTTGAACCCTCCCCCCTGTCCAGAAGTCTGTATGCTTCCTGTACCCTCCCTGAAGGCATCCAGGCCCAGATGCCAGTGCGGGAGGCCTGTGCCCTGCCCCCTCCCCCTCCACTACCATCTCTCCTGCCATCAGTGATCTGAGTGATTGACTAGTTGCATCTCACCAGAATTCGTAAGGTTAAAGCAGCACAGACTCTCGAAGTCGCTGGAGTAAACAGGCCATTGCAATACCTGGAGGTCATTCAGGTAAACCCCAACATAGTCATGTGTTTAGTCTTCAAGAGAAGGGGAGACTTGTGGTTTCACATCTGTAATCCCAGCACTTGAGAGGCTGAATCAAGAGGATCGCTGTGAGTTGAAGTTCTGCCAGGATTACAAGGATAATCTGCTGTGTATGGTTCTAATTATGTGGGAGGCTGAGCCCAGGAGTTGGTTGTCCTAGCGAGACATCTCAGTACACGGGGAAAGAATGGCGATCTCCAAGCTACTGAGGCCTCAAAGGAAACCAGCCAGGGTCTGGCGTGATAGGTAAGGCACCTGCTCGAAAACCTGGTGACTAGTTCAAGCCTCAGAAGTCCATTTGGTGGGAGGACAGATTCACCCATGTGTCAAATGTCTCATAGTATATGTGTTCTCTCCCTCTCGGATAAAAACCTTAAAGAGAAAGAGGAGAAAAAAAGAAACCAGCCACCAGGGTGGTAGCATACACTTGCAAACCCGGCAGTGAGGAGGCAGAAACAGTGGAACAGGGTTACAAGTTCAAGGCCAGACTGGTCTACATGAGTTCCAGGAAGGAAGGAAGAAAAGGAAAGGAAAGGAAAAGGAGGGAAAGGAAAGAAAAGGAAGGGAAAGAAAGGAAGGAAGGAGAAAGAGGAAAAGAAAGAGAAAGAAAGAAGGAAAGAGGGAAAGAGAATAAAGGAGCGAAAGAGGAAGGAAGGAAAGGAGGGAAAGAAACTCAGGAGACATGTCAATCTTAGCTATCGGACTTACACTGTGACAAAAAAAAATTCTTGTCCCCAACACTAGGATCATAGGTGGGTAGGCACGGTCACACTTGATAGCAGCAGCGAGTTTTTTTGGCTTATAAGTGTGTGTGCGTGGGGGGAGTGTGCATGCATGTGTTCTGCACGTGTGTGTGCTCTGCATGTGCAGGCAAGTATTCACATTTCCATGCATGTGGAATTCCAAGGTTGATAGTAGGAATCACCTTTCATTGCTCTTCCACCTTATTCTTTTGAGCCAGGATCTTTAATCAAACCTAGAGCTCGCCGATAGGATTAGTCAGTTTGCTGTGGGGTTTTCCAGTCTCTGGCTCCCAGGGCTGGGGTTACAGGTGGGCCTCCATGCCCACCAGAATTTTACAAGGGGATCTGGGATCCAAATTCTAGTCCTTTGGCTTTGTGGGGGGTGAGTCATCTCCCCAGCCCCAGTAGTTTTAATCATACTGTGTGAGTCAGGCAATTTCAGAAAAGCTTATAAGTGAATGGGAAGTTGGGAGGTGCTTGACTTGTAGAAACCTCTGTAGTTGACCCGTAGGCCTTGTGCCTACTCTACTCTCAGACAGAAACTGAGCATCATTCAAGGTTGGAAAGCAGCAAAGGCTGAAACTGTCACCTAAGTTTAGGGCCCCAGGCATGGGGGGGGGTGTTTCTTGCTATATCTGGTGATATACATCAGCAGGGAATGTTCTGGAACATGAGCTCAAAGATGCTTCTAAGAAGTCAAAGATGGTTACTTTCCTCTTAGAAAGGAGAGTCATAAAAGGCTTTCACAAACCTAGGCTTATAAGTCCCACCTCACACAGCAAGGCTGCAAAAGGTGTAACCAAAGCCAAGATGTCTTGACTTCTAGAACAGTGTGCATTCATTCAGCTTGATAAACCATGGTGGGATTGGCTTTCCTTATCTATAAAAGCTCTCATCTGTATTGTTGTCTACCTTCATTCTTACAAATAGAAAAACAATTGTTATACTTGCTTCTGCCCATCTTTTCACAGTAAAAAGATACTGCCCTTGGGCGGGGCGGGGGAAGGGGTAACAGCCCAGCAGTGATCCCCATGGCTACAAGGCCCGCAGAGACCCCATCCTTCCCCAAAACTGCTCCTCTTGCCCTCCTTGTGTATCCCCCGTTAATTCAGTTCCCTTACTGCAGCAATTTGGTGTCTGATGACACCTTCTGAGTTTCCCGGAATCCCTTGGGAAGCACAGGGCCAGGCAGTGATGTGGGTGTGGCTTTGAGGATGCAGGTCCCACTGAAACCCAGAAGCTGCAGGCCTGCTGGAATAGCCAGCTCAGGGGAGGCAGGAATACTCTGTTGGTTCCAGGGGAGATGCATCGACCAGCTGGTAGAAAGCTGAGGAGGGTGACAGGGTGCCTTGGGGCAAATGGAACATGGCCAGGGGTGACAACCATGCTCACTGACAACGCAGTTCTTTGAAGAGGCCTGAGATGTCTGCCTCGGCTCATAGGCCTGCAGGCTTTACACAACGCAGCATTAATATTTCACAAACACGTATATCAATATTTTAGCATGTGCTGTGTTTTAATGTCAATCTCACTGGATTTTCTGACTCCTGATCTTAAATTGCATTTACTCTTTCTGCTCTATTCATTTGCCCAAACCCTTATTTTGGAACTAGGCCGTACCACAGGAGGCAAAAGGACCATTGAAAGAAAGAAAATGCAAGCCCTGTGTGCCGTAGACAGTCACAGTTGGTACATGTGAAAAGAACCAAACTGAAGACTGGGATGTTGCAAGGGGTGGTAGCTGGCTCATGCTTGTAGAATTATTTTTTTGCATCTGGTCCCCAACTTGATGTCACTCTGGTATTGCTTTGTTCATTGTTGTTGAAACTATATATATACATATATATATATATATATCTTGGCATCTATTGATATATATCTTGCTTGGCATCTGTCGAGACAGTCCCATTCTAAACAGGTCTTAATAGGCTTAGGGACTGGAACAGCTGAAGAGTCACTATGGACAGAGGTTCATTGACATTTCAAAGAGCAGAAACAAATTGGTGGCCTTCCCTTAATGGTTTCTCCTTGATTTTCCCTTCCTTCCTCTCATTCTCTTCTTCCATCCCCCACCTCCACCCCTTAGAGAATCACAATATGTAGCCAAGCACATATTTTGGCAATTTCTTGCTCACCGAATAGAATTCCTGTCCCTAGTTCTTAGTCTCGAAAAGTTGATCCTATTATCTGCAGAGAAATAATTTTGTCATGTATTTTTCCCCCCTGTGGGTTGAGAATATTCTACTCTCGAATTAAGGAAAAGTGAAAGAAAGGAAGGAATGAAGGAAGGAAAAGGTGAGAGAGAGAGAACAGAGGTTAGCAATAATTTTGAGAAGCATCTTTGCAGCAGGCATGTTCTCATGCAAAGCTGTTCGCAACCTTACAGAGAAATGAGAGCCTGGTTTATATGAATGATGAAATAGAAGCAGCAGGGTTAAGAAACCGCCTGCAATCGCCCATCTGGAATACCTAGAATCTGGATCCCAGCCCAGCTCTGCCTACCCTGGATCCACATGCTTCTCTGCTTCTCCTGGAAAAACACAGTGATAGATGTAAAAAGAATCCTGAAGAACTACGTACAGTAGGATACTGCTTTTTTATTTTAAGCGCCACATATGAATTTAGGACAAGGGGAACATAATTCAACCCATAAAAATACTTAAACATGGACTGAGGATGTAACTCAGTGATAGGGTGCTTATCTAGAATGTGCAGGGCTCTGGGGTTCAATCCTTGGTGCTGGTAGGCATAGGGGTGAGTGCTCACTCAACCGAGGGGGGGTTGTGCTGAAAGATTTGGGGAGAAATACCTACGGGGCCAGTCAGACCTCTGAAACTGTGTGTTTGACATTCCGGGGAACGGGGCTGAAGACAGTCACATCTGCTGAGTCATAAGGATGAGGACTTTATGTATTCACAGTTGGACATATCTCCTTTCACACAGAGAGAGAGAGGAAATTTCAGGCCGCTGGCTGACCCTGAATTCCTCCAGAAGGTTGTGACCTTAGCTAGCCCCAGGAAGGAGCGAAATGAGTGCTCTGAGGCTTAGAGGCTGATAGATGTCACACCGAGAGCCTGGCTGGTCCCCAGCTGTGTCCCTGGGTCACGTCTTTCTCAGGCTGTTCCAACAACCAAGCGGTAGGCTGAGAAACTGAAGAGAGCGTTTCCTGGTAGAGGAGGGAGCAGGGCCGACGTTCCTGAGTGGAAGGGACAACAGACTGTCTCCCCTCCCCCGTCCCCCAATCAAACCCTTTCACTCAGGGCCATTCAGTGAGAAGCCTTGTCTCAAGAAACAAGGCAGACACTAAGAATCCACGCTTCTCTTCCCTCTCCAGACCAACCCAAGCCACAAATAACACACGCTTGGAAGCGTTCGTCAACTGAGTCAGTCCTTCAAGCTTGTCTGATTTAAACGGTGAAATGTTCCCCCACGAGGGGTGCATTCGAAGCCTCTCATAGGCTTTCAGAGGGATTTTACAGGTTCTTTCACAAGAGCAAAGGGAAAGGACAAGGCGGGGCTTAACCTGCTTCTGTGTACCTTGTAAGGCATCTTGTAAGAGCTGAAGGTCCAAGTGGGATGTGGAAGGTAAACACCTTGAACACTTGTGTGTAGCCGTATTGTCACAGGCGTGTCCAACTTGTGGCCCGAGGGCCCAGTGTCCCCGATGCCGTAAAGTTTGAGCGCCCCTCCTAGAGAGCAATAATCCTGTTCTCCAGGAAGCAGGTGGGGGGGCACAGCTGTAGATCCTTAGCTTACCGTAAGTAATGAGCTGCTTGTTCTGTCTTGCAAGATACGAACCAGGTGTGGGAAGGTGGCGTGAGCTTATCAAGGTGGGGCCGGTTGTTTCTCGGGAGGTGATGAGCCAAGGAGGGCAGGAAGGATTCCTGGAGCATTATCTGGTCACCCCTAAAAGTTACTCAGTGAGGACCCATGACAGAGCATCGTGATTGCCCGTGTTCCGCTGAAGTCTATCAGCCTGTAGGGCTTTGTAGGGTCTGGAATGGAGGACAGTGGGTGCTGTGGGAGTCACATTCTCCAGGGGATACAGGGGTCTCACAAGAAGGTTGAACGGATAGCACGTGGCCTAATCAAGGCGACAGGGTCGTCGGGCTGCTTTCTCTGGTTAAAGCTCAAATTGTCTCCCCCAAAGATCCAACCATCACCCTGGGGTCATAGTCACTTAACACGTGTGTAGACAAACGCAGAAAAATGACAGCCCTTCAGGAATCCGGTGCCGGGATGAGACAGGAGCAGTGCAAGGAAGCTTCGTTCTGCAGGATGCACCCCAGGTGAGCACTGAAGATGGGCTCAAAGAACAAGAAGTCTGGTTTCTGTCTGTGAAGGGGTCATGAATCCAGCCAGGACCACCCTTTAACAGAGACCTAGAGATGGGAAGAGCAAGTGCCTCCCAAGAATGTGGGCGATGTAGACTGGGCTTTGGTGGGGTTGAGAAGAAGGGCACTGTGTTGCTGACAGGGAGTGGGCCAGATAGGAACTTTGGGGTGCAGGCTTGGGCCGCCCGAGTGTTGGGGAGCAGAGCTGTGGTTTAGATCAGCTGTTGTGAGCCGTGGTTCTCGGCCAGCAGCAACATCACCTGGAAACTTGTTAGATATGCAACTTGCCCAACCTTCCCCGTTCTCCTGTGCTAGAAACACTGGGGGGCGGGGAGGTAACAAGCCTGCTAGGGGATGCTGAGTTTTATAAAAACAGCCCTTGGCGGGGGGGGGGGTTGGCAGGAGCTCGAGCATGAGGACCACCTAAGAGCAGGGAATGGAGGCCCTTGTAATCCAGGCACTAGGAAGCAGAGACAGATGGATCCCCCAGGGTTTCTGGCCAGCTCGCCAAGCCTCATTGGCAAGTCACGGGTTCTCGTCTCAAGAAACGAGGAAGGGCAGCTCTCGGGGAATGACATCCGAAGTTGACCTGGGCTTCCACACACACGTGCGTGCATACACTAGGTGGGGTGGGGAGCATGAGGGGGAGTAGTGGAATTCAGCACTATTGGGACCATCTGAATGAGATAGCCGGACAGGGCTGGGAGGAGGCAGGATGAGCCAGACAGATTTGAATTCCTACATCAGCATCTTCACCCGTTGGCTTCACAGACGTGGGCAATACACGGGCTCTCGGCTGCCGTTCTTCAGTAGAGCCAGGGCTGGGGGATGGACGTGAGGACAGGCGAGTGATACTCCCAGCGATGCTTCCAACTAGAACACCCACACTCCCAGCTACTCGGGCCTGGGAAGTTCATTGGACACAGAGCTCTTAGTGCCAAAGTTAGGAAAGCCCAGGGCACAAGCCGGAAGGTTGGTCACCTCATCTCCGACATAGTGCCCAGAAAGAAACACTACTCTAGGTGTTTCTGCAGGGATCAGGTGAAGGAGCTGTTGGGGGACCGGGAGGACCCACTGTCAAGCTCATTGCTGGCAGCCGAGGGTGCTGTTCCCTCTTGCCATCCATTTCTGGTCCCTGTTGGGGTCCAGCAGGAGCCCCTCCCTCACGCCTGTTATGGCCTAGCTTCAGAGACCTTTAGTAAAAGACAGAGTCAAGACCGAGGTTAGCAGCAACAGCCCCGGAACAGCTCCCCGGCCACACTGCGCCTGGTGCCTGGGTCACCTGAAATACAGTAAGGCTGATGTCTCTCAGACCACGCTGATGCTGCTAGAGCCGAAAATACCCCGGGCCTGGGCTGGATGCCAAGAGTCATGGGGCAGCCGTGGCATCTACAGCTTATTGCTACAGTTTATTGCTTTGTTCTAGGGTTTCCCAGGTTCCACTCTGCTGTGAATAGCTCTTCTTAGAAGATCAGTCCCAAAACCAGTATCAACAAAAGACTAGGAGTCTAGCTTGAATCTGGAATGGAGAGACTGCAGAGAGAAGCCACAATACTGAGGCAATTCTGACTTGCCCTGTCAACCACACAATATTTTTTTTTAGGCTGTGTACAGGGAAATAGAAATCAGTAACATACTTAGGCTTCCAATACAAAAGCCTTCAAGAATTCTATTAGTTTTTTCTAATAGGTAACTTATAGATTAAAAACAAATTCTTAGACATAATAAGTTTCAGGAAAACATGTTTTGGCTTGTAGGCATTTCTTGCTTCTGGTAACTTATTGGTGACAACAACGTCTTAATAATAAGTCTTAAGGAAAGCGTGTTTGGGGCTTGCAAGCACTCCTTGCTCCTGGTAAACGGTTTATCATGAGACTCCGTGAGCAAGCAACAGGAGATAGCGTGGTGCCCTCTCAGACGCCTGGTTGCAAGTTGCAAACACCCCACCTTCCAGGGTGGAATTACAGGTCACCGCCATAGTTGCGTAGCATTGTTAATGAGGTCTGAGGTCAGATACTTTTTTGCTTTATCCACCAAATCATCTCCCCAACCACCAGGATATTTTTTAAACCATTCAACTATCCCAACACATGCCTGAAAGGGACCGAACAACTTTACGGTGCTTTCTCAGGCAGGAGGCAGGACTATCGGATAGAAAGGTTATCCATGGCTACTCTGGTTAGTATCAATGGTCAACTTGATACTGGATCTGGAATCACCCAGGTAACTAGTCTCTGGGCCTATTTTTTGAGGGAGTTTCTAGATGAGGTGAATGGAGCTGGGGAGACCTACTCTAAATGTGGGGAGCCCCATTCCTTGGGCTGGGATCTTGAATAAGCAGAATCTGAGCTCATCGCCAGGATTCATCTCTCTCTACTTCCCAACTGAGGACACCGCGTGACTGGCCATCTCGTGTTCCCTTGAACTCTAAGCTAGAATAAACCCTTCCTCCTTAGAGCTGCTTCTTGTTGGGTACTTGGCCACAGCAACCAAAAAAAAAAAAAAAAAAAACACCTAATAGAGATGCTTTCTAGCTTAGTTAAAAGTGGGCAGATTCTTCCTGGAGAACGTAGCAACCACTTCTTGTTGCTTAGTTGGTCCACATGCCTATCTGCAGACCAAGAGTGGAAGCCAGGAGATGTACGAGGGTGAGTTGTCTAGGCCTGCAATCTAGTACTCAAAGACTAAGACACAGTAACTTCCTCTAAAGCTCTGAGGATACCGCACCTCTGTACCCCCTTCTCGTTTGGGCCAAATTGTAAGCATCTTGACTTCAAATGAGGCTCCCCACTCTCAACACACCCACCCCACATCCACCCAAGAGCTGTTTTTCCTGATGTGCCAAAGTCCAAAGGATCCTCTCACCTCTGTTCCCTGGGGAGGAGCCTGGGCTGGACATCCTGGCTTGAGAGTCAGGTCTCAGGGACTGAAAGGACAGTTCTGGCACCTTCTTGGCTGGGCACCTTTTACTAGGTTCCTGAGCCTCGGTTTTCCTTCTCGTAAAATGGGCCTGACGTTACGTTCCTTGTTGGGCTTTTGTGAATGTTAAGTTGAATTAACTAATGCACGCAAATGTACTCAGAGTGGTGGTTGTCAAAATAACTGAATTTCTCACTGACAACAATAAAAAAAATTAATACGGTTGTAAGGGAGCTGGAGCGAAAGGGACAGGAACCCAGAACTCTCTGCGGCCTTTCTGCCTGTGGTGGACACTCAGCTGCAACGCATATGATGTGACTTGCTTCTCACTTCCTCCTCTGCCTCTCCACGCTGTGGGCTGGGGGTGGCCCCACGTCCTGCTCACTGTGCGAGCTGTGGCGAACTAGGAAGCCTCACTACCCAGCCACAGAGCACCTTCTGCTTTCGACACGTCTAGCTCCTTCACCGAGTCTGAACCAGCCTAGCTTGAGAGCTACAGCCTCTGACCTGCCTTCCTGTCTGTCCGTGGCCTTTGTGGTCATAAGCAATAGTAATCTGGTTCCCTCTTGTCATGCACTTGCTGTGCACCAAGTTTTGCATACCATCTTTTGGTTCTCACGGCAATCCTGAGAAAGAACTATGGGCTGTGTTTTACTGATGAGAAACTCAAGAATCAGAGGTGAATGACATTAGTTTACTTTATTTTGTCTGTTTTTTTTTTTTTTTGAGATGTAGCTCAGGCTAGCTTTGAACTTGCCACCTCCTGGCTCAAACCTCACAAGTGCCAAGATTCCAGATGTGAATCACCATACCTGCCTGTTTGTTTCTCTTTATACCCAGACTGTCCTTCTCCATCATGAGCTGCCTCACCCCAGACCCAAAGGCAGCAGAACCAAACAACTTTGGCCCAGAACCTCCAGCACTGTAAGCCCAAACAACTTCTCCTCTTTATAAGTTGATTATCTCAGGTGTTTTGTCATAGCAGTAGAAAACAGAGGAAGACCTAAGGACATATCTCAGCTGGCAGAACACTTGCTTTATGTGACAGGTTTAAATGTAAGCTTGACCACTGAGAGCTGAACTTATAGGCATCATTATATTTAGTTAAGTAAGTCTCTGAGCAAGACCGCAGGAGATGATCTAATTGAGGTGAGATGACCCATCCCATAATGGGTGTGGCCTTTCCCCAGGGAGGTGGATAACATGGAGGGAGCCTGTTTAGTATGTTGGCAGACTGGCAAGCTACATAATATGCCCATCTCTTAGCCCTTCCTATGGCTGTTTAGTTGACTCCTGATGTTAATGTGAACCCTCCTATCACCATAGTGGTTGTAAAGTTCTGGAGGTTGATCACGTGCCTGTTTATGGGCACAGGAAGGTATCTCCCTCCATCTCTGGGAAGTAATCCTCCCAAATTATTCAGAGGACTGGTTTGAAACCTTATCAAATTTTAGCCACCAGATGGCGCTGCAAGGATCAGGATGTGAAACTCCCTCAACTAAGATTCAGCACATTGGTAGTGTCACGTGAGATTCACAGGGGTCTTGAGGGAGAGTTTCTGGGGTCAAGGATGGAGAGTGACCAAAAATCCCCGTTTCTTTTTTAAATAAAAACCAAACTTCTGAGAATCTGGTTTAAAAGTTTGGATAACCTTTGTGGCAATGTGTCTCCATTTAAGAACTGAATTCATTTTCTGAGCTGTTGAAATCTCTTTCACATGTTCAACAATTTTAAAAGTGTAAAGAGGGTGGGCAGTGGTGTAGCTTAGTGGGACTGTTTTGCATGCACAAGGCTTTGGGTTCAGTCTCTAGTACACATACACATACACACACAATAAATGAATGAACAAATACAATTTTAAAAAGATTATATATGGTATATACTATACATAATAATATGCATATGTAAGATATATTCCTTACCACTTTTTAAACACATAACTTCATTTTTAAACTGATTTTTTAATATTCAATTTCAGAATGATATGTCTAAACATAAATTTTACAAGAAAGATCTATCAAGTTTTCCATAAAACTGACTTTCATTTAAAGTATCAAATGACTGATCTGACCAATTTTATCTGATAATTTACAAATAAGACTATATATATATATATATATATATATATATATATTAAAAGAGAAGCTAAATGAAGAGATTTGAATTAAAGTAACAAAACATGAGTGATATATTCTTTTACTTTGTATTAAAAACATTGCTCAAGGGTTGGGGAGTCAGCGCAGTGGGTAAGAGCACTTGTTGCACTTTCATGAACACGCGAGTTCAAATCTCCAGCAAAAAGCCAGCTTGTTTGCACTTTTCTATAGCCGCAGGGCAGAGACTAGAGGATCACTAGGGCTTGCTGACTGCCAATCAGTTCCAGTTTCAGTGAGAGACCCTATTCCAAGGAAATAAGGTGGAACTGTGTGTATCTGTGTGTGTAGTGTGTACAATGAGCATTTCTGCAGCTGGGGAAATCATGGGCTCTCCCAACAAGCTGACCATATCTCATCAGCCAGGAAGCCCCCTAGAAGTATAGCGTACCCACGTTTACCTCCACTGTTCTGGGCTGTGCCTTCATCTCCAACTCCCAAGGTAAAGCCTGCTGACTTTTCTAATTTGAAGGGAGGAGACATTCTGACAAGAAACGCCTGCAGGGAAAAGTCAGCGGCCAACCCTGATGGAACACAGCCATTTGCAACAGCTAAGAATGATTCTGTTGTGGGACAAGTCAGACCTCGTGTCCCAGGAGGCCTGACCTACCTACCCCGTGAGCCCTGAACAACTGACTTTACATAGACTGGAGAGCAAGGGGCGCCTGAGGTCCACTGGGCTGTACAGGATACATCGTCAGGGCAAGGTTGAGACAGAGACAGGATTTTGTACAATTCCAGGTCTATTCATTGTCTCTACCCAGCTGGGCAAAAGGAACTGACTTCGCCCAGCGTGGGCATATAATTTGACTAATAGTCAACAACACTGATTTTGAGAAAGAAAGAAAAAAAATAACATACTGGATAAACAAAATCTGGGGAGTTAAAAATCTAAAACAAAACAAGGATGGTATTTTGCGAATGCAATCTAGCATTCCAGATTTTTAAGCAGTCTGGAAAGACCCTATGACTGGCCTTCGTTCTAGGTTTCCGCTGAGGTTTGTGGTGTGTATGCCAACATCAAGCTGAGTCCAGGGCAAGATCTGTGGCAGCCTGCTGCCCCCAGGTCCCTACATTCAAAGCAGAGCCCTCAGGCCCCATCCAAGTGGAAAAAGTCCAGGCAGTTTCCTAGACCTTCAGCCCTGGGTCTGGCCCCAGGGGAGGTGTGACCGACAGGAGGTCAACCCAAGCCTGGCCTGAAGGGAGGGAATTGGAGGACAATGGTCAAAAAGAGAGCAAGAGGGAACACATCTTCTGGAAAACTACGGTGACTTAGGTGAACTTGTTGCCAAAGCCCCTGCCTGGGAAGGAAACACATTTACATGCATGAAGAGGTTCCCAGGATAAACACCAGCCTTCCAAGCTAAGTGAAGAAAAGTCAGGCATGCGTATGAGCTTCCAGAACAGGGATCCAGAGAGAGAACTTAGGGATTGGCATGGGCCAGCTAAAGGATCTCTCTCTATCCTTCTCTTCCTCTCTCTTTCTTACTTGCTCACTCACTGTCTCGCTGGAAGGGTCTCATATACCCCAGGCTGGCCTCCACTTGCTATGTATATAAGATGAACTTGTGATCCCCCCTCCCAAGCACTGGTATCACGGGCATGACCACCACGCCCACTTTCATGAGGTGCTGGATCAGACCCAGGTCTTCATACATGCAAAATAAGGGCTCACCTCACCAAACCACATCTCCAGTCATTTGCTTTATTGTTATGAAGATATTCTGAAGTTGACTATATTAATACATACATACATTACTGATTATACTAAAATCTACTGGGGCTGGGGAGATAGCTCAGTGGTTAAAGTCTTTGCCTTGAAAGCAAAAGAACCTGAGTTCAGAGCCTCCAATCCCATGTGAAAATGCCAAGTGGGTACAGTAGCCCTTCTTGTAATTCTAGCCCTGGAAGACGGAGCCTGGGAATCCCTAGAGCAAGTTGGCTGGCCAGACGAGCCCTAATGGCATGTCCTGGGTTTAATTAGAGGCCTGGGTTCACAATAATGTGTAGGAGCGACTGAGAATGATTCCTGATATCACTCTTAAACCTTCTCGGGCACATACACTCACTTGTTCTACATACACTGTCACACACATATATCTACCCACATTCACAAATGCATACATCTACGCAACTCATACATGCACATCCATGAAGAAAAAAAATCTAAATTGTGCACCTTAGTTTTATTTTTTGAAACAGGGCCTCGCGTAGCCTAGGCTGGTCTCAAACTTAGTATACAGTTGAGAATGATCTTGAATTCTTGTTCTCCTGCCTCCCCCTTCATATGTGATGGGATTACAGGCATGTACCACTGCACCTATTAAACTGTGCCTTTTAAATGCGCGTGTTGTATGGTGTAGAAATTATAACTCAACCAGGCTGTTAAAAAGAGACGATCTGGGCTGGAGAGATGGATCAAGGGTTAAGACTCTGCCTTGAAAGCAGATGGTCCTGAGTTTAGATCCCAGGTCCCACTTAAAAAACAAAAACAACAACAACAAAAAAAAATACCCCAGCCAGAAATAGCAGCGGACTCTATTTCTGGCCCTGGTGGATGGAGCCTAAGAAATACCAGATCGAGGGGCTGGAGAGGTGGCTCAGGGGTTAAGCCTCCACCTTGCAGGCGGAAGGTCCTGAGTTCGGATCCCAGATCCCACGTATAGACGCCAGGTGAAAGCGGGGGCGGCCTGCGCTTCTGGTCCTGGTAGGGCGGAGCCTGTGAATCCCGGGGCAGAAGGAGGTGGAGGCAGTCCATGGTGGTTCCCGAATTCGTCGGGGGTTCTACACACACACACACACATACATACACACGCGCGGGCACATACACACAGTTAAATAAATAATAATAATAATGATTAAAAAAAATAAAAAAAAATAAAAAAGAAATACCAGATCGAAGCAAAAAGGAGATAGAAGCAATCCAGGATGATTTCCAAAGTCCCCCTTGGGCCCTAATCTGCAGGGATACGCAGTGCCCTCTGACACAATTTAATATTAATGCGGATGACTCCCTGGTTGACTTTGTAGCTCTCACTTACAGTTATTGCCTGAGAGACCAAAGTTTGTGACGCAGTGATGGTCTAAGCTGCAGACAGATCATCTGCTGATGGGAAAAGGGGTCAAGGGGAAGCTTGGTTAGGAAATACCGCTTTCTGTCCTCACAGCTGTAGATTAGATCAATGTTTCTTTCATTAGTCTTCTCAAGGACAAAGGCTCCTTTGCAGTAGGATGAACTTGAAGTTCCTCACTCATTCTCGTATTCCTGTTCTTTGTGTTTTGCATCAAATATATGCTTCCCACAGAGCCTAGGATCCCGCTGCCATCTCCCAAAGGCTAAATCCCTATGCTTCTCCAACTTAACTTGGAGCCAGACTGAAACTTAAATGGTGGTATGATCCTTTGGCTGTCAGATCTGGAAGGAGCACACCCAATTTCAGTTTGGGGCTAATAACATATCTGGTTCATTGTTGTAATGACTTTGTAGTATTCCATTAACCAATTCAACTTTTTTTGGACATTTTTAAAAATTATAAACATCACCTACCATAAGTTTTGGGTACATCTCCTATGTACAGGTGTAAAAGTTGTTTTAGGTGTATATTCAGAGGTAAAATTTATACAGCATCTTTAACTTATTGTATATTGCTAGATCATTCTCACAACCACATATATGTATATGTACACACACATATGGAAAGACATCCTAATCGAATCAGTACATATATATTTTTTTAACCTTGAAATACTCTCCTTCCATAGCATTTTATGGGATCCAGTAGTAGCCTGCATGACCCTGATTTCAATTCAGCAAATAACCAGGCATTTTCTATGAGCTATCACTGGGAAAACAGCAAGATGAATGAATTCTTGACCCTCAAGAGATTTACAGTCTGTGGGTGAGGAAGTTATACCATTATCCAAACCACATGAAATTGCCCATGAGTTACCAACAGGGCTCTGCAGTTGCTTCATAGTAGAAGTGACTATTTTCTTTTCTTTTTTTAATGGTATTCATGTGATGAAGATCTGGGCTTCTCTGGGGAAAGAACTTGTAAATTTATTTTTTAAACTTTATTTGTGTGTGTGTGTGTGTGTGTGTGTGTGTGTGTGTGTGTGTGTGTGTATTAGAGAGCATGTGTGTCCCTGTGAGAGCCCAAGCGTGATTCGGGAATCATCCTCGATTACTTCTACCTCCTTTTTTGCTTTGCTCTGGGATTTCCCAGGCTCCGCCCACCAAGGCTGAAAGTACAGGCCACTATTGCTGTTTCTGCCTGGCTTTTTTTTTTTTTTTTTTAATATAGGACCTGGGATCTGAACTCAGGCCCTTCTGCTTGTGAGGCAGTCTTAACCCCTGAGCCATCTCTCCAGCCTGACTATTTTATGTCTCATGAAGATTTTACTCTCTCGTCTCAAAGAGAGAAAGTTGGAACTGGTGATGTGGCGCAGTGGTTGAGCACCTGCCTAGCTTGTGTGACGCCAACAAAACAAAACAAAACAAAACAAAAAACCCACTCCAGAGGCAATGGATGCACGTTGTTGGTACTGTGGGGAATGTGGGGTGCTGCTGACTGGACGATGTTGCCAAGGCCACGGTTTCTCTTTAAAGTACTAAAATCTGTATTGGCAGGTGGGTCACAGCTCAGATGTCCCGTCCCCCCGTCCTCCCCCCTTGCTCATATTGCAACTGTGAACTTGTTACAGTTTGGATGTGAAATGTGCCTCACAGACTCAGGCCTTGGAGTCTTGGTTGTCAGCTGACAAGCTTTGGGGGTGTGACTGAGTCCTTAGGGGTTCTGATCCACATAATAGACTGAGTCCTGATGGAGTCATGACCTGTCCTCATTACTGGGAAGTGGTAAAGACTGGAGACAGGGCCTAGTTGGAGGAAGGAGGTGGCTGGGGTCTTGACCTTACCCCAGCCACTTCCTGTTTTGCTTTCTGGCTGCCCCGTGGTAAATCTTCCAAGTTTAGAAGCTTCTACCACAGCGCTGTGCTTACCACATTCTGAATGCGCTGGAAGGTCAGTGGATACCTCTGAAGCCGTGAAGCAAAAGAAACATTTCTTCTTTTTGTGTTGCTTAGTCAGACAATTAACAACAAAAAGCTTGATGCAGAATTTTTTTTGAAGTTTTTTTTGAGGGGCTGGGGGAGAGAAAGAGGAACATGGAGAGTTGGCTCAGGGGTTAAGATTCTGCCTTACATTCGGAAGGACCTGAGTTCTGATCCTAGATCCCCACGTGAAAACACCAGGTGGAAATGGAGGCCTGGAAAATCACCAGAGCAAAGCAAAAAGGAGGTAGACGCAATTCAACGTGGTGCTTTTTATTTTTATGTTTAACTTTTGCTTATCCTGGGGGGATGAGTATGTATGCAAGGAGGTCGGAGGGCAACTTGCAGGAGTGTTTCTGTCATACCATGTACACTCCGGGGATGCCTTCAGGTTATCCGACCTGGGGGGGGGTCAAGTGTCTATACTTGAGTCATCTTGCCGGGCCCCTGACACAGAGTCTCTGATGTACCTTTGAGAACTCCAAAGAATCCAGTTGCGTTTTTTTCCGTTTACCAAGCGCCTTGTAGTGAGCTCAGTGCCAGGGGCTGGTGATCTCTGCGCTGGGTAGCAGCTTCCCTCAAGGCATCGGGCAAATGAAATAAGGAAGCGCAGTGTCTTTCCGTGTGTGTTATTTGGAGATAAAGGATTTATACACAGGAGGAAAAGCAGACTGAAGCTTCCCAGAGGAGCAGTAGGGCCCCCCCAGACCATATCCCAGGGTCCTGCAGTGTCCTCTCAGGTTTTTTGCCATCCCTGACTTTGCAAGGGAGGGCTCAGTCCCCTCCCCCCACCAGGGCAGATCTCTGAGGGGGACCCCTCTTCTCTGTGGAGCTCTGTGTCCCCGGGGTGGGGTGCTTGGGGAGCAGCCTGTCTAGGCCCGTCTTCTGTTGGCTCATCGGGGGCCCCAGGCGGCCTCAACCTTAACCTGCTCCAGACCCAGGGGAAAAGCAAACCCACCGTCATTGACCTCAGCGAGGAGCAGCCTTGACGACTAGAACCCCGAGGGAGGGAGGACAGCCTGGCAGCTCCCTGTAGCCTCATGCTGTGGGCGTCCTCAAAGCCCAGGGTTTGCGAGGTCACCCACTGCACTACGGGGCCAACAGGAAGATCACAGAGTGGGGTGTGAGCCTGGAGACCCGGGCTCCACTCCTGACTCTGACACTAATTCTCTGGGTGAACTTGGAAATGTTGGGCTGGCGAAATGTTGGGCTGACGTAATGTTGGGCGGCTAAGGTGACTGCTCCCAAACCTGGGGACCCGAGTTCAATCCCCGGAAAGCCACACAGTGGAAGGAGAGAACTGGCTTCTGAAAGCCGTCCTCTGACCTCCACCCATGTGTCGGAATATTCATGTTTCTGTCTTCTCCTTGCCCCCACTACTCCCTCCTCTAAAATAAATAAATAAAATACATTTTTAAAAAGTTGGAAATGCTTATTCCCTGCTATGTACCAGACAAGATTCTTCATAGTTTTTTTTTTTTTTTTTAAATCTGTCTCACCTATTCCCCCACCCCCACCCCACAGATAGAAAGAAAACCGAGGTCTAAAGGAGGTTCTCTGTGTTGCCTAGGGTCACACAGCTGGGATTGCAGCCCATGTCTCTTTGGCTTTGAAGGGCTCCAGACCTTCTCTTCTTCCTCTTCCTCTTCCTCTCCTGCATGAAGACTGTGTTCTATGCCGAGGCAGGAAGCCTGTCAGCTAAGCAAAGCTGTGTGTGCTTAACACTCAGGGAATTGCCGCCAGAGCCACAAACTGGCATTTTCTGTTCTGGGCTCTGGATGCTTGAGTCTACATCAAGGCTTCTGGTTTCTGGGGTTCAGAGACAGCCCACAGTCCTTCAAGTGCCCCCATTTGCCTGCATGGGCTCTTGGCGTTCTTTCTTGCTCTCCTCCCTCCCTCCCTTCTCTCCCTTCTCTCCCTTCCTTCTCTCCCTTCCTCCCTCCCTCCCTCCCTATCTCCCTCCCTTCCTTCTTCCTTTTCTTGCCTCATTCGCCAGCTGGGCCTACAAAATCATCTTAAGACAGCTTCTTCCTGCGCATCTCTCTCGCCCCGATCAAGGCCTGCCTCTCTCCAGGAGGCAGAACAGCGGGTCATGTCTAATGACAGAGGCTACTTGGGGGTAGAAAAAAACATCCGCATTGAAGCCAAAGAATCATGGCAGAAACTCCAGCCTGTGCCTTTGGAGGACAGCCTGGGGAGTCTTTCTAGGCCTTTCTCGGCCTGTCTAGGCTCTCGAGACGAGCTAGTCTGCAAGGTCGGCCTTTCCCTTTCTGAA
This sequence comes from Typhlomys cinereus, assembly GCA_023101885.1. Lineage (NCBI taxonomy): Eukaryota > Metazoa > Chordata > Mammalia > Rodentia > Platacanthomyidae > Typhlomys > Typhlomys cinereus. The sequence goes on from JALPQD010000337.1 coordinate 2,261,246, forward strand.
GCCCCCTCCAGCCAGGCTTTGTCTTCCTACAGCTGCTCTCAGGCTTACCCATGTTTTGGCTCCCTGGACTTCTCCAAGAGAACCCAGTTCACCAGGATTCTGGGGGGGCGGGGTGGAAGCAGAAGGGTATTTTGTGAATTCCCAGTTCTGCAGATGAGAAGGGCGAAGGAGGCCAGTCATCCGTCTCCGAGTCCTCGTGTTCTGGTAGGTGGTTAACTGAAGCCGCAGCCTGGTCCCGCTACCTTCCGGCCTCTGTGGAGCTCTCTGCAGGTCTCTGGGCCTGAGGGCACAGCCGGGCTCCAGAGGCTTCCTGGGTTACTGCCAGCAGCTTGTCGGCAGGCACGGAAGCTACCTGCTGTCCCTCCCCTGCTGACGAAACTAGGCTGATGAAACTGGAAACAATCAGGTGTTAGAAAATGCACTTCCTAGAGTAGCTGGCAAGCAATCTGCAGTGTGGAGGTGGGGGTGGGGGGAAGAAGGGGACAGAAGAGAGAAGTAGAGGGAGATGGAGAGAGGGAGGGAAGAAGGGAGAGAGAGGCATATGCATGTGCACAGAGAGAGAGAGAGAGAGAGAGAGAGAGAGAGAGAGAGAGAGAGAGAGACTGGAGCAGTGCCCTGCACTCAGGGCTTTGGTACAGCTTGGGATCAAGTGAATGGGGAAACCAAACATAGATGATCAAGGTTTCAGGCTGTTCTTGACGGGGAACAGCGGACTTTGCCAGGTGACAAAACTGCTAACGAGTCCTTGAGGGACAGCCAGGCTGGTGGACGGAACACTAAATTTGGAGCCACGTGGGACTCTGTGGATACCCAAGGGTGTGACCTTGGGCAAATCAGATCATCTCTCGACCCGCTCTGTGGGTTGTTGGGAGGGGTGACAGCATGGCTGTAACACTTGATGGGCCTTGGAAAGATGCTGATGATATATGAATGGTGGGGTACAGAGCCTGCACTGTCTCAGACCTACTGAGCTTGGCTTCACCCTGTAGTGTGTTGACTCTAGAGCTCTGGCTATGGGGCAGTAAATGTCTAGGGCTTGTTTCTTTTTCTAGATGACCAGAGGCCAAGAGATAGCCCAAACAGTACATATAAAGCCTTACATTATTTCAAGAACTTTGCACTGGCCAAAGTAAGTTACATGACCAAGTCCACCATCATCAATGGGGCAGGGATGCATATGTTACCCTCAGCTGAAGCGATAGGGGAGTAAATGTAGGCTGAATGGCAACCTCATTTATGCTAAGTGTAGTGACTCACGCCTGTAATCTCAGCAGTCGGGAGGCAGAGGCAGGAGAGATGCTGCAAGTTGGAGGCCAGCCTGACATTGTATAGGACTTTCCAGGCCCACCAGGGCTGTAGAGTGAGAGAGTAGAAAAGTAATTGAATGAAATAAACATTTGAATGATAAAATGATGATGCGATATGTTCATATTATTGTTCATTTACCTACTAGAGAGCATCCTACAGGGCTTTCCAAGAATAGACAGTGGGACCCATTCATACCCTTGGATAGGCTAGACTAAGAGTAAAGAAATAGGCTGACCCTATCTTCCTTCATTGTTTCTGACTCTTTAAGATAATAAGCAGCACTGGGTATTCTCTCTCTCTCTCTTTCTGTTTTGTTTGTTTTTTAATTTAATTTTCATTCTTTTAAAGTCTTATTTCATATGTCAGTATGGTGAGTTTATAATATTTTTGCACCTTAGTCTCCAGTCCACCTCCTACTTCTATGTCTACACTCTCTCTCCTACTTAATCTATAGTCTCTCTCCTACTTAATCTACAGTCTCTCTCCTACTTCTATGTCTACAATCTCTCTCCTACTTAATCTACAATCTCTCTCCTACTATAGTCTATAGTCTCTGTCCTACTTAATCTACAGTCTCTCTCCTACTTCTATGTCTATAGTCTCTCTCCTACTTAATCTACAATCTCTCTCCTACTTAATCTATAGTCTCTGTCCTACTTAATCTACACTCTCCCTCCTACTTAATCTACAGTCTCTCTCCTACTTAATCTATAGTTTCTCTCCTACTTAATCTACACTCTCTCTCCTACTTAATCTAGTCTCTCTCCTACTTAATCTACACTCTCTCTCCTACTTAATCTACACTCTCTCTCCTACTTAATCTACACTCTCTCTCCTACTTCTATGTCTACAATCTCTGTCCTACTTAATCTAGTCTCTCTCCTACTTAATCTACAGTCTCTCTCCTACTTAATCTACAGTCTCTCTCCTAATCTACAGTCTCTCTCCTACTTAATCTACACTCTCTCTCCTACTTAATGTACAGTCTCTCTTCTACTTCTATGCCTTTTTATGTATGTGGTCCTCTGAGTTTCACCTGGGTTGCCTTTGATGGCATGTATCTCAGCACCTGATGGAGTATGAATCACATACAGGGGATCCACCACTGAGGAAGCACTTTCCCTCCCCCAGTCCCCCCATCCAGGATTAACTCTCAGTAATCTCTCAGGGAGGTGTGGAGTCTCCTTTTCCCCTTCTGTGGTGAATGTTGATAGGTCAGATCTTGTGGAAGCACACGCAGCTGCAGTGAATTCATGGATATGACAGTCCTGTCAGGTCCAAAATATACTGACCGGCCACAACCTTCCTCTTCAGGCTCTTACGTCTCACTGCTTTCCCCTCCATGATGTTCCCTGAGCCTTGGTGGGGTTTTTGTTTGTTTTTGTTTTTGAGACATAATCTTGACTCAAACTAGTCTCCAATTTACAATCCTCCCCATCTCTTCTCCCTGAGTACCGGGGTTACAGATGTGCTCCACTGCACCCAGTTTCAGTCTCTCTCTCTCCAGTGTGTGCATGTGTATGTGCGTGTCCCTGTGGAAGACCAAGGGTGATTTTGAGAATCATCCTGGATTGCTTCTACCTCCTCTTTGCTTCTCTCTGGGATTTCCCAGGCTCTATCCACCAGGGCCAGAAGTGTGGGCCACCGTCATTTCCACCTGGCGTTTTTTTATGTGGGACCTGGGATCTGAACTCAGGACCTTCTGCTTGCAAGACAGAATCTGAACCCCTGAGCCATCTCTCCGGCCCTTGACTTCTTTCTTATGGTATCATTCAGTTTATTCTGCCATTGAAGTTCCAGGTGCTGAGGACCTACTAAGTGCTGGCACTATTTCAGCCATGGGATTATTATTGAATAAGGCAAGGAAGCTTTCCCTTGTAGGGTTCACATTCTAATAGGTGTTGGGTATGAGAGAAAATATTAAATAAGCCAGATGGTATCAATTAGTAAGAATATGACAGAATAACTAAAACAGAGTGGCGTGTCCAGGAGCGACAGGGCAAGAGGTGACGACTTTGGATAAGGGGTCATGGAAGAGTCACTGAAGAATTGATGCTTCTTAGGATTGTTGGTTATATCTGGGCTCCCAGACCATTGCCTGAGTGTCACTCAAGAATTCGACTTTAATTTCCTTGTCTACTTGCTCCGTGTGTTGACCTTCCTTGGGGAGTTTACATATCCCATATGTCTTTGTCCACCCAACTCAGCTTCTCACTGCTGCCAGACTTAAGCAAAACCTCAACAAAGAGGAACCCTAAGAGTCCCTATAAGATCAAGTCAGCCACTTACAGAGCTCTTATTTTACTAAGCACGCAAGCTTTTGTTGGGGACCCTCTTCCCCCTTTTTATTTGTTTGTATTCTTTGACAGATTCATACAGAAATACAATGGATTGGTGTCATATTCGCCCCTTGGCAACCCAGTCCCATCCCTCTTCCTTTTGCTACTACTAGTAAGTCTCCCTTCTACTTCCATGTCTTTCCATGTGTGTGCACTGCATTTCATCTGGGATAACTATACTGGCCTGTGCCTGAGAACTTGCTGGAATATGGATTTATCAGTAGATATACCATTGAAGAAAGTAGCGTCTCTTCCTCAGTAGTCTCTCAGAAAGATATGGTGTCTCTTAAAATTTCCTCCCTTCCATGGAGAAATGTTGTGCAGATCTCATGCACAGAAGACACTGGCAGTGCTCTTTCCCGCTCTCTGGCCCTTACATTACTTACATTACTCTTACATTACTTTCTTCTACAATATTCTGAGTCTTGGGGTAAGGAGGGACTTAGGGCCATGCAGTCCACATCCACTTATTCTTCAGCCAATTGTGATTCTCTATATTAAACACCTTCCATGCAATAGGAAACTTTTCATCAAGTGCTGAGAGTACTTTGATTTATGGACACAATGATAAGTGTTTAGATGACAGTGTGCTATCATATCCTTATAGCTAAGCTGTAGCCATTTGATCCCCTCTAAGTCCTTGGCCTGGTTTATGATATTCTCTGATGTCGTGTATTAGCTTAAATCCACCTGAAAGCAGTTGGTTGCCTCCATAGCATTTATGCCACTATAGCGCTAGTGTCACCAGTTGCTAGGGTGGTTGTTATTGTAGCTTGCAGCATTCACAGTTGGGGAGACTGCTGATTGATTTTCTTTTCCAGAAGTCTGTGTAGTATCTTTTAGTACTATGAAAGCTAGCCAGTCAGGAGGAAGCATACAGATCAGTTCCAACTTGTTTGTTGAATATCGTCTGTGAACCAACCAGTAGGCAGCTACTAAGGGTCAAGTCAACAGTCATTCATTGAGGCTTACTGTGCACCCAAACTAACAAGTGTTTACTTATTGCCTCTCTGGATTTGAAAAGAACACAAGGCAATAGCTGTTGCTTTTTATGAATCTATAGTTGAGTTGTAGCAGCAAAGGCTACACAGACACCGCCCATTAGTGGAAAAAGGCAGGGTTGAATAGCACTGTAGGTAGATGGAGATGGGGCTATAGATCATTATGGAATAGGTACCCACAGATAACCTCATGAAGCAGATAAGTCTTGAGCGCTCTGCACTTTCAGAGATAGACAGGGTTTAGATAGAACAGAAAGATACAGCTTAGCATGGTGGCTGCCTGCTTGTAATCCTAGCACTTGGGAGGTTGAAGCAGAAAGTTTGAGGTGTATGGTGAGTTCCAGGCCAATCTGGGCTACAGAGACCCTGTTTTTAAAAAATGTTCCTTAGATACAGATGGGCCACAACCTGGGATTGGAGAAGCAGAAAACAGAAAGGGGCTAAATCCATCTTCAGTCTAGCTCACAGAGCACTCTTCCACTCTGTATACACTTATTCTGGCAAGAATATCCTTTCTTCCAGAGCATTCAAGTGATCACACTCGCTTGCCACTCTAAGGTGGGAAAGAATGAGATCCAACCTCTTTTATGCCAACAAATCGTAACATTCGCATCATCAGCGATGTCATCTGTAGCAAGGCACTGTTGTGACTTACCCATCGGTCTCCGGCAGACTGGAATGTATCGCAGCAATTGCTGATAGATTCTATGCAGCCCAACTCTTTCTCTGACCATTCTGCTCTTCTGTGTCCCATCATGTGTAGCTAATATCCATTTTTTTTCTTGCAAGAATAAATAGATCACAGGCCCTGTGACAAGTAAGGTATATACTGAAGGATGTTTTGGTATTTGAGTGTCAGTAAGCTACATGCAGAGGATTTAGGTAAGTAAGATGAGCTACCACCCATCTTTGGCAGAGAGATGATGTGGCAGTTAGTTTCAGATGTCAACTTTTAGTTGAAGGCTGAGCCTTTGGGTATGTCTGTGAAGAGTTGTTTAGTTAAAGCAAGCTCTGAGCAAACTGTGAGCAATTATCTAATTGAAGTGGGGGAGAACTAACTATTAGTGGGGTCAGGACATTCTCTACTCAAGTGCATAAGCTGAAGAAAGCTGGTTCCTTTTTTTTATTTGGCATACGGGAAGATTGACAAAAAAGAAAACATATACTTCTTTCTTAGCTCTTTGTGTGGATATGGTATGGTCAGTTCCCTAGTCTCCTGGTGTTGGTGTGAACGCTCTTGCAGTGCTGGTAGCTGCAGCTGAGAATTGTAAGCACTTATTTTGGTCTTGCATTCATTCAGCAACAGGAAGATGAAAGTAATACAGATGAGATTCAGATTTCTATTATTCAAACTAGTGGATTTAGAGTCAATTGCTAGATCAAAGTACCTGACTTTGATAGATGAGACAGCTCATGTGCCTCTTTCATCCTGTCTGCACTTATATGGTGAAGGGACTTTGAAGTACTTAAAGCTGCAGTAAGGGAACTTGAGTTTAGAGAGGTATGTGTTTCATTGGACGTTCCTAATGGGATAGTTATGGACTGGCACGCCCAACGGGTATTCACATTCTGTTCCTTCTTGGTGGAGAGCATTTATGAGACTTCTGGATTTTGATGTGTTCAGTTTACTGTATGGTAAGCTTATCTTCCAAGGGTGTTTGCCATGGTTTCTAGCCCTGTAGACATGTGTTCTGTGTATATAGGGGTTAGACAAGGAGCCCTTAAAGAAGCTCACCAAAATCTAGACTAAAGGTTCCTATACAAAGTGAGCTAGATAATTGTCAATGGGGAAATGAAAGTTGTTGATAGATCTGTTGTGTTTCTCTGACTCACCCATGACTTATAGTCCTACCATTCTTTTCAAACATATATTCACTAGTGACTTATAGTCCTACCATTCTTTTCAAACATATATTCACTAGTGACTACATTCAAGAATGCTTACAAATTGACCACAGCAATCAAGTTACTATGGACGAGCATTATGACTGAGGATGTTGTGTGTGTGTGTGTGTGTGTGTAGGTCATATAGCCACTTCCTCAGGCATGATCCACTTAGTTTTTTGAGACAAGGTCTCTCACTGCCCGCATAGATCTATCTATCTATCTTCTGATTAGGCTGGGCTGGCTGACCAGCAGGTCCCAGGGGTTCATGCCTTGTCTCTGCCTGCTTAGCACTAAGATGACAAGCACATGTCACTGTGTCCACATGGGTGCTGGGGGTCAAAGTCAGATCCTCATGCTTGCATAGCAGGTATTTACCGACTGCAGGTACTTTACTGACTGAGTGATCTCCCCAGTCCTTGATATGCTTTTAAGACTGGTAAGAAGAGCAACAGAGAAAGGGGAGAGTAGTTCGAGCTGGCGTAGATGGGTTAGTTGTATCTGGGGCTGGCTGTGTGCTCTGAGGGCTCCAGGGAGTGGAGTGGTTGCTGTTGCTGTCTGTGACTCCACTTTCTTGGGTGCAGGTATAGTTGAAATATACAGGGGCTTTATTGTTCACTCTCAACGGAACTACAAAGACAAATTAGTATGTAAGTATATATATATATGAATGTCTGTCTATCTATGTTTCTATGTATCTATGTATGTATTATGTATCTATCTATCAATCTATCAATCTATCAATCTATCAATCAATCTATCTATCTATCTATCTATCTATCTATCTATCTATCTATCTATCTATCTATCTAGGTTGCTCTTCTCTGTTACTGTGAGACAACTTCCAAAGTCAAGCAACTTAAGGGAGAGAGGGAGATTTATTCAGCTTACAGTCTGGAGGGGAGATATAGTCCTTCATGGTGGGAAAGGCTTGATTGACAGTAGAAGTTGGAGGCAATCAAAGTCACTGCAGACATCATGGCGGATGAGAGCTGCTACTGTAAGCTCAAGAGCAGACTTACTCACTCAAGCAGGGCAGAGCTAAGTTACTTCAAGACTCACCCTGTGTGACTGCCTTCCTCTAGCAGGGCTCCACCTCTTAAAGGTGCCATGACCTTCCCAAATATTGGCAGCAGCTGATGATGCAAACACTTCAGCCTGCGGTGGGGGGGGCAACTCACATTTCAAACCATGATTCTATCTATCTATCTATCTATCTATCTATCTATCTATCTATCTATCCATCCATCCATCCATCTCTCTCTATCATCTCTATCTATCTATCTATCTATCTGTCTGTCTGTCTGTCTGTCTATCCATCCATCCATCCATCCATCCCTCTCTATCATCTCTATCTGTCTGTCTGTCTGTCTGTCTGTCTGTCTATATCTATCTCTCTCTCTATTTCTATCCATAGGAGTTGCTAACTGACTTATGTCATGGTTTGAATGTGAGCTGTCCTGGGGGCCCATGTATTTGAATCCTTAGTTAGTGTTAATGTTTGGGAAATAATTCTAGACATGTATTGTCTGGGCTGCTTACACAGTATGTTCTACTTCCCAAATAATTTTTACCCCAGAGATATTTCTCTAGTTCTTTCTGTTCAATCTGGGGCTAGGAAACAAAAAGGGGATAAACTGTGGATTTAGGGTACCTTCAGTGAAAATGATTTTCAGTTCACGGAAAGAGCCTGTTTGTATACCTTTTCAGGAACTTCGCTCTCTCACATATCTGGGGGCAGATGTGATAGCTGTGCCCATGGAGTCCTTTCTTTCTGGTTCATTGCAGTAACAACCGGTTGCTCCATGACCCCTGCCTCTTCTGAGCTGCAGCCAGGTTCCTTGCAGCCTGTAATTTGTTCAGTTGACCGAGGGACGGTACTAGGTGGCTCAGGTCAGCGTGGGTGACCCTATGGAAAGGTACTTGTGACATCGTCAAAGGGCAGTTTGTGTGTGTGTGCGTGTGTATGTGTGTGTTCATGCACATGCACACGGGTGCAGATGCATATGGAGAGTAGAGATCAATAATGTTTTGAGCCAGTGAACTTGGCATTCACTGTTTTGGCTAGATTGGCAGCTGGCCAGCTCCAGGGATCTGCCTGTCTCTGCCTCCTGCCTCTTTCTTCCTGGACACTGTGGTCATGTGCACACATGCCGCACCTAACTTTTTTTTACCATGGGTGCTAAGAACCTGAACTCAGACCCTTATGCTTGCACATAGCGAGCACTTACAAACTTAACTATCTTCCCAGTCCCCGGGGGAAAGGGGAGGACGTGTCGTGTTTTGAATCCAGATGTCCCATCATCCCCAATTTAAGAACCTAAAAACAATCACTCTCATTTCTTCTGCCTGGAACGGCCTTGACTGTTTAGAATTCTCTGGCTGCCAGGTGTGAACTCAATGGTCTCTCCACAGATTTCTGAAAGCGAGAAGAATGACATCATTTTTTTTTTTTTTGCCAATTTGATGGCTAATAATATATTCCGCTTTCTAGAAAGCAGCCATGAAGAACTCTTAATCTTACAAAAATGACTCCCTTAAAGATCATCATTGCTCACATTAAAAATATTTGTCAAGTACCACACTCTGTGTCCAAGTCTAGCGGAAAAGGAGAATGAAGCTATAGATTCAGGATTTCTTTCAAGAAGCTTGATTTGCTTTGCAGAAAGAGTTTGCTTGTCCAGCTTTTCAGGAAACTTGCTCCCCACTCCCATCTGGGGGCGTCTATGCCATCTGTGGGACTGATTGCTTCCTGTTTCATTTGTCCGTAGGTTATAAGGACTGCTCTGGGCTCAGGGGACTTCCGGACTTTATCGAGGCAGGAGGGTGTGTTCAGTCCAAAGAAAAACTGAAACTGACAGGCAGATGCAAAACAGGCTGAAGATGATTGCGAGAGGGAAATGCACCCATGCCCCGCCTTCTTCCTCTCTTGGAGTCCAGGAGCAGCCACAGGCACATGGAGTTCTCTGCAGCTCCAGAGTCCGCCAGACACGCATTCTGGTGGGTGGGTGGGGGGGAGCTGTAGAAGGGAGAAGGGCTGGGGGGGGTGCTGAAGAAAACCAGCCAGCAGCTCTTGGTTTAGTTTCAGATGTAGTCCATGTGGAGAAGTGAAGAGGGGGTGGTCTGTGCCCAGCCAGCCACCTCCCCCACCCCAGCTGTGCAGCTGTGCTAGCCCAGGTCTTCCAAGAAACATAGAGACACTGAGACAGGGATGAGATGCATTTAGGCCAGGGCTTGGGAGCAAAAATGGCCGTGAAGCTGGGGAACCCTTATACCTCCTTGCAGATCTGGGATTAGGAAGGGAAGGAAAGAAAGGAAGGTTAGGGTAGAGTATCTCGTGCTACTCTAAAAGAGGTGAGCAAAGTCATAAGTAGGAGGGGAAGCTCCAGGTTAACACCTCCCTGTACAGGAATTCCCCTGTTACTCAGTCTGCCTTAGTATCCCCTTGGAAACAGCCTGAGCGGACCCTCAGGCAAGTTACCCCTCTTCTCTGGGAAGTTGCCTCCACTGTAAAGTGAAGATGTTAGGAGGTTTAAATGACACGCACATCCTCCTTTCATCCCACCTCCCAAGCCCCAGCCAAATACTCCAGAAAGCAGATGGCTGGTGTGTGCACCCCAAAGACCAGGCAGGGTCTGAGGGCTTGGGTTGGGTTGTCCAGTCCTGGAGTCTTTATAGCAGATGCCAACGTGGTACTCCAGCCCTGCCGGTGTGGGGAAGGTGGGGGGACGTCTAGCATTCTCGATTGGGGGAGGGGCAGCACAGTTGGAAGGGCCGAGCCACCCGCCCTGGAACACATTCAGAGGGGGCTGTGATTCGGTCTCTGTTCCTGTGTACTTTAAAATCCAGTCCAGGCATCTTTACTTTGGCTCCTGTTTGAATCTCCACAGACCCCATGCCTCCTGCCATACTGTTCTCTCTGTCTCTCTGTCTGTCTCTCTCTCTCTCTCTCTCTCTCTCTCTCTCTCCCTCTCTCTCCACACACACACACACCTTAAAAATCCAGACTTTGTTCCTCTCACCCCCCCCCACCGTGTTCTTTCTCTCCCTTCTCCCTCCTTAGCAAATGCTTTTCCCAGCCTCACTCTGCTGTCCCCTCTCTGTTTGCCTTCCCTCACCCACTGTTCCCTCGACCACAGTTCTGGAAGCAAATCACCTTGCATCTCTTGTATCTGCACAGCGAGGGAGCTGCCAGGAGCCCGCCATGGCCAATCGCAGCATGGCGGTGAAAACCAGGCCATGGCGCAGGGCAGCCTCCCAGGGCCGCGTAAAAAAGCATCGTGTTCAGTGACAGGTATGTGTTCAGGAGACACTGTCAATTACAGTTCAGCGTGGCAGGAACGGGAGCCCGCAAGACAGGGAGACAGGAGAGAAACCCGAGCTCTGTGTGTTTCGAGTGAACCCACGTTCTCTCTGGGCTCTGCTTGCTCCTTTGCGCAGCTAACGTGGGTCAGTGAGGGTCCTTCTGGCTGCAATGTCTTGACTCAGAGGCTCTGGGTACTGGGCTCTGCAGCATCCGCCTGCAGCTAGCTTCACGGGCTGGACAGCTCCCATGTGGTTTCAACACAGAGGCTCAGCAACTGGACAGCACCTCAGGCCGGGGCGCAGAGGACAGGCAGGAGAATCAGACCCCAAGCTCTAGGGTGGTGCGTGGGACAGGGAGACGCTTCTTCCTTAATGGGGAGCGAAGGGGGGGTCAGGCACCAGTGAGGAACTCTAACGCTTCAGGGGGTGGTGTCTGGGCAGCTGCTGGCCCCTTGAATAAAAAGCTTAGAGGCTGCTCTTTATTAGAGACTGCTCGAATACAGAGCTTTGGGGACTCATCCATAATCTTTAAGGCTGTGATCACGAGAATCAGGCAGGAGTGCCCCACCTTTTCCCAGCATGAACCTTGGACATTATGAAAAGACACTGTCATTTGCAGATATGTTGGGGTGCATTCATGAGTTATCCTTGATCACAGTTTGGACGTGCCTGATAGGTGTTTTAAATGATCCTAATAGTTGGATATAGTAGGATTCACACTTGATCCATTTTGGGGGTCATGGGGTGGTGTATGCATATCTCTCTGTGTCACTCGTTGACTTACTGTTTTGCGACAATGTCTCTCACTGAATCAGAAGCTCCTGTCCTTTTTTTTTTTTTTTTTTTTTTTGCCTAGGCTGGCTGGTTAATGAGTTTTCAGGATTCACCAGTCTCTGATCCCCTGTAATGGGCTACGGGCATCTCCATGTCTGGCTTTTTAGGTGTGTGCCAAAAATTCAAACTCAGGTCTGCATGCTTACCAGCTAGTCTTACTCACTGAGCCATCTCTCTCAGACGCCCTCTTTTATTTTGTCTCACCTCTAACTCACTGGAGCCAAGGATGACCTTGAACTTTGGATCTTCTCACCTCTGCCTCTCCAGTGCTGGGAATCAGAGCTATACGACGAGTAGACTCTTGGTCTTGTGGAAAAGAAAATTTTTCCATTGCAAACATTCAGACTTTTATTTAGCAAGTTAAGGATTCTGTCCCCCACACAGCAATTTTGTCATGTCTTAGATGATGAGATGATTTTTTTTTTGTAAGTCCTTCAGAGTGTCTTTGGTGCTAGATTCCATCATTGGTTTCTTGGGCTTAACAGGCTTGGCATTTCCACTGTGAGTCATAATTGTTCATTGACATACCTCCTTTTATTACCCACTGCTGGCAGATTTAAGACTCTACTTCCGGATTCCAGGCTGTATACTTTGTGCTGGGTCATGGAGCCGTTTGTTCATCTGTGAGATGTTTGTCTAGTGTTTCCTGTGTGCTGGACACTGTACTTTGGCTTTCACGCCTCTAAAGCCCATAACTGTGCCAAGGAGGAGATTATTATTCCTTGTCAGAAATGACTCATAGAGGTTAACTGACTTCCTAAGGCCACATGGTAGGTGACTGAGCCAGGATTTCTTTCTTTCTTTTTTTTTTTTTTTTAATAAATCAAGGAAATTTTTATTTTCAAAATTTTAATTTTTTTTTCCACTCATACAAACTTAATAGGTACCCCGGTCCCCTCCGTCCACCCCTCCCCAGATCCCCTTGCTCCTTCTCCCCTTTTTCCCTTCCTTTCCCCTCCTCCCTCCCTTTCTCCCAGTGCCCCCTCCCCCCATCCCTGGAGCATCCTTTAGTGTGCATGTCAAGCTTCCCTCTGGGTCCTCCTCTCTGATGAGGTGTAAGGACTCAGTAGCATTGCCTAGAGCCCTTTCTTGTGTTCCCTTTGGTATAGAAACACTATTGTGGCTGTTAATCCCTTGCCTCTAAGGATCCTAGTGCTGAGCCAGGATTTCTATTTAGGGCCTTAAACTTTTTTTTGAAGAGGAAGGGGGAGGGAGTGAGAGAAGAGAGAGAGAGAGAGAGAGAGAGAGAGAGAGAGAGAGAGAGAGAGAGAGAGAGACGGCAGAGACACATGTGGAAATAAGAGGACAACTTTCAGAAGTCGACAGCTTTCAGAAGTCGGTTCTCTCCTCCCATCCCTGTGGGCTTTGGAGATCAAACTCCGGTCTCCAGATTTGCTTGCAGGTACTTTCCCCACGAAGCCATCTCACCGACCCTTCAATTTCTTTTTAATTGTTAGTATTTGGGATTAGACACAGGGCCTCTTACATGCTAGATTTATATGTTCTTCTCAATTGGCCCCTCTCTTCCTCTTTCTCTTCCTCCTCTTCCTCTTCGTCTGACATGGTCTTTCTAAGTTAACTATCTGGTCTTAAACTCCTCTTCCTGACCATTTCCTGAGTAGTTAGGATTACAGGCATGTGCCACCACATCTGGCAATCTTGAGTTGCCAATCATATCAGATTGACTTCTTCCCTCTCCTTAGTTGTCCACAGTCTAGATGCCATCACTACTGTTAGTTTTTGTTTTGTTTGTTTGTTTGTTTGTTTGTTTGTTTTTTGAGACAAGTTCTCACTGTATCTCTCTGACTAGCCTACAAGTTGCTGTTCTCCTCCGGCCTCTGTCTCCTGAGTAGTTTGGGATTGCAGGTGTGCACCATTATGGCTGGCTTATTCCTACTGTTTTGAAATAGAGAACACTGGTTGAGTTATGGTTTGATAGATGAGGTGAATTATGCAGGTTCACGTTTTTCATTCATTCTCTCTTTTTAAAAATATTTTATTTATTTGTGTGTGTGTGTGTGTGTGTGTGTGTGTGTGTGTGTGTATCAGAGGGCACTGTGTATCCCTGTGAAGGACCAAGGGTGATTTTCGAGAATCATCCTGGATTGCTTCTACCTCCCTTTTGCTTTGCTCTGGGATTTCCCAGGCTCTGTCCACCATGACCAGAAGTGCAAGTCGTCACCATTTCCTCCTGGCATTTTTTTACGTGGGACCTGGCATCTGAACTCAGGACCTTCTGCTTGGGAGACAGAGTCTTAACCTCTGAACCATTTTTCCAGCCCCATTCAGTCTCTTATTACAGCTCAGTGAGAACCGACTAAACAGAGATACTTCCTTAGCCCAGAGATCTAAATGCTGGGATAAGATATGATATATCAGGACTTATATCCAACCCTGAAGAAGGAAGAATAAAAAGAGCACAAATAGCTAGTGTCCAGGGGCCTAGGGATGTAGCTCAGTTTGTAGAGTGTTTGTCTAGCATGTGCCAAACCCAGGGTTGGATTTCCAGCACCACGTAAACTGAGTAGTAGCAGGTGCCTATAATCCCAACACTTGGAAGATGGAAGGAGGATCAGAAGATCAAGGTCATCCTTGGCTAGAGTGGCTTTGAGATCAAACTGGACCATATGAAGACTGTTTCAAGATCAAACAATTGAACTTTTCAAACAATTGAAAAGACTCTGTTTCACAATCAAACAATTGAATTGAGTCCCAAGTATGGAGGTGGCTGGTTTTGTGGAGAATGTCTGAGGAAGTGGGAAGAGAAAACATCTGTCAAATGGAAGTTAAAAAAAATTTTTTTTAGTGTGCATCTATGTATAGTGGATATATTTGGAGGTCAGATGACAGCTTTCAAGAGTTGGGTTTTGACTTCCGCCTTGTTGAAGGAGGGCAGAGGGATGCTGGGATTGCTGATGTATACCACTCATCTGGCCTTTTATAGAGCTTTGGGCCTCAAACTCATGTCTCAGGTTCGCACAACAAGCTCTTCTGCCCACTGAAGGGTCGTCTAAAAGCGCTGGAGGAAAAGGAGCATCTCTTTGAGACAACTGGTCAGGTGTAATAGGCGTAGAAAGGCCCGTGCAGCTGTGTGCGCAGCTGGATGACCCAGATTCCAGTCTCAATTCTACCCTCAAACAAGCTTTGAGCAAGCTGTCTGTGGGAACTGGTGTCCTGTTCTCTGCCTTATCTCTGTTAGAGAGAAGTCATGACATCCTCAGAAATGAAACACAGAGTTATCGTATGAGCCAACATCCATTTTTTAAGCCCACCCTCCTCCCCCAAGAATTGAAAGTAGAAACCTATGGAAACATGACTCACAGTAGTCCAAAGGTGGAGACAACCTGTGTGTCCATCAGAGGGTGAGTGGATGCACAGTGTACGCCCTCTCAGGCGTCCACAGTGGACGCTGCGACACACCATCATCATCTATAATGGGCATACGCGAGAACTATGCAGTTGAAGAGATGCTGAAAAAGTTTTGAGGTGTGAAGGCGGGAACTGCTACGCAACAGCACAAACGTTTCTCAGGCCATTGAACTTGACAATCAAACATCGGGGAAAATAGGAGGTTGGGGTGGGCAAGATGTCTCAAAGCGCTTGCACATAAACCTGACAGCCTTCTTTCAGTTCCTGGAACTCACCTGGTGGAAGGAGAGAACATGCTTCTGAAAGTTGTCCTCTGACCTCCACAAGAATGTCCCAGAATATACATTCTCTCTCTTCCCCCTTTCTCTTTCTCTCTCTCCCTCTTTCCTTCCTTCCCTCCCTCTAAATAAATATTTTAATAATAATAAATTATATTATTATATATAAACAAAAATAATAAAAAATAAATCGAAATAAAGTATTTTCGGAAGTGAGTTTAAAGAAGCCGCAATAAAAGTAAGTTAACAGGCAGGTGTAGTGACACACACTCAAAACCTCAGCACTTAGAAAGTGAAGACAGAGTGAAGGGAATTGCAGGAGCAGCAAAACTGCAAAAGAAAATCAACAAACCACAATCCAGAACTTCAGAGACTCTATATCAATCACATAGAACTAGGCCAGCCTAATCTCTCCCCATCCTGGAGCTCAGGGACATTTGCAGAAGAGGGGGCGGTAAGATTGTAAGAGCAAAAGGATGGGAGGAGCAACGATTTGCAAGATTCTCAACAATAGTTGGGGCCAAAGCAATCATAATGGGACTTTGCATGCCCTGCGCAATGTCCAGCGCACTGTTGCCCTCATAAAGTCTAGCATCTGTTAAGGGCACCGAGACCCCTGGAGGCAAGGGATTGACAGCCATAGTAGTGATCTTATGCTTAAGGGGAACAAGAGAAAGGGCTTATGGAAATGCCACTGGGTCCTTATATGTCATCGGAGAGGAGGACCCAGTGGAGAGTTAGGCGTACACAATAAAGGACTCTCTGGGAATTGGGGGGGAGGCACTGGGGGAAGGGGAGGGGGAGGAGGGGATTCGGGGGGAGGAGGGGGGAGGGAGGGAACTGGTAAAAAATTTTAAAATGTATAATTAAATTTTTAATAAAAAAAAAAGTGAAGACAGAAGTATCAGGGGTTCGAGACCAGCCTCAGTTACATAGTAAGTTCAAAACCACCATGGATTACAGAAAACCCTACCCCTGAAAAGGCAAGAATGTTTTAAAAAGGAAAGAAGGAGAAAATGCAGAAGAGAGTTTCTTAATCTACAACCAATAGAAAACAGCTGTGGTGGAGTGCTAGTCTGCAGTAGCTTCTTGTCTATTAGAGCAACCATTGAAACTGGACTCTTGTGTAGGACTTTTTGACTTTTGTTTCTAATTTGAAAGAGGACAGAGAGAGAAAGAGAAAGAGAAAGAGAGAGAGAGAGAGAGGGAGAGAGAGAGAGAGAGAGAGGCCCAAATAGTTGAAAGTAGTTGGTTCTTGGAACTCATGTTTTTCCTGTCAGCCTCATAGGTAAAATGTTTCTGATTCATTATTTTTTAATGCTCTCATCTACTTTCAACTCTGAAGCATTGAATTTGATTCCACAGTAAGGCTGGCCAGGCCAATGAAAAGCGAGGTCATTGTTATTGTCAGGAAGAGGCACCCCAAGAGTGCTGAGTGTCCCGTGGGGTTCTCCTGCCCCAGGATTACCCTGCCTGTCCCTTTTAGCAAATGAACAAGCTGATCCTCCTGTTTATCAGCCCCTCAAGAGTCTGCATCGAGGCCTGGATTCCCAGAACTCCGCTAACAACAAATGAGCTTGGCAAATGGAATTGCAACCTCGAAGATGGGGAAAAATTCAGGAACTAAAGGACTCTCTGCAGCTCGGCCTGAAATGGCCTGGGAATCTGAGTCTTTTAAATGACCACACTTAAAGTTAGGCATGTAGCTCACTGCTAGATGCATGCCCAGCTCACATAAAGCCCTGGGTTCAATTTCCCAGCACTACAAAGAATAGTACGATAGCGGAGATTAAATTATGAATGAAGAATAGAAAGGTTAACAAGGGCCAGCAAATAACTTACTAGCTAAGAGGGTCCAAGTGCTCAGAATCCAAGCACTTGGGAAAATGAGGCAGGCAGTAAGATTACCAAGAGCTGGCGGCTCCCCTGGGCTGCAGAAAGAGCCTCTGTCTCTAAAAATAATATTAGGAGTTGGAGAGATGGCTCAGGGCTTATGCCTCTGCCTTGCGAGTAGAAGGATCTGAGTTCACATCCCAGATCCCACATTAAAAAAAAAAAAAAAAAAACATTAGGTAGAAATGGTAGTGGCCTGTCTGGGAAACCCCAGAGCAAAGCAAAAAGGAGGCAGATGATTCCTGAAGTCATCCTTGGGCCTCCACATGCACGTACGATGTTCTCAGATACACCCCCCCCACACACGCACACACACACACACGCACGCACACGCACACACACATACAAAGTAAAATATACTTAAAAAAATAAAAATAGTAATAAATGAATAAAAATAGTTTGCCACTAGATGTTACAGATCTATAATCCCACCTTCTTGAGACACTAAAGAGGTAGATCACAAGTTCAAGTCCAGCATGGGCAACCTAGACTCATCAAAACAAAGTAGCATTCTAGATGGGTGTATAGCTCAGTGGAATAAAACTTATCTAACACACGGAAGGCCCTGGGTTCAATGGCAGTACTGTATACACGGGTTAACTTTGGCAATAAGTTGCTGAACATTTCAGAAATGGAAACAAATTGAGCAACTCAAACCTAGGAGTATGGGCAGGATGCTGGAGTTTGAATCCAGAGTTTCAACCATACTGTACCCCTAAGGTGCACCTCCAATTCCTAGTAAGCAGTTTTTAGCAGTTTACTGAGATACAATTTGCATACTATACAAAATACCCACTTAAGTGGTCTGGGGGTATATTATGTTATTAGCTTCTTAGAGTTATAATAAAATATACATATAAACATTTCCATTTTAACCACTTAAAAGTTCACATCTCAGTAGCACTACTTGTATTTGCTATGTTTTATCTTATTATTTCTAAACATGTCATTCATTTATTTGAGTGAGAGAGGAGAGGAGGAAGAAGAAGAGAGGGGGGAGGAAGAGGAGGAAGGGACATAGGAAGGTGCATGTAGACTTGCAAGGCACATGGGTGGAAGTCTGAGGAGGACTTTCAGAAGTCAGTTCTCTCCTTTCACCATGTGGGCCTCTGGGGACTGAACTCGGGTCACCAGGCTAACCCACACCAGGCTGACCCATTGAGCCCTCTCACTGATTCATGTTTCATTTTTTTCCCTCCACGTGAAAATACCATTTACAGATGGAAAAAGCCAGCTAAGCGTTCTTCTGAAACTCTGTATTGAGACCAAAACTCCAGATTGGAATACCCTTTTGTGCTTAAAACCCTTCATAGAATCCCTGGGGATTTCAGAACTCATTTCCTAGAATCAAGGGAGACAAAAGATAGCTTTTATTTGTGTATTTGGTGTATGGCTATGGTTGTTTTTCAGTCCTGGGAGCTGAACCCAGAGTCCCAAGTATGCTAGGCATGTTCTACTACTGAACTATATCCCCACCCTAGATTTTGTTGTTGTTGTTGTTGTTTATTTGTTTGTTTTAAAGCAAGGTTTCCTGCCACCCGGACTAGCCTCGATCACATTATATACCGAAGGAGGAGCTGAGACTCCTGGTCCTCCTGCTTGTACCTCTCAAGTGCTGGGATCAGAGTCATGTGCTTCCACACCCGGTTCTATGCAATGCTGGAAATGGAACACAGGGCTTTGTACATGCTAGACGAACACGCAACAACTGAGATATAGCTCCAGGCATTTTTATTCTGGTAGGAGGTGGCAGGGGGTAGAAGGTCTTCCTACATGATGCAAATTGACCTAGAAATTGCCACAGAGAGCAGTTTAGTCTCCAAAGTGCTGGGATTCCAGATGTCTGTTAGCACACCTAGCTTCATAGGTTAGCTTTTAAATAAACACTTTTTTGTTCCCTGTAGTCAGGGTCCTTAGCCCACCCAGGCCCAGACTTTCTTGCCAGAGGATGGTTTTGAAGGCCGCTTCGACACAGAGAATCTTCTCAGCAGGGTAGTGTCATGTTCGCTGGGAGCAGAACATCTTCCGGGTCCTTGCAAGCCTCTGGCCTGGGTTGGGCCCTCTTGGCCTTCTCTTCCTCGCTCCCTGTTCTTCCCCCTCACTGTGGAGCTCATGAGGGAACATGAGCCAGGTGTCCTTGCCAGCTGTCGGGCGGAGCTGGGAGAAAGAAAAGAGTAGGAGGAAAACAAAGCTGTCCAGGAGATTCAACTCCCTACTTCCTTGGCGTCTCTCTTTCCCACCATGTTGAGCATCTCCCAAGAGCTCAGCCAGTGGGTTCCTTGGCTGCCAGCAAGGGGGAAATGGCCTTTGTCAGGGCAAACGCCAGGGAAGGAGACTCAGCTACCCTGTTTCAGAGAAGGAAATGACTCCTGGCTTCAGCTGCCTCAGTGGACTTGGGCTTGTGTCTGGAGAGCCCCTGGAGCGATCAGGACAGTATTATAGAAGTCTCTGGAAGGAACAAAGGGAATTCAGGAACAAGAGCTCTGTTTTTGTTTTTATTTTCTAAAAGACTTTGAACTCAGGTAGCAGGACCCTTGAGAAATGCTCAGAACCCAAAGCTCCAACCATGTTCCATGGAAATGACTGAACTGAGACTGTGGGACATTTTGGGGGGGGGGGGCAATGTACTGAATTTGGACTGAAAGAGCTTCCAGGAGGACTTGCTGAATTTAGGCAAAGGGACCGTCTTGTGTAGGGAGGCTGCTAAACTTGCATCCAGCTGGGTATTGCTAGAAATAGCACTGAATTCAAATTACAGGACTTCTGGCAGAAGACCTGTGGACTCGGTTCAGAGACACTTCTTGAGGTCACTAACTCTCACTGTATGTTTAAAACTGCTCGTATTTTCAAAGCCCGTGGGGTGTCCCTTGGTCACAACCAGAGAGCTACAGAATCTGAAGATGGACAGAGATGCAGACTGTAGTTACTTGTTTCTCTCTCTCTGTCTCTCTCTCTCCCTCACCCCCATATTTTCTTTCTTTTTTGCATGCATTTGTGGATGCATGTGTGTTGTGCTTGCACATGGGCGTGTGGACATGTACACAAGAATACGATTGAATGTGTGTGCCTGTGAAGGCCCAAGGGTGACATTGGGAATCATTCTGGATTGCTTTTCCACCTTAGTTCTTTGCTCTGGGTTTTCCCAGGCTCTGCCTTCCAGGGACAGAATTATAAGCTATGTCATATCTGTCTAGCATTTTTACAGGGAATCTGGAGATCTGAACTCAGGTCATTTTGCTTTGGGGGACCAAGACTTTAATCCCTGGCCTTTATCTTTTCTCAATCATTTTTTTTAACTGAAAACCATCTCATTTATTTATTAGGAGAGAGAGCATAGTATATCTTGGCATGCAAGTGGAGGGCAGAATATAACTTTCAGAAGTTGCTTCTCTCCTTCCACCATGTGGGTTCCAGTGATCAAACCAGGTCCCCAAGTATCTTTACCTACTGAACCATCTTGCTGGCCTAGTTTCTGGATCCTTAACAGGGTATACAGAGCTCAGTCTCATGACTTTCAACAGTCTTCTCTATGACAACTGTTACCTGTATACCCCCAACCCAGATCCCTACCCTCAGCACCTGGAAATGCCAAGAGCTGAGTTAATAATGGCAGGAACTATTCTTAATGCCGTCACCATATGTACAAACCCTTACCGCCGTCACTGCCTCTGAGAATACTGCGGCTGCCGCCACCACTTGTGCACTGAAACTTCAGGAGCAGAGTAGGCGACACGAGAAGATGTGACAAGGACAGCAACGGCAAGGGAGGATTCCACTGGAAAGGGAGAGAAGCCGATTTTACCATGCCCACCTGCTGTTTAGGTTGACCTCCGACTCCCAAAGTTTGAGCTGAAGGCTGTGGAGCCGGGAAGGTGGGGGGGGGTGGACATGGCTATCCACATCCACCATCTCCATATTGCTGCTGGAGGACCTGTATCTTGTGCTGCAGCCGCCTGACTGACAGATTGAATCTGAATCCCCAGCCAAGGCCTCCCATCTGTGCTTCTGTTTGGCCTGGTGCCCTTGGCCCGAGATTCAGCTAGGGGATTACTGAAGAACTGCAGGCAGGGCGTGACATTGCCCAGAATTCAAGGTGCTGGCCTTGTGCTAGGGGAGACAGACCAGGATACAGTATCCAATTACGCAGCCATTTCCTCATGGTATTTTCCAGTCGAGAAAACAACCAGATAGGGAAAGAATGTGTGGGTAAGGCACAAACGCCTTCTTTCTGTGATTCTCTTTGAAGGCCCAGCTATTGTGTAGAAGCCTTTTTTTCTTTGGATGTACAAAAAACAAAAAACCCAGATTGCTTCTTCCCTAAAATGCTGTGTTTTGATGAGTAATGCGCTAAGACAATATACTGTAGATATTTTTAGCATGTAGTACCATTTAATATAGTGCTGAATAATCCTCTATGGGGGCCCCCCTGGTTTGGTGGCAAAGGCTTGCATAATGTCAGGTACTCAGGAGAGATAGGAGGTTCAAAACTAGCCTGGGTTGGAGTGCATATAAAGTTAGCTTGGACAACTTAGCAAGACCCTTGTCTCAAGATAAAACGTTTAAGAAGAGGTTCTGGCGAGATAACTCAGTGGGTAAGGCAACTAATTACAAACTTGACCAAAGTTTGATCCCTGGAAGTCCACATGATGGAAGGGAAGGACTAACTTCCCAAACAATATGCATATTCTTTCTCTCTCTTATAAATGGATAAATAATGAAAAAACTACCAAGGACTTCCTTGGCCCTCATGGGACTCCATGTCTGGAGTCCTTGAGTTCTTTCCAGGTCTTTGCCCCTGATGGATTCCATGCCTGGAGTTCATGAGTTCTCCAGGGCTCTCTTGCCCTTCACGGATTCACGTCCATAAGTTCCGTTCTTTCTCTCCTCTAATAAACTCTGCCTTAATCCTCAAAAAAAAAAAAAAGCTACGAAGAGAAGCTCTGAATCCAGCTAGCCAAAGTGGAATCTCTTAAAAGGAAATTTTAAAAGAAAAAAAAGAGGGGACCGGGGATGTGGAGATACAGGTCAGTAGCAGAGTGCTTGTCTAGCATCTGGATGTCCTGAGTTTCATCTCTAGCACTGTGAATAAAGAAAGGGATCCTTTTCTAGAGTTGGATGAAGATCTGACTCAACACATTACTTACTGGTTTCAAGCCAACTTTTTCCCCCTAGTACTGGAGATTGAACCGAGAACTTCGTGATTCAAGCAAGCACTCTACCACTGAGCTATGGCCATAAAACTGTTTCTTTTTGACCGCACTGTGTAGCCCAGGCTGACCCCTGGCCATCCTACCTCATCTTGTCAGGTAGTGATCTATCACCACACTGGGTGCACAGCCTTGCTTTTTTTTTTTCCTCTCTTTTTGCTCCATGACCTTAGGTAGTAAGGTCAATCAATTCTTAGAGTCCAATTTCTTTATTTAAAAACAAAAATGTTTTTAACAGCAAATACCTTCTGCAAGATGATTCATCTGTTGGTACACAACTCCCTGCCCGGACTTCAGCAATTACCCGGCAAGTGTTGGTTGTTATGTTGTGTGTCTGCTCTGGCTCTGAAGTGTTCTCTTCCTGCTCATGTGTTAAAACCTACCTCCCCAGCTGGCAATGCCGTTTGGGGAGTTTCTAGAAAGTTCAGCAGGATGGACCCTACAGATGGAAATACAAGGTCGTTGGGAGGGGTGACTGGAGCCAGGTCTCTTCCTGTGTTCCCTTTTCCTCTCCTTCCTGGCCACCATGATGTAGATTCTTCTCTGCCACACCCTCCCCACTGGGAAGGAAGCTGCTCATCGTGATATTTTCAGAACACGTCTTTAACACAGGACCTGAGGCAGCTACTAGTCTTGATGCCAACTTGGCATTGCATCTCCTGGTGGCCACGGCAGCCAAAGATGGCATTCTTTTTTTTTTTTTTTTAAGACCCCATTCACTTTCTTTTCTCTTTTTTTAAATTTTTTTTATTATTATTTATTCAATTGTGCGCGGGTATGTGTGTGTGTGCGTGTATGTGTGTGTAGAACCACAGACGAATTCAGGAACCACCATGGACCGCCTCCTCCTTGTTTACTCTGCCCTGGGATTCACAGGCTCCGCCCTACCAGGACCAGAAATGCAGGCCGCCCCCGCTTCTGCCTGGCGTCTATACGTGGGGTCTAGCATCCGAACTCAGGACCCTCCGCCTGCAAGGCAGAGGCTTAACCCCTGAGCCACCTCTCCAGCCCTGAAAGACGGCATTCTTGACAAGGACTGCACACTCAGACCCTTTCAGCGTTCAGGACAGTGGGAAGTTTGAGGGTCTCTCCAGTCGGTACATGTGGGCACGGCTGCAGCAGACAAAGAAACATGTTCATGTGTTCCAGACCTGACCCACAGCCTCGATTATGGGGATTGCCTGTTTGTCCCCCAAAGCTGTGAAAGCAATAAAATTAAAATGCCTATGGTATGGAAAGCCTGTAATCCTAGCAGTTGGAAGATATGGACAGGAGGAGCAAGGGTTCAAGGTCAAGTTTGAGGCCAATCTGTGCTAGATGAGACTGTCTCAAAAAAATTTTTTTTAAAGAAAGGAAGAAAAGAAAGAAAGAAAACAAAAGGAAAGAAAAGAAAAATCCTTGCTAGGAAGCTGATTTTTTTTATTCTGTGTGTGTGTGTGTGTGTGTATGTGTGTGTGTGTGTGAAACAGCACTTGAGTCTGTGTGCCTGTCGCAGCCCAGGGGATATGGGGAATCACCCTGGATTGCTCTACCTCCTTGCTGCTTTGCTATGAAGCTTCTCAGACTCCATGTTCTAGAGTTGAAAACGCAGGCTACTGCCATTTCTGCCTGGAGTTTTTTCTTTTTAAATAGGATCGGGGATCCGAACTCAGGTCTTTCTGCTTACAAGGCAAAGGTTTTAACCTCTGAACCATCTCTCCAGTCAGGAGGCTCATTTTTAAAAATTTATTTTGTTTGTGTGCTTGTGGTGGTGTATGCCTGCATGTGGTGTGGGCACACACACCCACTTGTACATCATATGTGGAGACCAGAGGTCAACATCGCTTGTGTGTCTCAATTGCTCTCTGGCTTTTTTTTTTTTTTTTTTGAGACAAGTTCTCTGGCTAAACTTGCAGCCCATCCTTTTAATTAGACTGTCTGGAATCTATCCCTGGGATCCACCTATCTCATGCACCGTCACACTGGTCTTTGTGTGGGTTCTGGGATCCAAACTCGGGTTCTTAATGCTAACACAGCAAGCACTTCGTCCACTAAGCCATTTCCCAGCCCTGGATTTCTAATGTCATGTGCCTTTGAACAAAAAAAGTCGAGGTTTGTTGACTGGCTGATGATGGAAATGCATTTGAGCATTCATGACATTTCAGGCTCATCTCACGTGTAGTGACTAAAAGGTAAGATTTCAGGAGTTTGGGGCTGCTGGGGATGAAGTGGGGTGGTAGAACACATGCAGAGAGTACACAAAGCTTTGACTTGGGACACAATGTTAAAAAGAGAAATGAAGAGTTTCCCAGAAAGAAATAGGACATGAGGAATGAGCCCAATGACATTTGGCAGGGTCTTTGAAGTCACTCCCTGGAGTGACAGTAATTGATGGGGTGCAGCGAGATCAGCCTTCTCCCTCACCACAGGTACCTGTGAAGTCATACTAACCTTTGCACAGGAAATGTGCGCGTTCACATCAAAGCGTTTATTTCTTTCAGCTCCGGTAATTCCGCCTCTGAGAATCTAGCCTAAAGAAATAATCCACGAATTTAGCAAGCGCTACGGGCCTGTGTTTGTTCACTTATTGTGTAACGAGGGTTGACATCTTCCTGAAGGTCAACCGAAGGTCCGTCAACAGGGAGCTGTTAGATGGGGAGCATAGCCATTCAGTGGAATATTACACAGCTACAGCTGATGAGTCCCAGAGAGATCTGTGGCAGCGCAAGGAAAGTCTTGCAAACATGGCAGATGAAGAAATCAGGTACAAAATGGTAGCATGGTGGCTGTATAAAACCGTACACAGGACTGCTGTAAATAGAGCATCTAAATCAGCCCCAGTTCTCAAGATTCAGTGAACATCTTGAAAGAGGGGGCAGTAAGAATGTAAGAGCCTGAAGGGGTGGGGGGGCTACAGCCCGACAGGACCTTCTGGACACCACAGGGTTGCCGCATGCATGCACCCCCTCGAGATGTCTATTTCCACAAGCTTTGCCATATTCACATTTCACCATGGAAAGGGAAAGATCTCAAAGGACTCCATGCCTCCCTGAGAGACTGTTGAGGGTTAGTACTGGTGGGGGTGGGGTGGGGAGAGCTGGTTTGCTACCATATGATTCATATTGTAGCATCAAAGGCAGCCCAGATGAAACTCAGTGGGGCACACATGCAGAAAGACATAAGAGGGAAACTGGTCGGGAAGAAGTAGGCTTGCAGTGGGAAGAGGAAGGGAATGTGATTGAATAACGAGGGACGGAACTAACATGTATTCATTCATGTAGGAAACTCAAAAAGAACAAAAATAAATTTTAAAAAGGAACAGACTTCTCTGACCTCCAAATTTACATGCACGCAGACCCTGAAATGGAATCATTTTAACTTCAGTGGGTTTGAGGAGTTAAAGTTATTTCTTTCTTAGTTTTTAAAAAACTTTTTATTTATCTTGTGTGCGTGCGTGCATGTGTGTATGTGTGTGTGTGTGTGTGTGTGTGTGTGTGTGTCAGAGGGTACTATGTGTCCCTGTGCAGGACCAAGGATGATTTTAGGAATCATCCTGGATTGCTTCTACCTCCTTTTTGCTTTGCTCTGGGATTTCCCAGGCTCCTCCCACCTTGGCAGGAAGTGGAGGCCACCACCATTTCTGCCTGGCATTTTTTCATGTGGGACCTGGGATCTGAACTCAGGACCTTCTACTTTCCATACAAAGTCTTAACCTCTGAGCCATCTCTCTAGCCCAATTTTTTTTTAAATAATAAAAAACAATGTAACAAACAGAATATAGAGAAAATCCCATAATTTTTTAATCTTTTTTTTTAAATTTCAGCTCATACAAACTTATTAGGTACACCAGTTCCTTCCCTCCCTCATCCTCGCCCCGTACCCCCTGCTCCCCCTCCCCACTCCTCTCCCTCCCCATCCCCCAGTGCCTCCCACCCCAATTCCCAGAGAGTCCTTTCTTGTGCATGTCTGATTTTCCTCTGGGTCCTCCTCTCAGATGACGTACAAGGACCCAGTGGCCTTTCCCGAACCCTTTCCCGTGTTCCCCTTAGGTATAGGAACACTGCTGTGGCTGCCAATCCTTTGCCTCCAAGGATCTTGGTGCCTTTAGCAGATGCTAGACTTTGTGAGGTCAACAGTGTGTTGGACAATGCGCAGGGCACGCAAAGTCCAATTATGATTGCTTCAGCCCTAACTAGTATAGAGTATCTTATATATCATTGCTCCTCCCATCCTTTTGCTCTTACACTCTTACCGCCCGCTCTTCCGCAAATTTCCCTGAGCTTCAAGATGGGGAGAGACTAAGCTGGCCTAGCTCTAGGTGGTTGATATAGAGTCTCTGAAGTTCTGGATTGTGGTTTGTTGATTTTCTTTTGCAGTTTTGCTGCTCCTGCAATGCCCTTCACTCCATCCTGGTGGGCATTGTATGTTACCCCCTGGCCAGAGACAAAAAGCTGTTAGAGTCTTGTGATAAAAGCACATTCAAAGGTAGATGTAATAAAAGTGGGAAACCACAGTGAGGGAGGGGTCTATCACCCATTTGCAAAATTGTTACTTTTTATCTGCCAGACTATATGCCCTCCTCTTCTGGTGAGATCACACCCCCTCAGTAGTAAATGATCAGGAACAAAAGTCTATGAACTTAATCAGATGTCTCATTACTTATTTGGGTTCTTGGTGGAGGCCTATTTTCCCTGCTGTAACATGGTCCCTTCTCTCCTTGTTTCTGGTGTGGCCCTCCTACCCCATCCCTCCTGTTCATAATCCTTGGAATTACTGTCTCTAGGTGGGCTGGGTGGGTTTGGTACTAGGAGCCACCTATTAGGGAGTACATACAGTGCTTAATTTTCTGGGTCTGGGATACTTCACTTAATATAATTGTTTCTAATGACATCCATTTCCTGGCAAATTCCAGTAATTCATCATTTTTGATGGCTGAGTAGTACTCCATTGTATAGATGTACCACAGTTTCCTTATCCACTCGTCAACTGTTGGACATTTGGGCTGATTCCATGACTTTGCTATTGTAAACAGTGCTGCTATGAACATGGTCGTGCTTGTGCTATCGAGGTGAACGTCTGCTGTATGGGGGGTTATTCCCAAAAGTGGAATAGCAGGGTCATATGGCATTTCAATCTTTAATTTCTTTAAGAATCTCCAGATGGCTCGCCAGAGTGGCTGTATGAGCCTGCATTCCCACCAGCAATGTAGGAGAGTTCCCCTCTCTCCACATCCTCTCCAGCATTTGTCGTTGTTAGTATTGTGGATTTTTCCATCCTGACCGGGGTGAGATGATATCTCAGGGAAGTTTTGATTTGCATTTCCCTGATGGTTTAAGATATTTGTTAGACATTTTAATTTCATCCCTGGTAAAGTTTCTTTTAAGTTCCAGGGCCCATTTTTTAATTGGGCCATTGGTTTCCTTGGTGTTTAGTTTTCTAAGTTCTTTGTGCACTCCGGACAATAGAGCTCTATCAGATATGTGGTTAGTGAAGATTTTCTCCCATTCTGTGGGTTGCCTTTGAGCTCGTGTGACAATCTCTTTATCTGAACAGAAGCTCTTTAATTTCACAATATCCCAACTGTTGAGAGTTGGTAGCAGTGACTGTGCCATTGGGTGTCTGTTTAGGAAATGTTGGCCTAGCCCAATCAGCTCGAGGGAGTTCCCTATCCTTTCAACTATGGTTTTTATAGTCTCTGGCCTTATATCAAGGTCCTCGATCCATTTGGAATTAAGTCTTGTACATGGTGACAAGTACGGGTCCAGCTTTAATCTTCTGCATGTGGAGATCCAGTTTTGCCAGCACCATTTGTTGAAGATGCTGTTCTTTTTCCATTGGATTCTTTGGGCCCCTTTGTCAAAGACCAAATGGCTGTAACTTTGTGGGCTTATATCTGGGTTTTCAATCCTTATCCATTGATCTGTGTGTCTATTTTGGAGCCAGTACCAGGCTGTCTTTACAACTATGGATTTGTAGTATAGACTAAGGTTTGGTATGGTTATACCTCCAGCTATGTTTTTGTTACTCAGGATTGTTTTTGCTATCCTGGGTCTTTTGTGCCTCCATATGAACTTTGAGATTGTTTGGTCAACTTCTTTGAAGAATTGCTTTGGGATTTTGATTGGTATAGCATTGAATCTGTATATTGCCTTTGGTAGGATGGTCATTTTCACGATGTTGATTCTGCCAATCCAGAAACAAGGGAGGTCTTTCCACCTTCTGGTGTCTTCTGCTATTTCTTTATTTAGGGTTTTAAAGTTTTCATTGTAAAGGTCTTTTACCTCCTTAGTTAGGTTTATACCAAGGAATTTCATTTTTTTAGGGGCTATAATAAATGGTATTGTTTCTCTCAAGGCTTTTTCACTTCTTTCATTCTGGGCATATAGGAAGGCCTCTGATTTTTGCACATTTATTTTGTATCCTGCCACCCTGCTGAACTTCTCAATTAGTTCCAGGAGCTTCCTGGTGGAGTTTTTGGGATCACTCAGGTATAAGATCATGTCATCTGCAAATAGGGATAGCTTGACTTCTTCCTTGCCGATTTGAATCCCTCTTATGTCCCTTTCTTGTCTTATGGCTTCAGCTAACACTTCAAGTACAATATTGAATAGAAGTGGTGAGAGTGGACAGCCTTGTCTAGTTCCTGATCAAAGTGGGAATGCTTCCAATTGTTTCCCATTGAGCATAATCCTTGCTGTGGGCTTGTTGTATATAGCTTTTATTAGATTGATAAAGGTTCCTTCCATTCCTACTGTCTCTAGCGTTTTGATCATAAAAGGCTGTTGGATCTTGTCAAAAGCTTTTTCTGCATCTATCGAGAGTATCATGTGGTCTTGGACTTTGGGCTGGTTTACATGATGAATTACATTTATTGATTTGCGTATGTTGAACCAACCTTGTGTGCCGGGGATAAAGCCTACTTGGTCCCCGTGAATAATCTTTTTAATATGTTTTTGAATCCGATTTGCTAAGACTTTGTTGAGAATCTTTGCGTCTGTGTTCATCAGGGAGATCGGCCTATAGTTTTCTTTTTTAAGTGAATCTTTATTAGGTTTTGGGATTAAAACGATATTAGCTTCATAGAAGGAATTTGGTAGTGTTCCTTCCTTTGCTATTTGATGGAACAGTTTAAGGAGTATTGGTGTTATTAACTCCTTAAATGTCTGGTAGAACTCTGTGCTGAATCCATCTGGTCCAGGACATTTTTTGGTGGGAAGATTCGAGATTACTTCCTCAATTTCCTTATATGTTATAGGACTATTTAAATAATTCACAACTTCCTGATTCAATTTAGGTAAGTTGTGTTTACTTAGAAATTCATCCATCTCTTTTGTGTTGTCAAACTTCACAGAGTATAAGTTTTTGAAATATGATGTTATAATTCTCTGGATTTCTTGGGTATCAGTAGTGATAACTCCATGTTCATTTCTAATTTTGTTAATTTGGGTTTTCTCTCTCTTGCTTTTGGTTAGTTTAGCTAGGGGTGTATCAATCTTATTGATTTTTTCAAAGAACCAGCTTTTTGACTGGTTGATTTTTTTCTATCGTTTTCTTAATCTCGATTTCAGATATTTCTCCCCTTATTTTGCTAATCTCCTCTCTTCTACTACTTTTGGGATCAGATTGCTCTAGTTTCTCTAAAGCTTTAAGCTGCATTGTTAAGTTGTTTATTTCTGATGTTTCCATTTTTTTGACGTAGGCATTAAGAGCTATGAACTTACCTCTTAGAACAGCTTTCATTGTGTCCCAGAGATTTTGGTAAGTTGTATTTTCGTTATCATTCACTTTCAGGAAATCTTGAATTTCCTTTTTAATTTCTTCCTGAATCCAGGTCTCATTCAGCATCATAGTGTTAAGTTTCCAGGAGTTAGTGTATTTTCTCTTGTTTGATGTGTTGTGGATGTCCAGCTTTAGGCCATGATGGTCTGATAGGGCACAGGTTAGAATTTCAACTTTCTTGTATATGTGTAGATTCATTTTGTGGCCCAATATGTGATCTATTTTGGAGAAAGTTCCGTGTGCTGCTGAGAAAAATGTGTATTCTTTGGTGCGTGGGTGAAAAGTTCGATAGAGATCTGTAAGGTCCATTTCTTTCAGGGTTTGATTAAGTTTCAAAGTGTCTCTGTTAAGCTTTTGACCTGTTGATCTATCCCATGTTGAGAGGGCGGTGTTGAAGTCCCCAAGAATTATCATTTGGGGATTGATTTCTTGCTTTAACCGCTGTAGGGTTTTCTTAATGAATGTGGAGGGGCCCGTATTGGGTGCATATATGTTCAGTATTGTGAAGTCTTCCTGGTGAATTGTACCTGTGACTAAAATGTAGTATCCATCCGTGTCTTTTATAATTTTCTTTGGTTTGAAGCCCACTTTGTCTGATAGCATAATGGCTACCCCTGCCTGTTTTCTGCTTCCATTTGCTTGTAGAATTGTTGACCAGCCTTTTATTTTTAGAGCGTGCCTATCTTTTGTGGTGAGATGGGTTTCCTGCAGGCAGCAGATTGATGGATTGTGATTTTTAATCCAAGTTTGTAATCTGTGTCTCTTGATTGGTGAATTAATTCCATTAACATTTAGTGTTATAATGGAGAAACTATTGTTAATTCCAGACATTTATTATGTTTAGTAGCTTTTATAAGTATATTGCTTCGTTTTTAATGATGTTATACTTGCCTTCTGTTCTCCTGGATATGCCTGTTTTTTTCTTCACGCCTGAGTATCATTTCTAGTATTTTTTGAAGGCCTGGTTTGGTGGCCATGTATCCCTTAAAGTTGTCTTTGTGCTGGAAAATTTTTCTTTCTCCCTCGATCATGACTGATAGTTTTGCAGGGTAAATCAGCCTGGGTTGACATTTTTGCTCATTCAATACTTGAAGTATGTCTCTCCAAGCTCTTCTTGCTTTTACTGTTTCGACGAGAAGTCATTTGTTATTTTAATAGGTTTACCTGTAAAAGTGACTTGTTTTTTCTCCCTTGAAGCTCTCAGCACCAGTTCTTTATCTTGAATGTGGAGTGTTTTAACTGTTATTTGCCGTGGGGTGCTTCTATTTTGGTCGTATCTGTTTGGGGTGCGGAATGCCTCTTGTATATGGATGGGCCTCTCTTTTTTTAGATGCGGAAAGTTTTCCTTGATGATCGTTTGAAAAATTTCCTCAGGGGTGGTATTTTGAGATTCTTGCTCTGGTATTCCATGAATACGCATGTTAGGCTTTTTCAGGGTGTCCCATATCTCTTGGATATTTCTCTCAAGTATCTTTTTGGCTTTAACAACCTCTTCCATTGAGCTGGTTAGTACTCCCACTTTATCTTCAAGGTCTGAAATTCTGTTTTCTGCTTCGTTAGTTCTGTTGATAATACTCTCTGTGGCGTTCTGGGTTGAAGATAACTTGTCTTTTAGCTCATTTTAAACTCTGCTTGAGTTTGTTTTAACTGCTCTATGCCACTTTTTGTTTCTTGCACTGTTTTTCTCAACTCCTCCAGATGTCTGTTGTGTTCCTCTTCAAAGCGATTGATTCGATTATGTAATTCCTCCCTGATTTCCTCTTTCATAGTATTGAACATGGTAATGATCATATTTTGAAAGTCTTTATCCTGGGTGGGGCTTTCTTGGCCTTTTTCCGTGGGTTTGTTCTTGTTGGAGTCTAACATTATGGGATTAATTTCTTCAGTGGGAAATTTGTTTACTTGATTGTTGCTTCTCATGGATTTGCACTTTGACTTTGGCATTGTCATTTTAACTCTTAAGATCTCTCAATTTCACTAAACTGAATTATTTGGCCTGGGGTCCTGGTGGGCGGGGCAGGCGGAGACTTACCTAGGTCGTGGGGTGAGGCCCGGCTGGACCGCGCGCGGCGGAGCGGGGTGGGGTGCAAAGGGGGGATGGGGGCGATGGAGTGGAGCTATTTAACCCGAGGGCAGCTGGGGCGGGGCCCGGGCGCAGGGGGAGGTCCTCCTCGTCCCTTGGCCCCGCGCGCGCGCGGCTCCGGCTGGACGGTGGGAGTCGGAGCCGGGTCCCTGTGGGCCGACCTGGGGTCCTGGTGGGCGGTGCGCGGGGCGGGAACTTACCACCTAGGGCGCGGGGTTGAGGCCCGGCTGGACCGCGCGCGCTTCCGGACCGGCGGAGCGGGGTGGGGTGCAAAAGGGTAATTTTTTAATCTTAATAGAATAATTCTTTGCATACTTCTTTTCTGCTTTTGTTCTTCTTGTTTGTTTTTGAATCAGGTTCTCAGGTAGCCCAGATTGGCCTCAAACTATCTTTGAGACTGAGCAGTACAACTATAAAGGCCAGAGGGGAAAATCATGCTGGCGGATTCTGTAGACTGAGAAAGGTTTGAAGGTCTTTTGGCTGTGACCAAAGCAACAAGCAAGAAATACACTCGCTTTGCTTAAAACCAATATAAACCGAGTTTGGTGGCACACACTTGTTAGCCCAGAATTCAGGGGGTAGAATCACTATAACTTTGAGGTCAGCTTGGGCTAGATAACAAGTTCTAAAATACATAGTAAGAATTTGTAGGGGAGGGGGAGGGAGAAAGAGAAGAATGGTTGGAGAGAGAGAGAGAGAGAGAGAGAGAGAGAGAGAGAGAGAATGAGAATGGACTGGGATACCCTTTTCATCCTTTGCGTTGATAAACCTTGAAAA
The DNA here is from genome assembly GCA_023101885.1 of Typhlomys cinereus. NCBI lineage: Eukaryota > Metazoa > Chordata > Mammalia > Rodentia > Platacanthomyidae > Typhlomys > Typhlomys cinereus. The sequence continues at coordinate 2,294,282 of JALPQD010000337.1, forward strand.
TACCAATGCCAGCTGGGGTTTTGTGGGATGTGCCTGTAAATTCCAACACTCAGGAGGGTGTAGCAGGAAGATCATGAGTTCTAGACCCTTACTATATAATCAGCCCCTGTCTAAAATAAAAGCAGAACACAGCTCCCCCCCATACTATGCCATATTTGTTAAGACTAGAATCATGGATTTCCTTGTGCTCAGCTGATGGGAATGGGAATTATTACAATCTTGTGGAAATGTAATCTGGCCATATGAATTAAAAATTAAAATACACGTAGCCCTTGGACTGGGAGTCCCGTGTCTGTGAATCTATCCTATGACAGGAAAGTATCAGGTGTGTTTCCTGTTGGAGTCAATGATTCTTTATTTACAGGCTATGGATCTCTGCTTGAGTTAGACCTATCAGGTGACTTTAGACCCGCCTACAAGCTAAACACTTGAGATGGAGGGCGGCTGAGGAACTTGATTCCAGTAGCTGTTTTTACTCTCTTACAATGGCCCCTACACGTCAACAGCCTATGATCACCTTGTTGAGGATCATGCTGCATTTGCCTGCATGGTTGCTGACGAAATCATGACGCAGCTGCTCAAGGGAACAGGGAGTTTGTTCTCTCTTACGATTGTCTGGTTACCATTCTTAGCCCCTCCTGACAGCATGCAGCATCAACCAAGGGGTTGAGGGAACTGGCCACACAGTATCTCATGTAACAGTTGAGAGAGGGACAGTTTTCACTTGCCAGACCAGTATGTCTTTACAATGCAGTTACCTGCATTGCTGCTGATGAAAAACACCATCAAACAGCTTAAGGGAACAGGGGGTTTATTTTCTCTTACGATTCCTGTAACCAGGAATCGCAGCAGGAGAGCTCACACCAACACCAGGGCTGAAGAAACGGGTCACTTAATATCCACATAATGGCTGAGAGAGGGACGATCCTTACTTGCCAGACCAGCATGTCTGGCCAAGTATACAGAAGGATGCCAACTCTCTCAACCAGCTCTCCGTATTTTATTCCAGGGCCTAGTCCCACCCACCACGGGCTGGGTCTTCTCCATCAACTAGACAATCTCCTGCAGGTTTGCTCTGGGCTGAACTCAATCACTAATTCTCCACAAATGTGCCCAGAGCGCAAACCTTCAACAGTCAAGTTGACACCTGTGCCTGACCATGACACGCATGTATGTACAGGTACATGAGTTGCTGGGGCTGGATCTTCTTTCATCACTCTTCCATCTTATTCTCTTGAGTCTCTGATCAACCCAGAGCTTGTCCGTACAGTTAGTCTGCTTAGCCAACTTGCTCTGGAGATTCCCAGGCTCCACCTTACAGCAGGAATTACAGGCAGACACCACACCCACTTGGTCTTTTTACTTGTGATCTGGGAATCCAAACTCTCTTCCTTTTCCTTTTGAGACAAGCGCTTTAACCACGGAGCCAACACCCGAGCGGCGGAGGCTATTTTAGTTGTTTTCTTTGAATTCAAGTTTTTAAAATTTTTTAACTCTCTCAAACTTTCATATATAAATACAGTGAAAAAATTATGATATTTACAACACTTTCATTCCCAATCCCATCCCTTTCCTTTTCCCATTACAATCTTTCTTTCCTACCAGTCTCTCTCCTATTTTCATGTCTTTTTGCATGTATGGCCCACTGTATTTCATCTGGGTTGCCTTCTGTGTGTGTGTATGTGTGTGTGTATGTGTGTGTGTGTGTGTGTGTGTACATACAAGAAGGCACTTGAATGTGTGTGCTGTGGAGGCCCAAGGGTGACATTGGGAATCATCCTGGGTTAGACGGAATCATCCTCTACCTCCTTATTGCTTTGCTCTGGGGTTTCCCAGGCTCTGCCTCCCAGGGCCTGTACCACCATAGTCACCCATCATTTTTCACGTGGGATCTGAATTCAGATCCTTTTGCTTGTGAGGCAAAAGCTTTAAACCTTGAGCCAGATCCCCAGCTCCTGGTTTGCCTTTGATGGCGTATGTCTGAGCGCTTGGCTGGAGCATGGATCTTCTATCAGTGTGTAGACCACTGAGGAAAGCATGAGACAAGGTCTCATGTCACCCAGGCTGGTCACATACTCACTATGTAGTCAAAGATGACCTTGAATGCTTGGTCCTCCTGTGTCCAGATCTCCTGAGCGCTGTCACGCCTGGCTGTCTGTTAGCTTCTCCAAATGAGAACATTGGGAGCTCCAGATGGCAGCTGCCTGCTTTGGGAACAGAGAAGCAGGAAGAAGGTGGTTTGTAGATAAAGAGAATGGAGCACATGCAGGAGAGAGAGAGAGAGAGAGAGAGAGAGAGAGAGAGAGAGAGAGAGAGAGATAGACAGACAGAGAGAAGAGAGAGACAGAGTGAGAAAAAGAGAAGAGAAAAAGAGAGAAGAGAGAGGAAGAGAGAGAAAAAGAGACAGGAAGAGAGACAGAGAGACAGAGATGAGAGACAGAGAGAAAGAGAGAAGAGAGAGAGAAGAGAGATATAGAAGAGAGAGAAAGAGATAGACAGACAGAGAGAAAGAGAAGAGAGAAAAAGAGAGAGGAAGAGAGAAAGACAGAGAGAGAAAGAAGAGAGAGACAGAGAGACAGAGAGTAAGAGAGAAGAAAAAGAGAGAAGAGAGAATAGAAGAGAAAGAGGAAGAGAGAGACAGAGAAACAAAGAGAGAGAGAGATGGGGGGGCAAGGAAGGGCTTCTGAGATCCCTGGAGGTCCCAGATAGCTCAGAGAGCTGCTAACAGCCCTGGTTCTTTCCTCACCAGTGAGACCCCACTCCTTCCAGCCCTGTCTCTTCACAGTAGATGCCCCAATTTCCTGTAGCTAATGAGAATGGATTTTTTCTGATAACTGCAAGAATAGCAAGCCTGATAAAACAGGGGAACTCTGTTGATGATTTTTTTCTTCATGTTTAGTCCTTATGGGGTGTGTGCATGTGTCCGGGCATGTTTACATGTAAGTGTCCATGCATATGAATACACAGGTATGTGAAGGTCCTAAAGCTGTATCAGTAACCATCCTCCATCACTCTTCCACCTTACTGCTTTGAGGCTGGTTTCTAAGCCCACCACTTACCCAGAGGGTTAACCTGGCTCGCCAACTTGCTCTGGGGATTCCCAGGTTCTGCCTTCTGGGGCTGGAATTATAGACAGGTCACTTAAATGGCCCTGAATTTGATTTGGGACCTGGAGTTCCGAACTCCTATTTTGTTTCGTTTTTTCCTTGCGTATAGCAAGTCTTTATCCACTGAGCCATCTCCCCAGCCACTATATCTGTTTCAGAAGTGATAGCCAATAAAGTGTGGTAGGGAAATTAGTATAGCATTGCTTTTTCTTATTGTGGAAGAATAACAGTAGACATTTATTTAGTTATTATTTTCTCTTTCTCTCTCTCAAAAGGGCCTTATTCTACAGCTTAAGCTGGTCTCAATTTACTATGTAGCCTAGGCTGGCCTTGAACTTGTGTCGCTTCTCCTGCCTTAGTCTCCCAAGTGCTGGAATTATAGGCATGAGCGACCATGTCTGGCTGCTTTTCCCTTTCTTACCTGAGCATGTGGATAGGCTCTTGTCGTAGAGGAAGTTGAACTGCAGGGCTGAGAGGAGACTATGCAGTCCCGGGTAGAGTTTATAAAAGTCTGAGATCCTTGAGGGATCTTTCCGGGGGAACGGGGAGAAGCTAAGTATTCTTAGGTAGTGTAAGTAGAATGGGGGAGAGTGAAAACAGAGTCCTTGAGCCATGGGGGATAGAAGCCTGTAGAATTAGGGATTCTTAGGGAACCCGTGAACTGAAATGCGCAGTCTCCTAGTTTCAGGGAAAAATACGGGCCTCAGAGGGAGCCAGCCTGGCACATCAGGAGAGACTGGGCCTGATATCTTGGCTTTCCATGTTCCACTATATTTTCCTGATAGTACAATTTATTGGTAGAAAACAGACTGGGCCCTCAAGTTAGAACAGCATCCTTTAACAGCTCTCAATAACTTGATAAAGGGTTGGAGAGATGGCTTAGGGGTTAAGCCTCTGCCCACAAGCTAGGTGAAGATCCTAGGTTCAGATCCTGGATCCCATGTAAAAAATGCCAGGCGGCCTGTACTTCTGACTTTGGGATGAGTAGCCTTGGAAACTCCAGAGCAAAACAAAGAGGAGATAGCACAATCTAAGGTAATTCCCGAAGTCACCCTTGGGGCTCCAAAGGCATACACAGTGTCCTCTGATACATACACACACACACGCACACACACACACACACATACATACACACAAATAAATTTGATAGATATGAATATTAGGCATAGGTGGCTGTGAATTTCATCTTTTAAAAAAGGAGAAAGCTAGGGATTATAAACTTCCTCAGGTCTTACCTAACTTCTCATCTCATGGGAAAGCCAAACAGTCTTCAGATTTGCAGGGAAGACCTGGGACAGAGACACATGTTGAATTGCATCAAGAGTAAAATCTGAATCGTAGATATCTGTGAGTCAAGAGGACTTTTCAGTAGATGGCATAAAGTAAATGGATATTGGGGGAATGCTTAGGGGCCTATCAGCTTGCAGAGTGCAAAGAACTACACCCCAGCTTAGAGAAGCACATTTTGGATGATTATTATAAAGATCAGAATTTCAGTGGCTATTATCCGGAAAGAGCCCATGGGTTGGATTTGTAGGACTGATAGCAAGACTCCAGATTTCAACCTAGTGGCAAGAAAGAGAGTTCAGCTTAAATCCATCTATGTATTTGTGTGTGTGTGTTTGTGTAAAATATCTGTTTTATTTCACAGTTTAAAAAAATTTTTGAGACAGGATCTTGTTATGTAATGCAGGTTAACCTTTGAATTCATGATATAGCTCACTCAACTCAAGACAATTCTGCCTCAGTTTCCTGAATATAATTCCTGGAATAGCCACGCTCAGCCTCTTAATTTTATAATTTCAAGAGAGAGTTTTAAGCCAGGCCTTGTGGCCCAGGTCTGTAATTCCAGCCATTTGGGAGGCTGAGTCAAGAGGATCTCAAGTTCAAGGCCAGCCTTAGTTACCAGGGAGTTCAGAGCTGCGAGGAGGGACTGTCATAAGACAAAAAGTCTAAGAAGTGCTAGAGAATATAGCTCAAGAAGAACGTGTGCTCTAGGTTCAGTGTGGTGGTGCACACTTGTAATCCCATACTCAGGAGGCTGAGATATGAGACCAGCCTGGGCTACATAGCAAGACCCTGTTTATAAATTAATTCAATGAATGGTTTTGAAGATCGCGTACACCTGCATCTTCTAGGTGCTAGACCCTTGTACATGCAGAAAGCTGCCTGGTCCTGGAGTCGTCACAGCAGAACACGGCTTAGAGACGCATAAAGTCCATAAAATCTTCTTTGACTATCCACATGCAGCCATTTCTGAACTTTGATGGATCCACAGACTTTTCACTTACATGAACCATCAAAGACATGCTATTGTTTTGATTTGCAAACAGGAGAGTCTGTCTGTGAATCCAGATCCCTCGACTGGGTTTTGATGACAGCTTTCACTGTGTGTCGGCAGCTAACACAATCATTGGCACGCATACAGGTAAACCTGCCTATTTTCATTCTCTCAGTGCTTTAGAAGCTCCATTTCTAAGGGGGGGCGGAATGTTTACTGTTAGGTACTGAGGCTTGGTTCTTTCTAACCTTGTTGGGGGGCACAGGAAGAGGAAAGTCTGCTGGATTTTTCTGGAATCTGGGGGAAGCACTTGAGTTCCAGATATCATTCATTCACTCAGGGTATGTTTCTTAAGTTCTATCTCAACTCTAGGTAAACTCAAAATTGGGGTTGTATATGTGTATGAGTTGGGGGTTAAAAAAAAAAAACAGACAAAGTTTCCCTTTGTCCTTTTAGTATAAAACAACTCTGCTCTAAGGAAATGAGAAAATAGCATATTTCAAATCACAGCCACAGAACATAGATCAAAGTTGAGTGATGTGTTTTACTGTAGAAAAGCTGACATAAGCCTTCATAGCTACAGAGCAAAGGCCATTGGGCAACACAATTACCAAACACATGGGTGGGAGCATTGGGTAGAAGGCAGACCACAATAAAGCCAATTAATGTTTCCTAAAGGTCCCCCTCCCCCCCAATGCTGGGGCTTGAACCCAGTGTCTTATAAAAGTCAAGAAGTGCTCTAACTACTGAGCTATGTCCCTAAGCCCTCAGATATTATCTTATAATATTCTTAGCTTTAGAGCCAGAAAAGACTAAAGTTTATTAAGTTTTACCTAATAGTCACAAGGATATTAGGCAAGATACAGAGACTGAAAGGAAAGGGCTTTTAAAAGCACTGAGATAGTACAAGATAATTTTGGCTCTGGACTCCCAGCATTCCAGCTCTCTAAATTGACCGAAGATTGAATCAGCTTTGCAGAATGTTTAATATAGGTGGTGGTGTTTGTTGTTTTCTGGGAACTTGAATCCATAATACTATCTAAGTTCTTTGGCTGGTTTTCAAATTAAATAGACATAAGGTAGGTTAACAGGAGAAAAAAAAATCACATTTAATTACATGCATCCAAGCAGGACTGCTTGGAACTTCTAGGTATGGGACTCAAAAAAAAAAAAACAAAAAACAAATATTGAAAACTTACACAGTGTCTCAAGCTATAAGAAAAGAATTGGGCTGAGGGCTGTATATGCGTGTGTGTGTGTATGTGTGTGTGTGTGTGTGTGTGTGTGTGTGTGTGTGTGTGTGTGTGGGTGGGTGTGTGTGAGAGAGAGAGAGAGACAGACAGAGAGAGAGAGAGAGAGAGAGAGAGAGGTTAAGGTCTATGTGGTATAACTTAGGAGATCTCAGTTCATTTGTTTCAAATGTTTAATTTGTCTTCTCAGGTTCTGAATTTTTTTATTTGTGTTATTTCTTAATATTGTCTGGTAACTCTAGGAAATCCATTCCTTTTTTGGATTAAAAAAATTAGGTGTGTGTGTGACATGTGATTGTGTGCATGTATATATGCGTAGGTGTGTCTGTGTGATTGTCTGTGTGCATGTATATAAGCATGGGTACTTCTATGCTATGTGGAGGTCAGAGGAGAAGCTTCAGAACTCAGTTCCTGCCTTTCTGTTTTGTTTCTTGAGACTGAGTCTCTTCCTTGTTCCATAAGCCAAGCCAGCCATAGATGAGTTTCCGAGATCCCTGGTCTCTGCATCTCATTTCCCCATAGGCCACACGGATGCTTGTGTCACTGGGTCAGGCTTCTACTGGGACTCCAGGAATCCAGATTCAGGTCATGGGCAGACTCTACCTGCAGAGGCATCTTCCCAGCCCTCTTCAGGATTTTTGAGACAAGGTGTCCTTATGTATCCAAGACTGGTCTGAAGCTCATTATGTAGCCCAGTTTGGCCTTGAATTTCCTACCTCTGCCCCCTGAGTGTTAGTGTTACAAGCTAATGCTACCAGGTGTGGCAACGTAGGTAGTGTGATTTATAATTAAACAATGCACTAACTAAAAGGATGAGCATATCAGTCCTGGAGAAAGCAGTGTCACTATGGAGAACAGTAGACAGGACAGATACATTTTGATGAGGTTAGAGGTTTTTTTGGGGGGTGGGGTATGGGCAGGGAAGAGGGGAGCCTGCAACCCTGAGCCGCCAGGAGACGTCTAGGGGTCAATGAGGAGAATGAACATGGGAGAAGAGTAAGGGATGCAGATGTTGGGAGCACTTATTATTTCGTTAGTTTTTCTCAGAGTTTGCTAATATGTATGCTGGGACCCTTGATGAGAAAGTAGAACTTCTTTTGTGTTTTAGACTTTGAAGTATGTTAGAGCTGTATCTGAGTTCCAGCCTTACCATCTAGTGTTATGCGTGGGGTCACTTGCAAATTCTCAACCTGTGTGTGTGTGTGTGTGTGTGCATTCTCATTACATTCTAAGTATATATCATCTGTATTTTGTCTACAGTCTCATTGTGTGTATGTATGTATACAAACATATGTAGTCTCAGTATATACCCATATACTCTATGTTCTCAGCATATATACACATGTACATAAAAACCTTTTCTCTACATTATATATGTATGTACACATATTTGTAACATATATTCATTATATATATGTCATAGTTAGGCACAGATGTCAACTTGATAGTTGAGGGTTTGAGCTCTGGATACATTTGTAGAGAATTAGTAGTTGAGTTAAGGTCTGAACGAACCTGAAGGAGATTGTCTAGTTGATGGGACAGACCCAGCCCATGGTGGTGAATAAAATACAGAGAACTGGTTGAGGAAGTTGGCATCCTTGTGTATACTTAGCCAGACATGCTGGTCTGGCAAGTAAGGATCGTCCCTCTCTCAGCCATTATGTAGAGATGGTGTGGGCAGTTCCCTCTGCCCTGGTGGTGGTGCGTGCTCCCCATTAAGCAGGACTATGAACAGTAACCAGACTGTTGTAAGGAAATAAACCCCTTGTTGCCTTTTGATGGTCATTTATTAGCAACCATGCAGGCAGACTACAATGATATACATGTGTATATATGCATATATGTATATATATTTATATGTATATAAAATTTAGAGAAAAATTTAAGGTGATAGGAGTAAAAGATATTAATAAATATATAAATGGCTCATTGTAGAGTTCAGCATATGTGAGGTTTTTTTTGCAATGATTATTAGTTCTTATTTTTGGTTGGGCAATCTCAGTGATTTAACAGCATTTGGGTCAAAGAGAAGAGACATTCAAACAGTCCTTGATGTGAATTTTGCCAATTGGATTCTTTGTGGAAATTCCTGTTCTGTAAAACAAACACCTTAAAGGTGGACAACTGCGTTAAGCTTTTTCATCACTGTGCCAAGTTGTTTTTAAGCCAACTACTTCAGGGAGGAAGGATTTCTTTTGACTCCTGGTTTTAGTCATGGTTGGTTCTCTCTCTATTGCTTCCGGGCCATGGTGAGACAGAATATCATGATCAGAGCGCTTGATAGGGAGTCGCCCCAGGAAGCAGAGAGGGGAAGGGGTGGGAGGCGAGGGAAGGTAAATCTTTCAGCGAATATTGCCCCCTCCCACTCCCTTGTGAGTTATTTCCCACTTCTCGCTAATGTCATATTATGAATATCCATCAGGAGATTAATGTGCTGATTGAGTCAGGAGCCTCATGCTCAATAATTGGATCTTCCAGTTGAGGACCCCAACCTTCAACACAGGGACCTTTTCAGGTGACATTGCACACGAGGATGCTAAGATCCATTTTTCATTCCTTTGATGAGCTACGGTCACATTTCTCAGCTTCCCATATTCTACTTCTTTTACATTGTTTTTCTTACTGGCTTATTTTAGTAGCTTCTGCATTATACCCCAGAGATAGGGAGTCGGGGAGTTCTTCCCTTTGTTGTTTTGCTTTCTTGAAAGCGTCCGATGCCCAAGGCAATTGTGAAATGAAAGGCGTTTCCTCTTGTAGGCAACCAACACCTTTAAAAAAAAAATAATGATGTCTCTGAGTGTTGGCTGTGGGCCACGCAATGGGGCAACACATCTTACGTGGTTTCTTTAATCTTTACAGTAATCTTGTGAGTTGGGCTTACCTCATATTTATAGGGTCTTATAAGCGTGTGCCCCTTTCTAGAGAGGGACATGTTACAACGTTAAACTTGCTGGGTGCAAGGAGGAGTTTTCGTGAGGAGTTTTCTCTGTGTTGGCAGAAACCAAAGTCAGTGAAGCAAGGGCACATGCAGAATCTAGAGCTTTGGCTGGTGAGACCCTCGAAGCCTTGGTTCATTGCCTGTTTGACCACTGACCCCTGTTTGTGTTCCTTGAGCTAAGTCTCACTTTTGCAGGAAGAAGTTCTGTTGGGGTCTGTCAGCTGCAATCAAGAGTCCTAGGTAACATCAGCACCACAGTACCACAGTATAACTGAACTGGTTCCCTTATTGATCCTGAGCACACAGTCACTTATGCTGTTGTGCCTAGACCATTCTCCTGTTCTCAACCCACCCAGACTAACCATTCCATCTTCAGAGATCTGCGACTCGCCAGTTGTCCCTGATCCACCCTGCTGGAATTCAACTATCCCTCGTTTAAGCTCCCCAGAACTTTTTTGGAGTTCTACTTTATGTTACAATTATCTGTGCATATAGCCTCTGTTTTCCCTCCAGGACAAAGATTTGTCTTGTCCTTGTCTCCTCACTGTGTGGGCATGCACAGCATTCTAAATGTTGGTTCCTCGTCCTCCTCCTTTACATGTCACCACACTTTTCCTTCTGGCAGGTTCATTCTCTTTTTTTCCCCCTTCAGCATCAATTTTCAATTCCCTTCTGCTAAGTGAGAAAATGTTCATCTGTATTTGCCAGAGGCAAATGTGTATGTGTGTGTGTGTGTGTGTGTGTGTGTTCGTTTGTTCGTTTGTTTAATTTTGCTTTTCCTTCTGTTACTGGGATTGGAAATCCAGGGTCTGGTGTTTGCAAGCACTCTATGATCCCCCCATCTGTCCCCTTACTTTTTGACGACATCTTGCTACAGGTTGGGCTTAAACTCATGATCCTCCAGTAGCAACTTCCCCAGTGTATAGGACATTGGTGTGTACCATAAACAATCATCATGAATAATTTTAAACATTATGACTGCCAGGTTTGTAATCTTGGTACTCAGAAAGCTGAGGTAGGAGGATTGAGAGATCAGTTATGTCTACAGTATGAGTTTAGGCCAGCCGAAGCAAAACTCTTAAGACGGGTGCAAGGGTAAACACTTGTAATCCTAGTGCTTGGAGGTAGGGCCAATAGAATCAGGAGTTCAAGGCTAGTTTTGGTTATATAGACAAAAACATAACAACCACCACAAACAACCATAGCTGCCACCACCACATTAATCCCCAAAATTTCAAACCAATAACTAAACCTTATTTGACAACAAAAAGTAAAAATTATTATTATATTCTAGGTTTAATGAATGGTTTATGAAGGAAGTTTTTAATACTGTCTAGATGATGTCCTGACGTGTGTGGATATTTCATCAAGGATATAGCGTTCAACTAGAAACTCTGTAAGTTTTGCAAGTAGCCAGAAGGACTCTATTTCTAAGTGAAGAACTTGCCTATCTTGGGTCCTTTGTTTATATCTCTGCTTCCCTTCAAACCTCTTTGGCGGATCAATTACCCGTTGGTGAGAAAGGAGGTTATGAATACGTTCTCAAGCATAGATATATTTCACAAAAATTGTAGGAAACATTTTTAGCTTGAAGATTTGTGGTTTCAGAATACATTATTATCAGAATGTATAACTTTTTGAAAATTATCTTATTTGTTATTTTGAGAGAGGAGGAGGAGGAGAGAAGGTGTGTGCAAGCATGCTGTGACACACACATAGATGGCAGAGTACAACCTTGGAGAATCACTTCTCTCCTTTCCCTGTGTGGGCTTCTTGATATCAAACTCATATTGCAGGCAAGCAGGTGTTTTATCTGCTGAGCTCTCTTACTGGGCTTTAGATTGTGTAGCTTTTTATAATCAGCCACGAGCTTCCCTTTCCCATTCTGCCACCTGGATGTTTTCTCTGTGCAGAGATCTCTTTTCTGACTTCTGAGAATATTGTTTATTCTTCCCCTTCTTTCAGTTTGTATCACGTTGTTTTGTATGGATGTGTGCTTTCTATGCAAGACTTTCTCTTGATATTACATACTCAGTGGATAGGGCCTTAAACCTTAAACTCTGTTAATGTAGCGAGGATCACCTAGACCTCCTGATTCTGCTACCTCTACCTCCCGAGTGCTGGAACGACAGGCATGTACCAACATACCTTGTTGTTCTAAAATTTATGTTCATCATTCCATAAATTTGGTCAATTTCAAATTTTACCTGTACTGGAGAAAAAAACCATAATGGATACATTCTATTTAAGGGATGATGTTTTGGAAAAGGTCTAGCAAACCACCTATTATAGATCTATAAATATCGAGTTACAGTGAATATCCTGGCATTCTGACATCCTCCTTCTTTATGGGAGCAGTAGTACAGAGTAAATAAGTTTCAGAAGTCAGACACCTAACTTTATCCACCTGCTCTCTGCCGCTTGGTGACAGTTTAGTTGTAACAAACCAGTGGGGGAGAATACAGAGGAATGGAATAGAGGAATACAATTGGAATATAGAACAGGAATAGAGGGATGCAGTTGTTGACTATTTAACTTTCTTTCCATGGACTCTTAAAGAACAAGGACATACTTTGTACGAACTGTAGTTTTGACACAATATATTTCACATTGCAGGTGTTTGATCGATATGGAAGTGATGGATGCATTTTAAAGAACTGTGGGGCGGGGCTGGAGAGGTGGCTCAGGGTTAAGCCTCTGCCTTGCAGGCGGAAGGTCCTGAGTTCGGATCCTAGACCCCATGTAGATGCCAGGCGGAAGCGGGGGCGGCCTGCGTTTATGGTCCTGGTAGGGCAGAGCCTGTGAATCCCAGGGCAGAGTAAACAAGGAGGAGGTGGAGGCGGTGCATGTTGGTTCCCGAATTCACCCGTGGTTCTACACACACACACACACACACACACACACACACACACACACACACACAATTGAATAAATAATAATAAAAAAATTTTAAAAAAAGTTGTGGGGCACATGATTATAAATAATTGATGGCTATCTTGGGCTGTGGGTCTAACTTAGTTGTACAATGCTGGTTTGAGGCTCTGGGATAGACTCCAAAGCACTGCAAAAATAAATGATCAAATAGAATAAAACCAACCTTTCAGACTAGGGTAGAGTGCTTGCTGAGCATGCACAAGATTTCTAGATTTAAAAAAATATTGGTATATGTTTTTTTTAAAGTTATATATACATATACATATACATATGGTGTGACGTGTCTGCATGAGATGCGTGAGTTTATGTGTGCCAGTGAGGAAAAGCGTGGGCTATGGCATGCATGTGAAGGTCAGAGGACAACCTTTGCATGTTGGTCCTCATCTTTTCACCTTGCTTGAGACAGGGTCTCTTCACTGTTGCAGACCAGCTGATCCGTGAACTTCTGAAGCTCACTCTTTCTCTGCCTCCCATTTTCCCTTAGGGCCAGTCTGGGATTATAGACACCCCAATACCTCAATAAAAACAGCAAAACAAAGTGCCTACGTGTGGAGGCACACAGCGAAATCCCAGCACTTGGAAGGCTGATGTAAGATAGCCTGTTTGAGGCCATTCTATAATTCGGTCTTAAAAAAAAAAAATAAACCAAGCTCTTTTGCAAGTAAACCACAAGCTAGAAAAAAAGAGACATTGCAATCATGTTTTGGAAATATCTCTTGGGCCCTGAACTACAGTACTACATGGATTAGAAAAACTGGCCAAAGGGATCAGGCATGCAAAGCAGAATACATTCTTTTTCTGCTGCTTAAACACAGACTGTAAGAACAAAGCGTTTCTAATTAAGATACTGATTTTTCTCTCCATTAATCCCATCTTTCTTTAAAGGTAATGGGTGGATATAATGACTCCACATCAAAGACTCTTTTCTAATGGTTCAGAAGATTTGAATTTTATTATAACAATGCAGAATTCACAACCCACAACCAAGCAATTTGTTGAAGTTATTTCAAGAGCTGATTTACAAATCACTTCTCACAAGGCGGCCTGAATCCTCCTTTTGGAAGTCTTTCGGCTCTTTTTGCCCTTCTCTGTACCCTTCACTTACACAACCTGTGTACAGCATTATAATGATCGAGTTTCTTATTTCCTCTCATCAGACTATAAGCCCCTTAAGGCAGGTACAAAAGCTTATTCAGTGATATTCAGCACCTTGTACAGCCTCTGCCTGATAATATTTGTTTGAGAAAATGTGTTAAGCAAATGCACAATAAATGTTTCACATTTGTGTAGTGTCTCAAGCTTTTAAGGCTCAGGTTGATTCTCAGGATTAATTTTTTTTTTTTACATGTAGTATATGTGTCTGTGAGAGAGAGAGAGAGGAGAGGGAGAGAGAGAGAAAGAGGGAGCCACGTGGGAATCAGAAGGTAACTTGTGAATTTCAGAGATTAAACTCAGATCATCAGGCCTGATGGAGCCTTTACCCGCTGAGCAATCTTGTTATGTAACCCAGGTTGGCGTTCAACTCACAGTTCTGCTTCAGCCTCTGAGTTTCTGGAATTAACACGTGTGCTACCATATTTGGCTTTTTGTCTCTCATAAGACCCCTGAGGCAAGCAGAAAATCCATCCATCGTTTACAGGTGTTCAGACTAGGCTCAGCAAGGCTGTGGAACGCTGAGAACAAGCTGCCTGCAATTGCTGGAGACACCGAAACTCCTGCTTGTGGGTTTCTGCTTTGGCACTTTTCCATTTTCGGAGTCTGTGTCTCCTCAACCAAGTGTGAAAGGTGCAGCAATTTAATTCCCTGAATCCTTTTCACCCTCTTTCATTCTAGACTTTTATACTACTCCGCTAGATCCTTTCACTTCCAGTTCAGCTGTAATTTTCATGTAGGTGCCAGGCATTTTCAATATGCAGATGAAAAGATGAAGAAAATGCTTAACTTCCTGCAGATGTTCCAGTTCTTCTGGGTGGGTCCTCCTGCTGGGATGTGGCATGAGATGGAGATGATGACATGTGAGGGAAGATGTGACTCAAAGGACAATGAGGACAAATGGCCCAGGACACTGACAGTTTGTTCTTGAGACCTCTTTCTTTGCTTCCCATACATAGCATTCTTCTCTAGGGATGGTCTAGATAAAACGAAGCAATGGAGCTTTGAGAATGAGGTGGCCAGGCTGCAGTTGACCACTGAGCACGATGTGGTCAGCGTGAGGGGGTAGAAAGAAGTCAGGACATCCTTGCTGACATTAAGTATTCAGTGACTGTATGCAGCTGGACTCTGTATTTCATGTTATTCACATATAGTATTGTGTAAGTTAAGCAGGGCAAAAAGAGGAAATTTACTTTTTTTGTGTGTGTATATGACTGTGCAAATAAATATGCTCACATGTTCAAGTGTGGAGGCTAGAGGCTGTCATTAGGCTGTCTTCCTGAATTGTGCTCCATCTTTTTTTTGATAATATCTTTTACCAAATCTGGAACTTCAGGTTTCAGCAAAACTGTCTCTCTTTAACTCCCTTTCTATTGGAGGAAGGGAGGGAATGAAAGAGAGAGAGGAAGAAGGATAGAGGAACCACAGCTTACAAGTAAAGGTCAGGTTCTCTCCTTCTAATCAGGTCCATGCAGGTCAACCCTTCCTCTCTGTATGTGTGTGTATGTGTGTGTGTATGCACGCGTGCACGTGTGCCAATGATTAACATCAGGTGTTTTCCTCAACTGTCTCCATATTTATTTGAGAGAGCATTTCTCATTGAATCCAGAGCTCCCTGATTCAGTGAGACCGTCTATCTTCAGGATTACTGGTGCTGTGCTGCAATTTTTTTTTTTTAATGTGGATGCTGGGATATAAACTCAGTTCTTACGCTTGTGCTGGCCAACTAAGCCACCTTCCCAGATCCTAATTAGCCTTTAAAGTAGAGTTCTTGACCTGGAATATGCCTTCTTTCTTTTTCTTACGACAGGTCATCCTGTGTAAGCCAGACTTGCCTGGAATTTGAGATTCTTGGCTTCCTGTGAACTGGGATGGCAGGTATGTACTGTCCCATCCCATGAAATAGCGTCCTTTTTTGAGGGAACGGGGGGGGGAAAAAAGCACTGTAATTTTATAAACCCAAGGGGAAAAATAAAGAATGTTCTGAATGGCAAAGATAGCATCATCATCATCAAAAAGTCAGAAGGAAGATGACAAAGGGCTGGAGGAATGCAGCTTTGTGGTAGAATGAGTGTTTGGAATTCACAAAGCCTTGGATCCAAGCTCTAGGGCGGGAGAGGGGAGTAGGACTGGGAGAGGGAGGGAATGGCAATAGTTTGTTAGACCTGAGTCAACTTCACAAATAACCTTTGGATCACAAAGCACAGGCAACAATGACATCACCAAACCTCTCTGCCCCTCTCATTAGCTAGCTGGCCAGAGTCCCCATTTTATATACAAAATGCATACAAAACTTAAAAGTTACATACACAATAAAAATTCTTAATGATTGCACTATATATGTACTAGATTTAGATACATTTTATGCCTAGGCGTGATAACAGAACTAGTAAGTTGATGGTTAAGAGAGATCAAAAAGTTGCTCAAGCTCACACACTTGTTAAGTGAGATTCCAGAATTCTGGCTAACATCACACACACACATCCATCCAATTGAATCGGGGACAAGTGCTCTGTCTTCTGCCTATACTATATATACCTTACATTAGAGTATATACATGGTTTGTATATTTCTATTCTTCTGGGGCAGACACCAACTACATTTCTCCATCTTTTTGGTTCTTGCAGCTTCAGTTAGTTATACATACACTGATGCTCGGGAAAATTTTTAAAAAAACTAACGGGAGCGTGGGGAAGAGCACTACATACACATCATGGTCAGTTCTCTGACCACCATGTGGGCTTCCAGGGATGGAGCGCAAGCTCGGAGCAGATACCTTACCCACTGCACTATCTCGCGGACCTCAGTAGAGCATTTTAATGAAGGCCAGTGGGAACGTGGCTAGAAAGGGGAATCTAGGCATTAGAAGAGGGATTGAGGTTTTCAACTATTTGAAGACCTTTTGGACCCATGTTAGGCTCGGGGATACAATAGTGACCAAGTCACTCACTGTCTTCCTCCCATCATCATCATGGTGATGCTGGGCAGGGTCATGACCGAAGAACATACACTCCCCAAAAGGTCAATTCCGTTTGGTGCTCCTCAGCAGAAAAGAAGCCCAGTGCGGCAGAACCTGCCGTGCACAGACACGAAGAACAAGAGCAGACATGGACCAGGTGGAAACACTTTCAGGGGACTGAACTTGACCCGCCCGGGAAGGGCTAAGGGCCACTGTGATGGGAGATAAAGAGCGCAAGGGCCCCAGCGCCGAGCAGTGATAAAGGGGTGTGGCCACCGGCCTGCAGCTTTCCCACGGGTCCCTTCCGGCTCCCGCGCCCCACCATCACTCAGATGCTGGGCGGTGGGGTCGCGTCCCCGCTGGTCACGAGCAAACCGGGGGCGCGACTCTCCAGCGCCCTTTGGGAAACCAACGTCCCCAAGTTGAGCCTGGGCGGCCAGGAGTCTGGTTCCTTCTGGGAAGACCGGGACTCCGGAGGGCTGAAAGGTGAGCGATGCACGGCGGCAGGGCGTCCTCACTCCCAAGTTCCTTACCCGTACCCCTAAATCTGATCCCCCCCCCATCATCCCGGCAGTGCTCAGCCTCGCTCCCTTGTACAGCGCTCCGGTCCCTGCCCCTCCCCTCTCTCCCCGCCCTTCCTTCCCCGGCCCCTCCCGCGCGGGGCCTGGAGGCGGGACTAGAGCTCCAGACCACGCGAGAGTTCCTCCCATATCCCGCGAGACTCTCCCGCCGCTGCTGCCGCCGCCGCCGCGCCGCCGCCTCCTACGTCTTTCCCTTTGACAAGTCGCCGCCGCCGCTGCAGCAAAGAAAAAAAAAAAAAAAAAAAAAGAAATAAAAAATAAATAAATAAAGGACGCGGCGATCGCAGCCGCTGCCGAGCGGGGGGCCGGCGCCGCACCCCCTCCTGCCAGCTCCCGACCCCGTACGGTAACGCCTGCGCTCTCGTCCTCCGGGGCTCCGGGGCGTGCGCTCGGCTCCGGCCCGGCCGCCCGCCGAGGGGAGCGGCCCGCGGCTCGGGGGCGGCGGGCGGAGGCCGGAGGCGGCTTCTCCCGGCGCGGCGACCCCCCAGCCCCAGCGGCTCCGCGGAAGCCGCGCCGTGGCGGGGGAGCCGAGGGACCCGCCCCCGCCCCTGCCCGCGGGGTCCGCGGCTGTGACCTTCTTCTTCACCCCTTTATCCGCAAATGGGCGCGGGTCCCGGGGCCCCGCTCTGCACCCCTCTTTCTCTCTCTGTCTCTCTCTCTCTCTCTCTCTCTCTCTCTCTTTCTCTCATTCTCCCGTGGCCCCAGTCGCCCGCAGACCTTGGAAGGGTGGAGGTTAGGACGAGGTGTCTTTCTCTTCGCTTCTTTGCCTTTTTTTGGGGGGGCAGCTCATCCTGTGGGTGACCCCTTCTCCACCGTCTCGCGTCGGACGAATGAACCATCGGTAAAGCCTCGACCACCGGGAGCCGAGGCGGGGCGCATTGTGCGGGCTCCGCGGTGGGGTGGGATGCCGAGGATGGGGACGGTCCCGGGGAGCAGTAGATGGGGGGCAGGTTCCCCGAGACTCTCCGAAGCCTGGTGTCCGCTCCCCCCGGGAGGTTATGTAAAGACGGGATGTATGGATCAGATGTATGGAGCACAGGGGCGGAATCTGCATTTGCGTTAGTTTGTTGATTAATCTGCAGTAGGTTGAAGGGAGGCGATCAGAGAGCGAGCGTGACATCTGAACAAACCCCCCATCTCCAGGGCAGCGTCTCATCGGACTGTGTCGGCATGTTTTCTAACAGACACTTTTTTCCTCCCCGAGTAGTACTTGCTCCTCATTTTATATACGTTCCCGAAGATTGTAATCTTAATGAGAAGAAACCTATTGCCTCGAGGTTTTATAGAATTGATTTCCTTTGGTTATTTTTAGAGCGAAATTGCATGACATTTCTGTCTTTGTTGCTTATTGTGATTATTGTGAGATGGGAATTGGCTTTTGGTCATAACGTTTTCATAGCATGTGTTTATACAAGCGAAAGTTCTGTGTTCTGCTTAAGTGCACATATGTGTGCACATATATACTTGGTACCTGGACACATTTGTGTATCTTAGAAAGGACCTAAAATGTATTGTCGCTGTTTGAGCAAATGCATATTTCCCTAAAATCACATGATGGGATTGTATGGCATAGTGAGGTGTCTAGGGATTTGGAAATCAGAAAGCTTTTAAAAATAGGATCGGCTTGTCTGTCCGGGGTTGTAGTCATTGGAAGGATTAAATGGTCTTTGAAGACCTCCTGTAATTCTAAACTTTTATGAATTTTGCTTTCTCCCAGGTCATTATCATTTTGCTTCTTAAATTTCTGTGCTTGCCATTCATGTGTGACACTGATCCATTCATTTGCTGGTCATGCATTCGTTCTACTTCTAGTACAGACTTGCTGGTGGCAGGAGGAGGATAAAGCAAATGTAAATGTGTCACTTAATCTGCTCATTAATAGAAACATTTGGAAATTCCATTTTACTTAAAGGAATTTCAGGGAACATGTTGTTGGTTGATTGGACTGGATTGCTTAGAAGAGGGTTCACGTGATAAATTATGAAGCAATCTTAGTATCTCAAGCAAAATAGTATTATTCCTTAATATTTTAAATGGGAGGGGGGGAGAAGGCCCGATATATTGGACAGTTGATCTTTATAGTTCAGATTGTTAGAACTTAAATCACAGTGCCAGCATTGCCGTTTGGAATAGGGTAGAAGTTTGTGTTCCTATAAGCACATTTGTAGAACAGAACTTAAATTTTAGGTAGAGGCAGTGTGATCAATAATTCTAGCCAACCTTGGCTACATTGGGACTGTCCGAAAAAAGCAAAATAAACAAACGTTTGGAATTTCATAAGTGGACAATAGTAAAACTAACAACTTCAACTTCATTGAAGATTTTTAAAAACGTTTAATTGTCTGTAAAATACATGAAACAGGTTGTTATGGACACATTCTGGAGATTATTATTATTATCCTGAAAACACAATATTGGTAAGTCATTTAAAAAGGTGTTTGCAAAATCAGCAGTCACCTTTTTTTTTAAAGAAAGCACAAAATAGGTACTTAGATTCCTTATCTGGTTGTGATTTTAGTTTGTTGTGTTGTTACCTATTTCGCCCTATAAATTAAGGGGAATATTAAATTTAGCATGAGATCACTCAGAAAAAATAACATAGTTGAATCAGATGGTCAGTCGACAGATTTTATCTTCCCTTTTTTTTTTTTTTTTTTTTTTTGAGGCAGATCTATGTGGCTAGGGTGAGCTCAACCCTCTGTATAATTGAGCCTGACCTCCTGCCTCCAGCTACCAAGTGCTGGGATCACAGGCGTGCAGCACCCTGTCTTTACTTTGGCATTTAGATGTTTACTTAGTATGCATGTGTGTAAATGTGTGTATGAAAGTTAGAGGACAACTTGGGATGCAGGATTAGGTTCCTTCCCACTTACATGGTGGACTCTATGGATCAAACTTAAGTAGTTAGGCTTGGTGGCATGTGCCTTTATCTGCTGAACCATTTTGCCAGCTTTTTTTTTTAAACGTTTGTCTTCTTTGTGTATGTACATGCATGAGCCATACGTGGAGGCCAGAGTACAACTTGGCAGGAATTGGTTTTCTCCTTCCATTGTGTGAACTATGCTTGGTGGCAGGGGTCTTTACTTATTGAGCTGTGTGGCCAGCCCCTGGCCTGTGTTTAATAATAAAGAAAAAGGTCATTGTTAGACCACAGGAAAGTTGTAAATATAAGAGTTCTTCTTACATCCCTGCAGTTGGCATCCCCGAATGCCAACAACTTACATAACTATAGTCCAGTTACTGAAACCAGGAAATTAAGATCGATGTATGAATTGTAGATTTTGTGTGTTTTATTCATTTGTTAATGCCCTTTTTCTTGTTCTGAGAATCTCATAATGCATGTCATTCATGTCATTGTGTCTTAGTTGCTTTATAGCTTCTGACAATTTCTTAGTTGTTCCTTCCCTTTCCTAACTTTTTATAAGTACCGGTCAGTTACCCTGTGGAATTTCTCTCATTTTGGGGAGTATTTTTATTATTAGATTGCGGCTGTGTATGTTTTGACAAGAAAACCACACAAGTGATGGTGTATGTTCTCAGTGCATCAAATTAAGAGGCCGTGGTGTCATTTTAACCTTGTCAAGGTGGCTTCTGCTACATTATTCAAGGTGAAGTTCCTGTTTTTCCCTTTGTAATTGATGTATAAATCTTGAGAGAGATAATGTTGAGACTTCAGATAGATCAGAGATCAGCAGACTTTTTTTTCTCAGACTTTCTCCCTTTGTAACACACATTGGTGGATCTTGTCTGCAACAATAGGATCTGTGTTGTTTTTCTAATGGTGGTTTTGTATTTCCATCATCCCTTAAATTTACGAATTGGAGTTCACCTGTAAGGAGTCACATCTCTTTAGTCTAATTTCTTACTCAGCTGCTTTTCTCCGTATGTCGGCATCGGGATTTATCTTGTCCTACTGGTTATCGTCCACTCTGGCTGTCTTGTTGCTCGAATTGTTCCAGCTTTAGGAGCTCCTCTGGTTTGGCCTTCACCCTGTGTCGAGAAATTCCTGCGGGAGAGTGGAGTGAGAACAAATGACATGTGTGGGTGACCATGCCGCAGCGAGTCCCCTTGCTCTGTGTGCCGACCTAAAGCCGCAGTGACCTAAACCACTAATACCCCCCCATTTCTGGAGCCACAGTTCTCTTCCCACGTCATGTCCACCGCTGTCCTAGAACCAAGCACTTCAGCAAGAAGCTCTTCTGTCTCGTTCCTGAAAACAGCACAGTGAGTCAGAGCAGCCGTCATCTCTCCCAGGCCTCAGGCCGGGACTTTGGGGGTGTTCGTCAGTTGTTCCTTATGAGTTTCCACATCTGTGCATTCAATCAACAAGTTTTTTTTTTTTTTTTTTGCCACCTCAAATATTCAGTTACATAAACCTCATTATGAAGTCATGACCCATAGTTTAAGGAAGTGAACATGAAAGACTAGATAGGTAGATTTTGGTATCTGCTCAGGTAAGGGTACTTGAAACCAATCCCCTGAGTTTACTGAAGGTAACTGTATTTATTCGTGTGTGTGTGTGTGTGTGTGTGTGTGTGTGTGTGTGTGTGTAAACGAATACACAGTCCTGTAGTACAAGGCTGGTCTAAGCTTCCCTCTTATTTGTTACTTCTCTCTATGACAAATATGAATCTCATTGTAGTAGTAACATTTGTTTATTCACAGTGGAAATAGAAGCAAGTAGTTAGAGTTTGCTAATCCAAACCCTTAAGGGTCTACTAGACTTATTTCGTAGTTTTAGTCTTTGGGCTACTTAGGTTAGCTTTCCTGCTCCCTTTAGTGTGGCTATGTTATTTATGTACATTTCCGTGTTTTCTATTTTGGTGCTCTCATTCCTGATAGATTCTAACTAATTACTGTTGCAGGTGATCATTATTAGTGTTATTTGAGGCAAGGTCTTAACTATTACAGGCCGGGCTTCAACTTGATTTTGTTCTGTCTCAGGCTGCTGAGTGTTGGACTGACAGGCACATATCCCATTATGAGTACTGTTGGTATTTTTAGTTTAAGCCAGTACCATCAGTCTGCTGCCTGCGATTGCGTTCACAAGGTTACTCTCCCTCTTATTGTCTCTGTTTCTGCTGTTTCTGCTTTTTCCCCATGTCCTCTATGTATCTAGTCATTTCCCTTTTTGGTTTATCTCTTTCTCATCTACTGAAGTGAACAAGTTATATGTGCTTTTTCATTTCTTTTCCCCATCATGCAATTTTTATTGACATACAAACCATTTTTTGTAAAACTCACCCTTTTTAAAAAATTTTTTTTTGAAACAGGATCTTTTCATACCTCAAACTTACCGTTTTCTGGTTCTTCTAGTGTTGCATTATAGGCCTTGGCTTTCATGTAATGGTTTTTTTTAGAATATTCACGATTGTGTAGCTGTCATCAATATCTAATTCTAGAACCTTTTTACCTCCCTAGGTAGAAACCCTGTGATCTTTAGCAGTCATTTCCCATGTCCCCATTCTGTTCTGTTCCATTCCATTCCATTTTATTCCATTTCACTGTCTGTATGATTTTGCTTATTTGGGGTATTTTATATAAATGGAACTGAACAAACTGTGGCCTTTCCTAATTTCTTTCAGTTAGTATAATTTGCTCAACATTTATTTATTTTCCAGAAGGTGTGATTACTTCAAAGATTTTTTTTTCTGGCTGAATGATATCCATATTACATATTTGATTCATCCACGGATCATTTGATGGATATTTTATTTTATTTGTGTGTGTGTATCAGAGAGGGCACTGAGTGTCCCTGTGGAGGACCAGAAGTGACTTTGGGATCATCCTGGATTGCTTCCATCTCTTTCTTATTTCACTCTGGAAATTCCTAGGCTCTGCCCTCCAGGGCCAGAAGTGCAGGCTGCTGCCCTTTCTGCCTGGCATTTTTACATGGGAGACATGCTTGGGAGACAGAGTCTTAACCCCTTGAGCCATCTCTCTAGCCCTTTGATGGACTTTCTAAAAACCTCTTGACTGCTACGAATGTCCAGCTTTGTGTGGATACGTATTTTTACTTCTTGAGGGCACTAGAAGGAAGAACCAGGAAGACCAAGTTTGGAGGCAGGATCTTTCTCTTCTTTCTCTCTCTACTTCCTTTTTTCCTCCCTCTTTTCCCCTCTTCCTGCCTCCCTCTCCCTTTCTTCCTTTCCTTCCTTCATGTTTTGCAAGCATGCTGCTTTGAGCTGTAGTCTTGGTCCTATACTTTTAATTCTTGAGAAACTGCTACATTGTTCTTCTCTCTTTCTGTCTGTCTCACTGGCACTGTGGATTGCGCATTGCATCTCTAACCCTCTTTTCCTTTTTTTAAAAATCTGCATGTGTGTCAGAGGGCACTGTCTGTCCCTGTAGAGGACCCAGGGTGACTTCGGGAATCATCCTGGATTGCGTCTACCATCTTTTTGCTTAGCTTTGGGATTTCCCAGGCTCCGCTCACTAGGGACCTGGGATCTGAACTCAGGACCTTCTGCTTGTGAGGCAGAGGCTTAACTCCTGAGTCATCTCTCCAGCTCAGTATTCCTTTTTTATAAGAAGAGTTTATCATGCTTTTTTGCATCTTACTTGATTTACATAACAGTATATAGTATATGTCCTGGAAATGACTCCAAATCATCTCATCCTTTTTAAGACATATTCTTTCCATTCTCTTCATTTTTTTTTGTATCTGCTTTTACTTCACTGAATAGATATAGCACATCTCTGTGTAGCATTTAGATTGCTTTCTGTATTTTGAAATTACGAACAATGTTGCTATGACTTACATTGTGTATATGTATCTTTGTGTTATTAGAGATACATATCTTCTGGGTAGATATCTCTAAGTAAGATTGATAGATCAAAAGTTAAGCACATGTAGTTTTCTTAGGTATTTTCCTTTTGTTTGTACTATTTTTCATTCCTTTTAGAAATACATGAAAGCATCGTTATTTTACTGCCTCACCAATGGACTGTATTGTAATGCTGTTTTTATTTTTCCAGAGATAAGTGATTTTAAAAAATGCTTTGTAATGATGGAAGGGCCTGTGCTTAGAGGGTTCTTAGAGATTGAAAATAAAAATACATTATTCACTGATATTGCACTGATACACATAGGTTGTTATGTGCAGGTGAAATTGATTAGTACACAATTTTTCTAGCCCAGTTAGAATTGCTCATTTGAAATGCCCATTTAATGGAGATAAAGGATTTATTCATAGTTCTTGTCCTCTGAAATACATAAGTTGTAAGAAGGATTTTTCCTCTAGGATTTGCTTTTAGTATTCACATTGTAAGCTAGTTACTTTGAACAGTACACAACATGCATCTTGACATCGGTGTGTTGCAGTTATTTTGACCAGTAATAGCAGTGTTGTACTTTGTTAGAGTTCCAATGCAAAAAGACCAATCTTAAGACGAAACTAAGAGTTAAAGTTCTGGATTATGACAGTCCTTCCAGATTTTACTCCTCCTAAGTAAGAAACTAGGGCGACTGAAGATCGCTTCCTCACAGGGTACCAAGTTCTGCCCAGTGAGCCCAGAGATAAGGCTCTTTCCAGAACCAGCGCTGCTCCCGTTGCTGGGACACTTCTACTAACAGCTGGACTGGGGATGTTGCTCAGTGGCGTGCTTGCTCCTTCATTGGAAAACAAAAAGATAAATTCTTGCACTTGAGGAGAAGATATTCTGAGTGCTTGGGAGTGGGCTCATTAGAGGTCTGGTGTCGTCTTAAAATAATACTTTGGTGTTAGAAAGCAGTTGATTTTATTGCTGACGAAGAGAAGCACGTGAAAAATAGGGTGGAGACTTAACGTTGTTCACTCATCTTTGGTTCATTTATTTTGAATTTTTTGCGTTTTTTTCTCATACCTCGATTGCTGTGAGTGATGCCACGCTGAGCGTGAGGACAAGTTATCTCTGAGGTGACGACTCGGTTCTGCTGAGTCTGCGCCCGTAGAGGGTTCTGATTGGTGTGATAGTTCTACTTTTCATTTCTGGGGAGCTTCCATCCTACATTTTCCATGAAGGCTATTCAGTTTGCATTTCTACCAAACAGTGTTAGGTGTTGCTTTTCCTTACGTCGTCTTCAACCCTCGATCCTTCTTGTGTGTGTGGGAAGCTTAGGCGGCAGGTCTCGTGGCCCTGGCTGGCCTTGAGGATGCTGAGGATGCCCTTCCTCTAAACTCGTAGCGCTGTTCTGTGCAGTGCGTGGCGGTTAAGGACAACTTTATGGAGCTGATATTTCTCCTTCGAATTTTGTTTGGGTTCCATGGCTTGAACTCAGGCTTGTGTGGCAAGCGCCTTTACCCTGAGCTATCTCACTGAGTCTAAACTCTTGATTTTAAGTATCTGTTGGTGGCTGGCAGAGAAGCTCGGTGGTGGAGAACTTATCTAGTAGATGTGAGGCCCTGGTTCAAATCCCATCACTTGATTAAGTTTATGTGCTGTCTGACAGACAAAAAACTTAATATAGTAATATTTATAGAAGAGCCCTTTTAAAATTCACCACATTTGAAGACTTTCCTGCCAGTCACTTTACCATGAAAACTCTGGTCATAGACACTGTACATGACACAGTACAAGCAGGCAATCTTGCTGATGAGAATACCGAAGTAACTGCCTGGCTTTGTTAGAAGCGGGAAGATTAAGCGCCTCTCTGTGTTAACAGAATTTGAAAGCCTGTGAGGGGCAGGATTTTTATATGTAATTGAACTTTCTTAACCAAATATCCAGCATAAATGATAAAATTTTGTGAGTAATATAATCATAGTTTCTTTCTGTTTCTCATTCTTTTGGGAAGAACGAGTAATGAATTATGTAAAGATTTGTGTAATTTAGCAATGGTGTGGTAAGGGAGTAAACAGCTGCACATACAAAGCAGTCATACTAGTTACTAGGAGTTACTAGTGAAAGCAGTTTCATTCATTACTTTTAAACTGATGAAATTGTATAAGATTTGAAGTATAAATGCATTGTAGAATGACTAGATCTAGCCAATTGACTTGCATTTCTTTGCATATTTTTCATCGTTTCTGCTGCTTCTCTTTTTCCTCTTCCTCCTCATTCTCCAGTGTTGGGGATATTGTGCTAGCAAGTGCTCTACCACTGAGCTACATCTTCCAGTCCTTAAGCTTTGGTATTTTTACCTAACTATTATAATGTCTTTCAAGCCAATGTTTTACTTTTAAAAATATTTTATTTACTTATTTTATGTGTGTGTGTGTGTGTGTGTGTGTGTGTGCGTGCGTGCATGTGTGCACACATTGTGCATTTCTGTGGAGGACTGAGGGTGACTTCAGGAATCATTCTGGATTATCTCTACCTCCTTTTTGCTTTGCTTTGGGATTTCCCAGGCTCTGCCCACCAGAGCCAGAAGTGCAGGCTAATGCCGTTCCCACCTGTCTTTTTTTACGCGGGACCTGGGATCTGAACTCAGGTCCTTCTGCTTTCAGGACAGAGTCTTAACCCCTGAGCCATCTGTCGAGCCCTCAAGCCAATATTTTACTTAAAATTTCTATTAGTTAGGCTGTGGTAATTTTGAAGTGGTTTCGATTATGTTATGAATTAGTATAGAGGTTGGAACTTTGGTTTTTTCTAAAATTTAAAAAGACAACCTAGAAACCACTGAGAAGGCAGACGTTTGGTTAGCAGTAGCAAAATGACATAAATTTGGTGTATCCAAAGGTTTCTCTTATGTTTTGGATTGCTTTAGTTCATTTAAAGTACTGAGATGTTCAGGACTTTTCAAAAACTCCCAAGGCATAATATATGAAGTTACAGAGTGATGTGTCAACTCACAGAATCACTTAGCTTTAAAGTAATTGATAATTGACAAGATGTGACTTTGCTTTCCAAAATTTTAAGGGATTTTTCCTGAATATTTTAAATTCCTGGGCTGTTATTTAGGATGCCCTTTAGTTCTGTTGGTGCCATCTTGGTTTTTTCTGATGCTTTTCATTTTGCTACCTTCTTAACACACTCTCACTCTCGTTTGCCATCTGCTGTTTGTTAGGCTCTCTGCTCAGAGCAGGCCGGCAGGAATTGCTTTTTAAATACAAGATAAAGCTAGCGCTGTTGGAGCTGGTGAACTAGGGTGCTTGTGTGGCTGTCTGCTGATGGCAAATTCCAGAGGAGTAAAAAGGTGACCTTGCAGTATCTTTTGCAAGGTTTTGTTTTGTTTTGTGTCTGTGACTGTTGTTTTATTTAGTAAGTGTAAATAAAAATAGGTAAACATTTTTTTCTCAGGAAGTTATAAATTGATTAAATACTATTGACAGGCACATAATAACGAGAAGTTTCATAGAAGAGTTTAGCTTAAGGATTGTTGGTGAGATTCAGGACACCCAAAGATTTGGGCATGCTAAACACTAGTTCTCACTGCATCTTAAGTGATTTCTTATCTCTAAATACAGCTGTATCTCAGTAACTGATAATCACTGATGTTTAATTGTGGATTTAGCCGTTGTGAAAATACGTAGAAATTATATGAACTATTAGGCAGATAATTCAATTTCCTGGCAATATTTTAAAAAATAGAATATTTATTTTCATTTGTCAGGTTTTAATTTTTAACATTTTTCTTCATGTGCTTGATTGATGGGTATGCATGTTCACGGCAATCAGGTATCGTTCCTCACCTTCTCCTTGGGACAGGATTTCTCCCTTCCACTGGCCCAGGAACTTTGGGGGACTCTCCTGTCTCCCTCTCCCATCTCAATGTCGAAGCATTGGAATTGCAGACAGTACTCCTACTCCATCTGCACATGGGCTCAGGGGATTTGAGTTCAGGTCACGTGTTTGTGTGGCAAGCACTTTTACCCAGTGAATCACTTCCAGAGTATTTTAAACATATATTAGTGTGGAAGTTGAGAGAAGGAATAAGGAACCCTATGTACCAAGTGTGGAACTTTAAGAACTATCAATTAAAGGGTTATTAGCAAGATAGCTCTGTGGGTAAAGCTTCTGCTGCAAACCTGAGTTCAAGCTCCAGAAGCCCACATAGTGGAGGGACGGTTCTGACTTCTTCAGTCCTCTAGTGAGTTTAATGCTAGCCTGGGCCACATGAGACCCTACCTCAAGGAAAGGGGAAAGGGAAGGGGAAGGGGAAGGGGGGGAGGGGAAAAGAGGGGAAGGCAGGGGAGGGGAGGGGGGGAAGAAGAAGAGGAACAGGAAGAGGAAAGGAAAGGAAAAAGGGAGGGGGAGAGGGAAGGGGAGGGGGAGGGGGAAGGGGAGAGGAGAGGAGAGGGGAGAGGGAAGGAAAAAGACAAGAGAACCCAAAGGAACAGAAAGAATGACTTATTTCATCCGTGTGTGTTACCTGCCTACCCCTTGCCTTCTTCAGTCTGTAGACAATTTTAAATTAGATTCCAGATATATGTATTCTTGTGCATTTTAAATATTTCAATATTAAGAAATCTATTTTTTTGACAGCTTTAATCTATTATACTAAAAAGTTGTGAATTTTTTTTTTTTTTTGGTGATACTTGGGGAGGAATTGAACCAAAGGCCTCGTAAGCACTCTACCGTTGAACTATATTGCAGTTCCAGCCTTACAGAAAATTCTTAGTGTAATCACATAATAGCCAGGTTTTATTTCTGTAATTTATAGATAGATGTAAAGATTGTTTGGTTGAAGTAGAGTCCAAATCCATGTTTTACCATTATTTTGGATATTTTATTGTTAAATTATTTTTAATCTTTTTTTTTTTTGTAGAAGAAATCAGGTTGGTTGTTTACTATGAGGTTTCCTGTAGTTCATTTCGCTGATTGCTTCTTTATAATGTAATTTAGCATGTTCTTCTGTTCTGGAATGTCCTTAGAGAGCCAGAGTGCTTCAGGCTGAGGCAGGAGGATTGGCATTAGTTCCAGGCCCTCCCGGGTTACATAGCCTAAGCTCAGGTGAGACTCTTTAAAATGCCTCACCTCCAAAGCAAAAAGCACATTTTCTTGATTTTCTTTTTTTTAGGCTAATTTAAGGAGGCAATGAATAGCATAAAGCAACTTTTCCTTTTTTTTTTTGTTGAATGTGTGTAGACTTTTGGATTATTGTTTTGTAGATTGATAAAGCCAAAGATAAAACAAAAGCTCAAGTAAACAAGAAATCTTTGTGGTCCTAGATTAAAAGATAAATGAAAGAAGTATGATTCTTCTGGAAGTCTGTGTCTATGAAAGGTTATGAAAATAGCTTGTTCCACTGTGAAATACCTGTACATACAGGGAGCTCCTGGAGAGCCGTCTTCTCATTCTTTAGCAATTCTTGCTTCCTGCTTATTGACAACATCCTATAATTTTTTGTTAGTTTCTTTTTTGCTCAAGCAGATTTTGCTTGAATTTTATTTTTAAAATATATTCCATTTTGAGAATTGGGTTTTTATTTTATTAATCTCTCAAGTGGTTCTAAGTTGAAAGTAAGGTTTATATTTCCTTCTTTTCTCCCTCTGTTTTATAAACAAATGTAAATGACTGCATTTTACATATGATTTATATTCTGCTTTTTTTCCCACTTAACAGTGACATGAATAGTTTTTAATAATAAACATTCATACACAATCCAAGATAGAAATCCATGGCTTGATGCGTGCCATGCAACATTCTGCCACTGACTGACCACCACCTGCCTTTCTCTGTAGACCCCTGGTTAATAAATTCCGAATTAAGCATGTTGGTAGATGAAAGAGTTTTTCTGGGATTTTAATAGGTATCATAAATGTATAGCTCAGTTTGCAAGAGAATAACATTCTTGTAATTGTCCATCTAGGAACATGGTTCATTCTCTATTTTGACAATCTCTGATTTCATTCATCACTATTTGGTTTGAGCACATAAATCTTTTGCTTATTTTACTAAATCTGTACCTTAATATTTATTTCATGAAATTGTTAAAAATTCCCAGTGTGAAGGTGAGATAGGAAGACTGAGCATTTGAGACCAGTCTAGGTTACATAGCAAGATCCTGCCTCAAAGACGAAAATGTCTTAAAAACAGTTTACCAAAGTGTAATAAAATATTAATCAATGTGTACCTATAGTATGTAATCAGCCTGATAAAGTCCACAGCAATAGGTTATTTTTAAGCTGCTACTTTCTGCTCTTCTGACAGATTTTCAGTAGGAGGTCAGGTGTTTGGGTTCACATGAGGAAGACGGAAAACTTCGCATTTCCTCCCGGATCTTGTATTCACTGACTTCATTGTTTAAAAGTCAGTTCGCAAGGGAACAGAACAGTCCAAGAAAGCACATCTGTATTTTGCTGTAATGTACTACCAGTTCTTTTAAAATGGAAATTTGCCTTGATTTTTCTTTTAGTTATTGGGAATTCATTCTACTCTAAACAAAAAATGGTGATGGAGGTTGAAAATCAAAAGGTGGAAAGTTTTGACTTCCCATCCTATTGTCTTTTTGTTTCGTGTATTGTTGGCACAAATCATAAGCTTGGGTAATTGAGTCATCTTGCTTTCTTATTTTGTAGAAGGGTGGGCAACTTAATGTGTACGTGTAGGGAAGCTGTGTTCTTCTGTTACCTTAGTTCTGAGTGAAAGTTACAAATGTAGTTCTGAATTCATAAAGATGGTGTAACTATAATTATTAAAGAAAAATGATTGTCACAAGAAAATTAAAGCGAAACTTGCTTAACACATACATTCCTAGGAATGAGTGTTTAGTATGTTAACTTCATCAGAATGTGATTAATAACGAAGCACCATTCTGTGCTTACCCTTCCGTTCTTCATCATTGGACTTCAGCAATGCTTGACCCAGCTGTTTCTATTTTTGCCAAATAATTGTTTTTAAAAATATCTCAGATCTATAGAAAAGTTGAAAATTTTTATGATAAGCTTCAATATGCCTTTCATCTAGGTTCACACCTTGTGACATTTGCTGTAATTATCTTTTTCTCTTCTGTGAACACACATCATCCTTTAAGTTGTCATCAAGATCTGTTCCCCAACACTTTGACATGATCACAATACCAGCATTACACATAAAATACCATTAATCTGTTATTACTGTTATTCATTGTTTGCATTTAAAATTTTCTTGTTTCCCATATAAGTTTTTTATGATCTAGATTCTTATCATACATACTGATTTTGACTTTGGCTTTTATGACTCTTAAAATAAAAACACTATCTTCATTGAAGAATCTAAGCCAGTTATATATATAATTATAATATCCAGCAATCCAAATTTGCTCCCATTTAAGATGTTTTATTCAGATTAAGCATCGCAGTGTTGACACTTGCTTTGTGCTCCTTGCGTCACTTCAGGATACAGTCGGTGTCATTTTCTTTCTCTGTTAAGCGTTCCGCTCTCGGGGCGCACTTCTTTCCCCCATGTAATTGAGGATAAAGCTACTCTAACGCTGTGCTGTCATGCAGGGTGACCTCCCACAAGTGTTAGTAACTGATAATTTTATGTTTTTTTCACACAGTGTGACAGGAACCACTGGCTTCTTTTCTATAACAGGGCTTTGGATTTTTTTTTTTTTACTTGTTATCAATTCTCTCCTGAGAAGTTTTTATTTGACCCAAAATATATAGATCTATAAAATAGGAATACAAATAACACATTCACTGCTAAATTATAAAGAAATTCAATTTACAACAATCTGTGATGTTTGTGTGGTTTTGCTATTAAAGATCAAAGCAGACTTGCCCATTGGTTGTTTGGATGTCCAGCTTGGCTAAGTATTTAATGCTAGAGGACACAGCACCTTCAGCTTGTATCTCCACATAAACACACAGCACAAAATGACAGAAGTATGTTTAGGGTCACTTCCGAAATTTCTGAAATCCTAGCCTAATGTTAAGCCAAAATTCTTTTTTTGAAACTGAAATTTGCAACTCAAACAAAATTTTAAAATTAAAATTTTAATACAATATAATTCTAAAATATACTCATTTCGTTTTTAGCAAATGACAATTAGGAACATACAAAAAATCTTCATTTTCTGGAATCAGACCATTGTGTTTCTGTAACGCAGAAAAGCTGTGTAAAGTGCAAACACTGCAGTTCATTACATGCAGTTGTCATGGATGAGCCAGAGGTCGGCAGTGCGCGCGGTGTCGCATGTGTGGCGGCCCGTGCCACGTGTGTCCTGTGCTCAGAACACATGAGATGCAGCACAGGTGAGCCTCGCTAGAATCACACTGGCTTTATTACCTGTCTGACTTCAAAGTATTTTTGGGGGTTGGGCGTTCAGGAACCTTTCACTGTTGCACGTTTTTCCTCAGCCCCCTTGCATTCAGTTAAGTGACTTCCCATAGAATCCTGATCCACAGTTGTAGAAAATCTACCCTTCCTTTCATCTGCTGGCTAGTTCCTGACCTCTGCTCAACTGCAAATTAAGCTGAACTGTCAGTGTTGGGTACTAACATTTTGTTTACATTCCGGATTAATTGCATCAATTGCACATCAAGTTGTTGAATTTGATATGTAATTTCCTCTTTTCTCTATTCTTTCATTAAGAAGTGCATTGACAGTTACCACTCTGTAGTCCAACTATTGGGGCTGGCTCCTAGACTCTGTTCATTCAACCAAGATGGATAAAATTTTGCCTTTCTCAAATACCCCCCCCCAAAAAAAACACCCACCAAAGTTAAACCTTTCTCAAATCCAAGTCAAAAAAAAAAAAAAAAAAAAGCAAAAACGAATTTCAATGTTCTGGAAAACTATTCATTTGATAGCAGCCATTGTTTGCAATTATTGCATTGAAAAGTCATTAAAAACCATAATTTTTAAATAGCTACTTGTTACTTTGTATGAAGCAGTGTAGTAATATTTTTTACTATTAATTTTGTCATTGAGCATTAAGTCTATTTCATACCTCTGGTTTGAATCTATTTTTAACTTAGCCTGTTTTAATTCTGCTTTCTTCTGTAATATGACTAAATTAAAAGTAAGGCAGAAATGTTTCCTATATTTCAGATGTGAGATTGGCGACTGCCCATTGTGCTAAGAGGGCTGTTTAGTTACTAAATTTCAATGCTATGTTAATTTCTGTGAAGGAATGAATACAAAGAAAGAACTTAAAATAGCTTTTATTACTTCTTTTTAATAGATGGTTAATAAATAGAAAGCATACAATGCAATATCTAGCATTTATGGTTTTCTAAGTGATTCTATGTGAAAGATGTAGGAATTCCAAGGTGAGAAAGAAAGATAATGGATATTTAATCTGGGGAGAGGCAGCCAGGATATTATTAAACCTGTGAAAGAGGTACAGAAATGTTAGGAAAGGCAGGATCCCTGGGGGGGGGCATGAGCAAGAGTGCAAAGGTGGGGGTGCACGCCTCAGTGAGTGAGGACTGGGATTGGTAGAATGCCTGCCTGTGTCAGAGCAGAGGTGGCTGAGGAACATGTGATATTTGACAGGTTGTGGAAGACTGTCAGCTCTGAGTATTAAGCAGAGCCAGGATTTTAAGTAGGGAGTTTTGTCAAGCTTTGCAGTCCTGGTCGAAAACAGTGGGAAATAGGTCGAGTAAAGGTACAGAGATGGAAGGGTTTGGTTCTTGAAGATTAGGGCAGGTTCAAGAGAGTTGGGGGAAGTAGTCTGCCTCTAAACAGACTTAAGTCTACAATTACAACTTGTATCAGTTTGACAGGAAATGGAGACCTTTCAGTTTGTCCTTTATAACTACACAGTAATATGAGTGTTGTTAGAACTTGAGGTCAACCTGGCACAAGTAGATACAGTACATTAGAGTGGGAACAGTTCTAGGGGTCCCTGTAGTGTCCAGAGCAGTTCTGTGAGGGGAGATCAGGGATGGACAAGTGGGAATGTGTAAGAAGGCTGCCATGTAAGGAAGGCCTCGGTTAAACGAAGTAAGGGGGCTGGGTAGATGGCTCAGGGGTTAAAGTCTTTCCTCATAAGCAGAAGGACTTGAATTCGGATCCCCAGATCTTATGTAAAAATGCTGGGTGGTTGTGACAATAACCAGCAATTCCAGCACTGGAAGGCAGAGCCTGGGAGACCTCAGAGCAAAACAGTAAGGAGATAGACTACTCCAGGGTGATTCTTCCTACCACCCTTGGGTGTCACAGGCACACATACTCAAGTCCCTCTTGTGTGCGCATGACCACACACACCACCACCACAACAAAAACTAAATAGCCTTGCGAGGTATCTACCCAAAGTATTATTTTTTTTTAAAGACTGTAGGAAGGCGTGTGGGGTGTGAGGAGGTAGAGATACTGAGAAAGATGGAAATAACTTAATCTGGGGTGTGATGAATTGGGAGAGGAAGCATCGACTTGCTGAGGTCATTGGGCATTTGGAACCTAAGATCGCAGCTGTTGAGCAGAAGTGCCAGCAGTGATACAAGGGAGATGCCAGCCTAGTACTAATTGGATGAGCGTAGCACAGCATGGTCGATGTGGGACGCTGAGTGGGGAGGAGCGTTGGGAATTCCAGCCTCAAATGGACAAGAGAAGGCAAGGGAGCGAGAGCCACTGGATTTTTTCCCTTTAGGAGCAACACACACACGAACTAAAATTCATCACCTAAACCAGCCATTTGAACCAATACAGTATTAAAGCTTCACCTGTTTTTCTCATGCCTCAGATGTTTCCTTGTGCTTTTTGCTGATGATTGTTTTCACTGAGTCCCTGTCTACTGGCTGCTGATTTGCTTTCTATCACATTAGCTTATATTGTTTAGAATGCGATATATCTGGAAGCTAGATAGGTAGTTTTTCTTTTTTCTTTCTCATTTTTAGCCTTTAAAATCTCTCCTTAACTTTATTGTGTGTGTGTGTGCACGCACATGTGTATCAGAGGGCACTGTGTGTTCCTGTGGAGGCCCAAAGATGACTTCCCGAATCATCCTGGATTGCTTCTACCTCTTTTTTTTTTTTTTTTTTTTTTGCTGTACTCTAGGATTTCCCAGGCTTTGCCCACCGTGGCTGCAGCTGTTTCCGCCTGGTTTTTATGTAGGACCTGGGATCTGAACTCAGGACATTCTGCTTGTGAGGCAGAGCCACTCTCCAGCTCTCTCTCTTCCTTTCTCCCCTTCCTTCCCCTTCCCTCTCCACTGCTTTCTCCTCTCCCCACTTTCTCTGCCTCTCTCTCCTCTTCCTTTCTCTCTTTCCTCTTTCTCTCTCTTTTTCTCCTCCTCCTCCTCCTCCTCTTTCTCTCTTTCTTTGAGACAAGGTTTGCTTTCTAGTTGATTGGCTCAAACTTGTGGTTTTCCTACTTCTGCTTCCCAAAGTTTTGTAGTCTTTGG
Organism: Typhlomys cinereus; assembly: GCA_023101885.1. Taxonomy (NCBI): domain Eukaryota; kingdom Metazoa; phylum Chordata; class Mammalia; order Rodentia; family Platacanthomyidae; genus Typhlomys; species Typhlomys cinereus. The sequence goes on from JALPQD010000337.1 coordinate 2,329,680, forward strand.
CTATACCACTGTAAACGTGCCAGATCTCATGCAGAATTATGTAATGTTATGGTTATACCACTGTAAACGTGCCGGATCTCACCCAGAGTTATGTAGTCTTTTATGTCTGGCTCCTTCACTTAGCATTATGCTTTCAAGATTCATCCATATTGTTTTTACTTACTTCATTCCTATTTTTTGGATTAGAATATGTTATTGTCTGTATATATATTTAATTTTTAAAAAAATTTGCGTGTGCATGTAAAAGGGTACTATGTGTCTTTGTGGAGGATCAAAGGTGACTTCAGGAATCATTCTCGATTGCTTCTACCTTTTTTTTTTTTTTTTTAACCGTGGACCTGTGATCCAAACTTAGGACCTTCTGCTTATGAGGCAGAGTCTTAACCTCTGAGCCATCTCTCCAGCCCTGTCTGAATATATTATAATTTGCGTTTATCGCTGAAAGGACATTTAAGTTTCTAGTTTTTGGCTGTTTTGATTAAAGCTGCTGTGAGTATCCATGTGTAAATCCTTATGTAGTATATACCGTTTTTTTCTTGGGTAAATGCCCAAGGAGTAGAATTTGGGACATTATGATACATACAGTATAGGTCGCTAATAAACTAATAAATTGCCAAGTAATTTAAAAAAATTAAAAAAAATTTTTTTATTATTTATTCAATTGTGCGTGTGTATGTGTGTGTGTGCGGGTATGTGTGTGTAGAACCACGAACGAATTCGGGAACCACCATGGACCACCTCCACCTCCTCCTTGTTTATTCTGCCCCCGGATTCACAAGCTCTGCCCTACCAGGACCAGAAATGCAGGCCGCCCCCACTTCCGCCCGGCGTCTATACGTGGGATCTAGGATCCGAACTCAGGACCTTCCGCCTGCAAGGCAGAGGCTTAACCCCTGAGCCACCTCTCCAGCCCCTAAATTGCCAAGTAATTTTTTATTTTGCATTTTTACTAGTAGTTGATGAAGTGTTTTTCAGGCTCTACGTCTTTATAGGTACTTGGCATTGTCTGTGTCTTTAAGTTAGCCATTTTAAAATGGGCCTGAAAGAGTGTATTGTGGTTTTAATTTGTGTTTTCTTTTTTTTTTTTAATTTTTTAAATTATTTATTCAATTGTATGTGTGTGTGTGTGTGTGTGTGTGCGCGCGCGTGTGTCTGTGTGTATAGAACCACGGACGAATTCGGGAACCACCACGGACGCCTCCACCTCCTCCTTGTTTACTCTGCCCCGGGATTCACAGGCTCCGCCCTACCAGGACCAGAAACGCAGGCCGCCCCCGCTTCCGCCTGGCGTCTATATGTGGGATCTGGGATCCGAACTCAGGACCTTCCGCCTGCAAGGCAGAGGCTTAACCTCTGAGCCACCTCTCCAGCCCTAATTTGTGTTTTCTTAATGACTAATGATGTTGAACATTTTTATGTGTTTATTTGGCTATTTATGTATCCCCACTGAAATGTTGGTTTAAATACCTTGCCCATTTTAAAAATCGAGTGTTATTCTTGAGTTGTAAGGGTCCTTTTTGTTTGTTTGAGTTTTGTTATGTTGCAACTCTTGGGTTTATAATGATCTTCCTGCCTCTGAGCCTCAAGTAGTTAGTAGCACATCTGCATATTAGGATTTTGATTTATTTTTGATACTAAATTCTTTATTGGATAGATGTTTTGCTTACAGTTTTTTTTGCCAGTGTGGGGTTGACTTTTAACTTTCTTGAAAGTACCTTGTGAAGAATGTCCGGTTTACCAGTTTTTCTTACCCAGATTGCATAGATGTCTGTCTTCTTTTTTTGTGTTTTGTTTTTCTGTGTTTGTTTTTCGTTTTGAGATGGGGTCTCTCACTGTGTAGCTCACTGGCTTTGAAATCACCACCCTCCTCAGTTCCTAAGTGCTGGGATTATAAGTGTGCGCCATGGTGTCTAACTGCTGTATTTTTCTCCTGGAGATTTTCATATTAGGCCCATCAAACATTTTTAATTTTTGTATATGGTACGAAATCAGGGCCAAGGCTTGTTTTTCCCTCCATTTGTTTATCTGTTCAGAGGATGGTCCTTTCTCTGTTTTACTGCCTCAGTTAAGTATCAGTTGTCCGTAGATTACATGAGTCTCCTGGTACCAACAAAGGGTCTTGATTGCACTAGCTATTTATGTATGTATGCATGTGCATGGAGTAAAGTCGGGTTTCCTGACAGGCATAGCAAGGGGCTCCCTCCCTCACCACACAGAAGCCTGCCGGCCGATGGACACCATGGTACCTCCCAGGGGACCATGTTCTTGATGTCACACATGAAGCTCAGTGAACAGAAACTCTCAGTCCTGCTTCCTGGGCTTTTCAATCCAGACCATGCAATACAAAAGCAATTAGACTGGCACTACCATTTTTAAATTTTTAAACATTCATTCTTTCATTCATTTTGTGTGTGTGTGTATGCGTGTTTATTTGTGTATGTATTTGTGTATATTTCCAAGGGCACAGTGTATTTCTGTGAAGGGTCAACGGTGACTTTGGGAATCATCCTGGATTGTTTTTACCTCCTTTTTTGCTGCCCCTTGGGGATTTCCCAGGCTCTGCCCGCCATGGCCCAAAGTGCAGACAGCTGCTGTTTCTTTTTTTTTTTTTTTAATTTTTTTTTTATTATTTATTCAATTGTGCATGTATGGTGTGTGCGGGTGTGTGTATGTGTGTGTAGAACCACGGACGAATTCGGGAACCACCATGGACGCCTCCACCTCCTCCTTGTTTACTCTGCCCCGGGAGTCACAGGCTCCGCCCTACCCAGGACCGGAAATGCAGGGCGACCCCGCTTCCGCCCGGCGTCTATACGTGGGATCTAGGATCCGAACTCAGGACTCTCCACCTGCAAGGCAGAGGCTTAACCCCTGAGCCACCTCTCCAGCCCCAGACAACTGCTGTTTCTGTCTGGCGGTTTTTTTTTACATGGGACCTGGGATCTGAACTCAGGACCTTCTGCTTGCGAGTCAGCGTCTTAACTCCTGAGTCATCTCTTTAACCCTATATTAGCTTTATAATTTCAAATTGAGATAATGTAAATTCTCTAAATTTGCCCCCTCCACCCTCCGTGTGTGTAGATGTTATGTGACGGCCAGAGATGTTATTGGCATCTTGCTCTGTTGTGCTTCACTTTATTTCTTTGAGGTGGGGACTGTCACTGAGCCTGGAGCTGATTGAACGAGGCCATCTGGCAGCCAGTGGACAGAAACCTGCCTTCTGCTACCCGGTCCCCAGTGCTGGGTTACAGAGGTGCCGCTATCCCTGCGGTCACTTGGTGGCTGGGAAATGGAGCTAAGGTCCTCATGCTCATGTGGCAAAGGACCCTCCTGTTACATCACCACTGGCCCCCTCCAGCTTCTTTAAAGGGACTGTCTTGTTCTTCTCCTCCTATTCCCTCCCTTCCCCTTCTCTCCTGTTTCCTCCCCTTCTACCCCTTCTTCTCTGTTCCCTCTTCCTCCCCTCCTTTTTCTTTTTTCTTTTTTTCTACTGAGTGTGGGGGAAGCTCTTGCTATGCTGCTAGGGCCCTTGGTCTTAAACTGCTGAGGTGGTCTTGCTGCTACCAACCCCAGGCCTTTCTATTTCTGCCCTGCAAATTTCTGATAAGGACTGTCAGTGTTTTTGCCCTTTTTCCGGCAGGGGTGAGGGGATGAGGCTGTTGTTTACTGATTGAAACTACTTAATATTCTTAAGCTAGTGGTTAGGAAGAACATTTTATCATAGCAGGCCTTTTAGAATGAATCGAATTGGCATTTGATTCATTGAAAATGTTTGAGGTTAATGTAAAAAATTAGATACAGAACATATGGCAATAACAAACGATGTGATTTGGTTTCTGAGAGGTCTGGTGTCAGAACACTCAGAATTTTTTTTAAATGAGAGAGAGAGAGAGAGAGAGAGAGAGAGAGAGAGAGAAATATATCTTCTTTTACCAGTCATTGGCACTATGATCTTGGCAAACTATTTAGCCTCTTTGTGCCTCTGTTTATTTTGCTGGCAAGTGGGAGTAAATCAGAGTCCCTGTTGCATCGATTGTTTCAAAGACACAGAAAGTGCACAGCGAATCTTAGCAGGTGTCAATACTTTGCTCAGAGGAGAGTGAGAAAGCTTCAAAAGTTGGTCAGCTCACTTGTAGGAATCATTTTAAGGAGTCATTTATAGGCAGATCTTTCAGCCTTTCATGTTTTTCACTTTCAGAAAAAGAGTGGCAGTGCTAATTGTTTTTCCCTCTACTCTCTTAGTAGTTTTTCTAACCCTATTTCTTGTTGTGAGTTTAATAATTTGTGTATATAATTAAATTTGGATTTTTGCATTGGATCAGGGAGGAAAAAAGAAGCAAAAATCATTAATATAAATTTAAAAACAAAACAACAGAAAGTTTTTTCTTTTGCCAGTGTTCAGCTGGTTTATCAGGACTGTGAATTAGTGGTTCTAGAAAGAAAATGAAGACCCGTTGGTTTGATTGTGTGTCTGTGGCTCTGTACTTGCTGAATAAGTACATCTGCTTCCTGCTTTATTCGACGAGTTCTTACTGATGTTGTGGCAAAACAGTTTGCTGGCAAACTCAGCAACTCTTTTTTTCTTGTGTATTTCCTTTGTAAGTAGTGATAATCATAAAAATTAAATGTTTAATTTTGTGAAGCTAAACAAACTGATAATTTCTTTGAAAGACAAAATTATAGCAAATTTAGATATAGATCTAATTGGCTTTTATTTGTGATTTATGAATTTGGCAGCATATCATTCTGTAACTACAGCGAGTATTTCAATGAACTGGAGAGAAAAGGGCAGAACTAAGCAGAAACAAGGGTTGGTCTTCTAAAATTGGCTTTCTTTGCATTCGCTTTCTCTCTTCCTTCCAGTCTCTCTCTTCTTCTCTCCTTTTTCCCTAGGTTACTTACACTTCGGACTTGACTGTAATTTGGGCATTTTCATGACTTTCCCACTGGTTAATGATCTGCTGAAATGGTTCACAGAACTTAGGAACACAGTTTAATTTCTTTTAGCAGTTATTGTAAAGGATGCAATGCAGTAACATCCGGTGGCTGTGTTGCATAAAATAAAGTGTGAGTGAGGAGTGGGGTTTGTGTCCCTAGATTCACTGCCCTTTCCTCACCTCCATGTGTTCACTAACTCAGTACCTCCTAGAATTCTGTCCAGGGGTCTTTGTGGAGATTCCATTATGCAGGTTAGGTTGATTGAATCTCTGGCCATTGGTGATTGGCTGGTCTCCACTTCCTAAGATCTAGGGGCGGGTCAAAAGTTCTTAACACTTTAATTACTTGATTGGTGTCTCTGGCCCTGAAATAAACCACAGGTTCACCAAGAGTCAACTCGGTCACCTAAATGTAAATCCAGATGTATTTGAAAAGAGGCTTGCTTGCTTATGACTATCAAAATACGCTTCTTTTACCCCATCACTTAGTTTTTAATCACTAAGAGCTTGGGACTTAAAAAAAATGTAATAAACATATCTGTCACCCTTTTCATTGCCCAAATGATTTAAATGAATTTAGTCATTGCAGTTAATTAGTAATTTGATTCATAACGTGGTAAAGACTAGTATTGTGTATTAGGAAATTAAAATGAAGGTGGGGTCCCTGTTGTGAAGCGTAGGCTGCCTGTAGGTTATTGAAAAGTATTCTTTAGACGTTAGAAAGCGTAGTTTTCTCAACACAATTTATGAAGTAAAATTTGAACAATAAAGAAGGAAAATACTTGTTTCAAGAACAACCAAACCAAACACAAAACAACACTCCCAGATAGTTTATAAAAATATCTCTGAATCTTTTTTTTTCTTTTCTTGGAAAACAATTTCGAAGAGAGGTACAGAATCCTGCGCCATTTTTCTTACTTTTTTCTTTCATCACTTAACAAGTGTAAATTGTTTATGAAGCTTTGTTGCACATTTGGAATGAAACCTAGAGTCTCATGTCATGACAAGCCTAGTGCTGATATTCCTCGATCGTGTTTGTCTTTTAAAACTAGCAAAAATGAAATCATAGAAATCGATGTTCTCTTTGCCATCCACACCCCATCTCCCAGATGCTTAATGGGATTGAGTGTTGAATGTGGGATTATAAAAAATTTTGTAACAGTGAAAGGATTCTGAGCTAGCAGCAATTAAAAATTAAGTCAAATGTGCAATGAGTCTGAGGCGTGTCTGGCAGCACTCATTTGTGTTGGGTTTTGTTCTGGACACAGCCCCCCACACCTTGTGCTGTGCCCACCAGCACACGCAGCATGGAACACCAGTGACTGCGTCCTGAGGTGCTGACTGGACTTTTCCGTAGCATGGATAACCATTTGAAACACTGTATTGTGTTTATTTCTGTAGTTTGAACCTCCCCCTAAAAAACCTAGTAGACTATAAAAGAGCAGGGTATGCTATATTTTGTTTACTTCTGTGTCTCAGCACATATTAAGTACTCAATAAGGGTATGCTGAAAGGAATTATTTAAGAACAGGCTCTTTGGAGAAAATATTTCCAAAGCACATACCAAAAAGTGCTGGGGACCAGGATATCGAGAGAACTCTTCTAGTCCAGTAATAAAACAAGTTTAATTATTTTAGTGGGTGAAAAGATGTAAACAAAACTTCATGAGAGATATATAAATAGTCAACAAATGAAAGAAAAGCTATGACATGTTGGCTGTAATGATCTCGCTTTTAGAACACAGCATTGGTGTACAGATACAAAGAGATGAAGGTAGAGGGTAAGAAATATTATGCTTGGAAGATTTCTAGTCTGAGAAAAAACAGCGGATGGATTGTACATCCAGTAAACAGCGAGGAAATCAGTATGTCTAGAGCCAGATAAGCGAGAGAAACAGGAGATAAGGTCAAGGCTAGTGGGTAGGCTAAGTTGTATAATTATATGGATTATTTAAGGCTAAGCATTATAATCTAAGTGAGAGAGCCTTTGAGGACTTTTAAACAGAGAGAAATGATTTTTTATATATGTTCATTTCAATAATTGTGGTTTTCGTTCGACTTTATTTGACTTAAAAAACCATTTCGTGGAATCCAACAAGATGACTTAGTGGGTAAAAGCATGTTCTTTAAAACCCAATGACCTCAGTTTGATGCTGTGTAAAGAGGACAGAAGGGAACTGGCTCTGCAGAATTGTCTTCTGGCCTCTATAGGCACACCATGGCATATCCCCCCTCTCCCAAACACAAATTAAAAAAATTAATTTTCTTCGGTAGAAAATTTTCATTTTCCATCTTTTTTGGGGGGATACTAATTATAATTGTGCTGAAATTGTCTGCTACCTTCATTGTCTGGATCACTTTTGGATCTGCTCATCTTGGTATGGTTAGATATTGAACTCTAGGCATGCTTGATAATTATTGATTGGATGCTTAGTATTATGTGGAAGAATTAGAGGCATTTCCCTGTGTCAGGAAATTAGAGGGAGGGTAGGTTGAGTCAGGGTAGGCTTGTAGTTTGGCAAGGCTTGGTCTGCTTCTAACTTGCTTGGCTTCGAGGCATTCAACATCAGGGCTTCTAACCGAGAACCTGGTCTGTTCATGGGGTCTCTTCTCTGTCAGGTCCTGGGCCTAAATCTTCTCTCCGTAGTCTGGCACACTGCTGAAAACTCTGTCCTGCTTAGCTGAGGCTTACTGCTTATGAGCTCTTCGTCACATGCTGCTTTATGACTTGCTGTGGATTCAGGGAAAGATGGGCGCTGTGCCTTCAAATTCTGATAACAAGTCTCAAACCCACCACTATGCCTTGTTCACGCCACAGAAAATGACCTCCTGCACTGAATTAACTCCTGCCCCTCGGCTCCAAGCTGGCCAGATCCCTGAGGGAAGGACATCTTAGGGTGCTGTCCGCTTACTTCTCCCCAGTGTCCTCTCTCTCGGAGTTCTGATTCCCCGTGTCCCAGTAATGCTGGTAATTCCCATGCCTTTCTATAGATACAGAAATGATGTGTCCCTTCTGTTTATTCTTAGCCAGAGCATTGGTTTATTCCCAGAGCTATTCCACCCTACTCAGAAGAGATATGTCACTTAAATTTTAAGACTTTATGACTTAAATTTAATTCTGTCTCTTCTGTCTGTCTCTGTCATATTAGAATAGACTTGAGTTGGGAAAGGGTTGAAGACAGGAAGAATAGTGAGGCTGTTTGAGCGAATAGGGGAAGAACTTGTGATTGGATTCTGGATAGAGTTTGAAAAATAGAGCTCATTAATCCAGTTGGAAGTATCTGAGGAGGAGGAACCAGTGAAAACCTCTAGATTCTAGAAAGACAGGCCAAGTATTTATCAAGACGAGGAAACCTAGAAGAGGGCAGGTTTAGGTGGAGATGCTGCATGGGGTAGCTTAAAGGTTCATGTTTGGGTATATTGAGTTTAAGATGTTTTTTGTTAAGTAAAAAAAGGCAATTGTATATATGAGCTTAGTGTGGGCTTCTGAGAATCGAGATACAAATTTCAGATTCGTAAGTATGGAGAACTCACTGTTAACTGGTAGTGAAGTGAGCCCTAAAGGGAAACCACCATTTTCTACAGTAATTTTTATTTTTGCCATTTAAGGTTCACAGAAAATTCCCATATGCCTTCATCCTACTATAAATGTCTGAAATCAGCATGATATATTTATAAAAGTTAAAATGCTAATGTTGGCACAGTATCGTAAGCCAGACTTCAACCTTCGTTTACATTTCACCAATTGGAATCACTAATCTTATTGTGAGATAGAAGTTGAGAAATATTTATAAGTCATCCATATAACTTTGACAGCTTCCTTTTCTCCCTTTGTAGAACTAATGGCTGAAGAATAAATCAACATGGCAACTATGGTTCCACCAGTGAAACTGAAATGGCTCGAGCACCTGAACAGCTCCTGGATTACGGAGGACAGTGAATCCATCGCCACACGAGAGGGAGTCGCCGTTCTGTATTCTAAACTGGTCAGCAATAAGGAAGTAGTACCTTTGCCACAACAGGTTTTATGCCTCAAAGGACCACAGTTGCCAGACTTTGAACGCGAGTCTCTTTCCAGTGATGAGCAGGACCATTATTTGGATGCCCTTCTTAGTAGCCAGCTAGCACTAGCAAAGATGGTATGTTCAGATTCTCCATTTGCTGGGGCACTTCGGAAACGGCTGCTTGTCCTCCAGCGTGTCTTTTATGCACTTTCCAATAAGTACCACGACAAAGGCAAAGTGAAGCAGCAGCAGCATTCTCCGGAGAGCAGCTCTGGCTCAGCAGATGTCCATTCTGTCAGTGAGCGTCCACGGTCGAGCACTGACGCGCTGATAGAAATGGGTGTCCGAACTGGTCTAAGTTTACTATTTGCACTTCTGCGACAAAGTTGGATGATGCCTGTGGCGGGCCCTGGTCTCAGTCTTTGCAACGACGTTATCCACACTGCAATTGAAGTTGTGAGCTCTCTGCCACCTCTGTCTTTAGCGAATGAAAGCAAGATTCCTCCCATGGGCTTGGACTGCTTATCACAAGTGACAACATTTCTGAAAGGAGTAACTATTCCCAATTCTGGGGCAGACACTTTAGGTCGAAGATTAGCATCCGAGTTGCTGCTTGGTTTAGCAGCTCAGCGAGGCTCTTTGCGGTATCTTCTGGAATGGATAGAAATGGCTTTGGGGGCGTCGGCAGTTGTAAATTCCATGGAGAAAAGCAAGCTGCTGTCAAGCCAGGAAGGAATGATCAGCTTTGACTGCTTTATGACTATATTAATGCAAATGAGGCGTTCTTTGGTATGTGCTATAAATGTCAACCTAACCAATTCTTAGCTAACAAGTTACAGAGGCATCAACCCCACTTTTAATTTGTGATACTAGTGAGTGATTTGGGAGTTCTTTTAGTATTTGTTAAGCTAATTAAATATTTTGTGTAAAGAAATGTATACATGTTGATTTGTAGAGTCAGAATACTTGATACAGTAATATTAGTGGAGCAGAAGCTGGATTTATAGTTTTAGTCCAAATCCATAGTTTAATGGATTTGGAAATTCAACTCTTTTATCTTTTAGTAAATCAGGAAACAAGAGGTCCTGGCTGGCAAGTGTGGCAGCCTGTTGAAAGCTTCGCAGTTTTATCCTTCCCGTTTTTTTGTTTGGTTTTATTTTTGAGGCAAGGTCTCTTGGAGAATAGGTTGGCTTTAAACTCACTGTGCCGCTGAGGCTGACCTTGGCCTCCTGTGGCTCCCACCTCTCTCTCTCAGGTGCTGTAATTGCAGGTATGTAGCACTGTACCTAGCACTCTGAAGCAGCTCTTACTCCATGCCAAGTGTTATTCTAGGACCAGGAGTTCAGCCCCAGGGATACAGGTACTAGGCTAGCAGGCCAGAGATCTATAGTTTCAAGTGAGGTGTTCTAAGAGGAAAAGAGTAGAGAATATGCTCAGAACAGAGATTGAGAGGTCAAAGGTAAAAATTATTTTCGTTCATGTAGTCAGGGAGGCTCAGAATTGACATCTGAGCATAGACCTGAATGAAAAGAAGTACTAAGTAAGTGGAAGTCTGTAAGAGTATGAGCCACTAGCAGCGAACCACTAGCAGTGAACTTCTGACTGTCAACCTTGTACCAGGTCAGAGGATAAACCAGATGCAGTACATATAACTTCCAAAATTCATAAAACTGAAATTTAATAACTTTTGAAAAGGAAGACTAAAACTTAAATTTTAAAATGTTTTTATAGTATTAAGGCTCATATTGATCCTGTTTTTTTCTCAAATACCTGCTTTAAAGTATATGTAAATGTAATAAGTTAATGTTTACGCTGGCTTTCTCGTTTTCTCTCCTTGTCTGTTTCCTGAGGAACTTGCCCTTCACACCCTTCAGGAGGCGGCCCTCTCCCCAGTCTCCTGTGGCATAGTAGCTCCTTATTGGATGCCACAGGAAACAGCTGTGGCATCTACTCTGGGGAAGAATTTCATATTTTATTTAGTTTGGTTCTCATCTCAGGTGTATTGGTTAGAATTTTAATTAAATCTTAGATTGGTTTTGGGGAAAGAAACAATTATTTAATTGAATGTTGTGTTATTCTCCGTACACAGTCAGTACGAGTCTGATGCTGTTGGTCTTCAGAAACGTTTTACTTACTTTTTGCTGTGTGATCTGAACTAAGAACTGTGTAGAGCTTGTGGTGCGCTCGACCCCACTTAGCCTGACCTCATTCTCCCTGCTTTGAGTTTCTCTGCCTCTGAGTGAGTGGAACAGGATTTATCTCTTAAGAGGTAGAACTTAAGAGAGACAGACATACAGCCATCAGTTGAGTACGTGGCACAAAGTCAGACTAAAGTAAGTTCAATATGTAACTTTTATGTACTCATATGATTCTTAATGTCTACTACCCACATTTGTTAATTATGTTTGAGTTAGTCACACACAAGATGCTCATTAGCTTAAATAAGAATAGGAAAAAAGTAAAGTTTTTCATATTAAAAGGCACAATCTTTGATGTCTTTGATGCCACTAGGTGTGATCTGTCAGATACTGTTGGGTATTGGAATGAAAACATCAACCTTGCGGCATCTGTGTCCTTAGAGAGAATTTTTTTTTTTTGTCTTGCTGGTGTTTGATTTTAGGTCCTTGTGCATGCTAGGCAAGAACTGTGTTATTGAATTACATCCATGCCTTCATATAGTTCATAGTTGAGTATAAGAAAGACGCCCAGCTACTTAAGCTAGTGGGCTGATACTAGAGAGGAGGCAAGTGGAACATGGAAGAGGGCTGGAGGAGAAGAGAGGGGAAGATCCCTGAAGCCAGTTCAAAGTAGACATTCCTGTCAGAGCGTATGAGATGCCAGCCCCCTGCGTGCCGGTACCAGGGAATGAAGCGAAGGGGCAGCTGAGCTGGACCCTCCAGGTCGTGCTCTTCAGCCTGGGATTGGATTCCATGGCGGCAGAGACTCGTCGAGGTGTTTTGTATAAACTTGGATAGCAAGCGTAAGGACATAGGGCACACTTGGTTTTATTTCCTAGAAAAAAAGGTGTTATTTTGGATGTTAGTTATTTAAGAGACAATTAATGAAATTAAATTTGTCATTTTAATTTCCACTTTATTTTGGATTCATGAGCATCCTAACATGTTAACAGTAGATGGACTTACCTATTTAATGGAATTTATTTTCTAAAATTTAGTTTTCTTAAATGCCCCTAAAGGCTGAATGTAGCAGTACACACCAGCATGATCACTTGGGCTGTGTAGTGAGACCCTGACTCAAAAAAGAAGCACCCAGTGTAAACTAGTAAATACACCAACCTGCAGTACTCTCTCTCTCTCAACTTACTATCACTGATTTCTTGCCAAAGATTTCACATCTTTAAAACACATTCTGCACAGAATTCTTATGTTTCGTAGAGATACACATAATGATAAAAAGACTAAAACTTAGGAAACAGGACTTTAAATAATTAAGAAGAAAAACTGACTTGGCTACAACAGGTTAGTGTCTAATAACTGCAATAAAAGAAATAATCAATTAGAGCCACAGATGTAAATCTGATGGGCATTTGCTGAGGAGAAGATTCTGTTTGACTGGGATGTTTAGTGCCAGCAAATACTTACAAATGGCAGCCAGTGTTGGGTGAGGATAGTAACACAATGGAAAAACCTCCCTCGGGAGTTCCCCCCTTTCCTTCTTTGTGCAGGAATCTCACTGTAACCTCATTTATTTTATCTTTGTCACCCAGAGAATATGTAAGTGACAAAATTCTTTCTCTTCAATTATTTCCAGAGTCTTGTGACCCTGGGAACAAACGACTATTTAGTAAGGTAGTTGGTTTCATGACCTAATGTTGGGATTTGAACTCAGTACTTTTAATCTTATAAACAAAGATTCTCCAAATAGATGATGGTGTGCAGAATATTTAAGTGATTTTAATACATTTATTTGTCTCCTTGCTATACTGTACCCCATAATGTTTAATTATAGGGCTCATCTGCTGACCGGAGTCAGTGGAGAGAACCAACCAGAACATCTGAAGGATTGTGTTCACTCTATGAAGCAGCGTTATGTCTTTTTGAAGAGGTATGTAATCTTCGTGAGTTTTGAATTAACAATGACTTAGTTCTGAAATGTTACAATGTGTGTTTATCCATTCAGTCTGTGGAAGGCTCTAAAAGAATAAATACACTGTCAGTGGTTGCTTCTGGAAAGGGGACCAGGGCTGTTTATGACCAGGGGTGGGAAAAAGACATGCTTCCTTCTTTCCTTTCTCTCTCTCTCTCTCTCTCTCTCTCTCTCTCTCTGTGTGTGTGTGTGTGTGTGTGTGTGTGTGTGTAGGAGTTGTATATATGAATGTGGGCACACGGATGCCACAGTTCAAGGACAACCTTAGATGTCAATCATTGCCTTCTATTTTGAGACAGGGTCTCTTTGTTTTTCTATTGCATATGCCAGACAGCTGTTTTGTGAGTTTCTGGCACTTTTCCAGTTTATCTTTCCATCTCCCTGTAGGCTCAGTGGGATTACAGCTGCTCATGCTGAAGGTTATACTGTGCTCTGAGTTCTAGAAATCTTCCAAACTCAAGTAGTTAATTTCATTTAAGAGCTGTCATTGTAATAGTGTTCCTATGCTTAAGGGGAACAAAGGAAAGGGTTCAAGGAAATGCTGCTGGGTCCTTGTACGTCATCGGAGAGGAGGATCCAGAGGAGAGTTTGGCATGCACATTAAAGGATTCTCCGGGGATTGGGGGACGGGGAGGCACTGGGGGGTGGGGAGGGAGGGGTGAGGGGAGGGTGAGCAGAGGGGTGGGGGGGGAGGAGGAGGGAGGGAGGGAACCGGTGTACCTATTAAGTTTGTATGAGCAGAGATAATAAAAAATGTTTAAAAAAAAAAAGCTGTCATTGTGAATCATAGTTTTGATCTTGTTGGAGTTTCATTCTTTTGAATCATTATCTGTGGTGAAGGTCATCTTGCTTCATTTTGGCTAAGTCTTTTCAGGTGCTTGGTCTCTTTAAGATTATTCCTAAGTTCTTTTGATATAAGGTTAATGCTTTTTAAAGCTTTCTTGCTATCCAATACAGTAGGCTGGGTTATTTTTTTATATGTGTGTAATATGTGTCTTTGTGTATCAGAGGACCTGTTGAGGCCCCAGGGTGACTTTGGGAGTCATCCTGGATTGCTTCTACCTCCTTTTTGCTTTGCTGTGGGGTTTCTCAGGCTGTCTTCCAGGGCTGGAAGTACCGGCCTTACATTTACCACTGGCATTTTTTTTACATGGGATCTGGGATCTGAACTCAGGTCCTTCTGCTCATGAGATAGAAGTTTAACCCCTGAGCAGATGCCCTCTCCAGCTGTTCTTGACTTACCATGTACATTTCTTGCCCTAGAGAATCAGCTCACTGTTTCTCCAAAAAGTGCTACTTCATTTTACTGAAAGAAAAGACTCCAAGGTCATAATTATGGTGCTAGAGATGCTTACTGCCGACTTGAACTTACTGTTTATAATGGACAAGGCTGTAAAGTGTACGTGCGCGCGCGTGTGCGCGCGTATGTGTGCGTGTGCGTGTGTGTGTGTGTGTGTGTGTGTGTGTGTATGGTAGAAGTCGAACATTCTTCACTCTTCTCACAGTCATGTATGACTTGTGCGCATATTCACACAGCCGTCCTAAAGTAACAAGACTACTATGTGGTTACTAAAAACAATTTTTGTGCAGCGCTCATTTTTTGTAAATCATAGTCCATACACTCAGCCTTTCAACCCTTTTTTACTATTACTTCTGCCGTTTTCCTATTCTTTTTTAGTGTCTTTAAAGTCTGTCCTCTAGAGTTCTTAGTAAAAGCTTGGGAAGAAGATTCTTTTGACTCTTGCTGTTAACGATTGTTGTCCCTTTGATTCTGCAAGATCATATTGACTTTCCCTGGGAATCGTAGCTATGTCGTCCTGTTTTCTTCTGGTACAAGCTCTGCTGTCACTGTCCAGAGATCCTTTTTTTCAATGTGAGTTGCATGCTCATTTTATAGAAACAGGTGAAAGAATTTTTTTCTTTGAAGATCAGTAATTTTACTAGAATACATCTTGATATTATTCTTTCTATTTTGATATTTTTAGAGATGTGAGAACTTAATATGTAGTTTCAAATCTCTTTTATTTCAGCAAAATGTCCCTAAATCATAGTTTTATATATTATTTTTATTCCTTTTATCTAGCTCTATTTTTTTAGAAACACTTATCTTTGTGCTAATTTTTTGCCTAACTTAAACTTATCACCTTTATGTGAAATTTTTAGTTCATTTTTAAATCCTAGAACATTTTCCTTTTATCTTTTGTTACTTATTGTCTACTATTTTTATTTATTCTTATGTTTTTTTTAACTGGTCTTCATATCTATTATTTTAATTGCTAACTCTTGAATTCTATAAATAACTTCATTTTGAACATTTTAAATTAATTTTTTATTCCTAGTTTTACGAGCATATTGAGTACTTATCCCTGCCTTCCCTGTTCCCTCCTCTTTTCCTTCTCTCTTTCCTTCTCTCCTTCCTATTCTTCCTTCTCTCCCTCCATCAATCTATCCCACTCCCTTTCACCCTCCTGTCTTTCTGCTTCTATAGTTCCCAGGGTTCCCTGTGGATAGTCTGCTCTAGTGAAGGGTCAGGCTTCTGTGGTAGACCAAGCGGGTAGACTGTTGGTAGGGGTACTCTACTTGACCCATCTGGCACTAGCTCCTAAGGTTCTTACTGCATGTAATTACTTCTCTCGAGATCCCTGTCAGGGATGTCAGCCCCTATGCAGGTCCGCTAAGGACAAGTCTCACTGCAGTGAGTTCCTGGATACAGCAGCCCTGCCTTGAGTGGAGTGTCTTGTCCCATCAGTGGACCTTCCCATCCTTACTGTCCCCTCTTCTCAAGGTTCCTTGAACCTTTGGTGGAGAGATTGGGTTGGCCTGATTGTGGGTGAGCATTGCAGGGTCGCAGGTACGCTGCATTGTGGTGGCCATTGTTCACATCACCGCTCTGCTTCCTTCCTGTCAGGTGAGACCCTCTACCTCTGTTGTAAAAGTAAACCCCGGGTTGAGGGCTGCATGCTCTTTGAATCTGTGGGTGTAATATCAGGTATTTATAGAGAGGTTTGCTGTCCTGGCTTTCTGTCTATAGGCTCATAATCCGCTTTTCCCTAATTTTTGAACATTTCTAATTCAGAGTTCTTTTTTTTTTTTTTTCCTATCTTGTTTCGTTTTCCTGATCTTTCGGCTTATTTTGAAGTAGATCACAATTTGCGTTTTTGGGGGGCATTTTGTCCTGTCATGCTTTTTATCAAAGGGACAATGTTCTGTCTTTTTCTCTTTTTCCCCTTCCTCCCTTTCCCTTTTTTCTTCTGTTCTCTCCTTCGCACTGATTTTTCTTTCTCTTTCTTCCCTCTACTCCCTTTTCATGGAAGCCCAAGATAGCCTTGATCTCCCAGAGTCCTCCTGCTTTGTTCTGAAGCTCCGGGATCACAGTCTGAATCACCAGCTCCTGCTACTTTCTTAATTCCATCCAGTCCTTAGTGTCAGTGCCAATACCTACTCTTTCTTGCTTACTCTTACGGGAAATTAGTTTTTCTCAGCTCTAGAATGGATCAAGATTCAAGGTAGTTTTTTTAAACTCTATAGATGTGTCTTTTGTTTTTCTGTATTAAAAAAAGATTCCTCCCCCATCCCCCCAAAAAGGGCACTTGAGCATGCGCGTGTGGAGACTCAAAGGTGACACAGGGAATCATCCCGGATTGCTCTGTCTACTTATTTCTTTGCTCTGGGGTTTTCCAGGCTCTGGCTTCCAAGGCCAGAAGTGCTGACCTTTGGCCATTTCTGCCTGGTGTTTTTATGTGGGATCTGGGATCCCAACTGAGGTCCTTTTGCTGTGAGGCAGAAGACGGTAACCCGGGTCATCTCCTTAGCCTTTCTTTCTTGGTTTTCACCTTGGCCTTCTCTTCGTCTTTTCTCTGTTTTTCTGGTGTGAGGTTCCTTCTGCTTTGCCCAGGGCCTTGTCCTGGAAGGGAGCCTGGGCTGGTTAGTTTTTCAAGAGTTCTTGAGAGCTACATTCCTCTGGCTTCTTCAGAGCTTTGCAGCGTGGAACCTTGATTTTGTTTGCTACGGGACAGGGCAGAGCTCCCCTCAGCTGCAATTGCTCTTCCCGTTGCTGCCTCCTGCACAGATGCCGTTAGGTGCGTTTGTTCTGCAGGTGTCTTGCACGTAGTTTGGCAGGTTAAGTGTGGGCTTAGCTGCTGGGGCATTGTCTGTCAGTCTTTACAGAGTCTCACTCACTCTGCCTTCATTGTTACTTTAAAAATTCATTTAAAATTTTTTTTTCCAGCTTCCTCCTTTTTGGGGAGGAAGTGGGAAAATCAGTGTAATTTTTCTCCCGTAAACCTCATGATATCACCATCCTTCTTTTATCTGGAGCAGCAATGTTACACATAGTCTATTTGTCCTTGGACTGTCCTCATGTTCACTGGAAAATATTTGTCCAACACACATAATTGTGTTGCTTTTCATTGTATTTAAATATTCTGATGGAAACTGCTTTATCACTTCCCATTTAATGTGACAGATATGTTTGCTGGCAGATATTATTATTGTTATTTTTAGAATTATTCTCTTAACTGCTTTGGTTATACAAAGAAACTATTAATAGTTTCTTATTTATTCAACTGTGCAAGTGTGCATGTGTGTATGTATGTATGTGCGCATGTGCGTGGGTGTGCATGTGTGTGTATGTATGTGAGTGTGTAGAACCACAGAAGAATTCAGGAGCCACCATGGACCCTCTCTACCTCCTCCTTGTTTATTCTGCCCCGGGAGTCACAGGCTCCGCCCTACCAGGACCAGAAACGCAGGCCGCCCCTGCTTCTGCCCGGCATCTATATGTGGGGTCCAGAATCTGAACTCAGGACCTTCTGCCTGCAAGGCAGAGGCTTAACTCCTGAGCCACCTCTCCAGCCCCAAAGAAACTATTAAAAACCAAAAGACTCACAATAATTACAGTCAGAGTTAATATCTTTATTGAAGTCACAGGATTTAATAGAAAAAAAAATGGGCCTTAATAATTAAGAAAGTTAGTTCGTATCATAAAATATAGATGCAAATATATGAAAAAACTTTAGTTCTGTTGATAGTGAGAAAATGTGAAGTTAAAATAATGTTAACTTCCTTGTTTGTGTTTGCAAAAAATGAAAAGGCATTTATGTGTGTTATTGCCGTGGATATGCTGAGACCAAATCTTACATATGCACTCTTCTCAGTTAGGCAGTCAAATGCCGCCCGGGGTCCTGTGCATTCAGTGAGGTCTTAGAAAGTATTGTAAATGGCTGTAGACATTATTGTGTCTACACACAAATGGTAATAAGCCGTGTGTGTGTATGTGTGCGCGCGCACGTGTGTGTGTTGAGTTACTTTAGAATGTCTCTGTTTTCAGGTCAGCCTCTGTTATACACTATTGGTGTCATAATATTGTAGCACCATTTTGGAAAGGAATTAGATATAGTGTGTGTTTTAAGAATTGTGTGATCATTGTCTTTTTGTATTTGGAATCCCATTTCTGATATTCTCTATTAAAGAGTAATAAAAATATAGTAGCATTCTTCAAAATGACTTACATAGTAGAGGAGTAGAAGGAATTTGCATGTCTTTTTAAAGGAAGGTGGTTAATTGTGATTTTTTTTTACCTTAGGTAGAATATTATCTGTTCAAGCATGAAGAGTAGGCAAAATTTTACATGAATCTTTTGTGCTGCTATTCACACTTTTATATATTTACCGTAATAACTATGTTAAAGAATCTGTATCTGAAAAAAACAAAGACATCATGTATTAAACGATAAGATTATCAATGGTGTTTTATTCCTTCTTGTTTTTTTCTTAAGCTTTGATTTTTCTGTAAAATGTTGTTTTCCATAATAGCATTTTTGTTCAAAAGGCTTGATTGTGTGTCTTCCTCTTTATTTTTGGCTCTTTATTAATAGCTTTGTGGTGATTTATGCAAATAAATATTGTAGTTTTCTATATTTAAGACTAGGTCTGTTGCTCTTAGTTTGAGTAGTTTTGAATATTAGATGTTGATACAGTAATTTCAGAGAATATATCTATCTCCAATAAATGTTTTATTTTTCACATATTCTAACATTTTTAATAGGTTTGTAGAATGGCATCTGATTACTCAAGAACATGTGCTAGTCCAGACAGCATTCAGACTGGTGATGCCCCCATTGTCTCTGAGACCTGTGAAGTTTACGTGTGGGGGAGCAATAGCAGCCACCAGCTGGTGGAAGGCACTCAGGAGAAAATACTGCAGCCCAAACTGGCTCCTAGTTTTTCTGATGCTCAGACCGTAAGTTTTCTGCATACCTTGAGAATTGGTTGATAATGGGAGTATATATTTATTCTTTGTGCTTAAATAACATTTTTGGAGTGAGAAGATTTTCTTGGATATTTCTTATTTATGTTATTTCTGTCCTACATAGCGTCAGGTTTTTACTAATAGATACACTTGTGGTCTTTCATATTCTTTAAACATTTCTAAATTCAAAAAATTAAATTGGGACTTAGATTTTTAAAAAGCCTAATGAGGATTGAAGAGATGACTCAGGGGTTAAGACTCTGCCTCTGAAGCAGAAGGATCTGAGTTCAGATCCTAGATCCCAAGTAAAAACTCCAAGTGGAAAAGGTGGCAGCAGCCTGTACTTGCAGACATGTTGGTTGGAGTCTGGGAAATTCCAGAGGAAAGGAAAAAGGGGATAGAAGCAATCCAGGATGGTTCTCCAGATCACCCTTGGTCCTCTACAGTGACATACAGTGCCCTCTGACACACACACACACACACACACACACACACACACACACACGTATGCACACACATGCAACACATACATAGGCACATACATGCATACACATATACACATGCGCAAACATTCACACACATACACACACATCCAAAAAAAAACCTAATGAATAACAGATTTTGCTATTATGTTCAACACAAATCAGACTAACTACACTGAACTTTGCCCTTTCTCAGACTGACATTTCATTTTATCATGATTACTTTTTTTACATTTGTAGTCTGATTGTTCTATTACTGTGTTTTGTTAAATTGTGTTTTTTCTCAAATGGTTATAGAATATATCGATATATATTCTTATTAGAATGGTTCTTGTCATAACAGACTTTAATTAATCTATAGGAATATTTTTTCCCTTTCTAATTTTAAAATTTTACTTTGTTCTATTTACTCATGGTCTGGTAAATAACCTTAGATAACATGAAGTTAGTATGAAAATATCATCAGTGTTTTCTCAGTTGTGTATTTATTACAGAGAATCATGCCATATGACCCAGCTCTTTGATAAAACTGACCAGAAGTATACTTCTCAAAACAGGATTTTATATGTGTGATTCTCTTTGTTCTTTTGTAGATCGAAGGCTGGGCAGTATTGCACCTTTGTCATCTCCACAGATGGTTCTGTCAGAGCATGTGGGAAAGGCAGCTATGGGAGACTGGGCCTCGGAGATTCTAATAATCAGTCTACTTTAAAGAAACTAACTTTTGAGCCTCACAGGTCCATTAAAAAAGTTTCATCTTCTAAAGGCTCTGATGGTCACACTTTAGCTTTTACTACTGAAGGAGAAGTCTTCAGCTGGGGAGATGGCGACTATGGGAAACTGGGACATGGAAATAGTTCAACACAGAAATACCCCAAGCTCATTCAGGGCCCTCTGCAGGGAAAGGTATGTGCTTTCATTTTTGGTTTAAAAAATTTTAGATACAGTGGTATTAGAATTGATAATACCGGGGGCTGGGGAGATGGCTCAGGGGTTAAGCCTCTGCCTTGCAAGCAGAGGGTCCTGAGTTCGGATCCTAGATCCCACGTACAAACACCAGGTGGAAGCAGGGGCGGCCTGCGCTTCTGGTCCTGGTGGGCGGAGCCTGTGAATCCTGATGCGGAGCAAAAAGGAGGTAGAAGCAGTCCACGATGATTCCCGAATTCACCCTTGGTTCTACACATACACACCCACACACACACACACACAATGCCTTTCAGATTTGATGTAGTCTTTCTGCTAAATTTGCTTCAGAGCTTACAGAATTCTTTTAAGTACATTTCTGACTTTAATGCTTTTTAAATTTTCAATTCTAATTTTGTTTATATATTTATATACATGCTATATGTAACATATCCACATATATATTGTTATACTGTGTGTAAGCATGTGCATGCATGTGTGCATGTGTAGAGGTCAACATTGGGGTATGCTTCTCAGGACCATTGTCCACATTGGTTTTTGAAACAGGGTTCCCTACAGACTAAGGACTTGGTGATTAAGCTAGGCTGGCCTGCCAATGAGCCCCAGAAGTACTTCCATTTCTGCCTCTGCAGTTCTCACTGGGATTACAAGTATTTACCTACCACACCTGATTTTTTACATGGTGTTGCAGTTGCTCTTTGTTGTTTCCATGAGACAGTTCTTATACATAACTTCAGGGAAGAAAGGTTCATTTGGCTCATGGTTCCAGACAGACTGTAGCCCTTTATGGCATCTATAGCAGGAGGTATATGGCTTGGAGATAGAAGCAGGAGGCTGGATCAGGTCACCAGACATCAGGGAGGTGGAGAGAACAGGAACAAACTGGGAAAAAACTGGGTGAGCCACCAAACCTCAAGGGCCATCCCTTGACTTGCTGTAGTCCAGCAAGCTCCACTTCTGAAGTCGTCAGAGTTTTCCCAACCTTAACACCAGCTGAGAAGTCAACACATGAGCCTGGGGCGACTCACATTCAGCTGAGACATGTGGATTCAGCATGGAGTCTAGTCCTCGTCCTGCACAGCAATTACTTTATGCACTGAGCAGCCTCCCTAGTCCCTGAGTGGTTAAATGATGGCCAAGGGTCCCGTGTAGTTGTTTTTGTTTTACTTTAAAGGCATAAGACTTGGGCTGGAGAGATGGCTCAGAGGTTAAGACTCTGCCTCAAAAGCAGAAGGTCCTGAGTTTGGATCCCAGATCCCACTTAAAAACTAGGTGGAAATATCAGTGGCCTGCACTTCTGGCCCTGGTGGACAGAGCCTGGGAAATCCCTGAGTGAAGCAAAAAGAAGGTAGAAGCAACCAGGATTATTCCCGAAGTCACCCTTGATCCTCAAAAGGGACACACAGTGAGTGCCCTCTGATACACAAGCACACTCAAATAAACAAACAAAGTTTATTTAAAGGTGACATATATATATAAAAGATATATAAAGATGTAATTTTAAGATTATATTCCTTCCAGGAAGATTTTTTTAATGCAAAAACTTTGTAAGGCCTAAGTTTCACTTTTAAAATAGAATATGAATGGTACATATTTGCTTCATGATAAGTTTTCTAACAGAGTTGATTATCGAGTGAAGTATACACAGCCATAATTTACAGTATTTTAACTTACATATCAGAACCAAAGTCTTACAACATTCCAGTTTTGTAAACACCAGCAGATACTTGATACGCTAAACTGGGTGTGGTGGCGCACATCTGTAATTCCAGATAGAGGCAGTACAGTTGCCAATTTGTGGGTAGCCTGGTTAGCACAGTGAGGCCCTGTCTCAAGAAAGAAAAGGTGTTAAACATGGAACTCTAAGAAACTTAATATAAATTATGTAAAATTGTATTTTTTCTGGTCCTTGTGAGAAATTCTTCCTTAATTCTATGTCTTACATTATTTTGAATATCTCATTTAAATATTCTCATTTGCTAGAGAGAGAGGAAAAGAGGAGGAGGAGGAGGAGGAGAGTGAGGGAACGCAGTGGTGTGTGTGACATGTGTGAAGTCAGAGGACAAGCCAGAGTCACTTTTCTTCCCTGTGGGCTCTGGGGATAAATTCAGAGTGCCAGGTTGCTATACAGGTGCCTTTAACTGTCAAGCCATCTTACTGGCCCAATTTGTCCTTTTTGTAACAATGTGGTTTGAATGTCATGAAGGAAAAATATCAAATGTTTTAATAATTTGCAAGTAAAATCTTAGTTTTCTTAGTGCAATATTTTTTCATGTGGAGGGCGTGGTATATGTGTGTGTGCATGTGTGTATAGGCGCACACGCGCATGTATGTGCATATGTATGGAGGCCTTTGGTTGATACCAAGAATCACTGTCTTTGGTTGTTCTTCACATTTTTTTTTTTTGAGACTGGGCATCTAATCAAACTCAGAACTCACTGATGGGGGGCTAGTCTACTTGTTAGCTTTCTCCTGTGATTCCAGCCTCCACTCTCCAAGGCTGGAATTATAGACCAGGTCTCCACATCCTTTTATATGGGATCTGAGGCTCTGAACTTTAATCCTTTTGCTTGGGTGGCAGTTGCTTTAACCTCTGAACACACAGACTTGGTGTTTAGTGTTTTTTAAAAGAATCTCAAATTTGAATTTTGTAAAGTCATTCTTAATTTTGGAGGTGGAAAAGATAGGTAAATATTGATGCCAGCATTTTTTTTGCTTATCTTTTTAAAAATACTGTGATGATCTCCAAGTTACATTGTGGTATGTCCTTATCCTGATCCTACTATCCAGAATAGTTGCTTGAGGGTAAAATGGTATAATCAGGAGTTTAGTATAAATTCATATGCTGATTATGTTGGCTAATAGTTAATATTTTTATGAATTACTCTTATGTAGTGATTTTTTCCTTGATCAGCCAAGAAAAGAGGTTTTATGCTAATACTAGACTTTAAAAATTGTCACCGTTGGGGGCTGGAGAGGTGGCTCAGGGGTTAAGCCTCTGCCTTGCAGGCGGAAGGTCCTGAGTTCGGATCCTAGACCCCATGTATAGACGCCAGGCTGAAGCGGGGGCGTCCTGCATTTCTGGTCCTGGTAGGGCGGAGCCTGTGAATCCCGGGGCAGAGTAAATAAGGAGGAGGTGGAGGCGGTCCATGGTGGTTCCAGAATTCGCTCGTGGTTCTACACACACACACATATACATACAAACACGCGCACCACGCATACACGCACAATTGAATAAATAATAATAAAAAATTTAAAAAAATTGTCACTGTTGGGCTGGAGAGATTGCTTAGGAATTAAGACTCTGCCTCAAAAGCAGGATGTCCTGAGTTCAGATCTCAGGTCCCACATAAAAACCCCAGGTGAAAACGGTAGCTGCCCACTCTACCAACCTTGGTGGGCGGAGCTTGGGAAATCCCAGAGCGAAGCAAGAAGGAGGTGGAAACAATCCAGGATGATTCCTGAAGTCATCCTTGGTCCTCCACAGGGACACATATGTCCTCTGATACACACACACACACACACAGAGTGAATGAATAAATAAAAAGTTTAAAAAAAGAGTCACTGTTCTAGTGTGTACTATTGTGTTGAGGGAACTCTTTCAATCTTCTTCAGTTAAAGTCTTAATTGGTGACTTAGCATTCCCACTAATGATTAGACTGGTATCTTCAGGACCTCTGTTAGCCATTAACAGTGAGTTTTTGTGGGGTTTTTGGATTGAAAGTCATATGCTCTGGGTAAAAGCCAAGATCAGTGTCTCAGCGGGCGGAGCGTGGAGCCCTGCTTGATGCCTTAGCTAGTGTCCCTTGGCCTCAGCATAGCTACTCTACGTGGCATCGGTGCGTGCGCATGAGATGCAGGTAGCAACACTTTGACATTCATATGTGTGGATGAGGACAGTGTGTGCTCATCAGACTTGCTTGCATGCGCTGCAGGTGGTTGTGTGTGTGTCGGCCGGATACAGACACAGCGCTGCTGTCACAGAAGACGGCGAGTTGTACACTTGGGGTGAAGGAGACTTTGGAAGATTGGGTAAGATTTGCTTTTCTTTAATTAAAACCATTCAGTTACTGAGAAGCAATGAGAATGAAGTTTATATGCTCATTTATTTTAGTTTTAAGATTACAATCAAATATTTTTATAGATAATTTCTAGATTCTGGGGCTGATAGATATAATTAAATCTATCAAATAGATTATTGAGTGCCTGTTATAACCAGGCACTGTAGTGATTCCGGAATAAGAAATATACCTGTCATGACCCTGAAGTATATAATTTACTAGGTAATGAACACAAATTGATACATTCATGGTATAAAACCTGTTACAGTCTAAGTATTGTGACAGAAGCTTACATAGAATTAATGTACTGGATGCTCCAAATTGGGACAGCTTAGAGGACTGGTGGAGAAGGTAGAAATCACTGTTTTTTTAAAATAAATAAATACACAGCTGTGTGTAGAAATTCGTTATAACATTAATATTCTTTTGAAGTTATGGCCTAGAGAAAGAGTTAACATTGTTTCTTTTTGTCCTGTGTGTTTTATTCAAGGTCATGGTGACAGTAACAGCCGTAACATTCCAACATTAGTAAAAGACATTAGCAATGTGGGAGAGGTTTCTTGCGGCAGTTCACATACTATTGCTTTATCTAAAGATGGGAGAACTGTATGGTCTTTTGGAGGAGGAGACAATGGTATGTAAAAAGTAATTTTTTATTGGTAGCTTTGTCCTTTTTCTAAAACTTTTAGGTATACGTGCCTAGTGCTTAAAAACATAAAGTGCAGATGGACAGAAATAAAACTAAGATAAACATTTATTTTATTGTTGCTTTAGCTATTATTAACCTATCAGTTGATTTCTAACTGTATACATTTATATAAATCAACACAATTATATATGGACTGGTAAGATATACCCACATAAGTGTATATGGGCTGCTCACAAATAAGTACATATATTTTTGCATGCATGTTTTTTAAAAAACAGGTATTATTTTAAAACTGGTGGGTTTTAATTTAACAGTATTTTTGTATTTTTCTATACCTGTAAATAAACTGCTATGCTATTTTTTTAAAGGCTTGAAGTATTGTTTCATGTGTCTGTAGTATAATTTAGGAGGCCAATTTCTCATTGTTGAGTATCCAGATAACTTCCAATTGTTTTTCATTGTTAAGAGCAATACCGTCTCTCCCCATTCTTGCCATATAAGAACACAAAGAGAAGATGCCAGGAAGATAAGACAAAGCAAAATAAACCCACAGCAACAAGTGACAAACCTTTGTCCACTTTAGTCAGTCACTTCCATAAGCAGCAAATGCTTGCTCCTTATCAACAACATGACGTGTTAAAAATTAAGATAATTTTAGCCAGCTGTGTTGCTCCTCTGAGTGCTCTATCAGCACTCAGAAGCTTTAGGCAAGAGGGTTAAAATTGTAGGCCAGCCGGGCTGCATAGCAGGACTTTCTCGCACAATAGCAAAACTAAATCAAACTAACATTTTATCAGCTTAAAAATATTTAGTTTAAATAATACAATGTAATGTATATTTTATTAGTTTTTAGTGAGGTTGAATTTATGTTAGCCATTTTTTGTCTTTTAATTATTTTCCAGGCTTTCCATTTCACAAAGCATTAAATCTTCAAGTTTTAAGTTAAAATTCTGTGAATATACATTCTTGTCTAAGCTTGCTGGCACCTTTTAAGATAAGGTCTTGCTGTATAACCCTGGCTGGCTGAGGCTTGCTATGGTGTCCTTCTGTCTCCTGCCGCAGGGAAAAACCATGTGCTATCATTTAGGCTTTTTTTTTTTTTTTTTTTTGCGGCCAAGTCTAGGCTTGTAGCCCTGGAACCGTGATCCTCCTGGCTCTGCCCTCTGTAGTTGGAATTGGAAGGTCTATGCTACAATGCCTGGTTTAGCTGCCAGCACATCCAAACTTAGAAATACAACAGGGGATCAAAGAAAGGAAATGATTCTCCTTATCTCTTTAAGTGGTTTTAATTGATTTAGAGTAAGATATAAAAAGCTATCAATAGTTAGTTGTTAACTTTCTTGAAACAAAAATGTTTATCCAGTAAATGTGCCTGCTGTGAAGGCTGATGACCCTGGAGCTGATGTGGTAGAAGGACAGACTGTCTCAGGCTTGCCATTAGCATGCTATCTCCCCCTACCCAGTACCCACACATACTCCTCCTACATACATTAAATAAATGCAAAGTAATTGTAAAAATTCATTTATTGCTCTCTGCTATCAGAAACTAGAGGTTTCCAAATCTGTCAGATTAACAACATAAAGATTAGTACACTTTTTCAAATGTAGTATTGGAAAAAAAGACTTGACTCTTTAAAACAAGTTGCTTAACATAGATTTTTTTTTTTTAATGCAGGCAAACTTGGCCATGGTGATACCAACAGAGTATATAAGCCTAAAGTGATTGAAGCTTTACAAGGAATGTTTATTCGCAAAGTTTGTGCTGGAAGCCAGTCTTCTCTTGCTTTGACATCAACAGGGCAGGTTAGACTAAGGAATAAACATAAAAGTATTTTCAGGACTAGGTGATTAAAAAGTAATAATTTTATTTAAAATTTAAAGTTAAAAGGAAAATTTTTTCTCCATTTTCATGTTTTGTGTGTGTGAGTGTGTGTGTGTGTGTGTGTGTGTGTGTGTGTGTGTGTGTGTGTGTGTGTGTTCGGATATGTTTTCACATGTGTCTGTTTGCATGTGTGTGGATGGATGTACATGAGTTTGTGGTGCCTATGTGTATGCATGAGTGTGTACAGGCCCAAGACAGAGGAGTCATCCTTGGTTCTCTTCCACCTTATTCTTTTTTCATTCAGCGTCACTAATCCCACCCAGAGCACTAGACTGGTTCGCTAGCTTGCTCTAGGGAGCATCGGTCTACACGCTCTGAAGAGGTTGCAGTCTATAGGAGGGCTGTCACACCCACCTGAATATACATACATCAGGATCCAAACTCTAGCCATTTTGCTTGTGGGGCATAACCACTGAGCCTTAAGCATTTTTAGGCGGCATGCTGACAGTAAATGCTTTCAAGTAGAGACTCTGAAAAGTAAGCAGGGTTTCTTACCTGCTTTTGTGACGCATACACATTTTTCTTCAGGCCCTATTCTTCGTATTAAGTTGATTTTATAAAACCATTTAAGTCCTTAGTACTACTTAACCTCCCCTCTCCCTGCCCCATATCACAGTGGTATATAATCAGCTTTAGCTGATTATAGAACAGTGGGAGGAAGCCAAACAAAGATTTGATAGGACTAGTAATACCAGCTGAAAATGCCAAGTGGTCAGAAAGGAGGGTAGAAAGGAGGATAAAGAGTACCTTCATATGGGAAGTGATCTGGGAGGCTAGTTGATTAGGTTTTGTTTTGTTTTGGTTTGTTTGTTTTGTTTTGAGGGACAGCTTAGTTATGCATAGAATAGTTAGAATTTTTTGATCCCTTTAAAATTTTGAGCTTTATATGCATATTTTGCCTCCTTTTTTCCTCTTTTTTTTGGTGATAAGGGATCAGATTTGGTAATAGACTGACAGTATTTTGCCTCTTTTATTTATCAGCAATGGTAATGAAAAAGGTGAGCCAACTAAAGAGCAAACCGAGTTGAAATTTGCATAATGTTTCATAATTCTTTGAGAGACTGGATCACTTTGTATGCTGAAAAATCTAAACCAAACTATTTGATCCCCTTGTATGTCGTGACATTATTTTATTGTAGCCTTAGAAACTTCTGTTATGTATTTCTCACCGTAAGTTTTGTGGTAAGTGTATCAGTTGAAAAAGCAGATGCTCATCACGTGCTGTGTATCCACAGGCAAATCACAGGCCTCCCTTGAGTGTCACATGTATCTTTTCTATGAGAGAGTAAATAAGTTCTGCTTTTTAAAAACTTTATTGTGTGTGTGTGTGTGTGTGTGTGTGTGTGTGTGTGTGTGTGTGTGTATGTGTATGTGTGTATGTGTCAATGTCAGGGCACTGTGTTTCCCTGTGGAGGCTCAAGGGTAACTCAAGAAACCATTCTGGATTGCTTCTAGCTTCTTACTTCCATCCTGGGCTCTGCCTAGGAGGGCTGGAAGTGTGGGCCATCACCATCTCCACCTGGTGTTTTTATGTGGGACTGGCATCTAAACTCAGGACCTTCTGTTGCAAGGCAGAGTCTTAACCCCTGAGCCATCTCTCTAGCCCTAAGTTCTGCTTTGTATAAAAATGGTAATGTAGATAATTATTTAATTTTAAGTTTCTGTTGGTGGTGAAATAATTAACAGTAAATCCATAACGTTGAATTCCAAAGCTACTGTAAGTTATTTTCTACATGGAATTAATTGTATCATGAGTGTATTAAATTATATGAAGTCAGATGTATAGCATTTATAAAAATAAAGTAAGAGAAACCTGTCTAGTGGTGAGTCGTTTCGTTTACAGGCAATAAAGATAAAATTTTATTTTCATATTTTTTTGTGGGTTCTAGGTGTAGAACTCAGATTGTCTGGCTTGCATGGCACGTGCCTTTACCCACAGGGCCGTCTCACCTGACCAGGTTGTAGTTTTTATGCAGCATGATCTGGTCCCTAAATGCCAGACTAATTTAATTTAGTTCTGGGGGTCAAACCCAGAGCCTTGCACGTGCTAAACAAATGCTTTTACCAACTGAACTGCAAACACACCTTACGTGGTGCTCAGTGAAGGACACCTAACAAAGAACGTGTTCTCTGTATTGTGCTACACTGTGAATGATTGAGATTTTTGGTAATTTTTCCCTTCCATATGTATAGTCTCTAATCTCTCTTTAAATAATCTTTGTCATATTGGAATTTTATTGCATTTTCTACTTAAGTTTTCTGGTTAACTGGTGGAATAATGTTTTTTTGTATAGATGAGTGCTAATCTGTCAGTTATTTTAGGAAAAATAATTGGATGATAAAACAAAAATAATTCTAGCAAAAAACATTCAAATCGTAAGGTAGAGGTTTAATTGTATGAAAACCGGAGGGAAATGGAACAGAGGGGGAGGGGTGGAGGGATACAAGGATATATGCTTGTAAAACTTAAAACAATTATATGAAAACAAAACAATAGAAAAACTTCAGTTTATTTATTTTGATTTGTTCACTTTGGGCTAAATTCTCAGTCATTTGTTCTGTCATCTTCCACATCCCTTTTTCCAACCCTGCTAAATCAGTTAGTACTTTGGTGTTACTTAGAAAAACAGAGCTGTCCAAGGGGCTCTGTAATACTGCCTTACATATCCACTATTGTCACCTTGTAAATGACAATCAAAATTATTACTGCAATGAGGAGAGGCGGTTTTTAAACTGACTTAAACATAAGTTTTGTGATTTATATGTAATCTATATTATCACACCTTGGTCTAAACTGCAGTGTAAGACACAAAAAGGATTGAGGTTTTAAGATAGTATTTCTAAAACTGATAAGATTTAGTATACTAGAATAAAATATAGGCAAGTTAGTAGTAGATTCAGCAGAATCTCTCAGTATTTCTGTTTTACTTGTGACAGAATTTTTTCATCCCAGCTATATGCCTGCACAATGAATGTTTAAAACTAGTACAATATATAACTGCAACCAACTTTTTTTGACTCATAGCTATTTTATATTTTTTTCTTGTAAAATAAACAAGGTGTCGATATTTGCTAAAATGAAATAATTACTATTCATTTTTTCAGATGTGCTAATAGTGTAATACTGTTTTTTATTCTACATGTGTTTATGAGAGGGTGCAATATATTTATGTTTGCAAGTGTTTGGGCAAGAATACAGTACAGTGTATGCGCACATGCACATATATGTAAGGGACGAAGTGGATATTTGGTATCTTCTTTGATTACCGTTCACTTTTTTTTATTATTAAAGCAGGTCTCTCGGTTGAACCCAGAGCTTCCCCGTTGGTTAGGCTAGCTAGCCAGCTTGCCCTAACGATGCCTGCTCTTGCCTTCTGAGGTTTGGAATTACCTGTCTTGCCCAGCTTTTGTGCGGGGTCTGAGGATTCAAACTCCAGTCCTTATGTTTGTGGGGCAAGTGTCTTAGCCACTGAGCTGTCACCTTAGCCCTGTGTTTTGTTTTTTTGTGTTTAAAATTCTTATATTTCCAAGAGGATTGTTTAGAGGATGGAGGAGTTTGTGAGTGGAAGAAAGGGAAGGACAAGTGTGAATGTTCCTCAGTTTCAAAGATCTCTTAGTGATTAGTTTTCTGACAGCACAGTTATCTTAGAGATTATCAAAATAGTAAATATTATTTTAACATCAGAAGGTCATTAGTATCAAACTGTACTCTCCTTTGATAAATTATATTTATTCCTAGATAACCTCAGATCCTAGATAACCTCAAATAACTTAATAGTCTACTTGTTCTAGGAACTGATGGGTATTTTTGTCTTTTCAGGTCTATGCTTGGGGCTGTGGGGCTTGTCTGGGTTGCGGCTCTTCAGAAGCTACAGCTTTGAGACCTAAGCTTATTGAAGAGTTGGCCGCCACAAGAATAGTTGACATTTCTATTGGAGACAGTCATTGTCTGGCTCTTTCTCACGGTAAAGTTATTTTTGTCTGTTTGCGTGCTTGGTGTTATATGCAGAATCTTTCCTGTAACCCAGTGGCCACCAACTTGAAATCCTGTGTGGCAGATATGTTGATGTGTTAAATTATTTGTTTTTAAGAAAGTACTATCATTATTCTCTTTACTAAATATACTGCATTTAAATTTAGCTTTCTTTTTTTAATCATACTTTACTTATATTTGTAGATAATGAAGTTTATGCATGGGGCAATAACTCCATGGGTCAGTGTGGCCAAGGAAATTCCACAGGTCCCATTACCAAACCAAAGAAAGTGAATGGCTTAGATGGCATAGCTATTCAGCAAATCTCAGCTGGCACATCACATAGTTTGGCATGGACTGCTCTCCCTAGGGACAGGTAATGGCTTATGTTGAAGCATTTTTTATTTTAATAATAATAGAAATATAAGCAGAAATAACTATTTTGTTTACAGTATGCTCTCTTGAACATTTCTAGTATTCTGTATTGTTGTATAAATGACACCTAGACCCCTTTTTATTTTGAGGATTTAAAATACATATATATCAAAGTAAAAAGTTACATGTTCTGTTTAAGGTATTTTCTTGATTCCACCTTCTGAGTTCTCTGTCTCTAGAAAATAATTTTTAAAACTAAATGTCAGGCTGGGGATGGCTCAGTTAATAAAATGCACGCCGTACAAGCAGGAGAACCTGACATTGGCTCTGTAACACCCACATACAAGTCCGCTGTGGTGGTGCACATCTGTAGCCAGGTGCAGGGTTGCTGTGCACATCTGTAGCCAGGTGCAGGGTTGCTGTGCACATCTATAGCCAGGTGCAGGGTGCTGTGCACATCTGTAGCCAGGTGCGGGGTGCTGTGCACATCTGTCACCAGGTGCAGGGTGCTGTGCATATCTGTCAGCAGGTGTAGGGTGCTGTGCACATCTGTAACAAGGTGCAGGGGTGCTGTGCACATCTGTCGCCAGGTGCAGGGGTGCTGTGGAGCAGAGACAGGTGGGTCCCTGGAACTTGCTATCCAGTCAGTCTAGCTGAGTCAGAGACCAGGTTTGATCAGAGCTAGATCCTGTCTGAAAAAAAAAAAAAAGTGAAGATTGACCTCTGGCCTCCACACACTCACACACAGAGGCACGTGCACTTGCACGCTCAGACACACATACGCCTGCACATACACCGAATTCAGTTTCTCCATGTCAGAAATCAAGTAAAGTCAAAATTAAGTTTTATTGATTTAAAACAGTTGTTTGACTTCAGTATCCTTTATCTGGTTGGTTTTCTTTGGGAAAAAAATAACACAATAAAACCAACAAAAAAGAAAAAAGTAACAAAAACCAGTGACCATATTTTTAAATAAGGACAGCTTATTTTTTTCTTCAGAAACTGTATCTTCATAATAATTGATTTTTTAATGTTTAAAGTGTTTTCATTTTTTATTAGAAAAGTTGAAAGTTAGATTTCAGTCGTTTTAGTATCATAAGGAGATTTCATTTTAATTTTCTTCAGATATTTACAAGTGTATATGTGCTAATTTACAGCTTTGAATGTTTTTATATTTGCTTTTTGTACCTTTGATTCAGAGGGGGTTTATGATACTATTCTGACCAATTAAAATATTTATAATTTCTTCCCAAAATAAGTTGAGTATAAATGATTTGCCATCTAAGTCTGCAGCTTCTCATTTCATAGGTATGTAGCTGTTTCTCAGAATCTTGAAAGTCTTAATAAAAGACTTCAGTTTTTCTTCTAATAAATATCAGTCTATTCCACAGTCAGGCTATTCTCAGCAGAAGTAAACCTTTGTGCACTTGTAGAACCTCCGTTTCCCTAGGAGCACGGGTGGCAGCCATGTTTGCTTCTTAAGGACATGCTGAGTCTTGGTTTGTAGTGTTTGCTAACATGAAGAATTTTTTCACCTTCACCATCAGAAGGTGTTTTGAGCATTTTGAAATCTCTAAGTGTCCTGTTTGGATTTGTTTTCGTTCATGTGTGGGAGTTTGTTCAGTGATTTTCTTTTGTTCCTTCTAGACAAGTTGTTGCATGGCACCGACCTTACTGTGTCGACCTTGAAGAGAGCACCTTCTCCCACCTGCGTTCTTTTCTTGAGCGATACTGTGATAAAATCAACAGCGAGATTCCTCCTCTCCCTTTCCCTTCATCAAGGTATGTTGTAGATATGTACGTGTGCACGTGTGTTAATTATATTTTGAAATTTGACTTCTTGTTCCTTCTTATTTTTCTCCAAATTATATAAAACCACTGTATAAGCTAGAAAAGAGCTTGAATTATTATCACTAGAAACATCTTAGTTTTTTAAAGATTAACCTTAATTTTATAAATGATATTTTAAGAATTGCCACTGACCATTTAATAAAACTTTTTTAAAGAGAGGGCTGGGAAGATAGCTCAGGGCTTAAAGCTTTTGCCTCCCAAGCAAAAGGACCTGAGTTTGAATCCTAGATCCCATGTAAAAATTCCAGGCGAATATGGTGGCAGTTTGCAATTGTGGCCCCGGAGGAGGAGCCTGGGAAACCCCAGAGTGCAACAATAAGGAGATAAAGCTATCCAGGATGATTCCTGATGTCACCCTTGGGGCTCCATAGGTTCAGGGTACATGTTCAAGTACTCTCTGGTGTACTCCCCCTCCCCCCCACACACAAGAAAAAAAATTTAAAGAGAAAAAAATGTTATCCAAATTGGATATTACATTTGCTTTTACGTTCTGAAAGTCCATGGTGTTTTATTTTATTTCAGGGAACACCACAGTTTTCTTAAGCTATGCCTGAAACTACTCTCAAATCACCTCGCTCTTGCCCTTGCTGGAGGGGTAGCTACCAGCATTCTTGGGAGGCAGGCGGGTCCACTTCGAAATCTGCTCTTCAGATTGATGGATTCAACTGTCCCAGATGAAATCCAAGAGGTAAGAGAATAGAACATATAAATCTGTAACTCACGGCATGTCTTCCCTGAAATCTTACAGCTCTGTTGCTATATTAATATTCTACAAGACAATTTAAAAAAAAGAAAAGTCTTTTCAGCAAATGATGTTGGGGCATTGGTTACCCCTCATTCAGAGTCACATCATATCTCATTATCTAAGTTAACTGAAAATGTATCAAAGATTTAAATATGAAACTTACTATAAAAATTAGAAAATTTAGGTGCAAATCTTCATGAGATCAAGCAGTAGTTTTTTAGTGGCAGGAGAAGCACAAATAGCCAAAGAAAAAATAAATTTAACTTCTTCAAAATGAAGACATTTATAGATCAAATGATACTATCAGGAAAATGGAAAAGACAGCTCACAAAAAAATATTTGTAGGTCACATATCTCATAAAGTTCTAGCATCTAATATATTTGGAAAATCTTTACAACATAAAATAAAGGCAAAACCCTAATTTTATAAAATGAACACAGGGGAAGTACTCAATATTGTTAATAACTATTAATACAAGAAAAAACTGAAAAGAGATCCCTGCTCATATTCACTGAATAGTTAGGATCAAAGAGAGTCAGCAACAAGTATTTGAGGAGGTCGTGAAGTTAGAACACTGAATATCTTGTGGATGGAAATGTCAAATGCTGCTCGTCTTTAAATTTTTGAATAGAGAGTTATATGACTTGACAGTTCACTGCAAGGCCTATGCTCGTGTCCATACAAAAGCATGTGTGTGAAGGTGAATGCTTACAGTAACCATGAACGAATAAGTAAAATGTGATATATGTACACAACATTAAGTTACTCAGCCATGGACAGGAGTGCAGTACTGATACATGCTGCACCGTGACTGAACCTTGTAAATATTACATAGAGAGAGAGAAAAACCAGGCATAAAAACACACATATGAGTCTAAATATGATATTTGCAGAGGAAGAAAATCTATAGGGAAATAAGATTACTCGTCGTTATGGTTTGGAGGAAAGAACAGGGATTGACTGCTAATAGGCAAAAAGTTTCTTTTTTTGAGATGATGGAAGTATTCCAGAGTTAGATAGCAATGGTACACAACCACATCAGTGTTGTAAAAGCCACAACATGTTAGACTTTCTGTAGCAGTTATTCTTAACTATTGCTATGAGAGAGCACCCAAAGTCAAGCAACTTAAAGGAAAAGGGAGATTTATTCAGCTTATGGTTCCAGAGGGAAGGTACAGTTTCTCAATGGAGGTGGCATGGCTGGCTGGCCAAAGCTGGAGAAGGCTAAGTCACCGCAGACATCTTGGAAGCTGAGAGCTACAGACTGCTTGCTGCAAAGGCAGATTTCTCCTGGAGTAGGCTCACCTCTTGTGACTGCCTTCCTCCAGCAAGGCTCCACCTCTCAAGGTGCCATGATCTTGCCAAACATGAGACTGGGGGGGACACATTTCAAACCATGACACTTTCAAAAGGTGAATTTTATAGCCCGGAGGTTGTGTGTCAACTTTTTTTCAACAACAACAACAAAAAATAGTTTTTTGGTTTTTTTCTTTTTGAACTAGAAGTCTATATTATTGGAATAGCAAGTAGGAGGCATGATAATATAATAATTTATTAGAAATGAGATAATTTTTAAATATTAAAATACCAGGTGTAAAATAAGGAAATTTTAACTTAAAAGGAAACCTGGACCAGGTGGTATACAGACCTTCAATTCTTGCTGCTCAAGAGGTCGAAGCAGGTGTATCATAAATTTAAGACCAACCTCAAAAACTTAGTGAGAGGATTCAGCTCAGGGGCAGAACAGTTTGCCTGACATGCAGAAGGCAAAGATTTTTAGAACCGTCTGTTTATTCTTGGATGTTCTTGGTAGTCACTCCATCTCAGGAGATAGGATGTATTATAGGCTTTCAGTGTTAATGTCTGAATCATCTGCCTGGTTCCATTTTGCTTTCTTAACATGGCAACTTGCTCAGGATCTTTTTTGCCCCATTAGACAATATGCATTTGAAAGTACAGCCTTTTCTTAGTCATTTCTATGCATTTATCACTTTGCTATCTCAACACTGTAAATTTTACAATAAGGAGTTGTTGGGTAATTAAGTGGTAACAAATCAAAAATTTGTATGAGTCTTCTTAAAACCATCTAAAGAAGTACTTATAGTGCTGCCATTTTTGCCCTGGCACCTTCTTTAGACTTCCATAATTCAAGCAGTCAGGGAGTTCACTTTTCATGTGTTATTGAAAAGATAGAATCCTTGGAAATCCACGTGATGGAAGGAGAGAACTCACTTCCGAAAGGTGTCCTCTGACCTATACCCATGCTCTACAGCATGTCCCCAAACAAACAAAATGTTCGAAGAGATAGATAGCTCAGTGGATGAGGTGTCTACTTAGGAACCTGACAGCCTGAATTTCATTCCTAGAAGCCCCTGTTGTGGAAGCATAACCTTCATTACCTGTATGGCACGTTATGCATGTGTCTTCTCGCTTAAAAAAATCTACAGAAAAGGAAAGAGGAACCAGGCTAATCCATATACACCTTTTTTTTTTTTTAATTTATATTAGGTGGTAATTGAAACTCTGTCAGTAGGAGCAACCATGCTCTTACCTCCTTTACGAGAACGGATGGAATTACTTCATTCTCTTTTACCCCAAGGACCTGATAGATGGGAAAGCTTATCTAAAGGACAGGTAAGCCATTGCATAGTATCTTGGTAAGCCAGTGGTATCTCAGAAAATAGGACTGGGAAGAAAATAAATCAAATCAACTGCTATGTGTTCCAAATTAGTGTGTTTTTGCTAAACTCAGCGGAAGAGTCAGGAGTAGAGCTTTGGGAAAAGTGGTAGTTACTGGCAATATGCCATCCACAGATGCTTTCTAGTTAGTACTTTGTATTAGTTTAGATTTTAAGTGATTTTTAAAAACAAAAATAAGCAATTGTTATCAGTAATTTAATAGAATAATATAGAGTATAACTTATCTGTTGGCACTTCCTACTTTTGTCTACTTACATTACTTAAATTATGCATAGTATGCTGTTTTAGCTTAGAATTTTAGCTATTATAATGAAGGGTGTAGTAAAAACCTGAATGTCGCATTTTCTCAAATAGTACTAATCGGGTGGTTAATTACAT
This sequence comes from Typhlomys cinereus, assembly GCA_023101885.1. Taxonomy (NCBI): domain Eukaryota; kingdom Metazoa; phylum Chordata; class Mammalia; order Rodentia; family Platacanthomyidae; genus Typhlomys; species Typhlomys cinereus. Next base: position 2,366,997 of record JALPQD010000337.1, read on the forward strand.
ACCTCTGAAGATTTTTGTTTATCAGGTTGTTAAGTGGATTTATTAGCGTCATTAGTGTAATGTTTTTCTAAAGTTTTTTTTCCTTCATCTAATGCATTTTGAGCTAGTTCTGTTTTGTTTTTCTTGGTTCTTTAGAGAATGCAGTTGGATATCATTTTGACAAGTTTGCAAGATCACACCCACGTAGCCTCCCTTCTTGGCTACAGCTCGCCTTCTGATGCTGCCGACCTCTCGTCTGTGTGTACTAGCTATGGAAACCTGTCAGATCAGCCCTATGGAACTCAGAGCTGCCACCCAGACACTCATCTGGCTGAAATTTTAATGAAGACCCTTTTAAGAAATTTGGGATTTTATACGGTATTTTACTTTTTTACTATATTGAGAAAAGAAGGGACACGGAATTTTTTTTGGATCAAAGAATTTTTCCATTTAAATGTAATATAAATAAAATTTTAGATTTTTTTTGTCCCTAAAACAAGAAACATACCAGATCTTTGAAATATTGTGGTGGCCAAATATCATGTAACTTAAAATTACAAAGAGACATATGTTAGTATTTTGCCAAATGTTTTTCATGTCAGTAAAGTAAGAATAAATAATTGTTTAAAATAAGCCTTCAAATATAACCTTTATGTTTCATTTTAGGACCAAGCATTTGGAGAGCTAGAAAAGAATAGCGATAAATTTCTCCTCGGAACATCGTCTTCAGAGAGCAGCCAGCCGGCTCACCTTCATGAGCTCTTGTGCTCCCTGCAGAAACAGCTGCTCGCATTTTGCCATATTAATAACATCAGCGAGGTGCGTGATTCTTTGCTCTCGTGAAAGTCTGTCAGGGATCTCGAGCTCAGGGTCAGGCGTGCCGCAGGATATCTGTACCTTGCCTCTTCAGTGGTGGTGATTCTAGAACTTTCTCCCCCAGAGCTCCAGCAGTGTGGCATTGCTTCATAAGCACCTTCAGCTCTTGCTGCCTCATGCTGCGGATATTTATTCACGTTCTGCAAACTTGCTTAAAGAAAGCCCTTGGAATGGCAGTGTTGGGGAAAAACTAAGAGGTGAGTTTGGTATTGAATTTTACATTAAACTAGTAGTTACAAAGCAAGATACATTTAGCTTTTTTAAAAGCCTCTTCTAGTAGAAGAGGATTGATGTTAAATTTCCTTTCTATTGAAGGCCCTTTGATCTTGGTTTATAGGTGATGATGATCTTGAAAAGGTCTAATTGTGCATCTGTTACTCTTCTCTGTTAGGCAACACTCAAAGTCACGCAAGTTAAAGGGAGAAAGGGAGATTTAGTCAGCTTAGGTTCCAGAGGGGAGATGCAGGCCACTGTGGCAGGAAAAGGCGTGGCTGGCTGGCAGGAGCTGGAGGTGGTTCAATCACATCCTCATGGAGGCTGAGAGCTGCAAAACCGCAACTGCTAGAGCGCGACGATCAACCCAGGCCCACCCTCGATCACATGCCTTCGTCCAGCAAGGCTCCACCTTTTAATATTTATTTTGTGTGTGTGTGTGTGTGTGTGTGTGTGTGTGTATCAGAGGACACTGTGTCCCTATGGAGGACCAAGGGTGACTTTGGGAATCATCCTGAAGTGCTTCTACCTTCTCCTTACTTCATTCTGGGATTTCCCAGGTTCTGCCCACCAGGGTCAGAAGTACAGGCTGCCACCGTTTCTGCCTGGTGTTTTCATGTGGGACCTGGGATCTAAACTCAGGACCTTCTGTTGGAGAAACTGAGTCTCAACTCCTGAGCCATCTCTCCAGCCCCGAGGCTCTACCTTTTAAAGGTTCATGATCTTCTCAAACAATTAATGATTCAAACACGAGTCTGTGGGACAAGTCACATTTCAAACCATGACAAATTGTTAGGACAGATCTAATTTAAAGGCATTGCATGAAATAAACTCAAAAACATTAGTTTAAAATGATACAAGGTCACCTTATGTTGTCCTTATTCCTCTTTTCTTGTTTTACTTTAGGCCGGGTCTCACACTGTAACCCAACTTGTCCTTGAACTTGAGGATTCTTTGCAAGGGCTGTGATTACAGCATGAGCAGTATGTCTACTGCTCTTTTCCTTCTTACAATGCTTTGGGCTTCTGTGGAATCCTGCTCCTGAGCCCTCTGCCTTATATACTCTTTAATGTTGAGGATCCTTTAGGTTTCGCTTTTAGTTGTCCTTTCGATTTTAGTCCTTTTGCTTTTAGTTGTCCTTTCTCCTGCATAATTCATGCAGTCTTTTTGTCTTTAACCACTTTTTGTCTTTAACCACTATGTGACAGTAACTTCCATATCTATGTCTAGCCCGGAACTTCTCAGTTCCAGAACGCCTCTCCAGTTGTCTTCTATATATGTTTTTGGTTGTCCCAAAGGCAACCCAAATTCGGTTGTCTTTCTCCAGCAAGTTCATCTTTGAAATTTTCCTGCAGAAAAGAGAGAAAGCAACCAAGCTGAAAGTATCATTCATTAGAAACCTTGGTTTGGTTGTTACATATCCAGCTCAAATATAATGTTCACTCAGGCTGAGCTCGCTTCCGATGCTCCTCCCAGCCCAAGTACAGGGTTTTAGTTGGAATGACTTTATTCAAACCGATGCCCATAAGAAGAAGACAGATATTTTACAGTTATCTTAATTTAAAAGGTAAAATAGCTTTATATATAAAGCTTTCCTACTAGACTGTTGCCACCAAAGGCAAATGCAGGACCTTTCGGCTGCTTTTGCACCTAGAATAGTGCCTGGTCTGCTGTAGGTGCTCAAGAGACATTTCAGTACATTTACAAGTGAGGATAAGTAAAAATTCATTATGTATTTAAGAAAAGAAGTTGTAGCCCTGTGGGTTGTTGGCATGCAAAATGTGCGTGCTTTCCTGCAAAGTGTCTGTTCATTGTACTTCTGACAGTAAGTGCTAAAGTGACACTAGCTACCCAGCTAGGTGTCAAACAAAGAGTTAATGACTGAGTCTGCTCTTTCCAAACTAAAGACGTATTTTCGTCTAATTGATTCCCACTGCGTTTCTTGCTCTTCCTAGATGTGATCTATGTCTCAGCGGCGGGCAGTATGCTTTGCCAGATTGTTAACTCCCTGCTGCTACTCCCGGTGCCCGTGGCTCGTCCTTTATTGAGTTACCTCCTCGATCTTTTGCCGCCTCTCGATTGCCTTAATAGACTCCTGCCAGCGGCTGCTCTTCTAGAAGACCAGGAGTTACAGTGGCCTCTTCATGGTAAGGACAGGCAGCAAAAGGTTAAGTAATGTTCTCGAGAAAGTTGTTCCTCTTTCACACAGTAAGCAGAAACGACAGACAATGTGGGTGCGCCATATAATCCAAAATATGTATTTATCTTCCAAGACTGTAGTCTAAAGTGGACAACACACATAGCAACTAAGAAAACTGCTTGTTTGTAAGAATCACACAAAAGTCTTTTGGTTATCATTGGTACTAAGATTTTTTTTTTTTTTTGATAGTATGGCATGGTCAAAATTAAGATGCATCTAATGGATAAGAAAGCATTGTAACCACAATTCAGAACTTCAGAGACTTTATATCAACCACCTAGAACTAGGCCAGACTAATCTCTCCCCATCCTGAAGCTCAGGGACATTTGCGGAAGAGGGGGCAGTAAGAGTGTAAGAGCAAAAGGATGGGAGGAGCAATGATTTGCAAGATACTCCACACAAGTTAGGGCTGAAGCATTCATAATTGGACTTTGGATGCCCTGCGCAATGTCCAACACACTATTGACCCCACAAAGTCTAGCATTTGCTAAAGGCACCAAGATCCTTGGAGGCAAGGGATTGGCAGCCACAGTAGTGTTCCTATGCTTAAGGGGAACACAGGAAAGGGTTCAGGGAAATGCCACTGGGTCCTTGTATGTCATCGGAGAGGAGGACCCAGAGGAGAGTCAGGCATGCACAATAAAAGACTCTCGGGGAATGGGGGCGGGAGGCACTGGGGGATGGGGAGGTAGGGGTGAGGGGAGGGAGAGCAGGGGGTTCGGGGGGAAGAGGAGGGAGGGAGGGAACTGGTGTACCTATTAAGTTTGTATGGGCGGAAATAATAATAAAAAAATGTATATATAAAGAAAAAGCATTGTGTCATAATTCAGTTAAGCATCAAGTTTTTCCTTAGGTTATTTAAAGTGATGTTTTGTAATCAATGGATTGTATGATATTTGAAATGAAAGTCCATTTCTTAAGCATAAAAGTTTTAATTTTAAATTTCCAATAGTAAAATGTTTATTTTAGTTGGTTATATAGGTAACTGGTGAATTTAAAGGTAGAAATTGAGAACTTATCTTTCAGTTCATTTTGATTTTTGACATGTCACTTTCATTCGTGGTTTATAAAATATTGGCAGTTCTAAACAATTAAAAATATTGTGTGTCTGAAACTATCACTATTATCCACTGTCTTTCCTAAAGCCAGCCAAAGAACTTCATCACTAAAAAAAAAAAAAAAAAAGAACTTCATCACTAAAGCTTAAAAACCTTTCAGAGTTAAGTGAAATCATTTTCTTTTTTTAAGTGGAAAGAATTCTGGGCAGAGCCATGTAAAGATCTGGATGTTAGTTTTGGTTTAGCTAGTAACTTGTGGCTTAATCATAAGAAAGCCATTTGTCACTGCTTAGAGCCTGGGTTTCTTCTGGAAAGCATTGGACTTGTTCAGGATAGCCTTGAGTGGCACCTTACTTAACAGCATGCTGTTCTGTGATCATTGATCCAAGTATCAGGTTATAGTTCTATATGGCTTATTCTTATCTAAAGTATCTGACAACTTATTTAGTAGTCATTTTGTATTGAGTTTCTCTGGGTTTTTAACTGACATCCTTCTTACCATCAATTTTTCCTTTTCGTGCTGGTATTGCCTAGTTTGTACTACCAAAATTTTGCTACAGTGCAGCTTGTTTAATAGGGATTTTCTGTCCTAGTAGTTTCTTGTAGTTTGTTTTGGCCAAATATTTTGTTTTTCTTAGATTCATTTCAGAAAGTATTTTTCCAGAACACATCATTTTGTTAACTTTCAAATTTATTGGCAGGAAACTGTTGATTGTATTGATTTGTATTTTCAAAAGATCTCTCATGTATGTTTGGTTTTTATTTTTATTTTTAAATTATATCACATTTATCCATATTCATTTTGTTACAGGTTTGTCCGTTCTGTTTAATCTTTTCAAATTTTTTACTTCAGTTTTTCTTCATTTGTGACTGATCCATATTCTTTCAAGTGAAGAATTTTACAAAAGTATCTAGTAAAATATGTCATATCATAGAAAATAGTCGTGGAGCCAAGCTCTGAAAGCTTCAGTGATTCTGTCACGTTAATGACAAGGTCTTAGGTTGCTTTGGAGCTGTGAGCTCAGAGGCAGTCTGAAGGCGGTGAAATATGATCTGGCCAGTGGGAATAAAATCCACGGGATAATTTTGTTGTATGCCGATTTAATGTTTCTCTTAAAAGTAACAGTTTTTTTTTTAAAAAAATACTTAATTTGATGCTATAGCATCTCTGAATATATTTAAAATTCGTCTGTTTTACTAGGTAGTTTGTATAAAGTAGTATATATTTTCATTGTAAGATTATTTTGCTCATTATCTTACCATAATGTAATAGAGACTGCAAAGAATAATTTGAAACTTAAAGTAACAAGTAAAGGTGCACTCATTACCGATTCTACCTCCAGGGGGACCGGAAGTCATCGACCCTGCTGGTGTGCCGTTGCCTCAGCCTGCTCAGTGCTGGGTGTGGCTTGTGGACCTGGAAAGAACCATTGCTCTGCTCATTGGACGGTGTCTTGGTGGCATGCTTCAGGGCTCTCCTGTGTCTGCAGAGGAGCAGGACACTGCATATTGGATGAAGACACCCCTTTTCAGTGATGGTGTAGAAATGGACACCCCTCAGTTAGGTAACGTGCTCATCTGCAGGGGATAAAGCATATGCTTCTGTGTTTCTTTTAGAAAATCTCTTCGAATTGGCTGAACAGAGAACTCATAGGCATTTACAATGGTAGCATTAGAAGGTCTAAGACTGTAATGTACACTTTTCAAAAAAACAGGAATTCTGTATCATGGCGTAGGAGCCTTGAACTAGGAAATGTGGGTCTGAAATCTCACCACTTACTCGAAAGTTGAGACAGGAGGATTGTGCAAGATTGAGGCCAGCCTGGACTATGTAGTGATTTCCAGGCTAGCCTGGGCTAGTGTGTAAGACCCTATCTTGAAAACAACAAAATGGAAACATATCTCCTCATATATTGCTCATTTTGAGCACATTCCTGAAATTATTTGGCTGTGTTTTGAAGTGTACAGTGTGCTCTTGGAGGCAAAGCACCTGTTGTGAACTATCCGTGCCCAGGTTGTCAAAAGTCCCTTGACTTTTTTTTTTTCCTTCCCATTTGTATTGCTTAGGGATTTCCTTTCCTTTCTGTGTTTTGCTGACTTTCAGACTAACATGAGGGACTTACTCAACTTCCAACAACTCTAGTTTTATCTAGCGTTGGTACTTGACTCTTTATGGGCTTCTCATTTTGATTCTGTGAAGTAAGATTAGATAGCCTGTATGGTTTTGCTAATCTAAAATTTATTGTTTTTCTATTAAGAGAGATTTGGAGCATATATACAAGGCAAAATCTGGGATGAAAGAGAAAAGGAAAGAGTGGAAAGTACAGGGAAGGAAGGAAGGAGAAGGAAAGAAACCGTGACAGATTGAATGGGTTGGAAGTATTGTGATGTAGGAGTAAGGAAAGCAGTTGGAGGTCTTCTTTCAAATAAAAGTGCTTTTCTCATTTCATTTATGATCTAGAAAATGCTTTTGCTTGTAGCTCATGAATGCTAGGCTTGTGTTTATGATAATGTGAAACAATGAAAGTAAAATTGTGGGCTTTTTGAGTGACACTTGACATAGCGTTCCGTGCACTCATGCTTAACTCTTCGACAGGCTCCAGTAATCTCTTGAGTTAAAACAGTTTATTTCCACCTTGTAACTGGGCTTAAATATGAGTAAAAATCAGCTTCAGTTTTAATGTTATCTTTCAGTTTTTAAATTGTAAAATTATAAAACTGTTAGAATGCTATCTTCTGTTTAAGTAAAGAAAAAGATATTGTCTTAGGTAAAGTTGTAAGTAAGTACATAATGTTTCAGTTACACTGTGGATCACATTGACTTGTTATGTACCAAAAGCCTGACCATCATTTAGAACATTAGTGTATTTTTTATTTTTTTATTTTAATATGAAATGATCCAGGTATGGTGATACTTTCTTGTAATAGCACTTGGGAGGAAGGAGAAAGGATCTTGGTGTTGAGGTGAGAGAGGGAAGGAGAGAAGGAGAAGGGGAGGGAGGGAGGGAGGAATTCTGATTGCTAAATATCTTACTGAAAAGTTAGGAACCAAAGAATAAATGTAATTATCAGTTGAGAAATTGTGTGTGTGTGTGTGTGTGTGTGTGTGTCTGTGTGTCTGTATCAGAGGGCACCGTGTATGCCTGTGGAGGCTCAAAGGTGACTCCAGAATCTTCCTGAATGGCTCTGCTTCCTTATTGCTTTGCTCTAGAGTTTCCCAGGCTCTGCTTTCCAGGGCCAGAAGTGCAGGCTGAAGCCATTTCCATTTGGTGTTTTTACATGGGATTTGGGTTCTGAACTTGGGTCCTTTTGCTTGCGAGGCAAAAAGGGTTTAACTTTTGAGGTTTGTTAAGTCTGGAAGAAAACAAAACAAAACAAAATTCTTATGTTTAGTCTCTTTCCCTGTGGTCCTGCTTTTCCCGGAGGGTACTATTCCATTTTGAAAAAGATAGTTTTGTGTTATATGAGATTTGCTGTATGTGAAGGACATTTCCCACTCCTGGCGTCTACTTGCCAGGAGGCTAGCTGGACTCCTTTCAGCATCTCTTTCTTCTTTAGAACGGTGGTGCTGCCTCCAAAAACATTGGCGGACTTACCTTCTTTGTGTCTACTTAAATGACTTATGTACTATTTCTAGTACATTAAGTAAATTTATTATAATTTTATTTGTAGTATTAACATTTATGATGTTAATTGGTAACTTGAGCTGCTTTTTTTTTTTAGATAAATGTATGAGTTGTCTCTTAGAAGTAGCCCTTTCAGGAAACGAAGAGCAGAAGCCTTTCGATTACAAATTACGGCCTGAAATCACTGTCTATGTAGACTTGGCATTGGGATGTTCTAAAGAGCCTGCACGAAGCCTTTGGATCAGCATGCAGGATTATGCTGTTAGTAAAGGTATGATAAAGAGGAAAAAGTAAACATGTAGCTAGCTCATAGTGCTGGTTAATATGTACAATTTGTAGAAAAAAAAAGAACAGGCGCACTCTTACTTTTTTTGCAGAAAAAGTCATTTTCATAAATAATATCATTATTGTTTACATGTATGATTGTGTGGGTACATGTGCCTGGCGTGCATGTGGAAGCAGGAGAGGGGTCTTCAGGAGCCCATCTTCTGCCTTTGCATGAGTACCAGGGATTTGAACTCAGGAGATGAAGCTTGCATAACAAGCACTTTCACTCTGTCAGCCATCTCACCAGCCCATAAATAACATTTTAAAATAATTTGATTTTCTTTTTGTGGAAAATGCCTTAGATACTTGTTTTATATACAGTATCCCACTTAAAGGGATTCCATTGTATCCAAATTGGAGACTGTATAATAAATCATTTCACTAAAATATTCCAAGCTGTATAAATTGATCTTCAGTAAAAGAAGTTTGATTTTCTTCCTTTTGTAAGCCCTTGCTTAATACATGGAAGGATGTGTGTTTAGGTCACAAGCTGTAGGAATTTCGGTGTTTCTTTGTCTATAAAAGCACTTTTCCCCCTTTAGAATGCTGGGAGAAAGAACGTTCGTTTAAGATAAGATACACTACTACTAAATTTAATATAGAATCACTCTGCAAATATATGGTGGTTCTTCAGTTGCTAATATTTCATTATTAAAACTAATTGGCTGCTTTAAAAGAAAAAAGAAAAGAAAGAGAAAGAAAGAGAGAGAAAGAAAGGAGAATGGGAGGAAGGAAGGAAAAGAAAAAAAACAGAAACAGTGACCAATATGTCCAGAGTCACATTAGTTGTTGATCTTTTTTCTATATTATCTTTTATCCTATCTTTAGTTTTCCCCTAATTTTTTTTGGTTCTGTGGTTTAAAAAATGTTAATCTCTTCATTTTGTTGGCTTTTATTCTTTATAAGTAAAATGAATTGAGGTACATATTATTTGGGTTTTTTTTCTCCTTTAAAACAGTCCATCCTCAATGCTCTTATCTTAGCCTCCTGAACACTAGGCTAACAAGCATATGCTACCTTTCTAGCTCAGTTATTCAGATTTATTTATATTTATTTTTGCTTAGCTCTGGGATTTCTCAGGCTCTGCCCACTAGGGCCAAAATTGCAGGCTGCCATTGTTTCTGCCTGACATTTTTACATCATATTTAGGATCCAAACTCAGGACCTTCTGCTTACAAGGCAGAGTCTTAACCCCTGAGCCATCTCTCCAGCCCAGTTATTCAGATTTTTAAGCATGAGTGAGAAGATAGCTTTGAAACTTCAATCTTAGCTCTATGTAGTCCCAACTCCTCAGGATACTGAAGCAAGAGAACTGAGTCTTTGAGTTGAATTCCAGCCTGGGCAGCATAGTGAAATCCTATCTCAAAAACAAGCAAACAAACACAAGGAAATTTAGTCTCATTAATTTTGCTTTTTTTCCAATCTCTTATTGTGTTTGTTCCTAGCAGAGATGAAAGGTAATTTTGTGCTCATCTGAGATGTATTTTCTGATATTTTCCTATTTATATCATTTGCTTGTGATGTGTAATTGAATTTCTATATTACATTATTATTTGTTACATTAGAATAAGAACTTTAAAAATCTACATATAAACATGAGCTGAATAAAAACTATGCTATATTTCTTAAGTGGTATGATAAGATAAGAACTAGGGTATATTTCTTATTTATACATAGCCTTTATACTGAATGATGGGAACATTCCCTAGTGCTTATATAAAACGAATGTGACCAATAAAGATGCTTTGTAAATTAGTCACTTTCAGAAGTGGAAGGAGGATGGTCCATGATGTTGAAACAGGGTAAAGGAAGTCACTGTACTTTGCTCTGTGAATTGAGTCATGGTTGATGGTCGGCATAGCTGTTTTAGATGGTGAGCAGGTCGATGCTCTCTAAAAACCTGACATCTGTAATACAGATTGACATTCTGAAGTTCTTGGTTGGCTTAGGCTTTTTTCTTTTTAAGTCCGACATACTTGTGTTGCCATTTCTTTTGCCTATATGGTAGGGTAACTCTGTGGAAATGAAATGGAAAACGATTCTATTTCTTGAGAAAGCCTTAAAAAGAAATTAAGATCGATTAAGCCTAAATTGGGCCTAATATTTTTCCAAGCTTAATTTTGTTTTTAAGAAGCACAGTCATTATTCAGTAAATCTGTCAAATAAATAATATAATAGTCACCTGAAAGCAGAGTGGACGGTGGCCCTCTAACTCCCATTGGAATCTACGGAAGAAACTATTTCAAGAGTGTGTTTGTACTCTAATACACTTAAAGCCAGTGGAATTAAAGAATGTAAAAAAAATCAGCTGCCCAGTCCTCTTTGATTCTGTGATTTGGGTTATTTATTTCTATTTAAATGTTTTTACCTGCCTAAATGTATTTCTACTGTCACTGAATCTACTTCATGGCTTCAAATATCAGGTGTATATTTAAATAGTTTATTCATTATCAGTTTTAGGGCATCTAACAGATAATGTTCAAATCTGGACTTCATATTTTAGCTCCCCTCCCTCAAAACTTCTGTGGTCTACTGTTCTCATTTAGAGAATACATTTACATTATATACATTTAGAGTCAACTTGTCTTTAAATCTCAGCAACACTTGGAAAAGATGTATGAACTCTACCTCTTCCAACTGCTTCCATTGCTCCTGCCCTGGTGTGAATCACCATTTTTTGTTGTTTGAGCTACTTCAGTAATAATTTGTGCTCCTCCACTCTGGAGCTTTTAAGTCAGATCATGTCATATCTCTGTTCAAAGCTTTCTAATGCTGCTTCCCATTTCCTGCAAGTAAAATCTGGAAGATTTGTACTGACCTGCTTGACCGTTATGGGCTAATCCCTGGTTTAATTCTCCTCTGTTGCATCCTTTGCTCCAGCCAGTGTCACCATTTTGAATCTTTGGCTTTGTTCTTCTGCACGTGATTTTACTAACAGGATACCATGTCTATGTGGCTTCTCCTAGTTCATTTATAGCGCTGCTAGAAATTTTCTCAGACCACCTTATATGAAATAGTAATTATACACTCCAGTGGTCTCTGTTCTTCTTAGCTTCCTTTTTCCCTCCATAGCACTTAGCTTTCATATTAATGTTTGTACTTACATCTTTCCTATCTTCCCACCTTTCACCAAGAATCTAAGCTCCATGAGATTAGTGACTTAGCTTTACTGACTCCTGGTTCCCCACGTGAAAAAAAATGTGTGCATTTGTCAAGAAACTTGAAAAGATGATGAAATTCATATATTGGATCACTAAAGCTTTTAAAATTAACTCCAAACTGTTTTCTGAGTTCTTTGTATCATTTTTACTTTCAGATTGGGACAGTGCGACTTTAAGTAATGAGTCACTTTTGGATACTGTATCCAGATTTGTTCTTGCAGCACTTCTCAAACACACAAACTTACTTAGTCAAGCATGTGGAGAAAGCCGGCAAGTAATTTAAAAAAATATCCTCAGACAAATATTTGCTTTCATGATTTTAGAAATTAGATAACTTTTCTATTTTGGTTCTTTATTTAGATACCAACCTGGTAAAAGCTTATCCGAAGTGTACCGTTGTGTTTACAAAGTTCGAAGTCGTTTACTTGCTTGCAAGAACCTTGAGCTTATTCAAACCAGGTCATCATCACGAGACAGATGGGTAAAGTTGGAAATCAATTAATTTCTATGTTTTCTGCAAGCTGTCAGAGGTAGCTGGCTGCACATTTGTTTTGTGAGAAAAAGAAAAGTGCTTTGGTTATGATAGATACTCAGAACATGCCAAGAAGTTAATTTTATAGTGAAAGAAATGGAAGAATGAATTGGATGTATTTATTTCATTTTTATCAAATGGGATAGGACTGCTAAATTTCATACTACATAAATATTAATAGTGACAAACCAACTTGTCCAGATTATAGGAAATACTATTTTTGTGCTCATTAAGCCACAGTTGAAATAATCTGTTTAACTCAGGATGTTAGAAATTATCAGAGATAATATCAAATGCTTCAGACCGATGAGTCCAGAAGTCATTTTATGCAAGGATTGGAACGTATCAAAAGTATTCAGTGAAGAAAAATTGAAAATAAGATAGAATGTTGTAATTAAATATAAAAATAGGTTTTATGATTAGAATTGTCTACATTGGAAGCGAAGATCAAAACTTTTTTGAGGATGATCCAGAAATAATGTTTGCAACACAAATGAGATGATTTTTAAAGTGCATCATGGTCCTGGTGACGTGATGTATAATTTTCATAACTGGGTGCGTTATCTTGAGAAGCATTTGCTTCTGTACTTTGCTTGCCATGATTTATAGTTCTTGTCTGCAAACAACAGGCTCCATACAGTCTCCATGTTTATGTCAGTAGACTTTTAGATGTTCTGACTTGGTATTTGTGGATACGTCTATTTAAGAGAGACTGTGAGAGTCTGTAAGATGTGTTCATTTGTCATTTGAGACTCAAAGTGAAACACATGTTATAGGAGCAAATGACCATGAACCATGTAATTCTCACTTCTGAATATCTCTGTATTGTGAAGTTTCTAAGATATGTTATGCTCTGGTCATGAATCACAGAATAACAATATGAATCTAATTGACAGTTTTCCTCTGTACGCTCTATACTGACGTTATATTGCTTAGGATGTTTGTGACTCTAGCCTGACATGAAGACTTCCCTCCATCTAGATAACATGTAGATTTCCTGTGTAGCATCATCCATGACACCCTGGGTTTGAGCCCCGGCACTGTTCTCTTGCCATGAGTTATTCATCATTATATATACAGCATAATAATATATAAACTTGGAAGGAGGAAACTGTAATCAGAAGTTATTTTCTATGCTGTCAAGCTGTAACTCAAGTTGTACCTTTGTAGTTTGTAGCTGAATAGCAATATAAACATGAGCTTGTTTATAATGACTTTGACATTAAAATACAATGAAAAGAAACCATATACATATCTGTGTATATATTTTGTGTGCTTACATCTTTTCTAGTCTTCAAATTTTACTTTTGGGTTTTGTTGTAAAGTTCATGTGTTATTGATATCAGCAGTATTTCTCATGATACAAAGTTACAGCTTTATACAAGTTTGAAAAGCTTAGGAAAAGTATTCATTGTAGTTTCTGCTGTATTTTTTTAAGATCTCAGACAACCAAGACTCTGCAGATGTTGATCCTCAAGAGCACTCGTTTACACGGACCATCGATGAAGAGGCCGAAATGGAAGAACAAGCTGAGAGAGACCGGGAAGAGGGTCATCCAGAGCCTGAGGATGAGGAAGAGGAGCGGGGGCATGAAGTAATGACAGCTGGCAGTAAGTACCTCCTTCTCACTTCAGCAAATGCCCTGACACCCCCTTTTTTTCTTTTCATAGGAAAACTGAGAAATAATATATGTAGTTTCCCAAAAATCATTTGACATTGTACCAGAGATTTAAGTTTGCATTTGCCAACATTTCAGGGAATTTAAAAAACCATGCTAGGGCTGGAGAGATGGCTCAGTGGTTGAGATACTGCCTTGCAAGCAGAAGTTCCTGAGTTCAGATTCCAGGTCCCACGTGAAAATGCCAGACAGAAATGGCAAATACCTGCATCCCAGAGCAAAGCAAAGGGGGGGTAGAAACAATCCAGGATGATTCTGTGTCACTCTTGGTCCTCTACAGGAACACACTATGCCCCCCCCCTCTCACACACACACACACACAAAATATGGTAGTGCCATTCTAATGCTTGTGTATTCCATGGTCTGGATTGAAAAGCCCAGGAAGCAGGCCTGAGAGTTTCTGTTCACTGAGTTTCATGTGTGAAAGAAATGACATCAAGAACATGGTCCCCTGGGAGGTACCATGGTGTCCATCAGCCGGCAGGCTTCTGTGTGGTGAGGGAGGGAGCCCCTTGCTATGCCTATCAGGAAATCCAGATTGTATTCCATATATAGCTTTTAAAATGTCAAATTTCCATTCTGCTTCTGTTTCAGTAAGGTGCCAGAGATGACGGTAACGGTAGAACAGTAGTGTGAGAATTCCGTTGGTTGGTTGTGGAAAGCTTCAGACTCGTGTTCTAAACCCAGTTAAATTTTAAAGATAGTTACTGTAGATGTGTGTTTAAAGAGAAGGATGAAAGCTTTTCAAATCTTTATTCGTATTTTTAAAGTGATTTCATGTTAAAGTGTGTAGTCCTGTAGCCTAACATGTCATGGCTGGCTGTGCATTGGTGTCGAAAGTGTCTGTATATTAAGTCAATGAGAGACTTAACCATTACTGATAGTGTGTGTGTGTGTGTGTGTGTGTGTGTGTGTGTGTGTGTGTACACCTGTGTGTTTGGGGATTGAACCCAGACCTTCACACATGCTTTGCAAGCATTACTATCGATCTGAACAGTCAGCCTTTTTTGTTTTTTGTTTTTGTCTGTATACTTCTAAAATGAATTTTAAGATGTTGCAAAACAAGACTGAAAGAACTTTAAACAAGAAGGAAAAAGTAAGGTATGGCTGGAGAAGAGGAATGTGGAGATGGAAGGGAATTCTAATTGTATTTTGCAAATTAAGCTGAGAGAGCTTTTTCAGTTAAGCTTAAAACTTAGCAGTTCCTAGAAACAAAGGTCAAGGAGAACAGCATAATAACAAACTATAGTTTTCAGTTAAAATAAAAGAAAACAGTAGTAATTTGAGCAGTAAAGACTTTCACACTAGCTGTACTGTACTTGAGCACCTGTGTTAACGCTGGGCACTGATGGGGTCAGGTGTTTCACATAGACTGGTAATTCTCAGAACAATCTTAAAAGTTCTAGTAACATTCCATTCCATTATAAAGATTAAGTTTAAATAAACAAAATTATGTTCCAAGAGCTGCAGGTAGAAGTAACTGGAATTTGAACCAGGTCTCCTTAAAATCCCAGTGACTATTCCCTGAACTTTTAGTTCTGGACTCTGAAAGGGTTTGTTGCTTTGATTTTGCAGCAGTAAGGGGCTTTTAAGAGCAATAATGAAATAATTGCAGTAATTCTGGAAATGCACAGATCCAATTTTAAAGTTGTACAAACTTTGGAGCTGGAGAGGTGGCTCAGGGATTAAGCCTCTGCCTTGCAGGCGGAAGATCCTGAGTTCGGATCCCAGACCCCACGTATAGACGCCGGGCAGAAGCGGGGGCAGCCTGCGTTTCTGGTCCTGGTAGGGTAGAGCCTGTGAATCCCAGGGCAGAGTAAATGAGGAGGAGGTGGAGGTGGTCCATGGTGGTTCCTGAATTCGCCCGTGGTTTATACACACACACATACACACACACACACACACACGCACATGCATGCACACACAATTGAATAAATAATAAAAAAAATTAAAGTTGTACAAACTTTGATTATGAGTTCCATGTTACTAAATGAATTTAATGTTTTATCAGCTTTTTTGCCTGGGTTCTACATAAATAATACTGCCTTCACTCCAAATTTGAAAAAAAATTGATTATAAAATATCAACCACAATGGGCTGGAGAGATGGCTCAGGGGTTAAGCCTCTGCCTTACAGGCAGAAGGTCCTGAGTTCGGATCCCAGATCCCACGTATAGACGCCAGGTGGAAGCGGGGGCAGCCTGCGCTTCTGGTCCTGGTAGGGCGGAGCCTGTGAATCCCGGGGCAGAAGGAGGTGGAGGCGTCCATGGTGGTTCCCGATTCGTCTGTGGTTCTACACACACACATACACACATGCGCGTGCACATACATGCACACACACACAATTGAATAAATAATAATAAAAAAAAATTTAAAAAAAATATAAAAAAAAATCAACCACAATAACATCAGTTAACTGCAGACCCTTGGTAATAACACTAGTTTTTATGTTGGTGATGGGATGGGCTGGCATCAGATAGACCATCATGAGGCTGCCATCTGACAATAGACAATCTTGCCTGGGTGTCACAAACAGAGTCTGCTTCCGCAAAGACATTTGGGTGGTTGCTTTTATTTATGAGAAACAGCAGAGTGCAATTATTGGAAATTATATGGACCCCAGAGGGTGAAAGCGCTGTTCATTGTATGCCACATCAAATTTGTGTGTTTTCTTGTAACTGGACATTTTCATGGAAAGCAAGTTTTAAATTTCTTTTTATTTAAATTAGAGCTCCACATTAGATTTTAAAATCATCTGGAGGGCTCGTTAAGAACAGATTGTTGGGCTGCAGTCCCAGAGCTTCTGATGCATGAAGTTTGAGCTGTGCCTGGTACTTGCTTTTCTTAGGCTGCTCAGCAGATGCTGTTGCTGCTGGTGGGCTGGGGTCACACTTTGAAAATGGCAAATCTAACCTGTTAGTAAGATTTGAAATCGTAGGAGGCGAGGCCTACTCTACCTCTTTAGTTCCTGTGTGATCTCTTTGGCTAGATGAATGGGGTCTGGAGAGAGACGGCTCAGAAGTTAAGACTGTCTCTCAAGCAGAAAGTCCTGAGTTCAGATCCCAGGTCTCACCTAAAAAAATGCCAGGCAGAAATGGTGGCGGCCTGCACGTCCAGCCCTAATGGGAGGAGCCTGGTGTCATAGTTAGGCACAGGTGCCAACTTGATAGTTGAAAGTTTGAGCTCTGAGCACATTTGTAGAGAATTAGTTGTTGAGTTAGGACCAGAGCAAACCTGCAGGACATTGTCTAACCGATGGGGAAGGCCCAGCCCATGGTGGGTGGGACTTGGCCCTGAACAGGTGAATAAAATACTGAGGGCTGATTGACAAAGTTGGTGTTCTTGTGTATATTTGGCCAGACATGCTGGTCTGTCAAGTAAGGATAGACCCTCTCTCAGCCATTATGTGGCAATGGTGCGGCCAGTTTCCTCGGTCCTGGTGTTGGTGCGTGTTCCCCTGTCAAGCTGGACTAAGAACTGTAACCAGTAATTGTAAGAAAATAAAACCCTTGTTCCCTTAAGCCATCAAGGTGATTTATCAGCAACCTTGCAGGTGAACTACAACACCTGGGAAATCCCAGAGTAAAGCAAGGAGGAGGCAGAAGCAATTAGGATGATTCCCGAAGTCACCCTTGGTCCACACAGGGACATACAGTGCCTCTTTACACACACACACACCCCACTTTAATATAAGAGCTGATTAGCAAAAAGAAATGCACACTTTTTAAAATTTTCACATGCATGGGGATCTTCACAAGAAAGTGAATTCTAAAAGAAATGACTTTTTATTTTTAGAAAATAAATTTATTAAGAAATAACAGAACAAATATAGATAGCTGGAGTAGGGAGAAATTTTTAAGAACAAACCCACTAGAGCGGACAATCCAGAGGGAACCCTGGGCCATAGAAGGCAGGAGGGTGCAAGGGAGTGTTATGAATTGATGAACGGGGGGAGACTGAAGGAGGGAAGGGGTAAGTACTCAATATGCTTGTAAAACTTGGAAAAAATTAAAGATTATCTAAAAAAAAACTTTAAACAGAAATGTGAAACATCCTATCTCATGCCATAAGTGTGATACAGGTCTGGGAGTACAGGAATGTGAGCAAATAAACATAAAATTTCATACAAATAAAAAGAATGTCGCTAAGAGGTACATGAAAGCAGGGTGAGGAGTAGGAGCTCGTGGAAGATGAATTACATTCATCGCAGCCCATTACCAGTCTCCGGCGACACACGTCTTTTTTCTATCCTAGGTCCTTCCCTCAAAGTATCTATACGACTTGTTTCCTGGGGGAAATAATGGGGTGTCTAAACTTCTGAAGTTGAGCATCTCAAGGGATTTCAGTGACCAGTTTGCCAATCGGTGTGTTCTAGGGTGGTACCTCCTAACACTTTCAGGATAGAACCAGCCAAATGTTAATTCTGTAAATGCCTATTGTCATTTTAGTGGAAAGTAATGTTTTAATACCTTTTGATATAACTATGTTGTTTTGATAGCTAAAAAGTTGTTTTCCCTTTTTTAGTAAGTTTTTGGCTCAAACATTTTGACTATTTGTATTGTTATTTTCTTTGCTCTTCTCTCCCCATGTGTTAAGACCTTGTTTTTGTATTGCATGTTACAGAAATCTTTCAGTGTTTCCTCTCAGCCCGAGAAGTAGCGCGTAGCCGAGACCGAGACAGAATGAGCGGTGGGGCAGGGTCTGGGGCTCGAGTTGACGACCCACCTCCACAGTCTCAGCAGGAGCGCAGGGTCAGCACAGACCTGCCTGAGGGTCAGGATGTGTACACCGCCGCCTGCAACTCTGTCATCCACCGGTGTGCGCTCCTGATACTAGGAGTGAGTCCTGTGATTGACGAGCTTCAGAAGCGGCGGGAAGAAGGACAGTCCCAGCAGCCTTCCATGAGTGCCGCGGAAGGCAGTGGACTCATGACCAGGTGGGCCTGCCCGGAACAGAGCATTTCTCTTCCCACTGTCACTTCATGCGGCAAACTAGTTTATACTCCTGGTCAGTGTTCTTCAAAGACAAAGAGGAAGAAACACAAATTGACTCAGATGCATTTAAAGTGGTGTGAACAATAATACTGGTTCAGACCTCTTTGGTTAAATTAGTGCAAGTTTTTCAGACATATGTTAAAAACAACCACAAGTATTTGCATCTCTGTGTTTTAATGGCATAAAATTATTTGCTTAGACAAGAGTCAGGATTTTCTAAGAGCAGATACAATTACTTTATACTGTGTATTATCTCTGTGCTTCTGGTTCCATTCAATTTTATTTTCACTAAATAGTCCTCAACCAAAACCTTTTCTTTGTGCATATGACATAGGAGTGAAAGTCTAACTGCAGAGAGCCGGCTAGTCCACGCAAGTCCGAGTTATAGACTGATCAAATCAAGGAGTGAATCTGACTTGTCTCAGCCTGAATCGGATGAAGAGGGTTATGCACTGGTAGGTAACCTGAATTCAGTAAAGAAGGATTTGACTTATATATATATAAGTAACACACATACACATATACATGTGTATATATGTGTATGTATATGTATATATATATATATATATATATATATGACTTTGGTTGGAGTAATTTACTTTTGCTTTAGGCATATAAAAACTTTACAGACTTTTTTGGGGCTGAAGAGGTGGCTCAGGGGTTAAGCCTCTGTCTTGCAGGCAGAAGGTCCTGAGTTCGGATCCTAGACCCCACATATAGACGCCAGGCGGAAGCAGGGGCAGCCTGTGTTTCTGGTCCTGGTAAGGCGGAGCCTGTGACTCCCGGGGCAGAGTAAACAAGGAGGAAGTGGAAGTGGTCGGTCCGTGTTGGTTCCCGAATTCGCCCGTGGTTCTACACACACACGCACACGCACAATTGAATAAATAAAAAGAAAATTTAAAAAAATTTTTAAAAACTTTACAGACTTTTAATAGAAATGACATGAATATTGCATATTACTGCCTGTGTTAATGAGTATTGTTAATTCTGACTTCGTTTAGCTTCACATTAATAGAACTGACTACTTGGTGGATGTGCCACTGAATGTGTTAAGCTCACCTGTGTTTAGCTCATGCAAAAGTGAGATTGTGTTTCTCGTAAATGTTCTTTCGTGTTTGCTGTTTCAACGGGTAGTACCTTTTATTGATTGCTTGGGCTGGAATCATCTTTAGATCTTCATTTTCTTTTTTAAAAATATTTTTTACTTTATTATTTCATTGTGTGTGTGTGTGAGTGATTGGTGTCCTTATGGAGGACCAAGGTGACTTTGGGAATCATCCTGGATTGCTTCTACCTCCTTCTTGCTTTGCTCTGAGATTTCCCAGGCTCTGCCCACTAGGACTGGAAGTGCAAGCTACTGCCATTTCCACCTGGCATTTTTACGTGGGGCCTGGGAACCAAACTCAGGACTTTCTGCTTGCGAGGCAGAGACTTAAACCCTGAACCATCTCTCTAGTCCAAGATCTTCATTTTCTTATTACTATTTTTGTTACTTTTCTCTCTCATCCTAATAGTAGTCAAATCTTGAAATTTTTACCCGTAATATGTCTAATGATGTCCTTCCATCTCTCCTACCATGCCATATTTCAGACTTCGCTTGTTCTTTGCCTAGACCTGTATTGACACCTCCAGAGTCGTTCCCCCTTCTGTCTTATTCACATCTTCCTCATTTCTCTAGAATAATATATCTAAAATGAAAATGTGTTTATTTTCCCTACTTAAAATTTTTAATAGATCTCAGTTGCTCATTAAAAAAATCTCAGCATAACACTAAAGAATGCTCCAGAATGGGGCGGGATCACTGGGAGAAAGGGAGGAAGGGGGGAAGGAAGGAAAGGGGAAGGAGCAAGAGAGTCCAGGGAGGGGTAGAGGGAGGGATGGGAATAGGGTGCTTACCAACTTTGTATGAGTGGAAGAAATAAAAAAAAATCTCAGCATAGATTATGGACATTTAAAGTAAAAATCAATTACAATGCGGATTTATTTTCAGAGTAAGAAGTAAGGCAATATGTGACAAAATAAATGGTGGAATAAAAAATATTTGCAGAAATGCTTTTTTAACACATTTGCATATGAAGTTGGTGACTAGATTTTCCTTATTTCTGTTTTTTTTTTTTTACTTTATGAATGACTTCTGTATATTATAGCCTTTCTGAGCTTTAGTGACAGGATTGTAATGTGTGTGTGTGTGTGTGTGAGAGAGAGAGAGAGAGAATGAATATGTCAAGAGCAAGGCTCAGCGTTAACTGTTACACTTGCCTGTCATGTGCAAGGTCCTGGGTCTGTCCCAGCACCCATGACGACAAGGCCAGATATGGCTTCTGGTCTTGACTATAAAAGAACTATGAGGCCGGTGCTGTGTCATGTGATAGCTCTGGGAGGAACATTTTTGGACCAAGTGACCTATTGCACCAGTTCTTTTTAATCTTTCTTTTGTCTGACTTAAGATAAGGAATATGAAAATATTTTTGAAAAGGCGCCACATAAACACAAAGCTGTTGCTCAGAAAGAACCTCAAGCACAGGATTCTCGCGAGGAAAGCTGGACACGACCTTGTCGGTGCTTCGTCGTCTTGCTCGCTTGGCTCCTTTTTCATCCCTGTGTTCTGGCTCCACTGATGCTCCAGCCCCGCGGTCTAGTGAGAGTCGTCATTAGTCACTGCTTCTCTAGTCCTCTGGCTCTGATAGAAGTGCACGGCCCTGCAGCAGCCTGAACACCAGACTGTGACTGCCCCCGCCTCAGGTGGCTCCACTGCCGCTCTTTCGGCCATTTCATGAATGTACTGCACACAAGTTTCCCTTCAGACCTTTTTGTGGCTGTTTCTTAGACTAGAGTATTATTGTCTGTTTTCTTCACGTCTTTGTTCTAGTGTTATTTTTACAGTGAAGCCTACCCTGATCATCCTATTTAAAAATTATAAATTATAGATTATTTCCCTCCATATTTTATGTATTTATTAATCTTGTGTGTGTGCGCGCGCGTGTGTGTGTGTGTGTGTGTGTGTGTATTTGTGTGTGGGACACATGCATGATGTAAATGTGGAGGTCAGAAGACAGTGTATGAGAACTGATTCTCTCCTTCACTGTGTGGCTCTGGGGGCTGAACTTGGAATCCGGCTTGGCAGCAGTGTCTTACTGTTTCTCTCTGGCCTGGTTTCACCAGTCCTGACCATCTGTTTAAAATGGCATTTTCCCTCCCTTTGCATAATCACTCCCTATCCTTTTTGCTTTGCTTTGATTTTTTTCCTAGTTCATATAGTTTACTTTTTAAAAAATATTCATTGATAAGTTTTTGTTAGCTTACACTAGGAAATAATATCTCTAAGGTTATGATTTATTTTCATCCTTTTTTTGCTGTTATTCATTGCTAAATCCCTGCTACATGTAATAGTGGCTGGCCCTTAATAGAGAGTTGGGAAATCTTTGAAATGTACACATGGTGGTCTATTTAAACAAAGTATTTATATCCATTAAATCTTTTTCCTTCTATAGTTTTCAGAATGATCCCCCTACCTTTTCTAATTTGTCTCCTCAGATATCTCCTAAAGTTAGAGCTCTTGAAAGGGTATGCATGTGTACCCCTAAAGTTAAAGCTCTTGAAGGGTATGCATGTGTACCCCTAAAGTTAGAGCTCTTGAAGGGTATGCATGTGTACTCCTAAAGTTAGAGCTCTTGAAGGGTATGCATGTGTACCCCTAAAGTTAGAGCTCTTGAAGGCTATGCATATGTACCCCTAAAGTTAGAGCTCTTGAAGGGTATGCATGTGTACTCCTAAAGTTAGAGCTCTTGAAGGGTATGCATGTGTACCCCTAAAGTTAGAGCTCTTGAAGGGTATGCATGTGTACCCCTAAAGTTAGAGCTCTTGAAGGGTATGCATGTGTACCCCTAAAGTTAGAGCTCTTGAAGGGTATGTATGTGTACCCCTAAAGTTAGAGCTCTTGAAGGCTATGCATGTGTACCCCTAAAGTTAGAGCTCTTGAAGGCTATGCATGTGTACCAGCAGCAGCAGCAAGAACAACACAGTAGCTTGGGATTCACTGTGAACTTTACCCTGAGCAAGATGGGGACTCATTTGAGCCTGGGCTCTTTATGGTTGAGAGGAAGAAAGGCACCTCTGCCATATGCTCCTTGGCTGAGAAGAGCGCGTTCAGCAATACAGTACAAAAACATTCTGAAAATGTTAATAGAAAAATAAATAGTATGAGGTTA
Source organism: Typhlomys cinereus (assembly GCA_023101885.1). Taxonomy (NCBI): domain Eukaryota; kingdom Metazoa; phylum Chordata; class Mammalia; order Rodentia; family Platacanthomyidae; genus Typhlomys; species Typhlomys cinereus. The sequence goes on from JALPQD010000337.1 coordinate 2,389,848, forward strand.
GGCCTAGACTATTTGCCAAGATTTTGAAAGGGTTTTGGTTGTTCATTTAGTTTTCATAAAAAGAAAACTAGGTGTAGTGATTGGAATACCTGTTGTCACAGCACTTGACAGGCTGAGGCAGGAAGATTACGGTTTGAGGCACACTTGGGCTACAAAGTAAGACCCCATATCAAAAAACTTACAAGGGCCAGTGAGATGACTCAGCAGGCCCAGCAGGCCCGACAGTCTGAGTTCAGTCCCACAACCCACATGGTGGAAGGAGAGAACTCCTGCAAGCTTCAACCTTTGACCTCTGAGCCTACATTATAAATTGTGTGTCCACCGTATGCACACAGGATAACTAAATGTAAAAACATTTCAAACAAACAGAAGACCCTAACTCTCTCACACCCTCCCCCAAATAGCAATAAGTACATACTTTTAAGAAAGATTGATTCTCGATCACTTTTTCTTATGGACTATATAGAAAAACAGTATCATCGAAGACAAGAAGTAGAGGGAGAGCAGATTCTCTTGTAGGTAAGAGAGATGTGGACTTCAGAGTGCTGTGGGAGATGAAGAGTCTCACATTGAGGGCAGATTTCGCTGTTTCCCAAAACATGTCACTTTGTACCCTTTCTTGTGTTACCATTCTACATGAGGTTATTGAAAATCATCATTCTTCATGACATTTTTGTTGTTTTTGCAGCACTGGATGTCAAATCCAGCTTTTTAAAAATTGGTCGATATCTATGTGTATGCGATGTGTATGTATGGGCACGTGTGCATAATAATACACGTAGAGATTAGGGACAGCTGTGTGGTGTGTCTGTCCTACCTCATCGTGGGTTCTGGAGACAGAACTCAGGTTGTCAGACATAAGAGCGAGTGTCTTTACCTATTGATCCAGTTCTCTGGTTTCTTAACGCATTATTCTTCCCTTTGATGTCCAGTACTGTCTTTGAATTGCTAATGAATAAATATGTAATTTTTTTTGTAAAATGGATGAGAGGTAACCAATTACTGACAGATCTTTAGTTTGATCTCTTTTATAAAGTGTATTTTATGATTATCTACTTTTCTTAGTAAATAGAGAATATCAAGCTCAATGAGAGTTAACATTCTTACCAACATGTCTTGCTAGCCATATTCTCTTAACTATTATGTCTCATCTTTAGAACTGAAAGGATTTGACTTAGCATGTTGAAAGAAAATACAAAGGATAACTGGATAAATGCATTAGGAGGGAGAAAGCCTAGGCAGGAAAATAAAACCCTGGGCAAGATTTTTGCATCACAGTGAATATCTTGGATGTTCTGCTAAAGGTCACCAAACAGAAAAAATAGTGTTATGTAATGTAAAGTGTCTAAAGGATGTAAACAGCCCAATCATGTATTTCAGAGATTAACTTCTTTGAGTACAAGTACTATGTGATGAAAACATTTCATGACATGGCGATGTCTTTAGGAGCAGTTGGCTGAACTGTTTAATTTATCAGGCACAAAATGACCAGAGTCTTTCTGTTAATGTATACATATAAATATGCAGATAAATATTTATCTACATACTAATGTATGTATTTGTACGTGCAAGCAGTAAAATGACATTTCTATAACATTTCCCCAACAAATGTGTTTTGTCTTTCTAACTTACATGGTACAATTGATACTGCTAATATCAAATGCATAAACTTAAGTCGCATGTGGTTGGCCAGGCATGCGGACAGTTGAGAAAAGGCAGAGGTATATACCTTCTATCACCTGATCGATAGGGAAGCAGTATGTGTCTGTTTCCTAAAGTCTTCCCTTTTCGATTAAGCTGTCTATAGCTCCACAGATTTTAGGTTTCTCTAATTTTTTTTTGTAATTAAAATCTTTCAAAAATGCAAGCAAAGAGCTAGAGAGATGGCTCAGGGGTTAAGACTCTGTCTCGAAAGCAGAAGATCTGGTCCCATATAAAAACGTGAGGTGGAAATGGCAATGGCCTGTACTTCTAGCATTGGTAGGCAGAGCCTGGGAAATCCCAGAGCTAAGCAAGAAGGAGTTCGAAGCAATCCAGGATGATTCCCAAAGTCACCCTTGGTCCTCCACAGGGACGCACAGTGTCTTCTGATACACACACACACACACACACACAAATAAATAAATAAATTAAAAAATACTTAAAAACGAATAAAGTGATAAATAAAATATAAGTAAATGCTTAGAAATGTGTTATTTTTATATTCATATGGATTTGTTAGATTATCTTCTCTAAGCTTTTCACCAAGGCTGGACAATTTTGAAAAGGCAATATAGGTAGAAGTAGTGGTTTGTGGGGCTGAAACTTGGCTGCAGTGGCTGTCTGTCTTCCAGTTGCTAATGCCATCAGGCTGCAAGCAAGGGTGAAGAAGAGGTAGCAGGCAAGAGAAGCTGCTGCTGTGTAGAGAGGTGATTAGTGCACAACTTGCCTTCTCGTTTGAATTAGTATCTCCAAAGTTATGTGTGTGGACTTTCTAGCCATGTTTAGTGGATGTTTAGAGACATTTCTGGTCTGACTTCATTGGTGAAAAAGCAGAACAGTGCTGTGATTTAATAGATTATTTTTATTTGATGCTTTACTATAACTTAGTAAATTATTTTTATTTCTTTATTAATTGTTAATATTAAAATCTTTTCACAACTAAATTTTTTTCTTTTAATAGAGTGGCAGACGAAATGTTGACTTAGATTTGGCATCGTCTCACAGGAAAAGAGGTAAATATTAGGTTAAATTAGCAGCCGCTTGTTCTGTCTGATACACATAGATCTAACTGTTACTGAGATACAATTGCCAAAAAATAATTTAGAAATATTTTGCCTAAAGAGTAGAGGGAAGATAATTTTCTTTAAACTATATACCCCTTTAAAATCAGGGAATATTTAAGAGTTAATAATCAATTCTGTGCTTGTTATTCGATGCTAGAGAGAAAATGGCTGCCGACTTACTGAGTAGCAGAAAGTACCTAACTATAATTAGGAGCCTCTTAATATGCAAATGCTATGTATGCTGTGATAGTCTATTAGCTACAATTACTCTCGTCTTCCAAGTCTTTATAATTCCAAGTCTTAATAATATGAATTTGACATTTAAGCCCTATTCATCACATTACCATGTAACAAAACGATATCTTTTGAAAACAAAACAACATGTTTATATTTAAATTCAGAGTAGTCCATAATTTGATTGTGGTTTATTTAGGAAGAAGGAATATAGCATTTTATAGTTGTGTTCAAAAATTTCTATCTGGTCATGTTTTTCCACAGTTTTCCTAAAACTATGTGAATTTCTATAGTTTTAGCTTTAAGTAGATACGTTAGATACATTAACCCTTATTTTGTTCATAGACAAGCCATCATCATCTTTAAAACCTAAAGGTCGTGCTAGCACCTGGCACCATGTTGAAATTTGATGCTCTTTTTTGAAAATGGAAAAACAAATAGAGGACCTCTTGGGAAGTTTTCTTTCTTTTTAATTATCCATCCAGGAAGTTATGATAGGCAATCTAGTTATGTGAAATTTCATGAATATAGTACCAACTTGCCATATTAATTCTTTCATTTTAATGTTCCTAGGGGAAAATGACTAGAAAGTAGAAGAATTATTGAGAAATTACCAAAAGTAGTTACTTTTCAGTCTCATAGAATGTACATTTAATAAACAATGAAAGTATACACTTTATAGCTTTTATTTTCCTAATTGTCATAAAATGTCTTTCTTCAAAAAATGAACATTGAAAATACATTTAGAAGGTAATATTTCTAAATGAACTACTACAAATATTGTTTAGCGATTGTGTTTGACACACTGGAAGAGGTGGTATGTTTTGTTTGTTTTTTAAATGACGGTGCAGTAAGCCACCCAGGCTTTTTACGCGCTTGTCAGGATGTACCATGCATGTTTTTCATTGAACATAGGAACCAGCTCAGTAGAACTGTTTGCAGTCAGACTATTAAGTGTGACGAGATGATGAGCTGTGGACCGTCACGTGTCTGGCCACGTGAGGTCCCTCCTGCTTGTTTGCTCACTTCCAGTATTTCAGAAGAAACATGTGCGTATTGGTCTTAGTGATTCTGACCTGCTGATAGTCAGATCAGAGGCAGCAAAGAGATAAGATTCAATTAAATATTTTTTACCAAACGTCACTGTACCAGTTGCAGTAAATGGTCATGTACCTTTTTCAGCTTTTCTTACCTAATGTCTCTAAGACATCTTGAAAGGGCTCCTCATCTGTAATTCAGTATTTGGCATCGAGAGCAGTAAGATTTGTGCTGATGAAACCTGGTTGCTCTTCTTTTCTCCTCGCTCCTGCTAATAATTCAGTGTCTAAGGAAACAGATCCAGTAGGAGGAGCAGAGCAGTGCGAGCAGCTGACCTTCCGCGTGACCACCTAGCTTCACTTGTCGAAGGATCAGTGTTAAGTTCTAGGCCTGGGGTCTCTGTAGCCAGCTGCTGGGACGTTGACTTCAGGAGTTAGAGCCTAACACGTGCAACGTAGCAGAACTGTACTGTAAAAAGCTGATTTCTCAGAATAGTTTATAAGTTGCATTCAGAAGAAACAGATGATGCTTCTGCTTATCTTACAGACAATATGACATATTTTCAAGTCTTATAAGCCGCTTGCTATCAGGCATTATTTTAAGCTCTCTATACACATGAACTCATTCAGTTTTCATAGGAATTTATCAAAATTCTTGGCAAAACTTGTCAAAATATGTTGTCATTTTGATGTTTGACAAATGCTTTGAAGATTTGCTCTGGTTGTGCAAACTGAGTTGCTTCTCACAAAATGAGACAGATACTTGATTTTTGTATTTATGCCATAGCTCTTAAAAGGGAAGAATGGTATCCTATAAAAACAATCTTAGTAGCAGGATCAGGAATCATATTGGGTAAATTTTACTAAAGTATGGTTTGATTCTCCTCCCCAGGTCTTTAAATGTACTGTTGGATTTTATTGCTAAGTAATGCTGGAAACATCAACTTACATGTTATTATGGTTTAGCATGTATGGGTGAAATGCTGTTTCATTTCTGCATTTCAAATTACATGATATAAAGAAGAGGAAATGTAAATGTTTTCTCCTGTATCAAATTTCTCCTTTTGTCTTCTGATTTTTGCGTGGTAGTGTATTTACTCCTTTTTGGCCAGTTGAGCCCCAGAAAAAAGAAGAGCTTCAAGCAAGTACATGATGGCATGTTTAATTTTTTTCCCTTTAGCTTGCCTACATATTTTATGATTTATAAAGTATGTATTGCAGCTCTGCCATGTTCATTTTGAAAATTCCATTTATAAACCAGAGTTGTAAGGACAAGTAAATAATCTGAAATGTCTTGCTGGACTATATTTATGCAGTAGGTAGTATCAAGAATTGGACTAGTCTCAGTTACTTTGCCAAAGCTTCTGATTTTTTTTAGATATGTTTTCTATATTGATATAAAACAATTCAGAACAAACCAAAGTTCATGAATTGAGTTTTTAAAAGTTGTATTCTTTTCTCTCCATATCTATATACCTAAGTTTCTGTATATCAAGGTATTTGTTGTTGGACTAAATATTTTGATGAAGATTATTTATTTATTCTAATACTTTTATATAGTAATTTTTCTTGTTCTTATATTTTATTCATATGAAATTTGAAACACATACCTATTAATTTTCATCCTTTAAAGTTTTTCAAACTCTAGCTGAGTGGCCACATTGGCCTTTCATCTGTTTTTGTAAGTGAAAAAGAACATTGCCACACTCATTCTTTATATACTGTCTTGGTCTGTTTCACCTACAGAAGCAAAGTTGTATAGTTGTGGCCGAAGCTTCATGACCCACCAAGTCTAAATTATTTACCATGTGACCTGTTGCAGAAAGAGTTTGCTGGTTCCTAATTTAGTAAATTACAAAAAGAATTTAGTTTAGGATATGGCCAGTTAGCATGGAATATAAAAGACTATTCACTGTTGATAAAGCATCAGTGATTGAGCCTTTTTATTGCCCAAGCAGTTGAAATTTCCATCTGTCTGTGATCTTTGAGTTGATTAATATCAGGAAAACACAAATCACCTCCCACAGATTAAAGAATCAATGTTATGGGGCTGGAGAGATGGCTCAGAAGTTAAGACTCTGCCTCACAAGCAGAAGGTCCTGAGTTTGGATCCCAGGCCCCACGTAAAAACACCAGGTGGAAACCATGGAGGCCGGCACTTCTGGCCCTGGTGGGCAGAGCCTGGGAAATCGCAGAGCGAAGCAAGAAGGAGGTAGAAGCAATCCAGGATGATTCCCAATGTCACCCTTGGTCCTCCACAGGGACACACAATGCCGTCTAATACACACACACAAATAAATAAATTAAATAAAAATAGTTAAAAAAATAAATAATAAATAAATAAAAATTTTTATTAATCTGATAGGTCAGTTTGTTTGAACCGTTTCCTCATTGAGGAAATTGGACTGAGGAACCTTTCCTGGCTCTCTTACTTCAGTGCATCAGAGGACATTGGACGTTTGTTTAAAAAAAAAAGACTCTCATGTGTTAACAGAATCTTGTTTTCTGAAAATTTGTTATTGAATAAACAAGTTCAGGGCAAAGGAAGAGAAACTTGTCATTTGTAAGCTAAGGCTAAGTATCGCCTCTTGGGCTGGAGAGATGGCTCAGGAGTTAAGACTCTGCCTGGCAAGCAGAAGGACTTGAATTCAGATCAGTGAAGCAAAAAGGAGGTAAAAGCAATCCAGGATGACTTCTGAAGTTATCCATGGTCCTCCATAGAAACAAACAATGCCCTCTTACACGTATCTAGGCTACAGATACACACACACACACACACACACACACTCACACACACACACACACACACACACACACACACACACACACACACAGTATGGCTTCTCAATTTGGACTGCTTAAGGAAATGAAACACAAATATTTCCCTCCCTTCCTTCCTTCTTTCCTTCCTCCTTCCTTTTTCTTCCTCCCTTCCTCCCTTCCTTTATCTTCCTCCCTCCCTCCCTCTCTTCCTCCCTTGCCACTATTCAGCTTTGCAATTTAAGTAACTCTTGAGATTACTGTTGTTATATTTCACATACAGTAAAAGTAAGCAATAAAATGTTTTTTCTTATGCTACCACTGAGCTACATCCACCGCTCCTAAAGATTTTCAATATTAAGAATTCTTGGTATAACATAGAAAGAAGTTGAACTAAATATTCTTTACCATGTAAATTATTTTGCTTAGATTATATAATAGTTACATCATAATACTACCCTGTTATGAATTTCTGTATCTGATCTCAAAGTCTAAGATGTAGTTGACATCTGTATAAAAAAGTAAGATTGTATATTCAATATTGTATTAGGGTTTTTTCTCTGTGGGAATTAATGTTAGTCATTTTTCAAAACTTTTCCATCTGGTATAATGTTTCAAGCACTTTTTTTCATAAATATTTTGTTCAGTGCCTTTACAAGTTGGTATGTTCATGTAATAGGATATTGTACAGCCACTGAACAAATAAATTGTGTTTACATATAGTAATTTAGATGAATGTTGGCAATATCAAGTAAAAAAGGGTCTAAAATTATTACATAAAATAATCCTTTTTTAGGAAGTCAAAAATGACTTAAAAGCATTGTTTACCTGCAGAGTACAATAAGACAAAATTCAATAACAATAAAAACAAGAAAGTGGCATGCAGAGATATATAATAAAACTTTAGGGAAAAGATGGGAAAGATAGGTTGAGGAACAAATATAGATACATAAGTTATTATTATATGATTAGAGCAAAGTATTAGAAAATGGATTTTACCTGAGAACATTTAGCAAAAAACATACAAAAGCTGAATATGTGAAGATACTTATTTAAAGCTTATCTTGACATATAACTTGGAAAGTTGTTTTTAAACTGTAGCCTGTTGTCATTTTGATATTGAAATATTTTAGCTTAAAAATATTGATCAGCAAGCTAATAACATTACTACTACAGTGCCACTGAATTTTGTAGAATGATCATTTACATTTTCTTTTTTATGAAGCATTACTTCCTCTTTATAGGAGTTTTACAACCCTCAGTAAATGCACAAATGCCACAATTAGCGAGAGTGTTCTTTGTGTTAGTGAAATCCAAAGAGTGATGTTTATGTCTTCTTCTTATATCGTTTATCTGCCTTTTAGCAGTCTTTTTTTTTGCAGATAAGTAGAACATTTTGTGTAGTTGCATCTCAGCAATGATAGTGATGAAGTAGATTAGATACTGTTTCGAATAGATCCTAACAGCCCAGTTAATTTTTTTAGGAAAGAAATGACCTGGTTTAATATTGCAGAGCCTTTTAAGTTGAGTGTTTTGAGAGAACTTCCTTTCTTTTTATCACGGCAGTGTGTTTGCTAAAGCGCTTACAGAGACACTGATACATCCACAAGGGCTTTTTCTTTATTTTCTTACATTGCTCTACTTTCTGTTTGTTTGTTGTTTTTTACCAAAGCATTTTGCCCAGATTCACTTAATGCATGTGTTGTATTGAATATCCATTTCTCACCATGTGGTATGTTAGCAGCTCTGCCCTCATCTAATTTGAGACCATATTTTCCTTGATGTGACTGTCGCTGAAGTGTGTTTTTTTCCATTTGTATATAGGTCCTATGCATAGTCAGTTGGAATCTCTGAGCGATTCTTGGACTCGCCTGAAACAAACCAGAGATTGGTTGTACAACTCTTCTTCCTCCTTTGAGTCTGATTTTGATCTTACCAAGTCTTTGGGAGTTCACACACTAATTGAAAACGTCGTAAGCTTTGTGAGTGGAGATGTGGGGAACGCTCCAGGTTTTAAAGAGCCAGAGGAAAGCATGTCTACAAGTCCCCAGGCCTCCGTCATCGCAATGGAACAGCAGCAGTTAAGGGCAGAAGTAAGTCTTGAAACTGTCTGAAACTTAAACTGAGTCACTGAATGTGCAATTCTAGGAAAAACTATACCTTTTTCCCTTCTTGCCTGCTCCTTTCAACTCAAATTTGTGGATGAGGGTGGGGTCATGTGCCTGTGTGTGCATGTGTGTGGAGGGGTCGTTTGTGTGTGTGTGTGTGTGCATGTGTGGAGGGGTCGTGTGCATGTGTGTGGTGGGGTCGTGTGCATGTGGTGTGCATGTGTGTGTGGTGGGGTCGTGTGCATCTGTGTAGTGTGCATGTGTGTGCATGTACGTGCGCGTGTGTGCAGGTACATGGCACTCATGCTTATACATGTGGAGGCAGCTTCCTCTCTTGTTTCTCTGTCTTACTTTTTCATGCCACCCTCCAGAGCCTGTAGCTGCCACTTCAGCCAGACCCTCCCTGTCAACACGAGTTGCAGGTGCACATTAGCCGTGTGTGAGCGTCAGGGATCAGTCCTCATGCTTGTGCGCACTTTACCCACCTGAGCCTTTCTAAAATCCTGATTTGAACGTTCGTGTTCCTTTCATAGCCAAAGTAGCATGACATATTGTTTGAAGTAAATAAAGGTACACTTTTAAGTCATTATCAATTACAAGCAAATACTCTAATCATAAGCCCTCTCCTGTTCTCTCAAAATGAGGATGAAATTGGCTGCCCCTGAGAATCTCCATTCTGTATCTATTTGTCACAGCGTAGGCTAGATCTCACTAAGCATTGGGCACAAGCTTTAATCCCAGTACCAAAGAGTTTGAAACAGAACTGCTGTGAGTTTGAGGCCAGACTGGCTGTATAGGAAAGTAAAGAACAAAAACCAGATCACTAGTTGTGATTGCCACACTGGTGATTAATCACTGATGGTGATAAAAATTTGTGAACAAAACTTGGAGATACAGGATGTTTCCATATACAAAGTGACCCTCCAGTATCTACCATTGTTTTAATTTGTCTATGTCCACAAGTTATTTGATATTCTTTTCTCCTATGGAGGTTGAATCCATACTTCTGAGTATGGAAGAAAATGCAGCAGCTTCACAGAAACCCAGCAAACAGGACTTCAAACAGCTTACTCCAGCGGTAACTCGTGCTGGTAGCACAGTGCCCTTGATTTATAACATGAGGCTATCTAAACTCTACTTTTCTTTCCATAAATTCCAGTCAAATTGTGAGGGGGAAAAAAAGCCAGGCAAATACAGATTTAAGTATATCCTATAAGGTATACAAGAGTACTTCCAAGGTATTCCAAGAGTAAAGAGCAGGGCTTCTTAAGGTTTACATTTGTAATTCCTTTTGGCTGAAAAATTTTTACCAGCATTATATAAAATAGAAAACAAATCAAGCATTTGCTGATAGGAAATTTCTTTGAAGGCAATTTGGTATACATATAATTTTTGCCATTTATTAAAGATGAAAGCAAATCTGTACACTAATGAGATGAATTTTAAATTTTTTAAAATTTATTATTTATTCAATTGTGCGTGTGTATGTGTGTGTGTGTGTGTGTGTGTGTGTGTGTGTGTGTGTGTGTGTGTGGAGAACCACGAATTCGGGAACCATCATGGACTGCTTCCACCTTCTCCCTGTCTACTCTGCCCGGGGATTCACAGGCTCTGCCCTACCAGGACCAGAAACACAGGCCACCCCCACTTCTGCCCGGCGTCTATACGTGGAGTCTAGGATCCGAACTCAGGACCTTCCGCCTGGAAGGCAGAGGCTTAACCCTTGAGCCACCTCTCCAGCCCCCGAATTTTAAATTTTTAAAATTTAGTTTTGGCTTTTGCTCTCAAGTTTTGCCATTTGTCATTGGGGATCTAATCTAAACTAGAGATTTCAGCCCTTTATTTTTCTTTTCCTTTATTTTTATTAAAATATTTTGATGGGGGCTGGAGAGGTGGCTCAGGGGTTAAGCCTCTGCCTTGCAGGCGGAAGGTCCTGAGTTCGGATCCTAGACCCCACGTATAGACGCCAGGCGGAAGCGGGGGCAGCCTGCATTTCTGGTCCTGGTAGGCCTGTGAATCTCGGGGCAGAATAAACAAGGAGGAGGTGGAGGTGTCCATGGTGGTTCCCGAATTCGTCCAGGGTTCTACACACACACACATACATACACACAAGTGCGCACACACGTGCACACACACATACACGCACAATTGAATAAATAATAAATTAAAAAAAACATTTAAAAAATATTTTGAGATAAGACTATACTTTCAGGGGTCATTTCTATAGTTCGTTACTAGAGAAGTTTTTCTGACTGTGTAGAGTCCCAAAAGCCACGAGGAGGAGACGCAGCGTTCTCTCCTGAGCGTGAAGCCAGCTCTAGGTGTTGCTTTGCTGTAACTGCCTCTTGCCATTGATGATCGTTCTGCTCTTCTTCTGGGAGAGTTGGAGGGAGAGGACGCAGTCTGAGTGTTAAAAAATAAAAATGAAAAAAAGTAAAAAAAAATAATTAAAAAAAAAATTTAAAAAATATTTTGAGATAGTGTCTCCCTAGAAAACTCTGATTGGCCTGATTTAATCTTTATTTATTTATTTAAAAAAATTTTTTTATTTATTCAGTTTTGCACGAGTGCGCGCGCGCGTGTGTGTGTGTGTGTGTGTGTGTGTGTGTGTGTGTAGAACCACGGGCAAATTCGGGAACCACCATGGACGCCTCCACCTCCTCCTGTTTACTCTGCCCTGGGATTCACAGGCTCCGCCCTACCAGGACCAGAAGCGCAGGCCGCCCCCGCTTCTGCCCGGCGTCTATACGTGGGGTCTAGGATCTGAACTCAGGACCATCTGCCTGCAAGGCAGAGGCTTAACCCCTGAGCCACCTCTCCAGCCTTTTAACTCTCTATTTTTATGTAAAGACTTAAAGTGTTTGTTGCTGCTGGATGTAGACCATCTTCAGTGTTTTACAGAGTTGACTAACACTTTGTTTTGAATAATCATATAAATACCATCTTTACAAATTTCTGTGAATCTAAAATTATTTTAAAATAGAAAGTCATTCTTAATTTTTTCAGTGAAGCTGGTCTGCTGCGGTATTGGGTGGTTCCATAGTGAGTAAAGAAGACGGAGGCAGAAATTCAAGAAAACTGTAGAGAAACCAACCAAAGTGCTTCTCTAGCGTCTGATTTTTAACTCTTAGTCATGCCACTGCCTCATAAACTGGATGTCTGTGAGCTTCACAGCAGCTCCTTGAGGTTAGATACAGAGGAGCCGTTAGTCTTATTTCACACTGGAAGAAACCGGGACTAAACTCACACCGTACATGAAGCATCTGGCTTTGGGGCATCTTGTGTCCAGCATCAGAGTGGCTCTTTCGGGGGGGCATTCTAGCGGAGGGGGGCACTCCTTAGCACCACATGGCCAACCAAATCCTACTCTTGCTATGACACTCTGCAGCTTCTTTTGTATTAAAATCTCCTCAGAACATCTAGGCACATCTTGTTCTGATAGACAGAATCAATACCTAAAAGATGCCTTTTCTTTGCCTTAAATAGCTAATTGTATATGGTGTATAGACTTTAAGTATTTGAGTTTAGTGATGAACTTCAAATATTGATTGATTGATTGTCTTCAAGCTTCGTCTAGAGGCACTTCACCAGATTCTCATTCTGTTGTCTGGGATGGAGGAAAAAGGCAGCGTCTCGTTGGCAGGAAGCAGGTCTAGTTCCAGCTTTCAGTCCTCCGCGCTCCTCACGTCTGTGAGACTGCAGTTCCTAGCAGGGTGCTTTGGTTTGGGCTCAGTCGGACATGCAGGAGCCAAAGGAGAGAGTGGCCGGCTGCACCACTATCAAGTAAGTGGCCCCTTGCGGAACAGTCAAACCTGTGCTGCCTCTTTACAAAGCTGCTGTGAGGAAGTGAAATTTCGTGGTGGTACTTGTGATTGTGTTGTAGTGAGAACTTCGACTTCTCATTGGTTAAGTTTTCTAAGCAAAATAGTTGGAATTAGATGAGCCATGTCGTTGTGCTTTTAGATTCTTTACTGACTCAGTTTCATTGATTCATAGTCAAGTAAGACAGAACTGGATCTAAGTTAAGATAAGGACTAGAGTTTGAAGATGGTCTCAAGAGTTTATATTTAGATACGATTATTTTAACTGATTTTCTGATTCCTTTTATAGTTTTTTAAAGTGTTATTTTTATGTCTTGTCTACTTAGGGATGAAAAATTGCTTTGGAAAGAAGAATATACAAAATCAAAACTATCAAGTATTTTAAGCTTGATTTGTTATAAACTTTTAATATACCAAAATACAATCAATAATTTAAAAATACCATAGGACTCTAGTATAGAGCTAAATGTTTCTTTTTCACAAAAAGATATGTCTATTGTTGATTTAAAAGTAAGTCTTTATGTGCAATTTAGGATGGGATCAGAGCAGCTAAGAGAAACATTCAGATTGAAATCCAAGTGGCCGTACATAAAATTTATCAGCAACTATCTGCTACTCTGGAGAGAGCCCTCCAAGCAAACAAACATCACATTGGTGAGTAATTGTTCCTGCAAATAAATGTAAGGACACATTTTGGCCTGAGATTATGGCAGGTAATCTTCTAAATTTTATGCTTGACGTTAGTAGACCAACTGACAGATAAGGAATATAATACTTGAAATAGCATACTACTATATTACTATATATATTTTAGACAATTTTATTTTAGTAAATGTTTTATTTATTTCCAAGGAGATTCTCAGCTGCATTTCTTTCTGTATTTTTTTAGAAGCCCAGCAACGTCTCCTTTTGGTTACAGTTTTTGCCCTGAGTGTACATTATCAACCAGTGGATGTATCTTTGGCAATTTCCACTGGTCTACTAAATGTATTGTCACAGTTATGTGGCACAGACACCATGTTAGGACAGCCCCTGCAGTTGTTGCCAAAGACGGGTGTTTCCCAGCTTAGCACAGCTTTGAAAGTGGCCAGTACAAGATTGCTCCAGATTCTAGCCATCACTACAGGGTAAGTACTGTTCTTAATAGAACCCGGTGGGACATGGATTTTGTACATTTTCCATAGTGTTTTGCTTTTTGTGTTCTTGCCACTAAGTTTTCCTTTCATTTTCACATAGAACCTATGCTGATAAACTGAGTCCCAAAATAGTTCAATCCTTGTTGGATCTACTCTGTAGTCAGTTGAAGAATTTGTTATCCCAAACTGGCATACTGCTTATGGCCTCTTTTGGAGAAGGGGAAAGAGAAGAGGGTGGAGAAGAAGAAAAAAAAGTTGATTCTAGTGGAGAACCTGAGAAGAAAGATTTCAGAGGTATCATTAAGTCTTTCTTCCTCTGTGATTATGTACCAGCATTTATTTACTCTGTATAACATATATGCAATAAAGGATTGTCATTTGCTTGTTTACAAACCCCTGTCTGTCCACTATGAGTGATTTAGGTGAGTTTCTCCTGAACCGCCTCTGCTTGGCTTGTCGCCTGATGGTCAAACATTGCTGCCTGTTCTCTAGGTTCAGCCTTTCTTCAGCTGCTGTAAGGACCTGGCTTTAGGTCCCTGGTTTCTCCAGTGTAGATACCATCTGGAAGGAAGCCAAGAGATTTTCTTGGCCTTTGGTTCTGACAGAACTAAATGGTTCCCAGAAGTGGGGCTTTGGTATTTACCATTAGAGGAACTTGGCTTCGTCTGAGGCTGCCTTGTTCTCTGGTCACTAACAGAGTTCTTCCTCGTGTTTGGCTCCTGTAGTTTTTGGCTGCTGATACATGATTTGCTCGTGGTATTTTAGTGAGCATTGCTTTCAATAGAAAGCCAGAATAGTAGAACTACTAAATGTGTTCTTTATATAATTAAGGAAATAAAGGTCTAAAGCTGGTCATTTATTCAGCAAAGAATTGTGAACCTACCACAACTCATTACCATAAGAACTCTGAGAGTCCTTAAAGGTCCTTTCTGGCTTAATGGACATACAGAGAGAAAGAGAAAATTACTTAACCATTCTGTGCTCCAGTTCCATTATCTGTCAAACAAGGGTAGTTGTAGAGCCAACCTCTAGAGATGGTTATAGGATTAAATTACTCCGTGTATGTCAGGTACCTAGAGAAGTTTCTGGCACATGAGAAAGCTCAGCGAGTGTTAATACCTATTAGTACTGGATGCATTAGAAATATGAGGTATCAGAGTGTATTTAAATCATATTAAATGTTGCTGATTTATACTACAGTGTTGTGAAGTAATGAAACTTTCTCCCTGTCTTCAGTGACTTGGGATAGAGAAGGAACAGACTTATCAACAGATGGTTGCAGTACAGTACAGGAAGCTCAGAAAACAGTTGTGAACCCTTACGCCGAGAATATAGGAGGAAGTTTGGACCTGTTGAAGGACTAGGTTTCGAGTTTCCGAAGCCAATCCTTGACTCTTCCTTTCCGTGGCTGTGCGCAGAGTGCTCAGTGCGCAGAGTGCAGAGAGTATGCAGTGGGCACGGAGTGTGCAGAGTGTGCTGAGTGCACATAGTGTTGAGAGTGCAGTGTGCAGAGTGCGCAGAGTGTACAGTGTACAGAGTACACGGAATGCGCAGAGTGCACAGAGTGCAGTGTGCAGAATGTGGAGTGTGCGGAGTGCATGGAGTGCGGAGTGCATGGAGGGCATGGAGTGCGCGGAGGGCATGGAGTGCGGAGAGCATGGAGGGCATGGAGTGCGCGGAGGGCATGGAGTGCGGAGAGCATGGAGGGCATGGAGTGCGCGGAGGGCATGGAGTGCGGAGTGCATGGAGAGCATGGAGTGCGCGGAGGGCATGGAGGGCATGGAGTGCGCGGAGTGCGCAGAGGGCATGGAGTGCGGAGGGCATGGAGTGCGGAGGGCATGGAGTGGGGAGTGCATGGAGGGCATGGAGTGGGCGGACTGCCGTCTTTGCTCCAGGGGCTTATGGCGCTGGTATTTTAAGTGAGAACAAGGTTTTCCTGGGGTCCACTGGCAGGTGTAACTGTGAAAGTACCAGGTTCTTACCAGTTGGTGTTGAGGTAGTGCACATTTGCAACAGGGAAGAGTTACAGAGCTACTTTCCAGCCCATGAAGCCCCAGGAAAACTGCACCTTAGCTGGGTGTGTTGGCACATGCTTATCATCCCAGCACAATAGAGACCATGACAAGAAGAAAGAATTAAGGTCAGCTACACAGCAGGGCCCCGTCCTCAGACAGCAAAATACCATTAGCAAAAATCTGTGTCCTTCCATATTCAGTTAAGAGAGACAATTGTGTGTGTGTGTGTGTGTGTGTGTGTGTGTGTGTGTGTGAGAGTGTGAGTGTGTGATCTGAACTCAGGTCCTTCTGCTTGAGGCAGAGGCTTAACCCCTGAGCCATCTCTCCAGCCCCAAGAAGTTTTCCCATGACTGAATCTTGGCATCTATAACAACAGATTATGCGTGTGTCTATTTTCCTGTTGTGATAGAAAGAGGGCTGTTAGGAGTCTCTGGAAGATGGCTAGGGAAGAACGCAGCTTGTCAGCAGTGCTGGTCACTTGGTGCAGGCTGCTCAGGAATGAAGAACCGCCAGTTCTTCTAAAATGTATAAAAGGAAGTTACATCGTTCCTTTCAAACACAGTGCTATATTATCAAATTACATCAAGTAGCTTATCTTTCAGGTCTTCAGGCCCAAGCTGGCCTGTACTACTTACGTAAATATGCTTACTCCAAATTGTTCATTTTTTTCCCCTGGTATTGAGGTTGATAAAGTTTCCTTACTGGTACATTTCTGGCCTTACACTGTGTAGGATTATGCCAAGCTAAGCCGATGTGAAAGATGTTATATAATAGGGAATGTGATAGTTAGGAAGAGCAGGTAGTTTTCTGTGGCTTAAAAGTGCACAGTAGAGGAAAACAATGAGAGGACCTAAAGAGGCTGGTTCTGATGTCGGTTGAGAAACGGAATGGTTTAGGCAGAATTGTGTGAACAGTCTTAACCTAAAGTCTTAAGAGAGATGATATTTGAAAGATGTTAGAACAAGGACAATTTTTAAATGTTTTGATAGTTATAAATTTGCTTACTTGTCAAATATGTACATATATATACTTTTTCATATAGTTTTAGAGATTCGCATACTATTCTTCCAGAATCATATATAGTAGAACTCTAGAACTTAGTTGGTATCTATTGCTTTTTGGACTAGCAATTCTTAAAAATAGACAAAGTAACTTCATGTACATTGTCTTGGTGGCTTTTCTCATTGTTCCAATGCCTAACATGAAGAACCTTAATGGTAAGAAAGACTTATTGTGGCTTCTGGTTTTGAGGGTACAGTCTACCACTGTGGGGAAGGTATGGCATCAGGATCCTAAAGCAGCTAGTTACATTGTATCCACAGGCAGGTAGCAGTTACATTGTATCCATAGGCAGGTAGCAGTTACATTGTATCCACAGGCAGGTAGCAGTTACATTGTATACACAGGGAAGCTGCAGAGAGAAATGAGTGCTGTGCTCAGCACACTTTCTCTTTTTCCCTAGTCCCTGGAATAGTGCTGGTCATATTTTGAGTGCTTTGTCCTCCTCTTACAAACCTGTCTGCCCATACTGGCGAGAAGTGTTTCCAGAGGTGCCTTATCTCCTGGGTCATTCCAAATCCCGTGAAGTTAACAGTGGAGATAACCATCACATACACATTGTAGGACGCTTACTTTTTGTATATAGACTCAAAAAGATAATTTCATCTGTCTTTTATTATTTTTTAACTTTTTTCCCTAGTATTTATTTATTCTTCAAAGTCAGTAGCTTACTAAAACCTAAACAATGATTTCATTTTGTGCTAACTGCAATTAAAATCAAATTGTATATGATAAACTATATCCTGCTACTTTTTGGTTATAATATAAACTTAACTCTTCACTTTTCAGCTGCTCTTAGGAAGCAACATGCAGCAGAGCTTCATCTAGGAGATTTTTTAGTTTTTCTTCGCAGAGTGGTGTCTTCAAAAGCAATTCAATCAAAAATGGCTTCCCCGAAGTGGACAGAGGTGCTTTTAAATATAGCATCTCAGAAGTGCTCTTCAGGTATATATCCTTGGTTTTATTTTACATTAATCTTACACGTTGCATGCATTTTAACAGCATTGACATTTGACCTTGATTTGGAGATGTTTTCCCCCTTGACTTGATTATTAATTTCATTGAAAGAAAACACTCATTACAGGGATCAAAACTGAAATGTAATTGATAAATAGCATTTGATACTGGAGAAGATTATGCATTTAATCTAAAATATTTGATCCTGTTTATTGTACTGAAGTATGCATGTTATAATAGGTACTAAAAACAAGTAGAGAAGATCTGTTTATTAATCAAAGTAAGGTCTTGCTCTCATTTTTTGGATGGTCTCGATGCAGTTCCAAGGTTGTCTCCTCTCCTCATGTGACTTGTGTGATACCTGCGGCAGTTCTGCATATCAAGCTCACTGCCCGGTTCTAGCCTAGAGGTCCAACAGTCCTCCATAGATTACTCATAGTCCTTATTTTATTCTTGCCATTTTTTGATTAAGTATACAGAATAGAATTTAGCATTTTGACCATTTAAATGTACAATTCAGTGACATTAAGGTTATTCCCAGTGTTTATATAATTATCACTATTTCCAGAATTTTTTTCATTATCCCCAATGTATTTTAAATATGCAAAAACATATATAATATTTCATGCTGTGTGCTATTTTATGTATCATCAGTATACTATGCACAATATACAATGCACATCTGACTATACAATGACTTTCTGACAGAGCCTGGCAAAGCAAATAGGTGGTAGAAGCAATCCAGGGTGATTCCTTAAGTCATCTTTGAGCCTCCAGTTTTCCTGTTTTTATTTGTGTGTGTGTGTGTGTGTGTGAGAGAGAGAGAAGAGGGCACTGTGAGTGCCTATGGAGGCCTAAAAATGACTTCAGAAATCACTCTAGATTATTCTACCTCCTTTTTGCTTTGCTTCAGGGTTTCCCAAGCTCTACCTTCCAAAGCTGGAAATGTAGGTTGTCATTTTTTTTTTATTTCGGATTCAGGATCCAAACTCAGGTCCCTTCTGCTTGCAAGGCAGAGTCTTAACCCTTGAGCCATTTCTCCAGCTAAAGTTTTTCTTAACTAGTATAATTTGCAATAGCTTATTTTCCTTTTTAAAACATTTATTTTTTACTTATTTTTGCATGCGTGTGTGTATGTGTGTGTATATATGTGTATCAGAAGTCATTTTGTGTCCCTTTGGAGGCCCAAGAGTGACTTCAGGATCATCCTAGCTTGCTTCTACCACCTATTGGCTTTGCCAGGCTCTACCTTCCAGAGCCAGAAATGCAAGCCACTGCCATTTCCACCTGGCATTTTTACATGGAATCTGGGATCCAAACTTGGGTCCTTCTGCTTTTGAGACATAGTCTTAACCCCTGAGCCATTTCTCTAGCCTGCTTATTTTCTTTTATTGAAGCGTGGTTTATGTTAAGCTCTTAAAGCATAAGGGAAAAGGTAATAATTTATTTCCACTTGATTTTGATTATAGTTTTTAATCTATAAAAATAATATATTCTTAATGTATTAGTCTGCTTCTACCTTTTCTAACTTTAGAAGCGTGCTTACTCTCTATTGAGGTAATATGTTCAGCATATGGTATGTTTATGTGTAAAAACTTCAAAGAATGTAAAAACCGCACAGCCTCTGGAATAGGTCATGGACTAAGGCAAGGGAACAGAGAGTGTTAAATAAGCATTTTGCGTCTCCTGAGTCGCGTGGTTTTTATCAGGTTGCTGCCTTCTCTGAGCCTCGTTTCCTCATTAAATTGAGTTGCAATTCAACCTGAATTGGGGTTAAAGTGTGGGAAATACATTGCATAGTACTAGCACAAAGATATTTATAGTATTTGTCAATAAATATATCAATTTGGGCACAAACGTGTGTGTGTGTGTGAGAGAGAGAGAGAGAGAGAGAGAGAGAGAGAGAAAGAGAGAGAGCATTAAATAGAATTCATGTTAACTGGAAGTCTGTCCTGCAAATGCGTTATAGTCTCAGGACCTATTTTTTTCTTTCCTCCCACCATGAGCTTCATTTGAATTCTGAGTGCCAGTCACAGTGATAACGAGAAAATGCTTCCTTCCCAGGTATTCCTCTAGTTGGTAACTTAAGAACGAGGCTACTTGCTCTTCACGTCCTCGAAGCCGTGCTGCCAGCTTGTGAATCTGGTGTAGACGATGATCAAATGGCCCAGGTTTGTACTTTTAAGATTATTAAATGTGTTTCACATTTGCGTCATTCGCCCCAAATCTAAACATGTATGTAATCTCCTTCATTTTTAATGCAACAAGATAGCTTGTTTTATCATTTCTTTAAGGCACAGGAAAGAGAAACTAAGTTATGTGATATAAAAAGTTAGGAATAGAGAAGACATGTGGACAGAAGTAAATTAGGCCTCTGCAGAGAGAAAACATGAAATTGTAAATCCTAATTATTGGGCTTGTTTTTGGGTTTCTAAGAGAGAGAAAATAGGAAACAGAGATTATCTCAACAGAAGTCTAATTACCCTTTAGTGGGGAAGGAATTGAGGGACGCAGCTTTCCTGGGAATGTGAAGCTGTGTGGGGAATTTAGGGGGTGACAGTTTTTTCTAGTACTTTGTGGGAGTAGGGGGAAGGGGATCAGGAGATCAGAGAAATGCCTTGGTGCTTAGGGCAGCATGTGGGAGTGATTGAATTTGTGGGCCAAGAGTCCTGAAATGGTTCTCTGCCTTAGAGGTTTTGTGTGTGGACAGCAGCTGCAGGTGAGGACGTGCCAGGGGACTAGGGGCTTACAAAGGAAGTACTGTTTGGTGGTGAGAAGCACGTCTGTGTGTTCCCAGGACTGTCACTGACCTGTCACCAATCTGAGGTCTCTACCTACTCAGTCTACATGGTGACACTGGAACACATTTAGTAGCGGATTAGAGATCTTTCTTTAAAAAAAAAGTTAACCTATAACCACCAAAAGTACCTCTTGGATATTGATAAAATCAAACTTCACTTGTGACTGAATAATATAATATGGGATATCTTTTAGAAAATTAGAAAAATGTATAACATCACTCTTTATGAATGTCATTGTTCTTTTTCTTTAATAAAACAGGTTGTTGAACGCTTATTTTCCCTTCTGTCGGATTGTATGTGGGAGACACCAATTGCTCAAGCCAAGCATGCTATTCAAATAAAGGAAAAGGAACAGGAAATCAAATTGCAGGTAATTGATTTTTCCAAAAAAATGTGTTTTTAGACAGCACAAGTAGATACCCTTGTGCCTGCCTCTGTCTTTGGTACTAGGTCCTGTGAACATTTCCTAGTTACGCCATTTCCTCTTCCCGCATTGCCTCGTTTTCTGTAGTTCCTTATTACACAACACTGTGCTCATCTTTCATTCTCTCAAATCAGGTTTCCTTTTTTTCCCATGAAATATTCTTTATGATCTCTCTCGTCCTTCACTACTAAGCTTCTCAAAAGTGTAATTTAAGTCAGCCACTTCCTTATTTCTCATTATTTATTTATTTTTATCATCAAGGTGTTAAAATTATTTATCAATTGTTTATCATCAAGGTGTTAAAATTCCACAAAGTATTAGTTGCTGAATAGTATCTTTAGGTAATTTGTTTTGAGGCTACCCAAGCATGCCAAAATCAGTTAATGCTCAAGATCCTTAACTAAATGATAAAAAATTTACTTATAACTTATGCATAGCCTCCCATATACTTTGTGTGACTCCTAGATTATCTAACACACAATGCAATACAAGTGATGT
The DNA here is from genome assembly GCA_023101885.1 of Typhlomys cinereus. Lineage (NCBI taxonomy): Eukaryota > Metazoa > Chordata > Mammalia > Rodentia > Platacanthomyidae > Typhlomys > Typhlomys cinereus. Next base: position 2,411,463 of record JALPQD010000337.1, read on the forward strand.
ATATATAGCTGTTGTGCTGAATTACCTAGGAAATAATGACACGAAAAGTGTGAACATGAAATATTTCTGGTCTGTAGCTGCTTGAACCTGTGATGTAGGACCTGCATGTAGAAGATCCATTTGCATGTCTCCATCTCGCCTGGCCTCCAGAAATGCCAGCCTCTGTAGTCTCCTTGTAGCTGCATACGCCCTGCCCCCATATCTCCAGGCCATTGGCTGCCCACTTCCTCCTCCTTGTGCTTCGCTGTCATCTCTGATCTGGACAGTGCAATAGTCTCCTGATGGGACTTTCTTCCATTGTTTCTCCCCGTGGTCTGTTCTCTGTTCCAGAGCCAGACTGAGCTTTTATCTTCATTAAATAGTGTGTCGATCCCCTGCTTGAAATATGACAGTGATTCCTCGTCGTTCTTAGGACGAAAACTGCACCTTCCTGATCTCTCTCCTTTTGCACACTGTACTCTGAGCCCCTTCATCCGTTTTTATGAACACACTAAATCTTTTCCTTCCTTAGGTATTAATTAGTTCCTTTAGTTATTTTTCAGAAACATCTTATTCAGCTGTCAGCCTATCACCTCTCTAGAGCCCTTTCCTAGCTTTAGATGTTGCAATATGCCTAGTATCTTATTACCTTTTTAATATTTATTTTATGTATTTTTTGTTGCCCTTTTCTACCATGTAAGTTCTGTGAAAGCAGAGATATTGTATGTAATTTATATATTGCTTAAAAAAAGTGGAATGTGGGCTGGAGAGATGGCTCAAGGGTTAAGACTCTGCTTTGCAAACAGGAAGTCCTGAGTTTGGATCCCAGGTCCCAAGCGAAAACACTAGACAGAAATGACAGCAGCCTGCACTTCTGACCCTGGTGGGCAGAGCCTGGGAAATCCCAGAGTGAAGCAAAAAGGAAATATAAGTCACCCTTGGTCCTCCACAGGGACACACAGTGCCCCACACACATAAACACACAATGAATGAAGAAATAAAGGGAAAGAAAGTGGAACGTGTGATTGGGGGTGCCTGGCATTGAGGAACCATTTAATTAAATGAATGAGTGAATTTAGGCCTTCACTCTTGCTTACTCTGGATAGTAATTCTTCGCCTAGGATAGTAATCCCTGAGTCCTGTGTTCCTTCTGCTACACACCCTACTGCATGATGTAAAAGTGCAGGTCTGACTGTCGTGTATAACGTCTCCGTGGGCCTTCCATGATTGTGTTCCTTATTTTTCCTGGCTTGTTTCTTGCCATTCTCCAGACATTCTGTTCTTCTTTGACACTTCCACACATGCATCCTTAAGTGTTGTCCTCTTTGACTGACCACTCAGTGCTTTTTTTCATTTAGGTCTCAACTCAGAGTCTCTCTTGAATGCTTGCTTTGTCCTTCATATTAAATACTTACACTTTGTGTTTCTGCTGCTGCATCCGTCGTGTAGCTTCTACTGTTTTCTCATTATGTAAATGTGATCATAGGCTCTGTGCCCTCTAATTAGATGACAGTTGTATTCCCTTAGTAGACACTTAATTTGTGGAATAAAACTAGGGAATATTAGAGCTATATTAGATATATATTAGAGATCTGACCCAGTTTCCTTTCTGCTAGAAGCTAGGAGACTTGGAGGAAGAAGATGAAAACCTTCCTGTACAAGAAGTGTCTTTTGATCCAGAGAAGGCACAGTGCTGCATAGTGGAAAATGGACAGATTTTAACTCATGGCAGTGGAGGAAAGGGCTATGGCTTGGCGTCAACGGGAGTAACGTCTGGGTGCTACCAGTGGAAGGTGAGTAGATGCCAAAGTAGAGTTTGATTTTTTTTTTAAAAAAACATTTTAGTCCCTTTTATCTGCATTTTAATAATATTAACAATAGTAATAATAATAACACCTTCGTACAAACCTGGGTTTTCTTTTGGATTAAGGCAGAGTTTATTTGAGGAGAGAAAGAATGGAACTCATGGACTCTAGACATGGAATATCATAAGGGACAAGGAGCTGGAAAAGAGCTCATGGACTCCAGACGTGGAGTCCCATGAGGGGCAGGTGCCCAAGATGGCTGCCAGGGTCATGTGTATTTATACATTAGGCAAGTCTGGGAAGAGTGGCTTTTCCTCATTGGTTCACTCCAGTTTCTGTAAACTTGATTGGAGTTTTTTCATCATCTACATGTCATTGGTCGGTCCATATTGGGGCCCAACCCAGTTGATCTTATGCTCAACCTTGTGGTAGGTCTAATCTCTACATCCTTTCATGAATAGAGGGTTGGGGGAAGTTGGTGAAAGGCGTGTTCTTTCAGGCTAATCCCAGCAGTGGGAGATGATCTTCCAAGGACTTTGAGACCATCCCAGCATGGCTACTCTAAATTACTGCCTAAATTACAGGGAATGCGGTTTCCTGACATGTAAGTTTTGTGGGTTTCTGAGCATTGTGTTTTTTGGGGGACAAGGCCCATACCTGAGATGGAGCTTGTATTAAAATTTCCTCTGGAATAGTCTGATTAACCATAACATGGACAACTTTATGACAAGGCTAAAATGTTCCATTAAGTCTGAACAAGAACTATGCAAGAAACTTCACTAGTTACTTTGCTAAATCTGTCACTCCCCTGATCTTAACAGTCCAGTTAAATTGGAGGTTGACAAAGGCCTAGGAAGAAAGTTGAGCACTTAGAAATTGTGCCCCCATGGAGGAACAAATTTACTTCCTATTCGCATGTTAACCCAAGGTTCTCAAGATGCCCTATCCAGTTGGCATCAGGCTCTCCTTCACTGGGCATAAGTGATGAGTTCTCCTTTTCCCATCAGGGGAATCCAAGAGCCTCTGGCCTCGTCATTGGTCCTCAGCAGAGGGGTTTAATCCTCGAGCCCTGGGGTTCTGGGGGCAATTCTTCCTCCAGTGGAGATTCCCACAGTCAGGACATGGGCCTTGTGGAGGCTTTTTGTGTTTGTGACAAGTTTTTTTTTTTTTTTTCTTTTTTTGGGAGATGCTCAACCTGGCTGTATTTAAAGCATTTTTTCCTCTTTTGCCTTCGGAAGGGATTTTGAGTTGTCTGTCTGAGAGTGCTTGTTAGTATTGTTATTCCATTCCTTAGGCCAATATCAAGTTTTGATTTCTTTCTTTCCTGGTTCTTCTTCTTTCCAGACCTAAATTTTTATGTGTAAGTTATCTTCTGTCTTTATGAGAGATGTTATTGTAAGTGGAAACTGATGAAGGATGTATGTGAGCGCTGTAGTGTCTCTGTAACTCTTTTCTAAATTTAAAATTATCTATGGTTGAAAAGCACAGAGTGCCTTTTCCTTGAACAGTTACAAAGTGCACACTTGACCCATCAGTAAAATGCAACAGCCCGTGTGTCGTCTTTTGCCAGGGAAGAGCTGTGGTGCGTGATCACCGAAGTTCTCGGTGAGTGCTGCTCACCGCCGCCCTTTGCCTGGCATATACTGACAGTTAGGTTTCCAGAAGGTGCGCAAGCATTTGGCACAAATCCTACAAACTATACAGGCGCAGCGAATTAATTTTCTCAGTTAGGGAAAGTTTTTTATCAGTAGGGAATAGTTTACCAGCCCGATTCCCCAGTGCCAAGTGAAGGACACTACGTGCGGGTCTTTCTAAGGATGGCAGCCTCTACTCCCTTTTTCTGTACTGTCCAACCCCCCTCGATTCTTGGCCACCGTATTGTTACTATGGAACGTCAGTAGGACCCATGTAGTAGAATGAGACCGCACTGGAGTGGTGACTTCAGTTTGTGCCTTTTAGGTTTCAGAGGTTTAGGTAAATTTCAGTGGCTTCATTCCCTAATTTCTGTATTAACTTTTTGTCAGTGCTATTCGTTTCTTGAGATAGTATTTTATTATACTATTCAGATTATTCTTTGAATCCAAATTTTCTTGCCTCAGCCTTCTGAATGTTGAAATGACAGGTGTGCACTACCAGAAAGTCTGGCTTACACATTAGTTTAGCTTAACACAATTTTGTCCGGTCTAAGGATGAACTATTATTATTTTAGAGCATACCTATACAAGAAACAGGGCATATGTAATATATTGTAAATCAACTGTGAATACAATTGTCAGGACACCTTCTAATCAGGACATAGAATAGTCAGGTAGTAATGTTAATGTGGTTAATGTGGTCTCCATGCTGGAACGTTCCACTCTCTTCTCTGTTTCTATTTCATTTTGTACAATTTATTTATTTATTTATTTTTTGCTTTTTCTTCTTGGTTTTTATTTCTATTTCAAAAAAAGATATTTCTTCTTCAAATCATAGCTTATAAGCATTTTAAGGAATATGCAAATATATTTACCTAATCATTCCACTTAAAATAAAATATATGAATTCAGTGTTACCTTCTTTCACTTGATCATTTTGTACAGTTTAGTTGTCTTTGGTTTCAGAGGAACTTTTGGGTGACAGTCAGTTTTAACGACTTTTATTTTCTTTGCCGTTATTTGGCCTGTCTCTAGAATATAGATGACAGTGAAGGTTTTGCAAAATGGTCAGAAAGTGGGGCCAACCCCTACTGCCTCACAATCTGTCACACTTAAGGGGAGGCTTGAGCTGTTGACTGAGCTCATGTGGGGTGACAGCGTCAGGTTTCAGTTCAGAGTAAGATCTAGGCAGTTAGAATGTGTGATTCTAAAAAGCCAGTAGCTTTTTAGAACAGGACATCAGTAAGACTCACACACCCTCGGACTACGACCCGTTTAAATCTAGGTGGCCAGCAAGACTTTCCTAAGTTCTCTTTGCTTGTCAGTCTTTAAGTTCAGATTGAGTCGAAAATATGCACTTCAGTATAGAAAAATATCACTCTAGCTAGGCATTTGCTTTCATACAACTAGAAACTTTTAAAATTCTGAAAGTGTATCTATATATTTTCTTGGAATGGTCCATTTTTTAAATTTCCTCCAGAATTTAGCAGCCCGCCCACTAGCGGCAAAAGGGAAGGGTGCTGCGTTCCCAAGTCGGGGTGACCCTCAGCCTTGTGAAGTGAAAGTGCCGTTTTTAGGCTGCTGCAAAGCAAAGCTGTTTTCATTTTTCCCCTCTTCTCCCCTTCAGATCTTAGGTTTACTTAAACCATGAGCAATGAATTTAGCATTTCCAGGGTTAACCAGTCAAAGAGGAAAAGCTGCTGTAGCAACAGCATCAGGAAGAAAGGGAAAGGCTGTTTCTTTACTTCTTTTTTCTGCAGCCTAAAGTTGTTCCCACCATGGCAGCTTAACATTTTCCTCTGATATTTGAAGGAAGGACCAACACATACGTGTAATATTTTTTATTTCTTCCGAGCTCACTTTCAAGTGTTTTTGTTTGTGTGTTTTTTCTTCCACCCTTTTCCTTCCCACAGGAAGAAGCAGCAATTACAAACCTGTTTTTATTTTTTGGCTCATCCAGAGCCCATTTGTGGGTATTGTTTAGGCCCTTTTTCTTCCCATCTGGAAGAAAGAACACACTTTCTGTTTGGGCTGCTCTCTCTTCCTAACTTTACCTAACAAGCCCAGAAGGAGCCTGAAATCCACTGACTCTAGCGTCCTGTAGCTAGATCTATCATTTTGAAATTTCATGTTGTTTTTACTTCTTGCAGCTCTCTTGATGTTTTCATACTACCTATAATTTCATGTTGCTCAAGAACAAAATTTTCTTTTCCCCTACCTTTATTCTTCTTTCCCTAAATAATGTTGTAACTTTGTTTTAATGATCAGAGTTATTGTGATGAATCTTTCTGGTGTCACCATGGTATTGTAATGTTACCATTCAACTTGGCTAAAGTCCTTTGGTTCTTCACCAATAGGAACTATAGATAGACAAGAAGCTCTTCAATGCTGATGTTCGTTACCCTTAGATCACGATCTAGGTGCTTGACTGGCATTCCAGAGCTTTGCAGCTCCAACACCTGGATTGAGGCTCCCACCTTGAGAAGACAGAGACTTAGGTTGTAGGCATTGTGTTTGAAAGCTTGTTGCCCTGGCGTTTGGCGACTCTTATAACCTTGGTTTCTAGTAACAGAAGAGACATCAGCAAGAGTCAGTATTTGTTGGTGTTTCCACTCTTGAACAGCCCGTGGGAAAGGGAGCCCTCAGTCCTCAGACAGCTGATGTGCTCCTGGGCTTAGATGGAATCAAGACCCTCAGCTCCTCCAGAAACTAGTGTTAAAAGCTCTTGGGCCTAAAATGCCAGGAGCCTTAGCTCTTAGTAACAGCTAGTATTACAATTCTGTGGCCTGGGTTACCTGAGACCTCGTTTATGTAAAGCTTGGTAACACTCTGGAATCTTCCAGTGAGCAAGGCCTGCAAATTTTCAAATTCAGCTTTTTATCTTGTCTTGGTGGTAAAAGCTCAGCACATCCTACTAATGATAAAAACAGGCAAGAAGGACTGAGGAGATGCTGGGTGGGTAAGGTTCTTGCCCCACAAGCTTGAGCACCAGAAACTACAGAGAAGGTCTTGGGCATGGCAGCTGCCTAGAATCCCAACATCCAAGAAGCAAACTGACTGGCCAATTTTTCTGTTGGCAAGCTCTGGGCTCAACTGAAAGACGCTGCCTTAATAACAACAGGTAGAGAGAAACAACACTTAAAATGTTAATTTTGGGCCTCAGCACACATGCATACATGCACATACATACATGTCCCAGCTCTTGGCACATGTACATGCTCCCACACACGTGAACATTCATACGCATGTTAGCCTGGCATTTTTACCTGGGATCTGGGTCCTTGAATTCAGATCCTTTTGCTTGTGAACCAAAGGCTTTAATCTTGAGCCATCTCCCCAACTCTAAATTAATTTTAAATGTTCAGTTGCTTAAATGTTATTTTGAAAGTTCTATACAAAGTGAACAAATGTGCTTTATAAAATTTTTGTAAGCAGACTGCTTCATTTTTATGCTCTTTCTTTCTTTTTTAATGTGGTGCTTGCGAGGTAGAGGCTTAACCTCTGAGCCATCTCTCCAGCTCTTTTTATGCTATTTCTACATATGGTGAAAAGAAGCCTGATATATTCCCATAAATGCATTAATATCATTTATAAGCACATTTTTACAGTTTTGATTCATATAGTTAAAAGCAAACTGTTTTCTTTAATATTAATGAACATGATAACTTTTTTTTAGTTTTACATCGTGAAAGAAAACAGAGGCAACGAAGGCACGTGCGTTGGAGTTTCTCGCTGGCCGGTTCATGACTTTAACCACCGCACTACCTCAGATATGTGGCTGTACAGGGCCTACAGCGGGAACCTCTATCACAACGGAGAGCAGACCTTGACGCTGCCCAGCTTTACCCAAGGGGACTTCATTACCTGTGTTCTGGACATGGAGGCCAGGACCATCTCCTTCGGGAAAAATGGAGAGGTACTGAAGCCCTCAGAAGTGCAGCCTTTTGTTTCTCTCCAGTATACTTTCCACTTGGTTACTCGAACGCTAGTCGTCCGACTTAGAGATCGGCCACCTTCCTTTCTAACTTTTTAATACCTCTTAGTTCTTATAACAACAAAAAAGTGGTAAAGAAATAATCACAAGTAAAGAAGTTAGGAATTTCTTTGGCTAGCATAATTGATATTTAGCTCTAGTAACTTGTTCTGTTTCGTAAAAGCTCAAAGTTTTAATGTGCATAGATACTTACCAATTAAAATACTTTTGTTTTATTTTCCTCTGGTACGCTCTAGGAGCCCAAATTAGCTTTTGAAGATGTAGACGCAGCAGAGTTGTACCCGTGTGTAATGTTCTACAGTAGCAATCCTGGTGAAAAGGTAATGAAAAGCATTCTTTTTTTTCTTTTTTTTATTCAAGTGTGTGTGTGTGTGTGTGTGTGTGTGTGTGTGTGTGTGTGTAGAACCACGGGCGAATTCCAGAACCACCATGGACCACCTCCTCCTTGTTTACTCTGCCCCGAGATTCACAGGCTCCACCCTACCAGGACCAGAAGCACAGGCCGCCCCCACTTCCACCCGGCGTCTATACGTGGGGTCTAGAATCCAAACTCAGGACCTTCTACATGCAAGGCAGAGGCTTAACCCCTGAGCCACCTCTCCAGCCCCTAAACTTAAGCATTCTTATCAATATAGGTTAGCATCAGATAGAACCTAATGATAATGAGATGTTTCTGCTGTTAAAAGAAATGGGCCCATGTAAGTCCTCATCCTACAAAGCTGATTTTAGAAATTGTCTTTGCTCAATATTAAGGTATGATAATTGTACAGTGAATCAACTTTCAAACATTTGCAGCTATGAGAATTACAGGAACTGTATTAAGGATTCTGTAGTTTGTTGGCAGTTATGGACATGAGAAAGAAATGTAGAAAAGCTCTTTTTAGTGGTAAGGTACCATCACTTGAATATAGGAAGGTGAGTTACTATGGGAAACGCCTTTCATTCATTCAGTGGGTGGAGTTTCAGACCTTGTAGAAGGTACAGATTTGAACCTAATAAGAATATTAAGAATACACTTTCTTACTGAGATATTTTTGTTCTTGTTATCTAAACCTGAGGCAGAAACGAGGTTCTCTTTGGTTTCCCTGTCCTGATAGGTGATTTGTTTTTTTCTTCCCCACCCATCACTGGAAAAATGTAGTGCAGCTTAGATGTTTTCTGAAGAATCTCCAGTAGAAGCATTTGAAGTTGGATTATATGTCATTTGCCTATACAGTGTTAAGAATTAATACATCCTTATCATGAAAGTTACCTTTAATTTAAGGAGAGTTAGTGTTATATAATGAGCAGCCAAGCAATGAAATTGATCTGGAGGTAAAGTAGAGGGTACCTAGAGCCTGACTTTACCCCAGTGGCTCGCTTACAGTACAGAATAGATTCTGGCTTGATCTTCTTAGAGCTGGTACTTTTCCAGTGCCAGTGAACCTTGGAGAATTGTATAGAACTTTGGGGCTCTAATCATCAATTTATTCTATCTGGAGGATTTTTTAAATACATTCCAGAGTCTTTGAGAAAAAAAATGAAACTAATGATAGCATTTAAAAAAATTACAGTGAACCCAGTGTACTAACAAGAACTTTATAGTTTTATTTTTCTAGATAACTATAGGAGACAAGTACTCTCTTTAAGTGCCATTTTATAGATGAAAAAGCCAAGACTTAGATAAATTGTTGCCAAGATCATATAGAATTAAGATTTGAACTCAATTCTTGTTCCCCTTTTACCTTTTTTTTAGAATTATGAGCAGATACAGTCCAGATCAGAGTTGAGCTCAGTATATATGTAGTTCAAGTTAGTCTTAAACTCTAGATCTTTCTGCCTCAACCTCCCAAGTTCTGTCAGACCATCATCTTTTAACTTCTATGTCCTGCTTGCAATGTGTGTCCAGACTGGAGCTATCCTGGTTGTGTAACTTAAATGGAGCTTTGAGGATGAAAGCTGTTGTGTTCTCCAGTCTTTTTTCAGGCAAAGTTTTGTCAAGCACATACTCCTCGCTTGCATGTCCATTTTTTGAGTAGTCCTAATTTCTCAGGAACTTGTGACTACAAGATGTTTAAGGAAGTGGATGTTCTTGAGGACCGTGCTCTGGCCACTTCGGATCTTCAGTATTTCCTCGCTCCTTCTTGGGGATTATTTGGCGCACTGCACTTATGTTAGGAGATCAAACACTGGTTTTACCTGAGATTCAGTATATGGTAGAATTTATGCTGACTAATAGTCAAAGGAACCCATTTCTGTCACACATATTCCGCCCTCTTTTCTTTTGTAGGTAAAAATTTGTGATATGCAGATGCGTGGCACACCACGGGATTTACTTCCGGGAGACCCCATTTGTAGTCCAGTAGCAGCAGTGCTAGCTGAGGCCACCGTCCAGCTGATCCGTATCCTCCACCGGACAGACCGTTGGACTTATTGCATTAATAAAAAGATGATGGAAAGGTTACATAAAATTAAAGTATGTATTAAAGAGTCAGGTCAAAAACTAAAGAAGAGCCGCTCGGTCCAGAGCCGAGAGGAAAATGAAATGCGCGAGGAGAAGGAGAACAAAGAGGAAGAGAAAGGTAAACACACCAGGCACGGCCTTGCAGACCTCGCAGAACCACAGCTGAGGACTCTGTGCCTAGAGGTGTGGCCCGTGCTGGCGGTGATAGGAGGGGTCGACGCTGGCCTTCGAGTTGGAGGCCGCTGTGTTCACAAGCAAACCGGGCGCCATGCTACGCTGCTGGGAGTGGTCAAAGAGGGCAGCTCATCTGCCAAGGTCCAGTGGGATGAAGCAGAAATCACCATCAGGTATGATCTGCTACATTATACTTTTAGCAAAGAAGTGTTTAATGGTGAAGTAGGCAATTGCCTGAGGATGGTAAGTGGTGTTTTTTAGGTGAGCTGCTTGTTAAACTTTTGAATGGTTTTCTTTTCTTTCTACTTAGATGTTTATTATTATTTTGACTTATTAAAGAATGGGATACTAGTGGCTTCTACAGTACAAAAGATCTTCTTTAAGAAATGATTAAGTTCACTAAGTTTAATCAGTGACTTCTGGCCTTTTTCCTAGTGATACTAAGGATAAACTGGGTCCTGTCTTTGTTGAGCGAGTTCTGCGGCTGCACTATGCCCTCAGCTGTGTCCTTGTTTCTTGTCATTTCCATTGCGCCCAAGAGTAAAAAGCAGCTGATCTGTTAATCAATTTTGTATGAAAAAGGCTGTTATATAAGAAAATCCAAGTGAGCAAATGAATATCTACAGCTTACAAAAATTTTTTTCTTTTCTTCCGTCTTCGAGAGCGTGTCTTGTTATGTGACTAGCCTGGAACTCACTGTGAGAGAGTGTCTTGCTGTGGGATTAGCCTGGAACTCACTGTGCAGCCCCAAACTTACTTGACGCGTGTGATCTTCCTGAGGGCTCCTCTGAGTGCTCAGATGCAGCCACGACGTCATCCCCAGCTCTGCATGTCTGTAGTTTAAATACGTGTTTCTAGACTCCCGGTAGGCAGCATTTTGAATAGTTGTGAGAATTACATTTATTTTAAGTGTGTTTGTATATAGAAAATATTTGGAAATATAAACATCGTAGATTTAAAAGCAAATGTCTAAATCTATATCCATAAAGGAACTCATTTATCTATCTGATTATATAATTTGAAAAGTAAGGATTTATTGATACTATGTGAGTTGATTGTGTTACACGTATTTTAGGTGAGCTGCTAGTTTTCTGGAGTTCAGCAATTTCCATTATGTCCTAGAAGAGTAAATAGCAGCTGATCTGTTGATAGATTTTATATGAAAAAGGCCTTTACATAAGAAAATCTGAGTGACTAAATGAATATCTACAACTTGAATATTTTTTGACAGTCTTGCTATGTCACTCAGGATGGCCTGTGTGATTCTTGTAAGGTTTTATGTTAATATAATATGAACACCGTGTAAGAGAGTGTTTCCTAGTGCTTTTGCCATTAGCACTATTTAGGATTGAAAGAATGCTACAGATCATCGGTCAAAATGTGTGCGTCAAGTGTGTGTTCAGGGTCCTTGGGCTCCCATCCCACTTCACTGAGCCAGGAGACCGCGTGTCTGCTCTTGTTCCATCCTTTCCCTTGTTTCAGAAAGGAGTATCATGGCTTGTTGTGACGTATGTAGTATAATAAAATAAAAAATAGATGAAAATTAAACAAAGATAATGAAGGGAAGATGAGATAATTAAGGTAAGATAGAACTAAGTTTTAGAGGGATAGAAAATTTTGTGTAATTGCGTCATTTTTAAGCTTCAGGAATTTCTTCCCAAATGTCAGGGTTAGGTGGTCACGTACATGCTCATTTAAGTTAGGAGCATCCCTTGAAGACTGCAGGGTAAAACTTCTAACAAAATTAAGTCTCTGAAGTAGGTTATAAAGATTTACTTGTATAGTAAATTAGATTTATTATGTAGATTTTCTAACTAGCTTATATCAAACTATATCTGTCTTCCCTCCTATTTTGTAAGTAAAGGTATACAACCATGTGTTTTGGCTTTGTCTGTGAGCGGCTGTTTTGACACTGTGGGCAGGGTTGACAACACAGTCATGTACTTTGTAAATTCTAGAATAATTAGCTATGTGGTCTTTATTGGAAAGTTTGCTAACTCTGGCCTATATTATAGTATAATGAATATTCTAATTCAAAATCACATGCACATTTCATTGTGTTTGCATTTAGCATCACATCTCTCCATTTTCTCGTAACAGACCCATTTTTCTCTTTGTAATGACTCTGGTTTGTATCAATTATACTCTGCGTTATACCCATGATGCATCTCGTGTTGTCTGTATGATTTTCTGTACCTTCCTCCTGTCTTTCCCTCACTTGCTTTTCCTGTGTCATTCTGATCTTTATTAAAGCTTCCCAACTTTTTGGTCGCCTAGTGATACTCCATTGTATAACCTGGAGCCCTGTGAACCCCTGCTGTTTGACGTGGCGCGATTCCGAGGCCTGACAGCTTCCGTGCTGCTGGACCTAACGTGCCTCACAGGCATTCACGAGGACGCGGGCAAGCAGAGCATCAAGCGCCATGAAAAGAAGCACCGGCTTGAGTCGGAGGAAAAGGACGCCGAGCAGAAGCCCGAGAATGAGTCTGTTTCAGACGTGCGAGCAGGGTTGATACCTGATGATGGCAAAAGTCAGGGCGCCACAAGCTCCAGATCAGAAAGTGAAATAGCCGCATTTTCTTTAGAGCCGACACTGCCCGGTGTGGAATCACAACATCAGGTCACGGAAGGAAAAAGGAAAAATCATGAACACGCATCCAAGAACCATGACATAGCCCAGTCAGAAGTCAGAGCTGTGCAGCTTTCCTACCTCTGCCTCGGCGCTATGAAATCCCTTAGCGCTCTTCTTGGCTGCAGTAAATACGCCGAGCTGCTGCTGATACCAAAAGTTCTGGCCGAGAATGGCCACAACTCCGACTGTGCGAGTTCTCCGGTTGTTCACGAAGATGTGGAGATGCGCGCTGCGCTGCAGTTCCTGATGCGACACATGGTGAAGCGCGCGGTCATGCGGTCCCCCATCAAGAGAGCGCTGCGGTTAGCTGACCTGGAGCGAGCTCAAGCCATGGTTTACAAACTAGTGGTCCATGGGCTTTTGGAAGACCAGTTTGGGGGCAAGATTAAGCAAGGTATGTTCTCTGATGAAAATATTCATGCCAAGTAATTGTCAAACGTGATTTGTTCTGTAAGTGACTTGTAAAAATACATTTTTTGCTAAAGTTACTTTCACGTTGTTTTCCTATTAGTTTTATGTTGTTAGCATCTGTGTACCTATAATTTTGTTTCAGGTCTGTACAGGTATTAGAATTCGATAGTTCACCAAATTTTATAAAGCTGAAATTTAACTCTTGCCACAAGTACCTATCTCTTCATTGATCTGATTGAAAATACATAATATTATTATATGACTTCTCAGATACATTATACCCCACTATTTCATAAACTATGTATTGTATACAGGTTCTAGAGAAGGAACAAAAAAACAAAACAATGTCCCTGTCGTCAAGAAGCTCATAGTGCAGTGTGGTGCTGGGCTGGGCTGTGATCTCGGCACTTGGTGGGTGGAGGCAGGAGGATCAGAAGTTCAGGGTCACCAGCTACAAAGCGACTTGAAGGCCAGAATAGATGACGTGAGACTTTTTAAGGATCTTTGGTTTCCTCTTTTTCTTTCCTTTGCCCTTATCTCCATTTGTCGTAGTTTAGAAAGATCTAGGCAAGAGAGGTATGCGGTGCACAGAAGTAGGAATGTTCAGATCACGTCAGTGAGGAAGGAATGGAGTCACTTAGCAAACTCGGGCTGTTTTTGTAGCAGTTGGTGTTTTCATTATGCTGATTTGTGGATCCCCTCACCAAGTAAGGGAAAATACTGTACACTTTTTGTATCCTCTCCTTTTTGAGTCATTATCTTTTTAGAAGCGTGGAATTTCTGTCTTTTTTTAAAAATTATTTATTTTGTGTGTGGCTGTGTGTGTGTATGCGTGCACGCATACGTGTACATCAGAGGGTACTGTGTGCCCATGGAGGATCAAGGGTAACTTTTCTTTAACTTGTATTTGTATGCTTTTATCTTTGCCTAGACTTAAAAGAAGAATCAGATTCAAAGTGCTAGACAGTTTTAATGGTTAGATATATTTAGATATCCTGAAATCTTAGCCTTTTTTTTTTTTAGATAAGGTCTGGTCTCAAACTAGCTAATCTTTTTGCCTCAACCTCCTGTATACTAGGATTATAGAGACATGTTTTCACATCTCATTTATGTTTTGCTGGTTTATAAGAGAATTTCCTAAAATCAGCACTAATTAATTAATTTATGAGACCCTTTTGCAGTACTGACTTGTAGTCTAGAATAAGTGCAATAATGAAGCAGAAATCACTTTTTCTGAAAATTTTTTTTAAAAAATGTACAATTTTTTAAAAAATGTCCTTAGGAAGCTTGTTTTTTGTGATGGTGACGTGTTCTAGCTGTGGATCTCCAGTCAGAGGAAATCCTCTTATCCGGGTCTGTTCAAGCTGGAATTTCAAGTGTATACCTGAAATCCACAAAAACTTACCTAAAAGAAAAGTTTTCCATTCCCACCATTCCTTTAGAAAAAGACAAATGCTTACTGATTCTTCCCCTTGGTTTTGACTTGTAGAGAGCGATGCACAGGCGGAAGAAAGTGACCCGGCCCAGCAAGCCCAGACACCAGTGACCACTAGCCCGTCGGCATCGAGCACGACCTCCTTCATGAGCAGCTCCCTGGAAGACACCACCACGGCCACCACGCCAGTCACCGACACCGAGACGGTGCCTGCCTCCGAGTCCCCAGGGGCGATGCCCCTGAGTCTGCTCAGGTAGAGCCGGCCCCTTCCTGTGTGCCACCGGTGCCCGTGCTTCCTGAGCGTGGTCGTTTTCCTCTCACGAGCGAGCCAGAAAGACCCTGAGCTCACACTACTGAAGTCGGAACGCCTTGGAACGTTCCTGACAGTGCAGTGTCTCCTAAGGCAGTTACTATTGGGCCCAAGTCTGTTCAGTTGCGCGGCCGACAAGCTCACCAGTGCTATTTCTCCATAGAGAGTTGTGGGGTTGGGATGGGGTAGGAGGAGGAGGAGTCTGTGTGTCCCGATGTTGAAGTGACCCTTCACTTACCAGAGGAGCTGTGATATACAGTGTGTCCCACACGCCTGACACAGTTACGCCTTCAGATTCTTCTTTTTCTTCCCTTCAGAAAGTACTCTGTCTTTTCAGTACTCTTGGGGATCAAACTCAAGACCTTTGTTTGCTAGGCAAGTCCTGTGCCACAGAATCATATTTCTGGTTCAATGCTTGTATTTTTAGTAGTATAAGAAAAGCACTCACATAATATTTTTTCCTGCCGTTATTTCCCTTTTAAGCATAATTCTTTATATTTTCCATTTTACTGTGTGATCATATTAAGCCTGCTTTTCAAATGAAAGGGTTTATCTTCCAATGTGTCTTTGGCAATCCCTAGTTAATATTTTTGTAAATTCTATACAATATTTACGCCCTTAAGTTTCTTTTCTTCAGTTTGCCAAGTATAAACACCAGTGAACACTTTAGAGAAAAGACCTTAGAGGGCGACTGTGGTGAGCGCTCTGCTGTGGCTTGAACGACATAAGGAACGCAGCATAACTGACTAAGGAGAGCAGCGTAACCCATCTTTCCTACTTTTTTTGGTCCCTTGTCTTAATGGATAGGTCATTACTCTTCTCTCTGTGTAGCCCCACATCGTGGAGAGTAGGGGCGAAGCTGGCCCCTAGATTCTCCATTTCTGCTGTGCATGAGTCCCCTGGGAGACATTAGAGTTCCTGGGCTTTGCGTGCCAAAGTCCAATGCAGTAGGTCTAATGGGCTCCATAGTTTACGTGAAAAAATTAATAAACTTTATGTATTGTGTGTGTGCGTGTGTGCGCGCGCGTTCACCAGAGGACACTATGTGTCGCTATGGAGAACCAAAGTTGACTTCAGGAATCATCCTGGATTGCTTCGACCTCCTTTTTGCTTCCCTCTGGGATTTCTCAGGCTCCACCCACCAGGGCCATTAGTGGAGGCCACTGCCATTTCCACCTGGCATTTTTATGTGGGACCTGGCATCTGAACTCAGGATCTTTTGCTTGTGAGCAGAGCCATCTCTCCAGCCCTCAGTTTGCATTTTATTTATTTATTTATTTATTTTTATTTATTCAATTGTGTGTGTGTGTGTGTGTGTGTGTGTGTGTGTGTGTGTGTAGAACCACGGGAGAATTCGGGAATCACCATGGACGCCTCCACCACCTCCTTGTTTACTCTGCCCTGGGATTCACAGGCTCCGCCCTACCAGGACCAGAAATGCAGCTTCCCCCCCCCCCCCGTGTCTATACATGGGGTCTAGGATCCAAACTCAGGACCTTCCGCCTGCAAGGCAGAGACTTAACCCCTGAGCCACCTCTCCATTTTAATTAAGTTTCTGCAGTGATTCTTAAGCTCATTCTTAGAAAATTACCACTGTAGTTTTATGTAGAGGAACACTAATCCTAGTAGTAGAATTGTTGCTAGTTCCCACATATCTCGTGTTTCTTAACTCTCATTTGACTGATAATTTCTAGGAGAAGCTTCTTTGTAATTAAAAAGGGGAGAGAGAATGCAAAACGTTCTGATATGATGGTAATTCCTCTAGTTGTTTCAGAAGTCACTGTATCCACAGGGAATCTCTGAGTAGAATAGGCATAGGATTCAGTGGTAGAATCATGCCCCTGCTAGTCCCTGTAGACATTCACCAGGACTTTTGACGCCTTCTATCTCACCCTTTAATACTAGGGTTGAACTCAAAGACACATACATTCCACCTCCTAGTAACTCTTTTTTTCTTAATCTCAGTTTTTCTGCTCTTGGCTGAGAATTGAGTAGCACTGCAGTTATTTACTCTGCATGAATATCATTCTGTAGGACAAAAGTCAGTGCACTGGCTGCTGCTTCTCTATGTATCATGGTGTTGCAGTTATTTGCTTAGATAGAAAGTGTTTAGAAACCTAGATTGCTGCACTTAAGAGTAGAGTGCTTGCTTTGCATAAAGAAGGCCCTGGGATCAACCCTCAGCATTGGAAAAAGAAAGAAATCTAGTGCTTTTGTTTGTTAAAAAAACATATCTGCACTTCATTCTTTTTATCCGTATCTGCCTTCTCATGGAAGGCACTGCCTGTCCCATACCTTCTCTCTTTGTCCATGGCATCTGCCTTTATTGTGTTAACACACACAGTTTCTCAACTGTGCTGAGTAGCTTTCTTTGTGGAACCTTCCAATAAGCTCGTACTTTGGATCAGTGTATTAGTTTCACAGTTAGCTGGTAGATTTGTAACCTCAAGTTTCCTTTTTTTTTTTTTATTCAATTGTGCGCGTGTGTGTGTGCGCGTGTATGTGTGCGTGCGCGTGTACGTGTGTGCGCGCGTGTATGTGTGTGTGCGTGTGCGTGCGCGCGTGTATGTGTGTGTAGAACCAAGAACGAATTCGGGAACCACCATGGACTCCTCCGCCTCCTCGTTTACTCTGCCCCGGGATTCACAGGCTCCGCCCTACCAGGACCAGAAGCGCAGGCTGCCCCCGCTTCCGCCTGGCGTCTATATGTGGGGTCTAGGATCCGAACTCAGGACCTTCTGCCTGCAAGGCAGAGGCTTAACCCCTGAGCCACCTCTCCAGCCCAAGTTTTCTTTTTTTTTTTTTTTTTTGAAAGTGTACCATATACCTTACAGTCCTGAACATGGTGCCTCCACCTCCCAAGTATTGGGATAACAGGTAGTACAGCAGCAACCTGATTTATGTGGCGCTGGGAACTGACACAAAGTCCTGCGCTTGCTGGCAAGCGCGCTCTCAGCTGAGCTTCCTGACCTTAAAAAGTCTCTTCACTCCTGTGTGTAAATCAAGATACTCATGTTTTCTCAATGTTATAGTGGGAGAAAAACCTCCATAAATGCAGTGATTTCTGACTTACTATCTGTTGTATTCCTGCCTAGTGTGCTCTTTTGCTAAGCATATCATAAAAGTAGTAGTTATGAGACAGTGGTATTTAAAAATGAAATCTCCTAAATTCATTATCTCAAAAAAAAAAAAAAAAGAAATCTCTTTCTCTCATGATCCTCTACTAAATTATAACTAAGCTATGCAATATTCCAGGTTGCATATTCTCCTAAGAAGGTTGTGATGTGTCTGTTATTTCCTAATGGATGTTTTGTTATCCATTGTTATTTTCTCAAAGGCAAATGTTCTCTAGTTATCCTACCACCACTGTACTTCCTACACGTCGTGCACAGACTCCTCCAATATCATCACTACCAACCTCTCCTTCTGATGAAGTGGGAAGGAGGCAAAGTTTAACCTCTCCTGATTCCCAGTCAACAAGGCCAGCTAATCGCACAGGTGAGTTTATTGTCATGTGTACAGATAACAACCCTCTTTGTATTACACATGTATGGACTTTATTATGTACACATTGTGTTTTGAAGATAATAAACTGATTTAATGAAGTGTAACTACACCTACCAAATTGAATGTCTTCTGCATTTTGAAATTGTAGATTGATTTATGGCTATTTGAAAGAGAAATTTTCAGACCTTTCTTCTTTCTTGGTATATGAATTTTTAATGTTATAAATTTCCTTCTAAGCATTGCTTTAGCTGTAACCCACACAATCATAATTATGAGGAAACAGCAGAAAATCCCTTAATGACCATTAAGCAATAACTGGTCCATAGTTTTCCAAGTGTCAGAGTGATTGACTGGCAACTCAGGAGGCAGAGGCAGAAAGATCACAAGTTCAAGGCCAGCCTGGACAACTTCAGTGAGACTCTGTCTCAAAAGAAAAGTAAAAATAGAGCTGAAAATACTGCTCATCAGTAGAATGCTTGCTGGCATGTGCAAAACCCTTCGTCCAGTGTTCAGTGTCATGAAAACAAAAGTGTTTGACACTAAAGAGATCCAACAGAGTTTGAACTAGATGACACTGTTAATTCCCAGTTTCTAATGACTGCTGTGGTTATGCAAGAGAATGTTTTTATTTTAGGAGTTTTCTGTTAACATATTCAGAGACGACAAAGCATCAGTGAGTGGACCAGGAGACAGAAGAACTCTTTGTTCTATAGTACATTTTTGTAAACATGATTTTTTTAAGTGAAGAATTATCCAAAATAGGAAAAATATGTGAGGTTTTTAGTCGGGTTGTT
Source organism: Typhlomys cinereus (assembly GCA_023101885.1). Classification (NCBI taxonomy): domain Eukaryota; kingdom Metazoa; phylum Chordata; class Mammalia; order Rodentia; family Platacanthomyidae; genus Typhlomys; species Typhlomys cinereus. Next base: position 2,430,581 of record JALPQD010000337.1, read on the forward strand.
TTGTGTTTATCTCTTTGAAAATCCTTACATTAAGGGAAGGTTGTCACATAGTGGCTAGCGAGATGTTCTGCAGGTCAGGCTCAAACCTGGCAGCCTGAGTTCAGGTCCAAGCCCACAGGGTAGAAGGAGAGAACTGACTCCTGAAGAGTTGTCCCCTGACTATGGCGTGCACACATGCATTCTCTAAGTATTTTTTTTAAAAGAAGAGGAGTCACATTAGCTTTTCTTTAAAAATTTGTCTTTGGTTTCTCAACTAAGGTTTTTTGTACCACCTAAGCCTGCCACAAACTCATAGTCCTTCTGCCTAAGCTTTAGGAATGCTAGATTACAAGCTTCATTTAGCCTATTTTAGTGAGTAAATTTGTATAAAATTTGAAAAGTGCTAGGAAATGGGAGTTTTGTGATGACCACGATTACTGTGCTCATGTTAAGTAGTGCTATCAAGGCTCTTCTCTCATTTCAGCCTTGTCGGACCCCAGCAGCAGACTGTCAACTTCTCCTCCTCCCCCAGCAATTGCAGTCCCCCTGCTGGAAATGGGCTTCTCTCTCCGACAGATTGCCAAAGCTATGGAAGCTACAGGTAGGATAAGTTTTCTTATTTCAGTATGTTAGGTAGAAATCTTGTCTTACTGAAAACAGCATTTTTAATAAGTCATAAACCTTGTCAAGGTTTTTGACAACTGGGCTGGAGAGATGGCAAAGGATTAAAACCTTGCCTCACGAGCAGAAGAATCTGAGTCCGGGGTTCCGGGTCCCACATCAAAACGCCAGGCAGAAACAGCAGCAGCCTGCACTCCTGCCCTCCAGCCCTGGGGGGCAAAGTCGGAAATTCCAGAGTGAAACAAAAAGGAGGTAGAAGCAATCCATGTTGATTCCCAAAGTCCTCCTTGGATCTCCCCAGAGGCATAATGCCTTGTGATGCACGCACGTGCACGCGCGCACACACACACACACACACACACACACACACACACACACAGACCGAATAAACAAAAAGTTAAAGATTTTCAGATAGATCATTGCTGAGGCTTCTTACTGCGTCCAGTTACTGCATCCAGTTACCGCGTCCAGTGTTGGTCTCAGACTGTCCCACGCGAACAGGTGCTCGCGGAGAGGCCGATGCCCAGAACATCACTGCTCTTGCCATGTGGATGGTAGAGCACCCTGGACACGAGGAGGAAGAGGAGCCCCAGCCAGGCAGCGCAGCAGACGCCAGGCATGGAGCCGCGGGTCTGGGCAGTGGTGGGAAGTCCACCGACCCCTGTTACGTGCAGTCCCCAGGAGACATACCTTCCGCGGACGCTGCCGAGACAGAGGAAGGATTCAGTGACAGGTACCATCAGAGTCTCTCGGCTTCTGTTCTGTGTGTTGTGTACGGTGCCTCCAAAGCCGTGTTTCCTTTCACAAGCACAAGTAATGGTGCTTGAAGTTAATAACTCCAAGTATGCAAAAGGTGAGCATTTTAATTATAAGCTGGTATGTCTGTGAGGGGCATACATGACTATTTTGATTTCAATCAATGTTTTCATGGAGAGAGAGATTCATAGATTTTGTGTAAAATTTAGCTGAAAAGAAACTTAAAATTAAGGCACTTTTTTGAAGTAAAATGAACATGTTGAAAATATGTAATAAAACAATTTTATCTCAAGTGATAAAAGTAGAATTATTGTAAATACTAGAAATTGTTGTAATTGGCTAGGAAAGTAGTTCAGTGGTAGAATACATTACATATACAAGGCCCTGAGTTCAGTCTCAGTCCTGCAAAATAAAGGGGATTTTTAAAAATGCATATGACAAATAGATTTTTCTCTTTCAGAATAAGTAAAGATGTGCTTTCATTTTAAGTTTTTTTTTCACTGCTAAGGATCAAATGTAGGTTTTTGTACAAATGTTCTAGGACTGAGTCCTATCCCAGCTCCCATAGTTTTTTTTTAATTAGTTTATTTTTTGCATGCGTATGCATATGTGTATACCAGAGGGCACTGTGTGTCCCTGTGGAGGATCAAGAGTGACTTGTGAGTCACCCTGGATTGCTTCTACCTCCTTTTTGCTTCACTCTGGGATTTCCCAGGCTCTGCACACTAGTGGCCAAAAGTATAGGTCACTGCCATTTCCTCTTGGCATTTTTATGTGGGATCTGGGATCCAAACTCAGGACCTTTTATTTACAAGGCAGAGTCTTAACCCCTGAGCCATCTCTCCAGCCCTAATTTTTAACATCTAGTATATAGTACTGCTTTTTCAAGTTTTAAAAAAGAATCCTATTTGATGTGTCTCCCTTATAATGAGATACAATAAAATATCCTAAAATTTCCCTTAGCTTTCTCCCTTAGCACTTTGTCTATGGCTTTAGGCATTTTGAATTTTTTTTTTCCATTTTAACCATGGAGTCCTATGATAATCAAGGCTTGCACCTTAAGAAGACATGCACTTTTTCTAACATGTTCAGTGTATATTTTCATAATTTCTTTTTGTAGTGTCTCTATTTCTCCTAGGCAAAGATTACCGTTTGTTTCAAATGTTAGGTACTATTCCTTTAGGGTTTAGTTAAGATCGTATTGGCTCTCATTTGACTTTGTCTTTTAATTTTTGCTGTGCGACTAAGGATTATACTCAAAAGCCTCACGCATACTAGGATGTGTTCTACCACCGAGACACATCCTTATCCTGGATCTCATTTGATTTTGGATGTGAATTAAGCACCATTTCACTGTTGCCCACTGTTCAGAATCATGTGAAATGAATGCTAAGGGAATAATACATGGTGTGTCTCAAACTTAGGAACTGTAAGGAGGATGAAGGTTTGTCTTTAAGTTTTGTTAGTGAGAGATGATGCCTTAGTGTACACCCTAGATTTAATTCCCAAGAACTCTCTTCCACTCAGACATTTTTTCTCAAGAAAACATTCTGGGGCTGGAGAGGTGGCTCAGGGGTTAAGCCTCTGCCTTGCAGGCAGAAGGTCCTGAGTTTGGATCCCAGATCCCACGTATAGATGCCAGGCGGAAGCAGGGGCAGCCTGCGCTTCTGGTCCTGGTAGGGCGGAGCCTGTGAATCCCGGGGCAGAAGGAGGTGGAGGCGTCCATGGTAGTTTCCGATTCGTCCGTGGTTCTACACACACACATAAGCACATGCGCGCGCACATACATACGCACACACGCACAATTGAATAAATAATAATAAAAAAATTAAATAAAAAGAAAACATTCTGTAGAAATTATGGTAATGAGATACAAGTGTGCGTCAGATTGACAGTTGCAGGCTGGAGTTCTGGGTACAGTTCTGAAGAGTTCATAGTTGAGTTAGGTCCCAAGCAAGCCTTCGGGAGACTGTTTGGTAGGGAAGGCCTGGCCAGGTTGATAAGATGGAGGACATAAGTCAGGGATTGGCATCCTTCATCCTGCTTGGCCAGGCACACTGGGCTGGCAGTTAAGGATCGCCCCTCTTTCAGGGGCGGATATGGTATGTGGCCTTCACCCCTGAGCCCTGGTGTTGACACAAACTCTCCTGACAAGCTGGCCTACGCGATGTAGCCGGACATCTGTAAGAAAGAATAAAACTGCGTATTCCGTGAGCCGTTTTGTCATAAACTCACTAGCAGCAGTGCAGGCTAACTGCTGTACAAATTTCAATTCCCTCCTGAGACCTTCAGTCCTTAAAATAAGCAGGATGTTTTTGTAGCCAAAGATGTTGAGAAAGACAAGTAAAAAAGAAAAGAAATCCAAGCAGGATGAAGGATGCCAAAATCCATGAAAGCAACATTAAAGAATTAGTAAACTAAAAAAGAAGTAAACCAACGATGCTGCTAGCCTATAAAACGTTAACTTTAAGTTCAATAAAAGGAACATTTTTAAAGCATGCAAGCTGCCTTAGGGGCTGGGAAGATAACTCATCAGATAAAAGCTTGTAGCCAGAGTTACAATCTAGTCCCCAGAACTCATGTTAAGAAGCCAGACTTGGTGAGTGTGTGTGTAATCTGTGGCCAGTGAGGCAACGACAGGCAATCTCTGGGAATCACTGGCTCGCCATTCTAGCCTCCTTGGGGGTTCCAGGCCAGGATGCGATGCATCTGTAGCAACAGATGGTGAGCAGGCCCCCCAGCTGCCAGGAGTGTGGATTGCTTCGTGACTGCTGTCTACTGACTTCTGCAGAATGCAGCACACGTGCGCGCACAGATACACACTCACACACATGCTGTTATTCTCAATCGTCTTTTGATAGAGGACTTTTAAAAACGTTTATTGTCTTCACACTTGCATTTGTAGTCCTGATAATCTGGATCATGCAGAAAATGCAGCTTCTGGAAGTGGACCACCAACTCGAGGTCGCTCAACAGTCACAAGAAGGCACAAGTTTGATTTAGCAGCTCGCACATTGCTAGCAAGAGCAGGTAATTATTTCTCACATCCTTCTCTTGGTAAAAAATCTTATTTTAAAATCCATGAAAGCAGCATTAAAGAATTAGTAAACTAAAAAAGAAGTAAACCAACGATGCTAGATACTTAGTCCTTCTGCATTAGCAGAGAATGTAATTTTGTACACATAGAATTTTACTTAAAAATCATGGCATACAGTTACAGGCTTGTTTTTAAGTTCTTACTGGGTACAGAAGGCTATGTTGGCCTCTTGCAGGTTTTAAGAAATTTTGTTATTGCTCCCTCTGCCCTTAATCAGTTGTAATTAAGAAGTAGTGATGCATGTGTAATATTTGCTATTAATTAATAATTGTTATTAATTAGTTGTAGAAAGGTTCTGGAAAAGATACTACCACAATCAATAGGCACTAGTGTTTTTTCGTTCCTGTTTTTTTTTGACATTTTCATACATATATGCAATGTGTCTTCTCCCTCCTTACTCCGTGTTCCTCTTCCTTTCCCTCTGAGCTCCTTCTTACCTAGTGCCCCAGTAGCTCTACCTCTCCCCTGCCCCAGCAGAAGGAATGGTGCCTCCTGAGCCCGTCTGTCCATGGTGGAACGTTGAAGGGCCAGTCTTGGCATTGGTCTTTCTGATGTATTTTACTTACCATAGCCCTAGATAGGCAAAAATAAGTTTCTTTAATACTTTAGGAAATTCTAGGATTAGTGTGGGGACATAGAAAGTATAATTTATAGGGAATATGTTTTCCTTTCATCTTTTTTTTTTTTTAAACCCCAGTACTGGGAATTGAACCCAGTGTTCCACACAGACTAGGCAAGTGCTCTACCACTGACCTACATTCCCAGCCCCTTGTATTATTGTTGTCAGTCATCATCGTCACAGCACTACTAGATATCCACATACTAAGCAAGAGCTGCCCTGAGCCACATCCCCAGCCCACTGTTTTATTACCATCATCATTGTTGTTGGCATCGTCAGCATCTTTGTCAAGCTGGACATCAAACCCAAGGCCTCGTGCACACTGGGCGACCAATCCATCTGTCACTAAACCCAGTGGTGATATATTTTCCAAATCAGAAACTAGAAGGAAGACTGATTTTTTTTTTTTAAATTAACCTGGAAAAGTAATCATAGTTAACATTTATTGTTTTTCAATGTAACATCTTAAAGAATTTTAGATTTACTGTTATTTAAACTTATCAATAGCCCATGATATACGAGTGTTGTTATTACTCACGTTTACTAGGAGAGAAAGCACATGGTTTAGGTAATCTGTGGTCTAGGAATGAACTCTAGCTGAGGTAAGTTCTTGCCTACATGTTTGTCAGTTAAGAACTGGCAGAATATTTAGTATTATTTTATTCATGCAAATAAAATGCCTCTTTTTGTTTTGTTCTGAGCGGGGCTATACCGCTCTGTGCAGGCTCACAGGAATCAAAGTCGGAGAGAAGGAATATCTTTGCAGCAAGACCCAGGGGCGTTGTATGACTTTAATTTAGATGAGGAATTGGAAATTGATCTTGATGATGAAGCAATGGAAGCTATGTTTGGACAAGACCTGACCAGTGACAATGATATTCTGGGAATGTGGATCCCAGAGGTACTGGATTGGCCTACCTGGGTGTGTGTGACTGCAGCGGGGGCTGCTCTGACTTATTTTCCTGCCCTCCTGTTCATACCGCTTACTCACAGCATACTGACAGCAGCCTTGCCTAGAGTCGGAAAAGCTTACATCTCGTCCTGAGGTTTGGGGATTTAGTGCTTGTGATTGCCTCGATACCTACGCACTGATAAGAGTCTCTAGTTGCTTTTTCTGTGTGATTTATTGCTTCTCTCTTCAGACTCGATGACTAGAGCCATAATGTAATATTTCATTGTACCCAAGAGAGATTTCAGACTGATTCGGGCCCCTGTCCTTGTAGCCGGATTATATAAAATGATAGCTCTGCTCACACTGTTGTCTGAATGCAGCTCTTCAGCTTCATGAGTTCCATTAATCACTCTAGTGCCCCATTCTGGTACCCAGATTTGTACACACCTTCATCCAGGGTCAGGACACATGTGGGTTTGTATGTCTACATTGTTTAGCACTATACTTTTATTGCAGGAAAGAGAATTTGTCATGTTAGTGATAAATTAATCTTAATGATTTTTCTCAGAAATTCAGATAGGTATATATTTTTATGGCTAGCCAAAAAGTAGGTTTTTTTCATTTGGTTTGAGATCATGCAATTTAGTGTGTTCCTTTTTAGTATTATATTCGGTTACTTAATGTTGAAACTTCAGGGAGTGGAGAAGGTAAAGAACATCTTCAGATTGTGGCCTGAATTCTAACTTGAAAGAAAATTATGTAGCACTGATGAATATCTAGGAGATAATCAAGACATGGAAGCAAAGTAACTCAGTGTCAGATAACTGTCTTTTATGCTGAATTGTAACTTGACATAAAATCATTTTGTGCAGCATGTTTGTGAGTCTGAAGACAGGGAAGAAGTGGTGGTGTGCGAGCTGTGTGAGCGCAGCGTTGTCAGCTTCAACCAGCATATGAAGAGAAACCACCCGGGCTGTGGGCGCAGCGCAAACCGCCAGGGGTATCGCAGCAATGGCTCCTATGTGGATGGCTGGTTCGGTGGTGAATGCGGAAGTGGAAATCCATACTACCTGCTATGCGGCAGCTGCAGGGAGAGGTACTTGGCCCTGAAGACCAAATCCAAGACAACAAGTTCCGAAAGGTACCTTGAAGTTGTTGCCATCCAGACCACTGAGCGAGAATATTTCAGACCCTGAAACATGGACACTGTAGTGTTTTTTATGTCAAGGAATAATTTTGACCTTCCCTGACATCCTGTGATTGCCAAATTGGGGACAGAAGGAACAGAGGCTGTTGAATTCCTTTCTGAATAGATCGCGAGAGCCCAGGCAGATGGCATCGCAGCAGCGTTTCACTGCAGTTTATGTTCAACTTGTTGCCTTAATCCAGAAAGTTTATGGTCAAATTTTTTAATTGACTTTTTCTGTCATATTTCTGACGATTTAATTAAGATCTTTTTCTTGATGAAAAAATACACTGTTCTGTTTAAGCCAGCTTTCTTAATTTCTGTTATATCAGGGTTTTTGTACTTATTGCCAACTATCAAATCTTTAGAACTTTTTCGGACATTGTAGGTGATGAAGTATTTCCTCTGTTTTGGTAACATAATCATCGATTAATAAGCATGTGTGTATACACAGAGCAGTTTTTATTACATGTGCCCCTTAACATGAGACAACTTATTTTGTTCTGCTTCATTAATGAATTCTTACATATTCTAATGACTTAATTTGCATTTTATACTAACTTTTATATAAAACCACAATGTTCTTCATGTTTGGTGCAGGTACAAGGGACAAGCTCCAGATCTAATTGGCAAGCAGGACAGTGTGTATGAAGGTAGTTGTTGTGTTTTGAGAGCATCTTTATTTTATATGTATCTTATATATACTCCTTTCCTAACAACTGTTACTAAAATTTACCATCATGTGTGTGTGTATTTATGTGCATACTAACTTGAACTTTCCTAAACTTTAAGGTAGTTTGTTAGCAATAGCCATTGTTTGAGAGTCAAAGAAAAAAGGACCTGAGTTCAAATACTAGCTAGACCACAGAGTATTAATTTCTTTCTTTAAAAATTTACCTATTGGGGTGTGTGAGTGTATGTGTGTGTGTGTGTGTGTGTGTGTGTGCATGCGCGCACATGTGTGCACGCATATGCCCAGCCTGCATGTAGACATCAGAAGACAACTTTGTGAAGCCAGTTCTACTTTTACATGGGGTCTGGGGATCAAACTTAGGTCTCTAGTCTTGCACAGCTAGTACCTTTATTGACTGCGCCATCTCGTGAACCTCAGGTGTTAATTTGTTCTGACCTTAAATATTAAGTTGCTAATTTGGAAAAGATAAAGAATATTTTTAAGTTTCCATCCTAGTTATGGAAAGTAAAAGATAAAAGTTGAGATGAGCATCATTTATTTAAGAGAACACTCACTTAGTTGAAATAGTTAATAAGAGAAACACAACTCTACACCCTCTACACCCAACTGTGTGATTTTTGCTTTTGCTTGCAGTGGATTCCAGAAGACTGGCTGGCTCCCTTTCCCTTGGAGTCTCAGTCATCCTCAGGAGTGCAGTTTGGTCAGGTCACCAGGAGATGGTGCCATAGTTCATTTTGTGGACACTGGTCTTTGAATTCATAAATAGTTCAGATGTACGTCACACTAACCCCTCCTAGCAGAGCTATGCCATGTTTATATTCACCTTTTTTTTTTTAATTTAAATTCCAGAAGACTGGGACATGTTAGATGTTGATGAAGATGAAAAACTAACAGGTGAAGAAGAGTTTGAATTGCTTGCTGGACCACTTGGTTTAAACGACCGGCGCATTGTACCAGAACCAGTTCAGTTTCCTGACAGTGACCCATTGGGAGCATCAGTAGCAATGGTCACAGCTACTAACAGTATGGAAGAGACTCTGATGCAGATAGGTAAGCTGAAATGTTTTGTTGTCCATCTTAGTTTGTTTCTTAGGTAAAGAACAACAGTAGTAGTTTAACGTTGTCTCATATTACTAGGTCTCTTTAGCCATTTATTTTAATACTTTAAAGATAGAATGCCATAGTGTTTGAAATTTTTGTTTTTGTGAAATAGAATGATAAAAGGGAAATTTATAAATTTTCGATGAGAGAATTCTATCATCTGACTTAAAAATTACTGTCCATTTCTCTTCCCATATGGAGGAGAAAGTTAAAAATGCAGAATTGGTAGTATTAGTGGCTTAGCTCTTTATATGTACTCTAAGCATGTTTTAAAGATTATTCACTTTTATATCTATTAATATCAGTAGATGCGACACTTAAACAAAGTGAACAGGGAAGGAAATTTAATTTAAAGGAAATTTCTTCTATAATACTAGTTTAGAAACATCTTAAGTTTCATTTCAGTGTAGAAACGGGAAGACCTCTTGAGGCACTATACCTTCCCAAGGGACTACTGAGGGTTAATGCTGGCTGTGTGGGGAAGGGACAGCTGCTTTCCTCAATGGTAAATCCCTGATTTTATCATCTGTGCTTCAGTAAGTGCCTGGGCACATGCTTACGCAGGCAAAAACACTGAAGAAACTCAGTGAAACACACACTGAAGAAACTCAGTGGAACACACACACACACACACACACACACACACACTCACACAAACTGTATGTAGGATAGTGACTAGTTGAAAGATGAAGGTTTTCAATGGGAGCAGGAGGGGGCATGGAATCAAATCATATGAGGTAAAAGTTACTTAAATTCATTGTCTTCCTGTATGAAATTGTCAAAGAATAAAAGTAAAAGGAACATTTAAGTTTTTTTTAAAGAATTTTTTCTTAGTTCCAGATAAATGAAACACATTGGCTTTCCTTTTTTAAAACAAACATACATACATACATGCTGGATCCTATGTAAAAAGGGAAATTTGTTTTAATCTTTGTTTAGAAGTAAACAAAATTCTGCCTTTCAGGTTGCCACGGCTCTGTGGAAAAGAGCTCGTCTGGAAGAGTAACGCTAGGCGAGCAGGCGGCGGCCCTCGCGAACCCTCACGACCGCGTGGTGGCGCTGAGGAGAGTGACGGCCGCTGCCCAGGTTCTTCTGGCCAGAACCATGGTCATGAGAGCGCTGTCTCTTCTCTCCGTCAGGTACGTGCTGCTGTGGGACGGGCGGATGCTTTAGCTCCTGGGGACACGGATCTGGTGTTGGGGACCAAGACAAAACTTCCAGAGCTTGAAGATACGCTGATGAGTGAAAGATGTCAGATTTAGCTTTCATTGTTATTCAGTCATTCAGTTAACGCATGGTTCTTTAGGTAGAAAATAATCCACTTTGGTACCTGAATAAACTGTACTTTTTTATTGTTTTTTTCTTACCGAAGTTGGAAACTGATGCTATTGTTCAATGGACTCCAAGTGAAACTTAGATTGAATGAGTGTTTTTGCAGAATTGACCCACCATGTAACTAAATCCACTTGCTAATTCTAATTCATCATGGGAACCCTTGCTATGTTCATACTGTGAAGTGTGATTTAAAAACACCTAAAAGATATCCTGATACTCAAAAAATTATTAGGCAGAAATATTTAATGGACGATAGGTGAAAGCAGAAGGAGTCTGAAAGAAAATTAGGCCTTTTGACAAGACTGTGTAGTATTGGCTTAGTGATGAATAGAGAAGAATAGAGTTCAGACTCTGACCTGCACATATACATTTGATGTATTTGTGACAGGGTTTATGTTATGAGGCAATGAGAGAAAGATACTGTTGAGTAAACAGCAAGGGCCAGGTGACTTATCCACACAAGAAAAGGAAAAATGAGTCTTGTCCCCAAGATCATACCGTGTGAAACAAGTAACTCACAAGTTGCTCTTACATCTAAATGTAAAAAGTAAATCAGTGAAGTTTCTAGAAAGTTAGCAGAAGATCCTATGATAGGCAAAAAGATATTGTTACAAAAAAAAAGACCAGTAAATTGGACTGCAATAAAACAGAAAACTTAACGCTTGGTAAACGTCATTAAGAAAGTAAAAACAACCTGGGGAGATGATTGTCTTGCAAGCACAGGAACCTGACTAGATTCTCAGAATCCACATCAAAAGCCTGTGGGGACGGTCCGTCCCTATTACCTCAGTAATGGTGAGAAGGAAGGTAGAGGCAGAGGGACCCCTGGAAGCTTCTGGCCAGGTAGCCTGACCCCTGTGATGACATCTCAGACCAGTAAGACACCCTGTCTCAAAAGATGATGACAGCACACAGCTGTGTGCATGCCTGCACCTCATACACACACACACACACACACACACACACACACACACACACACACACACACTTGCGTGCGCACAAAAGTAAAAAAAGAAAAGAAAATGTGTATCTAATGATGCATGTCTGTAACCTTAGCACCTGAGAGGGTGAGGCAAGGAAATTGAGAGTTTGAAGACAACCTGAGCTGTAAGTGGAACCTTACCCTTGCTTTATTATTGCTATTTAATTTCTTCCCTTGTGTGAGACAGTGTAGTCCAGGCAGTCTCAATCTCATGACCGTCTTGCCTCAGCATCCCATGTGCTTGTATAACAGACATGTTCCACCATTCGTGGCATGAAACCCTATGCATGACCATGCTTGTAACTAACAATATGTAGAGAAGTCTCATAAGTCAATAGTAGAAAGGTAGATGTTTTAACACAAAAGAAAAGTAGATAGAACACTTCAGCAAGTGTTTCACAGACAGGTTCTCCAGATAGCCAATAAACATAAAAAGATGTTCAATCTCATTAGTCTTAATAAAAATGATAGTTAAAACCCAGTAATATACTATTGCGCACTCACAAGAAAGGTCTAAAATATAAAAGAGAGTAGAGGAGGAAGTGGAAGTAAAGTTGTGAAACACATGAGTTTTTCTCAACACTGCTGTTGGAAAACTGGTTTACAGGACCGACCAAAGCTGAACATGGACATGCTCTTATGGTCCAGAAAGCCACTCTGGGTATATAGTCAGTGCAGATGTTTATATTCATATGCCAAAGAACATTCGAAAAAGTATTGGTAACATAACAACCTCAAGCTAGAAACCACGTGCTTATCATATGTATGAATGAGTGAGTGGATTGTGGAAGATTTCATTTATATGTCAGTGAAAAATGCTATAATACAAGCCCACGTGTGGAAGAATCCTATAGTCAGAATGTTGAACAAAAGAAGCCAGATATGAAATAATGCACACCTCATTACTCAAATACCTGTCAAAACCAGATGAAAGTCATTTATGGCTTTAGAAGATGGTTGTTTTTGAGGGGATAGTGACTGAGAAGACCCCACAGCTGGTTTCTGAGATGCAGCTAGTGTTGTGTTTCTTGATGTGGGGCGATAGTTCATTTATGATTTGTATATTCTATACACTATAACTTTGGTAATTCAGCGATATTTTAAATATATATCAGCAGATATTAAAATGAGAAAGTTTAGACAGCAAGTTTCCATCTTGCATGGTGTTTTTATATATATTAGGACTGTGTGACTAATGATGTTTGGATTGTTGATACTGTAGGGCTCCCTGAAATTTCTGAAGTGTTTTGTTTCCTGGCAGTGGCTCCAGCTGTAGCTTGGCTGCTGGTCTCGAGTCTCTGGGACTGACAGATATCCGAACCCTGGTCCGACTGATGTGCTTGGCTGCAGCAGGGAGAGCCGGCCTCTCCACCAGTCCATCAGCCGCGGCGAGCACCTCGGAGCGCTCCCGAGGTGGACACAGCAAGGCTAGCAAGCCCATCTCCTGCCTGGCCTATCTGAGCACGGCGGTGGGATGCCTCGCATCGAACACCCCGAGTGCTGCGAAGTTGCTGGTGCAGCTGTGCACACAGGTAGGCCGGCTCAGCACGTCCTGTTGTGTGGCTTTGCGTCGCCCCTGACTCTCCAAGCGCTCTGGGGTGAAGTCTCCACTTGTTCCACGTAACACATCGAAATTAACCTCTGTCCCGTTGCTTCTCCAGAACTTGATTTCTGCTGCAACAGGTGTGAATCTCACCACCGTTGATGATCCAATTCAGCGCAAGTTCCTCCCTAGCTTTCTCCGAGGAATCGCTGAAGAAAACAAGCTTGTCACCTCCCCAAACTTTGTTGTAACTCAGGCCCTTGTGGCATTATTGGCAGACAAAGGGGCCAAGCTGAGACCTAGTTATGATAAGTCTGAAGTAGAAAAGAAAGGTAGGTTTTATTGACTTAATTCATGTTTCAGTGGGTGTGTTTTTGCATTGTTGTATGTGATAGCGTGAACGATTTAAATTTATAAGTTGGGTCATACAGATACTTTTCTTTTTGAGATAGTGTCACTATATAATCCCAAGGTTGGCTTTATGCAGTCCTAGCCGAGTTGCCGTGATTACAGGCTTGCCCTGCCATGGAAATGAGTATTGGGAAACACACTTATCATTGTAGTTATATATAATGACTTGACTCAAGATAATAATCTTGATTCTTTAATAAAATTTAGATAAAGGTATTATTAAAAGTTAATACTTTGGAAGGACTACTAAATCACTGCTATGTAACTTTCTCTTTATCAAGACTTTGTAGTTAAAACAGTGGGTTTTCGATCCATCAGGCTAGTTCCTGGACTGACTGTTAAGATCCTCCTTTTCTTTATCCCTTCTTGGGTCTTATGCATTCTGACTTGGGCTGTGTCATTGAGCTACATCCACATCTCCAGGGTGTCTTTAAGCAGCAAAATATAAACTGTTAATTCTGGCCTTTGCCTAGGCCTTAAATTTATGTCTGTTATAGTCTAGCTTATTAACTCCTTAGAAATATAATTTGTCATGAATCAGATTTTTTGTAGAATTTCATTGTGAAATAGTTTATATCGTATATGTGTATCTAAGTGAAATGATTTTTTTGCAAAGTGCTAATTTATAAAAGAAATAGGTTAATCCATTTTTGCTTGTTCATCTCCACCAACTCTCACCTGGGCATCATTTCATTGTTTTGTTTAAGCAGGTTTAATTGCCCAATTGCATGCCCATCCTTCCTATGATCCTTGTGCTGTAGGCCCTCTGGAGCTGGCCAATGCCCTGGCAGCCTGCTGCCTCTCCTCTAGGCTGTCCTCGCAGCACAGGCAGTGGGCTGCACAGCAGCTTGTGCGCGCTCTTGCTGCGCATGACCGTGACAACCAAACTGCTCCACAAACACTCGCCGATATGGGAGGAGATCTCAGAAAGTGCTCTTTTATCAAGTTGGAGGCTCATCAGAACAGAGTACGTATTTTGAATATAAAGTGTATTAACGTTCTCGCTCACATATACTAAAATTGGAACGATATGGAGATTACCATGGCCCCTGCACAAATCCATGAAGCATTTCATATTAAAAAAAGTAAAATAAAAAGTGTGTTAACTACCTACCTGAGGTAAAATAATAATGTCTTAGCTGCTCAGAGCTTAGGTCTCTGTTTCTCTTTCCTCTGTCCCTTTTTATCTGTCAAACACACAGACACACAATTACTAGTTTTTGCCTGGTCGTTATCAACTCTACTTTCTTAATATATGTTGATATAATTGTATGCAAACGGAGAATCTGATGAGGTTGAGAAAAATAAAAAATGGGCTTCACAAGAATGAATGAATGAGAAGAGTACTTGACTGTTTAAACTAAACCTATGGGCCTCTGGACATTTAGGAAGCAAAGACTAGACCATATTAAACTATTTTAAAATCATTACTTGGGGGATGGGGAGGGAGGGAACTGGTCTACCTATTAAGTTTGTATGAGCAAAAATAATAAAAAATGTATTTAAAAAAAAACAAATAGATCTCAGGTCCATTAAAAAAAAAATCATTACTTGGCCTGTGTTTTTTTAAAATTCTTTTCATATAAATAAGTGCTATACTTTATTGAATTAAATAGTAGTCAAGATTTTAATAGGTTTCAGACAATCCAAATGAGTTTGGGCTTCATACTCTAAAGCTGTATTTCAAATAGGTTTATTACCAGACATATGCACAAAAATAAGAGAATGCATATTAATCACCTCATGGATACTTTGACGGTTTAATGATAGGTTCTTTTAATGTACCAGAAATTTCTCAAATGATAAAGTTATGTGACCCAAAACTTGTTTGACTCACCTTTTCTAACTTTTCTAGGTAATGACATGTGTTTGGTGTAATAAAAAGGGTCTGTTGGCTACAAGCGGCAATGACGGCACTATTCGGGTGTGGAATGTCACCAAGAAGCAATACTCACTGCAGCAGACCTGTGTGTTCAATAGATTGTGAGTATTAATGTACTCTGCAGCACGCCTCATTGTGGTTATACACTGGGATGAGTTGTCACTTTCCTGCTCTTCTGTTGCCGATATGAACACATGTCGAGCAACTTCGGGGAGCAAGTGGTTTGTTCATGTTCGCAGTTTCAGGTCATAGTTCATTATGGCAGGAGAGTTACCAGGTAGCCAGTATTCATGGAATTGACTGTAACATTGCGCAGATGAGAGAGACACAGAGACCTGGCTTGCAGGTCTGCAATTCCAACCAGATCTCTACCTTATCTACCCACAAGCTGCACACCAATTAGATCATTTCTTCAGGCTTGCTCAGAGCCTTGTCCTAACTAAACAATTCTCCATGGTGGGCCTAAAGACTGTTCTCAGTTGTCGCGGTGACACTTAAAACTAACTGTCACAGTTAGTAATCTTTTAAAGCCCTTTCTTTTGGAATAGTTATTACTAAGTCTTCAATGTGTATATTTAACCTTTACAAGGGTATTTAAACTGTGTTCAGACTTGCTCAGAATTAAATTAGGATGTGGAAGTAAATAAATAATTCAGTTACACTGAACAGTAGGCAAATTGTCCACCACTCCTCAAAGGTTGCTTGGGTGTTAGAGTTACTATATTGTTTTTATTGCAGAATATTGCATTTTTTATAGTATAGCTAAGTGTAGCTGTTTTTTCCCTAAAAACTTCCCTAAATATTAGGCAAACAGTGTCTTTTGAATGATAACTGTATTTGCAGCCCATAAAGATTTTCTCTGTCCTTGCTGGCATTGCTTAATAAGTGGGAGTGCCTAGGCATCACTTTCCCCTAACGCACACTTTGGGCATGATGACAAGTACACGTGTGGTTATCAAATCCTGCTGGCCGAGCTTTAGTGATGACTCTAGTCTTGGTCAGACCCGTTCTTCAGGGTGGGGATTTAGTTTACTCTGGGTTGTAGTGATGGGAATCACATAGATCTCATGTTCTAGGGAAGGGGATGCTGAGGAAAGTCTTGGATCACCCAGCGATCCGAGCTTCTCTCCTGTTTCCTGGAGTGTCAGTGGCAAATACTTAGCCGGAGCTTTGGAAAAGATGGTGAACATCTGGCAAGTTAATGGTAAGAGTCATGTGACTGCTGCTTGGGTACTGCGTAGGCCTCCTCTTAGCCTTTCAATCACCAGCAATGGTTTCTTTTTACCTGAAATTCATGAGCTCTTCAACTACTATAGGAATCTACGTATAGTATCATATAAATTAGGGAGGAGATACTTATTTCCTGGCTTTTCTTTCTAGGAGCTTCAACTAACCTAATACTTATAAACTAAAAATTTATGTAGTACTAAGTAGAAGTAGTGTTTACTGTATTTCTAGTTATATAATATTTTCAGTCATTTGAAATTTTTATTTATTTTCCTTTCACAAGTGCAACTTTTTGTCATATGCCTCTGGAAATATAATTCTTATATATTCTTATTTTTTAAAATTATATAATTATATGTATAATAATTATATAATTCTTATAATTATGAAAAATTCTTATAATCTTGGTCTTTTAACATTTTTGTTAATTTTCTCAAATTTGAGGGATAACTTTTCCATTTCACATATTAGAGGAATAGATAGTATTAGTTGTAGGTAAATTATTCATAGTGATGGTATTTTCAGTAATTACTGGAAGTCACCGGGTATTACGATGTATACTTGGACTTTAGTACACAGGAGACAGAGGTGGGAGGGGTGCTGGGAGCTGGAGGCTTGGGTGGCTACTAGACCCTGTGGTTGTAAAGCAAACAGAAGACAAAGTAGAGATCCTGTGACATTACTTCCACTTCTACACTTCACCAAAACAAACGAATGTGTTGCGGATCAGCGATTCTTAGAAAGTACTTAAAAGTTTGACATGAGCTATTAAATGTTTTCTTTGTTCTGTCATTTGTAAAAGCCACTTGTCCTGTGAGTAGTTACAGAAAAGTCTATTGACTTAACAATGGTGTATACCTCACAGAGCTGTTGATTTGTAGGTTGGTAGGAATTGGAATTGTATTATTTTTTCCTTCTTTTTTAAATTAAGTTAAATAACAACAACTTAACATTTTATCCTATGTAGGAGGAAAAGGGTTAGTAGATACTCAGCCTCACTGGGTGTCTGCCCTGGCTTGGCCTGAAGAGGGTCCAGCTGCAGCCTGGTCCGGAGAGTCTCCAGAGTTACTGCTGGTGGGGCGAATGGACGGATCATTAGGGCTGATCGAAGTTGTTGACGTGTCCACTATGCATCGTCGAGAGCTGGAACATTGCTATCGAAAGGATGGTAAGAGTACACTTGCGTGTAGTCAAGAAAGTTTCCTGGGCTGGAGAGATGGCATAGGGGTTAAGACTCTGCCTTGAGGGGCTGGAGAGGTGGCTCAGGGGTTAAGCCTCTGCCTTGCAGGCGGAAGGTCCTGAGTTCGGATCCTAGACCCCATGTAGAAGCGGGCGCGGTCTGCGTTTCTGGTCCTGGTAGGGCGGAGCCTGTGAATCCTGGGGCAGAGTAAACGAGGAGATGGAGGCGGTCCATGGTGGTTCCCGAGAATTCTCTCGTGGTTCTACACAAACACACACACACGCACACACGCATGCACAATTAAATAATAAAAAATAATTTTTATTTATTTAATTAAGAAGACTCTGCCTTGAAGGTGGAAGGGCCTGAGTTCAGATCCCAGGTCCCACATAAAAACGCTGGGCAGAAATGGCAGTGGCCTGCACTTTTGGCCCCGGTGGGCAGAGCCTGGGAAATCCCAGAGCGAAGCAAGAAGGAGGTAGAAGTAATCCAGGATGATTCCCAAGTCACCCTTGGTCCTCTGACACATAGTGCCTCTGATACGCGCGCGCGCGCGCGCACACACACACACACACACACACACACACACACACACACACACAGACACACACGGGTTGCATACATAAATAAATAAAGTTGTTTTTTTTTTAAAGAGTTTCCCACCAAACCAAGTACAATTTTTTGATGAAGTAAAAATGCTGAGTAAATGTTACTTTGGACTGTTTTCTAAGTGGTCTACATAGTATTTCATTTTAATTAGTTGGTGAACTGAAAGGTATTTATCTCCCAACTCTTACTGCTTTTCACACCAAAATGAAATTTGACAGTGTTACAAGACACGAGTCATCCATTTACAGCAGGCTCCAAATGTCCTGAAAGAGTTAGGCTTGTCCAGGAGAGAGAGTAAGCACTGGGAGAAATAAAATTTTGAACAACTGAGTAAAGTTGAGAAAATAAAGGTGGAAATGCTGATTCCTCAAGAGCAGAAAGTCTGCTTATATTATTTTCTGCCTCTATATCTTTGAATTAATACACATCTTACTAGTGGTTTGTGTTAGTTGTTTGGGGGGATGGAGTAATTCAGAGGTCATAGTGTTTACTTGTATGGCACTATTTGACAAGAGAATGTTATTTTGGTTTTTAGGTTTGTTTTCAATTTAGTTTAAAAAAAATTCCGTACTTGTGCCAGCAAAATGGCCCAGCAGGTAAAGGCGCTCGCTGTGCAGACCTAGTCACCTGAGTTCAGCCCCAGCCCCCACGTGGGGAAAGAAAGAAATGAAAGTTCATCGACAGTCACACAAGGTCTATGCCACATGCTCCTGCCACTGAATAAATAAAAAAAATTTGAGTAATAACCTGCACAGGGCTCAAAGATTAAGTGTGAAAAAGGATTGAACAAAGTCCAGTCTGTTCAGTCCCCTTCTCCGTTCTGTTCCCGTAGATACTGTTCTCTTTTCTAGCCTTCTAGTGTCACGTGTACATAAAAAGCAAAGGCGACCATAAATTGTAAGGACAAGTGGAAAAGGAAGAACGAGCAGAAAAGGGACGGACAGTTTTCCATGGCTTGCATGATTTCACTTCTCTGTGTCGTGAAATCAACCGAGAATTGATGTGGTCTTTCTTTTTTAATAACTCCCTGGAAAAGAATGAAACAGTGAAAGCGAAGCATCTCCAAAAACAATATGGCCATGTCGGCCACAAAATCACCACCACGGTGGTGACACTATACTGCAGCCCATAACCAGCTGTGACCAGAGGGCAACAAGGGCTCTTCAGAGTACTGAGAACAATGCCAGCTAACAGATGGGTGGGGGATGGGGACAGAAAACATCCAATTATTCCCCCAAGTGGGAGCCCGTTAGGCTCCAAGAGATGGTCCCAGGACTACCCAGAGAGCCCTGGTTAAACCCAGTGAGACAAAAAGAAAAAAAAAAAGGCAAAGAATGTGGGAGACTTGTAGGGAAGGAGGGCTGGCAGAGGTGAGAGGAGAAAACAGAAGGGACAGATCAGACTGTATTGGGGACATGTGAAATTGTCGGAGAACAAAATCACCAATAAAAAAAAAAATACTGAGGCGGTCTTTGTCACTCATGAGTAGCAATTTAAAAGTGTGTTGCATAAAATCATTTGTATAACGTATCGAGCTCAGCGGAAGCTTCTTGTAAGGCAGAAGCGACCCATGTGTCTTTTCTCGTTTCACCGTGTTAGTGTCTGTTACTTGCATTGCTTGGTTCAGTGAAGACAGACCGTTTGCGGTGGGATACTTCGATGGAAAATTGTTAATGGGCAGCAAGGACCCTCTGGAGAGAGGAGGCGTCGTTCTGACTGATGCACACAAGGTAAAGGCTCTCGCCAGAGCTTGCTGCTTCCTTGACTTTTATTGTAGTGTTGTTGGCGTTGGTCACTTAGGATTTCATGGTCTACTGTTGGGAATGGAGAGAGCCCAGCAGGTGACACACCTACTTGCAAACCTGGTGGCTTGAATTTGATCTCCAGAAGCTCACGTAGAAGGAGGAGAGAAATTACTTTTGAAAATTGTCCTCTGACCTCTAACCTTGTGTCCAGACATGCCTGTGCATTCTCTCTCTCTCTCTCTCTCTTTCTCTTAATGTGTATTCTCTCCCTTTCTATCTCTCCCTCTCATAAATAAATAAAATATTTTAAAAATATTCTTTTAAAAATTCCATACTGTTGTGAAAAATATTTATGCCATTTGTTTACATGGGGGAAAAAAATCTATGTTTAAAAAAAAAAAAAAAAAAACTCATAGTTTCAAGCCACAAAAGAAATGAAAGCAAGACACGGCGGCGGGAGGCCGGCTCAGAGCGCAGCGTTAGTGCTCTGGTGAGTGGTGCCTTCCCGGGCCAGACGTCCACAGGCCTCCTGGGCAGGTCACAGGTGCTTGAAACCAGGAGTTGGGAAGCTGTGGGTGAAGGGTTCAGAAAGGCCAAAGCACAGAGGTCGCAGCCACACGAAAGCAAAGCGTGTTACAGATTTTCATAAGCCTTTTCTTCCTTGTGATGAAAGGTGCTTATTTAGTTAATCTTTTTCGCATTGTAGTCATTATCACTTAACTTTAAGAAGTCTCAATAAATACACATCCCTTCATAAGGGTGAAGACAACTCCCCTTCAGAGTCGATTTCATAACTCAGTTTACTGAGTTTTGGCCATAGCAAAAATGTATAATTTAGATCATATTAAAAGGTAAGTTGTTCTAAGATTAGGTGCGATGGGGAAATAGCGAACTCATAAAAATTTTGATTTTAAAGTAACTCAGTTATAGAAGTACAATCATGTTATCACATACAAAGGACTTAACTGTGAAACAAGCAACAATGTAATTTTCCCTTCCCTGTCATTTCACAGGATACTCTTGTCAGTATGAAGTGGGACCCAACAGGTCACATTCTCATGACCTGTGCCAAAGAAGAAAGTGTGAAGCTCTGGGGGCCTGTGCCCGGGGGCTGGCGCTGCCTGCACTCTCTCTGCCATCCGTCGGTTGTGAACGGCATCGCCTGGTGCAGCCTTCCAGGGAAAGGATCCAAGTTGCAGCTGCTAATGGCTACGTATGCTATCCATTTGTGTGTGCTCGTTTTGTGTTAGTGTAGACTGACGTTTGCCGTTGCTTCTTATAATGTGCAGTACCACTTCAGAGAAATCAAGAGATTTTCACTTGGCGTGTAATCTTTTTATGCAATTTTTTAAAGTGGCTGTCAGAGTGGCTTGGTATGTGTTTGGCGTATTCCACAAGATACCATGCAGACCGGCATGACTAGCTCAGAAGGATGCTGGGACCGGGAAGCAAATTGCCAGGTAATATGTGGTTGTGGGAAGACTTCCATATTAATTCTTTCTTGGTAAGGGGCTCGCTACTGTGCCTAACAAGATTCTGTAGAGAACTGTAATTGTCACTATCATGTGCTCTCTTGAGTTTTTAATAAATTAGAGCCACTACAGTTGCTTGTTGCAATGAAACATTTAATGGGTATGAGTGATGGTCATTTTGGTAATGAATAATGGGTGTTACGGCTATACCAGTGCTGAGTTAGAACTTGAATACTGTGAGCAAAGCCATGCAAGTACCCCAGCCAAGAGTGTCTGCTGACATTGCCAGAGTTTCACGTATGGAGAATGATTCTTTAATTTACAATATATTTTTGGAGCCATCTAGATAAGTAATGCAAATTCATGAATCTGGGAGTTGGAAGCTATGGAGAAGATAAAAAAAAAAGCAAAAGCAAACAAATGCACATGCTTTCTATAGAGCAGGGCATCTAGGTTTTTCCACTTGTGATCTTTTTTCACCTGGAAAATTTTTATGTAAAAAAATTCAGTGTAAATTTTTTATGTAAAAATTTCTCGGTATATAGGCATATAAAGTAGGTATACAAGTCCAAAATTAATTGGTAATAAGTCATAATAAATTTATTTTAAAATAGTTCATTGGTATACATACAATTTTACTATTAAAAATGAAAGCCAATTTGCATAGAAGTAAGATGGTTGTGCTTTTTTATTTTTACAGTATTTGACCCTGCAGAACATAGAGTATCTTCTGTATTTTTCAGAGTTAATCAGTATTTGATATTTATAATTGTCAATACTGAGAACATTCTTTGTCAAAAATCCATAATATAAAATGGCAGAAGTATTTTAGGAACATTTCAGAAATTGTTGGAAATTTTGTCCTAATCCAAAACTAAAAATCATTTGATTTTTTTTAATGAAACTTAAGTTGGTGATTCAAACAGCAATTTCTAAAACCCACACCAACCCCAAAATATATTAAATTAATACATGCTGAGGAATACCGGCAGGAAAATACTAAAACTCAGTTTTCTAGAATTTAGCCATTATGCTCTGTAAGAGCAGAAAACTGTACGTGGACACCTGAAGCCCTGCAGTTCATAGCACCCAGCAGCCGCGCAGCTGAACCAAGACACTCCCAGCCTTCGTTGTTGGGGTGCCGGGTGTGCACTGAGGATGCATGCTTGTCAGCGTCAAGGCTGCAGTGAGGTTAGACAGCAGCGTGCCAGGCGCCGCTGGGAACACCCAGGATGTATTGCTGTTTGATTTTTATTAATTTTTGTTCATTTAGTAATCAAAAAACTTTTTACTGTTGCTAAATTTTTCATGATCTCCACATTCAGTTTCATTATGGTGTTATGATTATATCTTAATAAGCTTTGAGCTGATTGTCTCCTCGCTGTTATTAACAGAGTATCTAATTTTTTAAGTGGAACCTGAAACCACTCACAATTTTAAGTAAAATATCTAAGTATTAAATATTAGTACTTGGCAAATTCTGTAAATTGTTGAGTGATTAGTTAAATTGCATGTCTGAGCTACCAGTTTGTAGCTTCTGTTGCTTTCCTTTCGTCTGTAATACAAATACCCTTAGAAGAAACGTCTTTCGTGTAGCCTTGGGGTGAGCGAGTGAGTGTGTGTGTGCTGTGGTGTTTCATGACAGAAGGCAGAGGCACGAAGGTCAGAGAGAGGCGGAGAGGGTCGGAAATAGAGGAGCGCCACAGTGCAAGTGAAATTGTTAGAGGCGGGTCTGGTTTGCTCTGGTGTTAGCGCTGCAGGCCTCGCGCCCTCCTTTCACTCTGAGGAAGCCCGTCACAGATGCTCAGCAAGCATTGACGAGAAGCGGCGATGCAGACAGAACCCTCAGCCACGAGCAGAGGGGCCTGTCGCGTAAAGCATCCCAGGCAGCTCACAAGTAGTAGGTAGAAAGAAATTACACAAAGCTCAAAGTGTAAAGTTAAACCAATGATTTAAAAAGTCAAAGTCACAATTTTTCTCTCTGAGGAGTATTGGAACTTTTATTATTTATTCGATTGTGCATGTATGCATGTGTGCGCGCGCGTGTGTGTGTGTGTGTGTGTGTGTGTGTGTGTGTGTGTGTGTGTATGCGTGTGTGTGTAGAACCACAGATGAATTCGAGAACCACCATGGAATGTCTCCACCTCCTTGTTTACTCTGCCCCGGGATTCACAGGCTCTGCCCTACCAGGACCAGAAACGCAGGCCGCCCCCGCTTCCGCCCGGTGTCTACACTTGAGGTCTAGGATCCAAACTCAGGACCTTCCGCCTGCAAGGCAGAGGCTTAACCCCTGAGCCACCTCTCCAGCCCCCTGGAACTTTTAAATCTAATCATTTTTTCCAGTTTAAAGAGCAACAAATTAGAAGAATATCTATTATAAGAATAAAACTTTCAGGAAGGACTAATGAGATTAATATTGAATTATGTATTCATTGAGATTAACTAACTTGAATGAGAGAAGGTGTTTCACCTCAACCCCAGTTTTGTGCCATTGAAGTATATAACATTTCCAAAAATGAATCTTAGTCTTGAACCTATAAATTTAATACTAATATATGTTAAAAACAATGAATTACAGGATGGCTACAGGAAGTCGGCAGGAGCCAAGTGTGTGTATCAATTGCGGGGCCATATCACTCCTGTTCGGACTGTGGCCTTCAGTTCTGATGGCTTGGCCTTGGTGTCTGGTGGACTTGGAGGGCTTATGAACATTTGGTCTTTAAGGGTAAGGACATAGATTTTATTTTTATGTTAAGTAATAGTTTTACATGCACTCAAATATATAATAAAAATTGGCTGATGAAAGAATATTTTATGTAATAGTATCTTGAATACTGAAAAGTTGCACATAAGTATTATCTACCCTAAAAAAAAAGTTCTTTTGTCCTTTAGTTTTCTAACTGATAAGTATTTTTTTTTAAAGTTTAAGCCCTAAAAATAGTAGATAGTAAATAAACAATTGAACCACATTGAATGCGGCTACTTTACATTCTTTTGTGAATGTAAAGTAATAAATGTTAAATATCAATGATGCCTGAGGTGAGGTAATGTTTATTAATAAACACATCTTGTTCTAGGATGGCTCTGTCTTGCAAACCGTCGTGATAGGCTCTGGAGCAATTCAGACTGCAGTGTGGATCCCAGAAGTCGGGGTAGCTGCCTGTTCAAACAGGTCAAAGGTAGCGTTACGATCTTAAGCCGTTGAATACGGGCCTGTAAGACATTTCAGAAACTATGCACCTCACTTCACCGGGGAGCAGCCTGACCTCCTGAAGGACTCACACTTGCCTGAGATGGCGCAGCTGCACGAGGGAGGAGGAGATGTAGAGCCCAGGTCCCCTCACCTTACCCAGCACTCTTTCTGCTACTCCTGGCCTTGGCAGAAGTGCTGAATTTCCAGCATTTCATTTCTATTGGAAATTACAAAGATGATTTTGACTTTCTGCTATAATTTTTGACATAGCACTAAACTATCACAAAGGAATTTTCTATGAATTGGAGGGAGACTGATGGGGAACAAGTTGATTTGTAGTGGGAAAAAGAGGAGGATGGATTTGGGTGATAAGGAATGAAAAAACCAAATTCACTGTATTTGTATATGAAACTCTAAAAGAATGGAAAGAACTTTCTCAAAACATTTAAGTCAAGGATCCAAATGCATTGTAGCGTTCAAATTTAAGATTCAAATAAAAATACTAACAGCCTGTTGGGAACCACTTCTTTTGTGTGATATCATCTCTGCAGTATGCTTTCTCATAGTGTTAACTACCAGAGCCAAAGTGTGGCCTTGTAACATTTTACATGGTTAAAAGTAAAAAACGAAAGCCAATTGCACTTTGTGATACCAGCAGTGCTTTGTGCGATGATGCCCTATGGTGGCGGGGCACATAAACGGCCACCACGGTTGCCCTGGAGCAAGGCAGTTCTGAGCATGTACAGATGTGATCTCCAGGAAGCACCCCTGTTTGTGCTAGTGCCCTGTGGTCATATCTTACTTTTGAATCCTACAAATACTGGGAAAATAGCAAATAATTGACACTATTTCTTAAAATCAGCTGGTCAAGTTGATTCACAAATTTAGTTACATTTTTATTTCAACAAAAAGTTGGATGTTTTGAAGTTCCATAGAAATTCTTTTGGTGTAAAAATGAAAAGTGTCCAATGTAGTTATTGGAAAGAATTTCTCAGATAAAACAGTGATAGCATCATTTTTTATCTTTTATCTGAAAGTATTTATCATGTGCAATGATTTATTTTCAACCAGGATGTTTTAGTTGTGAATTGCACAGCAGAGTGGGCTTCTGCCAATCATGTGTTAGCAACCTGCAGGACAGCCTTGAAACAACAAGGGGTTCTGGGCTTGAACATGGCCCCTTGCATGAGAGCATTTCTGGAGCGGCTACCCATGATGCTTCAGGAGCAGTATGCCTACGAGAAGGTAACTCATTTCAGTAAAGCATTTAGTGCTTTGGAATTCGAATTACAGTTTCTGGAAGTGGTTGGACAGAATCAGATGAAATCAGTTGTTCAGTAATCCTAAACTTTTCCTTACTTCTTTTTTACCAGAGTAAAGTAAAAATGGAATCCCAGATTGGTGGTGTTTATGTCACTATTTTTCAAGTGATACATTTATTCCAAAACTTCTGTGTATTAGAGTGTGGTCTTCTATTTTCTGGCCTATATATTTGTTTATATGTGGCTTTGCATTCCAGAGGTGGAGGGTGGAGATGAATGTAAATGTCAGAGTGCACCACTTCTCCATTTTTTTATGCACAGCTTAGACTAACCAAGGCTGGCTGAGGAAGGTCGGGGAGGGCTGACTGGGGACTTGGGGATCCTGAACCCTCAGTGCCCTGGCTTTAGCCCTCAGGATTCAGTCTGCTGCTCCCAGGATGGACTTTTAGGCTTTGTTTTCTCTTAGTTTTGCCAAACAGCATTTATAGAATCAGCTGTTACCATTTAACTTCCCTGAATTATTTGCCTAAACTTTGTTTTTTGAGTCTCTGACCCAGTTGCCATGAAAGAATACCAGGGCTTTTAAGGTAAAGGAAGAAATGTGAGAGAGACAGATAGGTCTTTTTAATTTAGTTCAGAGTACATAGAATTCTCTGTAATATATAATTATGTAAACTTAAAATTCTTTTATATTTTTAAGCGAAAAATCTTAAAATAGTTTCATAAATTCAGAATATTTAGCAGACTCTTCAAGATGACGTCCTTGCATTTTCTCTTAGCCTCATGTGGTTTGTGGTGACCAGCTCGTTCACAGCCCCTACATGCAAGTGCCTGGCTTCCCTTGCTGTGGGACTTCATCTGGACCAGCTGTTGTGTAGCCCCCCAGTGCCACCACACCACCAGGGCTGCCTCCCTGATCCTGCGTCCTGGAATCCAAACGAGTGGGCCTGGTTAGAATGTTTTTCCACCACCATTAAAGCTGCTGAGGCCCTAACCAACGGAACACAGTTTCCGGAATCTTTTACTGTGCCAGACCTAGAGCCCGTTCCAGAGGATGAGCTGGTGTTCCTAATGGTAAGCATCATGGGTGGCCGAGCTGGTGTTCCTAATGGTCACGTCATGGGCAGCTGAGCTGGTGTTCCTAATGGTCACGTCATGGGCAGCTGAGCTGGTGTTCCTAATGGTCACGTCATGGGCAGCTGAGCTGGTGTTCCTAATGGTCACGTCATGGGCAGCTGAGCTGGTGTTCCTAATGGTCACGTCATGGTTGGCTAGGTTTGCTAGGCACACTGCAAACCCTTGCTAAGTGTTTGCCAGTTTAAGTAAATAGCAAGCAGCATGTGTTTAGATAAACTGAAAATATTTTCTTTCAGGTAGTCATGTCTAGTCTTTGGTGACAAAACTCTTATAAACCTCCTGGCTCCTGACATACTCCATTTCTTTCTGTTTTGTTTTGTTCATAGGTGAACTTAAGTGGCTTATTTATATACACATTCAGTAGTTACTCTTGATCATCTTATGAAATTTATGCAACATGTAAATTTCTAATTTGCTAAAAGACTTTTTTTTGCACCTTTGGAATTCTCTTTAATTTTGTTTACTTATTTTTATTATTCATTGACAGTTTTGTACAAGTATATGATGTATTTTGGTCATTTTTATGCACACACTCATTACTGTCTTCCATTCGTGGTGAATCCCTTCTTAACAAGTCCTCCACTTCTTTACATGTCTTTCGTTTGTTCTTAGGACACACTGAGGTTAGTTGAGGTCGCTTGCATGAATACAGGTTTGAGGTTATGTATTGGAGCATGAGCAACCAGGCAGCAGCCACTTCTCCTCCAGCAGCCATTAGCCTCCAGCAGCTCCTCTAGGAGAAACGGGCTCTCTCAAGACACTAATCATGCTGACAAACAACATCAAACAAGAATGTAAAAGAGTATTTTTCATGTCTTTTCGTCGCTGTTGTGTTTGAAAGTAGCTATAGAAAATGTGATGAAGGTAAAATGTCAATACATATCGTGCAAGCCAGCGCCCACTCTAACAACCCCTTTAAGATTTATATATGTAAGCATTTGAAGGTAAAGATGTGAATACAGTATAAAGCAGACAGCTTTGAACTGATAAAAATAATTGAATATAGTTTCTAATGAAGGTGGTATTTCATGGGGCCAAGAATCTATACGCTCAGTTAGTAAGAGGACTGTGATAGAGTGAGGCTCCAGCTCAGCCAGCACCACACTCAGTAGTCAGCAATTAAGTGGCTAACGTTGTAGTTAAAATAAACGTTGTCTTGAATCCATTTGGCCCACATGCATCATTTTGTGGATATAGAAGCTGGCGTTCAAGCAGTGAGGAGGTCGTCCATTGTGTGAGGGGCATGTGACGAGCAGCTTCCGTGCGTGATCCTGCACCTGGAAGCACTCAGTGAATCACTAGCTTTGAATCACCAGGATGTAGCGATAGTGACAGTGCCAATAATAAAGGAAAACATGGGGCTGGAGAGGTGGCTCAGGGGTTAAGCCTCCTCCTTGCAGGCAGAAGGTCCTGAGTTCGGATCCCAGATCTGGCACCTGGGAGGTAAATGGGATGTCTACCTATGGGGCGCAGGCAGGCATGGACAGCTGGCAGGTATAAACGCCAGGCGGAAGCGGGGGCGGCCTGCGCTTCTGGTCCTGGTAGGGCGGAGCCTGTGAATCCCGGGGCAGAAGGAGGTGGAGGCAGCCATGGTGGTTCGTGAATTCGTCCGTGGTTCTACACATAAACAGAAACACACACACACATTCGCGCACGCACATACACACGCATATGCACACAGTTGAATAAATGATAAATAATAATAAAAAATTAAAAAAAATATAAAGGAAAACATTAAAATACATAAAGGCAAATTTAGAATGGCTATGAAATGGATTTTGCTGGATATAATCGCACATACCTTTGGTCCTAACTGCTTGTAAGGATGATGCAGGAGAATTTCAAGTTCAAAAGTTTGAGATCAGCTAGTCTGAGCTTTATAGTGAGATCCTATCTTAAAAATAAAATAGGTAGGGGCTGGAGAGGTGGCTCAGGGGTTAAGCCTCTGCCTTGCAGATGGAAGGTCCTGAGTTCGGATCCTAGACCCCACATATAGACACCAGGCGGAAGCGGGAGCTGTCTGCGTTTCTGGTCCTGGTGGGTGGAGCCTGTGAATCCCGGGGCAGAGTAAACAGGAGATGGAGGTGTCCATGGTAGTTCCCGAATTCGTCCGTGGTTCTACACACACACACACACATACATACACACACGCGCACGCACACATACACGCACAATTGAATACATAATAAATAATAATTAAAATAAAATAGGTAACGATGTCATTTTACTTGTCATATTATTACTATTTGTCATTAGTCAAGAACAGACAAATCCTAACTCAGTAGTTTATGAACCCTATTTTACAGGATAACAGCAAGTGGATTAATGGTATGGATGAACAAATTATGTCTTGGGCAACTTCCAGACCTGAGGTCAGTGAAAATGAAGAAATACTTACATGCTAATTGTTAATCTTATGTTTTGTACCCTTGTGTTTCCCGTAGAGGCTAGTACACACTTGAACTCAGTGCATGCTTGTTTTGAGCACATACAAGGATCTAATTTTTAGGTGGTGCTTGGATTTTCTAGGACTGGCACCTGGGAGGTAAATGTGATGTCTACCTATGGGGCGCAGGCAGGCATGGACAGCTGGCAGAAGCTGGAAGGAACGTGATGGTACCAGCTGCAGCTCCTTCATTTTCACAGGCCCAGCAGGTCAGTCACAACAGGAGAGAAACAAGGGAACTGACAATCCCAGTTCCTTTACTGTCAGTAACTTATTTTAGAATGACTCTTTTCCATCTCATAGTCCTCAGAAGTCGCTAGAGAGCTGGAGCAATGGCTGGGGGCTAAGACTCTGCCTCAAAAGCAGAAGATCCAGAGTTGAGATCCCAGGTCCCATGTAAAATACACCAGGCAGAAATGGCGGGCGGCCTGCATGTCAGGCCCTGGTGGGCGGAGCCTGGGAAATTCCAGAGCCAGGCCAGGAGATAGAAGAAATCCAGGATGATTTCTGAAGCTACACTGGTCCTCCGCAGGGACACACAATGCCCTCAGATACACACACACACACACACACACACATACACACACACAAAAGTTTTTTTTAAAAGTCTTTAGAAAAAGTCAAGATGTATAATTTCCAAATAAAGGCTTGTTATGAATTGGATTTGAGACATTTTGTTAATAAGTTTCCAAAGTTTTCTTACTTTCAAGTGTAGTGAATTGATACGATGCATCAGGATTATGCAGTATGTATTTACAGGATGTTAGATGCTCCTAATTAGTGATTCTCTTTGTGGAGCAATGAATTTTATAGGGTTTTTTGACAGATTACATTGCTTAAATTTCCTGCATGTAATATATATGTATTAGTTGAGATGGTATGTCATCTCAAATGCTTCCATGTTAGAGCTGAATAACAAAGGATATTGCTTTTAACTACGTGTTTTCTGTACTAGGTCATCTGTGGTCAGAATTGTACCTTTGTCATCCAGGCCAATGGCACAGTGTTGGCTTGTGGGGAAGGAAGTTATGGCAGGTTAGGACAAGGAAACTCAGATGACCTTCATGTGCTGACTGTTATTTCAGCCCTACAAGGTAAAATTGTAATTCAGGAATTATTAAAAACTGTGACCTAACTTTAGGAATGTTTACTTACATTTGAACTCTTATCAAACTTGTTAGATGAAATTATAAAAATTTTGCTTGTTTCTGAAGTCTTATTTAGGAATATATAAAGCCTTACTTTCCATATTTTAAAATACATTATTTTGCAATTTCTAATAGCAATCCTAGAATTCAGCCACGTATTTATGGTTTTGAGGGCCACTAAAAAACAAATATTTTAAAAATTACAAACAAATCCTGTAAATGATGCAAATTTAATTGGTGACGATTAATAGCCATTGTAATCATTCATGTGTTTCATTAGAATTTAAAAAGCGGTGCATGTGAAAATAGAGGTTACTGAAGATTTGAAAGGACGGTGTCCTCGAGAAGCCAGCTCGCTGATCCCAGAGCCTGCAGGCGGCGATGGGCAGCTTCTTGATTGTGACTCAGGGCTGCAATCTACAGATGGGCTGGACCCCCTCATTTCTGTCCTGTGATGGGCAGCAGATAGGATGTACCTGTACATGAAAAGCAGAGGACTTGAGTGTATTTTTTTCTTAGGATTTTTATCAGTCACTGTGACTTCACAGCAGTGGAGAGAAACTCTGAGTTGTTTTCCTGGAGACCTGACTGCAGAGACGGCAGCAGTGGGTTTGGGAACGGGAAATATGTGCTCTTCTGAAGCTGGGTCGGGACCTTACACGAACTGCTATCCTTCTTTGTGATTCAGCCTCTGCGATTGTTAAAAATAGAGAGAGAGAGAAAAGGGAGGGGGATGGAGATGCCAGTTCCTGCCACCTAAAAGTTCTACAGCAAACAGGACCTGAGGGTCCATGCGAAGCACTTTCAGAAGCGGCTCCAACATAGTTGTTGTGACTGTAACTGCTTTTCTTTCCTCTCCCAGACTTGCCAGATTATGTCACAGAATGGATTCAAAGTTAGAGAAAGCATTTTTATTTCCACTGGGTTTTTTTGTTTTGTGTTTGTTTTTGTTTCTTTGGTGTTTTTTAATTCTGAGGAGATTCTGTAGCAGCTGCAAGAGAGAAGTTTGACAGGTATCAGTTGACAGACACTGTTTTCTCCCTCTTTTCAGGCTTCGTGGTGACACAGCTGGTGACTTCCTGTGGTTCTGACGGGCACTCGATGGCGCTGACAGAGAGTGGTGAAGTCTTTAGCTGGGGAGACGGTGACTATGGGAAACTCGGCCACGGGAACAGCGACAGGCAGCGGCGGCCTAGGCAGATCGAGGCCTTGCAAGGAGAAGAAGTGGTGCAGGTCGGGCTGGACGTGGATAAGTTTGCTTTCGAATGCAAATATACGATGATTGACAGTGCTGCTAAGCTTAGTTAACAGAAAACAGTAAGAACAGGTCCATGAGCACTATGAGAGACACTGTTTTTCATTTTGTGGACTCATTCTCAAGCTTGTCAGAAATTTGAATGTACTTTGATGTTAGATGTATTTCACCCTTCTGGCATCCGAGTTGGCCCAGGCTAGAGTTCTGCAGGATCTTAGAAGAAACAGCAAGGCTGAGTGCTACCTCACAACTCCTGATACACACAGGAGGGAAAGCTTTCATTTCAACCTACCATTTATTGCAAAATATGAGTTTATATGAATTCTTTACAAAATCATACCATGGCATTGCATAACATCCTAGAGTTTATAGGGCATTTTGTCATCCATTATCTCATTTAGTCTATATTAACCGTACATAGAGAGTAATGACAATTATGCTAGGGTCTGTTTGCTTTCCTCAGGCTTGTTTGGTGATGTAGGTCTACCTAGAAGTGCCAGAGAATTATTTGGACAGATGTGATATCTTGATTTCTACTTTTCAATGAATTTTCTTGATGTATTCATAACCTAAAGTGATTGATTTCTTTTTTAGTCTCTCTCTCTTTCTCTTTTAAATAAATCTTCTCTCTCTCTCCCTCTCTCTCTGTTTTATTCTAGATGTCTTGTGGCTTCAAGCACTCAGCAGTGGTGACATCAGATGGCAAACTGTTTACCTTTGGGAATGGTGACTATGGTCGTCTGGGTCTTGGAAATACCTCTAACAAAAAACTTCCAGAGAGAGTGACTGCACTGGAGGGATATCAGATTGGACAGGCATGTGATAAGTCAATACAGTGCTCTAGTTGATAGCAGTTTCTTATCTCTGTGCACTTAGACATTCTTCTTTCCTGAAGATAAATAGTTGTATTGAACTTCTACATTTCACTTTACTCGTTTCAGGATTTTTCATGACTTTTTCACATTTTGTGATACTGGTTTTAGAATGTAACTATTTTTAAAGCACCTTTCATAAAGAACTTGCTTATTAAAACCTTCAAACAAAACTGGGCATTCTAGGACTAGCCTGTAGGGCAGCGCCTGAGAGACCGAGGCAGAAGGATCAAGAGTTTGTGGATAGCCTCGGGGGCTACACAACGAATTTGTATCTTAAGACAAAAACAAAACAAAACAAATACCTACTTTAAACAATACTTATTTTTCTGACTCCCGTCTGCCAGTCTTGAGTTATATTGCTGACTGATAGAATCATTTTTATCCGCTGCTGTTAAGCACACTGTTAATGCACACTGAGAGTGTCTCCTGAGAGTGGGTAAGACAGATGTCTTGCCCCGAGCCACTACCGAGACCGTCTTTGGTGTGAATGAGTACTTTTGAGTTACATATACTTATTTCCTATCATTTGTGCTCTTAGTTAGCAGCAGATGATTGAAGATTTTACTTTGAAGAAAAGGGTTACTCGTTTGTGGATATAAGGAATTATTTGTAGTTGAGTCATGTGGTTGCATTGTAGTAAGTGCTGAAACCAATACAAATTTTCAATCAACTGACAGAGTCCTAAAAACAGGCTTCGTGTTTGGGTCTTAAGATTTGCCTCACTGAGTCGTCTGTTGTTTCTCTAGGTGGCCTGTGGGTTAAACCACACGTTGGCAGTATCGGCAGATGGCTCTATGGTGTGGGCTTTTGGAGATGGAGACTATGGAAAACTAGGCCTAGGAAATTCCACTGCTAAATCATCACCTCAGGTCAGTTATACATTTACATTAGTTTTCACACGTGCGTGCGTGCGTGTGTGTGTGTGTGTGTGTGTGTGTGTGTGTGTGTGTGTGCGCGCGCGCGCGCGCATGTGTAAGCCCAAGGGCAACTTCAGGAATCACCTGGAGTCCTGAACTGCCTTATTCCTTTGCTCTGGGGCTCCCCGGGGCCGCTGCCTCCGTTCCCGCCAGGTGTCTTCAGTAGGATTCCGGGATCTAAATTCAGGTTCTTCTCCAGCCCAGTTTTCACTTTGGTCAGCAGCTCTTTTCAGTTGAAAATAATGTAATTGAACATCTTTGTAATTGACAGTGATGTTCAGAAACATCTGTTGCTCATTCTTGAAGGCCTGGCATTTAAGATCTTGATTGTAAGTGAGCCATTAAAAGTCAAATAGGATGTAAAAATAATATAAGGATAAGTCTGTCTCCATAGATGCTGAATGCAATATTATTATGTCCTATGTAGAGAAGAATATGACAGTTCTAAGATGTCTTAGGAAGTGAACTGAATATTTTTATAGCTCTGTGCTTACAGATACTACTGCTGAATTATGTATCTTTTTAGAAAATATATAAAAGAAATGAGTGCATAAAACAAAGAGCCTTTGTTCACATTTTAGGTTTCTTGGTTTTGCAGGAATCCTATGCAGCTCTGTTTTCTGTGTTTTCCTAATATATTAATAAGTAGTGTGACTTAAAACTATTCAGTTTGCTTTCAACTCTAGATTTACTATCATATATTACCTGGGACATCTTAATAGTTGAACTAGTGAGTTTTCAAATGAGCAGCAGAGAGGCAAGAAAGCTGTCAGGGAGCAAGCAAGGCAGCTGTTGTTTTACTGTTGAACGCAGACAAGTCAACTAAGAGGGATGTGCCCAGCCCGTCACATGACTTCACAGTGTTCTTTAAAAGATTCTGGATTTTCTTTGGTTTCTATTACCCAAAGGAATGTTTCTCCTTTGTGTGAGGTCCTTTGAATGTTTCTATGCACATTCACGCACTACCAAAGTATTGGACAAAATGTAATCTTTAGGAATGTGGTGAGTGGAACAGGCAGGCGGGTGCCGGTGTTTTATTAGAATGCGTACATTGGTCTATGCAGTAGGAAAATTCAAAAGTGGTTTTATTAGAATGTGTACATTGGTATATGCAGTAGGAAAATTCAAAAGTGGTTTTATTAGAATGCTTGCTTACGTTGGTATATGCAGTAGGAATATTTAAAAGTGTTTTCATTAGAATGCTTACATTGGTATATGCAGTAGGAAAATTCAAAAGTAGTTAGTTTTTTTTCTTCTAAAAGTACATGTCTTACACTTATTTCACAGAAAGTAGATGTCCTTTGTGGAATTGGAATAAAAAAGGTTGCTTGTGGAACTCAATTTTCTGTGGCTTTGACCAAGGACGGTCATGTGTATACCTTTGGCCAAGGTAAGATATCTCCTAAACCTACGTTGCCTGTTTTGTGTACTTGTGTACTATGGAAACACCTGATTTCTAGGTATATAGAAAGTACTCTGAATCAAATAATTTTGTCAGTTGCTAGTAACCGTAAGATCCTCTTTTGTTTGATCTTTCTGCTCCTATTTAATGAATTTTGTTTTAAGGGCAAATTCCCCTTCTAACAAAGCCTCACATGCCAGAATACCAGAACTTCTGTGAAGGAACCCGTTCGGGTCACTCTCTTCTGTTTCCTCGCCCAAGTTTCAGTGATGGAGGGTGTATGAGGCCAGTGTGGGGAGAGGACGAAGTAATCATGACTAAAACCTCCAGCCACTGATTCCACAAACTGAGGAATGAATTGGTTTGTGGGAAAGTGGAGTAAGGAGCTCAGCTTTAGTCATTGTACATGTGCTTTTGTACCACCTCGACAAAACACCTAAAATAAATAAGGACAGTTTATTTTGGTTCATGGTTTGAGAAATTTCAGTCTATAGTTCCATGGCTCCATGGACTCTGGAGGCCGTAGTGAAAAAGGACATGGTGGTGCAAACTGCCCGCCCTGTGGTGGTTAGACAGAGAGAAGGGGCACAAGGAGAAGGCAGGAAAGATGCACTCTTCAAAGACTGTCCCGGCACCAACCAGGCTCTACCTTCCAACGACTGTTAACATCCTGAAGATGCAGTCACCTCTCATAGCACTGCCAAACCTTACCACCCATGTTGGACAGGGCCTTCCTCTTGAGGTAAATGTGTGGAAATACCCAGCAGGCTACTTAGATCTGGAACTTCAGAGAGAATGGTTGTAGAGATGTGTATTTGGAGCATTGAATGCATAATGGGAATAGGTAGAGCTATGTTCACAGGGGAGAGAGTGTAGAGCGAAGCAAGAAGAGAGCCGGATTCTGGGGAATGTAAGGCAGGCGAGTGTAGGATGAGAATTTGGGGAAGTCGACTTTGAGCAGTGTATTAAAGGAGAGGTAAGCCAAGAGAGTGTGGAGTTTGTAGGGGCAAAGTTCCCGTGTGGTTCTTGTGAGCTGAACCTGTGAAGGGCTACTACACCAGGCAGGCAGGAGCCGGTTTATGGTTTTGAGCGTTACTTTCAGTCACAGTGACAGTGGAAGTCAAGGGGCAGGCGGCTGTTGCCAGTGGTTCTAGGGGATGTTGAACAGCCAGGACTGGCCACTGTATAAGTTTGGCAAGGTAAGGGGAGAGGCTTGGTGGAAACGAGAGAATAGGACAGATTGAATGACATCTTTTTTAACAATGCAAGAGACTTGAAGGCCATTTTGAACATGTGCCAGTCTTTCAGTGAGGATGTCAAAGATCTTGGTTTGAAATACTAATTTTAGTTATAATTTTCCTGATGAATAAGACTAATAGAGAACTATTTTTGGACTTTTTTTTTTTAACTTAAATCTAGTATACTTTGCTGGGTTAGCATCTTTTACCCTGGTGAGTTATCTATGCAGCTGCCAATCTTATCATGAAAAGTTAAATGGCTGTGGTGTGTCGTCCTAACATTTCCTCCTGCTCTTTTTCAGACCGCTTGATTGGCTTGCCTGAGGGGCGTGCCCGCAATCACAATCGACCCCAGCAAATCCCCGTCCTGGCTGGGGTGGTCATTGAGGATGTGGCGGTCGGAGCAGAGCATACACTTGCTTTGGCATCCACTGGAGATGTTTATGCCTGGGGGAGCAATTCAGAAGGGCAGGTAACACTGCTCAGTGCTCTTTCATACTCTGGAAACTGACCCTGTTGCCCATTTGGAGAAAATACAAGCTGGAGTCTCATAACATGTAGTCAGTGCTCCAGGCCATTACCTTGCCACGAGGCTCATTGTTTTGAGTCCAGTTGTGCGTTTCTCTCCGTCATGGCCAAGAAGTATTTTACCGTGGCTCAAAAATCCACAAACGGGCTGCAGAGATGGTTCAGGGGTTAAGACTCTGCCTCACAAGCAGAAAGTCCTGAGTTCAAATCCCAGGTCCCATGCAAAAAAGCCAGGCAGAATCAGTGGTGGCCTGCACTTCCGGCCCTGGTGAGTAAAGCCTAGGAAATCCCAGAGCGAAGCAAGAGGAGGTGGGAGCAATGTAGGATGATTCCCAAAGTTACCCTTGGTCCTCCACAAGGACACACAGTGCCCTGTCTCACACACACACACAAATAAATAAACAAGTAAATAAGTAAATAATGTAAAAAATCCAGCAACATGACAGTGATTTAAGGGGATTATTTAACTCGGTGTTTTACGTTGTGTATGTACGCATGCGTGCCTGCACGCGTGTACATTGATAAGTCCTTGGTACATAATAGAAAAGTACTATATAAATATTTACTACTGTCATCATCATCATCATTAAAATGATTTGTAAAGTTAGATCTTGACACTAGTTGATGTGAAAAGGGAAAGTGAAATATATTTTTAATATTATATAATACTAAAGTTAAGAAGTGTCATTTGCCTGTTCTGGAAGTCGTCTCAATAATTCCTATGCCTGGATGAAAGAAGAGGAATGAAGAGAATGTGAAAAGACTCCAGGTTATATGTTTGGCCCCTCCGTATAGAGAAGAGAGAGAAGCTTGAGTTGAAAACATCTGCAGACTCTGGGCAGTGATTTTCCGCCTCATGTGCAGAACTTCCTTGGCTTCTTTCTGACTCTCAGACCTGCTCTTACATAGAAGCAGCAGCGGCCCTGATACTCACATTTAGAGTTGACTGCTCAGCAGCCTCAGTTTGGCTCCTGTGGTCTCCCACAGTTGGTTCTGTCAGCAGAGCAGGAAGCTGTTTGCCATGCTCATCACAGTGCAGGTCCCTCTGGGATTTCCTGAGTACTGGGGGGCGCGGCTGCTGGCACACCTGGAGCTGGCACACAGGAGTGCTTCTCAGGCGTGGAGACAGACCTGAGACCCAAGCACGCTCTGCCTGAGTTTATCGTAAGAGAACCCATGGTCTTTGAACTCAGAGCTTTGCAGGCCATTCTGTTTTGTTTCAACTTCAAAAATGGTTTCCCTTTTCAGACATGGAATCCAAGAATGTGTTCAGTTATTACTTCTGTAAGATTTGGAATGGCCTTTGTTGATGCTTTTTTTAGGAGACATTTGAAGTTCTGAGAACTGTTTTGGTAGAGATAAGAGAAGCGGGATTCATTTTATTATTGATGCGGTACTTTATACACATGGTAACGTTTTATCATTTTGATGTCGTTGTCTAATTGAGTTTCTGTCTGTTTGTGATCTGTCCTAGCTTGGCCTGGGCCACACCAACCACGTTCGCGAACCCACCCTAGTGACAGTTCTGCAGGGGAAGAGCATCCAGTCAGATCTCAGCTGGCCGCTGCCACAGCGCCGCATGGACGGCGCCTGCTGTCCCACCGCGAGCACCAGGTAAGGACGTTGCCTGTGCTCCCGCCCGCGCTCAGCCGTGCCCACGCGCCCGCCTGCCAGCTCCTGGCTGTCTCCGCGCCTGTCTGGAACGTCCGGCTTCCCACACACAACCAGAGTGTCCCTGTTTGCAACCGACAGAGGCTCACGTACGGTGACAATGACTCATGTAGCCTCGACTGGCCCTGAATTTGCTGCGTAGCTGATGCTGTCCTTGAACTCCTGACCTCTGCCTCCACCGACCAGGACTGGAATTACTGGGCCTGAACCACTATGCTCGGCTTATAATTTTACACAAATGCATTAGAAAAAGAGAGATTGCTAGATAAGAAATAGATACGCATGTGGAAAGTATAAGTAGCAAAATACTAAGCGTAGAGTTCAGGTGATGGAGTTGTGTATCCATTGAACAATTATCTCAAGTTCATTATGTTTGAGAGTTCAAAATACTGAAAACAGAAGCAACGCATTTCCCATTTCAATTGCGTCTTTGCTTGCGGGCAGGTGTGTCGGTGCCTCTGCAGCTGGGCCTGCCCGACGCGGTGCCCCCTCAGTACGGTGCCCTGCGGGAGGTGAGCGTCCACACTGTGCGGGCCAGGCTCCGTCTGCTGTACCACTTCTCCGACCTCATGTACTCATCGTGGAGGCTCCTGAACCTCAGTCCCAACAACCAGGTGAGGCGCCGATTGGGAAGCGTGGCGAGCGGCGCCTGTGGTGTGTCGCGCGTCCCAGGCTTTCCTCCCACAGTACTTTGTACTGTTCGACCAGGGAGGTCAGGGAAGGTACTACTTGTAATTCCGTTTCATTGCTGGCTGAGATGATCATGCCGGACACCCAGTAGTCTCGTTTCAGTTTGTCCAAAACTTGAGGAGGCATGAATGGCCAAGCATGTCACATTTTTATGAAATCTAGATATATGCTCGTAAGACATAATAACAGAGGTGTAGGTTGACGGTAGTCTGCTGTCCTGCCACATGTAAGACTGCACTTGGTCCCCAACCCCTGAGCTCACGCAACTGTTTAAGTCGTAGTGCTGTATGCTATGGAAATCAAGTGAGAAATTAGGAGACAAAGTTCTTTCCTTACAAGTGAGCATTCGTAATCACATGGAGGGAAAATGGCTTGTCTGATTTTAGTGTATTTTTAGAATAGCCCAGTAACTTAAGAAGTAAGCGTGCAGACTTGTGTATTTAATAAGCAAGCATGTCTGTTAAATTGTTTATGAGTTTTTAAAACTATTACTCAAAAAAGCTTTTGTGTAAGCAGCCATGGGATACATCTGAGAGTTACCATTAGTAGATAATACGCCAGGCTCAAAATGTTTTGCTATACAACAGAGTGTTACTAAGTGTTCATAAGAAATATTTGCTTTAAAACTATGTGAGAAAAGTAGATGAATTTATAGACAGGATGATCTCAACAATGTGAAAAATGTGTCCGTGTATCCAAAGATACATGGTGTGTGGGGCCTTCTTCATGGTACATTATGGATAATTTTACCTGGGGACCTTTGTACGTATATGCTGGATGAGGCACAGCCTGCCCCGGGCTTCACGTTTCTGCCCTTGTGCCGGGCTCGCAGGGCTCCGCAGGGCTCGCAGGGTTCCGTCACGCCTGCTAGACGTTTACCTGGCTCTGGGGATCCCGAGCCTTGTCTTCACCCTTGCGAGGAGGCGTTCTGTCCGCAGAGCCGTCTCCCCAGCCCTTTCTATTTCTAAATTTAAAAACTGATAATTTGTTTAGCAAAAAATGTTCTTTAGAAGTTACTCATAGTAACTTACCCAGATTTATACTTTTAAGAGCATCTCAGAAGGAATTTGTTGTGAAGGTCTTTCGAGCCGTATGCTATTTCTGACAGCCTAACCTTGTTTTACAGAATAGCGCGTCTCATTATAACGCTGGGACTTGGGGCATTGTACAGGGACAGCTGCGGCCTTTGTTAGCTCCCAGAGTCTACACCCTCCCCATGGTGCGCTCGATAGGAAAAACCATGGTTCAAGGCAAAAATTATGGACCTCAAATTACTGTAAAGAGAATATCAACCAGGTAGGCTGTGTGTGTTGAGTGACTGGCTGGAAGGCTTGCGTGAGTGCTGCCAACTCTTGCCTGTGAGGAGTCGCGGCTTTCTTGCGTACACGAGACATGGCTGACTCACATTGGTTCCAGGAATGGGGGTGGGCAAGAGTCACATTTACTGTTGTCACGTCAGCATGTTCATTCGCCATCTTTAGTGACAGGGTGATGTTGAGATACGTGTCATCCCTTCTCTCTTTTTTGTTTTAAAGAGGACGGAAGTGTAAACCCATCTTTGTTCAAATAGCAAGACAAGTGGTCAAGCTGAACGCATCAGACCTCCGCCTGCCGTCTCGGGCTTGGAAGGTCAAGCTGGTGGGAGAAGGGGCCGATGACGCCGGAGGTGTGTTTGACGACACCATCACAGAAATGTGCCAGGTGTGTCCGCGTAATGTCCCGGGAGTTCTGTTACTGCGTTGAGGACGCGCCTACACGCCTCTGAGGGTTGAACAGTTCGTGTTGTGTGGAATTGCAGGAGTCCAGGGAGTGCTGTGTGAGGAGACCTTCCCGCGGCCTCCAGGGGCGCGCTCACTGCAGAGGTGCAGACAGATCCAGGACCCCCGTGTGTCCTGATTAAGGAGGGTGGTCTTAGAACAAAGCAGAGCTTCCAGGTGGCAGAGAAGTAGAAGCGTTGAGAGCTTAGAATTGTTCTCATCCTGAGTCATTCTGGCAGCTTCCTTCCGGATCAGTCTTGTCCCTTCTGCTTTGCCTATCAGGATTTTCTGATACACCGTGTCATCTGAATATCATTTGGCCATCGTGTACCGAGTCTGAAATTCTGCCACATGGTTACCCCAGTTACCTCCTGATTTTCTCAGGCTTGTTCTTCATACTTCAGGAGATTTTAAATTGAAACCACAAAGAATAATTAAGAGATGGCTAACAGTGTCTTTTTTAGTGGATCTTTAATGTAATTGGGTTGTTTTCTTCATGCAATTTGATTGCATTTCTCAACAAACCTTTTTTTTTTTTCCTACAGGAACTTGAAACTGGTATAGTTGATCTTCTTATACCCTCTCCTAATGCCACTGCAGAAGTAGGTTACAATAGGGACAGGTAAGACAGACAGCAGTTATTTGTCAAATGTGTTACATGAGTACTATTCCAAGGGCTTCTCATGTATTATCCTGTTGAATCCTCATTATAACCCTATGGAGTAAATATTTACCACAAAGAAGGAAGACACTTTCTTAACTCAGTATTATGGGCCATTTCCATGGTAATACAGGGGGATGGGGAACTAGGATTTGGTTAGCCTCACTTACATTGCATTTCTGAAGGCCCAAGTGAATTTTCGACACCATAAGTAATTTAAAAGCTTTGTTACACTATCAAATTACAAAGCCCATTGTTCGTAATTACTATCCTTGGGTTTGTAATTACCTACACTTCTAATCCTGCATTGTAGACTTAGAAATAATAATTGAAATTATTCTAAAACATAAGGCATTCTAGAGCAAGTAACCTAAGGACTGCTTACTGCTCTTTTGTTCCTCTAGAAATAATAGAAAGCATAGCTAGGAAATGGTGGCATGTGCCCAGCTCTTAGAGGTAGGAGGATTGCGAGTTTGATAGCAGCATGGACTACATAGCAAGACTTTGTCTCCTGGGAAGTATGTGCAGGAGGATTGGGGTTGAGCCTCCTTTTCGGCACACAACGAGCGAGTTTGAAGATGGTCTGGACTATATGACATCCTGTCTCAAAAAACAAAAACAGGATTCACACAAACGAAAGGATCAGAATTTGTATCCCCAGGTCCCACGTATGCCGTGTTGGGGTACTGGGGGGACAGCTTTGCTATGATCCAGGAGGTATTATCAAGATCCTATCAGCAAGGTCTGGGTTTGACTAGAGACCTGGTCTCAAAAAGAATAAGGTGGACCAATCAACGCATATGCACACAGGTGCTTAGCCCCACACACAAACTCCCCCCCCCACACACACAGACACATGAACACACATGGAAAATGAAAAAAAAAAAAAAAGAACTAAGGAAAAAAGAAAAAATGTTGGAATTTAGGCTTTAAGCACAGATGGAGCTTATGCGGTAGCCGCAGGGTTGCCTGTTTCTAATGGGAGGAAGACTTTGAAGCATCTGCTCTTCATTGCAGGTTCCTCTTCAGTCCCTCTGCCTGTCTTGATGAACACTTCATGCAGTTTAAGTTCTTGGGAATCTTAATGGGGGTCGCCATCCGCACAAAGAAGCCTCTGGATCTTCACCTGGCCCCTCTGGTGTGGAAGCAGCTGTGCTGCGTCCCCCTCACCCTGG
Source organism: Typhlomys cinereus (assembly GCA_023101885.1). Taxonomy (NCBI): domain Eukaryota; kingdom Metazoa; phylum Chordata; class Mammalia; order Rodentia; family Platacanthomyidae; genus Typhlomys; species Typhlomys cinereus. The sequence goes on from JALPQD010000337.1 coordinate 2,473,267, forward strand.
AGGACCTGGAGGAGGTAGATCTACTCTACGTGCAGACCCTCAACAGCATTCTTCACATTGAAGACAGCGGCATCACCAAGGAGAACTTCCATGAGGTAAAGAAGTCATTCGTGTGGAACGAGGTCACTCTTCCCCTTTGAGTGGTCCTGACTGCTGTGTCTAGGCAGCTCACCCCCCGGGGTGCAGGAGCTACTAATGGGTGGAATTGGCTCCATTTCCTGCCTTGGGCGGCTCCTATTTCTTTTTTTTTTTTAATTTTTTTTTTAGTATTCTTATTTATTCAATTGTGTGTGTGTGTGTGTGTGTGTGTGTGTGTGTGTGTGTGTGTGTGTGGTGTGTATGTAGAACCACGGACGAATTCCGGAACCGCCATGGACCACCTCCACCTCCTCCTTGTTCACTCTGCCCCGGGATTCACAGGCTCTGCCCTACCAGGACCAGCCGCCCCCTGCTTCTGCCTGGCGTCTATACGTGGGGTCTAGGATCCGAACTCAGGACCTTCCGCCTGCAAGGCAGAGGCTTAACCCCTGAGCCACCTCTCCAGCCCCTTTTTTTTTTTAAAGGTTCTTTTTTTTAATTATTATTATTTATTCAATTGTGCATGTGTGTGTGTGTGTGTGTGTGTGTGTATGTGTGTGTGTAAAACCACAGACGAATTCGGGAACCACCATGGACCCTTCCACTCCTCCTTGTTTACTCTGCCCCAGGATTCACAGGCTCCACCCTACCAGGACCAGAAACGCAGGCCACCCCCACTTCTGCCTGGCGTCTATACGTGGGGTCTAGGATCCGAACCCAGGACCTTCCGCCTGCAAGGCAGAGACTTAACCCCTGAGCCACCTCTCCAGCCCCATTGGGCTCCTATTTCAACTGATGTTTCTGTCCATCAACGTGGGAACCAGGGAGCCAAAGGGTCGGCCTCAGAGGCCAGCATTCAACAGACATGGTTTGGGGACAGAGACTTGACTTCTTTTTACCTATAACCAGATGAGTTAGCACATGGCTACTGACTAGGGAGCCGGATCTGTCACACCTGTCTTGTTTTCCTTGCTTTTACCCTTAAAGTATCTTGACTTGGTGCTGGGCACATGGCTCAGGTTTGAAGTGTTTGGATACAGGTTCTACATAAAAATACCCAGGTGTGGCAGTCTGCCTGAAATCCCAGCAGAGACTGGGAATCCCAGAGCAAGTCCACTAGCCAGACCAGCCCTAATCAGTGAGCTCTGGCTTCGATTACAGACCCTGCCTCAAAAAAGAATAGAGTATTTGAGAATGAATCCCCTCAGCTCTCCACATGCGCGCGCGCGCACACACACATACACACACACACATACACACGTGCGTGCATGTGTGCTTACATATATATACATAAACACATACATGTATTCACCGCACAGAAACATGAAAACAGAAAAAAGAGAAAAAAGAACCTTGACTTTGTTACCATCTTGAGTGTTTTCTTACCCTTTCTGCCATGTAATAGGAATTATTTCTATTTTTCTCCTCTCAGATGATTCCTCTTGATTCTTTTGTTGGCCAGAGTGCTGATGGCAAGATGGTGCCCATCATCCCTGGTGGAAACAGCATCCCGCTCACGTTTTCCAACAGGAAGGAATATGTGGAAAGGGCCATTGAGTATCGACTTCATGAGATGGACCGGCAGGTGAGGCAGAGCATGGGAGGCCGGGCAGGGGCTCGGGCTGTTTCTGTTCTGTCACAGCCAGACCTGGACGGGTGTTTACCCGGACATGTAGATTCAGTGGTGTCCCTGGTCAGAGCCGCCTCAGGCCCTGTCCCTACCCGGGTCCTTCAGCTCTGATGTGACCGAGGGTTGCACTGAGGCCAGGCTCGCAGATGTTGGCATCGAGCTGTTCTCGCCTCTCCTCGGTCCTGCCTGGCCCCCAGGCTCACTGCTCCCAGCCCGTGCCCCAAATCCTGGTCTTCAATCCCATGAGCGCCTCTTTCCCTCTCTTAATGTAGCCCCTCAGGTCCCAGCTAGTGCATCTCCTACCAGGGACAGACCTTTTTCCTTACGTTAAAATATTCCAAGGTGTATCACATACTTGCATGTGGTGGACGAAGAATCAGGCCTTAAGTTTGGGTCTAGCTTGGAAGAAGTGAAGACTTTTCTTCTTTGTCGAGTTATCCTTGTCTGTGCTAGAACACAAGTCAGCATTTATTAATAGCCATAGAAGTGAATATTGTGTCCAGAAATGGTTCTTCTGGCAATATGATCTTTACTGATCAATCATTTCAGTAGTGATCTGTTTTCACACTGTGCTGGTTTCTTATCAGAGTCACACTCAGGTTCTGAGGAAGTGTCAGTCAGTGTTTGAACTGTGCACATTTCACACCCTTCACTCCTTTGAGTTTGACTTTTGGGCCCAGTTTAGTTATAAAACAATTTCCCAGGCTGGGGAGGCTCAGTCTGGTGAAGCCCTTGCTGCGCGCCCTGAGGCCCTGAGTTTGGGTCTCCAGAACCATTTACAAAGCTGAAGTCAGTAGCCCAGGCCTGAAATCCTGGGTGTCAGAGACCCCACTGATCACCCCACAGCCTCTGGTTCAGCAAGAGACTCTGAGAAGGGTAAAGGAAGACACCTGACTCCTTTCTCTAGTCATCTTGTGGGGGTCCCTACCCCACACACAATTTTTTCTTAAAGAATTCCCTTGGTTTAACAAAAATAGGTTTAAACAGTAATAGTATTTAAATAGTCAGGATTCAGGGGTTTACTCTAGTTTTTTATTTTATTTGTTAATCTGTCATGGTGCAAAGAATTGAGCCTGGGTCTTGTGCATGGTCCACCGAGTCACACCCCACCCTGGTGAATATTTTTAAACCTTAGAGCTTTGTGAGTAACAATATTTACTTCATTGTTCACGTGAGAGACTGAAGTGGTGGAGTTCAAACCCAAGTCCAGGCTTCCTGATCGCATCTTTTATGGACTTTTGAAAATTTTCCTTGTGCTTTTTCATGTTTTTTTTTTTAACAGGAAACATAAGCAATTTCTATAAGAAACATGTAACTATTCTCAAAAGCAAAATTATAGAAACAGTAGCCATCTGTACCCACCTTCCAAGAACTTCCTAAACTGATGAGATGGAGCCCAAAGGCACAGGGGTCGGGGGCTACCTAAGATTGTGCTGTAGAGGCCAGAGCAGGGCGAAGCTCCCACGAGGGTCCCTAAGGGCGACCCGTCGTGGGCCCAGGAGCACAGCTGGAACAGGCGGGCAGGCAGCGCCCAGGCAGCTGGGCGTGAGGGGCCTGCGGGTGCTGACGCCAACAACCTCCCCCGGAGCAGGTGGCCGCGGTCCGCGAAGGGATGTCCTGGATCGTCCCGGTGCCGCTCCTGTCCCTGCTCACGGCCAGGCAGCTGGAGCAGATGGTGTGCGGCATGCCCGAGATCTGCGTGGAGGTCCTGAAGAAGGTGGTGCGCTACCGCGAGGTGGACGAGCAGCACCCGCTGGTGCAGTGGTTCTGGCACACGCTGGAGGAGTTCTCCAACGAGGAGCGGGTGCTCTTCATGAGGTTCGTGTCCGGCCGCTCTCGCCTGCCCGCCAACACTGCGGACATTTCTCAGAGGTTTCAAATCATGAAGGTCGATAGGGTAAGTCGGCAGTTCATCCTTTCTGGGTAAGATTTGCTCTTCATCCCCGTGACCTTCATGCTGGGAAAGCCAAGCCACGACTCTTTGGATGCCTTTTGATGTAGGATTTAATTCTTAGACTGTCGAGATTTTTAAAAGTCAAGTGTAAAACTTGTTCAGAGACATCACTCAGATTCCATGGGAAAAGACCAAGTGGAGTCAGAAACCTGCTGCAGCCGTAACCTTCCCTGCACCTCTACCGCGTGCACCAGGCAAGCCTGAGCGCGGCCGAGAGCGCCACCCCTTTTCCCTTGTCACTGTGCGCTGGACCAAGTCCTGCTCGAGCTGCCCACGGAACGTAATGCGCAGTGGCGGCGGCAGCCCCAGCACAGGCTCTGCACGTGCCTGGCATGGGCTGTGGGTCGTGGAGGCTTTGCCTGCTGCGCGCCAGCCTTGGGGCCATTTTGAGGTTGGCTTTGAATTTGAAGTGCACACTTGGGACTGGAGAGGTGGCTCAGGGGTTAAGCCTGTGCCTTGCAGGCGTAAGGTCCTGAGTTCGGATCCTAGACCCCACGTATAGACGCCAGGCAGAAGCGGGGGTGGCCTGCGTTTCTGGTCCTGGTAGGGCGGAGCCTGTGAATCCCGGGTAGAGTAAACGAGGAGGTGGAGGTGTCCATGGCGGTTCCCAAATTCATCTATGGTTCTACACACACACACATACATACACACATGTGCACACACACAAAACACGCACAATTGAATAAATAATAAATAAGAAAAAAAAATTTTTTTTAAATCCTTTCTTAGTTACCCACCATGTCACCACCCTCCTTTCAGACCTACCAGAGCCCTTGCATTGGCTCCTGGGCCATTTGCTTCATTGAAGCATCTCCTCTACCTTCTGGTGTTCACTCATTGAAGAGTCCGGTGTTTTCTTAGTGAGTTCTTTCCGTCTGTTCCCGGAGAGCACTTGTGTGTCCTTTAGGGGCAGTGCTGATCAAAGTCTTCTTGGATGCAGTCTGCCCCGTGCCTGAAGAGGGCTCTGCTTGGCTCCCAGACCTTCGGTACAGCCTCGAATCACGTAGTACCACCCACTGTCCCCTCTCCGCAAGCCTCCCTCCTGCGCCAGAGCAGGCCTCTGGGCAGACGCATGTGTCTGCTGAGGAACCGGTAAGGAGAAGAAACCCTTCACCAGCACTTTCCTACCAGTTTCCATTTCTGCCCCTGTGTGCGGTAGAGGCTGCGGCAGACACACTGTGCCTCCGAGGCTGCAGGCCCCGCGCTCTGCACAGCTGGGCTCACTGGCGAAGCTGTGCATGAGGAAGGCTATGAAAGAGTCCTGTCCATAGATTTTCTGCTTGGCTGGCCAGAAAGTGTAAGTCGTGAGTCTGTTTCATGCTTCAGAAAGGAGGAGGGAAGACATGTCTCCCTTCTTCAGCTCTGGAAACAATCGATGCTGTGTCTGCTGAACTGCCCCCACCACTCCAGGAGTTAATCCTCCACTAAAGCCTTTTCCCTCTTCCCATTGAGGGATTTCCTTTGTGGCTTTTAGCTCATTCTCCAGCACCCACATTCAGGGAATCAGAGCCATCGGTGGCTGTGGGCGCTGCTGGCTCTCAGATACTAAGGCCGTTGGGCTCCAGTTCATCTGAGTAGGGCTCTGAAAAGGAGCAAGGGGGGGGGGAACCGGCTTCTGAAAAGGAGGGGGGGTGCAGCTCGGTGACTGAACGCCTGCCTGGCACATACAAGGCGGGGCTCCACCCCCAGCTGTGCAGAACAAAGACAGGTCAGCTCTTGTATTAAAATCTCTTCTATTACAAGTAATGTAGCCAGGTGTGCTGGTGCATGACAGTAAATGGCAGCACTGGGGGGGGATCTCAGCGCAAGGCCAATAGCAGACCCGTCTGGGGGAAGGACCATCGCTGCCATTCAGTTAGCCTGGAAAATGGTTGTTGCAGGGAATTGCGCGACCCTCTCTTCAGCAGTAGTCTTCAGTCACATTTTGACTCATTGGAGTGTGTGCTCCACTCTCCTTTCTTTGAAACTTGATGGAAGTATCTCACACATTTTCCTGCTACTAGTTTTGATAATTATCATTTAAAATAACTGCATCACCCATCAGTTCAATGCATAACCTGGAAGTGGTTTGCCAGCTCCTTTCTCGCCTGGGCACCCTGGAGCCCAGAGGGAAGGAGGCACCATGCGCTCTCTCTAGCGTCTTCCCTCACCACTCTGTAGGCCGGGCCTGCAGCCAGCTGCAAGTCTTCATCCTCTCTGTGGACAGACAGGGCTTACCAGTAACCTCTTACTCTGGGCCGGGCACTGTGCACAGCCTAGAGCAGTCACTGCTGTTACCCTGGCACTAGAGGAGGGAAGAGGAAGAAATGAAATGCCCTTACCAAGTGCAGGAAGGAGATGCCAAGCTCTTTTGACCTGGCCTAGTCTCTGCCTCCACTTGCAGTAACCATGTGGCCACATACTTGGATTTCGTCTTGAAATTGGGGGCAGGGGGTGATGAGCATCCCATGCTCGAAGTCACAGCCTCGGGTCTCTCTCTCCACAGCCTTACGACAGCCTGCCTACCTCACAGACCTGCTTCTTCCAGCTGCGGCTGCCCCCATACTCCAGTCAACTGGTCATGGCCGAGCGCCTGCGCTACGCCATCAACAACTGCCGATCCATAGACATGGACAACTACATGCTCTCCAGAAACGTGGACAACGCCGAGGGCTCCGACACTGACTACTGACCGCCGCGGGTGCTGCCGCCCCTTTTCCCTCAATAATGCTCAGTTCCAATTTGAGGTTGATATACTTTCATGGTAACTACATAGATGTTTTAGGAACATAAGCCGGCATAAACAGTGGCCACGTTTAGTTACTCTAAATGTAACAAAGAAATTAGATGTTTTTATTTTTTTGTGATTGTACAAAAACAAAACAAAAAAAAAGCAAAGTGCTCTCGGTCAGGTTTTTCCCTCCATATTTTTGGTCACTTTTGATAAGTTTGCATGGAACCATTTTGGTGCATTTTTAGTTGGGAATGATACATTTTTGTAAACCCACCCAGTGAACATGAAATTGTACATTGTGTATAATTGTTCATTAGAAAGGACAGTTTTACATGAATATTCATATATTTATTTTGTTTTAATTTGAATTGCCTGTGCAGGGTTCCTTATGCAGCAAAATAAAGCAGGTTCAGGAATCAGAACTGGGGCTGCCGCTGTTGCTTCCAGGGGCGCCTCGGGCTGGAGTTGCCATCGAGGAAGACACGGGCCTGCGTGGAAAGAGCTCTGCTGTCGGGCCACTGTTGCTTTTCGGTTCATTCAGAGACTTACGGTCTGAGGGCGGGTTAGCCTGGAAATGACGCTGCAGAGGGCACGGAGTGAGGGAGCCAGCTCAGAAGTCTCTTCCCTTGTTCTTCTGGCACACTTGTGCCCTCACCCCAGGGTGCGTGCTGCAGACACATCCTTCCAGCACCCTCCTCCTCGCCAGGCCAGCACACTGGATGGGCAGTTCCAGTAGCCACTGCCATGCGAAGAACTGAGAAGACGGCGGAGCCGGTGCAGTGCTGAGCAGGGCGACCTGCTGCAAGGGCGGCTGGAGCTGGCACGGGAAGGCAGCCGTGTCCTCCAGGGATCGGCATGTGTGAATGCTTCCGGGTGAACCGCATGACATCAGTGCAGCTCTCATGTCCTTGAATAGCAGGTGGGGGAGTGGGGGGTCTGGGAGGCCCCTAGTACTTGAACCTAGCCCCTGTGGTCCTCCGGATGTGCTTGTGTGCAGCTCAGCCCCGTCACAGCTTGTCAATGGTCATTGCGGAACCTGCTCAAGTCAGGTACCAGGCCGAGAAAATGGAAGGCAGCCATTTCTCAGTGGAAAGGGAGGTGTCTATCGTCAGGGAAAGCAGGTAATGTCAAGAAATGGTTCTGAGAATACCTCATACCGAGAGTCACGGCGGCTTCCTGTGGAGTCGGGTCCTAGAGGGAGATTCACAGCCTGTGGGGGACATGTGGGGGTCCTGGGTAAAGACATGCCCCTCGTTCTGACCTGAAAGCCAGTCAGGGTTGGCACTCGGGACTGTCACAGATCTTTGGCAGCTAGAGGGCAAGCGCCTCTGTCCTGCGGTGCTTCTAGGTGCGCACATCTAAAGATAACTCACCAGCCCCAAGTTTATTTTAATTGAAAAGGACACCTCAACCTTGGCATGTGGTTTGGCCAGGCCTGTGGAACTGGGGGCCTTGGGATCCTTGGGTTGTGTTCTGAGAGGCTGGTGGTCGTGGCCTGAGGCCTGTTGAGGCTTTTTGCTCTGCTGCTCGGGGATCAGGCCCCGCAGGAGGAATCTCCAGCCAGAGGAAGGAGAGAGGTGTCTGAGGTCACTCAGTTAACAAATTGTAAACAATGTCAAGAAAACTTTGGCCTCTGGACTCATTACGGTTTCCTTCCAGGTGTGGCTTTATGCTAGGTCTTCTGGGCTGATGTTTTCCAGACACAGCCCTGTGACTGTCTGGTGAATTCAATATTTAGCACAAGACAGGTCTGGACTTTGGCTTATAGACCTGCAGGAGAGTCTGGTGGGGGCCAGACGAGACGACCTCCCTTTACAAACCCAGGAAAATCACTGGGTACATATCCCCAGCAGGCTGAGTGGACCCCTCTAGACATTCAGGCTGGGCAGAACAGGGACGTCCCTGCAGGACCAGCTCCCAAGCACTGCCCCCCTCTGAAGCCAGACCCCCTTCCAGCCCGACTCTCTGTTGGCCAGAAGATCTAGCCAGAGGGCAGCCTCCCTTGTGGAGGCTGTGCAGTCAGCTCTACCCTGGCACTCCGCCTTTGCCTGCACGAGAGTCCAAAGAGTTGACATCACAGGGGCACCTCTGAGGGCACAGCCATATGGCCCAGGCTGTCTCCACGTGGTTCTAGGGACCCCATCCGCCCAGCACCTTGAGGGTGCCTCACTTTGGAGCTGAGCCTGCTGATGGGAAGTCTGCAGGAGTCGAGGCTCAGCCCCGCCCCGAGAGTTTGTCCTCCGTGGCATGATCTTGACTCCCCCAGGCCCAGCTTCTTCCCGGGGGTATGAGTCTGGCCAGCACTTGACTTTAGGGCTGCACAGCACGAGACCACCTTCCCCTTTCCCCTTGCTTTCCAGGTATAACGAAGGTCGCATTTTACAGATGGAGAATCGAGTTCAGAGGTCAGAAACTGGGTGGCAAAGCTTCAGTGGTTTCAGGAGCACCCCTCACCCCCAGGTATCTGCCAACTAGGACTGAATGCCTAGAGGTAGGCTAGCCTGGAGTAGGTGCTGAGAGAGGAGCAGGCAGGGCTCCCGTTCTGTGCTGCCTGAAAGACCTTGGACGCATTTAAAGCAAGCAGGGCTCTCTTTTGAGTCCATCAGGGTCAACCTAGAGCCACGAGCCTCTGGCCCAGCGCAGGCAGCAGTTTAGAGCCTGGAAACCGCGTGGACACAGGCGTCACGGTCTCAGGAAGGGGTTAGCCTGGGTACTGAAACCTCTAGACAGCTGCACCTGCAAGACTCCCAGGTTCTCTGACTGCCCGCAGTGTCGGGTAAGGAAGTGAGCTGTGGGGAGGCCTGCCCTGCCCCTGTGCAGAATGAAAAGTGAAGGAAACAGGAGACCCCAGAAGCCAGGCCGTGGTGTAGTCCCCCCCACCACCCGGCCAGGGGCTCCAGGGGCTCCAGGGGGAAGCTGGGAATTAGGACTTAACTGAGATAGAGCCAAGTCCTGGAATTTAAGTCACCACTTCAACACTCAACCTTCAGCCCGAGCTTGTTTGTAGCGTTGCTGACAGTAGAGGAGGAAAATGAAGTCCCTACGGGCCCCAGAGTCCAGAGCAACGAGGGTAAACTGGAAAATCCCTCCCACCATTCCCTCCCCCCCCCACTTTGGCTTCACTGACGGTAGAAAGCCATTGCCCGGCCGAGGGCTTGGGCTTCTTAAGACACTGACTCAGAGGGGCCCAGAGGCAGCAGAAAGCCCAGCAGGGTCGGGGTGCTGCTCGGAGCGTGTTGCTACATGTGTGCCAACTTGGGAATTTATCTGCCCTTGGAGCCCTGCTGGGACGGGCTCCTTTCCTGCTCGGTGCTGCGCGTTCATGAGGCTCCTGCAACTCCCTGGTCCAACCACACCGCTCCGAGGCCCCTGGACCCGGGCTGTTCGCTCGGCTTGCAGCACCTTTCCCGAGGTGGCCTGACCCTGGCCCAGTGAGGGTGACTGACGCTGGGCCGTCTCCTGCTTGAATGTAGTTCCGCAACAGATACCCCTCTTCTCTCCCTCCCCGCTGTTTCCCATTCGCGCTACAAATTAAGGAGCCCGCAAGTCAGAATCAGGATTCCACTGCAGAGAGACACACCTGGTTGCTGACAAATTAGGGGTCTTGTTTACAGCTGGGGGTGGGTGGAGCCGGGGTGTGAGCGTCGCCCACCAAGGCTGCCTCTTGCACGTACTAGCTTGCCCCACGCGCCCGGCTCAGGCGGCTGCCCGGCACTAGAGTTACTAACAGTGGCCCTTAGCGACCAAAGTCCAGGCAGATCCTGCAAATCTAAGAGGTAAAAACCCAATTTCCTATCGCTCGTGATGCGTTGTTTTCAGACTCCGCTTGGGTGACGCGTTGAGAACTGGAGGTAACGTGGGAATGGGGGCAGCTGTTCTAGATCTGCTCGTGCAGCTCCAGCCGGGCACAGACAAGCTGGTGAGTGTGGGCGCCGGCCAGGGCGCGGGGCAGGAGGGCGCGGGGCGCTGGGCCTGCGGGTGCGCGGCGGGAGCCCGCGTGGGGACACCTGAGGAGCGAGTCCACGCGTCGTCGTTTCTCCTCGCGCTCTTCGGTGTGGACGCGTGGCAAGCCTCGCCCCGCCGTGCGCGGGCGACGGGCGCGCGCGGGCGACGGGCGCGCGCGGGTCAGGAGCGCGCGCGGGTCAGGAGCGCGCGCGGGTCAGGAGCGCGCGCGGCGGCTGGTCGGGCAGCATGGCGGCGCTGTGCTCGGCGCGCAGGGCCAGGCGCGGGCGGGCGGCGCGCAGGCGGCGCAGGCCGGCGGCGCTCACGTTGCGGCAGAAGTCGACGTGCAGCGTGTGCAGCGCGCGCCCGTGCGCCGCCGCGGCCGCCAGCGTGCGGTTGGTGACGCGCGCGCAGTTCTCCAAGCGCAGCACGCGCAGGCGCGGGCAGCAGCGCAGCAGGCGCGCCAGGCAGTCGTCGGTGACGTGGCCGCAGCCCGACAGCGTGACGGACGTCAGGTTAGGGCACCTGTGGGGAGAGCGCGGTGACCCGAGGTGCGCGGGCGGCCCTCCCCTTTCCCGAGCCGCCGGGGTCCACCGGGGCTCCGCAGGCCCCTCTGCCTGAACCCCACGGTGCCTGAACCCCTCGGTGCCTGAACCCCTCGGTGCCTTCACGTGCGGGCGCTGCTTGGCTTTGGGTTCCGGGAAGTGCTAGTGACCCGAGGTGAACTCGTGCTGATGCGGGTCCCCGCAAGTGAGCTCGCGGGGTGCGGACAGATGCTGCGTGGAATCATGCCTGGCTTCGAGGACTGGAGATGGGGTGCAAACAGCTGCCTGTAGGCAGACACACCCCACTTTCCTGCCAGGCCAGGCGGGGAGCCGCAAGGGACCTGCCTGGGCAGCAATCGGGAGCCCCCCTTACACACCAGCTCACCCTCACGCGCGGGGAAGGACGCGGGAACCCACATGCACTGGCTTCGCCGCTGAGCCCTCCAGTTCGTGTCCCTTGACTCCAGCCTCCTCGGTTTTGGGTGACTTGCTGTCTGACTCGGGGCCGAACTTTCCGCACGAACAGTTGCCTTCGGCGGTGACAAAGCGGCGTCATAGCCTGGCGCCCCCAGCGCCCCGGGATGAGCGCTAAGATTGTAGATTCCGGGGCAGGAAGAATTCTGAGTAGCTGGCGGGATCTTGACCCTGAGCTGGTTCCCAGAAGCACGGTCTCCATTTACCCCACCAGTCTCCCGTGTGCTTAATCCTCTTACTGCAATGGGGGAGGGGGGGATTGGCCCCATTTTACCGAAAATGCGGTTGAAAAGTTAAACGTGGGCCAGCTGCACAGTACCAGAAACGGGTGACGCAAAGCCCTTGGCTCTTTCTGTCCCACTGGGGACACGCGTTAAACCATCCCGTAGTCTGCAAGGTCTGTCTACACCTCACTGCGTGGGGCATTATGCCAGCTTGTCTTACAGCAAGGGAACATTCCGCCCCCTCCATCCCCTGCCCTTCAGTCTGACTTCTGGCCCGGGCCAAATCCGGCTCATGGAGAACAAGCCAAAGGCCACTGCATGGTGCCTTCCCAGTTGGACACCCGGCTCTAGCCTGCCCCGAGCGCTGGCTGAACCCCAGCTTATTAGCTCAGCAGCCCCTTCTCCACAGTTGGCGGACCTCTTGTGTTTGTGGGAGCCAGCTGGGGGCTCAGCCAGTGCAAGGGGTGGGATTGAAAGATCCACAGGGGATGTCTGGAGAACATACACTGTTAGTCTCTGTTGCCTGAAATTCAGTCAGTTGGGTGACATACTGCTGACATCACATCTCCTTGCTGTCCCTTGGAACAATGGAGCTGCACCTCTCCCCTGGGGTACTAGTGAATAAGTGTGTTCTCAGGGGAGACCCTCGTCACACGCAGCTCCTCCGCAGTCGGCTCTGGCCCGGCTCACTGAGCCCACTTCACCCCCTTGGTTTGTAATGCTCAGGCCTTGGGAGCTGTGCTTGGGAGCCTGAAAGTGAAATTCAGGCCCAGCGCACCTCCCAGTGCTCCGTGTGGGAACAGCTCAGCCCCACGGTTGTCATGGAAGCAGCTCAGGTCACGCACCACATTTCTTGGGAACTCCAGTGAGTGAATCTGATGGGTTGGCTCAGTGCACGCTTCACCCTCCCCCAGCCCTGACCCCCACTGCCGGCTGGGCCCAGGCACCTACCTGTCACAGACTTGCAGGAGGAAGTCGTCGACCAGGCTCTCGTGGCCGCTGCAGATGCTCCTCTGGAAGGCACTCTTGAGCCAGTCCTCCACGCTGCACACCTGCACTCGGCTCGAGTGCCAGCAGATGGACAGGCTGCGCAGCGCGGGCCCCAGCAGGAAGTTGTCCTTCTTGAGCTCGGCCAGGGATCGGAAGTGCAACGTGGGCCAGAGCGTGGGGTCGTGGAACACCTCGAGGAGCTGGGAGCAGGTCCTGCCCAGGCTCTTCCGGCTGTCCTTGTCCAGGAAGGAGAAGAGGTGCAGCAGGCACTCGCGGTTGAGCTGAGTTATGTGCATGGCCGCAGCGTGCGAGTATGGCCAGCCAGGGTCCAACCTGCCTCCTGCTCCCCCCCTCCTCCTCCTCGGCTCTGGGATGGTGGACATATATGGTTGAGGAATGGTGTTTATTTTTGGCCAACAACTGGTTCTGAAGGGCTGGCCCGTGGGGGTAGGGGGCAGGACCCAGCACACGTGTGGCAGTCTGCGGTCGGTCCGCCTTGTGTTCGGAGGGGTTGACCATCCTGGCGGACAGGAGCCTGTGGAAGCTACACAGCCTCCTTAAAAGGGACTTCTTTCCCCGTAGCGGCAGTGGTGCTTAGCAGAGATCTCTCGGCTCTTCCCAAGGTGTTTTGTGGGAGGCGATTAGCCAGGACAGCCCTGCCTGAACTTGCAATCTGTCTCACCAGCAAGAACAGATCTCAAATGCTCAGTGGGCTCTAAGTAGCGTATCAGATGCAGCTCTTGATGAGAACAAGGCCTGTCCCATCTGCAGAGCTGGGAATGGGGGGACTTGCTGAGTACCAAAGCTTCCAGGTGGGGTACAACTGTTCCCACGGGGCCTCCTGAATGACTCTGTCACTTGCCCTCAAATGCTCCATGAAAGACTTACCTGAAACCTTTTCCCTTTCAGAAGCTTCTGTGCACCTGTGTAATAGTGTGTTATGTATGTTTTCACCATATGCTCTAGCTTGTATTTCTCAAAATATCAGTGTAGAGGTAGCTTTCCTTTTTTCAGTTATTTCTGAACTATTAAGTTGAAATGATTTGCAATAAATGTTACCTTTACTGTGTACAGTTCTGTGGTGTAGACACCTATAAAAGGACCACCACGGTGAAGGTGACAGACAAGTGTCACCTCCAGGCTCCTTGTTTTTTGTAGGGTGGTAGTGCATATGTGGTAAGAATATTTAACATGATATTTATATTGTTTTTTGTGGGGTGGTAGTGTATGTATGTGGTAAGAATATTTAACATAAGACTTAGCCTTGGCTCTTTTTTTCATTTTTCACTTTCTTGAGCATGTGGGAGGAGTTTGTGCATGTATATGGAGGTACACTGTGTGCATGCGTATATGCAAAGGCCCGAAGCTAATACTGGGAATCATTCTCCATTAGTCTACCTTTCTCTTATCAATACAGAGTCTGTAATCAAACCCAGAGCTTATCAATAGCACTGATCTCGCTAGCTAGCTTGCACTGTGTAGTCCTGGGCTGCATCTTCCAAGGCAAGAACTACAGGCAGACCACCATCTAGGGAATCCCACTCTGGTTCTTTTGGTTGTGTGACACAAAGCGTCTCACCGGCACCTACCCTCAGTGATTTTAAGTTTCCAGTGCAACATACTGGGTATTAAGAATTGTGCTACAACTAGAGCGAAGCTTGTCCATCTGTTTAAGGCAGCCACAGCAGCTGCTTCGTAAATGCCCGCGGTACCTGTCTCCAAGAGGAAATACCCACGGAATCCTCCTGGCCTCTACCTGGTGGGCCCAGTTGGTAGCAAACCTGTAGCCCTCACACGGCGGCCCTGTGACCTGAAGTGCTGATGGTGGTGTGCGGCTCTGCTGTGTTGCAGCTGTGAGGCCACACGTCACCACCTCCACCGAACCAGGAATAAAGTCTCACTTTCCTGGTGTGTGGAGTGACATGCTGAAGCTGTTCTGGAACCAGGGCTGGGTCGGCTGGCAGCAGTTAAGGGGAGGGAAGCCTTGCTGGTCAGCGTGCTGCCCTACAAAGCCAGGCCCGGCTGGCTCTGTCGAGCCTCCTTGTCCTGTGTGCCAAGGGGCCAGACAAGACGACTTCTGAGACGCGCCATCAAGGAACCCTGGCGATCAGAGGCGGAGCTGCAGCCCCCAGGCAGCTTTCTGGGAAGCCTCCGCATGCTATCCCCCCAGGTCCTTCTTGAACCCCCTCCTTTCCGACAGCTGACCCTGGAAGTTGTCACTCCAGTCATTAAACGCCTGGTTCACTGGTGTTGAGGTGCTTCGCAGCCCTGCTGAGCACCAAGGCGGGCAGCGGCGAGTGTGTGGAGCTGCTCCTCACGTTGCCATAACAATCTCGTGTTGTCACGGGGCTGCCCTGAACTGGTGCTGGGCTTCATACTCTAAGCAGGCTGGTGGGCATCTGCCTTGGGGCACCGATGGATTCTGCTTACAAGCAGCAACAGCAGCCTCCCTCCACCATGATGCCCACTGCAACATACCTCCGAGGACACCCAACCAGCAGGGCAAGCAACAGCTGTGGAAACAGGTCCGTATCTCTGCAGGAGGCGTGGGGCAGAGGGAGGGACAGTTGCCAAGATAAACAGTATGTTCTGCTCACAGCCCACGACCTGGTTCCTCAGGGCAACTCTGAAAGAGGAAGGGGGCTTCACTTTGTAGTCAGTGGTCACAAAGAGCTTGGAAGAAGTTCACGGAACCTCTTAGTGCAGACAGCAAAGGCCTTTTGCCCTGCCTGGTGCCCGGTGCAGCTTGCGGTGTACACCATCACACAGCTCCACAGAAGACTCCAGAACCAACAGGGGAGAGACCCACATGCCACGGCCAGGCAGAGGCAGGATGGGGCGTGGCGACGTGTCACTTGCACAATGGATAGTCTTGGCCTTGTACAAGCAAACCACAAAGGATCAGCTCACACCACCACCACACAAGGAGGCAGCCTGCAGCCCCCTCCTGGCTCTCCAGCACTGAGAAGCAGACATGGCCACATGCGCTCCTGCTCCAGGGCCCACAGGGAGGGAACCAGGCCTCTGATGGAAACAGAGGGCCCAGTGTAGCGGCGGTTCAGCGGAGTTGACGCTGGCCCAAGTGTGCGTATAAAGCTGTCTTTAGTGAACACGTCCCAGTTGCGGAAGCCACGCTGCTGAGCTTTCACAGCAGAAACATGCAGGACACTCGGTCAGGGCAGCACCCGCAACTCTGTTTTATCATTGCTACACACTGAAAACACAGTGAGTAGAATGAGCAAAGGTTTCTCCATCATGGAGAGAGATTTGTGTTGCCATAAGCTTGTTTCTGTCCCCGTGTGGGACGACTCATTTCCTGTCCCACGGACCCCCTGCAGGAGGCGCGAGCTTCTGCTTCGCCGTGTACAGGCTGGACTGCATGGTGCACACACGGTGCACACGCACGGCGCACACCCATGGCGCAGGAAAGCCCTCAGCACAGCACACCACAGCAGGATCGGCTCTTAACAGGCGTGATACGGCTCACAGTTGCAGATTTAAGATGCATTTGGGCACACTTACATCGTGGTGTTCAGAGGCACAGTTCTAACGCCTGGTCACTTTTCCAGTCTTCATGACTATAAAACACCACCGCTGGAGTCAAATCAAGCAGTACAACAGAAATTTGCAGGAGCTGCCCTGCTTGACTGCACCAGCATCGCATCCTCCACACAAACGTTGGCTGCTAGGTTCCCCGCGGCGTGTCCGCTGGCTCTTCGCCAGGGCCAGCTCCGCCCAGGTCTTTACTGTAGAAGTCATCACAGCTGCCCATTCAGGGGCGACACAGAACGCCAGTGTTAGATGTGCAGTTGTCCCCGTGAGCACAGCCGCCAGGGCCCTCGGGAGCTGCACCAGGACACCCAGGTTTCAGGCCTAGGCGAGCTGTCGATGCAACAAGAAAACTTCCTGCTGCAGACCAGTCAGCCCAATGGTACAATTCCCTGCACAGAAATTAGCAGTGTGCCCTGCTTTCAATATAGTTCCCACTAATCATCTAGGCTATGATTGTTGCCCCAGAGAACACTGTGCCCTGTGGAAAAGCCCAAGACTTGCACTGCCCTGTGCCATGCACGGGAGACACAGTGGACTGTGGGTTTACATGTAAATGACCACATGTGGCCATTGTGCTGATGATACAAGCTCAGCTCCTTCTGTGCAAGGTGCTGTTCCGGCACGTTCTCCCAATGCGGCTGTGTCCAGCTAATACAACCACAGAAGTGAGGCCACACTCGCTTTGACACTTCAGCTGACCAAAGAAGAAAGCCATCAAACCTTACATACTTTGAGAAGTCAAAAAAAAAAATTCTCCATAGTCTGCTTGGCTGACTCAGCATGAAATGCATCATGTCGCTTGCCCAGCGCTGAGAGGGCAGCAGGCAACCAAGGAAGGTGGCCGTGCCTGCTGGTTCCTATGCGCCCTGCAGTCCTCTCACCGCTGGGCGAGCTGCTCGGACACTTGGGAGAGACTACGCTGCCTTGAAATAGGACACGGGGTCCAGAGCTCAACTTGGGAAAAAATCCAAACGGTGCTGTGATCTGTGTGTTTGTGGACAACTGTTCTTGACACCACAGAACTGAAGCCTACTGACTACACACTGTGCTGTGCTCTCAGGACAGGCCAGGACTACACTTCACCCAGACCCCACAACAATACTTGATGTGGGTGACACAATCAAAGTCACCTCCTCTGTCCACCTCCCCTCAGGCGCACACTGAAGATGTGGATTCCTGGCAACACCCTGACCTTGAGGCTGGGCTGTGGCTCTTCCAGGGGTGGGATCTGGATAGTCCCAACCTGTCTCACAGAAAATGCACACGCTCCCAAGAACCCAACACACAGTAGTTCCTGAATTCGTAGGACACACAGCTGAACCAGAAGATTTATTGAGTGCTGACAGACAGCAGCTTTGACAGACCAGCAGCAGCAGCTGCTTGGTCCACTGGAGATGCTGTGCTACAGTAGAGGAGGGCTACTGAGCAGTCATGGGTTCCACGCGCACGTAGTCCTTGGTCAGCTGTGAAAGGCAGCAGGCAGCCGGTCACTTCACACTGGGCGGCTCTCGGCAGAAGCACCGATGCGAACGTGCCTCGTGAGGACCCAGGACATTCGTACAAAAGGCAAACAGAACTACGTTCTGGAGACTACATATAAAAATTGAGTCATTAACAACTAAAGCAGCAAATCCAAATATCTGCTGAGGTTTTCCGGTGGAACAACAACAAAAAGCAGTCGGTGCCCACATTCAGTAAGTCACTACCACTGGCAAATCTAGACCAAACAGGAAATTGAAAAGTGCATAATGAAAGTAAATCTCGGATCAAGTATTTATGGAAAATTGGAAATGTCTGTCCGGTATGGTTGGTGAATAAGGGTTAGAAAAGGTGTTAAAGTTTATCTGCTCCAGCTTTGGCCTGGCGCTCCACGTAAAACAGGATGTAGGCCTTCGCCTTCCCAACAGTCTCTTCGTCAGTCGCTGCTACAGTGCTATCATTGAAATGGAACCAGCGGCCTTCATGAGTTGCATACGCCGTGTAATGTCCAGAACCAACGCTGTAGAGAAAAAGGAGAAAGACATGGAAATCACTGATGATCTTATGAGGTCACACATGCTACACCTGTGCTTTGCAGTAACCCTAGAGACCGCTGGTTTTCAAGGGTTGTTTGAGCACCTGTTCACCTTCTAAGACCACCAATAGGACAAGGGATATCTTGACACTGGAAAACCAAGAATACACTATCAACTGACCAGAGCAGCCTCTGAAGCACATGGAAAACTATCAGATTCATCAGAATCGTGACGGCAGAGATGGAACTTAGATCACTCTGCTCTTGAGGAAGCCCCCTGCCCCCAGCACCACGGCACTGAGGGCTTCCTCTGTCAGCACATGCCCCAATGTCAACTCTGCCAGAAGTGGACGACACCACCACTGTGAGAGCCTGCCGTAACCATTACTGTGAATAGACAACCGAAAATCAGCTTCTGAAAGGGAAGACACCATCCAAGAGAAGCCAAATACTAGTCACTGAGGAAACCAAGGAGAACTGTAGGAATTCTAGACAACACCCACAGTTCCAAGAACACACTGCAACTATGAAACAATATGATGTTAGAAAGACTTTGCACAAGTATAAAATGTTACAGTGGGCTGAACAGCACAGCACCATCTCTTATGCTTAAGATCCCAGCTATGCCCCCATAGCACCATAAAAAATACGTGGGTGACTGTGTATGTGTTGAGTCTGATCTAGGAAATTCACTGTTTAATATGGATTCCACAACAGAACAGTGAGGTGGAATATGAATGTTTGCTGGGAAAGTAACCCTACCAAACTGCTAAGTAGGACAGACCTGGTTTTTCTTAAGCACAGAAAATCCTAACACTGCACCTTCAGAGACAGTAGGGAGCCTACCAAGGAGAGTCAGACAGCACCATTTGCAGCAGCTCTGCACAGTCAACAGTGGGATGGCAGAAGATTTCAAGGGGACCATGGTTTGCCCAGGTGCTCTGACCCAAGTTTAAAAGTAAATAACTTCTTGAGGAGACCAGAAATCAAAGTTTACATCCAAAGCAACAAAAGAATGTTGCTCAACAGAACTACAGATGAATTATTAACATAGTTGACATGGGTCAGTCGATCCAAATACTGTCAACTCTTAAACTTCAGTTTAAACCATTTTGAAGATGACTGATTCCATGCAGGAAAAGAGGGGGGCTCTTCTCTCTGCCTTCTGCTAATCTTCACGACCCTTTGCAAATATTTGAGTGAATCTGAACCCGTTTGGAAAGTTCAGGGAAGACCGGGTGGTGCCGGCCACCCCATCCTCCCAGGCCACTCACCCGGAGCCATGGTGCACCACCACAGCCGCGAGGTCGTAGAGGCAGCTCTCCGGGCCACTGTTCTCGGGCTGCAGATGAGGGGAGGCACCCAATGACAAAGTTAGGAACAGCGAGTAGGACTTCCCTCCTGAGATGTGTGACGACTGGTGAAGAACCACCCTCCCCCACACAGGACAGGCGGTCCTCACCTCCAGTAAGTAGCACTTCATGTCGAGGCCTCTTAGTGGAAATTCTACATACGTATCGACTTTGTTTCGTAAATATGCTGTCCAGTGAAATCTTTTCAAATGTAAGCATAGCACCTGTGCATCAGAGACAGACACGATGACTAAGAACAAGCAGCTACTCTCAGTCTAACTAGTGTAAGTCTCTCAATAACTACCGAGTGCTACAGTCTCTCAGCACCTGAGATGCCTGTCAATTTTGCTTATGACCCCCCCACATACTTGCCTCCTGAGTACCTTATGCATCCTTCAAGGTTTCGGCTTTTACTGAAAACCTTAAGTTAATAAAAACAACTCTTCTCAGCCACGGATTTTCCCCGTGAAAGTGCAGAATTGAAACTGAACACTGACCTTGGGTAGTTTTTGAATCCAAAACTTTTTCGTGGACTTTTGTTTCTTTTTGCACTTGTGGCACATGTACAGCTCCGTCTCATCGAGTTCTTCCAGGTCAGTAAAACTGCGAAGACAATCTGCAAAGAGAACACGCTGCAGTTTGAGGAGGCCACGCCCCCAGCCGTCAGCCCACAAGCACCACCTGGAGACAGAGGGTCTCAGAGGCTGGAAGCACAGCTGTCCAATTGGCACGAGCAAGGGAAGGCCGGCCATGCTCAGCAGCAGACTGGAGGCAAAAAGCGTCTTGAATTACCGAGGCATAAGGCTCCTGGTGTCAGACGCACCACACCTAGCTTGAAGCTGCTGACAAGAACCAGCTTCAATACAGAAAGTTCCGGTGTGACACTGGAAGACGAGGCCCCAAGCTTGTAAAAACCTAAAGTTTAGATCAAATATTTTCACAGTTTAAAAGTAAATGTAGGTCTCCACCACCGCCTCGCAGCGTCCCCTGGTCGGAAGCGGCCCGCTTGTCGGCCCGCGGGGAGCACGGCGGAGGAGGCTGCCCTGCCAACATCTCCGCGGCGACCGAGGACGAGCGGGCAGGGGCACGGCCAGGATGGCACGCCCGTGGCCCCGCGAGTACAAAGCGGGCGACCTGGTATTTGCCAAGATGAAGGGCTACCCGCACTGGCCCGCCCGGGTTGATGAACTTCCGGAGGGAGCCATGAAGCCTCCAGCAAACAAGTATCCTATCTTCTTTTTTGGTACACATGAAACTGCATTTCTAGGTCCCAAAGACCTCTTCCCGTATAAAGAATACAAAGACAAGTTTGGAAAATCAAACAAACGAAAAGGATTTAACGAAGGACTGTGGGAAATTGAAAATAACCCAGGAATAAAATTTACTGGGTACCAGGCAATTCAGCAACAGAGTTTCAGAAACCGAGGGAGAAGGTGGAAATACTGCAGATGCAAGCAGTGAGGAAGAAGGTGACCGAGTAGAAGATGGAAAAGGCAAAAGAAAGAATGAAAAAGGAGGCTCCACAAGGAAAAAGTCATACACTTCAAAGAAATCTTCTAAACAATCCCGGAAATCTCCAGGAGATGAAGATGATAAAGACTGCAAAGAAGAGGAAAACAAAAGCAGCTCTGAGGGTGGAGATGCAGGCAATGACACGAGAAACACAACTTGACTTGCAGAAAACCAGCGAAGGGATCTAATTACTGTAATGTATGCTGCACATTAAGAGAAACCACAAGAAGACCACAAGAAGGTTAAATGTTTGATTGTCTAATATTCTTGGATTTGATATGAACCAACACACTGTCTTCATTGTCATTGACAGAACCCCAGTTCGTGTGTACATTATTCACATTCCTCTCTGTTCTGTTAAAAACAGACATTTTAACCTTTTTCAAGGTTTTTGATTTATTTTTGTGTTATTTGGTTGCATGAAGTTGCCCTTAACCACTAAGAATCATCAAGATTTTTGCACAACTTCTCCATGTCTAGGACCCTCTATCATGGCAATTTTGATCATCTTCCCGCCTTTATCACCACAAATATTCAGTAAAATATTAATTAGTGTTTTTTAGATGACCATTCAATATAATGCCTAAGGATGGGATTCCCTGTCTAACAGAACCCAGGAACCAGTTCCTAAATACATATTGATATAGTGAAGATGAAGTCAAAATTATGTTTCAGTTTTGAGGCCAAGTGTAAAGTTTAACCATATTGTACATTATCTATTCTGTATTAGAAATAGCTAATTGACAACTTACACTTCTCAAGCCCCATGTTGTTATGTATTCAAATTGCATTTATATATGTGAAATTAATGAGATTTTTTGTGTGTATTATATCAAAATAAAGGCAAGGATTTATTTTTTCCCAATGCCAATACAATTTGAGCTAGTCACTCAAGGTGGTCACTTTACACTTGAAAGCTGAAATTGTCAGCAGCCCTATGGGAAACAAGACAAAGCATTCATTAACTTTTAAAATAAACTTTTCTTTTGGAACTAGAATTAGAATAGTTAATATTTGTCAACAAACCATTACTATGTGTACATTATTGTTGCTATTGTGATAATAGAGAATAGAGAGTTTTATTTATTTTTATGCCAGTCTATATTGTGAAAACACATTTTGTCATTTGGGTTTTATCAATCCTGTTATGCTGTCCTTGGAACATCTTTCACATATTCAAGGTTTGTAATTGGAAAGTTTACTGTAAAAAAAAGTCAAAAACAAAAAAATATGTATTGTTTTTACAGAATAAATTTTATTGGAATGTGAATAAAAAAATAAATAAAAAATAAAAGTAAATGTAGGTACAGAGACTGATCCAGCCTCCAGCAAAGGCTCTGTCCAAACTCTCCTCCCTAGATGAGCTGAGCTACCTTTTTCTGTTGCTTTTTCAAGGTTTTGTTTAATCAAGGGTTTCAGTCCGAAACCATGTTCAGCCGCCGAGCTCTGCAGATGAAGCTCTTTTGGACCGTGGCCAGATGATGTGTTTATACAGCATCCGGCTTCGCAAGTGGTGGTTGGTGCAGAGAACTTAAGCGTCTGCGTAAGATACTTTATCAACTGGGAAAAATGTAAAAACCCACAACAGATTCGCCCAGCTTGAGAAGCTGGACTCTGTGCAGTGTCTGCTGGTTGTATCTCAGAAAACCTGCTAGCCACTTTTCCTGTGCATCCTGCGAAAATTTTCTCACCTGCAGTGATGCTACTGTGGTGTTATGTGTCTTTTACAAGCCATACATATGTGCATGTGCATATCTTTAAGAATTCTATTAAGCTGGTCAGCAGGATACCAGGCACTTAACTGCGGGAGGAAAGATAATGTGTGGCAGTACTTTGGAATTTTCAGGTCACAGTTAGCCTTAGCCTTCCTGAGTGAGTTCCAGAAAGAACTGCTTTGGAGGAGTCAGAGCAAGATTTGGCCAGGGCTCTGGTATGGCCTGGTGCTTGGCAGGCCAGCATGCATAGTCGAGAGGCCACGCATGCGTTCTTGAATAGGCCTTTGCATCACATTTTCAATGCCTGGAAGATACATCTGTACTCAGGCAGCTTTCCCTTCTTTCTGTGGGCCTTTCACCAGCACCCCCTGCCTTGATCCTAAAAGACCCCAGGAGTACAACATTGACTGGAGTAGCTCCTGAAAGACATATTCCTGGAGCAAGTCTCTCTCACACACAAAACTCAAAGTCACAGACATGGTACCGCTGCATCCCCGAAACTCCCAAGCCCCACGTCTCCAAGCAGAAGTCACTGACCAGACGCAGGCCGGCTGGAACAATCCCTTTAGACTGAACACCGTGGTACCAGTGAGTTCTGCTGCCAGGCCTTGGGAGCTCTGGCCCGTCAGCTGCCATATCGTGCAAAGCGCCGGGCTGGACAAGGGAAGCTGAGCAGACTAGTTTCTCTCTCGAAGGTCACAGTGGAAGAGAAATTCGACACCATATATATATATATGAGACACAGACACACATGAAGAAATATTAGCTCAGCGGTGAAAGCTGCCTCACCCAAAAAAGGAAAGAAGTAAAACAAGGATCTCATGTATACTGTGTTTACTCAGCATATCACTGTAATGTAGACAGAGCAATGAGGTAGAAGAACTGGTGTCTAAAATGGAAAGAGAAACTCAAAGTTGTCTGCTTCGGAAGGCATGATGTGTAGCTAACAAACTACGATAACTCAAGATGTCCCTTGGCTCCAGCCAGATCAAGGCAAGTAATTTTGTGAGTAACGACAAAAGATCCTGAAGGCAGAAGACCCCAAGATAACAAACCATGTTGCTGAAGGAGAGAAGAGGCCAGAAACAGCCCCGGTAAACAGCCGTGCTATACAGAGGGGCACAAGCCAGCATAGAGAAAGGATGGGAAGGCAACCGGACAGGTGGTTCAGCATCTTCAGAGTCACTTGCAGAGAAATCTAGAGATGGAGGATTCACAAAAATTAACTCAAGGTGGATAAAAAGTTGAAATGTAAAGCACAAAAGGATCAAACTCTTAGAAGACAGCAAGGGGAAAAACCTAGCTGGCCTGAGCTGACGGGAGCTGGGCGCAGCGGCCCAGGCACACGCCCGACATATACAGGTAGGACAGCCAAGGATGAAACAGACAAGTGACACTTTCCACTGACAGCAGCAAAACACCACGAACACATAACATGAAACACCTAAGTATGAAAGACAGCCTGTGTCCATGGGTCACCCCACGCACAGGGGCACACAGTCAGCCTGCATCTGTGGGTCACCCCACCTACAGAGGCACACAGTCAGCCTGCGTTCGTGGGTTACCCCACACATTGAAACATGAGGAAGAAATAACTAAATTAACAGATGGTGCTGTCCGTCTCCATAGCAGCTAGAATTGCTTTCAGGAATGTGACGCCCTTACAGGTACTAAGAATAAAGGTAGCCGAAGCCCCAGCACCTCTGAACGCAGTACCTCGTGATAGCACACGCCCCGTGAGCCTCCACTCTGAGTGGGCTACGGCCGAGTCCTTCCTGAAAAGGAAGCACTTCTCGTGCCCGTCTCGCTGTCAGAGGCTCTGCTCGCCCTCCCACATCTTCTAACCTTTGTCCCTCTGCCTTCCTGAGATACTAACACACAGACACCCAGTGGTCCCTTAGCTGAGGAGTGCACAAACAGTGACAAAGCCAGGTGACCACCAGATGGTGGAGGACACGGTGGGCTGGCCCAGTGACGCAGGAAGGGTCGCTGGACCTGCTTCCCATCAGCTTGGAGCCGACGCCGCACTCGCTGAAGCACTGTTCCCACACAGCTGTGGCGGTCAGAGTCACGGCACCTTTCTTCCTTAGCAAAGGAATAATTGTCACGTATGCCAAGTACACATCTGTACTCCCCTCAACTGTCAGGTGAGAACAGGGCCAATCCAACAGCTGGCAAGGGACCTGTGTGCACACCTGACAGCCACGTGCGGTCCAGAGTCCACATGGTGCGCAGAACCGGCCTCCTCCAGGCATGGTGGACTGCATGCACACTTCTGCTTCCCCGCCTCAGTTTAAAAATAGGAACAAATCACAGTTCTCCCTTCTGCACGGCACTCTCCTGAAATAATCTCTGAGAAGAGCTGTGAAGTGCTGGTTCTAAGCCAGCCTCCAAACTTGCTTTAAACCTTATACTGAGAGGGCGGTTCTGCACGCGCCAACGCACACATGCGGGGGTCAAAGGACAGCTTCAGTAGCCCCTCTTCCACCCATGCGTTCCAAGGACTGGACTCAGGTCGTCAAGCCTAAGTGAGATTAGCACCTCTACCTGCTGACCATCCTACCACCTCTACCTGTTGACCATCCTACCTTGCCGACCCCAACGTAAGCAACTTACAGGACCCTATCTCACACTACCGAAGAGCTGGAGTATGGCTCAGCGTGTCTGCCTAGTGTGGGTGAACCCTGGATTTGACCCCAGTACTACATACCCACAAGTAATACACAGTTTATACACACAAGTAACAGTTTCTTATTATACAAGAGACCATTCCACATACACCTTTTTAGGACAATTTTTATGACACTTTAAAGCTGTGTTCCTTTCGCACAGCTATTAACCAAGTTTTGCTTTTAACTGCTACATAGTAAAATGTATTCAGTCACTACCCTATTGGAGCTGATTTAAATTATCTGTAGTTTTTGATCACAATGAAGCACGCTTCAGGAGTAAAGCTGGCAGATACTGGAATCCAGGCTGACCTGCTGAGGAGCCGGCCGGTGTCTCCGCTGCAGCCCAGCCTCACACCCCACTGTGCTTAGGGGTGTCAGAAGACAAACCCCAGGGCAAAGCGGGGCTTCTGCACTGGGCATGTCTGACCTGTTTTCTCTTTACCCTAGAGATTCATCGACTGTCACAAAAGCAGGAAAAAAATGTGCAAAGAGCAAGGTTTGCCTTAAATATGAACTGGAAGTACCCTTCCAATTAAGTCAATAACAGTCCTTTTTAAATTACAAATGAGCGCTTCGATCTACTATTCTGACCTACTGAAGCATGAGCCTCGGAAGCCAGATGAAGATTTGGCGCTTGCTCCATGCTTTGGTATAATCTTTCCTTGTTTGTCCCATTGTATGTTGGAAGCATTGACTTTGGAGGTACACAGAAGAGACTTGGGACGTTCAAGCAGTGCTGAGCCCGTAAAGACTATGGAGACTCTTAAAGCTTGGTTGAATGCATTTTACAGTATGTGTTGATCCGTGGAGGCCAGAGCAAAACGTGAAGGTTTGAATGGAAATGCTCCTCATAGGCTAAAACATTCACACGTTTGCTCCCAGCTGCTGGTGCTGCTTTGGCAGGTGCACAGCCTACTTGGAGGAAGTAGTCAGGGCACTGGCGTAGCCTTGAGATTACAGCCCGGCCTTGCTTCCTGAAAGCACTGCTTCTTGGTCTACCAAGATGTGATCACTGCAACGCAGTCTCCCACTGCAGGGGGCCCGCTGCCTTGCCTCCCACCACATGGACTGTGTCCCTTCAGCAGGGTGCTGAACCAAGTCCTCCCTTCAGTTGCTTCCATCAGGTATTGGTCACAGTGACAAGGAAAAAACTAAAGTCAAGAATGAGACATGTTGAGACATGTATTAACTGAAAATTGTTAGTGCTTCACAATAAACTATCATGAATTATAACTATAATCATTACCACTTTATTGCCAATGGCGATAATCTTAATCAGGTTAAAATTTCTACTCTTACCTTATTGATTTCTCTTTAAATAATGAATTCATATCATAATTTCCTTCAAGCTTATTTGAGCACTGACATTTGTCCACCCCTAGTAAATTATGTCTCCTAATTCTAGGGGAGCCAAGTATTAATGGAGCAAAGACTACTTGATTTGTGTTTTATCTTTTAACATTTTATTTAGGATTTGCTGATTTGTACTTGAGAGTTAGGAATATGTTTTTCCTTATGAATAATATTTCATGGTATGTATACATTGAATAAACAACTCTTAATTCCAGAATTCTCTCCTTTTTAAATGAAAAGTATAGCAGTCTCAGGTTTACAAAGCACACATGAAGTTCTTGATAAACAGGATTGAAGCATGTAGAAGACTTACAAGGCATACGTTTCTCCACAGATGCCTGGTTGTCTCACAGGTTCTTTCACTCGTAAAAGCAGTGACAGTTTGTATTCCAATCCTGTTCTCTGTGTGGCGCCATTGCTGATGAGACTGTTTTCTTTGCAGAATCAGCTGGCTGGATCAACATGGGCTAATTTCTAGATAATCTGTTCTGATGTGTTGGCCTGTTTTGGCTACTAAACAACCCTTAGTTTTGACATATCTTCTAATTTGTTGAGCATTTTTATGGTGAAGGGATAATGAATCTGCTATGTGCTGCTTCAACTATTTCAGGGGGTTACAGGTCTCCGTTTTCTGCAGTGTATCACATCCGTTGGTTCGTGTGCAGCAAACCTTACTTGTATCCCTGGGATGAATCCCACATTGTGATGTTCATGATCTTCCAGGAGTGCTGTAGGGTTGTCTGTGTCGGGCTTATTTTACTTATTACTGTGGTCTCCTCCAGTTCTGCCTGTTCCTGCATATGCAGAGCTTCATTCTTATTGACTGCTGAATTAAACCCCATTGAACGTTCTTCAGCACTGACAGGCTCCCAGGCAATTATGTAACTTAGCCTAGGTGTGCGGACAACTCGAGTGCTGCGTTCACTTCCTTCAGAGACTGCGGCGCTCCTATCCAACTAATCTGGTAGAATATGTCTCAGTTTGGAAAAGGTGGATTCAAAGTAACATGTTTTGGGATAAGGACATGGCTTTATTTTAGAGAAATAAGGAAAAATATGGGAATTGTCAGGGCTTGGTGTTTCTTCCCAGTTCAGGCCTAAAGCCTGTCCCCTGGGAAGGTCAGAGTAACCCCATGGGCAAGTGCTAGGAATTTCTTGGTATGTCACAATAAAGCCCATGGACAGGTGCTAAGCATTCTTACCTAGGTTTTGTTTGGGATCATTCAAGTTTTGCCTCTGGCAGGAAGAATTCTTC
This sequence comes from Typhlomys cinereus, assembly GCA_023101885.1. Classification (NCBI taxonomy): domain Eukaryota; kingdom Metazoa; phylum Chordata; class Mammalia; order Rodentia; family Platacanthomyidae; genus Typhlomys; species Typhlomys cinereus. The sequence continues at coordinate 2,501,241 of JALPQD010000337.1, forward strand.
TGGGATTTAGGAGAGCCCTTTCTTAGGGTTTTTTGGAACTAGCTTCCTGTTCTCTGTTCTAGAGAAGAAGCCTGCTTTTTAAGTTTCAGTCAAATACTAAATAGAACTAGAGAAGAAGCCTGCTTTTTAAGTTTCAGTCAAATACTAAATAGAAATTTCATGTCTAGTCATTTACAGTAAGTAGACTTGTTAGCTAGAATGTGTGCAATGATTTTAAGGAAATTAGAGAATAACTTCTAGAGTCTTAAAACATAGGTGGGTAAAATTCCCACCTATGTACTAACTCAGAAATTCCAGAAGTATAAGACTATGCTATCAGTCCACCAGGACCTTAAAAGAAACTGTGATACCCTCTTACCCTGGCTGAAGGCCAAGGAAGAGACCATCATGCCAGAAAGTCTAGATGCCAAGACTGCCCCTGGAGATGGTATTTGCAATCCAAACTGGGAAAATCCATGTCAGAAGCAAAGGGGGCCGTGTCTTTCCTGCCCCAAACAGCACTCTTATGAGAAATCACAGGGATGGACCATTCGAGTGCACTCCCACCAATGATAGCCTCTGCCCCAAAAGAGACCCTCGGCATATGGGGCCTGACTGGACCCCAGGTTTGGAGTATGCACGGTTCACAGATGGGTCATCTAACTGATGGCAATACACTTCTGGAATTCCTCAAAGGAAGACATAAGCAACCTTACTATTAAAGGAATAGAAGGATGCTATTATAGAAGTTATTCTTTTAATAATTATATTGCTTAAGTGTTTTCTTCAGTGCATATCTCAGCAGTGCTCCATCAACAGAACCAGCTATAGCTTATGGGCCTTGAGTATCCAAGTCAAGGCCCCCCTTAGAGATGTGGTTTAAGCTTGGATAGTAGAGACTACATGAGCTGCATACATCTTCCCAAGTTAGAACCTGCTGCCATGCCTGGTGCCATGTCGACCTGCCTGACTGAGAGTATCAACCTGGAGAGGACAACAGCAAAAGCTCATGCTGGGACTTATGGGGTGTTGGGGACTCCTATAGTTAATTGTAAAATATGTTCCTTGCTAAAATCAATAGGAGAACATTCTGCCTCTGTATTTTAAAAGAAAGCAGTCTCTGTTAAAATTGCCAACTATGTAGGATCAGCCCCATAGCTATCCGGTGAAGCATTATAGATTAGATAAGTTTGGAAATACTGAGAGAATGTTTCTGTTAAGTGCCTTTACCCTCAGGCAATAGGTTAGGTTCTTGAAAAAATGTCCACCCTGAAGGTGATTTTTGCTGACTAGAAAATTGTATGTCTGTTGTAGGTACAACATTCTTTACCCCAAAATTTTCTGTATAAAAGTTGTCACAAAAGTTTCAATAAACGGGTTCAGGATACACTCGGACAAGAGGGAGCTGTGTGTGTTCTGTTCTCCGCCCGGTCCTGGGGAGCCCTGGTCTCGAGGCCGCGACTCTGGTCTGCAGCAAGAGACAACCAGGCATGGACAGTTACATGTGTACAGATTATTTTGAGGACCCTACTTTCTCTGTGACTGTATTTGCATTCAAACAACAAAGTGTAAAAGTTCTTTTTCCGTATTCTTGCCAGCATTTTTTTTTTATTCAATTGTGCGTGTGCATGTGCGTGTGTAGAACCACGGGCAAATTCGGGAACCACCATGGACTGCCTCCACCTCCTCTCTGCCCAGGATTCAGAGGGTCTGGCCTACCAGGACCAGAAACGCAGGCCGCTCCCGCTTCCTCCCCATCCCCCTACCCCCCATGTATGTGGGGTCTAGGATCCGAACTCAGGACCTTCTGCCTGCAAGGCAGAGGCTTAACCCCTGAGCCACCTCTCCAGCCTCTTTTTTTTTGTTATATTTTTAGAGCCATTCTAACTAGGATGAGATAGAATCCCATTGTAGCTTTGATTTGCAATTCCACAATGCCTAATTATGTTGGATATTTCTTCATGACGTTACTGGAAATTTAGATATTTCTTTTGAAAAGATTCAATTCAGATCATTTGCTTTTTAGTTGGACTGTTTTTTAAGTTCTTCACCCATCTAGACGTTTACCTGCCTATTCCAGTACCTTCAGAATTCCCCTCTTCCTCAAGTAGACTGGAACTCTCAAATCTTCTGTTACGGTCTCTGGTCCATTTCAAGTTTTGTCTTTGCACAGGGATATCTGATCTCGTCTTGGCTAAGATCAAGTGGTTTCCTCATCAGCAGTTGCTGCTGCCCTTTCTTCAGTACGCGTCTCCCACACCTCATCAAGAATCAGTGCTGGATGTGGTGTGTTTCTGGGCTTTGTTTTCAGTCCCATTTCTGTTTTGATTGGCATCCTCTGCAGTTTGTCACGGCCTGTGACTGTGCCTTTCACATCCTGGGGTTCAAGTCTCAGTTGCTTGCTCAATGGTTCTGGCTAGTGTGCGCTTGTGTTTCTTGTTCGCACTTTCATTCTTGGTATATAAAGTTACTGGGTTTTGCACATTGGTTCTGTATCCTACTATTTAATGAACTCATCACCAATCTTTAGTAGAGCCTTTAGATTTACCTATGTGTAGAATCACATACTCTGCAGAGAGGAACGATGCCCGCTCCTTGCTGTGAGGGTGGGTGTCCTCAGCCGTGCACGCAACAGGTGAAGGACAGAGGTCAACCCGGTATTTATCTACTGGCTGCACTGACTTACCAGTGGGTCACTGGGATCCACCTACCACTTGTCTCGCACCTTCCACCCCAAGCACTGGTGTTTCAACCGCACACTGCTGCACGTAGTTCTTTACACGGGTGCTGGGGCTCTAAAGTCAGGTCATGTTTGTACAGCCAATGTCTCAGTGCCCTTCATCATTTCATGGGATTAATTACGTACAGCCTCCACCACCATACGTGAGTGCTGAGATTGGAGACTGTCTGGTTCCTTGCTCTTGCCCAAGTGTTCGGACAAAAACTTTGCCCTTGTTGCACTCAGTCTTGAACAAGGACAATGGGAATACACACTCTCGTGTTGCTCCCGGACCACACCCCAACAATGGGCTTTGTTACAGCATTTTTATCAACGTGCCCCTGTGATAAAACTTTTACCCTTCATTCTGCACTTGGCTGCATATTTCTTGTTGAATATTTTTGCTCTGTTGCTGAATTTGATTTTCCAGTCATGTGCTGGGGAGGTTTCTGTTCACTGGGGATACTGGTTTATAGCTGTGTGTCTTGTCAGGCTGTAGAGCAAGGTGATGCTGGCTTCTGAGAGAGTGTGAAAAGGTTTTCTCTCTCAACTCTTTTGGACTCGCACAGATTTGTCTTTAAAAGTTTGGTAAAATTAGGCAGGTGTTTTGGGAATGGGTTTACTTTTTTAAATAACATCTTCCCTCAAATTTTATAAGTCATGAGTTTCTAGTAATTTATCCATTTCTTCTACCTTTTATTTGGTAACATACATTTTTTAAAAATATTTCCTAGTAATGCTTTTTGATGTATTAAAAGATCAATATCTTTTTCTTCTTTGTTTTACTTGGGTGTATTTTCTTCCTCTCTCCCACCTATTCATCTAAATATTTTTCTTTTAGATTAAGTCATTTCTTCCCTTCTAATAATTTTGGGTGTGGTTTGTTCCTTTCTAAGACCTTGAGATGCATTCTTATGTTAATCTGAACTCAACAGCAATTCTGCAAGTTGTGATACAATACTTCTATTTTCATTTGTTTTGAGGATTTTTTTTAACTTCCCCTTGTGCCTCAATGACAGACTGCCAATCCCAAAGTGTGTTGTGCAGATTCTACTTGTACAATTTCTGCAGCTTCTCTTGCTGTTTCCCATAGTAATCAGAAAAGATTATTTATAGTTAATACTTGCTTTGCAGCCTAACAATATTCTTCAAAGAAAAGAATGTTCTGTAATAACTGCATGGTCCATTTGATGTAAAATATGGTTTAAATTCTGTTGTGTCTCTATTGATTCAGATTTCTATTGTCTATCCATGGGTGTGAGCAGAATACCAAAATCCCCAACTATCGGAGCTCATCTCTCCCCATCTTATAGGAGCCACCACTGTCCTCAGGTTGTAGATTTGGGGTCCCCAGAGGTCAAGGTGCGCATGGCGTAGAGCCCCCCCCCATGTACGTGAGCACTACAGGAACAGTGGTGCTGCCAGGGACGTCTCTGGTATCATCAGGAAGAGAGCAAACCAAGTGGCCTCTCCTTGCCACTGCCCTTTTCTAGAAGAGGCCTGGGCAGAAATCCTGGCCCTTCAGTTCTGATGTGTTCGAACAGGCAACAACCAACCCCCGACCAGCACAGGAAGACGCTGTGCTGCATACTGTGGGCACGCCCACCCGACTCACAGCGCGAGTGGAGCCAGGGCTAGTCTTTTTGCCCAGCTACCACATCCGTTTCTTTCATCTGCAGTGGCTGCAAGGGCGCAGGTCACGCTGTTCTCACACTGTCTGGACACTTTCTCTCCAGCCTCTGCTGTCAGGCCTTGTGGCCCACCCTGACTCCCTTGGGGCAGCAGCCTGGTCCCCCAGTTCCTGTGTATGGCACGCTCTTCTCGCTCCCTGTAGTCTGCCTTACCCGTCCTCACTCGTCCGTATCTGAGCAGGTCCTCTTCGATTACTCTTCTTCACCTGTATTCTAAGCTGTTGCCATCACAGCAGACACAGCTTGAGTTGCTCTCTTGTAACCTGGGGTCTCACTACATAGCCCAGGCTGGCTCCACAGTGCTGTTCGTTGTTTGCCTCAACTCCCTAGTGCTGGGATTCTGAACATGCACAACCATACCCAGTTTATGATTTGAGATTTAATTGTGGCCTAGTATCTGATCTTCCTGGACAATGCTGCATGTGGTAATAAATGCATACTCTGCCACTGTTGGAAGAACTACCTTGGAATCATTTGCTTCATGGTGGGGTTCAACTTGGCTTTTCTGACTACTGAGGAAAGACATGTGTCCTTGATGTGCTGACTCTTGTGTCTATGTGCGTGTCAGTGAGTGCTGCTGCTTGAATATCCCAGCCCAGAGGTGACTGCAATACAGAATAAGTACGCTTGGTACATGTGGTTCCTTCAATATTTCTGGGCCTCCTGGTGTGAAGCAAGTGCTCCACCTCTAAGCTTCAGTCCTTGCTTAAGTACTAGCACAGTATTGTGGGTAACCAGGTACATTTTAATTTTGTTTCTTAGGACTTTATGATTAAGTCCATTGGGGCCTGTAAGGTTTTCTGATACAAAATCCACTGTCAATATAACTGCAGTGTTCTCTTGATATTTATTTTACTGTAGTAGATCATGGTCCTTTTGGGTTAACAGAAGGACCTGAGTTCAAATCCTGGTAAATCCCAGAATGAAGCAAAAAGGAGGTAGAAGCAACCCTGGACACACAGTGCCCTCTGACACACACACGCTTCAAGATTGCTCTGTGTGTTCTAAAATTATCAGATAGCTTTCCATTGTATTACTCCATTTTCTGGTTCTGGTTCTGAAATTTCTCATTTTTTTTTCACAATGTGTACTCAATTAGTGAATATTGTCTTGCATCTTACTTTTTTGTCAGATTATTTCCTTCAAATCAAAGAATAGTTTGGCATAAGCATCACGGGAACTGTGATCCCCCAGAGGCAGTGTCTGTCTGGTAGTTGGAGTGTCACTTTAGTAGGTGCTTGGCTTTGATTACGAGAGCGAGTGGTCTTGGCCAGGCACGGTGATGCCTGCCAAAATCTCATTCCTGGCAAGGCAGTTGGAAGAACTGGAAAGCCAGCTAGGCTACATGGTTTGCTTTGCTATCTGTGTGATCAGCCCTGCGTGCGAGTCCCTCGGTCAGCCAGGCTACAGTAGAAACCTGACAGCACCAGCTGCCAGAGACTAGGTAGAACCAAGAATTGCTTCAGAAGATCTGGGAACCACAGGATGGGCGAGAGTCTCCCTGGTGTACAGACTGGAACTTCACTAGGTCACTTAAGATTTGTCCCTAAGACGAACCTTGAGTGGTCCTAAAGGAGAAAGACTACATTTTCCCTAGTTCCTGTGCACTGTTAGTGCATGTGGGCACGGCCCCTGCTAGTCCCGAAGCAGCAGGACCTTAAAAGGTGTCTTCTACCCTCTAAGGCACATGCTGGCCTTGAGTGCTTGGGTTACCAGCTGGGTACTGGGTGTGGCCGGCATAAGTCACTTCTTTGGAGCACAGTGCTCACTTTCAAGAGACAACCCCCTCTGAACACGGCAGGGGGAGGGGTCCTCCTGGTGAGAATTTTCTAGATACTTATGAGTCTCGCCTCATAGCCAGACTGCCACCCACACGCAGTGATTCAGCTAGAAGCCACCTCATCACCTGACTGATCCTAGAGTATTACCCACACAGAACAAATGCTCTCACTTACGAAACTTAGCTCAGTAGTGCTAGTAAGAGGGACATCCACAAATAAAATTCTTTGCTTTTCCCCTCACATCACCTTCTGACAGACACACTGATTTCTGAAGAATTACAAAGAAAAGTGACTGGGGCTGGAGAGGTGGCTCAGGGGTTAATCCTCTGCCTTAAAGGCAGAAGGTCCTGAGTTCGGATCCCAGATCCCACGTAAAGACACCAGGTGGAAGCAGGGGCGACCTGTGCTTCTGGTCCTGGTAGGGTGGAGCCTGTGAATTCCGGGGCAGAAGGAGGTGGAGGCGTCCATGGTGGTTCCCGATTCATCCGTGGTTCTACACACACACATACACACATGCGTGTGCACATACATACGCATACATGCACAATTGAATAAATAATAAAAAAATTAAAAAAAAAACAAGGAAAAGTGACTGAATATGAGTAAGAAGCTACACAAAGTTACAAGCTCTAAGAGAAAAAATCTAGAAAATGCTTTTACCTCGTAATGAACAAACTGGTCCATTTTCTTGGTTCTTAGAACGTTTACTTCTGAACTGACTTGGAATATCTAATGAAAGATCTTGAAAGGAAAGAAAACCAGAGAATTACATGTATGTTTTTTGAAAATTTCCCTACCTTCATTTTGAAATGAAATGAAATAGTACAGACCATAACATCTTACCTAGGAATGGATCAAACTTCCTTGACTCCGTCCCACATATGAGGCAGTTGACCTCATTCTGGAGAACACCACCGAACACAGCTGTGACGACAGTCGACGCTCCATTTCTAAAGAAACCACATGGGAAAGTGCTTGGTGACACCCATTTGTGATGTTCAAGAAGCTCAGTCACAAGCCCCATGCGCACTCATGAACAGAGCTCACACAACTGGGAGAGGGGGGGTGACTACCTCTCAGAGTGTTGGACATCTCCAAACAGGACAGTTTCTCGATCTGAGTCAACAAAGTAACCGCAGATTGAGCACTTAATGCTACAGGTACAAAGAGTACTGGGTATGACAACTGACAGACCTGTTTTAGAAGTCCATTTTCATGCTATAAATAATTTTCTTATGAAGATCAATAGTCTCCTTTCAGTAATAAGGAAAACTAACCACCCAGGTATTACAAACCTCCCTCTGGCTCCAGCAAACGTAAGCACGGAGCGCGCCTACCTCAACGGTCTGGCCTGGAGAGAAAGTGCCTTGATTCTGGACCTAGCTTGGATAGAGCGATCAGGCACCGGAGTACGTGTGTCCTACGTGCACCTTCCTTCAAAGTAATCTCTGTTTACAAACCACACCCCATTCCTCCTATTTTGCAGGCTAGCAATCCAGGCACAAAATAAATGATTTGGTGGAAGATCACAAAGCTGGTCTTACATCTTAACAGTACGCTTCCCTTAATCTAGCCAAGATGGGGGGGGTACAAGTGACCAAAAAGGCCCCAGCTGTTTACATGCAGTGCTGCCTTTAGTTAAAAACTCAAAGTAATTCTTTGCCTATTATAATTCCTTTGAGAAATAAAGTATATGTATAGTACTAAGCTTAGGTATACTGTGACTTAAGATTCCTCAGTGAATCAGCTTGTTCTGCTCCATTATATTAACATAGTAACTTTCAAAATGCATTAATCTATTTCTGTTCTACCACCTTCTTTTAACAAAATTTTCAATATCTCCTAACTTAAAAGTGGAACTTCAAATTACTTTTTTTCAGATAAAAATAAGAATACAGACAATTCACTAGGTACTAAAAGAATATCATGCAATTAATCAGTTGTGTATCTTTTGTATATGAATATACCATGAGTTATTTCATAATAACAACACAAATCTGAGGTACTTTGAAAAGAAACAGAATCTTACATGCAGCACTTGTTACTGGCAGACAGAGAAGAATTTTCCTGTAGGGCTGCTGAGCGGGAGACGCCATTGAAGCCGCCCTGGAGCTCCAGGTGCAGGTGGTCCAGAAGGTAGCGCATGAACTCATGGGCGTCCTGCTGCTGGTAGCCCCTGAAGCCAACACAACACTCAGTGACACGTGAATTACTGAAAAGCCGACTTGAAAACCAGGGAGTAGTACAGTCCAAATATCCACTGACTGCTCCACCTCTACCAGAGGTGGGAAAACCGAGGGGCAAAAAGAGGAGTATGTGAGTTGCCTGTGTCTCTCTGAAGTCTTGTCAGTTGCCCAGCCGCCAGATGAGCCCTGACGCTTCCCACTTTCTAGAAGTAGCCAAAGGTTAAATTCTGCATGAAAACCTGACATGAAAACTAGGTATAAACTCTTACTAAAAAATAAATAAGGAATTTAGACCACTTAGTTTTTAAAAAAAAATAGCTGGTTAGACAGCTCAGTTAATAAAATGCCTGTCATGCACACATGATGACCTGAGTTCAATCCCTCATTTAAAAAAAAAAAAAAAAAAAAGCCAGGCGCAGTACATGCCTATAACACCAGTGCTGGGAACACAGACAAGACCCCTGAACTCGCTGGCAGCCAGCACAGATGGAAAGAGACTGAGGGAAACACGTGCTGTTAAGCTGTCTCCACAAGTACACAGACACACACAAGGAGGTAAAGGTGCCCACATGCTTTCAGCTTCACATTAACAATCTCATCACTTCTTAGGTACAGCAGTGGCAAAGGAAATCAGACAGAAAAGGAGACACAGGCACGAGATCCGGGGAGGTTCAGATAAATGTAAATACTTTCACAAAACTAATAGAAAAGCCTCCTCTCCATGCTGTACCAACATGGAAGGTTCAACTTTCTAAGTTTTTAAGGATCACTAGCTCCTCCAGACAATGATTCCACAAGCAAAATTTCTTTGACCCACAGTTTCTTTTATGCTACAGATTCTATGTTAGGAAAACGACCTCTCTAATCAATGGACCTGAGAGTCAGAATCATTTTCTCACTATAGTTTCCTTAAACTATTCTCTAAAAAATATCAACAAAGTTCATGATCAAAAAGCATTCAAAGCTGGTAAACTATGCATGTAAGAAGGTACTTTAACCTATCCAACATAATATCCATAATATCCTGAAAGTGTTGTCAGTATTATATAGAATCCTATTGCACGCAAAATTTTAGTCTTGTCCAAATTTTTTAAAAAGTACCAGGAAAACCAATGCATCATAGTTCTGTGAATTTACATTTTCATTAGGTGAATACATCCTATGTATCTGTGTAATCATGTATACTAATGAATTTCCCAATGACACAATGACTCTTATTCGCTGATGGTCTACATCATGACAGATACATGTTCTTTACTTACATGACATGCAGAAACAACATATTAGAGTTTCCATTCCATGATGTGAAACTTAGCAAAACCAAGTCTGTGCTTTGTTCTGATTCTGACGAAAAGCACATTTATAACTCTCCCTTAAATTTTAACTGCTGCATTAGCTCTGACTGAGAATGAAGAGGAGAGCCCATCCTAGGCTGGGCCTAGACAGGTCCTGTGCAGCCCACCTGCCCTTAACTACTCTGGGTTACAACCAGATGGCTGTGCCCTGACAGAGGATGGCATCCCTAAGTTCTATTTATATTTTAGAATTTCTTCTTTAGAACGTTCATAACAGAATTGAGTTGTTTCTAATGTTTGGTACCCATCATGGCTAAACATTACACACTGAAAGTGACAAAAACATACAACAATAGATTTCCTAGTCAGAAGAACTAGCAACGCTTCAATGTGAATATCCCAAAGTACCTTATGTAAAGATCTATTTATTGTTCTTATCTTTATCGACAACTAAAAAGGTTTTAAAAATTTAGACATTAATTTTAAGAACTGCTTTTTAAAAACAAAAAGTTGTGCTTTAGGAAGTTAAGGCAAAGTTTTAAGGAAGGAGAAACATTGTAACTAGCGCAGAAGTGCACACTTTCCTGGGGAGCCACATTAAATTCATCCTAAAGAAAGGTAGGCCCACCAGACAGGACGCACAAAGACTCTTAGACACAAGGCTCATCTCTGTGAGGGGAGCGCAGGGTGACAAAGGCTGGCATGAGAGAAGATTGAGATCACAAACACATGTGCCCTTTGACCCACAGTTCCACTTTCAGATACATGTAAGTGTAAGATTATTCATTTCCAATTATCGGGAGACGCACCCTACAAAATAGGAGAAAATACATCTGACAGAGGATTAGCAACTGAACTACACAAACAATCCAAAAAGTTAAACATTAACAAAACAATCTATTCAAGAACTGGGGTAGGGATCTGAACAAGGAGTTCTTAAAAGAAGAAATACAAATGGCATTGTATATAAGTTGTCAATTGTTCATTATCATTAGCCATCAGGAAAACGCAAATTTAAAAGTATTCTTGAGATTCCAAATCAAGTAACACATGTGAGGAACAGGGAGTCCTGCAGCACTGTGGATTTCTCAGAAAGCTGAAAGTAGAACTGCATTTGCCCTGTATACTACTATCCCTCCCCACACTGCTGCTCTGTTCCCAACACTAGGAAATGGAACCATCGTAGGTGTCTATCAACAGATGAATGGGTAATAAAAATGAGGAACATTTTTTTATCAATCACAGCTGAATTTTAATTCAGCTAAAAAGAAAAAAAATGAAATTTGAAGATAAATGGACAGAAGTGAAAAAACGTACTGAGGTAGGAAGACAAACACCATATGTTCTCTTTCACACGCGGATCTTGCTTCCAATTCTCAAGTTGTGTATTTAATTTAAGAGTATTTGTAGATAACAGAAAGCTAGAAAAAGGCCATGGGGTGCCTTAAGGAAAGGGGGAAGAATAGAATATAGATAATAAGAAAAACAAGGGGAAGTGGGGTGGAGTTAAAAAAAAAAAAAAACATGTTGGCCTTTCTTGAAACAGCAAAAAAATAAATAAAATAGAAACAAATCCATGTAGCCATTAGTAGGAAACTATTACAAACGAATCATGAAATGAACCAGGAAGCTATGCACTAGTAAGTCATGATAAGGAGGAAAAAATAATATGCGTCACCAGTTTCAAGACATATACTCCTACAAGGACATATACACATAATTATTACCAACAGAAATCATGAAAGTCGAGCAACTAGCTGATTCCAGAACAGAGAATGGATTTTTCGAACAGAGTGGATGAAAGAACATTCACTGAATTCTGCGGCATATGTACTTTTGCCTATTGAAAATAAACTTCAGTGTCTTTGTATGAAACAGGAAACAGAGGTTTCCCGGGAAGTGGTGAGAGGACCGGAGGGATATATTGGAAAAGGTTGGAACCTCAGATCTTTCCCTGCTTGGTAACTGGCCTTTGGTTGGTCAGTTGGCAGGAGAAAAGAAACCATCTTGCTTTCTGCTGATGCAGTTACAGATTTTGCTCATTCACCTGCTTCCACATGCATTGCTTGGGTTTCACTCCAGAGCATCAAGGAAAGACCTTTATCAACAAAACGGCTTGAGCTATGAATAAATATGCACTTGGAGATTCACTGTGCTTATCCCTGGCCTAAGAATCTTACCAGAGCCAGAGATGGCTCAGCAGGTAAAAAACATCTGTGCACAAGCGCAGCACAATGGTGGGCGGAACATCTAGCGGTAAGAACACAAAGGCCTGCCTGCTGTCACACTGGGGCCTGCAGCACCTGTGACCCAAGCTTTACCTAGAATACATCTCAAGATCGGCATCTTTCAACAAAGAAGAAAATGGTAAGAAAATGGCAAATGACCTCAGTGGCTGTGGACAAAGCAGAAAGCTTGTCCCAGATGCAAGAGCACTTGGTTGTCAGCAGTGGTGGGAAATGTCAGGGTGGCTCCTGACTGTCAGAAATCACTGCAACTCCACGTGCCACCTCAGACCAGTGTCTTCTCCCCAGATCTCTCCCTTCGGCAGCAGAAATAGTGAAGTGTGTAAACCAAGCAGCTACGACTGAACCATGCTTACAATTCCACAGAGAAAAGTACAATTACACTTTTTGAACATACCACACATGGTTGTGTCTACACATTCGAGCATGCCTTGGGACCAAAGCAGCAGTGCAACATTAGTGGGCTCGCTGAAGGCAGAGGGACAAATGACCACCACCACACCTCTGTCACCACAATCGTTTGGGCTCAGTGTGGTCATAATACCAAGTGCATGCAGTAGGGTGAACAAGCTGACTTCCTGGTAGACTTCTCTGATCTGAGCAATGCAGCTTGTGGGGATCCTATGTAAAATACCTACGGCTTGTCACACAGCAGGCACGCAGTCGATGGGAACGAAAAAATAGTAAAGCATAGAGATTAAGCCCTGTCCAATCAACTGCCTGATTAGAACAGTTGTTTCTGTTTTTCCAACCTAAGAATCAGGAAATTCTAAAATTCTTCTGAGTCTCTCCTGAGAGACTTAAAGCATAAAAAAAAAAATTTCTTCAAAACAGAGACCCAAAATAATGGTAGGAAGTCAGATACAAAGACAGCAAATGTAGTCTTCAAAGTTGCCTTGTAACCATTTCTCTACACCAGTAGCAACTGCTTAGACAACAAGATGCACTGGATATGTTGTTAAGATTTAACTACAGGCTGCTCTCATGTGACGCCAGAACCACCTCTCCTGGACACCAGCATTGTGACTGAGTCCTGAGAGGGAAAGTTAACTGAGACACGATCTCCTCTGGCAGCCCAGGCGACCAGAGAGAAAGCATGGCTAGGAGCGACTGCACAACCCACCAGAATGTGGCCCCATGACTCTGGGACACACTGCTCCCAGTGACTATGCTTGAGTGGCCTTCAGAATCTGCACATAGCACCACAGATTTCTATTGCTCTCACCATGTCGTTAGTTGGACTATAATCTTAAAAGAATCAAAGAAATGTTATTGTCTATTACATTTTTCTAGACATATAAATTGTTTAAAAGGAAATTTAAACATTTATTAGTCAGTCACATTTACCATTTACAAACTTTAGATTGTCAGAAATTGCTTGAAAAGCAATATAAAAGCTGTATTTTTAAGCTTACCTGAAGTTGGGCATAATCTTCCAAACAACGTAGAACAAGGACTCTGGACTAAATGCGGTGGGGCTGCCCTGCCACAGAGCACAGAGGGTCTTTCGAAACTCTTCTACCAAAGACCTGCAAAAGAGGAAGGGCCAGTGCACGCCCTTCTTAGCATCAATGAAAGGCTGTGATTTCAACCCTAAGGTTCGGTTGTCTACAACATGTAAGTAAAGAATGAAAATTTGAGAACAGTTTATTTAGTCTTTCCTGAACTAGGCCTGACAGTAAGTAAGAGCATTTCAAGGGCCAGACTACATGCTTAACTTTGAATTTGTCAAAGAACTACCGCATTTGTACATTCAACACACTCTCCCCTCCCTGCCCCTCACAAGGAACACTCCCAGGCTCAGCTCGGCTTCAGCCAGCTCCCACAGCCACACCGCTTCAGCGCTAACCCCCGACCGAAACCTAAAAGTTGGATTTTCTTGTGATGATTTCTATTCAGGTTTTTCCAGTTCTCCATGGTCAGTGCCACCTGCGTGTCCTCTTGTGAACACCCCGTGGCTGAGCACTGCTCCTGTGCAACCCTGCTGTCCCCTCACAGGACAATCTCCACTCCCCACCAAGTGTGAATCCCCAGAATGTGTAAGAATAAAAAATCTTCTGGGGATTTCCTCAAAGAAAAAAAAGTGGCTTTTATTAATCCTTTTTTTGCCACAAGCCGTGGCCCACATGGTCTTGGACTATGTGGGTGAGATAAAAGACCATGAGAGACAAAACCCACCAGGGACGTTAAGGCCGTTACGTTGGTCTATGTGCACCATACTCTTAGGACAGATAGAGGCAGCTAAGCGTTAAGACTGCCCTTCAGAATTATTCCGTTACTAACCTCTCCATAACAACTGAAAACTGGCCAGAACAGGTTTTCCCATATCATCAGATCCATTAAGAAGAATGGACAACATTTTATACAAGTCTATGCCTAGATTCCAGTGCAGTACACAAATGTCAACTCAAGAATGCCCACACTGCAAAGACTCAAGTGAATTGTTAAATTCATCCTTCCTGTTCCACTAAGCAGAAAGGAAAGGATTCCAACAATTACTATGTCGTCAGTTGGATAAACACAGTTCGGAGGAGCTGTTTCAACCATGCTCGTCCACTCGACACGGCCCCCGGCAGCCCTGACACTCACATGGCTGCTGGGGGCCCCAACACTCACACGGCCCCTAGCGGCCCCGACACTCACACGCTGTGGTCGCCTTGGCTCCGTGTGTGGTAGGTCCGCCGTCCTGCTGTCTTTCCATTCCTCAATTCCACTGCAGGAAGTTCTTTGAAATAGCAGCAGAACTGCTCAATGTTACTATTACAAAAGGAAGTTAAAAAAAATATATACCATTAAAAAAGAATTTGAAGGATGGCAAAAAAAAGTTCTGTGAAATCTACATATGAATTTTGAAAGCGATCTTCCACTTGTCTCATCTGAATGGCAATTTTTTACATTGTTTCATGATTGCTTCACTCTAAGAAACAGCCCTCCAGTGCATGCACACAGACATACAGACAGACACACACACACACACACACACAAAACTAAGGCCTTAAAGGAAACTGCTCTTTAAAATTCCATTTCCCTCCTATAACTATTACCATTTCTGTGTACTTGCGCTCTCTCTCTCTCTTTCTCACTCAGGGTCTCACATATCTCAGATTGGCCTGGAACTTTCAATGTAGCCAAGGATGATCTCAAACTTCTGCTCCTCCTGCCTTCAACCTGTCGAGTGCTAGAACTGCAGACAGATGTCACCACGCTCCATTAGTGCAGGTGCTGCGACCCATCCAGGGCCTAGCACTGAACTACACACGTGCCCCTGGTGCTCAGTGACTTGGTGTCTTCAAATAAACCACAGGACCGGGGAGACAGTTCGGTACAAATACTTGCTTACACAAGCACGAAGACCTGATGCTGGATCCCTAGAACTGACATCGAATTTGAGGTGGGGGGGGAGGCACTGGAGAGATAGCTCAGGGGTTAAGGCCTTTGCCTGGTAAGCAAAGGGACCTGAGTTTGGATCTCAGATCCCATGTTAAAATGCCAGCGGCCTGCACATCTGACTCCAGAGAGGGTCAAGAATCAACCCCTCCTCCCAGAGCAAAGCAGTAAGGAGGTAGAGCAATCCAGGATGATTCCCAGGGTCATCCTTTGGGCTGCCACAGACAAACACACATAACACACACACTTAAATGCCCTCTTTGATACAGTCACACACTGTTGCGCACACACACACACTAAAAATAAAAAAAAATCTGGGTGTGTGTTCCTGCAACCTCAGCTGGGGTAGAAGAGGGATGAGGGACTTGCTAGGTCCTACGGGTTTAACTGGAAAACAGTGAACTCCAGGTTCGGTGAGACACCGTGTCTCAAGGAGTCAGGCCAAGAGCGAGAGAAGAGGGCACCTGATGTCCACCTCTGGCTTCCACACATGTGTGCACTTGCACACAAGCACACACACAAGCACAGAGAAAATTCTGTTTAGACATACAACATAAAGCCAAGTCACAAGTAATTAGACCGTCTCCTTCAAGAGGACATCCAATTCCTCATTTGGAATGTGATGTGACATGTAAGGTAACTGACATGTGGCCTTCAATGACTCATTAAAATCTAAGGTAGCAAACCTTATTTTTTTCTTCTAAGATCAGTCTTGTTGGTTACTTTACCTTTACTGCTCCTAATACTCTGAGGGTCTTGTAAGCATGTGACCTATAACCATGACGGACACTTGCCTGTAAGTGAAAGCAGCTCTCAGCTAGGTCCTCCAGAGCCCAGGGTCCACAAACTACAGCCCACAAGCCAAATCTAGTCCTCAGCTGGGAGCTCTTAGTTTTTTTTTTCATGTATGTATGCATGTGTACGTATTTGTATGTGTGTGGGTGTATGTACTTAAATGTGCCTGTGTAGCCCCAAGTCTGGCTAGCCAGGTTGCTGAGGAAGTTCCCAGGCTCTGCTTTACAGGGCTGAAGTTGCAGGGGCTCCACCCCCCACCCCCCACCCTGCATTTTCACATGAGTCTGGACACCCAAACCCTAGACCCTTAGCTTATAAGGCAAAGGCTTTGACCACCGAGTCAGCTCTTTGCCGGTTCTTACTTTTTACATCCAGTGCTTTTTTCTCTTATGTCTGAGCTGGGCTTGAGCTTGCAACATTCCAGCTTAGTTTCCAAAGTAGCTGAGTGAATTTTATACATTTAAGGCTATTTAAACAAACAAAAAAGAGCAAAGAAAAAAAGGGAGAAGGAAACAAGCTAGTGCCAGAAGACTGCTGCCCTGCTCCTCCCAGAACGTGTGCTGAGCCCTGCTCCAGCTGCCAAGCAGCAAACAGAAACCACCAGCTCATGGTTACTGTCTAGCAGTCAGGGCTGAGCACCTTCCACAAGTATGTTCTCTCCTGCTCTGAGCGGCAGGAGCCTGTTCGCCCCCTTCAGTAATGAGAAGACATTGCAGCAACTCCCCGAAACAAAAGACTAGAGTTAGTGGAGAAACTGAATCTGAACACGAACGGAGCCTCTGCATTTGCCGGGCGGCAGACACTTGGGCTCTAGCCACGAGGTTACCTGAGCGACTGAAGGATGGCGTTCATGAAGCACGTGTTGCCCAGATTCCGGAGGCCTGTGGCACAAATGGCAGTGGTGCTTCCCTGTGGAGCGGGAGCAGGAGAGACGGTCAGTCGGGCTGGGAAAGCTGAATGTGGCTGTGCTGGGGGCCCAGCGCCAAGCCTCCCCAGGGACGACTGCTCTTCTGCCCTGCAAGTAACGCCCAGGCTATGTGTGTATGTAGAGAAAGCTATTTCTGACCCTGAGATGGTTCCCAAAGGGAGTATCTTATTGGAAGATTATGAGGAAATAAGTGTTGATAAACATAAGTTAAAGCATATTAAAAACCAGGAAAATGAAATTAGAAAATGTAAATTAGAAAAAATGTATAAATATATAAGCCAAGGTTTTTGCTTTTCAAGTAGCATATCAATAAACTGTCCTGTGACAATTTTACACATGTGCATAATCTATGGACTTTTTCTCCCGTCCTTTCCAGCTCCCACTCCTCCCTACATGCCTCTTTCCATATTTACTACTTCTTTTGTTTCGTGTCTGAGTGTAACTGTGGCCGCCAGCGTGATGGTGGGTTTGGAACTCTACTGGAGCCCACTGGACTCGTGAATAGGTGCACAGCTGGATGCTCTGCCTCCCCAGCTCCTGTCAGTTGTCTGTTGTTCAGGAGTAAGTAGCAGATTCCCATGAGCTCTGACCGAACCCATAAGGCCTGATATCTGGGCTCGTCTCCTGGGAGCCCCTGACCACCAGGACCAGGTCGTGGTGGGAAGAGCTTAGAGGGTAATACATGTCCTGTTTAAGGTGAGCGCTCGGCTGTCACTCATCACAGCATCTCCTGCAGTGAGGCTCTGCATTCACCTCCATTCACTCTGAGGAATGGTCTCTCTGATTAAGGCCCAGAGTAGCCTTTGTCTATGGGTGCATGTGGGTTTGGCTGGACCCCAAGTATTTTTGTCCCCAAACCTTTAGCTGTAAAGTACGTATAGATGACCGATGTATGTTTTCCTAGCAATGGGAATAAGCAATAAAACACATTGAGCTTCTCTTAAACAGAGGCTTGGCTTTCTGATGAGTTCTGCAATGCACTGTGATGGCTGACAGCTCTTCCGCTGTCTCTCCACATGGTCATAAGGCTGTAAGCACATGCCAAGAGAACACTAGCAGAACAGCAAAGGCTTAAATACTGGAAAATGTGTAATGTTTTTATTTAAAAATATTTAGAAATTTGAAATTATGTTTACTTATTAATGGCTACCATAATGAAGTTGCATACATTGAGAAATTATATCAATGAAGTCCTAAATAAAAACAATAGAACAATAGAACTAAGGAACTAAGGAACTTTACCAGATGGAAGCAAGGATTTTTGAGATCCCATTGAAATAAGAGAAATGAGATCTGTGAGCATCCAGGCTGAACTGCTTCTTCAGGCAGACAAGCCCATCGCTGGATCTAAGTGTCACTTATTCAAGTGGCAAACTTTTTGCAATACATTTCACAGCTTAATCAAAGTTCACCATAGGCACAGTACACACTGGAGCTCTAACGGAACAATGATTAGCTCTTAACTTGTATATAGTAATAACTTTTAAGTACTTACATTTACTTTCAATAACTTGCTGTTTAGTGACGAGTTTTCCAAAAGTTTTCTTTTTCTATGCCTGTCAGCTGTGAAAGCCGAGCTATTAAAATACAGACAGTCAGAAAGACATTAATTTACACATGCTCACATGGCAGGCGACACACTCAACTGCCCAGACAGGACCACTGCCTGCTCTGTCAGGCCACCAAGTGACTAGTCAGGCCAAGTGTTGGAAGTTGACTGAACATCCCCTGCCCCTCCCAGCACAGCAGGGCCCAGCAGATGTCACCTGAGATGTGACCACCCGACTCTACCCATTGACTTGGTCAATTGATGTTAAGTCTAAAAATAGGAAGACCTATTCTCACAATAACAGAAAACTTTGCCAACCCTCTTCTACCTTTTAAGTTCCAAGTTATACTGGAGTATTAACTTGTTCTACTTAGTTTTCTTTCCATAATTTCTGTATCAACTGTCTTGGCAGCACTGTTCCTACACAACCTGATCCAAATCTCAAAATTATTCTTCAGCACAGTGTCTCTGGCTGCTGATGACCAAAAAGCATATAGCATGGTGCTAAATTATTCCTTCACAAACCGTTAAGTGAAGAAGGTAAGTCACAGGCACTAAGAACGTCTGCGTTTAGCCTATATAAAGCATTTGGCCTCTTTAAAGAGCAGTTATTACATCTCCACCTCTGCGCGGCCTGAAGAAGCAGAAGGCTCTGGATCCACACTCTCTCACACAGATGCACCCCTGCATGCAGCTGTCAGTTGAGAGCTAAACATTAGCTTCATAGTGGCACTGGAGGCTTTTTGGGTGTCTGTCTGTCTCCTATGTAGGCCAGAGCTGTTCCACTCCAATTAACAGGAAGCAGCACTTTACAGAGGAAGCAGCCAAAAGATGACAAAAGTACTTGAGCCCAAAATGAGACACACATAAAAGACTAGTTTACAGAAAACATGGCATTCCACAGAGATGTTTCTTCCTCTCTGTTATTTGGAAATATTCTACTTGGTTGACATTCCAGTTGTCAAGGAACCCCAGCTTCAGCCCATTTCAGCTGCCAAAACAAGTTGGCTGGCAGCTGCTGGCCTGGGCCCTGGGAGGTCCGCACACATGCTGGGGTCACACTTTGTCCACCACCACTTAAAAATCATTAATAGGGTCTGCTATTAATCACTTCAATGTTAGGTCCAGTACATACAGAAGAGCAATCTTCACACAAATTCTCTACTTTTTACAACATTCACAGCTTTCATCTATGCTGTGTGGTGCTGCGCACACCTGACTTGTCTATAATGTGCTGTTCACACCCGACTAACTTGCATTGTGCTACTCACACCTGACTGACCCGCATGCTGTGCCGCTCACACCTGACTGACCCGAGCTGGGCTGCTCACACCTGACTGACCTGCATGCTATGCCGCTCACACCTGACTGACCCGAGCTGTGCCGCTCACTCCCGACTGACCCAAGCTGGGCTACTCACACCTGACTGACCTGAGCTGTGCTGCTCACATGACTGACCCAAGCTGTGCCGCTCACAGCTGACTGACCCAAGCTGTGCCACTCACACCTGACTGACCTGAGCTGTCCTGCTCACATGACTGACCTGAGCTATGCCGCTCACACCTGACTGACCTGAACTGCGCTGCTCACACCTTGACTGACCTGTGCTGCTCACACCTGACTGACCCGCACTGTGCTGCTCACACCTGACTGACCCGCGCTGTGCCGCTCACACCTGACTGACCCGCGCTGTGCCTTTCACACCTGACTGACCTGCACTGTGCCGCTCACATCTGACTGACCCTCACTGTGCTGTTCACACCTAACTGACCTGAGTTGTGCCGTTCATACCTGACTGACCTGAGCTGTGCTGCTCACACCTGACTCACCCACGCTGTGCTGTTCACACCTGACTGACCTGAGCTGTGCTGCTCACACCTGACTGACCCCACGCTGTGCTGTTCACACCTGACTGACCTGAGCTGTGCTGCTCACACCTGACTGACCCATGCTGTGCTGTTCACACCTGACTGACCCGCACTGCTGTTCACACCTGACTGACCTGCACTGTGCTGCTTGCACCTGACTGACCTGCACTGTGCTGCTCACACTGACATCTCTTGAAATGATACATCTTGTTCTTTCTAAGCATATCTTTAACACATCCAACAGAGACCTTCTACAGGTAAACAGAGCTCTGTGTTACTTTAATGTTCTTTTTTGCACCATCGAAATTTCCTTCTCCCTAATGTCATAAGCAGTGATTTAAAAACAAGCTCCTGTGCTCTTGGATATTTACGATAAATATTAAATGCAATATGGGCAAGATCTCAGAAGTCCAAGCCCACAGCTCTACTTAATGTTTCCATTCTACTAAAGCCTTGAGTGGCAGAACCCCCTGACAAATATCCCACGTGATCCTTCTAAATGACCCCTCCGCCGTACCCCTCCTTTCCCACAACTCGCAACTTACTTTTCCAAGCTCTGCAAGTGTTCTCTCACTTTCTGTACCAGGCCCAGCTTGGTGTCATTAACCACGAAATCGTCACAGCGATAACTGCAATGAAAATATCCACCCATGTGTGAGGAAATCAGCGTCCTGCAATCACGAAGGCCACTGCCTGCCAGGTGTCCAGGACTCGGTAGGCAGTGAGGCTGGTGGTGGTTTAAAGAGGATTTGGAATCCACAATGGAATGTTTTGAAGTCTTTTAAGTGCCACATAGGCAGGAAACAGCAGGGAACAGAAGCGTTTTCTCATGTTTTTATTTACAATCTCTTCAGTTCCTCTGCAGACAGTGAACTGAGCCGCATGCGGCCTCCACTTTGAGGAGACGATGGACAAACAAGATCAAGGTCCTGCCCCACCTGCCACTCATGAGCTTGGTGTGGACACCACGAGAGAAGCAGGCGATGATGAACCTACAGGGACGGCTGAGTGGAAAACTGAAAGCTTTGCATTGTAAACATAATTTAATTCAAAAGAAGAGAACTCAGGTGAACTGGAGGCCCCGAAGGCAAGTGCGTCTTTGGGAAGATAACGAAGTCTTTAGGAAAACGTCCAGTCACCGCTATTCATCGAGCTGCCCCGAAAAGTGATTGTTTTGTTTAAAGAAACAAACTCTTTTGAATAAAAAAGTGATTTATTTAAGTAAATAGTCAGTGTGGGAACATATCATTAAGCGAATGGTAACACACTTGTGCACCAGCAAGTCCCTCTCCCCTGGAACGAGACCAGTTCTGACATGTGCTAGGCCAGCATTAGGTTGTCTTTTTTTTTTTTTTTTTTTTGAACCAGTTGCTTCTAACTACCAAAAAATAATGAAACCCGAATCAAACAAAGAACAAACTAACTCTGAAAGCAATTAGTAAAAGCAAGTCACCTCTGACAGAATCCAAAGTGTCTCATACACACAGGTGAGTGTGCAAAAATGAGAGTGGGAGGGGAATTAAAAAACACGTGAAAAAGCCTGATGTTCATTCAAAGAAGTGAAGTGTGTGTCTGTATGAAGTTTGCCTGTGATGACACTGTTACAACTCCTCAGCACACACCTCACTAACGATCCTCTAAGGGGTCAATTCCTAGATTTTCTACAAAGTGCAAGAGTGACTGATTAAATCCTGGATGGTCTTACATGCTCAGAATGCCAGAGCGAGAAAAACACATTCTTTATTGGCTCACGACAAATTTATAAAGGAACTAACTGATGTGACGAGAAGCTTTAATTCTTTGCTCCTCTTAAATAAATGGGGTAACAGCTCCTTTGTTGGCACATTTGTCTCAGTGAACCCTGTACATGGGCGAGGACACGATACACCTGGACTAATTCCCACTCAGGTTTTCACTCTACGTGTCCGTAATTTATGTGTGTGGTTGACGAAGAATACTTACTTCTCCAAACAAAACCCACCCCATGGCCAATGTTCACTGGGAAATGAAGTCTGAGAGCAGATTCCAGGCACTTTTGTCTATTTACAGTGTATCACCACATGGAATTGAAAAGTGAGCATCTAGCTGCCCCTAAAAGTGGTTGCTTTGTTTAAAGAAACAAACTCTTTTTAAAGAAAAAGTGATTTATTTCTTAATGTACTTTTTGGTGTGACATTCAACCTAGGATATAAAATTACATTTGTCAAAGTAACATTTTTATATTTTTAGACAGAAACTATTTGCAGCCTTGCTCTGCTTTGACTGGTTCAATTGGGTCAGGTTGTTTTCTCTCTAGATGATGTAGTCTCCTCTCATCACTGAATGTAGTAAGTTCCAAGACACTAGCTATGGCAACGAGCCAAACGGCAGCAGAGCACTACACTGATTCTAGAAACCCTAAAATAAGCGCTCACTTAACAGCAAAGCAATGTAAAGTCTGGTGTGAAACACAACAGAACGATGGTTAGACTGCATCTTGCTGGAATCCTCACTACATACAGCTGCCCCATGCATAGGACAGATGTGCTTTAACTGAACCTAACAACCACTTGACCAGCAACCAGGAACTTTCTAACCAGAGTAAAGACCTGTCACATCAACATTTGAAAAACTCCAAAGTACTCTTACTGTATTTTTTACTTTAGATGAGTTTTTACAAGAGAAGAGACACTGCTCAGGGCTTAGAAGATGCACATGTATAAAGTGGGTTCAGAGCTTGCCAGGCTCGTGTAATGAGTGGGTCAGATTCTCCCCACCCCACACACATACCAAGTAGATATGGCAGCCCTATGTCATTCTAGCCTTGAAAAGCAAAGACTGGAAATTCCCCCAGAGCACGCTGGCTAGTGAGATAAGCAAACAACACACACACACACACACACACACACACACACTGAAAATGAAATTTTATATATATAGCTTGAATATTACTTTGGATATGTTGCATCTCAAATGACTTTTAACTTCACAAAGAAATGTCTTCATCTACCTGCAACCCTAAAAAACATCTGATCTCAGGCTGGGAATGCACTGATGGAGCATTTAACTAGCACATGCAATCCCAAGTACTGTGAAGAAAATAAAACAAATTCACATTGTAATATTTTTTTACATCTGTCAACTTTCAACTAGATATGAACCATTTCTAGGAAGACAATGTTCAATCAAAAACCTGAATTCCTTGGAATGATTTCCCTTTTTAAACTTTTTTTTTAATTTTTTTATTATTATTATTATTTATTCAACTGTGTGCATGTGCGTGTGTGTGTGTGCGTGTCTGTATGTGTGTGTGTGTGTGTGTAGAACCACGGACGAATTCGTGAACCACCATGGACGCCTCCACCTCCTCCTGCCCCGGGATTCACAGGCTCCGCCCTACCAGGACCAGAAGCGCAGGCCGCCCCCGCTTCCGCCCGGCGTCTATACGTGGGATCTGGGATCGAACTCAGGACCTTCCGCCTGCAAGGCGGAGGCCTAACCCCTGAGCCACCTCTCCAGCCCCTGATTTCCCTTTTTATCTTGGGCCAGCATGACTGACATACAAAGCAAGTATTTGTGTGCAGAGGTGCACCCTATGCTGGAGGCGAAGACCAGTCCTCTCAGTGTAATATACTGCTGCTGTGGCTCGTCCCCAAGCTTGGCAGCTGCGGAGATGATAAACACAGGCAAGTGATGGCAGGCGTTCTCTGCCAGTGGCGCTTGGCTGAGCTGTGGCAGAGTTCATTAAGGTTTACAATACTGTTCACGTACAGTTTTTCTTGAAACAAGGAAGGTATGTGGGGCCTGTCTATAGTGTAGGAGACTGAGGGAGGAGGAAATGAGCTGGAGACCAGCCTAAGCTACACACCAAGCCCCTGACTCAAAAAAATGCAAAACTCGAGCTATACAGATGACTCAGGGATGAAGACTCTGCTTCAAAGCAGAAGGTCCTGAGCTCAGATCTCAGGTCCCGCGTAAAAAAAAGCCAAGCAGTGGCCTACATTTCCGGACCCTGGGGAATCTCAGAGTGAAGCAAAAAGGAGGCAGAAGCCATCTAGGATGATTCCGGAAGTCCTTGGTCCTCCACAAGGACACATAGTGCCCTCTCACACACACATACCACACACACAATTTAATTGAGAAAAACATGAATATTTCATGTTGTCTGGCTACTTTAATGTGACATGACAATGCTTTGGAGCTGAAAGCTATCTCAGTACACAAAGGTTCCCAGGCTAACAGAGTACTGAGGCTAGTAACTTGTAAAACTCTCTCCTGTTGGGAAGATGGAAATGGGGGTTAAGGGGAGAGAAAAAAAACAAAAAAAAAATTTTAAAAAGACAGAAGAGAACAAAAATTTCAGTCCATTTTTTAAAAAAAGCACTGGATGGCATCTTTGACAGCAATCCTCCCCCTTTTCAAAACAGGACAGTAGCGGGTGGTTGGGGAATCCACAGCCTTTCTACAGTGGGCCGTGCACTGTGAACCACACGAGGATAACAAAGCTGAACCTGGGCTGCGGCTGGCTGGCACAGCAGAGAGGATGGAGTGCAGCTGGCGTGCTTGCACATGAGCGGCCCGAGGGAGCCTGCTCTCCATCTCTCTCTGGTGTTGATACGGAGGAAGGTCGGCACCTTTGGGGTGAGGCTTTGCTGTGGAGGCACGTGAAAGGGCGGGAAGGCCTGATGCCTGCCTCGCTCCCTTGGCCCTGCTGATGCTGGCGGCGCTGCCGTGAACAGTCTCCTTTTCTGCTCCAGTGGCCGAGCCTTCCGCCACAGGATTCCTGCCACAACGGACGCTACATCTCTGTACTCCTAAGTACATAAATCTCCCTTTCTCCTTCAAAAAAAAAAAAAAAAATTCTCATGTACTACAATTGTGCTGAAAAAAAATTTTTCTCCTCTAATACTGAGGGGGAAAATTAATGTTTCCTTCAAGATGATACTAAATGTACCCAAAAAAGTACGTGACTTAAATGTAACATTTTAAGCTGTGATCCTTTGAAATTTACAAGACTATACAATGTCTACTCTAAAATTTTTGACATTTATTAAGTTATCAGGTTACCGTTACACGCCCTGGGTGAAAACTAGCTGAAGGGCGCGATGGGGACCCCACATCCTGCTTTCTTATAACCTACACAACAGACTGTGGGGCAGGACACTGGGCAGCTGTCGGCTGGGAGAGAAGTCAGGGCCCAACATCTCTTCAAGAGGACAGGAGGCAGGTGCCACTTGCGCCCCCAGAATGGCCTCTGGGCATTATTACACTGCTGCTTCCTGCTCTGACTCGGTGACCTCCAGCGACCCTCAGACAGGTCTACTTCTGACAGACCCCTCGTCAGGAAGGAGAAAAGCTTGTTACTTTATTTAATGGAAAGGAGACAAGCCAAGCCAAAGTTAACTGAACATTAAAAAGAAACAGCAATATTCAGAAATCCTAACCAGTAACCTCTGCAGAGGCCGACAAGGAAACCAGTTGTAAGGGAAAGTGAAAGGAACAACGCTGAGACCCCTGAAGCAGCACCACTGCCCCCGAGTTCTCAGACTGCCCTCCACCCAGATGCCTGCAGCTAAGCGGCCTAGGAGCTCTAAGACTGGAGAAGGCTCACTTGCATTCACGAGACCTTGAGTTTGTTCTCCAGCAATGCAAAGCAGCAACAAGCCAGCAGCTTTAATTCTCAAGTCAATCAACAAACTTCTAAATAAATGCACGGCACAGTAAGGAGCTGCTGCCCAGAGCAGAATGGAAGCAGCAGACTGACACCTGCACAGAGGAATCCACTCTTCCCGGTCACTATCTGAACCACGATGACATGTTTTCTAGAGTTTCTGTTTTTCAAAACCTTTCAAACACGAGTCCTCTTAGCAAACTGAGTAAAACCATTTTACTAGGCAAACGTGAACTGTCCAATGCTCAAATGGAAAGGAGCCAGGGCACGACTCAGGAGACTGAACGGCGAACCTAGAACCCTGGCAGCAGATACGCTGGGCACTGAGTACTGGGCACGACTTATTTTTCCAAACAAAATTCCAGCACTTAGCAGGTTCTCAAGGAGCACTTATTTTAGTGAAAGCAACAATATGTTACTCACATGTTTTAGAGTGCTGTTCACATTATTTTTGAAAACTGCCATGTAAGTTGGACTGTCCCAGCATGTGCGTGTGTGTGTGCATGTGCGCGCACACGCGGGCGTTTACCCAAGTGTGTATAAGGAAAAATGAGGACAACCTGGTGTCTTCAGGCATCATCCACCCTGTGTATTCAGACAGTCTCTCAACAAGACGGAGCTCACTGGTCAGAAGGCACCAAGCCCAGATACCTGCCTCTCCAGCTCCGCACTACCCGACACCAGCAATCAGCCACACTCGACTCGGGGGAAACAAAACAGACATTTTCTCACCTGGCTCGATGGCTGAACATGCACATCACATCCAGACCAGGAAATCGTGATCTCCTCCTCAGCTTTAAATCGCCCGCCTCCTCGAGCCCAAGCTGAGGGCTTCATGACAAATTCTGGATGAACTAAGAACACACAGCAAACCACAACATCCCCACTCACCTGACAGGCAGAACCACCACGGACAGGAGCCTGGCTGCGCTCACAAACTAGCTACGTGGCTGTCCACACTGTGGCTGTGGGGTCCCCCACAGAACAGGAACACATCTTGGGTGCAGAGTGCCCTCAACAAGAGACAGAGGACCTTCTAGGTTTAAAGTCTCTTTTCACTCACTTGCTTAATAGCATTTGGTAATTATAGACAAATATGACTATTTTAAGTAACAGATATTGAAGGAAAAAAGCAATCTGAACATTCAAAAACCTTCTAATGGCTTTATGTTTTAAGTTTATAAAAGTTAAAATCCAAAGGAATGTGTTTAGAAAGCAAGTATACTGAAATTCCTTTCTATTAAATTCTGACATTTTAACCTCAAAAATTCTGAAAAATTGTAACACTCAGAGAATTCAAGCACCCTTCGTTGAAACAGCTGTGCTGACTTTAGACCACCTATTAAGAAGTTCAAAAAACAATTTGGAAATAACATTCTAATAGTTTTCCGTTATTTAACACAAACTATTTGTTAAACTGTCTATAGCCCCGGCTACTGAAGAGGACTGCTGAAGCCCAGAGACCTCCATCCCTTACCAGGGGACGAAGAGACACACAAAAGGGGAGAAGGATGGGTGATTCGCAGGAGGGGAGAGAACGAAAGAACTGTGGTGGCCCAGGGCTGGGCACTCCAGTGGAGTCCACAGTGAGATCTGCGCAGTGAGCCCTGCCTTACAGGGGAAAAAAAAGAGAGAATTTATGTCCAATGGTTTTCATGAACAATGAATAGAAGTCTTCCCCTTTTTCATTTTTTAAATGTCCTAGAAAATGGTAAGAACCCACAAAACAAGAGCTTTATTTCAGTTAATTTAAATGTTTTTTACTGCAAGTGTTTAAAATCTGAAATGCAAACCATTTTTACACAAATGAATCAGTTCATATTTCTTCTGAAACTATGCTTGAAGCAAGAAAACATCATATTAATTTACCTTCTCAGAAATTCGGCTATTAAGGATCAATAATGATTGTCAGATGTCAAGAAATGATTTGTTGAGTATTTTCAATCTATTAACTGCAAATGTTTACCTACATAAATGTTTCCAATTTAATCTCTGCTTCTTTAGGGCACAATAACACATACCACTTGCAACTCCATTTGCAGTGGGGGGGGCAGGAATGAGAAGGGAGGAAAAATCTGATTAGAATTTTGGGAAGATTTTTGTTTTACCAAAATTGTCATTTTTCTCTCCATTTCACACTAATCACTAATTCACATGTATTCAGCACGGGCTTCCTCTGTGCCTTGCACACTGAGGATTCAGGACGCCTGCAGGCCCGTCCCTCCTGGGAGAGGCGTTTGCCTTTGTATTCATAGTCTCATCGACTTACTCGTTTTGTGTGTACAGATTCCTTGAATGTGCATGTCTGGAGGCCCATGGATGACATCAGGAATCATCCTGGATTGCTCTACCTCCCTCCTTACTGCTTTGCTGAGGCTTCACAGATTCTGCCTTCCAGGGCCGGAATTGAAGGCCACTGCCGTATTCCCCTGGCGTTTCTGTAGGAGATCTAAGGATCCAAACTCATGTCCTTTTGCTTACGAGGCAAAGGCTACAACCCCTGGGCGTCTCCCCAGCCCAGATGTTTGTCTTCTGTAGGAAAACTTCAGGTGACTCTTCAGTCCTCCAGGACGGCCGAGGTACATGGTTGTAGATTAGGCAAAACTTCTTCCCTCTCCCTGACAGCTAACAAAAAAAATTTTTTTTCCAGTATTGGAGCTGATGATATGCTAAATGCACGAGGTGTGGGTCCCCAAAACCCACATAAAAGTTGGGCAGATATGGAGGCTGCTGTACTCAGGAGGCAAAGACAAGGAATCCCCAGGGCGAGTAGGCTAACTAACCTACCCAATGGGTGAGTTCTGGGCCTTAATAATGTAAGTAGAGAGCAATCAAAGAGATCTAGCATTGACTGTGGGCTTTGCAAAAACAAATACACCCACACATAAATACATTTAAAACTTTTTTCAGTATTGTGAATTGAACCCAGGACCTTGCACGTGTCAGGCAAGCACTTTACCAATGCGTTAGGTGGAGGCCTTCATCTTTCAAGCACACACTGCCAAGTCCACAAAGATCTTAGATATGATTTCTACAGTCCCCAAGGACATTTACAAATAACAGGCAGCAGGAAATAAGTATCCCAAGACTTGTAAATTCAGTAGAGATTACATCCAGCTGTAAGTGCAGCTGGAGGGAGGGGGAGTGTTCAGTGATAACTTCATAGAGTAAGCAGCAAAAGGGCTAGCAGGGCTCTTGGTGGAAAATAAATAAAGTAAGAAAAACTGTAAGCAGAGGTTGAGGATGTGACCTTCCTGAGCTTCATCTCCTGCACCGAGTCAAAAGCAGGGCAAGGTAGTCGTGCTTATAACCCAGTGCTAGGGAGGCAGGGACAGCAGACTACCGGGTTCACTGGCTAGCCCAGTCTAGCCGAATCACGGGCCCCAGGTCCTAGTGAGATCCTGTCTCAAAACCAGGGTGGACAACACCTGAAGAAGACTCAGAGGCTAACTTACAGCCTGCACATGCTTATAGCACACGTGTTTGCATGCTCCCACCCCATGTGTGTACACACATACACAAGCATAAGCCTCGAGTACCTTACAGCACAAAGCAAGCCGTGAGGAGGAGAAGCTTCAGGAGCCAGTGAGAGGACTCCGCAGGCACAGCGCTTGCCGCGAGGCCTCACCCCTGAATTTACGCCCAAATCGAGGCAAAGAGCCAGGTGTGCGGAACCCCAGTCCACCTACAGGGATCAGTCTCCAAAAGCTCTCAGCAGCCAGGCCGTCCACACACAGTAATGAAGAGACCGTGGACCCAGATGGACGGAAGGCGCCACCCCTGACGACTGCCTAGGCGAGTGCTCCGCACATCTACTGTGCGCCCGCCCCGCGCAGAGAACAGAGAGGGTCTCGCAGGGAGGCCGAGGCCTGGCCTGAGCTGGGAAGCAACGTCAAGGGTGGCCTTGCAGCAAGACCTAGCTCAAAAAAAAAAGTTGTCGTCGGTGGTGGTGGTGGTGGTGGTGATGATGGTGATGGTGGGCAGAAAGGCTGGTATATTCACAGTGGTGCGGTGCCCATGTCTGAGACCCTGGTTCAATCTCCAGCACTGGAGGGAGGAAGGGGTTGAAGTTAAAGAGCTTAATAAGCAAACATCTTTTTGTTTTTGAACCAGTCATTCAATCGAAGGGGAATCTGATGTACACGGGAAATTCTGAAGTTGATTACTGAACAACACCGACACCGGGAAACACCACAAACTCGCCTGACTCAGGAAGTCTCTTCTTGTGTTTCCTTGTCACAGCTAAGGTGTGGGGAAGGGTACTTTTAACTACTGCTTCATGAGCTTACAGGGGTCACAATTCCTTTGGGGAACGTTAGTGCAGCAGGGCAACCCCAGCGTGTGGTTCTCAGACCCACAAAAGCGCTGAGGTGACCACCAGCTGCAGCTCTCCCTGCCTTCAGAAGCTCCACATAACCTCAAGACTGGCCACCCGGCCAACAGCCCCTGCCTGCCACCAGGTGTCCTCCCCACGATTCAAGACGTCCTATCTAGAGCAATTCCATCATGCTGTGCTCACTGACTTAGTGTAATATATCAAGTTAACAAAATCAGTTCCAATTTCTAGTTAAAACGCAATGTTGTTAAAAAACATACTACATATTTTTACAGAACCCCATAAATGTAATTCCACTCCACTAAGATGATTCTTAAGATATCCTCAAACGATTTCAATTTCCCCAGAATTTTGCTAACAGCAAGAAAACCACTTAAGGGCTAGAGAGAGATGGTTCAGGGGTAAGCTTCTGCAGAAGGACCTGAGTTCAGACACAACACCCCATGTAAAAAATTGCCAAGTGGAAATGGCAGCACTGGCCTGCATTTCCAGCTGTGGAAGACGGAACCTGGGAAATTCCAGAGCAAAGAAGAAAAAAAATAAAGAAGGTAGCAGCAAGGCAGGACGATTCCTAAAGTTACCCTTGGACTTCCACAAACACACACAACAGTGCCTCTGATAAACTCACACACAAAGAAAAGCAGTTGCAAACTTTTTATGGAACGGAGATTTGGCAGCAATAATTCACTTGTGCAGTAACTAAAGATCAAGGATGAAGGTTTTCAACCACTGAGTCAACAGGCAGGGTGACTATGCCAGGAATGAGCCACAGGTACTTCACAAGCGTCTCAATTTCTACTGTCTCTACAGCAGGATCATTTGCAAACACACAGAAGCATGTGGTTCTGTGGATCCTATAGCTATGCTGCCAAAGCACCCACATTTCCTGAGGGAAAGAGAAACCCAAAGGGCAGAGCTAGATGCCATTCAAGACAGTGCTCACGTAGCACACCCAAGGCCTGGTACTGGCCTGCTAGTGTCAGAACGGCAAGTTCCAACCAGGTGAGCGCAGCACTGCTCTGTGCGAGTCTCGGAAATGCTCTGGCTGTGCCCACCTCTAGCTGCTGGTTTTCCAGCTTCGCACACTTTCCACAACTAAAGAGTCAAGTCACTGAAACAACAGTTGTCAGATGTCTTGCAACTTTAAGATGCTTGTTTAACAGCTAAATTTTAATCAACCTGTAATTTTAATAAATTTTAATAAACCTGTAAAATTTTTAAGACCTGAAAAACCGCTTGCCTTTCTCTTCCTTTTGACAGCAACTTTCCACAAGAATCGACTGCAGGGGTGCAGAAAGGCCTGCACCCCTTCATGGGGCCAGTGCGACAAGCCAAGCACAGCAGCAGAGAGGCTGGACGGGAGCAATCCTGGCCCATACAGCAAGACTCTCTCAACGTCCTCCTCAAGAGCAAGCAAGCAAACACGAAAGAAATGATACTTGGACTATACATCCCAATTCTGTTTGGTATGTGTTCACATCGCATTCAAGAGCTGTTTGGCAAATAAATGAACACACAAACATTTCTTAAGGAATCCTTTAAATGTTTCCCTCCTTCAATGTCAGCATCCTTTAGAACTGAGAATAAACTAATGTGATAGTTAAGCCTCTGTGTCAACTTGACACATCTGGTATTAACTAAGATGGGCTGAGACCACATCTGCAAGGATCAACTGAGATCACCTGATAGAATTATGCCCGCCCCCTAGATCCTATCAGAACCTCCAAAGCTCTCATAGGATCCCCCAGTACTACATCATATAAAAAGGAGCCACCAAAGAGAAATGCTTATTGCAGCTGTGCTAGGAATCACCCTTCCAGCTGCCCGGTTCCTTCGACGCTCTAGCCTTCCAAACCTCCAAGTTGTCCTTGCCTAGACTAAAGACTCTAGGAATACTCCAGCTGTCAGCCATCACCCACTTGACTACCAGCCATCACTGGACTACTTCGGCTACTGACAGCAATTGTTGGACTACCTGAGCCATACTGTAAGCTAACTCAATACATTCCCTATATTATATATATAAACATATATATTTTTTTCATTGTGTCAATTTTGCATCTTTAGAGAACCTAACACAACTAATTAAAACAAAAATCGTTGATCTTAATTTACTGGTCAGGGGAAAAAAATTTCCTTGCCATCAAAGTTCACATTGCAAATTATCCTTTTCTCCACATACCAAATGGACAGGAATTGTTAACCTAAATAACCCATTCTAGTTGCAAAAGCAGCTACTACTTTACAGTTGTGTCCCTGAAACAAGTGTGGTCCGAAGGGACAGGCCTCCTTTTCTCTCTTGCACAAGCCCCATGCAGTTCAGAATAACCACTACTCACAATTCCCCTGCCTCAGCCCGCACAGGCTGGTTTGCAGGCGCCCACCTGGCCTGGACTACTTTCAGCCTCTAGGAAGAAACAGTAACACCCAATTCTTGACATTTACTCTCCAGAACCCCAACAAGATAAGGGCGAGTATCAAAACAATCTTCCAAACAAAGTGTCTTGGTTTTGTAAGGCAGTGTCAGAACAGCATTTCCAAAACACTGACTTACCAGTAGGTGCTAGTAGCTGCAGCAGTCCATGCACACCGTGTGTTGAGCTTTCTCCTGCTTCTCTGACTTCCTGTGGCTGCCCAAGGGCATCTGTGCATCTTCATAATGTTTTTTTGCGTGGCCATTCACATACCTACAAAGCCAAGTAAAAAATGAATCTAAATATTGCTGTGGGATATTTAGCTAATAAAGTTGTTAATCAAATTAAGAGCTCATAAAAACATTTAAACATCTGATTTATTAAGTTAAAGACCTGAAGTACTCTCAAGTTTGCAATTAGGTACTATAGTCAGCAATTAAATAGGATAGTTGGCTTTCAGTTGTACACTAGAATGGGCCATGAAGGAAAGGCACCATGTATGCAAATCACTGTCCACGCCACCTACTACCCACTGTCTGTGGGGGCTGGCGCCTTCCCAGCGCTTTTCTTCTTTCTCTTGAGTTGGATCCAGATTGCTGACACCCAGTCTTGTGTTGCTACCAAAGATAAACTTTGTGCACAGAACTAATCAACCACTCTTCACAGGGTGGGTGGTGGAGCTGATGACTAAAATGTGAAAACCAGACCGGGAAACAAGAGAGTCTTCCTCATGGACAGGCTTTGGCTTTTTTTTTTTTTTTAATTATTTTATTCATTTGTGCGTGTGTGTAGAACCACGGGTGAATTCAGGAACTACCATGGACCGCCTCCACCTCCTCCTTGTTTACTCTGCCCCGGGATTCACAGGCTCCGCCTTACCAGGACCAGAAACGGGGGATCCGAATTCCGGACCTTCTGCCTTCAAGGCGGAGGCTTCACCCCTGAGCTACCTCTCCAGCCCCAGGCTTTGGCTCTTAATGCCTGGATTGGCCCCACTCATACGGAAATGTGTTTGTTCAGAAACAATCTAAACATATCAGGAGTCCACTTAAGTTTATACGAACTGCCATTTCTCCATGTGTTGCTTCTCAATGGTTGATTATATTCACAGAGTGTAACACTGTCAACCTTTTAATAAATCACTGTGTTGCAGCAGAGAATAGGAAACAAAAGTATTTATAGGCACATGGTGTGCACACACATTCACCTGCTTCTTTATACAAAGACTGACCGCTGTTGTGAAAACCCTTACAATACATCCCAGGAACTAGAAAATGGCCAGGCTGCTGCACACGCGCGCACACACACACACCCACCAAGAGACTAGCCAATGGTTTCATCCAAGGCACAATAACTTTCCTTGCAGGAGAGTTGAGGGAAGAAACTGCTGTACTTTAAAAATGGGGCCCCGCCTCTCTCAAAGTGGACTGCAGTGAGTTTCAGTAGCACACAGAAACTAGTCTGCCCAACTTCAAAAACAGGCTGTGCCACATGTCAGGTGAGCAGAGCATCGCTCAGCTTGCCTGTGCGTCTCTGTGAACGGAGGGCACAGCACACGCATCTCATGGATGTCAGGTGGCTAAATTAAATAGTCCATAGCTCAAAATGAAAGACCAAAGAAGAAACCAACAACTTGGGAAGAGGAGATAAAGCACGCATCAGGATACACCACTGCAGTTAGGAACAAAACGGCGACTGAGCCACCCCGTGTACTTGCCAACCATCTAATTCTCCACACTTAGGAAAACACAGACGATGTGGTTGGACTGCACAAGTGACCAGGAATACTGAATAATAAGTGGCATCCCTCTGGAGTCTTTGAAAATTAATCTTTACATAGCACATACACAGCGGCTCTCTAAGGACAATATTAGAGTTTCCAAATGTCCTACATGTTGACATTGCTCCTACACAACTGAGAACAAGTAGCAAGGGTACATGTATATGAAGATGTCATGAGACCCAATAATTTGTTTTCTAACCTAAAAAAAGTAAAAACTGAAAATAAATTGTTCCTACAAATATCAGTGACGAAAGCACAATGCCCAAATACCCCAGACAAAAGTTAATAGTTCTGTATTAACTAGCTTACATAAAAAGAAAAACTCTTTCCCTCGTCTACTCTTGGATTTTAACTACTGTAGTCAATTTGGTCTATTACACAAATGTCACAGATCCTAATAACAATCCCGTGAATTTGAAAAATAACCAACAGAATGGTGTTATAAAGACCTATAGAATGTTTAATTTAAAGATGTGACTGATAAATTGTATTTCCTAGTTGAAAGAATATTCAATATGACTTCCTTAGAGGGAAGTAGTCTCAAATAACTGAAAAACAGTATATTTGGCAATCAACACTCAGAATTACGTAAGAGAAATGGAGATCAAAATTCCAGCTACTTGGAATTGGAGAAAAGGCTCAGGAGTTAAGTCTCTGATTCATAAGCAGAAGGACCTGAGTTCAAATCCCAGATCCCACATAAACTTCAGGTGCAAATGACAACAGCATGCATTCCCAGTCCTGGAAGGTGGAACCTGGGGAACTCCAGAGCAAAGCAAAGGGAGGTAATGCAATCCAGAATAATACCTGAGGTTATTCTTGGGCCTCCAGGGCATACAAAGTGATCTCTGATAACACAAATACACACACAAAAAATCAGTCAATCAATGAATCTTTTTGAAAAAGCAGCTCTGCTTTAAAAAAAAAAAATCTCCCAGCTGCTCTCAATTATTTGTTTAATCCACTTAATGATAGTTTCAGAATCTGAAACTATGTTGAATTTCTAAATATAAACTTGCAATTAAAACAATCCACCTGTGGAGTCTACACACTTTCCAATGTGTTTCCAAAGCCCACCTAGAGAATTCTCTGTTGCTTGCTAGTAAGACCATTAATCTCTCCAATGTTTTTTCTCAAAAAATTTCAGGTCTTTTTACTGGTAAATGGTCGTCAATGTAGAGTAAACACTGTGAGGAATAGAGGGCTGAGCTGCATAAACTTCATTAGGTTATAATTCTCACCTCTCAAAATCTAGAACTGCAATCTGTCTCTTCAAGTAAAAAATTTAGCTGTTTCCCTTTTCTTTATTAAATATTATCGGCATTTTCAGGTTCCCCAGATCCTGGAAATTTTAAAATTACAAAATCAAGATACACACTTCACATTTTCTGAAGGTACTGCTAAGTGCACATGAAGAGAACGCTCAGTTCTAAGACTCAATGTGAAGAATCAAAAGCTAAACTGAACAAGGAAACAGAAGAACTGAGAATTCGAGGGGAGAATGTTCCAGGTTAGCTTAGCACAGGCCTGGGGCCATCCATGACTGAGCGGGACCTCCTTGCTGCTGTGTTAAAGTTAAAGTAGGCCGCCTCTCCTCCCCCACCCCTACTCCTCTTTCTTTGTTTTTGATTTCTTGAGATAGCTCACTCTTTAGTTCAGGCTATCTTGCACCTTACCATGTAGCCCAAGTCAGACTTGAAATTGGGGTAATCCTCCTCATCTCCACTTCCCATATGCTAGAATTACAGGCCTGAGCCACTGTGCCTACCCTTAAAAGGTTTCTAAAGCTGAAAGACATGAACAACAGCTAAAGGACTGTGACGTTGAGATCTATCTTTATACAACAAAGTATCTAAGCAATAGCATTTTGAAGAACTGGAAGGAAATGCTTGAAGCAAAAGAGCAGGCAAAAAGGGAAATATTAAGTCTACATGGAAAGCAAAATATTTTTTGTTCCAATTTTTTGGTTTGTTTGGTTTAAGTCAGAATCCCCCGTGGCTCAGGCTGGCCTGGAACTTGCCATGCAGCAGAGGATGAGCTGAACTCAAGTCCTCCGCTCCACCTGCTGAGCACAAGTGTCACAGGCGTGACCAGCACGCGGGTCCTAGTGACCAGGCGTGACCAGCATGCGGGTCCTAGTGACTAGGCGTGAGCAGCACGTGGTCCTAGTGCCACAGGAGTGGCCAGCACGTGGGTCCTAGTGCCGCAGGCGTGACCAGCACACAGTCCTAGTGACCAGGCGTGACCGGCACGCGGTCCTAGGCTGTGTGTGAGCTAAGCAAGCGCTGAACCAGCTGAGCCTCATCCCAGCTCTGGAAAACAAATTTTCTAAATTAACAATGAAAAAAGAAAAACTCTCTATGCAGGGAAAATTCCTTTATCCATGTTATTTCCTCAGGGTGTCATCCTCCCCTTCCCAGGCAAAAATCCTGGCGATTGGACTGAAAGTCAGTGAAAAGGCCGACTGGAGACCCAGCGTGCAGGCAGATGGTGGGAGGCATCGCTGCCAAGCTGGGCCTGGGAGGCGGCAGAGACACCCGCGGCCACCCGGGGATCACTCTGGAGACTGGACACTTCTGAAGCAAATGCAAGATGAATTGCAGACCACGCCTGACCCAATCACTAGGAGAATTATCCTTTTAACTTGGAGTCAAGCCTCGCAGGGGCCTCTGGAGCTGCCCGGCTGGGTTGCTGATAATTTACACTAAAATTTGGGGTGCTAATTTTCCAAGGCCAGAGACAATGCTTTCTGCAATTACCAACTATGTTTGGAAGCTTCTTAAAGTGTTCATTCTTATTACAACCTATGTAGTTAGTGTGCAGAGCGATATACTGAAAGTTCCTC
Source organism: Typhlomys cinereus (assembly GCA_023101885.1). Taxonomy (NCBI): domain Eukaryota; kingdom Metazoa; phylum Chordata; class Mammalia; order Rodentia; family Platacanthomyidae; genus Typhlomys; species Typhlomys cinereus. The sequence goes on from JALPQD010000337.1 coordinate 2,538,693, forward strand.
AGACCGCATCGTGTTATCTTACAACTTGGTCACTTGCTTCTTGACCATTAAACACTAAAACTTTGGTGGTTCCTGCATAAGACTTTTTAATGTATTTTGGTGAAGTCATTTCCCCTGCTGTTCCTTTGATAGTACTTGATGTTTGCTAACAGTGTCTATATGATTATTTATTGCCAGTAAGTCAGTGCTTTCCTCCTTCACAGACTCACTGAAGAATCTTCTTTTATTTTATCCACATTTGTAGAGTTCAGAATGAAATGACAGTTGAACCAAGGCTGAGTAGTGTCAGAAATTCTTTTAGACTGCTAAGGTCATCTAAAAGCTTTTTATACAGAAATATCTGTCACCATGCTGTCAAAAGTCAAAACTGAGGTCTGGAGAGATGGCTCAGGGGTTAAAAGTTGTATCAAAAGCAGAAGGCCTTGAGTTCAGATCCCAGGTCCTACATTAAAAAAATCCCAGAGTGAAGCAAGGAGGAGGCAGAAGCACCCAGGATGATTCTCCAAGTCACCCTCTGACACACATGCACGCGCACATAACACACAATAAATGTATATATATATATATTTTAAAGTCAAAATTGAACCAAGACTTGGCACTGAGTGCAACAAGATAACCAGAGGAGCCTGGGCCGATTTCGTTACAGTTTTGCATGTGATCTTGTTCATTGGCAGAGGTTACTAGAGGAAAATCTATCAGGATTTTAAAACTCAGCAACCCTACCCTTCCCTTAAGCTACTGAAACGCAAAGGGAAGAAAGAGACCCCAGTCATCTGTGCTTGTCGTATGCCTGAGGTCATGTGGCTGAGGTCCTGTGGACAATGACCAGTGGCTGGCAGAATCTCCAGTTCTTAAGAAATTCTATTTTAATGGCTGGAGAGACAGCTCAGGGGTGAAGCTTCTGCCTTGCAAACAGAAGATCCTGAGTTCAGATCCTGCATCTCACATAAAAACACCATGTGGAAGTGGCAGCAGTCTGCATTTCAGACCCTAGAAAATGGAGCCTGTGGAACTCCAGAGCAAAACAAAGAGGAGGTAGAAGCAATCCAGGGTGATTCCCGAAGTCATCTTTGGTCCTCCACACACACACACAGTACCCTCTGATACACACACACACACACACACACACACACACACACACACACACACAAATAAATGAGAACATTTGACTTGAATTATTTCATCCTTAATTTCTTGCAAAGTAACGATTCTACTGCTGATTACAGAGGATTATAGAGAAATAGACAACTGCCATTCAAAATTCCAGTGTCTACAACAATCATAGGAATCAATTCTGATGACCTGGAAAGCATCCATGTCAAAGTCGCCACCAAGCAATTCCATGCAACAAAATCATGAAGAATAACAAACAAATCCACCACATCAATAAAAGCAGAAACATGGTAGGTGACAGAAGACTGGCCAATGTGTTGCTAAGTGCTGAGGCTAAGTAATGAAAACATGGGATTTAGTCACTCTAAAGAACCCTAAATCTTACTCTTTCTTAAAAAGCTTCAAAAGTCTTAAATTTTTGAGATTTTAAAATGCTCATTTTATTTTCCCAAACATTACTAGATAATCAAACTAATTCTGAGTAGCAATATAAAGGGTTTTTCCCCAAAAATTTACCCAGTTGTAGCGAAAGGGGAGTAGACTCAACTGGGAAGTGAAGACACCCAAAGAATGACATTATGATTAACAAAAATACCAAACTCAATCAACTCTGATGCAAAAGTTTCAGGAAAATTTTTAAGACAGGAAATAAAGTAATAACAAATGTATCACTTACCTTCCACAGTGGACACTTGAACAAGTCAAACAGACCCAGGGGCTTTTGTTGGACCTGCACACTAACAAAAAGAGAAAGGAACACAGCATTGAATTCATGCCAGCTTCACCCGCCCCACCATCACCCATGTCCTGCAAGCAAACCAAAGCCTCCCACCGCTTGCCAACCCCACCTCCAGAGCGGCACGGACTGGCAAAGGCCGCCCTCAGCCAGAATGGAAAGAACTTAAACACAAGTCCACAGGATGCTCATTTCCACCACTGATGCAGCTCCAACAATCTAATGATAACACATACTCTTCTTCCACTGATTACTTATTCTCTTCTATAGTCTCCAACGAGATAAGGAGAATATCGTTTTCTACTAACAGCAATTTTTTAAAGTCTAGTCTTTTAATTGCATATCTTTTGCTCACATTGATATTTAGGTCACATACGACTACAAATAACAGCTCATTTATTTAGAATCATAACCTAAGGTTATGATTAGGAGTAAACCTAGTTTTCTAAAAAAAAAAAGACTCATGACAAATGGCTCTTGCTGATGATGCAATCAGGACAGTTTCTTTGAGTATTACAGGGTGCCCAAGGAAGAAGGGATGAAAGACTTTTACATGTTGATTACAACTTTGTTGGGCTCTGGATTCGACTCGGTGGAGGACACATTGCAGGCATTGAGTCCTGGGTTCAAGCCTCAGCGCCACCACACACAAAGCCAGCTGTGTCCTTGTTCGACCGCAGGAGTGAGTCCACAGCAAGGGCTTTCAGAAGGAGAAAGAACAACAATCTCTCTGGGGACATAATACACACACACTAGAAAAACACAGGACAGAAAACCACACAGCACAAAGTGGAAAAGGTGGTAACTAATATTTTATTATTTACTTGAGAGGACGAGGAATAGAGGCACATGTGCTTTGGGATATGGGTGGAGGACAGAGGACGACTTTGGAAGCTGATTCTCTCCTACCCTGTGGGCTTCTAGGGATCCAATTTAAATCAGCAGGATCACAAGCAGGTGCCTTGCTGGCCGTGCCCTCTCACCAGCCCACAATGGAAGATTCTAGCTAACGAATTCAATTTATAGACAAACGAGTTCCAAAAGTTTATGTGTGTGGCAAATACACTGCCCACCGAGTATGTTTCAGGATCATCTATAAAACTCAACGTGAAACAATATAGCTGGAATGCACACAATGAAACCACATATAATAAAAATTATTTTAAGCTCTAATGTAGTACCTATTTAGCAAAATAGAAAAAGTATTAAGCAAACGGCTTTTAAAGACACTTTTACAAGTTCAATCTGGGAGCTACAAGGGCTGTCTGACACCCCAATCCCTCCGCGGTGTGTCAGTCCAGGAGCCACAAGTGCTGTCAGCCCGCTGAGCTCGCCCACACCCTGCAGGGTCACCTGGCATTTCAAAAACCCTCTTACAACTTGCAACCAGCTCTCCTAGTCCGGTCTCAGTCTGCCCGCTGCCTGCGCACTTCTCGACCAGCTGTATTGAGTGGCTCCTCAACCCCCACCTCTCGGCTATGGCCGTAGAACCTCCTCAGCCCATCTCATCTCAGCCTCACGCTCCTCGATACCCTGAGGTGGTAATGTACAGGCGGGGTGCGTGGGGCACGTGGGCAGGAGCCCGGCCCACAGCACACGCCTCAGACTCAGGACAGACGCTTTTTCCCCAAATCCAGAAAGGTGAGATGCAAGCCCTGGCTCCCCATCACAACAGAGGACACTGGGCACACATCTCCCCACCCTGTCTTCTCTGTAAGATGCAGGGTAGGGAACGGCTCGCATTACAAAATCGCCCAAAGTGCCTGATAAACTAGCAAAAATAAGATGAAGCAATCATACCACCCCATTCGTAAATAAAATTCTTCCAAACCCACTTTCTGTCTAATTTTCCTAAGAGTTCAACACGGTACAACGAGGTATAACTTTCCAAGCCTAATGACCACCAGGCATTCTGCCTCCCTTCACCTCAGAGGCAAGCACAGCCCATGGATGGCAGCACCTCCCTGTTTCAGGGCTGGGGGCACCGCCACCCATCCAAATATGCTGCTGCAACAGGAAAACGAGACCTATATCCCACATACATCTCAAAACTGCAACACTTTACAAGGTTTGCCAGCCCCCAAGAATATGTTTAAAATAAAGTTCGTCTCTGTTTAATCAGTATCTATGCATCAGTTCACAACTGTGTGACAGGCACTACCACAACTTTGTGACCATTACTTCACTCGACCCTCTGCAATCCAGGAGGTGTGGCTATGCTCCTGTAGTCTGCAGGTGTGACTGGCATAAGCAATGCACAGCACAACCAGCTCTTCCAGTCACGGCCTTGCTCTGTTAACCAGGCTGGACCCCAAGCCCTCAATTCTCCTGCCTCATCCTCCAAAATACTCTTACAGACTTGAGCCACCACATGTGCCGAGGAGAGATGTCCGTGCTTGTGGTTGGTGCCTGAAGACAGGAAGTCCCTGTGTTGTCCAGATTGGCCTTGAACCCCAAGTCATCCTTCGCCTCAGCCTCCCAAGTTGGACTACAGACACACACACCACAGGACTGGGCGCAGTTCTGCCTTAACAACCAGGTTCCAAGTCTCAGTCACACACCTGTACATCAGTTCCATAGTCTGGAGGGCATAAGACAACTGTAGTTATGTAAAGAGGATGGACCGGGCCTCAGGTCCACATGAACCTGCCTTCACTTTCCACCACACTGTATGCAAAGTGTCAAAAAGCATTGCTTCTCTCACAGTAAAAATAATATTTAGTGCTTTAAATTTATAGATACTATAAATTTATTCTAAGGAACCAAACATTCTAAAGTTTTACACATAAGTGATAAACCAAATTCACTACTATAACTATAAATTTATAAAATATGGAGACTTTAAATTTACATGTGACAAAGTATATACATATATTCCATTTAAAAATACAATAGTAAATGTGCTAGCCTCTTGAAAATTAAGGATAGGGCAATGTCATTAAAATATTAAAAATGAAAGTAAAAATATATCCCAGACTGACCTACTTTCCCTGAAATTAATATATTCTTATATTTAAGAGCAAAGTGGGTAATCTTTTATAACCCATAAATGGATGTTTGGTTTCCAGGGCAATGAGACCATCTATTTTTTTCTTTTTCATGTGTGTGCATGGTTTTGAATATGGGTGGGTACACTACTCCTAAGTGGATATATATACACAAGGGCATTTAATGTGACCTGTGGAGGCCCAAAGGTGATTTTGAGAGTGGCCCTCCATCGCTCTTCCACCTTATTGCTGTAAACTGGATCTGATTACAGCCTAGCGTGCTGTTAGGACTAGTCTGGCTAGCCAGCTTGCTCCCAGGACTCTCTGGAAGCCTGGCCCAACATTTTCAAGTGAGATCTGGGGATCCAAACCAAGTGTGGTCTTTCTGCTTTTACAGGCAAAGATTTTTAACTACTGAGCCATCTGCCCGGCCCGACAGAGACGTCTTCACACGAAGCAGGAGGAACCAGTCAGATGCAGAAGGGCGAGAACCCAGTGTGAGCACAAAGTGCTTACAAGCGCAGATCCAAGAGTGCAGGCCCACGGCAGGACGAACATGGAGGAAAGACCACCCTTCTCCGTGAAAACCACCTCCACTTTCCCTCTGCCTTTTTCCCTTTCCCGTTCCAGGCTGAATCCATTTTTCCTGAACCATTATACAGAATCATCCAATAACGACATTCTTCATTACTCTTCCCACTGCTTGACTCCACAGTGGTCCCAGGCACCTGACCGTACAGAAGTGGTGCTTTGCAGCTCCGAGTCTTGCAACATCCACAGGGTTTGCTCCTGCTTGGCATGCTGGCTCCAGGAGGAAGTCAGCTACCATGTAAGAAACCAAGAGCCCGAGCTGTGCAAGGAGAGCCTGGGGCCAAAGAACCGTGCACAAGACGGTCTACTCCAGATACTCTGCCTGACGAACTCCTAGACGGGCTCCTCTCAATTCCTTGTCTACAACATTATAAGCAAAATAAGTTATTTTTTTAACCACTAGATAACTGTCAATGATGAAACATCATGCAGCCAAACCATGTGTGGGTGGTGCTGCTATTCCGTGGAGGTGAAGGGGGAGCTTTGAACAAAGCCCCCCAGAGGCTAGCCCACCCTCCACAATACGGGACCCAGGAGAGGCACGGCAGTCCTCGGTTGCGCTGCCATCGTCCTGTGAATCAAATCGCAGAGCGGCTGAATTCATTTTTTTATTGAGAGGCGGGAGAGTACACACGCGTGGCATGGCCCAAGGACCAGCAGTCCAAGGACAACTTTCAGGTGTCGGCTCTTTCTTTCCACCACGTGGCTTCTGGAGGCTCAGTTCAGGCTTCCAGGCTTGTGAGCAGGCGCCAGTACAGCTTAATTCTTTCGCATGCACAGATACCACTCCTAAGGTTTCTTTTTATTCTTTTTTAAAAAGCGCAGCTCAGTCACTGACAGAAGGTCAAACACCTACAAAGAGTGAAAAGCAACATCGAGCTCCAGGTAAAGACCCTCACAGCACCACCAACGAGTGCAGGGCCCCATTCTTCACTAAAGCCTCATCCTTCAGTCCTTGTGTGATTTTGATTATGTTACTCACTAATAAGCATTGTGAGAAACATCAGACTTCGCTGACAAACCTGAAAACCTCGGAATAATTTTAAGAGTGGAATACATCCTACTTCATGTGTTCCTAATTCACATGACTTACATGTAACAGCTAGCATGCCTGGTCCCAAGTCTACAAAGCAGATTTATCAAGAGTCCACACATCCTAACTGGAACTCCAAGACTTCTAAGGAAGTACTCGACAAAATTCTCTTAAAATTCCTACGAACTGCTCTACAGGTGGCTCAAGAGAGAAAAGGCAGAATAGCCAGAATTCTGTTTGCACCTTTCCCTGACCACTGGTCATCCAACCTTTTCTTTTGTAACAAAAATGTATCAAACAGGAAGATTTGCTCTCATAGGCATTTAACCATTACAAGAAGACTCAAAGTCACGTCAGAATCACATGTACCTAACCTCCGAGACTCGGCACGTCATGAGAAACAGCAGCACGCAGTGCAGACCACACGCCGCAGGAAAAGAGCGCAGATCCTTCCCAAGAAGGATGTTGGAAGAGGAGCTGGGGAGCAGCACCAGGCACAGGAGCCCCAGGGGGGCCGCACAGGGTCGGCTCTGAGCAGCACAAACCTGCAGCAACCAGCGCTAGGGAAGCTCAGTGAGCTCCGTGTCAGAAGAAACCCCGTCTCAAAATACATGCAAGTCAACAGAGGAAGACACGCCATCTGACCTCTGGCAGCACGTGCACACGCACACACACACAAACATACATACACACACATACAAACCTACATACAAACACAAACATACACATACAAGCATGCACATAAACATACATATACACACATATACACAAAAGCATACATCTACACACAAACACACAAACATATATACATAAACATATATATGCATGCATGAGTAAACACACACCTTTCATTCACACACATCACACATACCTAACACATATCCCACATACACACACCATATACAGACACACCTCTAACATACACACCATACATACTTTACACACACCCCACAAACACACAGGTATACCACACACACATCACACAATCAAAGAAACAAAGTCTATTAAAACAAAACAATAAAACGACTGTCAGGAGTTAATACCTGCAGCAGTTATTACAGAAATTGCAATAAACACATGCCACATACACTAGGTTGGCGTACAAAGTTGTTCTTTAACTTACACTCTTAAAAAGAATTGCAACTGAAATTCCAAATATGTGTCACATTAAAGCCATTCAAAATCCTTCAGATATTTCCCTTATACTACCCCTACCTAAAATTAAATTTTTTAAATTAAATTTTTAACAAAACCACAGCAAGCAAAATACTATTAATAAGTTTATTTCGAAATCAATACAACTATTACAATTATCTTTGCCAGAAACACTAAACCTACCCTGCAAACAAAATAATAGTTCAGAAAACAAAACACATCTTAAAAGCACATTTGAGAGAAAAATGTAAAGGTTTAGACATCTTAACAAGATAAGACAAAATTTAAGTACCACAGCAACTCAAATACCAAAACTATTATCAAATCAAGTAATATCAAAGTCAGAGGTATTCAGAATGGACAGGGGACCTGACCTAGCAATCTAAGTAGGTATAGCATCGCTCTTTCTAAAGCCGTGTGGGTTCATCAGCAGTGCACCGAGGAGCAGGAGAGGATCTTTGTTTCTCACTGCAGGCCTCAGCCTCCTGTCTGCCATGAGCTGCTCCACCGTCCAATACCCACAGAAGCAGGTGCTGGCCAAGTCACTCACAAATACATTTTAACTTTTAACTACTGTTTAGCAAGAAGCAAGCAATAAAGAAGGTGAGTCATGCCTGATTTAAGTAAGATAAGGTTGTCAACTTTCAGAGCACTGCAGGTTCCAACTTCTCCCCCAGTGACCACCTCACTGCCTGCTCTGCTGGAGCAGCTTCCCACGGCCTGTGTACAGCGGTCATTCTCTAGCCAGCAGTCAGCAAGAAGGAGCCCAAAGTAAATCACGCTAAGAGCGCTAAGTAAGCCCCAGGAACCCGTCTGCGCAGTCAGGCGGCACCTGATGAGGAACCACCAGGTGTTTAAAACGAACCTTGACCCACAGCAAATGATCAGCTACTTCTTGCCTAAAAATGCTCCCAAAGCTCGTTCAGGTCTCTGATTTCAACATTTTCCGGACAGAAGAATGAAGCATTTCACTTCAACAGACTTGACTTCAGGTAAGACCACAGCAAATGAAAGGCAGAGGCAAGCAAAGAGTTCTCAGTATTATAAAATCACTTACACACTACTGCTCAGACAATTAAAAAGTTAAATGTTCATTCATTCCCCAACGTATCTTTACAAGATTAATTAGCTGTAGCATTATTTGTAAATACTGTAAACCATCTACATGCTCATATACAGGACACTGGCTGAATTCACTGTGACACACCCACAAATGGCACATGCTAGAAAGGAAGGGGAGGGACGAGGAGAGAAGGGGAAGAGAAAAGTAAAAGCAGGAGACAGGGAGGGAGGAGGGAGAGGGAGAGGGAAAGAGAGCAGGAAAGAGCAAGAGAGCACTGGTCTTACCGAGAGATATGTAAGATATAATAACAAATGATAAATAGAAAAGTACAAAAGGTAGTTTGCTGTCTTTTGTAAAAGAAGAAAATACTTCATATCTGCTTATTTTCATAAAAGCCAAACACCAAACTCTAATTATAAGGGTGTCTCTTTGCAATGCTGTGCTCTAGCAATTCCAGAACTTCTGTCTGATCACAGAATCAAACAAATGAGTCCATATGTGTAAGCGATGGATTCTGAACACCAAGGTTGCATACAAGGCAGAAGGGATAGGAGGCCTGTGGTGTGAAGGAACCAGAGGTATCGATGAGACACATGGTTCTGTACACACTAACACCAGACGTCAGTTGAAGATGCACAAATGTTTATTTACATTTCTTAGTGTTCTGTTTGACAGATCTTAGTTTATAAACATTATTCAACTACAAAGGATGAGGGCTGCTTGATGAAATGGTCAGGTCCGAGGCTGGGGCTGGCTGGGGACCACATGCACCTGCAACGCCTGCAGAGCACACAGAAAGTGCAGACACACACGCCACATCCAGATTAAGAGGGTTCCCGCCGACTTTAATAAGGAGAGCCTCCAGATAAATAATGAGGTATCACATAATAAATGAGAATGGTTACTACAATGAGTAAATGAAGGAATAGTCAAGTGGGGAGAAAGGAAGGCCCTCTCCTCACGGACTAAACAAGCACAATGCAGAAGAAATTCTCCTTAGAAAAGGAGTTAACTCATTCAGTGAAGAGCCGTGAGCGAATCAGACACAGCAGCTGCGCAAATAGTCAAAGTGACACAGCCCTGCGTTTCAAGGTGAGTTCAAGTGCAGCCTGGGCAAACTGTCTCAAAAACATGACATGAGAGCCCCTAGGTTCATTCCCAAATGTAGGAGTGGGGGGGGGGCACTCAAATTACTATCACCATCACCAAGACAAACCACACATCATACACCTCCTGATAAGATGGCCAACATTACCTCCTTGGAATTAAATATATGCCTGAAGCTTGTCTTAAAGAAAATCCAGAAAAACTTGAATTATAAACGCAAGTCTTTGAAAAAGAAAAGGTGAGCATTATTCCGCATCTAAGAAAACCAGTTACAACAACTAAATATAACATAGGATCCTAGATTAGTTCTGAGAAGTAAGAAAGGCAGAGAGAAAGTGAGAAACACACATAGGACCTGAGTGGAAACTGAAGAATGTGAGCAGAGTGGCATCGGCGGGAAAGGTCCCACCGACCCACAGCCCACGCATGCTGCAAGCCAGGTCCTTGCTCTCAGAAGACAAGAGACCTCAGAGATGCTCTCAGAGAGCATCACACGGCAAGTCTTGCAGAGGGAGCCCACAAACAAGATCCCCATGAAAAATGATTCAGGACATGAGGTGCAGTCTTAGCCCAGGAAATCAAAGCAGAGGGGACACAGAAAGTCTCTGCACTATTTATAGCAATGTGTCTTCAAGTGTGAAATGTTATCAAAATCAAAGGGTTTTTAAATAGCTTAGAGATTAAAAATATTATTTTATTACTTTCAATTAAGAACAATCTTTTCAAAAAGTAAGAAAATAGGTTAAATTACTAATGTACACAGAGGACACCACAAACCTGGCACTAACTGGTTTTCACTAATGGATGAACTGGTTGAACAAAGAGACTACAACTCATCCGCTGCAGCAGTCTAGAGACTTTACAACTGTTTCTTCCCAGGAGGCCCCACACTTCAAGCCTAACTTATGATCTGACTTCAAAAACAAAGTCAAAACCTTGTCTGTAGACTGCATGAATCTTGTTATGATGGTCAGAAAAGGTAAAAGTGACTATGAACTTTCATCCAAGCAGATTAGTGCAAACTTTCAGTTTCTGAATAACTGAGACCTATGTCTAATCAAACACAGGCTAGACAAGTAGGGGAGACTGCACACCAGGGAAGACTGGAAAACGGACGGAGGTGCTACAGAGACCCCTGACTGTCTTGGGGTGAAGAAGGTGGCCGGGCCCTCATCTCACAGGAGCCCCGCCATTCCCAGGGACACAAGACAGGCTAGGACATGAGGCAGCAGGTGAAGCAGCAGCAGAAAAAGGTCCGAGTTCAGGCCCAGACCACATAAAATGCTGGTGGAGGTATTCCCAGCCCACCTGCAGTTCCAGCTCTGAAAGGCGAGCCTGGGAATCCCCAGGACAGGCCGGCTAGCCAGACGGGCCCTAACGGCAGCTCTGGGTTTAATGAGAGACCCAGACTCGACACAGTAAGAGGGAAAAGTGATCAAAGACCACTTGGTTCCCAATATCACCACCGTGGGGCCCTACATGCCATGTACGCGTGTGTACTCACTCATTCAACTCACTCACATGAGAACACATGCACATTATGATTACACCCCATACGCACCCCAAGACATGACAAATCTTTAAACAAAAACTTCAGGGCTGGAGAGATGGCCCAGGGGTTAAGATATTGCCTCGAAAGCTAAAGATCCTGAGTTTGGATCCTAGGATCCACATAAAAACACTGGGCAGAAACAGCAGTGGCCTGCACTTCTGGCTCTGGTGGACAGAGCCTGGGAAATCCCAAAGGGAAGCAAAAAGGAGGTAGAAGCAATCCAGGATGACGGCTGAAGTCTACCTTGATCTTCCACAGGGACACACAGTGCCCTCTCTTGCTCTCTCTCTCTCTCTCACACACACACAAAGTTTTAAAAAATTTTAAAAATAAAGAGAAACTTCAATGTGTTTCATTTGTGTTGGGGGGAAATGTGTTTATTCACATGCATGTGGTTGTACATACATGTATGTGCACATGGAAACCTGAAGATGATGTCAGGTGTCTTCATGATTACCTCTCCATTTTATTCACGGAGGCGGTGCTTCTCAGTTGAACTCAGCGCTCTTAATCAGCTAGTCTAGACAGCTAGCTTGCCCTGGGATTCCTGCTTCCCAAGCATAATGCCTGCAAGACTTTCACAGTGGTTCTTGAGATCTGGGCTCTAGTCCTTGGCTTGTGTTATTCACTGAACCATCTCCCCACTCAAACTTCCAACCTGAAATAATTGTCTTTGAAAAGGTCAGGATGTTAACTCAGAAGCAGAGTACTTGTCCAGCGTGTATGAAGCTGTGTTCAATCTCCAACTCCACACAAAAAATAATAAAATAGACAGAAAAATAGAAAAGAGGAGGAGCCTGGACAAAATAAAAATCACTTAGGGAACACAGAAAAAATTCTGAACAATGTCTAAGTCCTAGAAGGATAGGAAGTCTGTAAAACAGAAGCAAGATTTTGTAAAAGGAAAGGCCAGAGAGTAAGAAAAGAGCTCTTGAAAAATAAAAATGTATCAAAATTCAACAGAAGGGACAGGAAAAAAAAAAAAAAAAAAAAAAAAAAAAACCTCAAGGAAATATCCCAGAAACTAAAATCAAAAACAAAGAAAAAAGAAAATTAAGAGGTTCAGGGCCAGCTTGCTTATAGTTGACAGTAGCTCCAGGAAGAAAAGAGAGCCAGAGGGTATAAAAGCTGAGGGTGTAAGCACAAGGAAGAAGTGTACACACACACACACACACACACACACACACACACACACACACACACATACTCTTTTAACTTAAGGATGTGAGTTTCTAAATTTAAAACACCTCCTGAGCATCTATCACAATGAAAGGAAAACTGCACACCAAGACGACACCTGAAATTCCAGAACACCAAGAATAAAAAGTATATCCTACAAGATTCAGGAAAAGCAGTGAGGCACACACAGGAAAGAAGTGGCCAAAAAGCATCAGGTTTCTTCACAGCAACACTGTAAGGCTAAAAACAAAAGAACAATGTGTTTATAACTGGGCAAATTTCTGTTGAATACTTCACATGCAGTCAAGCAATCGAGTCTAAAAGTAGAATAACAATGTCAGACTTAGAAGTGAGTAAAAATTTACCTTCCATGAGAAGGGTCCTAAATGATTTACTGCTCGAAAGAAACGAAGGAACAAGCCAAACAAGAAAGAGGATGGGCGTGGGATTCACAGAAGCAAGAGACCTAAGTCGAACAAAGAGAAGCAAGATAAAGCTGCCCCATGAGTAGCAAACAGCCTTTCAGACAGGAGCACAGGACAGAGGCTCCGGAGGCGTCCCAAGAAAGCGCTTACTGCAAGGCTAGTGTCTAACCTGTTGTGGAGGCCAGAGAACAGATCGCACACCTGGCAGGTTTAGACCAACACTCGAAAATAAAGTATGTCTAGAGAAAATTAAGTAATTTTAAAACAGGCCACTGAGGAAAAAAAAAATGCTGGACAAGAAACAAAAATTAATCACATTAGCTACAATTTGTAATCTACTTATGTTAGGAAAGAAGAAAGGAAGCAGGTTGGTGCGGGGTAACACTGCCTTGCACTGGCCACAGGAACACAGCCTGGCCCTGGCCGTGAGGTGCGTTCTCACAGGATGCAGGCGAGCTTGAGAAGGACACACGCAAATGCAACTTGAAAAGTGGAAGCGATGACTGATGCTCTGTCCCATGTCCCGTAAGTTCACCATATTCATGCATTAAAATGTGGATTAACCCTAAAAGGAGTAACAGTCCTATCAACTCATAAAATTGCCCAAATCATTTTTCGTCTAATGTTACAGGCATACTGAGTACTTATCTTTCCTCTTCCTCCCATCCTCCTCCTCTTCCCTGCCTCCCCTTCCTTTATCATCCTCCACCCTCCCTCCTGTCTGCTTGTGTGGGTCCCAGGGTTCCCTCTGATCATCTGCTCCAGTGGGGTTTCAGGTCTCCTCGGGCAGACCCACCAACAAGCATTCCCCTCACCTGTCTAGCCGTAGCCCCTAAGGTTTCCATCAAATCATTTTTTTAATTTAAAAACTTGGGCTGGTAGAGCTCAGTGGTAGAATGTTTGCTGAGTGTGTACAAGACCCTAGATAGGTCTCATCCCCAAGCGCTGCAGGGAGGTTTTAAAAAGTGGGGGGAAAAATCCTAATCTCATAGAGCTAATGGTATGTGTCCTCTACCCTCGAATATAATTTCAAAGCTGACCAAAATTTGCCATCTATATGTTAACAGATCCAGCTACCTATAGAGCTAGAAACAGAGGGCATCTGGTCCTGCTGGACGCTCATGCGGCGGCCAATTCTGCCACAAGGCTGGTAGCCCACTGGCTCCAATCTTATTCTATTTTCAATGGGTTTCTTTTTTTTTTTTTTTTTTTTTAATGTTCAAATACTTTAGGAGCATCTTTATTTTTTTATTTTTTATTATTATTATTTATTCAACTGTGTGCATATGCGTGTGTATGTGCGTGTGCGCGTGCTGTGTGTGTAGAACCACGGACGAATTCGCGAACCACCATGGACGCCTCCATCTCCTTCTGCCCCGGGATTCAGAGGCTCCGCCCTACCAGGACCAGAAGCGCAGGCCGCCCCCGCTTCCGCCTGGCGTCTATACGTGGGATCTGGGATCCGAACTCAGGACCTTCCACCTGCAAGGCGGAGGCTTAACCCCTGAGCCACCTCTCCAGCCCTTCAATGGGTTTCTTAAATCAGCTTCTAACATTACACAGAAAGGAATGACATGAGAAAAAACACTCTTGAAACCTGTAGCACTAAACAAATTTGTTATTATTCCTTTCATGCCAATCTCAAGATTTATTCAGAACTATTTTGGAGAAAAACATTTATTAGGCTACATGTTCTCTATCTATCTTCAGCTTAAATCCTGGAACTGAGCCCCTAACTCCAAGCAGGGACCAGGAGAGTGAGGGGGTAGGGTCAAATCCACGGAAGTCAAAGCAGATTATGAAATCACAGTTAAATGGGCCCCTTTGGCCTCTGGAAAGCCAGACACAAATAACTACAGGAAAATTACCACGAGTTTAATATTGTTTCAAAAATAACTTCCCCTGTGAAGCTAATTATACAAACAATGAAAACAAAAGCTATGAACCACTTAAGAAAATTTTGACATTTAATATTTTCATTTATTTAATATAGTAAGATCTGATGTAATTCTATGCTACTGCCAACAATCTAAGCAAGAAAATGCAGAGTTAAGCAGTAACAATACTTCAAAAAGAAGTGAGTGAAATTATAAATATAAGCATGATACAATATTTCAAAACAACAACAGATATACACACTGGAAGAAAAGATTCTTACATGTATTAAGGCAACGCTTCTTCCTATAAGCGTGTAATATAATTACGAGGTTTACGGATCTCTTATCAGACTTTCTTCAGAGAACAATATGTTTAATATTTGTATTACACATTTCTTTTTTTTTATTTATTCAACTGTGCACATGTGCGTATGTATGTGTGAGCACGCGCGTGTGTGTGTCTGTGTCTGTGTGTGTATGCGTGTGTGTGTGTAGAACCACGGACGAATTTGGGAACCACCATGGACGCCTCCACCGCTTTCTGCCCCGGGATTCACAGGCTCCGCCCTACCAGGGCCAGAAGCGCAGGCCGCCCCTGCTTCCGCCTGGCGTCTATACGTGGGATCTGGGATCCGAACTCAGGACCTTCCGCCTGCAAGGCGGAGGCTTAACCCCTGAGCCACCTCTCCAGCCCCACATTTCTTTCTAGTCTGTTGTGCTCATGAAAATAGATTGGTCTGGGAAACCTCATTGTTTTAAAACTAGTGAGACCATCCATAAAGAAGTAGGAAAAAAAATATTGGACATGTACTCAGATTTCTAAAGGGTGTGATCGATATTCCAAAGGCACCTGCAAACTCCCAAGGCTTAAACTACTCTAATTTTTGAAATAGCTATTGTAATCATTTAACAAAAGCTAAGAGCTAGAACTTTTTACAACCAAGAGAAAATTTTCAAATCTGACCAACATTTTCAAAAAATCACCTCTAATAAATATTTTTAATTGAAGATACATTTTTAACAAGGCTCTACTGAAAATCAATACATGTAGCTAATGCATTCAAGTCTCAGAATTAAATTCTCATGGCAGAAAGGCTGAACTCATGCCAAGCAGATATAACTTTGGCCTGTAATTCTGATCATGGAAAATAGAGCCGGGAAACCCCAGAGTAAAGTAACAAAGAGGTAGAGCAATCCAGCATGATTCCCAATATCACCCTTGAGCTTCCACAGGCAACACACTCAAGTGCTCTCTTGCTTACACACACACACACACACACACACACACACACACACAGGGACACACACATAGACACGGACACAGACACATGCCAAAATAAATAGATAAACAGGAAGGCTGAGCTCTTCAGCCACATCTTGACCCACTGGGTGTAAGACAGATTCTCTAAAACACCAATATATCTCATTATTAACATCCCAAATAACTCACACAGAGACTTTCAATTAGATCAAAGAACACTTCAGTACGTGAAACCAAAATTTTAAATTCCTCTATAAATAATGTAAATGTTGATCCTATGATCTCTCTTAAGTTAGACAGCTATTTTTTAAATGCTAAATATAAGAATATTTTTCTAACATATTAACTGTCCATTGCCACAAGGAAACAGTTCATCACAGAAATTTGTTTTGACATGATCTGCAAAAACTTTAATCAAGATTTCCATCCCAGAGAGGCCTGGCTGCTCCCATCTTCATCCTGGACTACTCAGGAGCTGAGGCAGGAGGATGGCTACAAGTTCAAGGCCACCTGATCTGCACAGTGAGAGCCTGTCCTGTCTGCAGAATCAATAAACCAAACAAAAAGAAAAATCAAACACAGTCGACCAGGGTCACAGCAGTATCTTACAGCCACAGCTAAGCTGTGAGAATGCGACAGCACGCAGAACAGCCCCTAAAATCAAGTCTTCAGGGTTGGCCACTGGCAAACAGCCAAGCAGAATGCTACAAGGAGAGCTATCTTAAACCCATCTAGAACAAAGAAAACATATCAAGACAGGACATGGATGGAAAGCAGCTGATGCTGGAGCTGCTAAAGCAGGTGCAGTGTCACCAAACAGTCCTAGCCAGAGCTATCCTACAAAAGATAGGTGCTGGTTTAGAGATAAACCTCAATGTACTTCCCCCAGAGTCCTGCAAAAATTAAATTAAAACAGACTTCAACCAGCTCTAAACCACTAGCAATGAAAGTAAACATCCATCACTTTAGGAATTCTCTCTCTTTCTCTCTCTCTCTCTCTCACACACACACACAAGACAATAAACGACACCCTCTAGAAATAAGAAGAGAAATATGCTAACTACATTTTTTCTATACCCATATTGAGGCAGCTGTTTTGTTATAACTATACCATGAATCAGTCTATCAAAAAATTAAAAACCAGAGCTGGCATAATAAAACTGACATTCAAAACCCTTTTTCCCATTTATTCTGCCAATTATTTATGCTTTCTGGACACTTTAATCAATAAACTGAGTCATGGGAGTCAAACACCAAATTTTAAAATGAGTGATTTTGAAGATGTAGAAATTAAAACACGTTATATCAAAAGTCTGTGTGTGTGTGTGTCTGTGTACAAGAAAGCACTGGAGTGTGTGCGTGCTTGTGGTGACCCAGGGATGACACCAGGAATCATCCTGATTGCTTTGCTATGGGGTTTCTCAGGCTCGTATCCAGGGCCAACCTCCAGGCCTTTCACCACGGGATCTGGGATCCGAACTCAGGTCCTTTTGCTAGTGAAGCAAAGGCTTTAACCCCTGAGCTATTGCTCAAGTTCATTTCAAAAGTCTTTAAAGGAAGTATTCCAAGCAGGCCTCCGAACACTTTACAATCCTTTCGATTACTAAGCACTAAGTTACTGAAGAACAAAATAAAGCCCCTGCTTTCTAAAAGCCAAGTTATGAAAAATCTGAGTGTTGAGTGTAAGCCCCGGGCTCTCTTTAATACCCTCATGTGTCTTAAGCAACTCCTAACCTTTGTCTCAATTTCACAATCTATAAAACAGGAAAAACTACAAGGATGAATAGTTAATTAAATTAGTCAGGATTAAACGCTAGCAAACTGCTTTGAAGTTACTTTATGTTGTTCTCAGTTCTCCTCCTACTCAGTAAAACCAACAGATGAGAAAACATCTGGAATTACTATAGATAACATCTGCAGACTCATAGTAGTTTAAAAGATGATTTATATTTACAATTTTTCTAAGCCAAAGTTCATTCAACAACACCCAAAGATCCCAGGATATGATAGTAAGGAACAATTTTTTGGTGACTATCTTTCCGGCTTCAAAGATATTCATGCATACCTACATTCTCAAAGCAAGACTATTATACGGAAATCTGGGTGCATCTAGAGAGGTCTTGGCACAAGACAAATCCAGGCAAGATGAACAAGCTGTTACTGTAGTGAATACTATTCTCAGCATTCTGAACTGCCAATCAAGGTAGGTTTCACCACAAGTACACCCTCCAAGAAGTCCCAGCCCCCACTGAGAATCTATCAAGGCACTTCCTCCAAAACCATCTGTCCAGGAAAGCTCTATTAAAACACCTAGAGTGTTTGCTCTCCTAGCTGATGAGGCAGAGAATAAGCAGAAAACACTGAAATTGACCCAGAGCACATGCCTCCCTTGCTCCCACGGGCAAACTTTCTACTAGATCTATTCTAATGCCCAGGTTGAACACAAAACCTTCACGTAGGTAGGTTTGAAGCTGCAACTTAAAACAAAGACATTTGTTTTCAAATATAAACATATATTTTAAATATATTATATATACATATATAAAATAGGAAGAGAAGAAATATTTTTTAAAAAACAATAAATGTGTATGTCAATTATTCCCTGATGAGAAAAGTCTCCAATTTAAAACAGGAATGTAAACCACTCTCTTAGCTAACAAACTGCTTGCTCATCAGTTTGCTTACTGACCTACAAAAACTACAAGAGCTTTAGTATATCTAAATCCAGTTTAAAACATCCAAAACAAATCTTTTACATTCCAATACAGAAGGAAATTGCATAAATTTCAATGAGGAAAAGGGATGTTATGTGATCCCGATGCTCATGGTGCCGCACCAGAAGAAGAGAACGACTCCGAGCACAAAGGACTAGAGAAGCAGCTCCGCTTCAGCCGCCCCCTCCATGAGGCCATGAAGGATACGCGCGTGTCCTCAGACACTGCTTGGGAAAGAACCGCTCAAAACAGCAAAGGCCCTGGGCTCAATCCCTAAACTGCAGCCTCTTCAAACAAACACACGGAGCATATTCTCAGCTGCAGACTCCACATCTACTACCAATTATTTAGACATTGCAGGACAAGCTGGGGCCGCTTCAGGGTCTGGAGAGTCGGGTGCAGAAGACCACCACCAAAATGACTACAAAGAAGTTCCATCTGACTTGAGCTTTATAGATGCTAAGAAAAAGTTTAAAGGCTTTCAAAAAATACATAAAGTTCAAATATTCATCTTTGGAATTAATATGAAAAAATATACTTAAATACCGATTCAAAGGGCCCCCACTCATTTACAAGTTACATTTCCATCTGCCCTTCTACAAGCACAGAAGAAAACAAATTCATTGTGGTAACACTATGGTAAATAGTCAATTGCTTACAATCCAGTCAAACTTTCTAGCTAAAATACTGCGACTCCAGAGCTGGTGAGAGCACTCTGGGTAAAAAACTCACTTTATCTACATTTATTTTCAACAAGAAAATTCCATGAGTTAAGTTTTAAAAAAAAATCACTCATTAAGCAAGTAATTACTGAGTACTCCATTACATGGTAAGCACTTAATAAATACACCATACAGTGTTACCTAAAAACAATGCATGCATTTTACCTAATGAACAAAATAACTGATCTGGTTTAGATAATTTAATCCACTGGACAAACTAGTCTTCTTTAAATGCAGGTTGAAAGAAAGAGTATACAAACTAGTACATCACTTCATTAAGATGCTGCTGCCTTTATCACAGGCTGATCAGCCTTTTACAAATTCATTACCTCTGACAGAACCAATCCCCACCTGATCCTCTAGATGGATCTTTAAAAAAAAGTTTACTTCTAATATCCACCCAAACTTCAGAATATTCACTGGATCTGCATTTATTTTTCCTGAACAGATAATATGAGGACAACCCATATTCAGAAAGACACACATACACACACATACCCCTCAACTTTAAAGAATTCATCAGGGAAAATTTTTCATTCCTTCCCTAGTGAAAATAACTCCAAATTAACTAGCCAGTTAACCAAAACCCCTTAAGTCTAAATGTTTGGTGTCTGGCTTACCTTAGTTATTAAAATGGTATTTGGAGTTAAAAAAAAAAAAAAAAATTGGGCTTTTTTTCCTTCATCTTTTACCACTGGTTAAACTCTTTACCTACAAAACAAGGAGCTCCCAAGCCTCAAGCTTCTGAAAATGCCATCTATGTACACACAACAAAAGCTCCAGGCCTCAGTTTTTATTTTAAATGTTTTTATTTAAAAGTAGATTGCCTTACCAACAACTGGGGATAAATCAGCTTTTAGCTTATTTAAGGACATTGTGATTTTCAACACTGTCCTTAAACCACTACATGGATTTATCTTATAACCAGTTAGCTTCTAGTCTTTCCTCCAACTAGCTTAGACTAACTTTTTGCGAGCAAGGGATTACTAGACCCCAAGATGTTTCCTGACTAATATATTCTATAAAGGAATAAAGGCTGCTAGCCTAAGGATTTCTTTAATATTTTAATGCAAGTTTGAAAAGAGCAGATGCCCTTAACCACTACAAAGTATGATCGAGAACCCCCAGAATTCAAGGATCCCTCTCTGGGGGACCCAGCAGATCAAAAGTAACTTCATAAGTGATATTAGATGTGACTTTGACTGTTTAACTCTCCATCTCTGGAAAGCGTGACAGAGACTGTTATGCTATCTCAAGACTCTGTAGAGAAATAGCTCTGAGGAGGCTAAACAGAGCCTCAATGCTATGAACTGAAAATTACATGCCACTCCTGTCATGAAGTCTTGCTTTGAAGAAGATTTCACATAAACTGACTTTACACCAGCAGGTATTGCTCTATTGTTCCTGTTTTTATTTCTAATATGGTGATATCAATAGACAACCCAGACAAACTCTGTTCTAAAAAGAATGCTAAGGCTACGCAGGGTCTCAGTGCAGGAAGGGTTTGAAATGCCATGTTGTGTGTTACATAACCTAACACTCAGCACCTCTGTTGTTGGATAAGCAACACAAGGTAATTTGGAAGCCTAATTACTCCTTACCCCGGGTCATCAGGGTGAGTTCCCTAGCTATCATCTTATAGAACCTAATCAGCACAAAGCTAGTCTGTCCTGGGCTCCATTAATGGACTTCAGATATTAAATGTTCAAAGTTCTGCCCTGTAATACCGTGAATTACTTAGACACCATATTGCTGTTTCTCAAGTTTTCACAAACACACATACTACATATGACATCACACACTCTCTACCTTCATCCAAACAGAAACTCCTGAACTGAATGTGAAGAACCCCCTTTTCCAGGTGACATAAGGAAACTGATATTCAAAAAAAAAAACTGAAGTGCTTCCAGCTAGCAGAGATTGCTGGTGTTTTGTAATCTGCTTGGCTCTCACTGGGGCATAGATGCAAACTCCCAAGAAAATAAGGCAACAGCATTACTTTTATTGTCCAGGAGCCAAAACAGGGATCTTCCTTCCTCCTTACTTTAAGACCATAATCAGACTCAATACCATTCACAGCATTATTCTCCACCACAGTAGCTGCCCTTCTGATCTACAAAAAATAAAATAAATTTCAAGTGTTGTTGGAGGAGGAAAAAAAACACACTCCAGGATTAAGAGTTAGTTAAGGAGTAACAGATTGACCAATCATTTAATTACTGAAAAAAGAGACAGGTAAGAAGATCAAACTCAACACGGTAACCCTTGATTACACCCACAAATGGATGCCGGTATGTTAAACCAGGAGGTCCAGATGAAATGGGCTCAAGACAGAGAAACCGGACAGAAGGAAAATCCCAGTGTGTCCAACTAACTTTACTGTCCTCACAAATCCGGACTAGAACCACCCCTACAAAGCCATGTCGGAGGTAAACTCTGTTGCAAGATATAAAGATGCCGCCCTCCACTGTTTGGAGGGAAGTCGCCTTCCCTCCGGGCTATCCATTACTAGTTGTTCTCCTTATCAGTAAGAGCTGCTCCCTTATGCCCCGTTTTAACCTACTCAATTTCCTCTGCTACTTCACTTTCTACATCCCGTTCCATAGTCCAGTGACTCTCCCCGACGGACGGGGCAACGCTGCCCCGGGACCTGCCACTTGCATAATTCTTGTCTTTTTTTAGATGTGTGTGCCCAGTGAGGCCATTTTTAAAGCTTGATGGAATTTTGCATAGAAAAAGCCAGAAGCGTGCTGATTCATCCACCTGTGGTATCCCCGTAGTTTCACAGATGAAATATCGCTCCATTCCTTTCCCTAGTGTTTATTTTGGTCATTGATGTTTTTCCAAATCTCGGGGGGGGGTGCAGTTATAGCACCACTGACCAATGTGGGCGACACCTTCTTGTTCCATACGCAAAATGCACGGGTTAAAAGTTAATTCACCCAAGTTTACTCAATTCTCACGAAAGAATGGAAGCCCCTATAATCCATGCACTCCATTAGTTCCCAGGAGAGGAAAGGGGGGGAGGAAGGAAGGAGGGAGAGAGACTCCAAGAGACACGCAGAAACAGTGGAAAAGAAACAAAAAAGGCAACACTGCCGTGTGAAACCAATTAACTGGTTAATTTTAAAAGGCGTCGCGCAGGAAGACGCCCGACTTTCACCAAGGTAAGCTAAGCACCAAGCCTGCGCGAAAGCTGCAGTTACATTCACTCCTCATTCCAGCGCTCGGGTTTGTCTTGCAGCTTCGCGGTTAGCTCTTCTTCAACAGTCACCCCGTTAAGAAGTGACCTGTCAAAAGTCTGGGCGCGTTCTCCCAACTCCCCTCCTGCTCCGTCTCCACTCACAAAGGGAAGCGTCACGCAGCTGGGTGGCTCCGCCGCCTTTCCGTATTTCTTCGCATGAACTTGCTTTCTCCGGGGGTGGGGGGAGCAGAGCTTTAAGTTGCACCGGGCCAACCCCGCTACCCATCTTATAGCTAATAAACAAAGCCCGGCGGCGGCCGCAGGGCCCCACCAGGAAGTAATCAAAGCGGGGTGACCGGCGCGATCCCAAGTCACAGCCGACCTGGAGTACGCCCGGGCTGCCCGGGGGGCCGCGGGAGGAGGGGGGCCGCCGAGGCCACCCCGAACGTGACATAAACCTAGTTAACTGTGGCGCAGCCCCTAACTCGGGAACCCTACCGCGATTCCGGACGACCCCCAAGAGGGTCTCCAAACACTCTTCGAACTCCAGCCGCCCCCCGCGGCAGCAGCTGGCTCGATCTCCCCCACCACCCCCCTGCGAGCTGAGGGTCCCTGCGGTCTGTTTTAAAACTTTGCCCCCCCACCCCCCATCCCCGGGGGAAGAAACGTCCGACTCCACCTCTCCGGGGTCCGCGGATGGCCCGAGCCCCCGGGAGGAAGGGACTTGGCCGAGCCAGGCCAGGGCCCGCGCGCCCGGCGGCGCAGACAAAGCTGCGTCCGCAGAGCGGCGCGTTTCCCGTCCGGCCCCACGGAGGACCGCGAGCCCCGCCGCACGTGCGGCCGCAGCCCCCCGACCCCGCGGCCCCCGGCCGGCGCTCGGCCCCGGCGCCGCGGGACGCCGCCCCCGCCGCCGCCGCCGCGCTCGCTCGGGCCGCGCGCCACCCCCCCCCCGGCCCCGCCGGCCTCTCCTCCGCGGGCCCCGGGCCGTCGGACCGCGGGAAACAAAGGAGCCGCCGCCGCCGCCGCGCCCGCCGCGCCCGCCGCGCCCGCCGCCCGCCGCCCGCCTCGGCGCGTCCCCTCGGCCGCGCGCCGCGCCCCTCGGCCGCCCGGCTCCGCGCCGCCCGCCCGCCGTCCTTCGACGGCAGGCCCGGCAGAGCCGGGGCCTCGGGTGCGCGGCCGGCCGGCCCCGGGGCCGCACTCACCGCTGCAGCACCAGGACGACGGGGAGCCGTTGGGGAACTTGGCCGAGTCCGGAACGATGCAGACGCTGGCGCTGAGGTGCGGGCACTCCATGGCCGCGAGGACGGCGGCAGCGGGGGCCGAGGCTGCGGGCTGGGGGGGCTTCCGCGGCTCCGTCTGGGGTCGGCTCCCGGCCCGGCTCTCGGCAGACGGCGGCTGCGTCCCGAGCCTTTGCGTCAAAGAAAGCAAAGGCTTCCGGGCGCCGGGTTTTGCCGCCCGCCGCCTCCCGGAGCCCCGCTCCGGACAGCGTGGGAATCCGGACTCCGGGTTCTGCCGCCGTCTCCGGACTGGAGGCTTCCTCCTCCTCGGGCCCGCCCGCCCCGACCCCTCTGACTCCGCCCCGACCCCTCCGACTCCGCCCCGTTCGCTGTTGACCACGCCCCTGGCCCCGCCCCATGCTCGCGGGTGGGCGGAGCGCGGGCCTGGGGAAGTGACTTTCCAACTTCGTGGCCCTGGGTGGAGGCGGCGGGCGGCGGCGGGCGGCGGCAGGCGGCGCCCCCTGACCCCCGCCAGGGTGGGTGCTCGATCCGGGCAGACCCGTGGTAACCCGTGTGTTGACTGCCGTTGGGCGGAGTGTGGAGGTCTAACCAACTCCAGGAAAGTGTCGGGGTGGCAAATGTGGGCCCCACGGCGACATGAGAAGACAATTGCCAAAGACAAGACAGATCGGCGTTAAAATCCCATTTTGCACAGGAAGAAACAGGTTGGGGCGCCCAGCGGGTGCCCGCGTCCCAGGCCCGTCCTGACCCGAGGTTTCCACCTGCCGCGGGGCGCTCCGGAAACGTTCGGGTTCTAAACTCCTCCCTTGGCCCGCCACTGGGTGCTGCGTGGCTGGGCCCGCGGGCACGTCCGGGTACCCCAAGTTCTCCGCCTGTCCTTGTAACTCTACCTTCACTCGAGCACGACATGGAACTTTTCCTGACATGGAACTTTTCCTACCTGTCATTCGTGGCATGAGTGTCTGGTGGGCTGATCAGGGTCCCCGTTACCAGCCTGATTAAAAAAGGAAGGGACCTACTAAGTGTTAGACACCCACTACTGGCTCTGAGCCTGGTACTCAGCGTGCAGTACCTCAGAACACCAGCTGGTACTGGTTCCCCTTTTAACGTGCAGGTGAAACCGGGGGTACAATATGCTAATCTAAGGTTGGATCCCAGCTCCCAGACCTTTTTTTTTCCCCTCCAGAAAAAGGTGGAGGGTAGAATGAAGACTAAAATGGGCTGCTTGTGTCCTTACACCGCACAGAGCCGGCGACCTCCCCGGGTCGCGGCCCGAGAAGGTTAGGGATCGCCTAGATGTTGGGGCTTCTTGTGCGGAGCGGGGGAAGGAGCCGCGTGGCAGCTGGCAGGCAAGGGGAGGAGGAAAACCGATGTGCCAATCTCCTGGCCCAGGAAATGTCAGGAAATGATTAAACCGGGCTGGGCTGAGTAGTGGTTACTTAGGGCAGGACATCTCCCCGAAGTTCGAACACCCCCTTGGCCACTTGTCATTCGGCACGACCCTACATCACCCCGCCCCCCACAAACCTCTGCCTCTTTGGTGGGGTCCACCTGCCTAGCGCTCCTCGGCCGCTTTTCAATTTACATCTGATGACTATAGAGCAAGGCTGGCCGGGTGAGGACTGTGAGGCATGTGAAATAGTGAGCTGCCAGGCCAGCGGGCGTTTAGTTCTGCCTGCTGCATGCCCCATCTTAGCGACTGTTTCTAGTCTCCCCCAAGTCTTTTTCTTCCCCTAAAAACTGGAATTATATTAGTTATCTGGAAAAGAATATGTGAATTCCCACCATATAATTACCAGATAAAGTCCCCTCCCCCCTTCTCCTCTCTCCCTCTTTCCCTCTCTTCGTGTTGTGTGTGTGTGTGTGTGTGTGTGTGTGTGTGTGTGTGTGTGTGTACTGCGAGGGCTGCTTTCTTGGGAAGAGTGAGATGAATACACAATAATATCTCACTTTTGTTCAGGCTCATTCACCTCTATCTGTCTTAAAGGCCTGGCTCAACCAAGCCTCTGTTTCCCCCAGGCAGCTACCCTCCTTCAGGATTCACAGTCCCTCATCTTGGTTTGGAGCATGCGCTAACTTGTGCCAGCTGTCACACTAGTATGTGATGTTAGTTTCCTTCTGCCCTCCTAAAGATACTTTCCTAATGACCCTAGACCTCAGCTTAAACATCACTTCCTCTTGGAGGCCTTTGTGACTCTGCTCCACCCCCAAATGTGCAGTGCCTGGCCACCGAAGCTGCCCTTTAACAAACCAATCAACAAACAGACAAAGGCTGGAGAGAGATGTTCAGGGGTTAAGACTCTGCCTCTGCAAAAAGAAGGGCCTGAGTTCAGATCCCAGGTCTCATGTAAAAATGCCAGGCGGAAACAGCAGGGGCCTGCACTTCTGGCTCTAGTGGGTGGAGCCTGGGAAATCCCAGAGCAAAGCAAGGAGGAGGTAGAAATAATCTAGGATGATTCCCAAAATCACCCGTGATCCTCCACAGGGACACACAGTGCCCTCTGATACACACACAACACACATACACGAAATAAATAAAATATTAAAAGTAAATAAACATAAAAAACTACTTGGTGTAATTGTTTGTCTAGCTATCTCACACACACAACACACCCTTTGCGCTAAGGTAGCAAACTCTGCTTTTTTGTTTTATTTCCAACAAAATATATAGAAGACAGAGGGTGTCCAGTTTGTCACAACAGAGGGTCTTCAGTGGCCGCAGGAGGGAGGGGGATGGGTCAGCAGAGTCTGAAGAGGGGTGCGCAGGTTGAGCCCCAGTATTCATTAGCAAGTCCCCATCCAGGAAATGATCTCCAACTTTTCATTCAGTTCTGGGTTTATGATTGTAAAGTAAAAGCGCAAAGAACCTTTTAAGGTGTAAACTGCCAAGGAGTTGGAGAGGGGATGGTAATTTATTGTCCTCTCTACCGGAAAAAAAAAAAAAAAAAAAAGGTTCCTCGCAGCACGGGACTTCATTTAGTCGCCCGTAGCTCGCAGTATTTCTCGGGAAAGTCAAGTAACAGACAATCCAAAGAAGTGGAGTAACAACTGCCCCCCACCCCCAGGACTTTTGCTCGCGTCCCTAAAAGAGTGAACTTTCCTGTACCTTTGAAATTTTGCATAGCAACTTGCAAAATGATAAAACATAAAACCGCAGTGAGTCCTTGTGTGGAGCGCGGGGGGTGGGGGAACCCTGGGAAATCTGCCTTTTCGGGTCCCCGGTTCTGCAGCTGCCTGTCCTACAACGTTGGCTTTTTCTCCTTGGCGCACATCCCTTTGGCACGCGGCGCTGGGACGCGCACGCCCGCGCAGCCGGCCGCGGTGATGCCAGCCTCGGGCTCTCCGCGGGCCCTGCCACGCGGGGACATGGCGGGATTCCCCACGCAGCAGCCTGAAGGGCGAGGGTCAGGCGGGGCCGGAAGGGGGGAGTCCCACTTAAAACCAGCCCGAAGCACCGAAGCACCAGGCTCGCTTTATTTTGCACAGGAAACAAGGCACAATCTCCACCTACGGGGGGAGAGGGGTGTCTCTTCTAAGGAACATATATATTCCTGGAGAGGGAAAAGAGGAGACAAGAAGAAAAGGTCTCAAGATTGACTTCCACCTTCCTTAAACTTTAGATGTGTTGACTTCTTGAAGAGACCCCCCAAGCTGACCAGGTCCTGGGAAAAACTAGATCTACTTCCCCCCCTTCCCCCGTCAGGTATGCCTAGCTTGGAAACACCCAGTGTGTTAGTTTAATTATTTACCGTAGAGACTTCTCTAGAAGCAAAGCCTCCTTGGAAAATCAAAGTTGGATCAAGAGGAGACTCATAAATATCTCAAAGCTGTGGGTGGGGACAGCCACTGAGCTTCATTTTCTAGCAGCCCTCCTCTGGCCCCACCTCCCTTATCTGTTCTTCATCTCCTCTTCTGAGAACACAGACCTTTGCCAGTCCTGTTTGTTGCCCGATTCCCGATTCCTGGGACATACTTGGAGCACAGCAGACCCTCCCCAATTATTTGTTAAATGACTAAGTACTGGGGAGAGGCTATATATGACTTAACCCAGTGGAAGCCCGCATGTGCACAATCCTGGATGCAATTCCCAGCACCCCCTCCACACCCCTAAAAAAGTAGGTGGGGGTAGGCCGGTATGAGTTGTAGCAAGCCTACCCCTGCTATCCTGCTGAGGAATGCTGGGACAGTTTCCCGATGCTCTATCTACCCAGGACAATGCTTGTCCTACCCAGGTCTGGTAGGACAAAATCCTCATAACAATGTAGCACCAGTCACCTTCTGACATGTCCCTTCTGCTTCATCTCTTTTAAACTTTTTCGATTGTTCCAGCAGCATCTAAAATACTTTCTACAGAATGTGTCTCCTCACTCCCGGGTCCTCCCACCTGCCAGTTCTTCCTCCTCCTCCTGGAAGCCCAGGGTCTTCTGAGGGGCACAGCACCAGTACTCCACCCAGCTCCCCCACTCTGCCCCCAAAGCAGATCACATGTTATTTTTCTCTTCACAGCTGGGTCTCCTTGGGGAGCAAGTTATGTTTCTTTTCATCCCTGGGTTCTTGGTATCAAGTTAGCAGGAAGAGATATTGAAACTGATTGCATCTGCTGTTTGAACCTTGGTGGAAGTGGAAGTGTTCCTTTTGAGAGTGATTACATCAACCATTGACTCTATCATGATTTCATAGGTATTCCAAGGATCTGGACTCGGTAAGAATAGAAAGCTATATTTGTAGAGTCCCAGCTAGGTGCCAGATGCTGTTGTGAAGTGGTTTTCGTTTCTCCTTTAAATCCCTGGGAGGCGAGGATTGCTGTCTCCATTTTATTGATGAGAGAAGTGAGAGAAACTTTAAAAAGTTAAATAATTGTAGAAATTTACGCAATTAGGAATTGTTCTTTTATCAGAGAGGGCAAAGTTCCACTACCCGCCATACAAGGTCATCTAAATGAGTCTGCAGTATTTTATGGGGAACCTGATGTTTCCCGTGGTGAGAACCCCAGAACAGAATTCTTTCCTGCTCAGTCATCCACACTCAAGGCATAGGGCTTTCACTCTGCTACTTATTCTTGAGATAGAGTCACACAGGCTGGCCTGGAAGTCTCAAATCGCCTTCCCTCTGCCTC
The DNA here is from genome assembly GCA_023101885.1 of Typhlomys cinereus. Taxonomy (NCBI): domain Eukaryota; kingdom Metazoa; phylum Chordata; class Mammalia; order Rodentia; family Platacanthomyidae; genus Typhlomys; species Typhlomys cinereus. The sequence continues at coordinate 2,567,746 of JALPQD010000337.1, forward strand.
ACCAAAACTGGAATTATCACTTTCCACTTTATCATTCTAAACCCCTTTTATGAAGCAGATGAGGGTTTTTGTTTTGTTTAAAAACTCACTTTGCAGATAAAAGTGCTGACAGATTAAGCAAAACAGTGGGGCTCTAATTCCAAACCACCCAGGGACAGTAAAGGAATCCGGGCTCCCTCTGGGCCTAAAAAAGTTATCTAAATGATCCCCCAAGGCCCTTTCCAAACAGTCCCTCCCCCACCCTGTCAATCTGTGATAGCTCACGCCCACCCAGGGACACTCACAAAGGCAAGATCATTCTTGTCGAAGTGGGCAGAGATCGCTAACTGTTCACTCCAAATTTCTTCCCCCCCCCCACCTCTACCCCCTTTCACAAAGAGACATTTCTCAGTTTCGCCAGGGGGTGACCTGTGACCATTTGTGATCTGTGGAACTTAAGCAGTCAGCTGTGGCTGGCACTGTGCCCACAACACCAACAGTTCACTGCCCAGTTTAGTTTATCAACACATAGAGGTCCCGGTTCCTTGTTGTGCCCAGCATATCTGTTTGCAACCCTCCTGCGTTCCAGGCCCTGAAGAGGCGCACACAGAACTATTGACATTTCTCTGCCACTGTCAAAATGGAAAACATCATGATGCCACACACACACACACACACACACACACACACACCACTTGCCAATTGTCTAATTGGACTGGGAATCTCTTCATTTCAAAGTGCCCTTCTAGAGTGCAAAAGGCCCGGCCTTGCATGGCATACACTCTCAGTAAATGTCTATCTTCTGGGGACCTTGCCAGTTAGGAAGATTGACGTGAAAGGTGGTGATAATGGCCTAAAATCACTGTTTCTGGTTACAGTTGGCACAGAAAGTTAGATTTTTTTTAAGCTTTTAATCTATTTTTTAGACAGTGTCTGATATAGCTTAAGCTGGTCTCAAACTTGGTATGTAGCTAAGGATAGTCTTGAACTCCTGATGTTTGTTTCCATCTCTGGGATTCTTGTAAACCACAACAGTTTTGCAATTTTTTTATTTTTAAATAATTTATTGCATGTGTGTTTCTCTGTGTGTGAGTCTATGTGTGTCAGAGGGCACCCAGGGGTGACTTCAGGAACCACCCTGGATTGCTCTACCTTCTCTTTGCTTTGGAGTTTCCCAGGCTCTGCCTTCCTGGATCGGAAGTACAGGCTGGCACTCCGGGCATTTTTACCTAGGATCCAGGATCAGAACTCAGAACCTTCTGCTTGCAAGGCAGAGGCTTAACTCCTGGAGCCATCTTTCCAGCTCCAGATTTCAAAAAAAAAAAAACTTGAAAGGAGATCTGGACCAGAGGACTCAACAGAATCACCAGTGCACAAAGCTCTGTGACAGAAAAGCAAACACACAGTCTTATCCTCAGAGACAGGGAAGATACAAGAGGAATCAGGAACCCAGCGTCAAATAGGCGATTTCGACACACAAGAGTTCTGGGAGGGGAAGCACAGGATGTTGCTTACCACAAACAAGGGACCAGTAACCCAGGCTGGTGGGTGGAGGAAGGAGATGTGTCAAGTAAGGCTTCCTGGACTCTCTTAATGTCTCAAAGTTAGCTGCTCAGGTAATGTGTGCGAGGGTGACGAAGAGGGCACGCGGGCTGGCATCTCTATTCCCCACATTCAGAAGGCCGAGGCAGGAGGATGGCTCTGAGTTCAAGGCCAGTCTAGGTTGTAGAATGGGTTCCAGGTTCACCTGGACTGGAGAGAGGCCCTACCTCAAAAATAAAATTAGATAACCTCCCCCCCTAAAAAAAAAAAAAAAAGAAAAAAAGAGGGCAGAGTGTATCCCCAGGCAGAGGGAACAGTATCTACAAAGACCTCAAGAGGTTCAAAGATGGAGATTGCCAGCCTGGCGGGTTGAGCCACCAGAGGTAGACTGTACAGGGAGGATTCTTAAGAGACAACCACCGGCCGAGGGAAGTCTGGACCCTGGGGACTCTGGTCATTTTCAGAATGGCAGTTTGCCAGATTCTAGGAGTGGAAGTGGGAGGAGAGGGGCAAAGATACAAGAAGAAAGGAACCATCAATGATTAAACATCTATAATCTGCCCCGCCGCATGACTCATCAGGGAAATGCAGGCTGAAACCACAGTGCTTACAGAGCCAGAAACGGCAGAGGATACAGCCCTCTTCGTGCCCTGACAGGACCCCCCAGCACCGTGTCCCCACCGCCGAGACAGCTTAGAGGCCTCTCTGTCTCCCCGTCTGGTTTCCCCGCCTTCATTGGACCTAACAGTGTGGCTGTCCAGAACCTCCAGCCAACCAGAGAGCCAATGTCTCAGCAATCACACGGAGCCTCCCAGAGAAGCGCCCACGACCCTGGCGAGAAGCAGGGCTCTGCTGTGCCCCCTCCGCCACTGTGAAATTCCAGCCCCCCCCCTTCTATGGGACCGGAATAATGGCAGCTGCCTGCAAAATGATGCTCTCCTTTACCCAAATTCTCAATGTTTGGAAAAGAGCAGAGATGTGCAAGGCTCAGAACCATTTTCTCAAGTCGCCACCACCCATGCTGTAGGCACTTGGGGAGTCGTGCTAAACACACCAAAGGTTATACGCTTCATTGCGTAATCACGCCCTTGAGGAAGCTCTGGAGGGGCTGATCTGGTTGTCAATACTTTATTGAGGCGACCTTCGGGGGACACATACTGAGCATTACATCCCATCCAGAGAACGAGCAGTAGAAAGCACAGGCCAGGGCCTGGGAGCCCTTAGCCATCCATACTCGTTCCCTGTGGAGTAACTGGGAGGGTTTCCGGTGATGGAGACCAGAAGCGGCAAGGCATCATGGGAAATGGCACTTGCTAGAAGCAGAGGGAGTCCTGGTGGGAAGAAGAAAGGGAGGAAGGAAAATGATTTCTCAGTCTACTTCCATTTACATACACGTGTGTGTCGTACGTTATACATCTGCATTATATTTACATGTGCATTTTATTTACAGCAACTCGGCTCAGGGGGGAAGGTGCCTGTTTGCAAACCTGGTGACTTGGAGGTTCAATCCCTGGAAGCCCCCAGATGGAAGGAAAGAAGGTGAATGTTGTCCTCTCACCACCACCTCTACACCGTGACACGTATACATTCTTCCCCCTCCATAAATAAATACTTTTTAAAAATGAAAACTTAATATGAAATTGGCCTTGCAATCACAGCAGGGAGAGACCAGGTCTTGGGTTCGACTCCAGCCGATCCTGTTTCACAAGCTGCATGTCCTAAAACAAGCTACCTGCTTTCCCTGAGCCCCAGTCTACCTATGATGAAGGGATGGTGATTATGGAGAGCTGGCTCCTGTGTCTCCTGGCCTCACCCACTTTCCCATGAAGCTTGGTGTATGTAGCCATGGAGCATATAGAAGCATTTCAGTCCTTCACAGACCACATACATGACAGTATGCATACATGCAAGGGAGTTGAAACCATCCCCTAATGAACACAGTAGCTTTTGTAAGGATGAAGCTTGTATGTTTGTGGCGATGATGATATAAACATACCAGTTATATTACTATTTGTAAGTGTGACACATGCGCTGTGTACAGCAAGTCCTTGATAAATAGCTATTGTAGACTTGTGCATTTATTCTACTATACTTGTTATTGTTACTATAGAGTATACTCCTACTTGTACGAGATGCCTACAATAACATGACATATTACATTGGCCAGCAATCTTAGGAGTGATTACCACACCTTAGAATGGGGTCATTTTCTCTTGTGCTTGATGAAATCATGTGCTCTTTTGCTCATCCTGGTCCAAGGAGCAACAGGCTAAATCAAACAGCTAGGCATGTACTAGATTATACCACCAATGCTGGTGGGCATCTACCCTTTGATGTTCACACAGTGAAATTGCCAGTGACTCAGGAGTTGGAATACATCCTCATGCCGCATCACTGTATGTCTGATGAGAGTCCTGGCTCAGTCTGCTTTGGAGTTGCACACGTTCACACCACCTACTCGATTCACACTGTGCCCTTGGCCCAAAAGGAGAGCTGCCCACTCATGTGCTTACATGTTCTTATGCTGGCCCAGGGTTAGTACTGGAGTAGATTCTCAATTAACGTCTGGTATTTGAATACAGTCACTTGGTAGGCAGAACTAGTCTGTCTGTCCCTGCAGGTCCTACTAGCTGGTGACCTTGGGCAAGTCTGAACTCTGAGGTCTAAAATATAAAGAAAATGGAAGGTTAAGATAATGCCTCCCTCACAGGATGCTATGGGAAGATTGGAGATAATGTGTAGAACATGCAATATGACAATTAGTCCTTTGTAAAGTTAGTTCCTGATAAACTGAGTCACAAACATTATCCTGCACACTTTGGAAACTTTTATGTTTCATCCTGGACGGGTTTCATTGGAATGGGTAATCTGGAACGAAGACTAGCAGAACAATCACATAGGAAGGCAGGGATGTGGCCAGTGGTGTAAGTAACCTCTACTTAGTGGTAGAGTGTTTCCCTAGCACATGCAAGGTTCCAGAACCATCACCCCAACACACACACACACACACACACACAGACTGAAAGAATTCTAGAGAAAGTTGGGGTATACCCTCTGCTAGTAGCCCCCGTCCCTTAGGAGGATGAGTTTTCTCTCTTCCCAACTAAAGAGGTCAGACACTATCAGTGAATCAGCTCCTCCCATCCCTATGTAGGCAGGCCTGGAGCCCAGAGGATAACTCAGAGAGCTGTTTTACCCCAGGCCAGGGTTTCTAATCCTTTCTGTGACTGTCCCAGGAAGACATCTTTCCATGGTTTGACTCAGGTATTGGCCACACCACTAAATCTGGATTTGTCTAGAAAATGGGAACCCTCGTGGGCCGACAGAATGCAGCCTGACCTCACTTCCGTCTGGCCTGTAGTTTCTTGCTGCGGGAGGAGTGGGCAGAGGGAAGGCTTGTGCAAACACTCTCCAGATTTACACATTGATAGTCTGGGGTGGAGCTGGAGAGGATCCAGGAGTGAGGTCTGACTTGCTCAGCCTGCTCTAGACAAGCAGGCGTTCTCTTCCTCCTGCCCCAAGATCGAGCGCCAAGCCCCTTCCAGACGGAAGGGCCCTGCTGAGCCCTGAGATGTCCCTGGAGACAGCCCTGACACCTGTCCAGAAAACTGAATGCAATGCACTGGATTCAAATCCAGCAGATGTCAGAAAGCCCAGCCTGGCGCCCACCTGAGGAAAGAGGAACCACATGGAACAGTAGAATTCCAAAGGAAGTTCATTCGGCCAGGGGGATCTCCAGTTGAACTCTTGCTTTATACCAAATACAGAACCAGACAAAGAAGGACATAGAGACTCGTGCACAGGACGGAAGAGGAGGAAAATTCAGAGTCGGGGGCAGATTCTCCTTTCGGGGGCTCTCCAGCCTCCTTCTCTTCCCTGCCCTCTCCAAGCCCACCCTGCCCCATGTTTTCATCTGCCAAGTCACAGTCACTGATAAAACCTTCACATGCTGCCAAGGGAAACAACACAACATGGCTGTCTAGTTTATCTTCAACCCCAGTGCGAAGTGCATAAGGAACATGTGGGAGTCGTAGCAGGAAACAACGAATGGCATTGTTAGGCAGGCGCTAAGGAAACATGGTTTGTTGCTGTTGCTTTAAGAAATGTCATGGTCACAACTTTATCAAAAGGTACAGATTAAAAAAAAAAATCTACCTAGAGGGGTGCTGAGATAGCTCAGAAGGTAAGGAGCCTGCTCATAAACCTTGTGATTTGAGTTCAAACCCTAGAAACCCACATGGGGAAAGGAGAGAAATGACTTCTGAAAGTTGTCCTCTAACCTGTACACTACGACATCCAAGCCTCTCTCTCTCTCTCTGATAAGTAATAATGAAAATAAGTAAATATTCATAAGTAAATATTCTTTAAAATCCAAGAAATAAATATTCTTATAAGAAATATAAAATATTAATAAGTAATCAAATATTCTGAAAAATTTACCCAGAAACAAATTGGACAATGAGACTGAGAGAGGTTTTCCTTTTCTCTATTTTTCTCATTTATATATATATATTTTAAAAAAACACTTTATTTGCTTATTTTATATGTCTTATTTATTTATATTGCTTAGCTCTGGGATTTCCTAGGCTCTGCCTACCAGGGCCAGAAGTTGTGGGCTACTGCCGTTTTGGCCTAACATTTTTATGTGGGACTGGGATCTGAACTCAAGACCTTCTGCTTATTGAGACAGAGTTTTAACCCCTGAACCATTTCTCTAGCCCCATTTTTGTATATCAGAGGAACATATTTTTAACAATAATCAAAAAAGTGTGATTTAGTCTCACTCCTGATCTACTTTCTCCTGGAGCTCTAAGAATTACAGTTTTCAATCTAATTTTTAAGTCTTGCTTCACACGAGGCATGAATGATGAAGACTGAAAAAAGATTAGCTGAATTGCAAAATGCAATGAAATAAAATTTACCATACATTTTGCAGACATAGCTGACAAGATGCATGGTGCCCAATTAGCTGGGCAGCAATGACACTTGACATTAAATTCTTGGTTGGTAGTAAATCATTTGTTAGTATTTGAAAGAGACTGGTTGCAAGGTCCCCAAAATATAAAAACCCGCAGGTGCTCAAAACCCTGTGTGGTATGGCATAGTATTTGCTTACAACCTGCACACATCCTCCAGACCACATTAGCTTCTACAGTAGGTACATTACCTAATGTGTAAATGTCTGTTACACTGTAACATCATTTCCTGTTCAGTACACCCACGGTGTTTATTTGGTTTTTTTTTTTTAAACTTCCCCCAGCTCTTCATGCTAAACTGGAGTCTTATGCTGGGCTTTACCAAATTGTATGTTTACCCTATTTGCCCAAGCTTTTTGTCAGACTTATTTACTTACTTCTCTTACTCGTGTGTGTGTGTGTGTGTAGTGTACATGAATGTGTGTATTAATATGCCTGTGGGTGTGTGCATGTAGAGACCCAAGGTAATGTTGAGAATCATCTCCATCACTTTTCCACCTTACTCTTTAGAGACAGTTTCCAATTGATCATAGAACTACAGGACCCGTCTGGCTAGCTGGCTTGCTCTAGGGAGCCCTAGTTTTCACTTTCCAAGTCTGGACTCACAGGCAGCTGCCATACTCGTGAAGCATTTGGATAGGCTTTGGGGATCTGAACTCCAGCCCTTTCAATTGTGATGCAAGCCTTTTAATTGCTCAGCCCTCCCCCTAGCCCAAGTTTTCTTATGGCATCTGTGCACATATTCTCTCCCTGCCTTCTCCTCCCTATCTCCCTGGCCCCGCTACCTGCTCTCTGCTTGTGCCCTCCTGCCCACTATCCCCTTCTCGTGCCCCTTCCTTGAAGCCACTTTCCCCCCTCCAGGTCCCCTTTCTGATTTCATGACCTCTAACTACACTCAACGGTACATGAAGATGCACATATAAAAAAAAAAACCAGGAGCTAGGATCTGCCTCGAGAGAGAACATGTGGCATTTGCTTAGACCAATTTACAAAGCTTCCGTTTATTGACCATGTGCCACCTCTGCCCTAGAAGATGTGACTCGTGAAGTCAGGGTCTCTCTCTGCTCTTTCTGCCCCCCTCATTTCTTCTCTGCCCTCTTTGAAGGCCAGGTTTATGGAGGCATACTTTAATGCAATAAACCCACTCCCTTTCTTGTATCATTCTTTGAACTTTGGCTCACAAATACAGGATGTGCAGGCTACTGTGGTCAAGACACAGAACATTTCCAATCACCCTTAAGATACCCTCTAGGGCTGGAGGGATAGCCAGCAGATAAGGTGCCTGCTCATAAACCTAGAGGCCTGAGTTCCATCCCCAGATGATCCCATGGTGGACAGAGAGAACAGACCACCATCCACTGCATGGGTCCGTGGCATCCACTTACATACCCCTCTCTCTCTTTCCTCCTTACCACCCTCTCTAATATATACGTATATATTTGACTATGATCTTTAAGAGAAAAATGAGTAGCTTAAAAAAAAAAAAAAAAAAGAATTGTCTCCCTCCCCTAGCAACCACAGATCTGTGCTCTGTCCCTAGAGATGTGTGTTTTCCAAGTTGACCCAGACACAATTAAAACAAACAGACATTTCCACACATGGTTGGCTGAATCTTTGGATGCACAACCCATCCATAATGAGGGTCAGACTCAGCTTGGTGAGAATGCTGGAGGTAGGGGGGAGGCCAGGACCTGGGCCAAAAGGGATGTGGCTTTGTTAGTCTTGAAAGACTTCCAGGTCTGTGTTGCGGGGAGCCCAGGTTTCCTGCTGGAGAAAGGCAGGATCCAGGAGTTCTGAAGACCTCTGCCTGCCGGGGTACCCACCTCCTAGTAGGGGCCCAAAGCAGACACACTTCACAGAGAGGCCCTCACACCCTCAAACTCTCATTTCCTTCCTCTGCCGGATATGAATCTGGCAAGATTTAGCCTAAAATGCCATCAACAAAAGCAAGTACAGGGCCACATGCTTGTCCCAGCTCGCAGGCCGAGCAGCATTGAGAATCTACCCTGTGCCCAGCACAAAGGGGGTGGGATACACACGTGCTATTTCTGGCTCAGGGGCCCAAGCACATCAGTGAAAAGGCTGGGCAAGGTTCAGTTTCTGACCCTGGTTCCCAAATTTCAGTAAGTGGTGGGAGATAGTGAAGAGGAGGGATTCAAACTCAGTTCCACCAGCTAACCCTACAACACATGTTGGGAGGGTTCACCGCAGAAGGGCCCAGCTTCTTGCCTACAGTTTTTGTGACCAGCAGGGTTTTCATCTCCCTGTTTATGAAAACGAACAAGCGTCCTTCCCACACCGGGTGCTGGCTCCCAGTATTTTCCCTTCTTGCCTTTGCAGAATCTGGCTGGCGGGGTTCCCCTTGGTCGCCCACACCCAGCACCCCTGGAGATCGGGCGTCTCCTGGGCTCGCCCCCTAGAGGACATCTGTGGCGCTGCACAGGCCAGGCTCCCCGGGAGAGTCCTCGCAAAAGCCCAAGTCAACATAATCACATGGTAAAACCAGCTTTAATTACCGCTTTCTCTTTACGAAAAAACATGGATCTAGAAAACATTCTCACAGCCCTTCCCACGCTCACCAGGGCAACGCTGCCAGAACACATAATGACAATGACAGGGACATTTGTACCCCGAAGATCTAACTGGTTTGATGAGTCATAGATTAAAATTGGATTCTATTTTTCACTTTCTAGCCTCTCTTTCTTTTAGGTCCAGTGAGACTATTTATTGACTACTTATTATTCTGAAGAGCTGAAAAGTTTTTGCTTATAAAACACTGTGTCTCTGCTTATCTTTTTCTTTTCTTTTGGCCAGGTAATTAATGTACTTGGTACAACGCTCACAAGTCACTAAGGTGCTGGGTGGGGGTGGAGAGATGGCTCAGTGGTAAAAGAACTTGCCAAACAAACCGGACCAGAGTTCACGTCCCTAGATTCCACGTTAAATGTCAGGCCAGTGCGGCAGCCGGATTGTTATTCCAGCCCTAAAAATTTCCTGAGCAAATTGGTTAGCTAGATTAGCCCAATTAGCAAGCTCTGGGTTTAGTTAGAGACCCCGCATCAAAAGAATAAGAAGGGCTGGAGAGATAGATGGCTCAGGGGTTAAGACCGCCTTGAAATCAGAAGGTCCTGAGTTCAGATCCCAGGTCTCACGTTATAAAAGTGGTGACCTGCATTCCGCCCTGGTTGATAGAGCCTGGGAAACCCCAGAACAAAGCAAAGGAGGTAGAAGCAATCCAGGATAATTCTAGTAGTTACCCTTGGTCCTCCACAGGGACACACATAATAATTAATTAATTAATTAATTAATTGAGTCATTCTCTGATTATCTGGGACCAATGTAATCACAGAGAATGTAAGAAGGGACAGGAGAGATGGCTCGGGGATTACAGGGATTATATAAAACCTTTGCCTCATAAGCAAAGGGACCTGAGTTCAGATCCCCAGATCCCAAATGAAAATGCTGGGTGAAAATGGCAGCGGCCTGCAATTCCAGCTCTGGAAGGTGGAGCCTGGGAAACCCCAGAGCAAAGCAACAAAGAACTAAAGCAATCCACTCTATATTCCCGATGTAACTCTGGGACTGGAAGAAAGGCCAGAGATACAAGCACTGCCTTGGAAGGAGCTGCAAGCCCAGCAGGGCAGGCAGCCTACGGAATCTCTCCTGAGGCTTCTAGAAAGGAGCTCAGCCCTGCAACGCCTTAAAGAGGCCGCTGCAAGACTTCGGACCCAGCGAATTGCAAGACATTAAGTGTATGTTGGTTCAAGTCGACCTCAGAGCAGCGTGGGAAGCCGGCGCATGCGTGGAAAGGAAAGGAAAGTTCGAGGGCACCCCCGGGTTTCCACCTGGTCTACTAGACAATGTGAACAGGCTACATGAACGGAGGACGCCCGTTGGCCCTCGCTCCAAAGATGGATAATAAGGGGCCTTCGGATGAAGAGTGGCCAGATGAGGGGGTCCCTGCCAGTTTCACTCCCTCCTGTTTGCCTTGTTTCATGTCATTCTTTGGCAGAATTTCTACTTCACCTCCTGGTACCTGAATGTTCTCTGGTCACACACATGGGATTGCCATGGCTACCCAAGAGCCAAACAGATGCAGGGACGTGGCGGGATGTAGCAGGATTAACTATGAGAGGGGGAACAAGCTGTGTCCCTAACTTGTGAGTCCCTGCAAGTGACTCTCTGGAACTCGGTAGGCTGGCTTTCGAGAGAAGGGGCGGGATGCAGGTCCTCACTGCAGGTCGGTGACTCTTTTGATTTCTGCCCTCGTGTGCATGCATGGGAGCACATACATGTGCATGCATGTTCACATCAGAGCAGGTGTACGTGAGGGGGTGAGCACAGGGATACACATAAGTGTGAAGGCTTGAGGTTGCTATCTGGAATCATCCTCTATCAGTCCTCCACCTTATTCTTTTTTTAAATTTTTTTAATTATTTAATTGTGCGTGTATGTGTGTCCACATGTGTATGTGTGTGTGTGTATGTATGTGTGTGTGTGTGAACCATGGACGAATTAGGGAACCACCATGGACGCCTCCACCTCCTCCTTGTTTACTCTGCCCCGGGATTCACAGGCTCCGCCCTACCAGGACCAGAAACGCAGGCTGCCCCCGCTTCCACCTGGCATCTATACATGGGGCCTAGGATCCGAACTCAGGACCTTCTACCTGCAAGGCAGAGGCTTAACCTCTGAGCCACTCTCCAGCCCCTCCACCTTATTCTTTAAAGCTGGGTCTCATCGACCCCAGAACTCTGTGACAGGGCTAGTCTGGCTAACTAGGTGGGCTGCCACACCCTTCTGGCATTTAGAGGATTCTAGGGATTCGAACTCTGAGCCTCATGCTTGCTTGACAAGCACTTTAACTGCTGAGCCACCCGTGTTTATTTTTTAGGCAGGATTCATGTATCCCCAGGCTGTCTTCAAATTCAGAGGCCGATCCTGAACTTCTGATCCTTCTCTTCCAGATCCTCCTCCACTTCCTCTCTCACCTCTTCCTTTACTTCTTCATCTTCCTCTTCCTCCACTTTCCCAGCGCACAGGCAATTTATACAGCACTGGACCTTTTTTTCTGTGTGTGTGTGTGTGTGTGTGTGTGTGTGTGTGTGTGTGTCCCTGTGGATGCCCAAGAGTGACTTGGGGAATCATCCTGGATACTTCTACCTCCCTTTTGCTTTGTTCTAGAGTTTCCCAGGCTCCATCCATCAGGGACAGAGTGCAGGCCGCTGCCATTGCCACCTGGCAATTTTTACGTGGGATCTGGGATCTGAATTCAAGACCTTCTGCTTTCGAAGCAGAAGAGACTTAACCTCTCTCCAGTCCAGCACTGAGACTTTGCATATGCTAGGCAAGCACTCCACCAGCTGAGCACCAGTTCCATCCCATTTTTAAAGTTTCATGTACCCAAATTTATCAGTTTTTTGCTTTATGATTTCTATATTCCATGGCATGTTTAGACAGACCTTCCTCATTCCAAGATTATTAAAATGCTCAATTATCTTTTCTTACTATAATTTCATGGCTTCCTGCTTGACAGTTAGGTTTGTATTCATCTGTAATTTATTTTGGAGTACAGAGGGAGTGAGCAATGCAATTTAAGTATTTCTTCCCAAATGAAAAGTATTGTTCAATAATCGTGTCAATATCACTTACTGATCACTCTTTGATTTGAAGTGCCAACCCTATTAAATACTAGTTTAGCATTTTTCAGTAGTATTTTATTAATTAGCAGTCATCATCAGTTCTATAGAATCATTCATATAAATAACCCTAAATATGAATTAACTTTGGGAAGTTGAAATACAGGAAAGGAAAACTTCCAAGTAGGGTACCTGGATGTAACCCCACTCCTGTTAATGAGGTAACCTTCAAGCTTCACTCTCTAGTCTTTCCCTCTGGGCGAGAAAACTTTCAGTCCCCACCCCTTGGGTACTTACTTCCCTGGTTATTTGCATCTTAGAAGTTAAGCTGGGGAAGAAAGTGAGACTTAGAGGATGGCAACAGCCACACAGCAAGTGATAAAATAAGAATGGGGGTGGGGAGTTCCTGATATGTAACATCTCAAAAAATGCTTTGAAATGCAGTATGTGCAGAATCAGGAAGTGTGCAGAGTCGGAGCCTAGATACACTGTGTCACCGCCTACTAATATGGTTGTGCCGTCTGCTTTGAAACAGGTACAGGTTGAGCTTTGATGCTCCCTTATCCACTCAAGCATCGTTGGTCCCTACAATGTTCCTGCTTGCTTCCACATGCTGAAGGAGGGCACTGTTACACGCTGAGGGTGTGTGTGTGTGTGTGTGTGTGTGTGTGTGTGTATGTCTCTCTGTGTCTGCTGTGTGTCTGTGTCTGTGTGTGTCTATGTGTGTGTCTGTGTCTGTCTGTGTATCTGTGTGTGTGTCTCTGTGTATCTGCTGTGTGTGTGTATCTGTGTGTCTGTCTGTCTATGTGTGTCTGTGTCTGCTGTATGTGTATCTGTGTGTCTGTGTGTGTCCATGTGTGTCTGTGTGTGTGTGCGCCTGTGTGTATCCGTGTGTGTGTATGTGTGTCTCTGTGTATCTGCTGTGTGTGTGTATCTGTGTGTCTGTGTGTGTGTGTTTGTGTATCTGCTGTGTGTATATCTGTGTGTCTGTGTGTGTATCCATGTGTGCCTGTGTGTGTGTCTCTGTGTTTTTGTGATGGGCGAAGGGTGGAGCTGGTAGTGCTAGAGGGTGGAGTACCCTGGAAATCAGTTCCATTCACAAGACTGGGAGGGAGGGAGAGGCTTACCCACAGTCCACTTTCGTGCTGATGGCGATGGTTTTAGTGACTTGTCTGGCTTCGCTTCTAGCAAGCTCTTCATTATTCTAATTTTCTAACTGGAGATCCTAAGTCTAGTATAATCATATTTTGGTCCTGACAGGCTTCTATTCCAGCAAGAAGACTATCTCTACAGGGACGACCTTTCATCTTTGCTGAGTCCCCGTGGACTTGTGTTTATCAAGCCTAGTTTGCAGAGGATTGGTGGCGGGGTTAGGTCGCTTTCAAAACAGGAAGTAGGCTTTTAGTCTCCGGTCTGAAGTCAAGTGCTCCAGCTGGAGGAAAACTTGATAGGACACACGTCACCGCAGGAAGCAAGGCGGCAGCTTCGGGGTGTGCTCAGCCCTGGCACCCTTCAATACTGATGGACACAGTAGGCAGGTTTCCCTGTCTTCCATTAGAAACTGAGCCGCAGTGAACAATTCATGCACGTGCGTAAGAATTTCACCAAGAGCGGTTCTAAAAGTATGATCCAGGGACCCGCAGGAGTCTCCTGTGGAGTGTTCTAGAGGCCTCATGTCAGGCCCGTAGCTATCTGAAGAGGCTATTAAAATACTCCTCCCTCTTCCAATCCTAGATCTGTGGGAAGCACATTTTCCTCCTGAATTATCCCATGACCAAAACCACAGATTGCAACATTTGGAAACAGAGAGTCCAGCTGACTCCTAAGAAGCCAGAAAATAGAGCTTTGCAGGGTCTAAAACAGCCCCACTCATTTCCCTAAACTTGAACATTTGAATCATTTTTTTCTTTCTTTCTTTTTTTTAAATTTTTTTATTTATTATTTATTCAATTGTGCATGTGCATGCGTGTGTGTATGTGTATGTGTGTGTGTGTGTGTGTGTGTGTAGAACCACAGGCGAATTCGAGAACCACCATGGATGCCTCCACCTCCTCCTTGTTTACTCTGCCCCGGGATTCACAGGCTCCGCCCTACCAGGACCAGAAGCGCAGGCCGCCCCCTCTTCTGTCCAGCATCTATACATGGGGTCTAGGAACTGAATCTGGACCTTCCACCTGCAAGGCAGAGGCTTAACACCTGAGCCACCTCTCCAGCCCCTTGAATCATTTTTTTCAAAAAAAAAAAAAAAATTGTGTTAACATGTAAAGTTTTCCTCTTTTTTTTGCCCCAGTTTTTATTACACTATTGTTCCAATTATCAATCACAACTTATTCATATAATGCTTGTTAGAATTATGAAAATGACATATTATAAAACCTTTACATTTACATGAAAACTTAGGAAACAGGTTTCGTATCACAGAAAACTTGTGTGGAACTGAGATGAGATATTAAACACTATCAAAGAGAATGATAAATCCAGTACACATGGCTAAGTCCAGCCCACATCTAAGCACCCATTGTGGATGGAATAAATACGTAGAGAGGGGAGCCCACCAAGCTTCAGGAGCAGCAGGCCTCACCTGGAAATGCCAGGCCTTGGACTCTCCAGCATCACTTCCCTGTTAAGGGTACTCTGAGTGGCATCCAGGTACTGCCATCCCTCCCAGGTGAAGCCCACAGCTATGTCTCTGGGGCATCCTCCTCCCCCTCCTCCAATCTCTCCACAGAAGAGCTTCACTGGTCTACAGGGGCTGTGATAGCTTCCCTGGTTCCTGGAGAATAAAGGAGACTGCTCCAAAATATCAGGGTGGGGGTGGGGGACTAGGGGTATCGGAGAGGTAAAGGAAAGAGGGGCTGTATTGATAGAATCGAGTTTTCTTTTAAAAAACTTTAATGTCTAATATGCTGAATATGATTGACAGGTGAGATGAATTTTTTTTTTTTTTGGACAGTCACTGTTTTGACCTGAACTCTTGCCATAGACCTGGCAAACCAAACCAAAGCAAAGCAAAGTCATTTGTGCGGAAGTTTTATATCGCCAAACCAAACTAAGGTGTCCAGGATGAAGGGAGAGAAAAATAGCCGTGTCCCCGATAAAGAGGTGTGACCCTCGTGATAAGTAGGAAGTCCCCTCTGCTTTCTTGGAGTAACTGACAGAATCAATCACTTTCGGTTCTTCTTTTCTGCTTTCTGTAGCTCTTTCCTGTCTGCAAAGCTCAGACTCCAGCGCTCGCTCCAGGGAATACTTGCAGCTGGTAGGAGGAAGTGTCAATGAAGCACAACTGAAAGTCCAATCAATCTTCACATTTGCTTCCGTTTTGTCATTGACAAAAATCTTTTGGGGGTCTCTGATTTGTTTTGAAGCACGGTAGCCCAGGTGGGTCTTGAATTTAAAGTTCTCTTGGATTACAGGGATATGCCGCCATGCCCAGATTCCTAATCATTTTAGAGACTTTTAAAAATCCTGAAACCTGGGGGCTGGAGAGGTGGCTCAGGGGTTAAGCCTCTGCCTTGCAGGTGGAAGGTCCTGAGTTCGGATCCTAGACCCCACGTATAGACGCCAGGAGGAAGCAGGGGCAGCCTGCATTTCCGGTCCTAGTAGGGCGGAGCCTGTGAATCCCGGGGTAGAGTAAACAAGGAGGTGGAGGCGTCCATGGTGGTTCCCGAATTCGTCCGTGGTTCTACACACACATACATACATACACACACATACATACACACATGCACACACATGCATACATGCACAATTGAATAAATAATAATAAAAAAATTAAAAAGAAATCCTGAAACCAGAGGCTGCAGAGATGGTTCATGGGTAAAGTATTTGCCATATAAGCAAAACAAATGTCTGGATACTGGGTAGGCATGATGGTCAGTCTGGGAATCCCAGGATCAGAGGGTGGAGCCTGGGAATCCCTGGAGTGATTTTGGGTTTAACATAATATCACCCTCAGACCTACACATACACATTCAATATCTATATGTACCCACACACATATAAGCATATGTATATGAACGTACCCCATACACCTACAAAAGAATCCTGATACCAAAAAGTTTGAGAACCACCACTTAAGGCATATGTCCAGCACGGAATTGCTATCTTGTGGGCCAGTACATGTCGAGGCTTTAAATGCATGGCGTGGAGGTGCACATCCATGCTTAAATGCAAAGCCACTAATGACGATCAAGTCTGGAGGGTTGCCACTGCCGTAGTGCTCCCTAACCAGCAAGCTGGCAGCATATACTTCATTGCTAGAGGGACTTCGGTTGAACAGACTCCAAACCCATGCAACTCTCCAGCTCCCAGGCTATGTAGCAGCCTTCCATGTGAGGGCTGGTGGTCTCTGAACGCAGCAGGACCCCAGTGGAACTCAAGAGTTCTCTCATGGCCGAGGGAGGAGGGCACATTGTCACAGCCCATCTCATAAATTGGGGGGGGTTCCCTTTTAGTGTCTTAATCTATGGTTCTGTGGTGGTTTCTCAGTCCTTGCTCTGGGTAAAAACTGGCTTTGAGTCAAGTGTCCTGGGGGAATAGGTCCTTGTCCTGAAAATAGCCAAGAGCAGCCAAAGTCAGAGAAGTGCATGTGGGCACATGTAGTAGTTAATCCTGGGTGTCCACTTGACACACCTGGCATTAACTAAGATCAGCTGAGACCACCTGAAGAGATTATCTGGATAATACAAAGATCAGTCCTAGATCCCATCGGAACCTCCGTAGATCCCCTTGGAACCTCCCAGGAGTGGACAAGATAGAAGAAGCCACAGCACAGAAGACTGGGAAGGAGAGAGACTCTCCAGGAATCCAATGTTCAGCAGTCACGGATGGCGGTGACGTAGCCTGTCTCCAGCTTCTGCCAGCCATACCACTTCTGCCATAAGTCTGTTCCCCCTCTGGAACTGTAAGTTGATAAATGCTCCTTTCTCCCTTAAGTTTTTTGACTTCAGTTGCTCTCTCGCAGCAATAGTTAAGAGTAACTGTTGGTCTCTGAATGCGGGGAAGGGAAGGGGAGGGCAGGAAAGGGGAAAATCCACCATTCTGCCCAGCTCTGCCATCAATGCTTATAACAAGTCTGGGGTATTATACATGTTACTCCACGGAGGGGTAAACTGGCTCCAAAAGGGCTAGACAGTATAATACAGATGCTATGACATTGGAGCAGCAGTCTCTATTGCTGGTTTGACTCTGGATACATCATCACCCTCCCTGGCTCTCAGATTCCTCATCTGCACTCCGGACACATTAGTGGCCACCTCATGGGGTTATGAAGATTAACTACAAAGCAAATCATTCAGACAGCAAGCCCCCAACACGTAGGAGGCAGGTGCTGGCTGGACATGGTTCTTCCTGCTGCTTGCACCAATCCAACATCTGGACAGGTCAACCAGGTCACAACCCCAACCCCTTAAGTCCTCGGGACAGCAAGATGGGCAGCATCCCTGTGCTCCTGTGGGTCCCCCTGTGCCTGCCCGGGAAGCAGCAGCTGACATTCCCCATCCAGTGTTTGCGGTGACCCCAGGCTCCCCAGGATTTGATGCATATAAAACACGCCTTCTCCGTGTTCCTGGCCAGCCCTGCGCCTTGCATACAACTAACTCACCTGCAGCACTGCCTCAATCAGTGCTGCCTCCCCAAGCTCTCACTTTTGGGGAGCACATGGGGCTTGCAGAAGCCCTGTCAGACCTCAGCCTGCTGGCTGACACTAGCAACCTGGAGGAACTATTCTCCCATAGTCCCCACGGACATATGGTTTCCCAGCTTCATGCAGTGGTGCATGTTGGTGCCACCCCGGAGTGCCTTCCATAATCATCATCATCATCGTCGTCATCATCATCATCATCGCTCTCTTGCTCTGTGCTCCTGCTGGGCATCCCAGCAGGTTGGCCATGCTTCATGGGATGGGGGAGTCTCCTCTCCACTTCCCAAGAGGGAGTGTTCTAGATCTCCTTGTCCCTTCCACACTTTCTCTCCTGTCCCTCCTCCATCAGGCCAACCCTTTGGGGTAAGTCATCAGGGGACTGTGGGGTTTGACACAGGTCAGCTATCTACCTAGCTTCGACAAGTTGCTGATACTGATTCGATTCCTGGATCAATTTCTCCAACAGTAGAAACTCAGAGCAAGAGGAATGTGATGTGCCTTCACTCTCAGCAGAAAGGAAACATTTTGAGGGCAGAAATAGTTTCTTTTCTTTTTTTTTTTTTTAAAGTAAACAGAAAAATCACCTAGTATTTAAGATGCATGACCAAGGTTTTTAACAAGAAACAAAAGGAGCCCATAGGACTGTTAACCCCCAACCTACCAGCAGGGGGCACTGCGCTGTGCTTGCTTCAGCCTTCCGCAGACCCTAGAGAGCCTGGGGGGCGGGGGTGGGGGGTGGGGAACGGACTGCTTTGTAGATGGGGCTTCCTTCTGTTCAATTAGACTTAATTCCTTTTAAAGAACTAAGTGTCAGGTGCAGGGTAAGGCTGGCATGTTTAAACTGTTGAGTCAGCTCCTCAGAAAACAACTTCCTTAGTAGCACAGTCCAGTTAACCATTTGGTGGGTGTGGGGAGGGTGGGAGGAGAGGTCATACTTTCAATCCCAGTTCCTCAGGAGGCTAAGGAAGGCAGCACTGCAAGTTCAAGGTCAGCCTGAGCTGCAGCAGGAGCTCAGATCGGGCAACTTAATGACACATTGGCTCACAACAGAAATCATGAAAAGGGCTGGAGGGGCGGGGCCGATGGATGGCTCAGTTGGTAAAGTGTCTCCCATGTAGGCATGAGGACGGGAGTTTTAGCACCAGTACCAAATCCTGGTGAGTTCCCGCAGTCCCAAAACTAGGGAAGCGTCCCAGGACTTGCTGGCCAAGCCAGCGGAGCCAAATCCCCAAGAGACCCTGCACCGCAAAGCAAGGTAGAGAGTGATGGAGCAAGGCAGCCGAGAGAGACAACTGATGTTGACCTTTAGCTTCCAGGTGGGCGTTTGCAGCACCAAGTTCAGAAAGGGTGAGATACAACTTCCTGGTACCACCTAGTAGGTGCAAATCCCCATATCCGATTCCCAGTACGTTAAAAAAAAGATTCAAAGCCCCCTGTCCTTTGTGGCACATCACATCTGGAGTCCATGAGTTCCTTCTTTCTGTCCTCTAGTAAACTCTATCTTAGTCTAAAAACAACAACAAGGAAAAAAACCTGGAGTAAGAGATAAGATGAAAGGCAATGCTGAGAGTGTGAGTTTTTGACTATTACTAAGGAATCAATTGTGTTTCTCTGCTTCTCACACTGAGATCTCTGAGCTTCCTGGGCAGAGGAGGCACATCTCACACCAAATAGGCCACAGACGGCTGCTCCAGTGGAGTTGGGAAACGTGTGTGTGTGTGTGTGTGTGTGTGTGTGTGTGTGTGTGTGTGTGTGTGTGTACATGGGTGTGCATGCAGCTATGGAGCTAGAACAAGAAATCAAGGAATTTTAAAAAAGCAAATAAGCTCAAGTTGTCCCCGTAAACATTCTGTCTGTTGGAAATCTCCCATTTTGACGTTCCACTTAGTTTATAATGCACTGAAAAACCACATTCATCATTTGCAGCAGGCAATTCTGATCTTAAGACCGGGAGGGGCAGAGGCGATATCAAGGTGGGCTGGTGGAAATGAAAGAAGTTAGGCTAGCAAACTGCAGGAGACACTGCATGTCAGCCAGACCTTCTGAAAAGAGACAAAACAAGAGGAGGAAAAAACCCAGCAGAAGGGAAGAATGTTTACACTCCTGCAGCCGCAAACGTGAAGTGAGTTCAGGACCCAGCGGGAGTTTAACAAAACAGAGTTTAGTTCAAAGGAGGCTGCTCTGAGCCGCTTTTCTCTCACATCTGCTTTAGAATAAAGAAATCCTATCTGAGGAGAGCCACAAGCACGGGGCTTCTGGGACTCTTCACCCTGACGTTGGCCTTGTGAGAGGAGGAAACAAGATTAGATGCCATTCCTCACTGGCACTGGCACACCGGCCTGGCAAAGAAACCCCAGGGGACCAGGTGCAAGTCCCAGGAGCTCCGCCTCCTGGAAGTTGCCTGAGGGGCTTACACTGGAGGAGGGGAGGCTAAGGAGAGTCCAGGTGAAAGTCCACTGGTTAACCAGCACATGGATGAGAGAGAGAGAAAGAGAGAGAGAGAGAGAGAGAGAGAGAGCCAGAGGAAGAGGAAGAGGGAGAGGAGGCAGAGATGCAGCAGCCACAGTTAGATAAGCCCTGTGACTTAGCTGAGGATGTACCTACTCGCCCCCACCCTTTCTCCTTTGTTATTTTCTTTGCACTTTTTTTTTTTTTTTTTTAGAAATAAGCATAGCAAATATGAAAATAAGCAAAAGAAAAGAAGAAGAAAAGCTCAAGGCAGTCCAAACCACTTCTGTGGGACAGCATAACACATCAGCATCGACATGGAATCTTGGCAGAGTTGTGTGCATGTGCGTGCGTGCGTGCGTGCGTGCGTGTGTGTGTGTGTGTGCATTCTAGAGATGAACTCGGGTCCTTGAACTGATATGGCAAGTACTTTACCCACAGGGCTGTCTCTCTCTAGAGCTTTCTTCAGATGTTTTGCTTCTAAAACTATGTGCACATGTTCCAAGCACACAAATATACATAGAGACATATGTTTTAGGTCTGAAACACAACTATGCTATGTATATGGTTTTACCTTTGGATACTTAACACAACACTACAACTGTCTTTTCAGCTAATGTGTGTGTGTATATGTGTGTGTACGTATGTATGTAGTCAAGTTGTTTAACGTCTCTGTTGCTCCCCTTATTTGACCTTAAACTAATTGAGCTGCTATTTTAGTTTCTCTTCTGGTGTGAGGAAATGCCTGAACAACAGCAATGTAAGGGAAAAGGCTTACTCTGGTTCCCAATTCGAAGTTACAATCCATAATGTCAGGTAAGTCACTGGAGCAGGCGCAGGAGGCCGCCAGTCACAAGGCAGCCTCAGGAAAGAGGCAGAGAGTGGGGGATGGATGATGCCTGCTGGCGGTCAGCACACGTTCTCCTGGCTGCTCAGTGCAGGACCCCCCAGCCCAGGTAAGGGTGTCACCACCGTGGGAGGGTCTTTCCACCTCAATCAACTCAATTCAGATAATCCCCCAGGGGATGTTAGAGGCTCCTCCTTCCGGTGGTTCCAGTTGACAACCGAGACTCACTAGCACAGCTTGTCAAGGCTTGGAAAGATGGCAGGTGCAGGAAAGACTGTCCACGGCGACACTCTGACCCCTGTGGGGTCTGCGTTGCTTTGGATCTCGCCTGAGAAATCCACAGAGCACACGGTGTGGCAGCTGGTGAAGGTGAGGAAGAGGCTAAGCTGGGCCGAGTCTCCAATCGGGGCTTGTTGGTGGTCAGGATGGAAGAGCGTTGGCTGAGATCTGGATCCTCAGAGAAACAAATCACTTGGGTTGTATCAACACCAAGGTTACATGTGTGTTACATGTTGTTACATAACAGAGCTGGTCTTTACTTGGATGCTTAATAAGGACTCATTGGTTGACTCAGAAGGAGAGGGAGGAGAAGAAGGAGAAAGAGAAGGAGGAGAAGGAACAGGAGGAAGAGAAAGAGAAAAAGGATGAGGAAGAGGAAGAACAGAGGAGAAAGAGGAGGAGAAGGAGGAGGAGAAGGAGAAAGAGGAGGAAAAAGAGGAAAAAGAGGAGGAGAAGGAGGAGGAGGAGAAAGAAGAGGAGGAGGGGCTGTGGTTGACAGTGCCTTCCTGTAGTAGAGGAATCCATTTGTACACAAGATATCTGGAAGGAAGCAAGGAAAGAGGCCAAGAAGTCCCTCTCTGGCCTGGGCACTCTCAAGTCTGAAGACAGAGGCTCCCCCTTTCTGCACAGTCCTTAGAGAGTCTGGGTTCAAGTCCCACCTTACCACAGATACAGCTGAAGCAATCACTTCTCTTTTCTGAGTCTAATAGCCCATTAGTCACAGGGGCATATAAACGACCCAAGGGGGGAAATGAAGTTGAAGAAGACAGTGTTACAGGACATTGTGAGTGTTCCGATGCTGCTGAGCTCTACACTCTAAAATGACAAACCTTCACCAAGAAAGGCGAAGAACTCAACCTCACCCCACCCTCCCCCTCCCCAAAGGGCTGATGCGGGTTAAGCCTGATGAGGGGAGGTGCGCCCGTTAATGGTAGACCCACTGATACAGATGCATGCCAACAAGCCATTAAAAGCACCCAGATCAACTCTGGTGGATCAGTCATGCAGACAAGACAATAGGAGGGAAGAAGGGGGGCTGTAATGGGAAAATAGGAGGGAGCCAGGATTGGGGGTTAAGGTGTGACAATCTCATAAACTCTGCATCCAGGAACTCACTGTAGGGAGACTGGTCCTTCCCAGATCCCCATAATGACTGACATACCAACACACCCCCATAGATTACTGAGGAACTCAAGAGAGATAAGAACATACAATGGAAACCTTGGAGACTAGAGGTGGATGAGTGAAGGGAAATGCCCTTATCAGTGGGGTGGCCGGAGTAGGGGCACCTTGGTATGCCACAGAGGCCTGAACCCCCACAAGAGTAGATAACCAGAGGGCACCCTGGGGTCCATAGACAGAAGGGTGGAAGGGAGGGGGATGGATCCAAGAAGGGAGGGAGATAGGAGGCAGGGGTGGAGGGGGGTAGGAGATAAGAGGTGGGGTGGGGGGAGGGAAAGGAGGGAAGCAGAGATAAGTATGCAATATGCTTGTAAAACTAGGAAAGAAAAAAATAAAGAAAATCTCATAAATTTGCTATAATTCATGTATGAAGCACTGAAAGAATGAAAAAAAAAAAAAAGGCTAATTCTATGTTATGCGAATTTTGCCACGATTGAAAAAACAAAACCGCCCCAAAGGTTGCCCTGTGGGTTTGCCTGACTCATCATTGTGGCGCGGGCGACTGTGAAACTTGCTTCACTCCCTGGACGGCCTGGCTGGCTCCGCTGACAGCTGGAACTTGTGTGGGTCCCGCTAAATTCATTCACTGGGATCAGCCCAAACGGGGAGGAGCTCCCGAGGCCACGCCCCTCGTGAGGCAGCTGGGGCAGGGGTGGAGGCTTGGAGTTGGGGGCAAGGGGATGTGTTTTCTTCAGTGGTGTAGCCCTTGGTAAATTGCCTAGGCTCCAGTAAACAGCCCCTCACCCGTACTCATGTAAACAATTCAGTGAGTCATGGGGAAAAAAAAGACATGAACGTATTGGGATCATGGCTGGAGAGAGGCAGAGTTAAGATTCTGCCTTGCAAGCAGAAGGACCTGAGTTTGGATTCAAGAAACCACGTATAAAGTCCAGGCGGAAATGGCGGCCTGAAATTCTAGCCTAAGAAAGAGGAACCTGGGAAACTCTAGAACAAAGCAAAAAGGTGGTAGAGCAAATCCAGGAGGATTCCTGAAGTCTTGGGCCTTCATAGGCAGTCACAGTGCCTCTGATACACACACATACACACACACACATAATAAAAGAAGAAGTGGGAGGACTTACTGGGAAGGAGAAGGGATCCAGAGAGAGAGAATGGAAGGGAGTGAGAGAGGATAATGGGCGATGAATATGATCAAAATATACAATACATGATATTGTTGAAGATTAAACAAGAATATGTTTACCAACAAAACTGAACAAGATGAAGTGTAGACCTGTGTCTGATCTCTCAGGGCACCTGTGGGCAGTGAGATGAGGTTGCTGACACAGTGGGAGGCTGGGGGGGGCTCACAGTAACTTCCCTGCGGCGGCCTCTACCTGTGTGATTGCCAACAGGGTCCTGGCCGGACCACATCCCTACAATGCTGGGGAAAGAGGGGACTTTGTGTGGGTGTCGGGGAAGGTTTCCTCAGGCAGTGGCCATCCTGGATCCACAGTAGAGGACACAGATGGCTGCTGGTGTTGGGAGGTGTGTGTGTGTGCGTGTGTGTGTATGAGAGAGAGAGAGAGAGAGAGAGAGAGAGAGAGAAAGTGAGAATCAGGCAGCCTGAAGATGTTTGCCCCCCATACCGCGCTGTGTGTGTGTGTGAGACAGAACAAGCCTCTCACTTCCCACGAGTGAAGGACAGAGTCCAGCGCGCCCTCTGGCTCTGTGTTCAACACAGCTGACGTGCTGTGTTCCTGCTCACGGAGCACAAAGACCTCTGTGGGCTTCGGTCCCCTCCTCCGGTGTCTCGGCGCTGTTCTGTGAACGAGGCTGTAGGAAGAGTCATTGAGGAGAAGTGAATGGCAGAGAGAGGAGGGGAAAGAGGTCTTTGTCTCCAGAGCCAGACCTTGTCACTCCCAGGCCCCAAGATGTTTGTGCACCAGCCCTTTAGGCCGCCAGGCTCTGGTGAAGCAAGACAGATGGAAGAGGGAGAATTTCATAGACTGGAAGGAAAAGGTAGAGAACGGGTCGCAAGTCCCCTGGCCTCCTTCCAGCTAACCCTGAAAGTGCTGCTGATAGAAAAAAAAAAAAAAATCACAGTTAGGGGAAGGGGCTAAGGAGATGGTTCAGAGGTTAAAGTCTTTGCCTCACAAGCAAAAGTGTCGAGTTCAGATCTCCAGATCCCGTGTAAGAATGCTGGGCAGAAATGGCAGTAATTTGTATTTCCAACAGAGCCTGGGAAATCCCACAGCAAAGCAATAAGGAGGTAGAACAAGCCAGGACGATTCCCAAAGTCACCTTTGGGCCTCTACAGGCTCAAACACTCTATAGGCCCTCTGTTATACACACACATGCTCAGAGAGAGAGACAGAGAGAGAAAGAGACAGAGAGAGAGAGAGAAAGAGAGAGAGAAAGGGGACAAGGGCTGGAGAGGTGGCACAAGGATTAAGACTCTGCTTTGTAAACGGAAGGTTTTGAGTTCAGATCCCAGGTCCCACGTAAAAAATGCCAGGTGGAAACAACCACAGGTTGCATTTCAGGTCCGGATGTGCAGAGCCTGGGAAATCCCAGAGCAAAGCGAAAGGAGGTAGAAGCAATCCAGGATGATTCCCGAAGTCATCCTTGGTCCTCCACAGGGACACACATGTGTGTCTCTGATACACACACACACACACACACACACACACACACACACACACAAAGTAAATAAATAAAGTTTAAAAAGAAATCACAGTATGAGAAATGGCTGCATTCACTCTGTCTATAGTGACTTGACCGCTTTCCAAACTGTAGGAACAACTCCTCCCTGGGCTCTCAGGAAACCCTGCCCCGCCCTTCGCCGCGGGCTGTGCCAGGGACCCGTGACATCAGAGCATAAGGGATGAATGCTTAGTCCCTGCCCTACTTTCCTTCCTTGCTGCAATGTCCCTGAGTGTCACTGGATGATGTGGTGTCATATATGTAAATTGGTGTTCTACAAGACACTGTCAAAAACAGCATCTGTGGGCTGGTGAAATAGCTCAGGAGGTAAGGCGCCCACTCAGGAACCTGGCAACCTGTGTTCAATTCCTGGAAGCCCGCATGGTGGAAGGAGAGAAGCGACTTCTCGAAGTCAGTTCTCTGACCCCTCCACCTGTGAGCCCTGGTATGCATGTTCTTTCTCTCTCTCTTCTCTCTTTCTCTCTCTCTTGGTGTGTGTATCCTCTCTCATATAAAAAAATAGCATTGTTTGCTTTGGTTGAGTTGCTTGCATCTGTACCTGAGCTGGGGCGTTTTTGAAGGGTGCTTTATTGAAGAAACAAGTCATGTGTGAGGCAGGGTTACAGCAGCCATGCTGGGATGGGTCTCAAACTCTTTGAAGGTCTTGGGAATTCCCCAAGGTCATCCCCCACTGCAAGAATCCCCCTGAAGGAACACCCCTGCTGAGGAACTGACTCCAGTCCTCCCAGAGATAAGATGCCAACTTCCCCATGAAGGTATTATGGAGATGAGCTCTCCATATCTAACAACTTCACCTGTAGCCCACATGGGCCCAGGAGCAACTGAGTTGGGCCCCAGTGGGAGTTAACCAATCGGAAAAAGCCAGTTTCCCAGGCTTGTCTAGGTGTATAAATATGCCTGGCCCTGGCAGCCTTCTTTGGCGCCTTAGCCCCTCATGGCGTTAGTTCCTTGAGTCTGTTTTGTGCCTGTTTCTCATGCATTCCATGAGTTCCTTGCTCCTCATGGACTCCATGCCCAGGCTCCATGAGTACTCCAGGGCGTCCTAGCCCCTCATGGCATTCCACATCTGGAGTCCATGAGTTCCAACCTTTCTCTCCTCTAATAAACTCTACCTTAATCCTCTGCATATATTCTGGTTTCAATTTTTAACTCTGGAACACAAGAACCCTACAACAGATGGGGCAGCCGAAAGACTGTTTCCCTGCATCATTTGGCACCCCAGAAGGGGCAGCCTAAAGACGGTTTTTCCTGCATCAGGTGGGTACCAGACAGACATGGAAGGCCGGCGAGTTATCTTTACCTCTCTGAGGCTCCTGTTTGCCTCCATCTGCTCCTAGTAACTCTGGCTACCAACTCAACAGACACATGGCACCTGTGTGCCCATCACTTAGCCACGATATTTTCCCTCTATTCCCCCTGCCATCCCAGTTCCCCGCCACATCTGCCCTGGCTTCCCCATCGCCAATCACCACCAGGTGGAATTGTTAAAACCAAGAGGTGGGCCTACCATTGACCGGAAGCTCAGTAGGTGGATATTTGACTCAGTGTGTCAGCCCTATGAACTAATGAACGTGTCTGTGATTGAGGAAAGAATATGGGCAGCCCTGGGTCAGAACCCGGTCCAGCCTACAGCTAACAGTGTGACCGTAACTAGTCGTTGGTCTTCAGATCGCGGTTGTGCGTAGCCAGGAAGAGTAAAGAATGACACAGTTTACTGCTCTGTCCACTGCCTGACTCATAGCAGGGCCATCTCAATTTTGTTCCCCTTCCCCGTGAAGATTTCTACGTGTTAATCCCACGAGTCTTTGAAACACATGCTCTTTCTTCAGACTGTAACTGGAGAAAGTCAACAAGCTGTTGTAAAGTTTATCTTCGTAAGAGTAACCAGGATCCCTACCACAGGGGCAAACTCTGCTTCCCACGTTGCCCTGGAAAAGAAATTTCTCATTCCTGGTCCAAAGTCCAAAAGATAAGAGCATAAAGAGTTCACAGAGGAGCCTGTGATTGAGAGCCCTGGAGGGCTGGGGAATGACAGGGGTGGAGAGAAAGAGGGAGGGAGAGAAAAAGGAAAGGGGGGGGGGAGAGGGGAAGAGAGAGAAAGAGAGAAGAGAGTCAGGTCTGCAAACAATTGGAATGTGCAGGCATGCTCAGTGCCTGCAATCCTCCATGTAGACTGTGTGGAACAGAGGGGAAGCTGGGGAGGGAGTGTCAGACATCTTTTCTGGCCCCTTCTCGGTAGTAGAAGACACCAAACGGAATAGAAAGAGCAGAGAGAGATGCAGTCATCACCCTTAGCGCAGTGAGATCCTTGAATCACCACCAAAACCAGGTCTGCTAGAAATACAGGTGGGCTGAAAGAATGAGAAGCCAGAGCCTGATCTGACCCTGTAAGGAGCCCCCCCCAGACATTCTGATGCACCCTTCACTTTGAGCCCCACGGAAGTGGTGGCAGATGCTTCTGCTCTTTTATCGGCCTCTTCTCTCCTGATGGGAAGTGATGGGAGATGGAAGACAGGAAGGTCTGAATTCGGATCCTGGCTCTGCCCTTAAGTGATAGTGGGCCATAGACAAGTCTGCCCATCATGACTTCGTGAAGGATAAGAAATCTACCTTGCAGGGCTGTGGTTAGGCTTAGAGAGAATGTAGGAGGGACATTTTGCTGTGACCAAATACAGTCGGTACACACCTTGTGATCGCCATTACCATGACCACGAGCAAGCTGGGAAAGACTTATTTTATTCCTGTTTCATATGCTACTTTGTGCTCTCCTTAAGCTAAGAAGCTATAAGGATGGGATTTTCTTTCCAAATTTGATGAGAAACGCATTGCTATCTAATTTGCATGTACCATGTAAGACCCCCCCAACGAAAAAAACCACTCTGGCTATCATGTAAACTGTTCCCCAACTCACCCATTCTTCCTTTCGTGGGAGTCGCCTAAGCACATAGTTGCATCAGCCAGATATTGGCAGAGTATCAAACAAACGAACTGGTTCGACTTGCCTTATACTGCCCTACCATCCTGCAATACAAACAGCCAAATTTATGAGGCGGTCTTACACCTCCTGAGGGCACGTTGTGGCAGGAGTACCATAGACCCAGCGTGACTGACACATTGAAATTTTAGGAAATCAGGCACAGGGGTGAGGGGGAGGGAACTATATGAGATCATGTTGGCAAGAAAGGTAAAAATGGAGATTTTCTGAATTTACAGCGAGAGACGTGTTCTCGCTCTTGAAGTTTTAGGGGGACCTGAAACCTGAGAGCCGCCTGCCTCTGCCTCCCCCGTGCTGGGATTAGAGGTGCCAACATGCCAAGCCGCATGTCCACCTTCTAAAATCAGCCTGGAGTTAGTTAGCCTGTCCATTAGCCAGGTGTCCCTAGGCTTTTGCAATGCAAAGCAAACTGGAATTGGGGCGCTAAAAATGAACTGCCCTTTGCCGCCTACAGTGAGAACATGAATCTCCCTCCAGTTCTGGCTGAAAGACATTCACTAACTCAAGCTTCACTAGCTTCTGCCAGTGGTCACCTCGTGGGCCTTCCGGGCTCCCATGCAGCTCTTCTCCAATCATCCTCCGACCCCTTTCTCATCATGCTGCTGCACCCCCACACCACGCTCGTACAGGATAAAGTTCCTCGACCTTGACGGGTCTTCTGTAATCAATCCCACCTACCTTATCAGATCCATGCTGCAGCTACGGCTGACTTTGCCTGCTAGTGACCTGCTGCTCATTGGCGATTCCTTACTACCCATAGCCACGTGGGCTTCTGGGGATTGAACTGAGGTTGCCAGGTTTGCAAGCAGGAGCCTTACCCGCTGAGCCATCTTTCCGGCCCTTATATTATTTTTGAGCTGCAAACTCATGTAGCTCAGGCTGACCCGGAACTTGCTTATTGCTATGTAGCCCAGGCTGGCCTCGCTCACGATCCTCCTGCCTCTGCCTCCCAAATACTGATGCTTTGCTGCAGCCCACTTAACCTTGTATCTGTGTATTACTGTCCAGAGTCATGATCTTGTTGTTTCCTGAATTGCTTATGTGTTATTTGTAGACGTTCCCTTGTATTCCTGCAGTATATGTATCTTCTAAAAAACAAGGGATCTTCTGTTTTATGTGTACGTGTGTCTGTCTGTGTGTGCACGCTTAGAGGGTCTGCATGTGTGGGAGTGTATTGTATGCAGGATAGAGTCAACCTTGGATGTCATGTCTCAGGATCTTACACTAGGACCTGGGACTTATTGACTAGGCTAGCCTGTATGGTCCTTGACCCCAGGAACTGTGTGTGTGTGTGTGTGTGTGTGTATCAGAGGGCATTGTGTGTCCCAGTGGAGGACCAAGGGTAACTTAGGGAATCATCCTGGATTGCTTCTACCTCCTTCTTGCTTTGCTCTGAGATTTCCCAGGCTCCACCTACCACCCATTCCACCTGGTGTGTTTTACATGGGACCTGAGATCTGAACTCAGGACCTTCTGCTTTTGAGACAAAGCCTTAACCCCTGAGCCATCTTTCCAGCCCTACACTTGGCTTTTTAATATCCGTATCTAGGCTCTGGGGATTAAACTCAGGCTTGCACAGCAAGCACTTTCTGGATTGAGCCATCTCCCTGGTTGCCCAGAGACATTTTCATATAATTACAGATAATTGTCAAACTTAGGAGAGTGTCTCTCAGACTCTCATCTGGTCTTCAGATCTAACCAGGCTTTGTAAACTGTCCCAATAAAATCCTTTATAGCAAAAGAAAGCCTTAGGCCTTGAGTCCCGGCCACCACCAGTGTTTTCGCATCCTTTGATCTGAACACTTCCCCCTGTCTGTTTTGTTTTTTGTGACAAGTGACATTTCTTCCAGACCTCTTGTGAGTCTGGCAGGAGTGTCCCGGGGTGATGCTATTGAGGGACAATCAAAACTGTCCCTTCGTGGTTGCCAAATGTTGCAGGGAAATGGTCTCAACTGTCCCAATGTCATAGGGTTCTTGTGTTCTGGAGTTGAAGATTGAAACCAGAACACATGTAGATGATTAAGATAGAGTTTATCAGAGGAGACAAAGGCTGGAACTCATGGACTCCAGACCTGGAATCCCACGAGGGGCTAGGGTGCCTCCATGAGAAACAGGCAAAAAACAGAGCTCATGGCACTAGACGGCTATGAGGGGCTAGGGAGCCAAAGATGGCTGCCAGGGCCAGGTATATTTATACACCTAGACAAGTCCGGAAAACTGGCTTTTTCCCATTAGTTAATACCCATTGGGGCCCAACCCAGTTGCTCCTGAGTTGTTTGAAATCTCCATAATCCTATCTTATCTCTGGGAGGAGTCAGTTCCCCAGCAGGAGTGTTCTTTCAGGGTGATTCCAGCAGTGGGGGGATGGCCTTCAGGAATTCCAAAGAACTTGAGAGACTCATCCCAGCATGGCTGCTCTAATCCTGCCTTAATGCTGTGCTCATGGGGATGTCATAAATACCAGGAGACATTTGCTGCCAGTTTGTGCCATCTCTGGCCAGGTTAACTTGGCAACATGTGTGACCCCTCCCCGACCCCTGCAGCTCTTGTCCAGAGCAAGGAGGATCTCCTTCAAGTCCATCTGGCATCCTGGTACTCGGGAATGCCAGCAAGTGAGGAACAAATACCTCCCGAACCCCTCCCTGGGCCCGGTTTTGTGGCTGCTTCTCATGGCAACCCTATAATCTAGTGGTGTCAGGCTCATTTTACGGGTCTGTTCAGGGAAGGTGAGTAATTCCCCTTAGGGCACTGGACTGGTAACTGGCAGAGCCGGATCCAAATCCGTCTGTTGTTTCTCACAGAAGTAATGCCCTGCAGCCAACAGACCTGACCCAGCATTTGTTGCTTTGAATGGATGGTACAAAAATAAGCAGAGGAAGCTCACACTAAGACCACCGAAGACCTTAGCCCCCACCTATAACCACAAGGGTGTTTTTCATCCATTTATCCCTTCTACAAATATTTATGTACCGTGTACAGTGTTACAGAAAAAATATGGAAACAATGGCTGAACAAAAAGCTTGTGCTGCAGGGACGACAGATACCAGAAAACCCAACTTTAAAGCGGGTTAAACAGTGACAAGGCAACGGGCTGGTTAACTTCATGGCTCAAAGACAGACGTCAAGACAAAGATTGGACGCTCTGCCATCTCTCGGTGTTCCCTTGGGGGCTTTAAGATGCTTGCTTTAGTTTTAAGCAAGTCGCCCTCAAAAGAAACAGAGGAGACATTTGTGTCAAGACCCTTTGAGGGTTGGGCTAGAATACCCCCCCCCCCCCGCTGACTCTCCTTTCCCCTCACGGGCCAGAGCCACAGTGCCATTTGGCTGAAAGCAGGGACCTCCATGCTTGGCTTGGGCAATCTAGGTTCTCAATGCCACCCCCCCACCCCCCCATCTCTGGGTTCAGTCTTCCCCAAAACATTCAGTCACTAGCAGAGGAGCAGAGAGCGAACAAAATCCTACTGTAAGAAAGGGGACAAGCGGCTGCTGAGCAGCATCTGGCGACAGTTATCAATCGTCCCATAATTTGCCAAATATTTAGAGTCTGCATTCTTAGAAGGTAACAAACTTTCCCATGTTTGTTGTTCCAAGTTCTGTCTTTTTACCTACTATTAAGTAGTAAGGATGGCTGTCTCTAGCCCTTTTTTTTTTTTTTTTTTTTTTGGTTTCATTCCAAAATAAGGTCTCCCTTGCACGTATCTACAGAATCTCAGTGAGAGGTGGCTTAAAATGTTTAATAACCAGGTAGGTTGCTAAGCCAGACACTTAGCATCGCCTTCTGGATCAGGGAATGTTCGGGAAGATAGGAGGAGATAATCCAAGGAGGGCTGGGTGTTGAGTGAGGCTCAGGCCCTCCTATGTATCAACAGGAAATATTTCTTTTACTTAATTTTTAAAACAGAGATGGGACAAATGTTTCATTTGATAATAGGAGAAAAGGATTTTTTTTTTTTTTTTTGAGACAGGGTCTACTGTGTCCCAGGCAGGCCTTAAACTCCATGCATGGTCCAGGTTGATCTTGGTAACTTTTGATCTTCCTGTTTCCACCACTAACCCCAGTTTCTGTGGTGCAAAAGATGGACGGGAGGGCTTCATGCATGCTACACAAGCTCTCCACTAGTTGAGCTGCATCCCCAACCCTGGAAGAGACTACTGTTCAAAAAACAATGTAACGGGGCTGGAGAGATGGCTCAGGGGTAAGACCCTGATTTGAAAGCAGAAGCAGTTCGGATCCCAGGTCTCATGTAAAAATACCAGGCTAAAACGGCAGCAGCCTGCACTTCTGGCCCCAGTGGACGGAGCCTGGGACATCTCAGAGCGAAGCCAAAAGGAGGTAGAAGCAATTCAGAATGATTCCCGAAGTCACCCTTGGCCCTCCACATGGATACATGTGCCCTATCTCTCTCTCTCTCTCTCTCTCTCTCTCACACACACACACACACACACACATGATAAATGAATAAATAAAGTTTAAAGAAAAACAATTACCTATGTTATCAGTGTGTGTATGGCAAGTGTATGCATGGTGCTTATGCCGAGGTGCGCTTGTGGGGTCAAGAGGATAACTTTGCGGAGCTGGTCCACTCCATCCACCTTTTCCTGGGGTCCTAAGGGCTGACCCCAAGACAGGAGGCTGGTGCTACAAATGCTTTTACCCATTAAGCCATTTCACTGGCTGGAGAATTGTCTGTTTCGCTATCTGTTTGGTGTGTGTGTGTGTGTGTGTGTGTGTGTGTGTGTGTGTGTGTGTGTGTTAGGCAGTTTTAAAGCAGCCATGTTGGGGATGGTTTCTGAAGGTTATCCCCAGAGCTGGGGTTACCCTGCAGATCTAGAGGAACTAACCCTAAACCTTCACAGAGATAAAGTTGCCACCTAGCCCCAACCCTCTGTTTATGAAAGGATACGGAGATTAATTCTCCATGTAGATGTGCCCTACCCTGAGGTCAGGCACCAGAGCGACTGGGTTGGGCCCCAATATGAACTCGCCCATAGGACGTAGAGGACCAAAATTTCCAGTTGGGTTTGCAAAAACTACAGCTAACCAATAGGAAAAGCCATTCTTCCCCTTTCCCCCCACTTGCTTGACCCTGGCAACCATTAAGGCAGGATTAGAGCAGCCATGCTGGGATGGGTCTCTCAAGGTCTTTGAAGGTCTTGGGAATTCCTGAAGGTCACTCCATACTGCTGAAATCACCCTGAAGGAACACCCCTGCTGAGGAACTGACTCCAATCCTCCCAGAGATAAGATGCCAACTTCCTTATGAAAGGATTATGGAGATGAGCTCTCCAAATCAAACAACCTGACCCCTAGCCCACATGGGCCCAAGAGCAATTCCAATGGGAATTGACCAATGAGAAAAAGCCAATTTCCAGGGCTTGTCTAGGTGTATAAATATGTCTGGCCCTGGCAGCCATCTTTGGTACCCTAGCCCTTATGGCAGTTGTGCCATGAGTTCTTTCTAACTCCTTGTCTGCTCCTCATGGATTCCATGCCTAGGCATTGTGAGTTCTCCAAGGCGTCCTAGCCCCTCATGGCACTCCACGTCTGGAGTCCATGAGTTCCAACCTTTCTCTCCTCTATTAAACTCTACCTTAATTCTCTACACGTGTTCTGGTTTCAATCTTTGACTCCGGAACACAAGAACCCTATAACATTGGGGCGGTTGTTTCCTGTCCCTGCAACATTTGGCGACCCAGATGGGACAGCCGAAAGACCATTTCCAGGCATCCCTATCTTTGGCTCTCTTGCCCCTCATGGATTCGCATCTGTGAGCTCCATTCTTTTTCTCCTCTAATAGTCTCTGCCTTATCCTCTATGCCTGCTCTGGTTTCAATCTTCGACTCCTGAACACAAGAAGCCGGACACACACAGACCCCATAACATGTGCGTGTTTTCCCGGGAACTGTAAGCGCCTTGTGCATGCCAAGCGAGTGATGTGAGCTGTACATACGGCTCTCTTTGTACTTTTTTGAGATAGGGCCTCAGTAAAATGCCCAGGCAAACCCTGGACTTGCCCCCCCTCTCGACCTCTCTGGTTGCTGGACAGCAGGCTTGGGTAATAGCCTGGCTCCTTGCAGATCCTGGTCTCTTGATCTCACACAGCTTGCAGCTCTTATTTTCTAGGTGGAGGTGCCAAGAGACATGTCTGTGCTCGCTCTGCTCTCCTTCCAGGATGTTTCTAGAGTCTGAGAGAAACATGACGAAACTGCCGACTTGGCCTTTGGAGTGTAGGGCTGCTGGATTCTAGGGTGGCACCTCACCATTCCACTGTGCCTGCCACCTCCTCGCTGGTGCCCCTTGAGTTCAAAGAATTTAGGGGCATCTTCAGCCAAAAGGATCATTCCTGGTAACCACAGTTACTTCCAGGAAATGCATGCGCCCTGCAGAGCCTAGGCCAGGCCCCAGGCGGAAGGCTTTCAAAGACTTTGGCCACACGGATAACGTCAAGAATTCTGTGAGTGCCTTCAAGTTTCCAAGTGGTTATCTACAACAGTCTGTCTTCCAGGGTCTGCTGAATCAGGGAAGGCGGGGTGCGGCCCATGCCATATGCCTGATCAAATCCCAAACAAGAAGCAACTTAAGGGTGGAGGGGTTTATTGTGGCTTCTAGTTGGAGAGGATGCAGCCCCTGGGGACAGGGAAGACAAGGAGTTAGGGTGGTTGGTTAATCACATCCTGTCCACAGCTAGGAAGTAAAGAGGGGACAGGAAGGGGGGTCAAGCCAACTATATGGAGGACTTAGCTCATTCAAGAAACTTCTTATATATGTAGTGATCTTAAAGCAAGTGAGGTTTTTTTTCTCTCTCTCATAAAGTAGTTCTGCAGCAAGTGCAAGTATTTTCTAGATACCTGGGTCCTTTATCTTTGAGGTCAAAGTGATAAAGAGGTAACACACCAGCGGAAGGACCCTGCTGCAGTCTTCAAGGGAATGGCGCTCACCCCCTCTTCTCCGCATTCTCAAGATTCCTCGACATCAGGATTCTCTTCCCGTGCAGTTATTGACATGGATAGATTCCTCTGATTTATAATTCTTGGAATCGGCCACGACCTGCAACTTAACCTCTGTCTGGAAATCACAAGTTCCTTGGAAAGTTGGACTTTCTCCCAAAAGTTTTTTTTTTTTTTGGCATGTATTCCTTGTTGCCCTTCGGGCGTAGCATATGGGCTGGGTGGTTCCCAGGCGGCAGGGAGATGTCTGCTCGCAGCTGTGTGGGTTTGAATCTTCCCCACGGATGTTCAGTGGCTGGGCTCTGCTCTCCTGCGCTCACATCTGGGCCTGTGACAGGGCTGGTGAGTAGGGTAATGGCCAGGCCGAGCTCCTTCTCATTAAATACCTTCTGTCAGGCCCCTTCTTGCCCACTCGCTCCTCTGCTATCCCGGGTCTGTTTTGCTTATTCCTGGCCAGTTGAGTCTTGCCGGCGACTACTTTCATGTGACACTCTGTGTGGCTCCTCAGTACCTGACCTTAAGACCTGAGAACATTTATCTCAACAATCAGCGTAACAGTACCCACGAGGCAGGGTAGATACCAGTGCTGTTCTATGGGTGACTGTGCCTACTAAATGACCACAGTGAAACTGTATCGACGTCTGACCCGTAGCGGGGCATTTGGATGGCGACTTCTTGTTTTAACATCAAGCTCACTGCCAATTCAAGCATGCTGTGTATCCCTTTGCTACTTATAGTACATCTATTGTAATGGCTCTATCACCTATCTATAGTCAGCCTACCTAGTCTATCATCCCTGTAGTCTACATGTATTTATCATCTACCTGTCTATGGAGAAAGGGTCTCCTGTATCCGAGGCTGATTTCAAACTCACTCTGGAGCCAAGGATAACCTTGGACTTCTGGACTTCTGGTTCCCACATCCTGAGGGCCGGATCACAGGTGTGTGGTACCACCCCCAGTTTATACACCCCTGGGATGGAAACCTGGGCTTTCAGGATGCTAGGCAGGCCCTGTCAAGGAGCTACCTCCCCAGCCCTGTATTTCATACAGTATTTAAGGTGTGTTTCATATTTTATATGTTTCCTTGGAACATATCCTCTAACGTGTATCCCAAGGTCACACAGTTTTATCATTTCACAGGACTTGGTGCTATGAGGAACATTTTGTCCCTGAGTTCAAGAACAGCCTGCTTACTCTCTCTAAAAGAAAGCCCGGGCAGGCTAAGAGGCAAGTGTCCTGGTGGGAGAATTGTGGGGACTGAGCAAGGAGAGCTGAGCCTGGGTCTGGACAGGGCTCCCCCCTTCCCCTTTCTCTCTCCTTTCTTCTCTTCTCCCTCCCCTTTCCCCCAGGTGTTTGGCTGTGACCTGGCCTTGAAGTTGTTTTCCCCATTTGTAAAATGGAGGAGTGGTCAGCTCCCCCCCTGCTCTATCACCCCTCCAGTCTGGTCTGCTTTTCCCAGAGGTGGGCTGAGACACAGGACTTGAGCCGCCCACCAGTCAAAGTGGCATAGAAGCTTAGTGTGCACACTGCCACCTTCTGGTGCGAAGAGTCAGCGTCCCAATGACTTACTTGGGATCCAGCCGCTCTCAGAGAGACAACAGGGGAATGCTCTCCCTAGCCAACCCCACCCCAGAGACTGACGGCCTGGAGGTCACGCCCTCTGTTTGCCAGTAAAACTGGAGCAGATGCCGACTTTCTAGAAGCAGCTAGGAAATGAAGGTGTGCTGGGTTTTGGAGTCTGCGGAGGTGCCGGCGAAGGCAGGAGGTCTTCGACCGTGAGTGTGCAGCCTTGCAGAGGGGCTGGTACCAGTGGCCAGTTCGTTTAGACACTTACAGGACTCCTACCTCTTGTGTACCAGGCATTTGGTTGGAAAATGTCTTTGAAGAAGATGCACAGGGGAAATGTCTTTGAATAAGATGTGTTGTCTAGCAGGGAAGTTTGATGACAAATTAATTCTTTGGAAACTGACATGCTTTCTTTGATTTACTGAGTTGAAGACAAAGTGGCATCTAAACAGAAAACTAACCATTTCCAACACAATATACTGCCCCAAGCAGGACAGCTGTTTTTATGTCAATGACTCCCCGTCCTGAAACACAAGTATGGACATATTTTACAGAGCTAAAATCACAGGACATATGTTACTCTGAACTTTGTTACACTTCACTCCTAATAAACCTCTCTCGGTGTTGGTACTTCATCTTTTTAATTATTCTTATAGCCACCCAAGAGGCAAATGGGCGGCTGCCATCAAAATCTATGTAGCAATCCCCCTAGCCTAGTGGTGCTTCCCCCGCCCCCAGTTTATTTATACTGGCTGATGTCAACATCTTTACACAGAGCTTTTTTTTTTTTTTATTGCTTTACTACTCAGCGATCATGCGCACGGCTTTTCCTGTGTACTGTTATACTGCTTCTCTGAAGAATGATTATGAATTTACAATGCACAAGTGTGACATCAGTATGTCAGTTTCATTGCCATGTTGGGTATATCAGACACTGTTACGCTAAAACATTCTTGAGAATTAATATCTTAGAGCAGGGTCCTGGATATGTTTCTGTCTGTATTTCTTTGTGCACCGGCCGGCAGGTTCTCCGTGCACTATTTACAATTGGTCTTGCATGAAATGTCTGTTTACACTGTGGTTAAAAATGTCAATCAGTCCCTTGTTGGAAGTCTTTCCTAAATGACAGAAAGCAATGGAAAATGGTGTCGCTCCAACCCACAGGATCAGAGTAGCATTTGCTGTATCCCTCAGCGGGCAATGGGTCCTTCTGGGTTCTTTCCAAGGAAGCCCCTTTGTTCTGTTGCCCAGAACCACTGAGACGAGGGGCCCCTTCACGCCCCTGGCCGCTGGACACTACAACGGCAATGGCATAATTTCCCAGCGTGACCGAGAAAGAACCGGATGCTGGTTTGGATTATAAAAACGTCAATGAAGACTGTGCGATTGGAGACAGAATTTGTTTTCTGGTGGCTCCAAGGGATGTAGCGCGTCCTCGAGGGGCTTGGTTGAAAGACACAGGCTTCCTAGGCAATAGAAGGAAGCCCCCATGGGTATGCCTGAATATGCCTGAAGACGCTCAGCCCCTGGCTCCTCACACCCTCCGTGTGTCCCACGAGCACGTGAAGACCCTGCGATTCCTCCCGGCTTCTCCACCCCGTCTGAGCCTTCTCCAAGCATGGGCAAGGGTGGAGCCCAGCTCAGCATTGAGAGTCAGTTTCCTTTTCTGGATTCTCTTCAACAAGCCCAGTGGGCCTTTCCTCTTGGGAAATGCGAAGTCCTGTAGCACGTAGTGTCTTTTCAGTGAACTGTTCTTGTTTTTGAATGGGGTCTCACGGACCCCAGGTTAGCTGGCTTCAAACTCACTGTGTAGCTAAGGATGATCTTGGTACTTCCGCCTCTACCTCCCAAGTAGCAGGGCTTACAGGTGTGTACCGCTGAAGACCGTGTAGTGCTGAGGACTGAGCTCAGAGCCCGGTGCATGCGAGGCAAGCGCTCTGCCAACTGAGCCACTTCTGCAGCCCACAAGTCTTTCTTTGCAAAAGAAGAGTGCAGAAGTGAGAAGCCAAGTCTGTGGCCGGCTGGGGGACCTCAACGGCCAGTGAGACCTTTCAGTTTCATGCCTATTATTCTCTAGGATGACCAGAAAAAGGATGGTTAACATATGCCAGGCAGTAGACACACCTAATTGAATTTTTCCAAGATATGGGAAATGATAGTTTTGGAAATGACAGTTCATATAGGGTAAGAACTCCATCGGCCCCCACACATTCGAAGTTGATACACCACTGGCTCCGGAATAGTGCAAACCCGTCATGTCTGTGTTCCATCGAGAAAAGCTATACTCTATGGTGCCGCCTGCAGGATTGGTACACTGGCCACTAGCCACATATGCTTTAGTTGAGATGGGTGTCCAAAGAGAAAAAAAAAAAGAAATGAAAACAAGAATCCATGTAGATGACTGTGGAGGAGCTAAGGAAAACAGCATCTGGAAAAATTCACTGGGCAAGAAGAAATAGAAGTTTGCTGAACATCAGGACAAAGTGCATAACTCAAGACCAGAGAACTTGGTCTTGGTGGGTGGAAGAATGTAGCAGCCAGGACCTTTCCAGGAGGATGAGGGGATGTGGCAGGGTTTGGGACCACATGGCACGGCATGCCATATGGTAGAATTATCAGCAGCTTCTGGTGACTGGTTTCTTTTTCTTCAAAACAGGTGCTCAGGGGGTGGGAATAGGGCTCAGTTGGCAGAGTGCTTGCCTAGCATGTATAAAGCCCTAGGTTCGATTCCCCAGCACCACGTAGTTGGGCATGGTGTTATACTTCTGCAATTCCAGCAAGCAGGAAGTTTCAAGAGGAGGAGGTCAAAGTCGGAGGTTCAGGATCCACGGCTACCTACTGAGTTTGGAGTCCGTCTGGGATACATGAAACCCCATTTCAAAAAAATAAGATAATAAACACACTGGGCATACAAATAAAACCTTTCCTGGGCCCTTCTCAGTATGACTGGGGGAAGTGGGTGAGTGAGCTCAACACCAAAGTGTTTTAACTGTTAAACCCAAGCAGATGCCACAGAGGGACTTTAGGGAGGGCAGTGAGCTCTAGTTCAAGCTGTCCAGCGGCTTGTTCCTGCCCGTGTTCTACAGCAGCAGCATCTACTGTCCACCAAGACTCTGCACACGAAAACCAGACTCACGGTAAGCCCTTCCCACCCCAACTCACCCCAACGCTGCTGTACCTTCAGACCAACTGGGATGGAGTCTAGCTGTACACGGCACAAGCCCATCCGCTAGCAGCCTGCCTGCCCCTTGAAGGTTTTGTTCTTCTTCTTATTTTCTGAGACAGGATCACCTAGGTAGCCCAGGCTGGTTTTGAACTTACTGCCTTAGCCTCCTGAGTGCTGAGCTTACAGCTGTGTGCCACAATGCCTGGCTCTTATTGTTTAAAAAAAGAAAAGTCGGAATTCACTCAAAAGAGAATACATGTAACAACATGTCAGTATAATGTTTAAAAAGGCATAGAATGTTATGCATTAAACTTTAGAAAAAAATACTTAAGTATTTAATTTTGAGATAGGGTCTCATCTAACACAGATCAGAATCAATGAAGTTGACCTTGACCTTCTGATATTCCTGTTTCTGCAGGACTGGGATTACACACAAGTGCCGCCACCAAACCCAGTTTTTCACTTGGATGCTGAGGTACTGAACTCAGTCTTTCTCTGGTGCTTTTTACTCACTGCTTTCAATTTCATATTAGTCTTTCTCTTGATTTTTACAATGGCTTCATGTATCATCTTTAAGAATACATTTCCTTTTTGGTCCCTGAATTTTCATAAAGAAGGCCCTATGGTAAGTGTACTTTGCAAACTTGTTTTGCATCCTCCCTTTCCCTGTACTGTGGGGCGTGGCTGTATTATCATTGGATTAATCCACAGCTGAATAGAATTCCACTGTGGGAATAGGCTATGATTACTTATTCACCCTATAGTGCGATGAACGTTTCAGTTGCTTCCAGAACCGTGGTTGGCTCTGACTGTGATTGCGTGAGAGAGGGAGGTTAATATTTGTCTAGAAGTGGTGTTGTTGGGTCATAAAACATGCACGGCTTTAATTTGATCAGATAAGGCCAAGCTGTTCCGAGTGGACGTGCCCACCAACACTCCCACCAACAGCGCTCAAGAACTCTTATTGCCCTTCCGTCCTGCCCTACTTAGCATTGCCCGTCTGAACCCTAAAGATCATTTCCTTGGTTTTCTTTCCAAAGTCTCACAGTTCCCAAATGTCTTTCTTAGGCCTGTTCTGACGGCCACGTTCATGAATCTTTCCACAACCTTTCCTGGATTCTGAAAATGCAAGCTTATTTTCATCCCAATGGGTTTTCTCCCCCTCACCCCCCTCAACAGAGGGCTTTGAATTCTGCGGAGGGCCGGTAGAAAGACTCCATTCTCCAAGAGGGCTCAGCAGCCCTGGGCAGCTGCTCACACCTGCAGGACCCTAGGGGGCGCCTGTGCACCACCCCTGAGCTCTCTGCAGCAGGGGTCAAGGCTTCCACCTGCAGGGGCACCCGCGCCTCTGCACCCCGAAGGGGCAGCATGCCTCCAGTGCCAAAGTCCCAGTGACCTTTTGGCCTTTCAAGTCTCCCAACCCCCATCTCTGCTGGCCTCCTTTCTCGGAGTCCTCCTGATTCCTTTTTGCCTTCTGGGCGCCCCTCATGGACGTTTTTTTCCCAAGTCAGATGCTATTTTCTTTTACAGGTCACAGAGGACCCTCTGTGCGCTGCTGCGGCTCCTGCTGCAGTGGGAGGGATGGAAGGCGTGCCATCCTTCACCCCCGTCCTCAGGAGAGGCAGAGGCCACCAGTAGCACTAGCAAAGGGGGTGAAGACCTCAGAGACATGCCAAGGACTGCCAAGACAACTCTGGTGAAGAAGCAGAAGTGCCCGGGCCAAGGCAGGCAGGCGGTGGAGAGGATCTATAGTGCTCCGTGAACTGGATCTGACTCCCTCTTCCCAAATCACCGGGCCACCTGAATGCAAAATCTGAAAAACTGTTGTTATTGTTACTGCTGTTGGTGGGTGTGTATACATATATGTACAGAGATATAATTTGAATTTTTGGAAACTTTTAAATGTGCTATCAACTTCCCAGTTTATTTTGTTGATCGCCTGCAGAAATGGTCCAGAAATATTAAACCTGATTTTTTTTTCCCCATTTGTTCAAAGTTGACACTGTATGAAATGTGTAAGGTCTTGGGGCTAGAGAGATAGCTCAAGAGTTAAGACTCTTGCAAGCAGAAGGTCCTGAGTCTGGATGCCAGGTCCCACCTAAAGATGCCGGGGCAAAATGGCAGCAGCCTGCACTTCCTGCCCTGGTGGGCGGAGCTTGGGAAATCCCAGGGTGAAGCAAGGAGGTAGAAGCAATCCAGGATGATTCCCAGAGTCATCCTTGGCCCTCCACAGGGACACACATACCTTTTGATACACATATGCACACATATAAAAAGATTAAATTAAAAAAATGTAAGGCCTTGTCTTACAGAAACTAATAAAATATTTACTAGATAATAAAGAAAGATGACTAAATAAAAAAATCAGTGGGCGACATATGCAAAAATATATGAAAGTAGGAAGGAGACTGGTAGGGAAGAGGAGGTCTGTAGTGGAAAAGAAGGGGGCTGGGATTCAGTAAAAAGATTTGAAAATAGCATAAACTCATGGTATTCATGTATAAAACTCTAAAAAAACATAAATAGGGATCGCAGAGATGGCTGAGGGCGAGTTCAGCCTTTGCCTCACAAAGCAAAAGGACCAGAGTTTGGATCATCCCAGATCCCATGTAAAATTGCCAGTCTGTGGCCTGGAAAACCCTGGCATGAAGCAATAGGGGGGTCAAGCAATCCAGGATGATTCATGATGTCACCCTTGGGCCTCCACAGGTCCACACACTCAAGTATCCTCTGGTACACACACACACACACACACACACACACACACACACAGAGTTTCTAACTTTCTTTTCCTTGGCCCCATCCCCTATTCAGTCATGTTCGGGATCCAAACATCCATCCTGCTGTCTTCTTGCCCTTGTTTTTCATAGGAAAGCAGAGAGGTTGATGCCGCAGTCCATGCTGCGACCTCTGAATCCAGGGCTCCCCTTGACTAAGTGTGTCAGAGTCAGCAAATGAGAAAACAGACATACAACAACTCTGGGCTAGGTGAATCTGAATCTATTTTTTTTTTGAATTTTGTAGCAGCTTTTATACTAGAAAATTTTTGGGCAGGAATCACCTTTAGAATAAACATTCTTTAAGAACCTAACCTATTGTTTGAGAGTGAGACACAAACAAATCCTTATCACATATCAACAGGTTTTTTTCCCAGCCCCTCAATGTCTCCAAATCTATCTATCTATTTTATAATGTCCCACCAAACAGTCACAGGGTCTAAGTTTGGATTGTTGTATTTAACAAAGACTTCATTTGAGATTTAGTTAAAATACACCAAGTTTGAGTTTCTTATTAATTTGTGTTATATCTATTATACATTTTTATAAATGGTAAAGGTGAATCTGTTGGAGGGGGCACATGTTATACATTAATTTTTTCTTTTTGAGGATTATCAGATTCTGGCTGCCATCATACAAACTGGCCTATATCAGGTTATAATGGTAGGAATTATATTAGTATTTATTTTATTTTCATTTTCTATTAACTTATGTGCTCTATAAGAAATAGTTGTGTATTAATTTTAGGAATATTTTATTACCATTTTTTATTAACTTATGTGTTCTATAAGAAATAGTTGTGTACTGATTCTAATGAACAGATGGCATAGTCTCATATTTATAGAATTTCTGAATTAGTTTAGCAAGAGTCATTTTTTTTAGAGGATTAAGGTAGAGTTTATTAGAGAAAAGAAAGGTTGGAACTCATGGACTTCAGACGTGGAGGGCCATGAGGAGCTATGGCGCCTCCATGAGAGAAGCAGAAATAAAATGGAGCCCACGAGAACTTACAGTGCCTTGGCATGGAATTCATGAGAAGCCAGGAACAAGAAACAGACTCATGGCACTAGAGGCCCATGAGGGGCTAGATCGCCAAGAGTCATATTTTTGAGGGAATCTTACCCACCTATGTTTTAGGACTCTTGAAGTTGTTTTCTAATTTCTTTAAAATTAGTGTATACATTCTGGCTAACAAGTCTATTTACTATGTATGACTGAACATGAAACTTTTAGTTAGAATTTAATTTAAAGTTAAAAGCAGGCTTGGTTTTTATTTGGGAAACTAAAGACTTAAGGTAAATTTACTTGACATCTCCAGTTCCAGGGGCAGGAACCTAGGGGGAGGTGATAGCCTAGCTAGTCTTTGGGAAAAAACAAAAAAGAGACCTGGGAATAGACAGGAGGCACGCCCAATACATAAAAAGGGAAGAAATCATCTGTCAGAGATAAGGGGTGTGTATAGTCCACAAAAAGGGACAAACTTGTCTGTCAAAGATAAGAGCCAAGGCTGGAAGGAGAGTGGTTCCTAGCAACCGCTTAGACCCCTAGCAACTGCCCATTCCAAAGAGTAGGTTGCACACCTGACAATTTCTATATGTTTTTATATTTTTATTATATATTCTAAAATAAGCCGTGTCCTGTTCCCAGAAAATGCTTCTGTGAAGCTATTTTCCCCAAGTTGGGACCTTATCTTGCCAATCTGGTTGGTATGGGACATAACAGGTTGAAGGTCACCAGCTTTCAGTAGGCACTAAGAGATAGTAGTATTTAACTTAGGTCACCAGGAGCTATAGGAGCTAGAAGGTCTACTGCCAATCCCTAGCCAGACCCGGCCGCTTTCCTGATTGATTAAAGCAATCGAATTCTACTCAGTTCATCCTTGTATATTGCTCTACTTTATCAGACACCAAGTTAAACCTGGATCTTAGATACGCATTGAGCTTAGCTAGTAAAACTATGTCCCATGCTATGTCCACGTTTAAATCTGGACTATTTTAAAATAAAAATTCAGGGCTGGCAAGATATATGTTAAGGCACTTGTGAGCTTAATCCCAGGAAACCCGTGTAAAAGCAAGAGAGAAACAACTGTACACTTGTTCTCTGTACCCCACACATACACATCGTGGCACTTGTGCGTACACAGGGACATGCCCACATGCTACAATAAAAAATTTTTAAAGCCCTTTAAGAAAATCACAATTCAAATTTACGAGACATGTATTTTATCTGAGAACTTGCATCCTATGTAGCTCTGGAGGAAAATGGCTCTGTGCAAAAATTCCTCCTTGCT
Organism: Typhlomys cinereus; assembly: GCA_023101885.1. NCBI lineage: Eukaryota > Metazoa > Chordata > Mammalia > Rodentia > Platacanthomyidae > Typhlomys > Typhlomys cinereus. The sequence goes on from JALPQD010000337.1 coordinate 2,612,690, forward strand.
TTATGCTTATTAATGACCTGTATTTTCATAATTTAAGCAGGTGCCCAAAGTTTAATGTTTACCGATGGTTTGCGGTATAATATTTCAATGAGTCTTTGCAATAAGACTTGGGCTTGAGTTGGTTGCACACCCTCCACTTGCTGCCTGCCCATCTCTTTTTTTTGTTGTTGTGAACTTAGCACCCAATTTGCTGTCACCCATGTGTGCTTTAATTGGCTCAGGAGTGGGCCGTGGCCGCTCTAAACCTGCCACTGTGGCCTATCCCTTTGTTAGGCACCAGCTATGTGGACCTCCGGGGATTGAACCCGGTCTCTAGATTTGGTACTTGACATAATTCGAACACCTGGGCTACTGAGGGGCTCCACGGAATGGTTTTCCTCAATGTTTGTTGAGACTTTTTTCCTGCTCTTTTGTTGCTGGACTGGGATGCATCCCAGGGGGCTATCTGGAGGAGACGGCCTGCGGGTCCCAACAACTCTGAGCCCCAGAGGCTCCACTTTCTCTTTCCTTGTTTCTTGGTATGCTGCAATAAGACTCCTTATTGTTTGTGATGGGTTTTGACTAAGACTAAGTGTATATATTTGAAAGGAAAGAGAGAGAGAGACAGAGAGAGAGAGAGAGAGAGAGAGAGAGAGAGAGAGAGAGAGAGAACCCCCATTGAGTGGAAGTCAAAGACAACTTTTTAAAAATATTTTATTTGTGTGTGTGTGTGTGTGTGTGTGTGTGTGAGAAGACACTGTATATCCCTGTGGAAGGCCAAGGATGACTTTGGGAATCATCCTGGATTACTTCCACCTCCTTCTTGTTTCCTTCTGGGATTTCCCAGCTTCCACCCACCAGGGCCAGAAGTGCGGGCTGCCTCTGTTTCTGCCTGGCATTTTCACATGGGACCTGGGATCCGAACTCAGGACCTTCTGCTTGCGAGACAGAGTTTTAATTCCTGAGCCATGGATTGGGTGGGGCTGGCCTGGTTTACAGCTAGTAACCTGCAGAGGAGGTGCCAGGTTCAAGGTCACCTTTGCTTTGCCTCCTTGTTGCCAAGGTCCTCCTTTGACTTGCCACCACGACTCAGGTGCCTACCACTAAGCTGTCTTGTTGGGATAAGATACTTACTGACTTTGGTTTTTAAAATGCAACCAGATTTGTGTTTTACTTCTGAATGTATATGCTGCATCTATTTGCTGTGGGTACACTGATCTTTTTTCTCCTGGGCAGAGAGCAATGCATTTTGGTTATGTGATTATCCCACAGGCAAAGTATATTACCTATAGTCAAAAGAGGGATTCATTTAATTACTACAGGGTCATGGGCAGAAAACGATGGCTGGAGGAGGGTCAATGGTTCAAGTAAAGCATGAGGACCTGAGTTGATTCCTAGTACCCAAGAAAAGCCTGGCAGGACCTGAAATTCCAGAGCCCAAGAAGCAGAGACAAGCAAATTGTTGGGCCCTGTTGTCTGGTAGTTTAGCCAATCAGTGAGCTCCAGGTTAAGTGACAGACCCTGTCTCAAAAAATAAGGTAGAGAGTAATAGAAGAAAGACATCTATTGTTGACCCCTAGCCTCCGCATACATACATGCTTGAATACATAGAAACACATACACACGTCACAAGATACACTTGTCTTTAGATGGAGAAGACATTTTGAAAGAACACAATTTCATATTAAGTAGGAATTATAAACAACTGATAAGTATTTTTAAGAATGGTAAAATAATGGGCTGGTGGGATGGCTCTGTGGGTAAGGGGGCCTGTGTTCGAATCTGCAGACTTAACTTTAATCTCTAGGGCCCACATGGCAGAAGGAAAGAACCAGCTTCTAAAAGTTGTCATCTGATCTCTCTCTCTCTCTCTCTCTCACACATAAGTAAATAAACTAGAGATAATTAAAAGTCGTGAGACAAACACGTGACCCAGTGTAAGACTGCTTGGGAAAGAGGTTTGAAAGCTCAAAATTTACTTACAAGCTTTCCTCCTAATTTATTCCTCGTCTTTCAAATAAATCATATTTCTGTCAAAACACAAACATTTCATCTTTCTTGTCTTTACTTGTACAATTAATTTTTTCCTAATAGGAAAAAAGGGATGCCGTGGATGTGAATGTCATTAAAGCTACTAGATTGTACACTAGCAGTTAAAACGTCAAATTCCATGTAGTGTGTATTTTGCCCCAATTTAAATAATGATGCAAACATCAAATGTCTTGAATTGCAATTACTATCTGGGGAAAAATGTCTCATTTTGATATCATTTCAAGCTTTAGACAAATGTGGCAACCATCTTGCACGTTTTATTATCATTGGTAATGCCAGGAGACACAGCAAGGGGAAATTCAGAGTCTAAAGCAAGTCTTGAGGTACCAAGAGAAATATCGTTTTCTGCCCATGACTCTGTAGTAATTAAAGAGGCGCAGTCACCCCAACACGGTGACCATTCAAAGCAGAGCTGTGCTGTCAGCTGTCAGTCGACGATATTCTAGTGGGTGGGCACGACCACAAAGATAGAGGATCAGTGTGTCTGTCAGATATTCTGCATTTGACACAGAAGAATCACTCAGTATAGATGTGTGCACATTTACAACTGGAGCACACTTAAAACCTATGGGCTTTAAACTTCCATAAAACCTGTCTCCCCTCTCCTCAGCTCCCAGCTCCTCTCTCCCTCCCCCACATCTGGGCAGCACCTGCTGGTCACTCCCAGGATAAGGTCCAGTCTGGCCACATCTTGCTTGCTTGATCCTCTGAGCGCGGAGAAGCAAGAGGAAGGGCCTCCTCCTAGGACTATGGAAGGTGGGAGGGGGAGGTGCTCTGGGCTGATCTCTTGGGCTGCAGGGGACCCCTGAGCCCCTGAACTACCTCACTGTCTGGACAAGCGTGTAGATAAATGAGGCCCAACTGCCCTGCAGGGGTGGGATATGCCCCCCCCATTACCTTTGACACTGGTTGTTCAGATAGGATCAGGTCTCATCTTACAATACACCCCAGTCCTCGCAAGCTCCTGCTGGCAGTACCAGCCTGCATCATGCCACCAAAACCCTTTTCTTCCAGGCCTTGAAGTGGGGCCAGAGCAGGTGGTCTTGGCTCCGTCCTTCCATCTCACTGAAATGGCCAAGTGTCTGTTGTACCTGCCTCCCGGGCTGCTCAGGCCAAGTCTGTGTCTTGGACCATAACCTTGGCATTCTTACAGTTAGCTAAAGGCATGGGACCCATCAAATGACTGTGTGTCACGGGAGGAAATAGGCTTCAAATTACATAAGCTGAGCTCCCTGTAAAGGGAACATTATTCTGCATTAATAAATCTTGCAGGGGCTGGAGAGGTGGCTCAGGGGTTAAGCCTTTGCCCTGCAGGTGGAAGGTCCTGAGTTCGGATCCTAGACCGCACGTATAGACGCCGGGTGGAAGTGGGGGCGGCCTGCGTTTCTGGTCCTGGTAGGGCGGAGCCTGTGAATCCCAGGGCAGAGTAAACAAGGAGGAGGTGGAGGCGGTCCATGGTGGTTCCCGAATTCGCCTGTGGTTCTACACACACATACATGCACACACACACACACATGCACACATGCACAATTGAATAAATAATAATATAAAAAATTAAAAAAAAAGAATCTTACAGATAGTAGGGTACAGTGGAGGTACTTAGGAAGAAGAAACGAGGCGCTGCTACTATGAACATGAGCCTGAGCCTTCAGAAAGTTTTACAAGGGTAGATGGCCGCACAGCTGGAAAAGCTGGAAAAACATGGTCCAACTTTCCAGCCGTGGGTTGCCTTGGGCCATTCTGAAAAAGAGGGAAAAGATCTCATGACTGTGTTACATGGTTGAAGTACCCTGGACTTTATACGCGGGATGTGGGCAGCGTCGTTTTTTCCTTGGCAGGGGCCAGATGAGGTGGGACCAGGATTCTGAAGCCAGAAAGCATCTTCTAGAGAAAGGGGAGGAGTCTTCCCTCCAGAGAAGAATGATTGCAAAGATACTGGCACAGAAAGACAGAGGATGTGGCTCAGTGGCAGATTCTTGCCTAGCATGTGCAAGGCTCTGAGAGTGACACCCAGCACCGCCACCCCAAAACATAAGTCAGGGAGGAGGGGGATTCTGGAAGGTGGGTTGCGGCCGTGACAGCACTGACTGCCCAAGGAGGAAACAGCACGAACTCCCTTGACTACTGAGTTCTGGGGAGTCTCAGGAGAGTGACATAATAGGAGGTGTCTCATTGCAACTTTTTCATACATTGTTTCCTTATGATAAAGACTGCTCTGAGGAACTGTACATTTTAACTTTTAACGCTTGTTTTTAAAATTATAGGTTGTACAACAACATCCCAGAACAAAAATCCTTCTGGGGTGTTATATAACCAGTAATTAAAAGTAGATACATTCTACGCATAGTTATTTTAATATAGCAATTCAGCATACATACTTTCATTTCTATTAAATTATAAGTCTTGCATTTATGAAGTCTATAAAGATTGGCTGAGTCTATAGACAAGTATTTCTACATTGTCCCAAGGTACTATTTTTATTTGAACCTCCAAATGTTTGCATCTAGCACTAGGGACGCAGGATATTTAGTTGCTTTCTCAATTTATTTTATTTTATTTTATTTTTTTAAACTTTTTTTTTATTTATTCAATTGTGTGTGTGTGTGTGTGTAGAACCAAGGGTGAATTCGGGAATCATCGTAGACTGCTTCTATCCTCTTTTGCTCTGCCCCGGGATTTACAGGCTCTGCCCACCAAGAACAGAAAGGCAGTCTCTGCCAGCGTTTGTATGTGGGATCTGGGATCTGAACTCAGGACCCTCTGCTTGCAAGGCAGAGGCCTAACCCCTGAGCCATCTCTCCACCCCTGCTTTCTCAATTTAAAGAATAGCTTTTTGCTGAATAGCTTCTTTTATTGAAGACTGACATGAAACTGCCCTTACCAGGCATAGACCACTTTCCATTCCTTGGTAACTTTTGTGCTTTTAGAAACAAAAGCCACAGGGCCTGGTCAGATAGCAGCTCAGGCCCCTAGTCCCAAACTTGGTGACCTGAGTTGGAACCCCAGAATCCCACGTTTTAGGAGAGAAGCTACTTCTGAAAGCTATCCTGTGGTCCTCTGACCTCTGACTTCTGACATGCTTGGCATGTTTGTATGTACATGTGTGTGTGTGCATGCACTTTCCCTTCAAATTATATAAAATATTTTCTAAAAAAAAAAAAAACAATGACCGTGGCCGAGTTTCAGGACAGATTTTTTTTTCAGAGGCTTGTAAGTTACCAGCTACCCTGCATATTATTTTTTTTTTATTATTATTTCTGCTCATACAAACTTAATAGGTAGACCGGTTTACCCTGAATATTATTATTTTTTTATAATAATGTTTTTTCTTTTAATAATTTTTTTATTATTTATTCAATTGTGCGCGTGTATGTGTGTGTGTGCGTATGTGTGTATATGTGTGTAGAACCACGGACGAATTCGGGAACCACCATGAACCGCCTCCTCCTTGTTTACTCTGCCCTGGGATTCACAGGCTCCGCCCTACCAGGACCGGAAATGCAGGCTGCCCCCGCTTCCGCCCGGCGTCTATACGTGGGGTCTAGGCTCCGAACTCAGGACCTTCCGCCTGCAAGGCAGAGGCTTAACCCCTGAGCCACCTCTCCAGCCCCACTACCCTGAATATTATTTGACAATCCCAAAACTATTACATTTGTATTTCTTCCACTTCCTTTTCCCCTTATTTTTGTGTGTGTATTTTTGCATATGAGTATGGGTACAGAACACAATAAACACACACACATGCATATATAGACTTGCTTATGCATGTGTGTTCACACACATGTGAATGCTATGTAGGGGGTGCATGTAGAAGTTCACATGTATGTGTGTTCACATGTATGTGGGTGCTATGTAGGAGGTGCATGTGTGTTCACATGTATGTGTTCACATGTATGTGTGTTCACATGTATGTGTTCAAAGGTATGAGTGCTGCATAGGGGGTGCATGTGGAAGTCCACATGTATGTGTGTTCACATGTATGTGAGTGCTGTATAGGGGATGCATGTAGAAATTCATGTGTGTGTTCACATGTATGTGGGTGCTATGTAGGGGTATATGTCTTCACATGTATGTGTGTTCACGTGTATGTGGGTGCTATGTAGTGGTGCATGTAGGTTCACATGTATGTGTGTTCACATGTACATATGAGTGCTGTGTAGGGGTGCGGGTGGAAGTTCACATGTATGTGTGTTCACATGTATGTGTGTTCACATGTATGTGGGTGCTACATAGGGGTGCATGTGGAAGTCAAGGTTATGTCAGCTGTCTTCCTCAATCACTCTGAACTTTATATATTGAAACAGTCTCTTGCTGAACACCAGATACCAATCATTTTTTAAACTCTCAGGGGAATCCAATGAATTAATCTGCTGGCCTTTCTCCTCTTTCCCTTTGGATCACGACCCAGAAAAGTGACTGGTAAGAGTGGCATTAGTCACTAGGGACCGAGGAGGTCATTGTGGATAGATGTTCAGATGCCTCCAAGTGTAAGGTGCTGGGCACTGTGACATCATTTGAAAGCTAAAATGGTCAAATTATAGCATCATGTTGATACCCCCTCCCTACCAAGTACAAAGAATCTTATTTTTTAAAACCCTCCTTAATGATAGTTATATACTGAAATGTTGTTGAAGCTGTCTGTTCAAAACATCAACAATATACTTAAATGTATAATAAGCACATTATGCATTTAACCTGGGGTCAGACAGAGGCTCATCCTGGGGTGCACTGTGTTGTCAGCGAGAGGCTTCCAGGAGCCCACATGGGCTTCCTCTGGCAACCCCATCCTTGTTGGGCTGTTCCCAAGCCCACACTATTCAAATGTGGGCTTGCAATGACTGTGAACTGTGTCTAGGTTGTATTCTTGCCAGCTTGTTTTTAGAGTGGTTATAATTTAGTGTCTCCTTTCCCAAAGACAGGGCACAGTGTCTCCCCCCCCAGGTCTTGTCAGAATGGCATCAGGAGAAGCAGGGGGTGGACCTAAGAATCGTGATTGTAGGGACCCCTCTCTCCTTCCTTGCCTTTGCTTTCTGGGGAGCTTTCCTTTTCCAGATAAACGTCTGGCTTCAGCCACCTGGAAGACAGAGTGAGTGATTCTCCAGTGGTAATGCACAGGACCAGTGGTGATCTTTCTGCCACACTGTGTACTGATCACCTACTGTGTGCAGGCACTTCATATATGCACCATTTTAGCTAATGCGTCTTATGTGGCCCAGGCTGGCCTTGAATGAATGACCTCTCTGCCGCAGCCTCCCAAACGCTGGTATCACAGGCACGTGGTGCCGTGCATAGCTGCAAGATGGTTGCTCTCCCTACTTACTTCCACAGACTCAGAGAGGTACAGTAAGTTGCCCACAGTCACACAGCAAGCCCTGAGCCAGTGGGCTTCAGGGGTGAGCAACTCACCTCTTGACACAAAGTTATGTGTTTGAAGAGACTCCAGGGATGCGCGCACACGCTCCCTCCCCACCGAGGGATCTACTCCAGTCCTGGAATGGTTTCCCCATCTCCGAGACTACCACACAGAGCTGACAGTAGCCATAGCACAGGCAGCAAGAATCTGTTCTTCTCTCCGGCCTCCTGGGAAGCTGCCCAGTTTTTTCTGGAAAGTCACTGCGCAGACACATCTCGCACACTTTGTCTCGCTTGGGTCTGGCATGAAGGTGCATGCCTGTGACCCCCACACTTAGGAGACTGAGACAAGATGATTGTGTGACTGCGAGCCTGAGAACAGCTTGGACCACAGGGTTAGATCCTGCCTCGAAAAAAGAAAAAAAAAGGAAGGGGGGAGTCTAGGGCCGAAGACATAGCTCAGGGGTCAAGTCTCTGCCTTGCAAGCAGAAGGTCTTGAGTTCGGATTCTGGATCCCATACAAAAATGCCAGAAGGAAATGGCGAAATGGCGGCGGGTCTGTACTTCTGATCCAGGAAGGCGGAGCGTGGGAAACTCCAGAGCAAAGCAAAGAGGAGGTAGAGCAATCCAGGCCACCAGTCACCCGTGGGCCTCCACAGGCACACAGAGCGCCCTCTGATACACACAGACACACACACAACAAATAGACAGCAGACAGACAGCAGACAGGCAGGCAGAGATAAAACATGTCTGGCTTTCACATGCGGGCGACTACTCTGCTCGCGGGCGTCTATTGCCACACTCCAGCCTCATGCCCCAACTGAGCCAAAGTTAAAGCTGTAAGGACTTGAGCAGCTATAATAAGATTATCTTAAAATCCAGTTTGATTCATGAAGGGGCTGGTTGGTTGACACTGCATCAACTGTCAACCACACAGACGTGTTGCCGTCCTCACAGGACTCACGGACTAGGGGGTCTTGGCTGGGAGTCTCCCCCTCTCTCTCCAATCTCTCCTGCTCTCAGGAGTGAGCTTCTGAAATAAATCTCTCCTGGGGACACACTCTAAGAGAGGCACCCACTTTTCCCCATCACTCAGACCCAGGACTTCTCCAAGACCACAGACACAGCCTAGCTGGGGCAGCTGGGGATCAGGACCCTATGCATGCCATCTCTTGTGTGTCAGGCCTTGGGGGTCTGCAGGACCAAGCCAGAGCCCAGCAGCCAGGAGCCCAGCATCTCTGGCCGGTTCAAGGATACCAGAGGAGCTTCGTTGGCTGGTGCTCCCTTAGCCACAGTTTTTATGACGGGTCCCTGGCCACAAGCCCGGTGGCTTCTGTAAGTCAGGTGTTGGAGGCTGAGAAAGTAGAGAGGAGGGAGGCCAGGAGCTATTTTCATCTTGTTGCAATGACTTAAAACACCAGCTTCTCTTGTGCCTTATTTAGATGAAGAGTTTTTGACCTAAAAAAAGTCAAGACTGTGACTCAGTTGAGCTCCTGGAGTTGCTCAAAATGCTCTGGGCTTCTTCTGTCTGGAGCTAATTCTGACCGGTGTCTTTAGATAGTGGGAGGCGGATGCCACTTTGGGGCAGCCGAAGAAGCTTTTGGGAATCATCATGCTTTTTTGGGCTGGGGTAAAAAGCCCTGGTGTTTGGGAATCCAGCTTTCTGAGTCTGTCCGCTCTTGCTTGGAAATAGCTGGGATGGGGTGGGCTTGCCCAATCAAAGAGAAATGTGTCCTGAACTTTCCAAGCAGAGGTATGGATGGAGCTTGTAGCCACACCACAATGAGTCCTGGGATACCACATGTGCCACCCGCATCGAGGATGGATCCCTGGGCAGAAGAAGCTATGTGGCAGAGATCTGGGTAGAGTAAATATGTTCGTTTCAAATTCTTTTTCACCACTTGGGTGGCCCGAGGACAGACTGTAGAGCCAGCTGCCTTTGGTGAATGCAGATCCTCAACCTGGCCTTACTGTTGAGTCTTGTCCACATGGTCTGTCTCACACATGCTACATGCTCCTGAACGACCTCTCTGCCTTGCTACAACCAGATCTCTAAATGATGTGCTTTTTTTTTTAATTTTTTTTATTATTATTTATTCAACTGTGTGCATATGCGTGTGTATGTGCGCGTGCGCGCGTGTCTGTGTGTCTGTGCGTGTCTGTGTATGTGTAGAACCACGGACGAATTCGCGAACCACCATGGACGCCTCCACCTCCTTCTACCCCGGGATTCACAGGCTCCGCCCCACCAGGACCAGAAGCGCAGGCCGCCCCCGCTTTCGCCTGGCGTCTATACGTGGGATCTGGGATCCGAACTCAGGACCTTCCGCCTGCAAGGCGGAAACTTATGTGGAGAATCTCCAGTGGCCAGACAACAGTATGCTCTTCACTCTGTTGCAGTATCCAGCCTGCCTGGGCTGAGCTCCTACATAGGGTAACAGATGAAGACAGCCATCCTGGGGGAGAGAGCAGAGGTGTAGACTCAGAGGTCTTAGGTTCAAATCCTACCCAGTCTTCCAGTGGTTGGGTGACCTTGGTCTGAAGCTTGTAACTTCTTTGAGCTTCAGTTTTCTTTTCTGTAACAACCTCATGGGCCACCAAGTCCCCGAAGAATGTCTGCCGAGGACTTTGGACAAAAACAAGCACTAAGGGTGGGTCTTGAACAAGTTCTGAAGCCTGCCTTTCATCAAGAGATCAACGCCAGTACCCTGCAACATCCCCCCCATCGCAGACAAGTTGGACAAATCTACCGTCAGACAATATGGCGGCACCGATTCTCAGAGGCGTGTGCAGTGTTCACCACTCAAGTTCTAAGCTCATCCAATGCTCCCACTTCCTGGATGAACAGCCCTGGGCAGGCCTCTGAGTTTCCTCATCTAGAAAGCAGGGTAAGACCAGTCCCTCTCTCACAGTGTTGTGAAGATAAAATGAATAGAAGCATTCTGGTTGGTGCCTAGCAGCAAAAAAGTCACTTGATAAATCATACCACTGCTGTTTCATCTTTTTCTTTAAATTTTTTTTATTATTATTTATTCAATTGTGCGTGTATGCGCGTGTGCACGTGTGTGTGTATATGTGTGTGTGTGTGTGTGTGTGTGTAGAACCACGGCGAATTCCGGGACCACCATGGACGCCTTCACCTCCCCCTTGTTTACTCCACCCCGGGATTCACAGGCTCCGCCCTACCAGGACCAGAAACGCAGGCCGCCCCCGCTTCCCCCGGCGTCTATACATGGGGTCTAGGATCCGAACTCAGGACCTTCCGCCTGCAAGGCAGAGGCTTAACCCCTGAGCCACCTTTCCAACCTCTGCTGTTTCATCTTTGTGAAGAATTTTCTGATGTGCCATCTGATTCTTACAACGTGTTGTCGAGGACAGAGAGTCACACCCCTTAACAAACTAGAAAACAAGGGAGCCAAAGGATTCCTTCCTCCCTAAGCGGAGAGCCCAGAATTTCTGACGCCAGGACTAGTTAAAGATCTTTCTGTTTGCTTTGCTGGGCAGACCAAAGTATTTCTAGGATTCATGGCCAAGCCCCACCATAGTCAAGCTGCGCTGGGCAACAGGGCCATGAAGTCTGGCAAGCGGCAGTGAGTAAAATCAAGCAGAGGTTTAGACATGGCTACAGGAGGGTTTGTCGCTTGCTTGCGGTTCTAGGGGGTTTAGTCAGGATCTCGCATGTGCTCAACAAAGGCTCCAGCACTGAGTTTTTGCCTAGCCCTTTCATATCTTCTAAGTATCTGCATTGAAAGAGTTCCTTCTCTATTAGCGTTTTGCTGCTCTGACTAAACACTCATTTTGACGAAAAAGAAATCAATGGGGGCTGGAGAGGTGGCTCAGGGGTTAAGACTCTGCCTCGCAAGCAGAAAGTCCTGGGTTCAGATCCCAGGTCCTACGTAAAAAAAAAAAAAAAAAAAAAAAAAATGTACTTCTGGCTCTGGTGGGTGGAGCCTGGGAAATTCCAGAGCTAAGCAAAAAGCAGGTAGAAGCAATCCAGGATGATTCCTGAAATCACCCTTGGCCCTCTACAGAGACACACAGTGCCCTCTGACACTCACACACACACACACACACACACACACACAGAGTAAGTAAGTAAATAAATAAATAACAAAAAGAAAAAGTAATCAAGAAACTTGGCTAAAGGCAGAATCTAGTCTTCCAAACTGAAAAACGATTCTAGACACGCAGAACCAAGCGCAACCAGCACGCTGTTTGTTCATGGAAAGGCTTGAGCATAACACTGGTTCCTCCTGTTATCTCTCTACCAACCACCCCTCCCCCCAGCCAGCTGCCCATTCACATGTTTTTCCCTCACTCAGCCAGGATGTATGAAGCTGCCGCCCCAGCCCCAAGCCTCTTCCACTGGAGAGCTCCTTGACTCATCCCTCCCCCCAGAACCCCTCAGGGGAGGGGTTCGACCTCTTGCTTTCCTTCTTCCCTTTTAAACCAAGTCACTGTTCTCAGGCCTGGGAGAATGCTGATTTCGCAGTACGTTTCCCTTCTGGACACCATACATTCCATTTGGGGGCCCTGGTGGCCTCTACTCGTCCTCTATTTTTAAGAACAGATCCTCCTTAGAGCGGCCTTTTGGAGGGCTTCCCGGTCACATGCTGCAAATGATCGCAACCACGCCCTGTGGCCCTAGCAGAAGACCCAGAATGCCCCTTCCCATGTGGCCGCTGTGTGCCTCGCTGCCCTGGTGACCTCAGAAGAGGGAGAAGGCTGATCTCTCGACAGAATGTTCTGTAAACGATGAAATTGTCAGGTAATAAAAGTCCATTTTCACCGATATTTTAGTTCAGTGTTTTGAAATAGCACAGGAGACGGAGACAGTGTGGTTCTAACATTGACGGGGGACAGGAAAGGGGACCCAAAGGGGGGCCCAGAGGGGGGCCCAAAGGGGGATGGGCAGAAAGTGGTACCTGGAGGGACCAGACTTGGGTTCTACTTCTATTGGGAACCAACTGGACCTCAGGTCTCTAGCAAGCAGCTTAACTGTTCTCTTGCAGAATTACCTTATCTGCTCTTGGAATGCACATCTGCCCTAGGCGATTAGGGCTGGAAACAATATGTATTCTATACTTTCAGATTCCCAGCGGGAAAATTGCAACTGGGTGTGGAGACACCAACCTTCATCCCTCCATCCACTTGCCAGAAGTGGAGGCAGGGAGGCCACGACATGGAGGCCATGCTCAGCTACACAGTGAGACTCTGCTCAAAACTCTAAAAGTTACAGTAGCCGGCAGGTTAATATAGGGGCACAAACGATGTCCTGGGACAATTTCCTGGCTCTGGCCAGTCGTGTAGCTCAGTGGATAAGGGCACCTGGTACCCAGCCTGACCACCTGAATTCCAACGCTGGAGCCCACATGGTAGAAGGGAAGAATCACCTCCCACGAGTCAGACTCTACCCCCCCACACAGCATGTCCTCCTCCGTGCGTGGTCAAAGCTTAGTTTATACATCCTGGAATTTATACGAAGTTTATCATGTTGTAACATTTCTTGTGGAGGGCACTTACCAGATTCTCAATGAGAGCAAAATCGTCTTTTGAGGGGAAAGTTTTCGAAGCAGCCCCAAATGCTGGGGAGTGAGAACCCTTCATAGCTGATGGACACCTTCTTGGGCCTTTTCCAGGGCCTTGGTTGGACCAGCGTCTTGGGTCTCCTCAATGTCCCCCCAGTTGGTCTGTGGGGGTGTCGCCCTCAGACCTGTGCCACAGGACCACTCGCTTGGGCTGTTCGCTTTCCAGAGCCAACGTGAGTTGAGCATGAGACCTTCCACTAGACCAGCCCCAACACACGCAAACTCCCACTTGGCCCAGATCCGCTGGCAGAGCCGGCGTGGCCTTTGCTACCATCTCTCCAGACGAAGGCTGCTTTCTGCTGTGCTCCACACTGACCCAGAAGTGCCCAGGAGAGCTGTGTGCGCGCTGTGCACATGCTGTTCATGGAGAGTGGGGTGTGGGGGTGTGCCCCTGAGATCTGTCATAAGACAGAGCTGGGAATAAAGAGGAAGCGGCAAGGAGGGACCCACAATGGCAGGCACCCTACTATCACCCTAGTCCACTGGGACGAGAGGAACCTTGCGATCTGCGCTCAGCTCCGCAACTTGTCCTGCAGGTCTGTCTGTCAAGGTGGGAGGGCGGGACACATTCATCTCACAGTACATTAGGGTAACTCACGACTTGTAAGCACTGAGGCATGGGCCTGTGGCGTGGTGAGTATGAAGCCTGCTGGGCTCAGGTCTCTGCTGAGGCAGGTCTACCCATGCCACCTGGAGCCTGCCTCTTGGCCCGATCCTGGCAGGATGGACATGGAAAAGCTGTCAATGGGGCAGTCTAGACAAGGGCCTCAGGAGGCCAGAGCCAAACCCTGCAGAGGTACTAGAATGCTCAGCGGAACCCGGGGCAGAGATGTGGGCGGTGTGACTCAGCCAAGTGTTTCACCCAGAATTCAGGGGGGTTCCATGCTGTGTGTGTGTGTGTGTGTGTGTGTGTGTGTGTGTGTGTGTGCGCGCGCGCGTCTGTAGAGGCCAAAGAGTCACGCTGGGTATCACCCTGGATTGCTCTACCTCCTTTGGGCTTTGCTCTGGGGTTTCCCCGGCTCCGCCTTCCAGGACCACAAGAGCAGGCTGCGCCATTTCTGACTGGCATTTTCATGTGAGATCATGGGATCCGAACTCAGGTCCTTCTGCTTGGGAGGCAGAGGCTGTAATGCCTGAACCATCTCTCTAGCCCCAGGGTCGTGTACTTCTAAGTGTGTGTGTATGTGTGTGTGTGTGTGTGTGTGTAGGAAAGAGAGGCATGCACAGTGTATGTATCTATGTATATCTTCATTTTCATTACTCTCTACCACAATTTTAGGCAGGTGCTCTATCACTGAGCGATGTCCTTAGTCTGATCTCCTTCCAAGACAGATGTAGGCAATCGGACACACTAAGATGAGTAGCTTCTAGAGATAACAGATATCTTTTTATTACACCACATTACATACAGCCCAGTCTGTGCAGGTAGCTACGCGTGCCATTGTACCAGCACATAGCTATATTATAGTAATTATTAGTCTTGCCAATATATCATCTTGTTTAATGTGGCAATCACGGGACATATCTGTGAATGCATCATGAATTTGTTCTTTACATTATTTTGGATACTATCTTTTGATAGGATTGTTTTCCTTAGTAATCCTGCATATTTTAGCTTATGTACTTGAGAATGTTATTCTGACAAAGGGGCCCATACATCTGGGGTCAGGAGTAACATAGAGATCATGCCCATAGCGAAATGTGTTGGGGTTTTGGCTTCATTATTTTCCAGAAAAGGTGGCAATAGGAGCGGATGGGCTACAAAGTGCAGATCTGGGGAGAGGAGGAATTGGGATCCTGCATCTTTTTAAAAATGTTATTTATCTTTTTATTTATTTATTGTGTATCAGAGGGCACTGTGTGTCCTGTGGAGGACCAAGGGCGACTTCAGGAATCATCCTGGATTGCTTCTACCTGCTTTTTGCTTCACTCTGGAATTTCTCAGGCCCACCTGCCAGGGCAGGAAGCGCAGACCGCCACGGTTCTGCCTAGTTGTTTTTAGGTGGGATCTGGGTTCCAAATTCAGGCCTTTCTCCTTGCAAGGCAGAGTCTTAATCCCTGAGCCATCTTTCCAGTCCCCCCCCCCCCGCATCTTTGAGCTAAGCAGGTGCATGCAAGCGATGGAGCAACAGAGAAGATGCAGAGGGGGAGGGGTGGGTTGTAAGGTGGGGGAGGGGTGAGAGATTGGAAGATCCATCTGGAGCATGCTGATTGATATAAAATAGGGAACTGTTCTCAGAACAGAGCATTCCTATAAAGTATCAGACGCAGAGTAGATGCCTGGTGGTAATTGTAATTAGGACCTTGTCCCAGGCCCCAGAGAAAGTGGCAGGGCTGAGGACTGAGGGTGGTTGGAAATACCGGGAGGTGCAGGAGACAGCCGGAGGGCTCTGGGCTCTGCACAGGGACTGAGGCTGGAGAGTGACATATGGGAGGCTCCGGTCTACAGGCTGCACTCCAAGCTATGGGACTAGGTGCGGAAAATCTCACTGCACCTATTTTCTCACTAAGGAAACTGGACTCGGAAGGGTGAAGCGTGGCACCTGGGTGTGGGGTGAAAGAGGGAATTTTCCAGGAGTGATTGGAGGGATGATTATACCCTTAGAATGAGAGAATTTGTATCTATTTGTACCAGCTGCTGCTCCTGCTCCTGCTCCCCTCACTGAATGTGACAGCCGGAGCCCCTCGCCTAAGGACCACTACCAAGAGGATTATTTGAGACGTTGGCCCAGAAAGACGCAGATGTGTAGTTTCCTCCCATGCCAACAAGAAGAACATCTTTTTCCCAATTCACACCTTTGCGTGCCTCCAGGGCCCAGGGTCACCATTTGCAGGGCGGGCATCCAAGGGTTCCAGCCATAACCCACTCGGGGCAGAGATTACTCCAGCAAGGTGATAATTTGCCCGCACATCCAGTGATGTTCTCACATACGACCGCTCCTATTGGTGTGAAACCTCAAACACTGTTTACTAGAAGCACAAGGGTGCTGAGTAATTTTGTCTCAGACATGGATGGCAGGAGCAGTTGCCACCAACCTGACTGACCAGACCTCGGTTTCCTCATTCGCTAACCAACAGGTTCAACAGGCCGTGAACCTCTCCGCGGCTCCAGAATAAACTGGTTTCGCTTCGTGTAAATGCCCAGCATTTCCCGAGAGGGTCATGGGTCAAGACCGAAGAAAGAGTTCTAGAAGCAGCCATTGTCATGTCTGTTTTTGGCTTGCTGTCTGCAGTGAATCTTGTCTATCCTTTGGGACTTCCAGTCTTTCAAAACTCCGGGGTGAAAGAGGGAATTTTCCAGGAGTGATTGGAGGGATGATTATGCCCTTAGAATGAGAGAATTTGTATCTATTTGTACCAGATAGATCATGGCCATTTGCATAGGCCGTAATGTAAGACCCTGGGGAAAGAAGGTGGATTTTGGAGACCTGGCTCTAATCCTAAACTCCGCCAAATAGTGCTACCTTCCGGTGCTTCCCCTGAACCAGACACAGTTAAGTGAATTTCTCCTCAGCTGGCAGGGAGAAAATTCAAATATGAGTGATCTTAAGCTTTTGTGGCCCCTTTCCAGAAGGTTCCCAGCTTCCTGTCACCACTGCTGACACACCCAGAGGTCTGTCTCCTAGGCAACTCAAGCTCTTATCAAGTTGACGATCAATATTAACCATTCACAGATGGAAAATTCCATTTTGGGCATGGTGGTTAGTGCACAACCTGGGGGAGGGATTATTGTTCCTGGGAAAAGTCATTTCCATGAGGCAGCAGTGAGTGATGAAGCCTTACCTAACCCTAGCTCCTGCTATCTCCAGGGACACCATGCTTACGAAGAAGTACCTGAGACCAAACAGCAATTTCCTCTCTGTTTCCTGACTAAAGCAGAAAATATAGACTGGCAGTGCCAAAGAACATTCTGTCAATTTCTTCTGTCCTTGCTTTCCTGTAAATAGTTTCACCAGCATTAGAGCTGCTGAGGAACATCAGCCGGAAGTCCACACCTCGGGCCCCAGACCCCAGGGACCTGGGGCTTTTCCCCTGGGGCTGGGCTTGATCCTGCAGGTACTGCCTGTAAAGTATGGCTTCTGCTGACCCAGGGGTGTTGTGAGTGTCAAATACTGCAGCAATGCATTTTCTCACTTCAACAAGCCTGTGAGAAAGGTGGAGGAAACAGTGATGGGGAGGACCATCCTTTGCCTAAGGCCACACAGCTCACCTGTAGTCAAGGTCAGATTAGCAGTCGGGTCAGCCGGATTCTCAGCCTGGTTCTTAAATGCTTCGTGCTCCTTAGAAAACAGAAATGTCTTGGGGAAAACTGGAATTTTCCAATCTGTTCCCAGCTGAGAATCTGGCAAAACAAATAGCCCAAAATAAGTGATTTTAAAAGGATGATTCTGAGGCCGTCAGGAGCCCTGGGGCTGTAAGTAAACAGCCTTGGTCGAAGAAGAGAGAGGTGTGTGTTACCCAGCAAAGGCCTGGAAAGTAGCCACACCCTCCAACTTAGTAATTGTACCCCTACAATTTCTGCTAAGGCTGTATTTAGCATAAACAAAGAGCTCCACGAGTATATTTATCATGAAGTTATTTCAATATCTGAAGTTTTGAAGAAGAATGCATGTCCCAAAGAAGGAATGGTGGCGAACTACCAGAGTATTAGGTGGCCCTGAAAAGGATAGTCATTTAGACTGTGGGCATGGAGAGGCACTTATGGGCACAGGCAACATGGCCAATACAGTTGTAACAAAGCCAGGACGGTACATGGGTAGACAATGGAGGTGATAGTGTTTGGTGAGTGCTAAATGAAATAGAATTTTTCTTTTTCTTTCTCTTTATTTCTCTCTCTTTCTTTCTCTTTTTCTTTCTCTCTTTCTCTTTCTTTTTTCTTTCTTTCTCTCTCTTTCTTGTGTGTGTATGTGTGTTGTTATGTGTTGATGTATATGAGTCTATATGTGTATATGTGTGTGAGTCTGGGTGTGTATATATGTGTGTGTGTGTGTTTTCTTTCTTTTTTCCCTCTATTTTTTTCTTTTCTTCTTTATTTCTTTCTCTCCCTCCTTTTTTCCCCCCAAGACAAAGTCTCACTCTGTAGCTCAGGCTGGCCACTTATTTTTGGTATGGGTGGATGTCTTGCATGTGTGTGGGTGCACATGAGAGCAGATATGCATGCGCACAAGTGTGTGTACATGTGGAGACCCAAGGGTGGCACCGGGAAGTGTCATGGATGCTCTTCCACCTTATTCTTTTTTTTTTAAGAACTTTTTTTTTATTATTTATTCAATTGTGCGTGTGTGCACGCGGGTGTGTGTGTATGTGTATGTATGGTGTGTGTGTGTGTGTGTGTGTATGCGTGTGTGTGTGTGTAGAACCACGGACGAATTCGGGAACCACCATGGACGCTTCCACCTCTTCCTTGTTTACTCTGCCCCGGGATTCACAGGCTCCGCCCACCAGGACCAGAAACGCAGGATGCCCCTGCTTCCGCCCGGCGTCTGTACGTGGGGTCTAGGATCCGAACTCAGGACCTTCTGCCTGCAATGCAGAGGCTTAACCCCTGAGCCACCTCTGCAGCCCCTCTTCCACCTTATTCTTTTAAGCCTGGGTCTCTAGCTAAGCCCCGCACGTGCTCTTAGGACTGGTCTGCTGGCTTTTCACATCTCCAGACTCCGTCTTCTGGAGCTATAATTGCAGGTGGGCTTCCACACCCACCCAGCATTTCACACAGAATCTGGGGACCTGATCCCCCGTCTTTCTGTTTTAGCAACGAAGCTATCTTCACCTTTTTTTAATATTAGTGTTTTCATTCTCATTATTATTATTTTAAAGAAAAGCATTACTTGAGCCAGGCGTGGAGATGCATGCCAGTACTCCTAGCACTCTGGGAAGCTGAGGGAGGAGGATTGTGAATTTGAGGCCAATCTGGGCTACATAGAGAGACCTAGGTAAAAAAACAAACAAAATGAGAACAAAAAGACCCACTCAATTAAAAGCTAAGTTTTCATTTATACTTAAAGTGATCCTTAATGTTATTTTTAGTTGAAAATAAATAAAGCAAGTCATGTTCTTCCTGATGGCCCAGCATCCAGTTCTGTCAGATCATTTAAGTTCTTTTAATAAGGTTTTATGATGTCACCGGTTTTTAAAAAATATTTTATTTATTTATTTTTTTTATGTGTGTGTGTGTGTGTGTGTGTGTGTGTATCAGAGGGTGACTTTGGGAATCATCCTGGATTGCTTCTACCTCCTTCTTGCTTCACTCTGGGATCTCCCAGGCTCTGCCCACCAGGGCCAGAAGTTCAAGCTGCCACCATTTCTACCTGGCGTTTTTTTTAATGTGGGACCTGGGATCCAAACTCAGGACCTTCTGCTTGCAAGACAGATGAGCCATCTCTCTAGCCCTGTTGCCACCAGTTTTTATTTGGAAAAGTTTCAGGCACACAATTTAGAATAAAACAGTCACATTGGTATATCTTCTGCCCAGTGCGAAATAAAACTAAGGCTTCCTGTGTGTATCTCTAGTCCCTTGGCATCCTTCCCTTGTTGATTTCTATAAATTATACTATACCCTGTGCGTCTTTATGCAGCTTCCTCATTTCACTCAATATTTGGGTGGCCTTTCAAGGCAAAAAGACTTCGTGCTTGTTGATTAGACTATAGATGCTGAGACTGGGAGTATCTGTGATTATATGGGAGAGGAAAGTCATGACAAAAGCAGAGGGAAGGAGGGAGAGAAAAAGGAAAGGAAGGAAGGAAGAAGGAAGGAAAGGGAATTGGGACCAGGAAAGAGCATAGAGAAGAAAAGGGGCGGGGAGGGGGGAATCCTGGGTGACTGCGAGGATTAAGCCAAATACCGCGAATGGGGTAACATCTCCTGAAATCTAATTCCACAATATTTAACTTTAGATATTCTCTTGAGCTCCTACTTTGAGTCTTGGTCAGATACAAATGACAGCAACCCACGAGTGAATTCCTAACAAATTCAGTTGTTTGAATGTAATTGATCACTTCAGTTTTAAGTTTGCTCACATCAGTATTTTCTCTTTCACCAGGAATCTTCTCTAGCTTGTGGCTACAAAAGTGCTGTCTCAGCAGATTGGAGGGACGCTCTATGAATCCTCTGAATCTGATTGAGCCTTGATGAGCTCTTGGTTCAGAATATGCCTTCTAGACACGCACACCTCTTACTAGTCATGGAGTCATTAGGCCAGGTTTCCAGAAGCCCCTCTGCCCTATCTTAGTCTTTCTTGGACCCTCAAGTCCTCCTAGGCCACAGCTATGGTATGGATAAATGTCTCATAAGGATCCATATGTAGGATCCGTGAAGTAGCTATGTGGGTAGGTGTATGCTTGCAAACCTGGAGACCTGAGTTGGATTCCTGAACTTCTACATGGTATAAGGAAAGTTGTCCACTGACTACTGTGCACCACAGCATGCATATATACCTTTCCTCTCTTAAATACATATTTATGTATCTACATCTATCTCTATTATCTATCTATCTATCTATCTATCTATCTATCTATCTATCTATCTATCTATCTATCTATCTATCTATCTGTCTATCATCTAGCAATCATCTATGTATCTATCATCTATCTATCATCTATCTATCACCTATCACCTATCACCTATCATCTATCATCTATCAATCATCTATCATCTACCTATCTATCATCTATCATCTATCATCTACCTATCATCTACCTATCTATCATCTATCTATCATCTATCTATCTATCTATCTATCTATCTATCTATCTATCTATCTATCTATCTATCTATCTATCTATCTATCATCTATCCACAGATCCATATGTAAAGATCTGGTCCCATCCGTATCCTTGAAGGGGACTGTGAGATCCCAGCCTCACCATCCACTCTGCTTCTGCCACTCACCTTGACATGCTCCTTCATAAGATGCCATCTTCACCAGAGACTCAAACCAATGGTGCTACTTGATCTTTGACTTGAACCTTCAGAAAAATGAGACAAAATAAACCGCCCTTTAGTGATATGCAGACTGCCTAAGTATTTTGTTGTAGGAATACAGAGCCAAGCAATACAGCTACTCTCTTTAAAAAAATCCTAATAAAGGGCTGGGGCTGTAGCTCGGTTATAGAGTATTCATCTGGTGTGAATGAAGCCTTGAATGTAATCATCACTGCATACACCAGCTGTTGGGGTGCATGCATACACCCCAACACTTCAGAAGTGGTGTCAATAGGATCAGAAGTTGAAGGTCATCCTCATCTACAATATCAGTTAAGCCTAGGTTACATGAGACCACCTTTCTTAAAAGAAAGAAAAATCCAGTAAAATGATGAATGTGGTAGTCCATACCTATAATATCAGCGCTTGGGAAGCTGAGACTAGAGGCCAGCCTTTGTTCTACAGTGAACCTCTGTCCAAAAAAAGGGGGCAAAGCTGGTGATGCTCCAAGGATTACATTTTGATTCTAATTTAGTTCTGGAGTTAAATATGCTTTGAGAGTTGGCCTGGGAGTATAACCTTGATTTACAGCATTATTTCTATTGAAAATCAAGTTGGCATTCAAAGGCCAATTTGAGAAATAAACTTCTTGAACAAAATCCTTTGGGGACTTGGGATTCTCAGAGTGGAAAGGGAAAAGACAACGGATACCGTATTGTATAAAATATCAGGGAGAGATGCTGGACAACTTTCATAGAACTGTGCAAAAAATTTCAGAAAGTACTATAGAAGCTATTGGGGGAGAAAAGCGATCAACTGTCTCATCAATCTGTGAAAACTGCAGCTGCAATAACAATCAGTTGGAAGAGGCGATCGCCAAGGCAATACTGGCATGAACGGCAAAGGCGCAACCAACAACTAGATGTAAGGCCCACTTTTCAGCAGGGATCGCAATCATGGAACTGTAAACTGGAACTGTAAACTGGAATATTCTTCCCTATGAGAGGAGAGAATATAGGCCCTAAGGGGATCGCAAGCTATAAAGGTTTAGCTAGAAAGACATTATATCAAACTGCCTTTTGAGCAATTATTGTCACACCCATAGAGTGGAGGAGCATGAGGCGCTCAACAGAGAAGCTTCTTGCTGCAATGGAAGGGGTCACCCAGGAAAATCACAGCTGGACAAAATAAGTGGCTGTGGACTGTCATCTCCTGAGCAGGATAACAAGAGTCATCCCCATGCCCGCCTAAGGCTCAGGGAACAGATTGGAAGAGCCTGATATGGGGCAGGGGCACAGTCAGTGTCTTCAGGACATGACAGGGCTGATGATGTATGATGTCACCATAGCTCTGCATAGTCCCACAAGCCTTGCTTAGGAATTGTCCAGCAACATTCGTCATGGAAAGGGAAAGATCTCAAGAGACACATCCCTGAGACTGATGAAGGTTGATGCTGACAGAAGGAAATGCAAGATGCTTTCCTCAGTGGTACACCCACGATATAAGATTCATGCTCCACCAAGTGGCAGGCACATGACATCAAAGGCAAACCAGATGAAACCCAGTGAACCACACATGAGAAAAAATTTGAAATACGAGAGGTCTGGCAGGGTAGAAGAAGGGTTGTAATGGGACGAGGGAGGAGGATGGGATTGGGGAATGAAGGTGTGAAATATTATAAACTCATTATATTCATGTATAATACACAAGAAATAATGTTTAAAAAAGTAAGGGGGGCTGGAGAGATAAACAAAGGACCTGAGTTCAGATCCCAGATCCTATGTAAAAATGACAGATGGAAATGGGGTGGCCAGCACTTCTAGCCCTGGAGGGTGGAGCCTGGGAAACCCCAGAGCAAAGAAATAAGGAGGTAGAACACTCCAGGATGATTCTGGAAGTTACCTTTGAGCTTCCACAGGCACACACAGTGCCCTCTTCTATACCTACACCCCCACATGTACACCCCTCACACATGCACACTCCCCAAAATGCATATATCCCCATATACGTACACACCCATGTACACACACACCTACATATGCAAAAAAAGTAATAGGGAGGGGAAGGGGAGCTGGCTCTGTGGGTGAAGCTTTTGCTGCATGAGCATGAAGCCCTGAGTTTGGATCCCCAGAACCTGTGCAAGTCTGGATGTGGTGTGTGAACCTCTAATCCCGGAGAGACAGGAAGTGGAGACAGGAGAATGTCCAAAAGTTTTCCCCTTCTACCATGAGTGTCTGAGATGAACTCTGGTTTTCATTCTTGGCTACAAGTAATTTTACCTGCTGATTCATCTCGACGGCCCTGCCAAGGTTTTTAAAAATACATGGACTTGTATGGCAAGGTTGTGGTCTCTGGGTGTCTGGGGAGTGGGGTCCTGGTGAAAGCAGGATAATGAGATCGGTCACACTGTCTAGCTAAGAGCATTTAAACTTGTGTAGCAGTCCACCTGCATGGTTGCTGATAAATGACCATCAAACAGCTTAAAGGAACAAGGGGTTTATTTCCTTACGACAGTCCAGTTACAGTTCTCAGTCCAGCTTGGGAGAGCACGCACCAACACCAGGGCTGAGGGAACTGGCCACACCATCACCACATAACGGCTGAGAGACGACAATCCTTACTTGTCAGACCAGCATGTCTGGCCAAGTGAACAGAAGGATGCCCACTCTCTCAACCAGCTCTCTGTGATTTATCCAGGGCCTAATCCCACCCACCATGGGCTGGGTCTTCCCCATCAGCTAGACAATCTCTTTCAGATTTGCTCTGGCCTTAACTCAACCATCAACTCTCTACAACTGTGCCCAGAGCTCAAACCCTCAATAGTCAAGTTGACACTTGTGCTTAACTATGACATTCCACCCCTTGTCAACTTGACACAAAAACAATAGCACTTTTAAACTGTAATCTTTCCTTGTCCCCACAGATGTTAAAATATAAATCCATTCCATAGACAAATTTAAAATGTTCTCATTAAAACTTCAGTTCCAAAATTTTAAAAGTTCAAAGTTTTTTAACTTTAAAAGGGTATTAAATTAGAATAAGTTAAGCACTTTAAAACAAATAAAACATTAAAACAGAAGGATCTTGACACAATAAGAAACATTTAAATTAAGATCAAAGTCCAGCAAATTACTTCATCCTTTACTTCAATGTCCATCTTCTGTTGCTCATCATGTAGTCAAGGCGGCTCAGATTCTAGGCATTCCCAGTCCCTAGTTTTTTTATTTTATTTTATTTTATTTTATTTTATTATTATTATTTATTCAACTGTGTGCATGTGCGTGTGTATGTGCGCGCGCGCGTGTGTGTGTTTGTCTGTGTATGTGTAGAACCACCATGGACGTCTCCACCTCCTTCTGCCCCGGGAATCACAGGCTCTGCCCTACCAGGACCAGAAGCGCAGGCCGCCCCCGCTTCCGCCTGGCGTCTATACGTGGGATCTGGGATCCGAACTCAGGACCTTCCGCCTGCAAGGTGGAGGCTTAACCCCTGAGCCACCTCTCCAGCCCTTATTTTATTTTTTTTATTTTTTAAAATTATTTATTATTTATTCAATTGTGCGCGTATGCGTGTGTGTGTGTGTGTGTGTGTGTGTGTGTGTGTAGAACCACGGACGAATTCGGGAACCACCATGGACGCCTCCACCTCCTCCTTGTTTACTCTGCCCCGGGATTCACAGGCTCCGCCCTACCAGGACCAGAAACGCAGGCCGCCCCACGTCTGCCCATGGGGTCTGCCCATGGGGTCTAGAATCTGAACTCAGGACCTTCCGCCTACAAGGCAGAGGCTTAACCCCTGAGCCACCTCTCCAGCCCCCTCCCAGTCCCTGTTTGCAGCTTGAAATTGTAAAAGCAGAGTTCCTCTGAACCAGGCTGAATCTCCACTCACAGTCGTCCTCAGCAGCAGTCCCACAGTTCTGGCATCTCAAACACAACTCTGGGTTCTCCTCTGCAGCTTTAAGCTTCACCATCTCTTGCAGGAACTCTACGCCTGCCACTCGGTGCCAAGCTTTTGCTGCTCTCCACGAACCCCTCAGTAGTACGCCCAAACCCGTATCATTTGAGGGACACTGCCAGATTCCGAAGCAAGGTTGAAAGGTAGCTTAGTCCACTGGAGCTACAGCTGTACCAACTTTAACAAGCCGATGCTGGAAAAACCTCTTTTAGGAAGCCAAACATCCAAAGGGCAAGAAACTTGAATCTCCCCCTCACTTCGGACTTTCTTTTCCAGGTTGGAGTTTCCTATCAAGCGACCCTAGCCTTAGAACCTCCCACTAAACGGACGAGGATTTTAACAAAAGCAAACACACACTTGCAATACACTCTGAAAACGAATCACAGAGCCTGGAAGGAGATTTGCTTTTTCTTAGTGAAGGGTTTAAGCGACAACAGGCCCTGGGCTCTGGTATTGAGGCTTAATTAGAAAATGCTGGGAAGCCCCCATTGAGGGCTTTTCTTTAATTCAGGCTGGACGCACAGGGAAGACCAGATTGCTGGTGGCCAGTGTGAATGACTCTTTTGAAGTGCACCCTTCTTTTCCACCGACAGGCTGGGCTACCTGCTTTGAAACTGCTCCATTTCAACATCTCTGGCTCCCAAGCTAGCTAGCGTGCACACACACACACACACACACACACACACACACACACAAAATAAATAAATGAAAAGAGAAAAAATGAGGCCCAAGCGCTGGTTTGCTCATAAGCCTTAGACCCAGCGCTCACCACGTGCCTGCTTGCTGCAGTCACTGTTTGCTTGGCTCAGCGACTGAGCCCTCTTCACTACAGGGAAGGAGCTGACAACAGGGGCGTATAACCTGGGTCCTGGCTGAAAGGGTCTTTGCTGGCAGAGCTCGTGGAGGACGCTTAGATGGAGCCCCGGAGGGTAAGGATCGTGCTACCTACACAGGCAGCATAAGCTAGTTCTGAGGACCCCATTTAAACTCTTGGGGGAGCTTGGGAGACAACTCAGTGAAGTGTTTGCTGCGCAAGCATGAGGACCCGGGTTCAATCCCCAGCACCCACATAAAAAGTGGGTAACATACACCTGTGATACCAGTGCTGGGGAGGCAGCGTCTGACCACCTTTGGGCTCGCTGGCCGTTCACCCAAGTCTAAACAGTGAGCCCCAGGTCCCAAAGGAACAAGACCCCAGGTTGACCTCTGCCTTCCACACACACTGTGGAGGTCACATGCACGTGTCCCTGCACACACATAGACATGCACATACACACATGAAAATAAAGCAATAAACTCTTGCCTGGCCCTCTCTTGTCAAGGTTAGGAATGGACCTGCCAAGGGAAAAACAGATGGGAAATATCCAGAGGAAATAAAAGTACGGGGGAGGGGGAGTAACAAATGAACACATTTTGACCGAGTTCTTGTTTCGACAGAGAATCATCTCCATCCCATTACACTGACAAGCCTGGACATAAAGCTCAGTTTACTTTTCATTTTAAAATCCCATTAACATTCCAATTACTCCAATAATCAAAGCACTTGCTTCTAAAATGGCGCTGTAAGATTCTGCTGCCACCTCAAAGATGAACCATGACTGACATCGAGACAGGCTCTTAAGACGTGTTCACAGGCTTGTCTTCCCTTGTTTTCCCTTCAGCTGGTCCCTAAGATCATTTTTAAAGCTTTACTGTTCCCTCTTCCTTCATTTGTCCTCACCAACTGGCGCGATGCAGTTAATAAAAAACAGATACGCAGATGTTTTTAAATGTCAAGTTAAGACACGTTAATGACTGTTCTCCCACAATCTGAGAGCAAGCTGCAGCCCAGGATCAAAAACAATAGTTTTTCTACTTTTTTTTGGAACTTCCAAAAGTCTCTCTGCAGGGTGTGTACACGTGAGAACAAGCTCAGAATCCGAAGGGCGCGTGTTGGACCCTGGCTGGAACACTCGGCCAGTTCGATGAGGATGTGATTTCATCCAGTCTTGTCTGAAAAGAAAGGCAGGGCTACAGAAACCGCGCTAATGAGCCGGGCAATCTGCCTGGCTATCAAAACACAACTCTGCGGACAGCCGTCCAATGCTAATGAAGCCAGAAGGGATGTGGCTGGGGACAGAGGTCGGTCATCAGCCCTTCTCTCGGGTACCTGCTATCTGCACAGGGCTGCCTCAGACATGATTTCACACACATACTCCCATGGAGTTCATTCACCCCCAACTCCATTTCGAGAGCATTTAGAGAGAATGACAAGGTGGTCTCTGTGGCTTGGGCTCGTCAGGGGTGGTTGGGGTTCAGCGATACCACCCTGCGTAAGTCCTCTAACAAGGCTGGAAGCCACAGGTACCTTCATGGAAAGCAAGTCTGGTTAACGCTACCTCTAAGCCACTAAACCTCTGGGTGAGGCCTTCCCGCCACGACCCTACTAATGGGGACACTATGGTATTTGTGCTCCGTGAATAAGGGGTTTGGCATCTCTGCTCAGGACTGACATCGTCATTGCCCTCTGCTAGCAGACCCAGCCCTCCTGACACTCTGCACGAAGGACTGGTACTAGAACTACATACAGCAGCAGCTTTCCTGGGCTTCCGGCTTACAGATGGCAGATGATAGCGAGACTTCCAGCTTCCAGAATAGCCAGTGCTCCCGATAAGCCTCTTTGGTGCTTTGGTCTGTCTAATGCAAGGGCCCAGCCTTCCTGGGGGAGGAACAGCGTAGGGATATATCAAAAGAGACAGAAATGCTCATGCCCTTTGGCTGCCAGCAATCCTACCATGTGGAACTAAACCTAAACAAAATGATATTAAAGAAGAAGAAAATGCTACGTGCATATAGATACCTCTTACATTATAACTGTGACAAGGCTGGAAATAGATTAACTGCCTCACGGCGCAGACCCTGGAAGGAAATGACATTTATCAACAACCCAGGCTGATGGAAACTACTTAGAAAAAGGACAGGTTGCTAACACCACACGTAGGAGAACACACGCTTTGTAGTGACTATACTATAAAATGCACACAAGTGCCTGAATCAGGAGTATTATGAAAACACCAAGAAGAGACAATAACAACTCATGAGGATGTTGCTTCTTTTAGAATGGTATTGGGAGAATAAAAATCTAGAAAAAAACACTATTCTTCCTTTGAACCTTTGATTCACCTTGTTCCTACCTGGCCTGTGGTCCCTACTTACTACTTAATATGTTCAGTGTAACTACACGCACATTAGTTTTAGCCCCCTTTGGACCACAAAGTCTTTGAAAGCAAGGGCTATTTTAGTTCCCTGTCTTACGTCAGCTCAGCGCTTATACTGCCTGCAACCAATAAGTGCTCAGCAAGTTTCTGTTACATGAATTGGCTACTGCTAGGGGTTATGCTGTATTTAAAAATAAAATGCAGTGGAACATTCTCTTATCATCTGACAAAGAGCACTCTAAATGATCTTCAAAGACTTTACGGAGGGAAAAACCTGTATTAAGAAAAAAATGCTTGGGAATTGACAGAAACTCTTGGAACCTGTGTGTGTGTGTGTGTGTGTGTGTGTGTGTGTGTCTGTGTGTCTGTGTTAAAAAACAGTGAGATGTACACAATTCAAACCAGGCTGTTATTTGCGACTGGGGACCAAGGGGATCTAGCCAGAAAGAATGCTGTTCACCACTCTTACTGGTCTTCAACCAGGACCCATGTTTCATGGGATTCAACAGCAGGGCTTTTGGGGTGACCAGAAGTGTGGGAACACAGCCTGGGCTTGTGCCACCCTGAAAGAATAGTTGCAACTCCGTGCTGGGCTCTGTTTTTAGAGCCCTTAGCGCCATGCATACATAGACGCTCATGTTCCCATTTGGCAGATGAGAACTGCACGTGCAAAGGGATCACGTGACTCACTCGAGGTCAAATAGCTAGTGAGGGGAAGACCAGGGCACAAAAGCAACTGAAGACCCTCAAGCATCCCTCCCCACCCTGCCTTCTGACCATTACCAGGAGACCCTTGGGCTGACCCTCCAGGATGCCGAAGTCTTGCGTCCTTCCTTTCCCTTTTCCCATTATTCTTCAACACGCACCCATCACTCTCACCTGCGGCCCGAGGTTTTTTCCCCTCATCATGGGTCGCTGCGCCTGTGATTTTTGTTCCCTGTTCTGTGGACCCTGGAGAAGAGCGTATTTCCTCTGTTATCAGCGTCTGTTTCTGAGACCTGAGAGTACCAGTCGTGTCTAGGATGTGTTTTCTTTAGCTGAATACAATCTCCACGCTCTAAGGACACGGTTAGAAATCACTGTGGCTTGAATGTGTCCCTTCTGAAATCCAAGGGTTGCCAACTGTTTGACACTTTTTCCTGGGGAGGTGCCGCACAGATGCCTGTTCACCCCGGACAGGAATTCAATGACAGACCAAAATAAAAGTTAGCCCCAAAGCCCAACGTGAGAGGGTTAATACAGACTTTTAAGAAGTAAAGGAAGGGGCTGGAGAGGTGGCTCAGGGGTTAAGCCTCTGCCTTGCAGGCGGAAGGTCCTGAGTTTGGATCCTAGACCCCACGTATAGACGAAGCGGGGGTGGTCTGCATTTCTGGTCCTGGTAGGGCGGAGCCTGTGAATCCTAGGGCAGAGTAAACAAGGAGGAGGTGGAGGTGATCCATGGTGGTTCCTGAATTCATACGTGGTTTTACACACACGCACGCACACACACACACACGCACACACACACGCACACACACACGCACACACACACAATTGAATAAAAAAAAGTAAAGGAGAGATGGAGAGATTTCTCAGGGGTTAAGACTCTGCCTCACAAACAGAAGGTCTTGAGTTCAGATCCCAGGTCCCACGTAAAAAACGCCAGCTGGAAATGGCAGGTGCCTACACGTCTGGTCCTGGTGGGCGGAGCCTGGGAAATTCCAAAGTGAAGCAAGGAGGGTAGAAGCAATGCAGGATGATTCCTGAAGTCACCCTTGGTCTTCCACAGGGACACATGTGCCTTTTGATACATACACACACACACACACACTGAATGAATAAATAAAGGAAAAACATGGAAGAGAGATATTAAGAACTAACCCCCCCCAAAAAAAGAAGTAAAGGAGGCCAGGAGGGGGCTGCATCTGTGGTCTGACCAGCCCTTCTCACCCTCTTCAGAGCCCGTACTATCCAGGGCACCAGCTTGGAGGCAGAGCCGCCTCTGTTGCCATGCGAGGAAATAACTCCCAGTTTTTTACAAGGCGCCTTGGGTGTGTTGGTGTTTTACAGCAGCACGCATAGGCTGCAGTGGGGGTTAAAACAGCAGTTGTTCCAGGACAATTCTGTCTAGAATTATACCATTTTTTTCCCTTGGAAGTGAAGCTTTTTCGTAAATTGTACTTTCTATGCTTAATATTCTTCTATTCTAGCTGAGCCTCTGCCTCTCCTTTTCTTCCATATACTTGTCTGCGGGGGCAAAGCTAAGTCCCTGCCCCCTTCTTGCTAGTGACAATAACATCTAATTAACACCCATCTGCGCTGGGGCAGAAGTCCTTCCATGGCTGACGCTCCTGTTTCTCTTTGCTTTATTGTGTGCTCTTTAAATTGCCTTCCTGAAACGCAAAACTCGGCTGAAAATTACCTTAGAAAATAGATGGCGCTTAAACTACCAGCCCCTCCCCTCATCCCCATCTGGGGCTTAGGCAGTTGAGCATTTAACAGTATCGGATGCTCCTTGCTGGGGACTCCATCTCTAGGTTTGTGTTTCATGGTAATAGATAAGTTCCTCCCCCAGCCCACCCCGTCCCTCTCTTTTATGTTTCCGTTAAAAAAAAGGACTCTTATCTAGGCTTAAATAGAATCTACCCTTCTGAATCTAGAAAAAGAGATTAGAGATAGAGTTTAGTGAAACTTTCAATGTTTTTAACCAGTTGTGAGAAGTTATGGAAATTGAGACCCCCTTTACTGATTTTACTAGGGATTCTGCATACTTCCAAATACTAAGTGAATATTCTACTAAATGTCAGACAGGGTCACGGGTGGGCTTCATTGTTTTGTTTTCAATGGTTCCTCCCTCCAAGAGTCCATGGTTTTCCTGACCTTTGGATCTCTGTTAGCTGTGTGGCTTGCTTCCAGCAGTAGTAGCTGGTTGAACTGACCTCCTTGGGGTCAGCGCCTGGACCTTAAGAGACTGTCACTTCTGCCTTTGTTCCCTTGGACAGCCGGGTGAGGTGGCCTCTAGGGAAAGCAATGATTTCCTTCCTATGGTGCCCTATTCAGGGAGCTTTTGGAGGACATACACACAGAGCATTGTTTAGGAATGTGCAATAGCAAATAAGATGCCCATGCATCAAAAATACGTGCTGCCATACCTAACTAGTATATAAAAGTATGCATTTAAGTCACTTTTCATGCAATATTTCCAGGGTGCCTCAAACAATAGCATGCTGCATCCCAGCTAAATGAAGAGCATTGCAGATACGTTGGCATCCCTCCCCACATGCCACATTCCGCTCCTTCCCTTCCCAAATAGATGGTGCTATGCCTATCCAGGTTGAAAATGCGGCTTTGCGGTTGTTGCAGTCAGCTGATAAATCACCATCAAATGGCTCAAGGGAACAAGGAGTTTATTCTCTTACGATAGACTGATTACATTCATAGCCAGCTTGACGGGAGAGCGTGCACCAACACCAGGTCGAGGGAAGTGGCCACACCATCTCTACATGTCTGGCCAAGTGTGCACAAGGATGCCAACTCTCTCAACCAGCTCTCTGACTTTATTCCAGGGCCTAATCCCACCCACCATGGGTTGGGCCTTCCCCATCAGCTAGACAATCTCCTGCAGGTTTGCTCTGGGCTTCACTCAACCACTAATTCTCTGCAAATGTGCCCAGAGTTCAAACCCTCAACTGTCAAGTTGACACCTGTGCCCAACTATGACAAAAGTCTTGTAATTTGAATAAAAAAAGAGTTATCAGTATGCACCTATGACTTGCTCTCTTTATTTAACATCAGGCTTTCAAGTTTATGGATGGAAAATGATGAACTCAACTTTGGGATACTGAAGGGCTGGGCTGGGGGCGTGGCTCAGCTGGCACAGGGCTTGTCCAGCATGTCCAAAGCCCTGGGCTAGATTACCAGCACCACGAAACCAGGCACGGTGGCACACACCTGTGATCCTAGCACTTGAGGAGTGCAGGCAGAAAAAACAGAGGTTCAAGGGCATCCTCGAAGATGCAGCTAGTTTCCAGGACAGATACAGGAATCAGGGTCACTCAAGGACAGCAGGATCCTGTGATTCCATTGGGCCCATTACAGAGTGGACACAAAGTCTCGTGCCCTGCTATCTCCCACCCCTTTTTGAGTGTCCCAGGACTTGATTACACTAGCGATACTGTCGCAGTTCCTCTGCACGGCTGCTGATAAAATCACCATCAAACAGCTTAAAGGAACAAGGGGTTTTTTTCTCTTATGATAATCCAGCTTGACAGGAGAGCATGCACCAACACCAGGGCCGAGGGAACTGGCCACACCATCTTCACATAATGGCTGCAAGAAGGACAATCCTTACTTGCCAGACCAGCATGTCTGGCCAAGTATACTCAAGGACACCCCCTTTCTCAAACAGCTCCCTCCATTTTAATCACTTGCCTGGGGACTAGTCCCACCTACCATGGGCTGGCCTTCCCCACCCACTAAACAGTCTCCTGTATGTTCACTCTGGGCTTAACTCAACTACCAATTCTCTACAAATGTGCCCAGGGCTCAAACCTCAACTGTCAAGTTGACACTTGCATCTAACTACAGCTATATATAACTAACTCTACCATAGATTGCAAAGTAGAAGCCAGGGTCTATACTGCATAGTCCAAAGTTCTCTACTTGAAAAGTATTATAAGCCACATGTATAATTTCAAGTAGTGTCACTTTTTTTTTTAGCATGCATGAATGCATGTGTGTATGTGTGAGTATGTTACATATGAGTAGATGCATATGTACATGCAGACATGTGTACAAAAGGGCACTTGAATGTGTGTGTGTCTGTGTGTGTGTGTGTGTGTGTGTCAGAGGGCACATGTGTCCCTGTAGAGGACCAAGGGTAATTTCAGGAATCATCCTGGATTGCTTCTACCTCCTTCTTGCTTTGTTCTGGAAGTGTGGGTCTACACTGTTTCTGCCTGGGGTTTTTACATGGGACCTGGGATCTGAACTCAGGACCTTCTGCTTGTGAGATAGAGTCTTAACCCCTGAGCCATCTCTCCAGCCCTGTTTGTCTGTTTTTGAGACAGGGTCTTACTGTATTCCCCAGACTGCCCTCAAAGTTGAGATCTTCCTGTCTCAGTCCATTGAGTGCTGGGATTACAGCATGCGCCACACACTCTGCTGTAGGTAAATTGCTCTTCATAGTCCAGTTCACTTAACCCAATATGGCTACAATGTTATTCTCAGTCTACAATTTTTCCATAAGAAGTATTTGGAGTCTGGTGGTGTATTTTATAGTTACAGCACATGCCCTTTGGGTTAGCTACATTTCAAGAGCTCATGGTTAGTAGCCACAATTTTAGCCCAGACATGGACCGTGAAAGTCACACACTGAGCAGTGTTTGGCAAATGCCAGTCACCAAATTGATGAATGAACATACAGAGGTATCCCTGTCCTTCCATGTGGCTGGAAGGGTGTGTGCACAGGGGTCTCCAGGCTCCTGGGGTGGACAAATGGAGGCAGGTGTTGGGTTCCCAAGCCCGGCAGACAGCTCCAGCGAGTTCCGTCTCCACAAAGGCAAGGCTGGGCTAGAAGCCTGCAAGAGTTCTTGAGGGTCCACTCCATGGCCCGCAGAGCCGAGGGTCTAGGATAAGGCTGGAGCCCTGCCACGAGGAATGAGCTGCTTCCCAACATAGAGCCGCAGTCTTTCATTAGGCACCAACTCCTCTGTGGTCCCTGAGTCTGAGTGTCCTTTGTTCTCTGAGGACAGCCATGATCCTGCCCAAGGCCAGACTGGCATCACGGAAGTCCTCAGTCAGAAAGAACCACAAGCCAACTCCCTTGCTTGGTCCGGGCGGCACTTTATTTAGATGAGTCCTCAGAGAGATGCTACAGTTAGGTCTGGACATATGATTATACGGTTTTTGGGGCCATGGAGGCTTACGGGAAGTCATTCGCACTGACGGTAAATCCTGGCTCACCCAGAATTTGCTACATCGTGACTCAGTTTCTCTTCTTCTCCATCCAGCAGTATAACTAGCACTTACCTTGTATCATGATTCCTCCTGGTCCCCAAATCCCTTATTAAAGAAACATTTTGAACACTACATAATCCAAGGCTGGACGTGCCTCTGGGCTGAAATGAATTCTGAAATCAGGCAAGAACTCCATTTATTCTATTTTTTACCCCTTTCCTTTTTTCTTTGAAGGTCCATTCATGTACACATGACTAGCCCACAGCACCAAGGGCTAAGTTTGGTTCTTCAAGCCTTTGTTCAAAGAGAAGAAACTACTCTCGAAGGAAAGGCCTATTGGGCTTGCAGCATCTTATGAGTTCTGTTTGAGGTGGGCACCCATGGTGGGCTCAGAGGAGGGCTCTCTTCCTAAGACAAGTCTCTGCCCACAGTCAGGAAGGGACTTCGGATTTTCGCATCCCTGGCAAATGCTACTGGATATGAAGGTCAAGTTAATGTAGAACTGTATCTCCTACTATTATCACTCTCTTTTTTAAGACACAGGTTCAAACTTTATTTATTAACTTATTTACTTATTTATTTCGTGTGTGTGTGTGTGTGTGTGTGTGTGTGTGTGTGTGTGTGTGTGTATCAGAGGGCACTGTGTATTCCTGTGGAGGACTTTGGGAATCATCCTGGATTGCTTCTACCTCCTTGCTTCACTCTGGGATTTCCCAGGCTCCACCTCACCAGGGCTGGAAGTGCAGATGGCTGCCATTTCTGCCTGGCATTTTTACATGGGACCTGGGATCTGAACTCAGGACTTTCTGGTTGTGAGGCAGAGTCTTAACCCCTGAGCCATCTTTCCATCCCCAAGTATCTTTTTAAATAGACACCTCACACCCAAAACGGACCAGGCAAATTTGTTCAAAACTTACCTTCCTTTGTTGTTGGCTGGTGGGGTGGAGCGCAGACCCGTGGGCAAACCTGCGGTAGTGACGTAGAAGATTTCCTGGAATTCTGGAGCTGGAGACCAGACTAGGGAAAACAGTGAGATGGTATCTCTTAAAAGAAGGGAAACATGAACATAAGACACCATCATTCTGGGAGGTCAATTTCCTATAAAATTTTTGATTTGACCTTTTTAGGCTTGTGACGTCTGTTTTTAGATGTTATTCTTAATTTAAAAATTAATTTATAATTCAACTTAATTTTAAAAGTTTCACACACATCTCTCACACACACATATACACAGTAAAAATTTAAATACTTTTAAGGCTCTTCAATAAAAAGTAAATGACTATTCCATTCTAGCTAAACACCAATCTGTTGCCAGTTTCCTATGTATCATTTCAGAGCTATTCTAGGCGTTTACATATATTTTCAGATGCTTTTATTGTGTAAAGATGAACAGAGTCATTTTAAAGCTACTTTAATGTAAGACAAGGTGAAAAGAAACCCAAGGATCAGAGAAGTAATATAATTGTTTGAAATATAATTGTTTTAAAGGATGTGTTGAATTTAAAAATGTTTTGATGTGTTCCAATGTATGGAAAACAAGTTGCTGTGAATCACTGTCTTGAATAAACTGTGTGATGTGATTTTACAGTTTTGTGCTCCTGCGGTAATGTCACCTTAAGGGGTTTACATAAAGCTGCGCAGCACCCGATAAACGAGAAAGCCAGGGAGGAGGGGGGAGAGCAAAACCTCAAGAACAACCACTTACAGGTGTCACCAAGGAAGAGAGACTAGGAGGTGGGTCAGACAAGTTGGAGGGCAGCACTCCCCAGCAGGAGTTTCCACTGCATCCACCTGAGCCCCCTCCCCCACACTGGCAGGGCGTGGCCTCCGCCTCTGGGACTATTCTGAGGTCCTTCTGGAGGGCTTCTGATGGTGGGCCACCCCACCTGCTGGGCCTCAGCTACCACATCTGGAATGCCAAGAGCACCCCCAGAACGTGGGAACCCAAATCATTTACTGCCAGGAAAACCCACTGCTGCATATACCACTAGATGTCACCATTAGACAAAATGAGGTGCTTTGTTTGTTTGTTTGTTTTTAATTGCGTGAAAACTTGGGAGAAAGTTTCTGAGTCTTCAGTTGAGGTCTAGGATTGATTTCTCACACTGTTATACTGAAAGCAAGGTGGTCTGTGAGCTGGGAACCCACTCCATGGGTTACTCACTCTAACCTGATTTGTTTTCTTTCCAAGTAAAACTTTGCTAAATGCCACAAATGCTAGTAGGCATTGGGTAAAGATCTTCTGTGTGCCAGACATGGGACCCACGCACAGCGGCAAGAGTCACGCGTTGCGGCCTTCAGGACACAGTGAGATTGATGCTCCCTGCAGCCGACAGCAGCGGGGCAGCTTCGCAAGACTTTGGTCCAACCTGTGATACACGTGCTTAAGATACAGGACTCTCTGTCTCTCTGTCTCTGTCTCTGTCTCTCTGTCTCTGTCTCTCTCTGTTTCCATCTCTGTCTCTGTCTCCATCTCTGTCTCTGTCTCTCTCTTTGTCTCTGTCTCTGTCTCTCTCTCCCCCTTTCTCCTTCCCTCCTGCCAAGTACATGGAAGCTCCTGGAATATCAGGCTAATTTTTTAACGATTCCCTTTAGTCTCCTTATTAATGACAAAAATATTTAACAGCACTTACAATAGAAAAAGAAAAGTGTATAATAGAAAGAAAGAAAGAAAGAAAGAAAGAAGAAAGAAAGAAAGAAAGAAAGAAAGAAAGAAAGAAAGAAAGAAAGAAAGAAAGAAAAAGAAAGAAAGAAAGAAAGAAAAAAAAAACGTGTCATAGTTAAGCACAGGTGTCAATTTGACTCTTGAGGGTTTGAGCTCTGGGCATAGGTGTAGAGAGTTGATGGTTGAGTTAAGCCCAGAGCAAACTGAAGGAGATTGTCTGGCTGCTGGGGAAGACCCAGCCCATGGTGGGTGGGATTAGGCTCTGGATAAATCACAGAGAGCTGGTTGAGAGAGTTGGCATCCTCTGTATACGTGGCCAGACATGCGGGTCTGGCAAGTAAGGATTGTCCATCTCTCAGCCGTTATGGTGGCCAGTTCCCTCAGCCCTGGTGTTGGTGTGTGCTCTCCCATCAAGCTGGACTATGAACTGTAACCGGACTATCGTAAGAAAGTAAATTCCTTGTTCCCTTAAGCTGTGTGATGGTCATTTATCAGCAACCATGCAAGATGAACTGCAACAAAACAGAAGACAGAAGATTCTTTACAACTGTTTCTCATCTTCAAGTCATCTGACCAAACCTTGAGTCCAGATAAGGTATCGTTGCAAAAATTCAAAACAGAGAATTATGGACAAACTAAATGCTGTTGTGGCCTGCAATGATCTTCCAGTGAGAAGTAATGTCTGCTTAGAAATCCTCGATCCACCGTCCAGGGATTGGGAAGGAATGAGCACATGGAGGACACGGTGTACCACTCAAAGAAAAGTAGCAACATCATAGAATTGATTAACATGATTTACTCAGCTTTTGCATGTTTCCTCCTCAACACGGCTAATCTATTCATGGGACAAAATAGTAACTGAACTGAGCAGAAATGCTGATCAAAGGCAAGAATTTCAAAGGCAACTTTCATTTGTTTCGGAAGTTCTCGCTTGCAAATTGGTACTTTTCATAGGCCCTGTGTGTAAAGACACTACGGGTACAGGTAGGAGATGTATTCGGGGGAGTCCCAGACATGGTTGGCTACCACATACACAACTCATGCATCTTATGGAAAATAATTGCTCAGTGCTACATAGGCTAAGCAGTTGCCATGGCAACTGAAGGACCTACTCAAATGCCCATTAGGAAGTTACAGGGTGTGGTCTTATTCCTGTTTGTATGCTGCTACAGGAGAAACCCAGTGCTGTATGTGTACATCCGCGCTTACTGAAATGGGGATCAGCCCATGGATGAAGTCACCCTTATTAGTAACTTCTTTTTCTTGTAATTCATGATCCGCATCCTTTCACCCAATGAGTAAGCACTTACTGAGCATCTACTATACACTAAGACCTAACTTAGAGTTAGAGATCTGGTCGAAGCCCAGTTCTGGCTCTTCCAGAGGCTACCATGCGGCAAACGAATTACTAACAACGTATGATAAAGCAAACCTCACAGGTCTGTGCTCTGGGGAGCAGTGGGGTAGGAATTGTTTATACCAAGAGGATGAATTTGGGGAGAGCTCATAACCCTGAGCGTTGAAGAATGAGTGTCAATAGAGGATAGGGACGTTCTGTAGAAAGGGAAGTAAATGGTACGCAGAGGCTAAGTGTACGGAAAGGTCACCGTGGTAAGTTGAATATGGAAGCAAGAAGGAGGTAAGACTAGTCTGCCAAGGTCTTTCGAATGCTGTACTGAAGACTATATAAGAGGGTTTCCCAAGGCTTTTGATTAAGGCACTTTCATGAGTGACTATTTCTTTTTTTTTTTTTTAAGAATTATTTATTTATTTATACAATTGTGCGTATGTGCGTATGTATGTGCGCGCGCGTGTGTCTGTGTGTGTGTAGAACCACGGACGAATTCGGGAACCACCATGGACGTCTCCACCTCCTTCTGCCCCGGGATTCACAGGCTCCGCCCTACCAGGACCAGAAGCGCAGGCCGCCCCCGCTTCTGCCCGGCGTCTATACGTGGGATCTGGGATCCGAACTCAGGACCTTCAGCCTGCAAGGCAGAGGCTTAACCCTTGAGCCGCTTCTCCAGCCCCATGAGTGACTATTTCACTCTGGCTTCCAGATCCCAGCTAGCTGGCAGGTCAACAGGGACACAGACAGGGTAGTCGTCTTTCTTAGCCATTGTCCAAGTGAAAGGAGAGCTCCCTTTTGCATTGGTACTTCTCATTCATATTTGTGTGCAAAAAGCAACCCTATGTATATTAGACTATATTTGTGATCTTAAAAGTAGAGAACTCAACAAAAACCCAACAGAATGAAGAATTATTGACAAGGAATATTACTGGGCATGTTTTTTCTTTAAAAAAATTACTTCCAAAATCACTAGGCTGAGGTGTTTCCCTGTTATAGTTCAACGTACAAAACTTTGCTGTTTTAGCCAGCAGAGCCCACTGAGCGTCATGCTTGAACCCACGTGTTGCTCACTACCCCCCTCCAGTGGATGACCCTGGAATTATCCTTCATTTCCTGGCTCCTCTTTTCATGCAATGGCTACGGAACAGAACTGCCCTTTCCACCGTGCCTCCCTGCTCTCCCTTCTGCCCACAGCTAGACTATTTAAGGAGCCGGGCACGAGATCCTCTCTCTCAACCAACCAACCCAACAATAAAAAATGAAAAAAAAAAAAAAAACGATCACGATGGGGTTTCCATCACTCGCCGTGTCTGGCTGATTTCTTTCCCCTGAGTGTGGCCTGTACTAACTTGGGGTGTTTTTTTGTTTCAGAGATACCTTGCGTGAGTCTGGGCAGTCTTCTTTGCACACGCAAAGTCTGCTGCCTCCAGTTACAGGCACCAGCAAATTTTGTGTTTATGGACTGTGCTGAGTATTGTACGAGGACTTCACAGATTTTCACTGGGATCGTGCACTTATAACAACGGTTTTCACAACAACGAAGACATCCCAATCCCCAGAGAAAAGAGAATTTGTAGAGATTCCATGTCTGGGAAGAGGCACTCATTTTTCTGATTCTTTTAACTTCCTTTAAGCGCTCCAATTGTCTTGCCATCATTTCTACTACCCACAAGATCCCAGAGGGCTAGCAGAGGCCAACACGATCAAGACCAAGTTTTGCACCTCCCTGCTCAAAAACTGAGATGTAAGGCACCAAGTAGTCTGGCTCTTGAGATGAGTGGGGAAGGTAAGACAGGGTCTTACAGAGCCCGGGTTGGCCTCAAACTCACTATGTAGGCTGGCTTTAAACTCCTGATCCTCCTGCCTCTACCCCCTAAGTGTTGGGTGTTGGGATTTACAGGTGTATACCCTCAGACACAGCCAAGTATAATCACCATTACATGAGCTCCAAACTCTTCAAGTGGAATGGGCATGAGACAGGAGCAAGGTGTCTTTGGTTGTCTGAGTAGGCTCTCTGTGCCACATCTCCTTAGATCTGTGTCTCTAGTGCACTGGCCCGGTTGTCTATCATGCCTGTCTACAGACCTGGTAGAGGAAGCTGAATCTCAGCCAGGACTTGAGATCTGCATAGAACAATGGGAAAAATCAATACCTGGAACTCGGAGTTGGTTCTTCCCTAAGAGTTTGTGGCCAGAGAAGCTCACTGAACTGAGCTTCCACATCAGAGTCGGTCCACCATGCTGCTGCTCCGGGCTCCCTGCGCCCATGTCTAAACAAAGTGGCCAAGCTCAGTGCATTGGCTCCAGCTGGAAGAGGAAAGGGAGAACCACACAGGTACAGTCAAGACGAATGCGAAATGCAATGCAGGCAACTGGGACGTGTTCATGGGGTTGCTTTGAAAGTACCTGAAATGAGGTAGGGTTCACGAACTCCTGAGGCAGAGAAGTAGACGGTCCAGAGAAGAGGAGATGTGAGTTCAGGAACACCTCCCAGTTCTAAAATTCCTGGATCAGAATCTCCCGTGGTCAAGTAGTTCTGAATTAGCTGATTTTGAAGGCAGCTTACTTTAGTAGACATAGTAAGTCTGTGATGTTTAAAGCTACATGTTTTGTTTCTTTTTGCATGTGTGCCTATGTGAAGTATGTGTGTGCATGTGTAGAGTTCAGAGGCTAACATTGTCTTCTCTGAGCGTTCTCTACTAACAGAGGGAGGGTCTTTTGCTGAACTTGGAGCTGGCTGATTTAGCCAGTTTTGCTGGACAGCTTGACCGAGGGGTCTTCTGTGTCTGCCTCCTGAATGCTGGGATCACAGGCAGCTGCCACGCTTGGTGGGCTTCCATGCGGGTGTGGGGAGCTGAACTCCAATCCTTGTTCTTACTCCACACATGCTTAATTCACTGAGCCTTGTCCCCAGCCCAAAGCTCCATTGTGAGAGACCAGTACATAGAACAATGGGAAAATCCATACCTGGAACTCTTCGTTCGTTCTTCCCTAAGAGTTCATGACAGTTGGCGAGTTTGCCTAAACCAGGTTTAGAATTATGGGACAAAACTGCCCCTTCCCTGCTCAGCCATGCAAGACCTTTGTAGAACTGCCATTTGACATAGTGCTGAAGGTGCCTAAGTCACCTTCTTCACGGGCCTATTTTATCCCCGCCTCCCTACATTCCTGTGGGGCGTCTACTTCATGGCCCTCACCTCCTTGTTGTTTAATATGATCATCATTATTACTATTGCTGTTCTGAATTTGAGACAGGGTCTCTCTAGGGAGCCCAGGCTGGCCTTGAACTTGGGATGCTTCTGAGTGCTTGGATTTAAGGCATGCTGTCCCCATCTCTTTCCCAGGCTCAGACAGGAGTGACCTGCCCAAGGTCATACGGGGTAGTGAACGAGTTTCAGAACCTGAGCTCGTTCTGCTTGAATGAGTCGGTGGAAGCTTCCAGATTTGACAGTGGGACGATTCACTTTCTGCCTGCACTTGTGACCATTCTGGAATGTGACCTGTGGTTGCACCTTGGAGAGGGGACAAGCGACGGATTGTGACTAAGAACAGGAGCTGAAAATCTGAATTAGAGGGAGAGTGGATCTAGCGGCGGCCTGCAAAGATGGCTCCTTAAACAGTCTTGGTGTCAGCTGGCCATGGCCATCCAGATAATTTCCCTGGAAGAGGTAAAGTGTTTTGCACAGAAGTTTATGTCCCTTGAAATGGTAACTTTCCCTGTGCACGGGATTTTTCATTTTTATCATTCTTCTTATGAATCATGCTGTGTGTACTTTGAAAAATCCTGATGAAGAGCCATCATTCTTCACCCCACAAAAGTAGCAGCTAAAGGATTCAGTGGACAAGTAACTAGACCGGAGTCACCATGGCAACTGGAAACAGAGGTGAGAATGAAAGTGCTGGAATCCAGTTTTCACTTTCAGAGCTAGTAAATCAAGGCTGAGCTCCAACCAATTTCCTTTTATGTCAAGCTCTCAGGAGTGGCAGTGTGTGTGTATATGTGTGCGTGTGTGTGTGTGTGTGTGTGTGTGTGTGTGTTTGTATGTGGTGTAGGACTGTTCTGATTTTTTTCCAGAGCATTTGCACACTTGCTTGTACTGCCCTCCTGCATGGCATTAGACACTCTTACTCTAGTGAGGAGATGAGAAAGCAGGGGTGTGCACACGACCACAGGCTTGGGACGATTTCAGAGCTGCCACCCGGCAGAGCCTGGCATTCTTTCCTCTAGGTCACCCTGCCCTCTCCCTGATCCTGCTTGAAACTGAGCAGGGTAGCTAGAGTTCGCACGGAGGTGATGCATCCGTATCATCGCTGCAATATGCAGGCGTGAACGAAGTTACAGAATGGACTGCGTCTCCTGCCCACTTTGCTGTGTCTATACACGTTCTGACCAGAGGCCACTCAGTCCCTGCGCAGTTATGAATACAGCTCGGCCTTTTCCTCCCTTCTTCCCTCCCTGCTGCCTCTGCTTTTCTCCATCTTCTGCTAATTTCCTCCTCCTCCTCCTCTCCCTCTTTCCTCAGTCCAAGCAGCACTCATTAATATAACAAGGAGCTGTGCGGAAGGCTCACATTCTCCTTGCTGGAGAACAGGGTGGAATCAGGGTTCTGAGGTCTCAGGTTCTGTCTCCCGCCCTTTGAGAGATGCCATCTGCACTGACCATGGAGGGGGCAATGCCCCTCAGTAGCCCCATGAGGCT
Source organism: Typhlomys cinereus (assembly GCA_023101885.1). NCBI lineage: Eukaryota > Metazoa > Chordata > Mammalia > Rodentia > Platacanthomyidae > Typhlomys > Typhlomys cinereus. The sequence goes on from JALPQD010000337.1 coordinate 2,655,384, forward strand.
CGGGGAAGACAGAGTCATGTCCCCTCCTGATAAGTGACTCCCGGAATCAGCACGACTGTGCCTCCGCTCACCAAAGACACACACACACACACACACACACGCACGCACGCACGCACGCACGCACGCACGCACACACACACACACACACCAGAGAATCCACATCTCAGAGGGATCCAGGGAAAAAAATTCCCCTTTGAAGTTTCTGTGGGAAAACAGAGGTGGCAGAGTAGGGGACGGAGGAGGTAGGGAGAAACAGCAGTCAAGAGTCACACGCCTTGCTCTTGGAGACAGAATTGTCTGGGTTAAGAACACAGTCTCTGACAAATCAAAGACCTTGTGAACTTGTGCTAGGAAAAAACTGAACTTCTCCAAGCCTCAAATTCCTCAAACTGAATACTGTCTCCACAGGTATACGTCTGATGTGCGAACAGTAAGACGATCAATGAATGCAGTTCTTTCTTTGCCTCCATACAAGTGTCGCTAAGAGACTGACAATGTTTTTTATATTTTAATTATTTCTGAGAGGAAGAGAGAGAGAAAGAAAGAGAGAGAGAGTAATATACGCATGCATGACATGGTGCTTGGGTAAGTTCTTTCCTTCTACCATGTGTGTTTCTGGTGAACGACCTCAAGTCAGTAGCTTTGCGAGCAGGCACCTTACCCACTGAACTATCTCACCACCCCTGAATGGCAGTATCGAAGGACCCCACTCCTACTGCAACCAATTAAAGTCTCAATATCCATCCAAACTTTCACCGGAAAGGCTGAGAGTTGGCTCATGGGATACCCGATGGCACCTGTTTTGGGATAGACAAGTCTGGCAACGAGCTGGCACTGTAAGGGGTTTATGAAGTCATGGAATTTAATTTCACACTGATGATGTGTTCAATCACCACCCTGGGATAGAACAAAGCCCTGGGTTACACATCAACCGTCCATTGCACCACTACAGCTGTGATTACCTGGTCATTGTGTGACGACTTGCTTGGTGCCCGTGCGCTCTGCAAGAACGCACACCAGCACCCAGGGGACTAATGGAGCAATGAAATGTTCCCATTGGCTTTATATCCCTCCAGCCAGGTACCAGCGCTGTTAGTGGCTTCCAGGTCAGGAAAGCGGGTGCAACAGCTGCTCAGCCCAGGCCTCCCATGACCAATCAGTGCTCTCTCCTCAGCCCTCCTCTGCCCCTTGGCTCACAGCCTAGCCCTCAGGTCTATTCTAAAGGAGTGCTGCACCCTGGATTCTGGGTGTGCCATTTGGAGACTACTTGCCACATTTTGTACATGGGAGGTTCACCCTGATTCATTGAGTAATGGTCTATTTTACTGGCTGACAGCAGCTAGTCTGAGAACATCAACATGATGCGAGTTAACACAAGCTTCAGGACACAGGGAGAGGATTTCCAGAGTTGGAACCTAAATTAGATTGGTTTGTGTTATTTGCTGGGGGTTCCCCTGACATTCAGCCTGAATGATTTTGGAAGTCTGGCCACTCTATCCATTTGTTTGCTTTTTTTCGTCTTCTGACCTCTAAGAATAACTTCAAAGCTCAGACTGACTCAAAATCCTTACGGTAACCTTGCCCCCACCAACACCTCCCCACCCACACATCTTTTTTGAGGTGCGGTCTCACTGGGTAGTTCAGACTGGTCTCAGGATTAGAGCCACAAGCCACCACACTGAGCTTCAGTATAGATATAATTTTTCTGAATTCCATGTGTTTGTATGAGACAGAGATTTACACGGCATACATTTCGCAGGTTAGAGGACAACTCTTAGGAGTCAGTTTTTCCCTATTACCTTGAGGGCCAGGAACTGAACCCAGGCAGTTAGGTTTATGAACAAGTCCCTAAACTTGCTGAACCACCTCACTGCCCCAGCTTCTTTTCTTTCTTTCTTTCTTTCTTTCTTTCTTTCTTTCTTTCTTTCTTTCTTTCTTTCTTTCTTTCTTTCTCTTTCTTTCTTTCTCTCTCTCTCTCTCTTTCTTTCTTTCTTTCTTTCTTTCTTTCTTTCTTTCTTTCTTTGTTTTTGTTTCTTCGTTCCTTCCTTTCTTTCTCTTTCTTTCTTTCTCTTTCTTTGTTTCTTTGTTTTTGTTCCTTCCTTCCTTCCTTCCCTTCCTTCCTTCCTTCCTTCCTTCCTTCCTTCCTTCCTTCCTTCCTTCCTTCCTTCCTTCCTCTCTCTCTCTCTTTCTTTCTTTCTTTAATATGTGTCTGTGTACATCAACAGGAACTGTGTGTCCTTGTAGAGGACCAAGAATGACTTCAGGAATCATCCTGGATTGCTTCTACCTTCTTCTTGCTTCATGTTGAGATTTCCCAGGCTCCGCCCACCAGGGTCGGAAGTGCAGCCTGCTGCCATTTCTAGCCTGGCATTTTTACTTGGAACCTGAGATCCAAACTCAGGATCCTCTGCTTGCAAGACAGAGTCTTAAACCCTGAGCCATCTCTCCATCCCCCATTTTTGATTTTTTAAGAAATTTGTCTCCATTCTTTATTAATTAACTTTCTGATGTGCAATAAATTTTCCCAATGATTTTTTTACACTTTCCAAAACCCAGTTCACAATCTGGCCTTATTAGTTTATCAGACTCATCCTTTTTCCTTTGTTTGCATGTGTGTGTGTGTGCGCGCACGCACGTGTACAAGAGGGCACTTGAGGGGCTGGAGAGGTGGCTCAGGGGTTAAGCCTCCGCCTTGGAGGCGGAAGGTCCTGAGTTCGGATCCCAGATCCCACGTATAGACGCCAGGTGGAAGCGGGGGCGGCCTGCGCTTCTGGTCCTGGTAGGGCGGAGCTTGTGAATACCGGGACAGAAGGAGGTGGAGACGTCCATGGTGGTTCCCGAATTCGTCCGTGGTTCTACACATACACAGACACACACACACATACACACGCACACGCATATACACACGCACATGCACACAGTTGAATAAATAATAATAATAATAAATAAAATTATAAAAAACAAGAGGGCACTTGAGTGTGGGTGTCTGTGAAGGCCCAGGGGGGCATGGGGAATCATCCCGGATTGTTCTACCTCCTTATTGTTTTGTTCTGGGGTTTCCCAAGTTCTGCCTCCCAGGGCCAGAACTCTGGGTCATAGTCATACCCCAAGGACATTTTTACGTGGATCTGGGGATCTGAACTCAGCTCCTTTTGCTTGCAAGGCAAAGGCTTAACTCCTGAGCCATCTCCCCAACCCACTTCTCCTTTCTACATCTCCATCTTTGGGAGCCCTCTAGAAGACATGTTTAAGGAGAAACTAAATGCTTTAGCCAGACACATGGAAAAACAGCTGCCCCAGGGTTGGCACGAGCAGGCGCGGGCATGGTCCAGTTTGCTTTCAGTCCTGACGTCATCCCTGGGGGCTCAGTCTCTGCAGAGAGACCTGCAAAGTTCCCCTGACCTTTCTCCACTCTCTGCCTTCTAAAGGAACGGCCTTGGCTGCTCCAGGCTCTGTGCCTGACAGTAAAGGTCACCCCTAAGCCTGCTGTGGTCTGGAAGTGCTTGTGACAAGATTGTTATTGTAACAACTTCCTTGCAGAGCCTTCGAGACCTTTAATACCCGCACAATAGCTGAGCTGTTAGTGACAGTGCCAACCCTTGAAGTGGGGGTGGCATTCGCTTTCTGGTGCTTCTCAGCTGCTAGCCTCTCCAAAGTCAAGATGTACGCGGGGTTCCACAGACCCCTGGGGCCGGCTTGAGTCTGCCTAGGCTGAGGATAGGAGCAGACATAAGGCTGGGGAGGGCTGCTGCCTGCTGGTGTGCCCAAGAGCTACAACATGATGGACCAGGTCATGAACCCAGAGATCAAGTCCCACAGTGGGGGTGGAGGTGGGCGCCTTCTGCAGCCAGTGTGCAGGCAGCAGGGGGAGGGTCACAGAGGGGAAGGACCCCAAGACCAGCACCCAGAACCATGAGAGACATTTGGAGGACCCAGGAGAGCACTAATGACCCATGGCTGGGAGGAGCAAAGGGCAGGAAGATTTAGGGGGAATGGGGTGGGGAGGCAAGCAGGTTAACGGGAAGACCTTTAACTTGGTTGGACATGGGCCAAATACAGAGGAGGTCCAAACTACACAAATGTCACTAGAAACATGACCGATCATATTACAAAACTTGCCCAGATGTGAGAAAAGTGGGCAGGAGTGAGCAACAGGTGAGTGACAGCTGTGCAAACGGCTTGGACGCTGATCTGGAGACACACCACCTAGTCCAGTGTCTGGCGGCGTAGCAGATGCTTCCTGCATGATGGGAGTCCTTTGCTTCCACTGTGACCCCAGAGAAGGGACCCTCTTCCCTGGTTCCCATTCGGGGCGACTCTGTGCTGTGCAGAAGCAGAAGGGAGCCTTGCCTGCTGCCCATCTGTCTCAGGGGGAGTCTAATCTGTGTGTGGGACGGTGGGTGGGAGAGGTTGCTCATTCACTCGTGTACCATTCCAAACTATTTCCCCACTCACAATTTTTCTGCGGTTACATTTCCAAGATAAGAAGCTAATCCGGATGCACAGTGCAGTGCGCAGACATTCCCAACCCCAGGCGGCCGCTTAGCTAACCTGTGCCCAGTGCAGGCAGAAGGATTCTGGCTCTGAGGGAGGCGTTAGTGCAGACAGCATTGCACTTAGGGGCTTCTAAGTAGCAGCTTGTGGCGAAGCGGCGCGCCTCTGTGGGCCCTGCAGCGGCTCCCACTGACCACGGCTCCCACGGACGACTCCCCAGGTAAACGGTGGTGCCCGAGGAAGTCAGGGCTACGATTCGCCTCACACCTGGGGCACCAGCCCTCCGGTAGGCTGGGCGCTCTGCTCCCGCCCCGGCACTGTGACATCACGTTGGAGGTTGACTCTCTGCATAAAAGCAGCCTTGGGGGTTGAGCAGGGAGTCGAAACTGCAGACGTGCCCGCCGCGGTCCCGGGCTGCGCGCACGCGGTCCTGGTGTGCGCCCCGCTGGCTCCGATTGCTGCGCCGCCCAGCGAGTGATTGGCATAAGCCGCCTGGCCTGGACCCACCGAAGATGTCCCGCCACAGCCTGCACGCCGCCACCGTCCTCCTGCTGGTGATCTTAAAGCAGCAGCCTTCCAGCCCGGCCCCGCTGAACGGTAAAGTTTCTGAACGGTAAAGTTTCGTGGCAGTCCTGGGCGTCCGGCTGCACCTGGCAGAGGATGTCCTGCCAGGCTCCCTAAGGCTAAAGTAAACCGCTGCCCGGAGGCAGCGGAGAAGGCTGGGTGTCCAACAGCACGTTTCCAAGGGAGGAATGTGAATTTTCACTTGGTGGGCGCTCGATCAGTGGAATGGAGTCTTCCTGTCTTTCTACCGTTTTGTGGCTCCGCAGCTTCGGGTTTTCTGAGCACCTTTGCCTCCCTTCGCCCAGATGGGGCTTGCGAAGTTGCTAAGCAGAATCTTAACTCTTCAATACCCAGGGCCACCATACAGACAGGCGCGAAATGGCCATGGCCTTCTGAATGGACCCCAGGGAGGGGCTGCTCGGTTCATAGCCCCCGATAAGCAACAGTTTACCAACAGGTTTCCCCTGCGTGTCAAAGGGAAAGCGCTGTCCATCTGTAATCATTGTTTTTCTCCAAAGGGACTCTATTATCTCGAATCTACGTGTGCATGCACGTGCACACACACCTCTCATTTCTAACTGTAACTAGGGGATGAACCCAAAGGGCAGAGGGCAAAGGGGGCTGAGCAGGGCCGGAGGCTGAAGTGGGAACTGGCTTGTGTTCCAGGTTAACAAACTCTTGGAACCAGAAAGAACACCAGGCTCCTGTCTGCCTCTCTAGGAAACATGGTGGGGACCCCTGCCCTTGAATTGCTCACAAGCTGTGGACACACTTGTGGGCACTACAGTTCCTGGCTGAAATAGTTACATTTATGGAAGGCTCTAGAGGGGCCACAATGCCTGGAAATCATTTCTCCTGACCAGGTGGCACGGCTGCCCGGCGATGTCAGAGCTGGACGGTCTCGGAGGTCGCTGTGTAGACGGAGATGTCCTGGGAGCCCCTCAGGAGCTGCTGAGGGGTCCCTCTTCATGACACTCCTTGCCTTGATTTGCTTCTATCACCTCCTCCACGTGGTTAGGCAGAAACAGAAAGTGGAAATTTCCACAAAAGTGGAAATTAATTTTGAAAACGAAAACTGGCATCTTAAGAAACTTGTGTGGAGACTCAAATTAACCTGCAATCTTTTTAGTTCAAGCTGCTTCGAACAAAGTCTTTGCCGTACCAAGCTGCCATTTGTTAACCCCTTTTCTGCAACCTGGAGGTTTCCTTGCTCTGACTGCTGCTCCCCAATCTCCTCCTTCCCCTCCCCTCCCCACCTGGTCCCTTCCCTATCCTCAGCATCCTCCGAGCGTGCCACAGGAACCCCACTCCACCCCCCTACTCCCCCAGCTCCTGAGCGGTGGGCGGGTTTCTTGGCACCCTGTCTGCCCCAGAGGACAAGGTCAGAGAAAACTCACTGAGGTGTGCAGAACATCAGTATTAATGGAGGCTAGGACTGCAGTTCTAGCTGAGTGAGGTGGGCAAAGTGCCTGCTCTCTGCCCTTGACCAGTGGGCACTAGTCACTGTCTAAGAAAAGTACCAAGGGAGAGTGAAACCAGGGGTCTTCTGGTGGGGGGGGGAAACAAAACTTTTGGAATTCTTTGGCTGAGGGGCAGTCGATGAAGTCAGTAGAGCCTGCCCGAGCTGGGCAGTCTCACACTACCTGAACACAGGTGTTGATTACTCATAGAAGCTTCTAGCACCCAGGGCAGTAAACAGGCAGGGTCCTGAATCTCCGGGCCGGGTTTTGATAAATACTGTTTCCTTAAGGCATCTTCCTGCCCAGTCCCACCGGGATCTGCAGGTTCCAACAGGCATCACTGAGCTGCCCAAACCTCCCAGAAGAGACAGAGGTCTTTTCCCAGACGGGCCTGTTCCCTCCAGGGAGTCACGCAAGCCTTGGAGAGATCTTCCCTGTGGAGTCAGAGTCCGCTTAATCCAAATGACTCCTGCCCCTCAGGCTAGTGGTGGGAAACCCACAGGTGCCGGTCCAGGATAAAGCAGTTGTGCGTCTGTGTGTGCGGGTGTGCAAGTGCCACTCTGAGGCTATCTTCATGTCTACGTGTGTGAGCGTGCAAGTGCACACTCTGAGACCATCTTCAGACCCAAGTGGACAATGTATGTAGGCGAGCATTCCTCATCATTGAGCTCCATTGGATCTACCACCTTCACTTTGATTTTACAAAGCTGGTTGCCCCCATCTCTGCAGCCACCATTAATACTCAAGGCATTGAGTTGCGTGGACCACACAGTCTCGCTCAGAGACAGAAGGGTAGGGATGGGGAGGGGGACTTGCTCAGGGTGGGGAGGGGGGCTGCTGTGTTCCCAGCCCTGCGTCACCCCCTGAGGCTTTACAATCCTAGCTGACCCATCTTAAAACGTCCACTACTGCGCTTCCAGGGTACCATGCGGGGGGCAGATATGGCATCTTGGGGGCAGGGGGCGCTGAGCTCAGCAAGCTCACAGCCGGTTGGCTGGGAGGAGTGGCGATGCAATCTCCTGGCCGAGGCAGCACAGTTGATGGCAGCAGGGATTTTCTGGACCACATCTCCCCAAGGGACACACGAAGGATTCTCTTCTTGGTGGAATTATATACCCAGACCCTCTGAGGGAAAGCAGCAACTGCTGGCCTTTCCAGCCTCTGAAATCCATGACTATTTCAGTAGTAAATGGATGTCTTCGGTGGCTTGGTCCAGCACCATGTTTTCTTAGATTCTTTACTCTGCTACTTCCGTGAAAGAACTGGCAGGAAGGTTGTGGGTTGCACACAAGCTCAGTGATTCATTCAGTTGTTAATTCTGGGAGGAAATCTCAGGACTTCAGAGTCCTAGGTTGGAGCCCACAGCAGGTTTGAAGAAGTCCGCAGACCTCTGGGGCTAATTGCACTTGGACGGTTGGGTGTCTGAGCTTATGAAGTTTTTACGGGGAGATGGTCCACATCATCATCTCCTATACTCTGAGGGAGGTTTGGACTTTTTCCTTGCCGCTCTGAGGGATCCCTGAAGTTACAGCAATCAGGGGTACATTCAGGGCAAATATGCAGATCCTTTCAACAGGTAGTGACCTGGGGCAAGTTACCTGATATCAGTGAGCTCAAACTTCCTCACTTGTGAATCAAAGTGACGGGCTGCAGATGTGTAACAGAACCGGAGTCTCTTCCAGGATAGGATGGCCTCGAATAAGCCTAAATCTCAGTGCTCAAATAGGAACAGCATAAACATGGAGAAACAGTGAAAGGACTACTTAAAAAGAAAGAAGTTGTGCTAAGGGCAGGCAAAGGCAAGGGACCTTCAAGGACTGATAGTTCTTAAAAAGCCTTGGAGGACCATCAAGCTTCAAAAAGGTATGCAGACGTCTCACTTGAAAAAACTGCCCATTAAAATTTAAAAATAATAAAAAGAAAGATTGCCAATTAAGCTTGAAAATTTTAAAAATATTAATTTAATGTACAGAGGCTAAGAAATGAAGTGGGACAAGATAACAACCATGACAAGATGTATGAAACTGACTTTAAAAAGTAAGAACGCATTAAAAAAAGTAAGAACAAATTTTTTTTTTTGCAAGAACAAATTTTTAAAAAGCCAAATTTTATTTTAGCTTTTAAACAGCACCATTGGCTTGTGTAAAAAATGCCTCCCTATGGCGAGGGACTAGAACACTTGCTAGTTAAGTTTTATTGTAAGTGAGAATTTATTCCTGAGAAACAAAGGAGTCAATCCAGCTTCTTCCTCTTTCAGCCCTGCCTTCTAATCTCAGAGGTGCCAGGAGAGAGAGACTCGGGAGATGGATCTCTCTTTGTTGGATGTGCCCCCTGGCACACAGGAGGTGCCTCCGCTTAAGGTCAGAATCTCTTTCAGGAGGTGAAGGGGCAGATGGGCAGGCAGAGTGGCAAGAACGCAGACTCCCAGCAGCTACCTGTAAATGCTTTTTAATGCAGGGATGGAGGATCTGTCTATGCAGTGTGACGGATGTGGGGTTGGAGGTAGCGGGCGACTTCTACACCTTCCGGTCACCCCCAGGGATGGCAAGGCAAATGAGAACGGTAACTCCTTTGGAGAAAAATCTTTTCCTTTCATAATTAATATTCTGGGTGCTGGTGTGGATTCTCCAGGATGTGCTGCTGAGTAAGGCAAACACAAGATGCAAGACAATCTTTCCAGACATCAGCATCTGTGGGACCGGAAGGGGCGGGGATATAAGCAGGTCTGTGTGGCCAACTCTGCGGGGCCTGAGGTCAAATGGAAAACAGGGCGTCTAATGGAAGTAGGGAACGAGGTTCCACTGAGCGGACCCTTGTGTTACTGGTTTTCAATTCAGGTCCTCGCATCCCGAATTTGAAGCATGAAGTCAGGGTTTGGTTAACTGCTTTTAGGAAGACTTATTAAGAGGCAAAGAAAAAGGGGAGTGGCATCTGGTTGCTCAGGAAAATCAAGGGGAGCCTGAGGAGAGCCAAGACTGCTCCAAGTCTGGCTCTGAAGACTTTGGACTCTGGGTGTCCCTTTTATGGACTTTTTGGGAATTGAAAATGGAAACTTTCTATTGACTTCCTCTGACTTCCAATTGGTGGTCCCTGTGGGGCCAGGTTTGAAAGTCTCGTCAGTGGGCTTTGTGGTAACTCCTGGTGGGTTGCATACATGCGCGATATGGTGTAGGCCTCAGGTTAGCTCCCCCAGTGTATGTGCTGCCTTTCACATAGGCCCGTGGTCTCCCTTAATTTCTTCTGGTCTCCCTCTCTAGTCTCATGGCCTATGGGAATCTATCCCGATCCCTTGGGCTGCTTTGGGGTTTTGGGTCACGCAGGGTTGCTTTCCATCCAGTCAGTACCGTTTGTCTTCTCTAAGATGTCTGGGAAGAGGTGGCTACTCTGGAAGCCCCCTGCTAAGTCCAGGAGCCCACCCATCACCTCCCTGTGGTGAGCTTGGGTGCGGCGCACACCTGCTCTAAGGACGTGCGTTCTGGCGCAGATGTTGGCATTTCGGAGCTTCCCCCTTTCCTTCTCGCCCTCTGCAAAGCTCAGTCTGTTTACTTCGGTGACTTCCCTGACTCCTGCAGTTCAGTGCCACTGATTCGTGTCCTTTTGTTCTTTGCAGGATCCAGGTGGAGCTACGTTGGTAAGTACGGCTTTTAAATACCTACTTGGGAGGTGGCAGTTTTTAACCAGAGGCCAGGGACTCGGTGGAGGTTCCCTGGGGCTCATGGAAAAGCTGTGTGGTGCTGAAAGCGGCGTCTCCGGAGAATGGTCCCACGCGAGGGTTTGCATCCCGCGCTTTCCCTGAGCAGAAAGCCTGCTTGTGTATTTGAGCTGTGGACTGCAGCCTTCCGGCCTCTGGAGGTCGCTAAGGGTTTCTCTCCAGCCTCCAGCTAGCTCTAGGCCGCAAGGACGCAGGCAGGACACAGCCTCTCGTCCTCACGGGACACTCTACAACCAACAAAGAATAAAGGCTCCTTTCTCAAAGTTTGGCTCAGGCCCCAGGACTTAGGTTGTCAGTGTTTTTGGAATTAACAGCTTGTTGCCACGTTGTTAAGCAAGCCATGGGCACAGGTGACGGCCAGTCATGGTGAAGGAGGGAGGCTCGTCTTGCCTCCAGTATGTCCAGAATGCGACTATGTCCAGAGCACGCTGGCACCCTGTGGCTCGTACCACAGACGATTTGTGGTCAGCTCGGCTGCTGGCCGCGGCAGGAATGGGAAGCCGGGTACCTGCTCCTCTGGCAAGGGCAGGAAGCTTCATGACGCCTTGATGGGGGCGGGAGCGCAGAGGTGTGACCTCACTGGCTGGGTGTGCTGCGACCTCAACTACCCCAAGATGCGCGATGACTGACAGGTGGACACAGTGCAAGGAAAGTGCTGATCTTGGTTTGCTCTGGGATGTTTGCAAGCTCAGGATACCCCGCAAAGTTGTCAAAGTCACCGAAGCAAAGGCCGCTCGCTACCTGCCGGCCAAGCCTTCGCGACTCTGCGCCCTCAGCCTCCAGCAGCGCTAGCTCGATGACTAAGGTCCTTCATATTCTTATTACGTGCAAGAAGCATTACTGAGTGGGTGGGTAACTGGAGGGTGGGCGGTAGTCTGCAGCTGAGCATTACTGACGTTCACAACTCAAAGCAGAGGGTAACAGGTAGCAGCAACAGCCTGTAAATAAGAAAGCAGAATACAGGTAGCAACAGCGACGGCTTGTAACTAACGGTCTGGCGTTCTGCCTGGTATGGAGGAAGATGTCAGGGCTGGAAGATTAGGGAAGGCTTCCTGGAGGAAGCAGGCTTCACCTAGGCCTCAGAAGATGGAGAGGAAAAATCACGCACCCAGGGTCTGAGGGCACTGCCTGGGCAGACGGACTGAGCAAGCGGGAGCTTGAAGAGACATGTGGGAAAGGAAGAGTAATGGGCTCCGAGGTCAGAGAGACCGTTGGTCAAGCTGAGGCAGCAGCAGGAGCAGCCAGGCATTTCCTACCTTGTTCTGCACGTGGCGGTGCAGGAGGGCGAAGCCGTGTTTCAGGAGTCAGAGGGTGCGTGGGCAGATGGAAGGGAGGTGGGAAGGTGTTTGGCTTCTGTTGACCCTCTTATAGGGAGGGCAGGAAGAGAGAAGAGACGTGCAGGGTGAGAGTTGGGCAAAGGCAGAAGGAACAGAATCGTGCTGCAGGTCCTTTGTGGAGGTCGTACGTAGTGGGGAAAGGGGCGCACGGGACAAGCAGGAGGTACTTGGTGTCTGGGCTTTTTATTTGTGATTCTCAGTAGGCCCCTTGAGCCTTCTGGGCCCTTCTGTCTTTTTCATTTGTAACCCGGGAGGAGTCGTCTAGATTGTAGTTTCCCAAACTTTGGTCTGAGATCACCTACATCAGAATCATCTGGAATACAATCAAAAAAGGCAGTGAGGCAGCTCAGTGCGTAAGGCACCTGCTCCCAAACCGCGTGACCTGCGTTCAATCCTGGAAGCCCACACGGTGGAAGAGAACTGAGTTTGGAAAGTCCCGTGGCCTCTACCGGTGTGAGATGGCATGCATACACGGGCCTGCACTCTCTCCTCGCTTTCTTTTTCACAAACAAATAAAATATTTTAAAATTCTCAAAAATAATAGAATACATTCTACTTAAAAAAAGAAAAAGGTTTCTGAGCCTTAGCCAGGACCTAGAGAGAGGGCCTGAAAGAAAAAGAAAAAAAAAAAAAAACCTCTATTTTTAATATGTTCCCTGAGCGATTATTTTATCTCATTTTCTGTCATGCTGGGGCATCCAGCATATTAGGCAAGTGCCCTCCCTGACCACCAAGAGCCTCTCATGCCCACCCTTAAAAGCCCATGGAGCAGATGCGTCTCAGAACCTTTCTAGCCGGACAGTCAGCACCTCCACTGCTGTCTACAGCACAGTGGACACGCAGATGAGTCTCCAGGTCGCCCCCCCTCCCCTGTCCCCTCGTCCCCGCCCAACTACAGCCTCCCAGGCAGAATGAGATGCTAAGGAGACCAGGGTCACCGCTTTGAGCACAGGAAGATCACAGGCCAAGGCCGACGGCGTCCTTTCAGAAGGGACTTCTGTACCGCCATGTTCCCGCTGGCTTCCCCCGATAGTCCTCTGCCTCCTGCACTGTGCAGTTGGAAGGCCCTGTGCCAAGAAGCCTGGCAATGCCTGGCAAGCTCTTGGGCATATCTGGCCTTCCTTCCTTCCTTCCTTCCTTCCTTCCTTCCTTCCTTCCTTCCTTCCTTCCTTCCTTCCTTCCTTCCTTCCTTCCTTCTTTCCTTCCTTTCTTCCTCCTTCCTTCCTTTCTCTCTCTTTTCCTCCCTTCTTCCTTCCTTCCTTCCTTCCTCCTTTCTTCTTTCCTCCTTCTTTTCCTCCCTTCCTTCCTTCTTTCCCTTCCTTTATTTCTTCTTTCTTCTTTTCTTTTTTCTTTTTCCTCCCTCCCTCCCTCTCTTTCCTTCCTTCCTTCCTTCTTTCCTTCCTTCCTTCCTCCTTTCTTCCTTCCTTCCTTCTTCCTTCCTTCCTCCTTTCTTCCTTCCTCCATCTTTTCTTCCCTTCTTCCCTCCTTTCCCTTCCTTTATTCCTTCTTTCTTCTTTTCTTTTTTCTTTTTCCTCCCTCCCTCCCTTCCTCCCTCCCTCCCTCCCTCCCTCCCTCCCTCCCTTCCTTCCTCCTTTCTTCTTTCCTTCCTTCCTCCCTCCCTTTCTCCCTCCCTTCCTTCCCATCCTTCCTTTATCCCTTCTTCCTTCTTCTTCCTTTCTTTTCTTGTTCTGAGAAACAGAGTCTCTTGTAATCCAGGCTTTTCTCTATGTCGTTTCACTATGTACCCGAGAATGGCCTTGAACCTCTAAGATCCTTCTACTTAAAAAAAAAAATGTGCAATGCTGGGGACTGGGGTCCTTGCATGCGAGGCAAGCACTCCACTACCCCAGCTATGTCCCCAGCCCAAACTTGGTTCTGATTGCGACTGTGCAGTCGGCTTTCAGTGCAGAGGGACAGATGGGGACCACTCAGGAGGCAACAGGTCCAGACTGGCAGCAGTCACCTGTACCCAGAATGACACAGGTAAAACAGCCAGCCCAGCACAGGTGCTGCAGAAATGGTTTCCTGGAAAAGGTTTGGCTGCACCAAACAGGGCAAGTCCAACCAAAGCCCTGTGTTGGCTTTCCCGGGATACAGCACCCAGCTTCTCTGCACGTAGACACTGCTGAGTCACCCTGCTCCCTGCCTCTCGCTGTCTGGAGCACATGGTGGGACTTCTAGACGTATGGAGAGAGGGGATTCTACCCCCGTCCTTGGCACCGAGTCACTGGGCTGCCTTCACAGTGGACCACCAGAGACAGGACCATCTGCCAGTCAAGATGGTCCCGCCCCACCCCTGCACTCCTCCTGGTTGCTAAAGCAGCCCTGGATGTTGGCAGCTCTGGACTTTCTGCGGAGAGAGACAAGGGGAGGCACTTTCCTGTCCACACAGTCAGGGCCCGTCAGCCCTGTGAGACGGGCTGCAGCGAGTCAGATTGTCATGTGAGCAGAGGACAAACTCCAGCCTGCCTGAGCGAAGCCGTGGCCGGAGTCGGACTCGCGAGTGTCCTGGGAGGGTGAGGGAGGGTGACTGACAGCAGCCAGGGTCACTAGTTAAGCTCAGTGCTCCATTTGCAGACGTCCACCAGCTGCTGGCTTGTCGTGTGCATGTTAAATTAGCAAGCGGTGCACATTCCCAGCAGTGGGCACGTCACGCTTCCCCGGACAGGTTTTTGTTTTTCTTCTTCAGTTCTCTCCCAAGAACATAACACCAACATTCCAGCGTGTCTGGAGCAGAAGGCTGACTCCAGTGGGGCGAACCTATCACATGAGCATAGGGTGGTCACTGCCGGCACCAGACCGTGGTGTGGTGGCTCTAGCAGTTCAGAAAGACAAACCCAAAGGAGATGGGCCATGGCCCCATGGGTGCCAAGGCCTCTCCTGGAGAGCCCCACCTCCCCCACAGAGCTCTTCCATCCTCGTGTAGGTGACTTGAAAGAGGTGGGGCTTGAGCTGAGAACAGGCCCATGGCTGTCAGCAGCTCGCCCATCATCCCGACTTGCTTCACGGAGGTGGCTTGTGCGGGCCTTGGGCCAGACAGGGCTTGGTGGGACCAGGCGATGCCATGCACTTCCGTCCCGCTGGCTTTCCCCAGGCCTTGGTGCCTCGCCGACTCGGTGGATTCTCCATCCTGAAGAGTTTCTACTGTAGGTCAGGGGAGAGAGTCAAGACAGCAGAGTGCTTTGCCACACAAGCATGAGGACCTGATTTGGTCCTGTGAAAAGCTGGGAGTGGGAGTGTGTTTGTAGATTGTTCCCATGCTGGGATCCCTAGGGTCACTGGCCAGCCGACCCGGCCTAACTAGCGAATCCCAGATTCCAGTGAGACATCCTATCTCAGATGGGGGCTGACGCATGACTCGGGATAAAAACGCTTATGCAGAAATCTGACAATCCCTGGAACCCACATGGTGGAAGGAGAAAACCAACTTTCAAAAGTTATTTCTTCTCTCTCTCTCACACACACACATTCACACATACTCACTCCTTTCTCTCTCTTCATATATACATACTGTGTATATGCATATATATACATCAACAAATAAAATATTTTTTTTAAAAACAAAACAAGTGGGCAGTGCCGCAGGAACCCTACCTGAGGTGACCCTCCGGCCTGTACGTATACTACGTGTGTATATGTGTATGTGTACGCACACGCACGTGCAACTGGACACAGACAAACACACGTGCACATGTGCATGGCACACCTACCACGCAGGTTGCTGTGGCAAGCATGATGGCTCCTCCAGAGCAGCAAACGTGGGCTCACGCCCCTCAGGCCTGGCCCTGCCAGCCCTGCCATTGTCTTCCATCTACTGGGACAGGAGCTGCTGCCAACACCCGGGCCCTGGGGCTCCGACACCTTCTCAAGCCCTTCTCAGACGCTGAGAACTAGATACCGCACACTGGAGACCAGAGGCCCACTCTACCCCCTGTTCTTCAGCAGGCACAAAGGCTTCACGTGCACTCAGCCCCCAGGTGGCACCAATAAAAAGTTGGCCTGTGACAGTCAAAGGAAGAGCCCAGAAGAGTAGCTGGGGACATGTGTGATTGTAAATAAATTACATTAAATTAGGGAGGCTTGTCTTCCTCCAAAGTGGAGACTCTTAGCCCACTCGACCCTGGCACCTTCTCCCTGACTTGGCTGCCAACCTGAGCCAGAGAGAGGCCCGAAGCGCTCTTTGCAAAGTAGGAAAGGGCCGGACACAATTTTCTTATTAGGGATCAGAGCCCTTAGTCCTGTGTCTAGGAATGTCCTTTGAATCCCGCAATTCAACCGGCTGTCATTTATTAATCTCAGCTAGAGTTCCAGTTACTTCTAATTAAAGTTGTGACATCCAGGGTCGGTTTAGATGTGGTAGGTTCTGCTCATTTATAATTATTCCCATCTTTCCTGAGTTGTAGAGATGGGTTCATATGTGTCCTGGAGGACCTTGGTCTGTAGTTTCCAAGACACCTGCATCTTAGTGACCACGGGTGGCCTTAGCAGCTAAGTAGAAATGACAGGGATGACACTATTCCTAAGGACTCCTGGAGACGTATGACAAGGGTGGGTACCGCGGCAGAAAATCAGGAGGAAGAACAAGGAGGATGGAGACTCTAGAGGAGGCAGGCCTCTGTGGAAATATCTACTCGGCCACTTTCTGGCTGGGTGGTGTTGGGAAAGCCAACTGGCCTCTCTATGTCTACATTTCTTGCTGCATGGTTGGGAGTGATGGCAAAGTGTGGTTCCTGAACCAGCACCATTGGCATCAGTGTGGCTATTAGAAATGTAAAGTCTCTGCCCCGCCCAGACCGACACACTAACTAGGAACCGGTGGGTCCACTTTCATTTTAGCAAGCCTTCCTTTTCATTCTGGTGTGGTGCTCAAGGTTGAGAACCACGCTGGGCTTCAAGAGATTGAGGTGAGGTTCATATACGATAACCACAGAAGGGGGTGTGCACAAGGCTAATAATACCCATTTCCATACCTTGGTGTATAGAATGAATACCTGCTCCCATGCCTTCAGGTACAGGGCTTCATGAACAAGGTTAATACCAGTTTCCTTGCTTCCCTGCACAGGGCTAATTAATACCCATTGTAATGGTTACTCTAACTATTGCTGTGAGAGAGCACCCACAGTCAATCAACTCAAGGGAGAAAGGGAGGTTTATTCCAGAGGGAAGGTACAGTCTCTCAAAGCAGAGGCGGCATGGCTGGTTGGCCAAGCCGGAGGAGGCTAAGTCACCGCAGACATCTTGGAAGCTGAGAGCTGCAGACTGCTTGCATGCAAAGGCAGACTTCTCCAGGAGGTAGGGTGGGACTAATCCACCTCAAGGCCCACCCCTTGTGACTGCCTTCCTCCAGCAAGGCTCCACCTCTCAAGGTGCCACTGACCTTGCCAAACACATGAGACTGTGAGGGACACATTTCAAACCAATGTACCCATCTCCTTGCTTCCATGCACAGGGCTAACACCCATTTCCTTGCCTTCACATATGGGGCCAATACCATTTCCTTGCCTTTGTGTGCAGAACTAATACCTATCTCCCTATCTTCGTGCACAGGGCTCATACCTCTTTCTTTGCCTTCATGCACAAGACTAATACCCATTTCCCTGACTTTGTACACAGAGCTAATACCCCCCCCCTTTTTTTTGCTTCATTGTGTACAGCTATGGTGCAGACTAAAATAGTGAGTGCCCTGTAAACCTCAGAGCATCGAACACACCAGAAAAAAAGGGCTTGGCTTTTTCCCGCTCTGTGAACTGTGGTTTTTAATGGCCAGTTCTGAGTCAACAAAGGGCATTTCCTCTTGAGAAAAGAAAGAATTAAATGCAACACGCGAAGCTCCAAGCTCTTGTCCCAGGAGTCTCCTCGGCTAGAATGCTTTCTGGCTTCATCCTTCTGACCAGGGTGACGTTAGAACCAATGTCCTCGGTGCCTTCTTGGCATCTGGGCCGCAAGTATCTGTCTGCATAACCATGGCCACCATGTCTCCCAGCTCTCTGAACTACATAAGCCTCTAATCCGAACGTGCCCCACAGAAAACTTCAGTGAAAGAGCTGAATTCCAAGTCCTTTGATGTGGGTGAGGTGACTCCAGGCAGGGACTAGAAAGTCTGTTTTCCATAAGCCCTGAGTCACTTTCTGTCACTGTGATGAAATGCCGAAGAAAAACAAGTTAGATTTGTTTTGACTATTTTCGGTGTATTTGATTATGTCTCCATTGCTTTGGGCTTGAGTGAGCAGGATGTCGCAGCAGAGAGTGTGTGGTGAGCACAGCTGCTCACCTCATCCAACCAGGAAGCAGAGATTCAGGAAAGGGGTCAGGGAGCAGATACCCAGAGAAGATACCCCCCAGTAGCCTGAGCTCCTTCTTCCAGTCAGCCCCACCTCCTGAGAGCCCACTCAACTATGAATTCATTGACGGATTATCAATTGCTTACCTCATTGCCCTCATGATCCAATCTATAGCCCCCAGTTGGGGACTAGACTTTGAACACATGAGCCTTTGGGAGACACTTCATATATAAGCCACACAGCGAGGAAGAGAGTGGGCTTGAGCATATCTTAGCAGAACCCACTTCTGTTGGCATCTCTGGGGGAGCCAGGCCCGCTCTCCTGCCAGCTCTGGTCTTCCTCATCCAGGAACCCTGCAGCGTAATGCAGGCACGACTGTGAAGGCCCAGCACCCCAGCTGGGCTTCCAGCACTGTGGTATGGAGGTGGGGGGAGAGAAAGCACATGTATCATGGCCGAAGACCATATTCTATCGAACCCAAAGTATCTACTTCTCCACATTTTAGCATTTTTAAAACCGACAATAGATATTTTACATGCGTGTATGTGTGTGTGTGTGTGTGTGTGTGTGTGTGTGTGTGTGTGTGTGTATCAGAGGGCATTGTGTGTCCCTGTGGAGGACCAAGGGCGAATTCAGGAATCATCCTGAATTGCTTCTACCTCCTCTTTGCTCTGGGATTTCCCAGGCTCCGCCCACCAGGGCTGGACATGCAGACCACCTGCGGTTTCCACCTGGGTTTTTACATGGGACCTGGGATCCGAAGTCAGGACCTTCTGCTTGCAAGGCAGCGTCTTAACCCCTGAGCCATCTCTCCAGCCCAGAAATAGATATTTTTGAGACAGGGCCTCCTCAGAGTACTGGAACTTTGCAATCCTCTTGCCTCGTTCTGTCCAGATTACAGATGTGTACCACTGTTCCCATTATAACCATATAACCAATGGGGACATTGTAATCAATGGCCTCTAGAACAAATTAAATATGGTGGCTGTTCCACAAATACAGAGTAGCACCGTGTGAGATGCTGGGGACGTGGAGAAAAGGGCCAAAATGATTCATTTCAACAGAATGATGCGAAAAACAATGACTCGGACCTGCCCTGTGTGGCAGCATCCAGGAATGATGGGAAATTGTCAAGAGTGCCAATTATAGCTTTTCCAACTTTCCGTCAACTTGTGGCTCCCAGACGCTCTTTGGTGCCGTTAAGTCGCGTGACTAGTACTTTCAGAAGGTAATTTAGGTGCTTTTCTTTTTGTTTACAAAAATAGCCCTTTAAGGAGCAAGTGTTTCCGTGACCTTCCAGGCTCTGACTTATGCCAACCAGGAAGGAACAAATCCTCGCTGCTACCTCCTTGTGTCTATAAAGGTTGACTCAGAGCTGGTGTAAGTCTCAATAAAATGGTTCGTTTAGCTTGCCTTACCTTTTCCAGGGTGTCTGAAATCCTCAGCCTGTGCCTCAAATGCCTGCATAACTGAGGGTGACCTAGAGTTTAGGATGCTTCAGTCTCTACTTTCCCAGGCGGGGGTTACAGGTGCGAAGCACCACACGCGTGTTATGCGGTGAATGCAGGGCTCTGGGCACGCCAAGCTAGTGCTCGACTGAATGAGCTACGTCCCCCGTCATGTTTTCGTTTGCTCTGAAGATATCAATATTGAGATGCTCAGGGGTTAAACTTCTGCTTTGCAAGCAGAGGGTCCTGAGTTCAGATCCCAGATCCCACACAAACATGCCAGATGGAAATGGTGGCAGCTTGTACTTCTGGTCCTGGAAAACTCCAGAGCAAAACAAAGAGGAGGTATCACACAATCCAGGTGATTCCTAAAGTCACTCTTGGGCCTCCACAGGCACACACAATGCCCTCCGATATACACAGACACATACAAAACATACATACACAGAGACACATGCAAAAAAAAATAATATGTTAATGAACTAGTAAGAATTTCTTATCATAGACATTGGAAAAATCAACCAGGGTTTTCAGTTCACCTAATAAAATTGGTTCACATCACACCACAAGTATTTATTGAGTGACTACTAAGTGCCCAACATTGGAGATGAGTGTCAAGGCTGAGCCCCACTATGCTGGCAACCTAGAGAGAAAGGAAGTCAGCAGACCTGAGGACAGAGAGAGAAACACTCCCAACTAGTGTGCTGGTGGAAGGAAAAGGACGTTCTTTGAGGAGTCAGTGGGCTCCCACGAACCTGGCAGGGGGCAGAGGATGAAAGGGAAGTTGGGAGCCAGGGACAATTTTCATGATCATCTGCTAGGAGGCTGATATAATAAATAACCAAGATGAAAGGGGAAAGGACTTGGATGGATCAGAGCCTGGGGGTCCCTCTAGGTAGCAGACCCACATATGGAGGAAGCTTTGAGAAAGCTCATCCTGAAGGCAGGATGGAGAGTGGATTAGTGTGAAATATTAGGGGACTAGAGGGATGTGAGGGAAGGGATTAAGGAAGCAGCAGCAAACCTGCAGGTACAACATGACCAAACAGGCAGCCAGCTAAAGGCACAGCTTCGCAAAGTATTCACGTAGGTACCCAGACCCCATTATTGCCTAGGAGGGTCCTGAGTTAGGATGGGGAAGGAGACGATGCCGACAGAGCCATCCAAGCCCCACTCCCCATTCACAAGAAAAACCAGCAAGACAGAGTTGGCAAACAGCCTGAGCCCCACATGGAGACCTTGCATAGCCAGACCCAGATCTCCTGATTATCACCTGATGCACCTCCCTGGGCATTTGGCAATGCTTGCTGATGCCAAGGCACTGTACCCCTTTATGACATGTCATGTGATTGAGGAAATGCAGGCATTAAAAAAATAGGTACATGGCGTAGACTTGTCAGACCCAAATCCTGCCAAATGAACTTGCTTTTCTTCTCTCATCCGAATAAAAGGCTTGGTGGTTAGGAAAACACAATAGACTTAATACTCTTGATATAAACATTTGATACAGTGCACTGGGGAGTTCATGGGAAATGTGGATGGAAGACGGGTGTGATTGTTACTGGGGAGAAACTGGTGGGGTCTAGTCACTGCTGTTACTGTCCTGACCCGGGGTCCTCTAGGAGAAATCCAAGTCGGTGCCCTTTTCTAAGGCTTGGGACAGGGCGGACAGTTGCAGGAGTATGATGGGATGGCAACGAATTCACTGGAAGGAGATCAGAGTGCAGGTCATGTACAAGGGAAGGAGCAGGCCCTGCAGAATGTGGGGCAGGAACCAGAGAAGAAACGCCCCCTGTCCACCTGCGCTCCCGTGTGCCCCCCCTCAGCTGTGCCTCCCCCGCCCCAACCATGGCGGTCACCTAGCGCACTGACTTTAGAATCGCGTGTACAATGGCACTGTGTGCAGGTGTAAGCTTAAAGCCCCTCTGGGGCAGTGGCTTGGGGATTAAAGCTTTTGCCTCACAAGCAAAAGGACCTGAGTTCAGATCACCAAATCCCACAAAAAAATGTCGGATGGATATGGCGTTGACTTATTCTGGTACTAGAAGTGGAGTCTAGAAAACCCCAGAGCAAAGCAATAAGGTAGAAGAGCAATGTGGGATGATTCCCAATGTCACCCTTGGACCAGCACACACAAGTGCTTTCTTGAACGTATACACACACACACACACACACACACACACACACACACACACACACACACGGCTACTCTTAAAGCCTATTGCTGGTGATTTCCTAAGAATCTCTACTCTTTTTAAAAAAATTTTAAAACCTTATTTGGGGTGTGTGTGTGTGTGTGTGTGTGTGTGTGTGTGTGTGTGTGTGTGTATCAAGAGGGTACTGTGTGTCCCTATGGAGGACCAAGGGTAACTTGGAAATCATTCTGGATTGCTTCTACCTCCTTTTGCTTTGCTCTGGCCGGAAGTACAAGCCACTGCCATTTCTGCCTGGTGTTTTTACATGGGACCTTCTGCTTGTGAGGCAGAGTCTCGACCCCTGAGCCATCTCTCCAGCCCAAGTCTCCACTCTTGACAGAACTCTTGGTGTAAAGGGTCCATCAGTAAGGAGGAAGCAGTGAAGGGACCTATCTCCAAATGTGTGAGGATGTCGGGGAGAAGATTCGAGAACCACAAACTGCCCCTGGAAGCACGGGTGCTCCTGGGGTTGGTAAGCAGGTTTTGCTTCGTGACTCGCTGCTATTGCTGAGGGCATTTCCCGTCAATGGCGGCCTTGGGGCTGGAGCGTGCTTGAGCGAGCGGTGTTCAAGGCTATCTGAGAGGTCCTGGGTCAGCAAGGGGCCGTGTGCCCCTAAGGAGAGTTACTGGAGAGGATGTAACTTTGACGGACAGCACAAAGATATACTTAGGAGATATCTGTCTGTGAAGGATGCCAGGTTTTGTGGCTCTAGGACTCAGAGGGTACCGGGGAGAAAGCGACATTTGATCTGGCCTGGTAGAGTTTCAGAGCGAAGCCAGGCTGTACTGAAATATAATGCCACTGTGCACTGGATGTAAAAGTCGACCCACAGGGAACCCCAGATGTGTCTGCAGTGAAGTCAAAGGTAGGACTCGCCCTGAAAGTTTGGGAACCAGCCCCTGAAGGACCAAGAGAGGAAGACTGGAGAAGACCTGGGGACCATGGCACAGCCCACCTGATCTAGACTGTTCGGAATGACGTTGACACTCACAGCTGCCTGCGAGATAGCTGTGCTGCCGCAGCCCGCTAGGGAAGCTCCAAGAATGTGTCCTGAGCTCACGCAGCAAGGGGGGCAGAGCTGGGAGTGGAAGCCTGGGCAGTGCTGCACTTCACGCTTCTCTGGGGAAGGGACAGTTAGAAGTAGAAGGCCATCAGGTGTGAAGAGAACCATGAAAAAAAATGTATATTATGTATGCGTATCTATGTATGTATGTATGTGTGTGTATATATGTGTATGTGTATGTATATATGTATATGTGTGTATATATGTGTGTATATGTATGTATATATGCATATGTTATGTGTATATGTGTGTATATATATGTATATACGTATATGTGTGTG
The DNA here is from genome assembly GCA_023101885.1 of Typhlomys cinereus. NCBI lineage: Eukaryota > Metazoa > Chordata > Mammalia > Rodentia > Platacanthomyidae > Typhlomys > Typhlomys cinereus. Next base: position 2,678,220 of record JALPQD010000337.1, read on the forward strand.
TGTGTGTGTGTACATGTATGCTTTGAGCCTGCATAGTTGAGTTTTATGGCAGAATATTCTTTTGTGGTGAAGTGGTCCTATATATTACAAGATGCTTTGTGGCATTATATCCTGAAATACACACACACACACACACACACACACACACACACACACACACAATTTTATCTCTAAAGGGAAACTCTGAGGAAGTAACTTAAGAAAACTTCAAGCGAGGGAGAAAGCTGTGGTTAGGTATCCTGAAGGAGCGCTTCGCAGTGAAAGCTGCTAACTGTCCGCTGGTCTCACTCAGGGGTCCGTCTTAGTTAAGACCCCACTGCTTCCTCCACCTAAGTGCTGGGATTACAAGCATGTATCCCCACAGTAGGGTGATACACACATACTGGGGATCAAACCTGGGGCTTCGGGCATGAGAGGCACGCATTCCACCAACTGGGCTACATCCCCACACCCAAGTTCATGTCCTTTATTGGATGCCATGTTTCCCTTCTTTTCAGGCTCTCCAGGGACTGTTAGAGCGAATGTTCTGTGACATCACAAATCCCTGCATTGCTGCTTCTCCTTTCCCTAGGCCTTACCTCTGGCCACCTCTCTACCACCTGCTGACCACTGCCCCTTGTCCAGACAGTGGCTGCTCCTAGGTGCTGAGAGGCCGCCATGATGGAGACTGTACGCTCTCTCAGTTCCAGGCTTGCTAGTCACTGGCACTGTGAGTAGACACACTATTCCATCTCTCTGCACCTTGGTTACCTCAGCCGGTACCTATGTCATCAGGTGGTTATGCACACGGAACAGCTTATAACTGTGGTCCATGGGCCAAGCCCAGCCCTCCATTGTCCTTGTGAATGGCATTGCACAAGAGCACAGCTTTGCTTATCGGCTTGCATATTCTCTGTGACTGCTTTTGTGCCACAAGAGCAGACCTGGATTGTGACAGATTCTGTGGAGTCTGAGAAGCTGGAAATACTTAGGATGCCCAGGACATAGTAAGTGCTTGTTAAATCTTGGCTTTGTTAGAAAGGACCCTAAACTTAAGGTCTTGGAGTTTAACAAAATTTGATTGAGGACTTGGGATGACAGATGGAAACTACGATCTTCAACGGAATCTAGGGGACTGAGATATGGCTCAGTTGGCAAAATGCTTTTTTTTTTTAAAATTCATTTTGTGTGTGTGTGTGTGTGTGTGTGTGTGTGTGTGTGTATCAGAGGGCACTGCTCACGCCTGTGGAGGCCCAGGGGTGATTTCGTGCATCGTGGATTACCTCTACCTCCTCTTGGCTTTGCTCTGGAGTTTCCTAGGCTCTACCTTCCAGGACTGGAAGTACCGGCCGCTGCCATTTCCCTGTGGGACTCAGGTCCTTCTGCTTGTGAGGTAGAAGCTTAACCCCGGAGCCATCTCTCCAGCTCTAGAGCACTTGCTTAATATGCATGAAGTGCTGGATTCCATCCCCAAACAGCGTAGACAGTGCAGAGTCGCACATCTCTGTAATCCTAGCAATGTGGGAAGGAGGATGTGAAGGTAGGAGAATCAGAATATCAAGGTCATCCACAACTACATCAAGAACTGGTACATGAGATCCTGTCACACACGCACACACACACACACATGTTAGGGAGGACCCAGAACAAATATTCAGTGTTCTCTGAAGACAGTAGCTGCGTCCTGCTTTGTCAGAAGGCAGGGGACAGTGCCATCCTATTGCGGGCATATTACCTTCCATCTCCTGTGACTGTGTCCTGTCTTCTTTGAGGCCACGCCCCTGTTCCTTTTTCCTGACCCCGAGCTGACAGTGAGGGTGACCGTCCTGTCAGCCTGTCTGCTCTTCGAGATCTCTCCCGGCTGGTTCCTCCCTCCGCGCGGCCCTGATGGGACGAGCACACTTCTCTGGGGCTTCTGCCCTCGGCACAGCTGAGCCTTATGTCAGGATGGTCCTGTGCATCTTGTGGCGGGTGGTCCTGTGTCCCGCAGGATGTTTCGCAGCATGCCTGGCCTCTGCCCTAGATGCTGACAAACCGTCCTACTTGGGACAACCAATGTCTCCAGATATTGCCAAATGTCCCCTGGGGGACATTGTCCCAGCTGAGAAGTCACTTGGCTTTAATATAGAAGAGAACCACAGACAGGACAACGGTCCCACCCAGCGGGATTAAGTTCATGTTTAGAAAAACAGCGTTCTCGGTGGGGGTGGGGAGGGATGGGGGGCAGAGCTGCTGCAGCTGCGCCTCATTGGTTCCTCTGCGTCATTCAGCAGAATGCTGGGCGGCTCTGCCGGACTCTGGATCTGGGGCCACCGCTGCCTGCACACTTGGACAGTCCCTGGCTTCCACCTTCCGTTTTCTCTTCTCTTGTACTGGGGACTGGACTCGGTCAGTACCGTGTGCAGGCTGGGCACAGGGGATCTAGAGCTTTGATACACCCAGTGACTAAGGAGGGTTTTCATGTGTGTGCGCATGAGTGTGTGAGTGTATGTTTGTGAGTGTGAATGTGAGTGTGTGAGTGTACGTGTGCGTGAATGTATGTGAGTATTTGTGAGTGTGTTTGTGTGAGTGTGTGAGAATGTGTTTGTGTGTATGAGAGTGTGTTTGTGTGAGCGTGTGTATGTGAATGTATGTATGAGCGTGTATGTGAGTGTGTGTGTGTGTTCAAGTGTGACTGTGCACATGCGTGTGTGTAGGTGTGCATATGTACGTATGTGCATGCATGTAGAGACCAGAGGTTGGCGTTGGGGGTCCTCTTCTATTACCGTCCACCCTATTTTTGAGGTAGGGTCTCTCACTGAACCTGGAGCTCACGGATCCAGCTAGGCTGAGCTGGCCAGTGAGATTCAGCAATCTGCTGCTTCTGCCTTCCTGATCCTGGAGTCACAGCCCTGCACCCCTGTGCCTGGCTTTCCTGTAGGTCCTGGAGATCAGAGCCCGCTCCTTATGTCTCCACGGTGAGCACTTTACTGATGGAATCAAGTCCCCAACCTAGAAGGTTTCAAATTGCTGCCTCCTTCCACAATACAGGAGGGCCTCCCCAGATGTTGGCATGCTGATGAGCCCCCCACCCCCAAACCCCACCATCTCCAGTTTGTCAGCTTCATCACGCTCACATCCAATGCCACTGCAAGTGGAGCTTTTAGATCCTTGTCTATCCACTGATTTATTATTATTCTCTCCCCCAGTTGTTGCCAGATCTCTCGGGGGTTAGCGGGGAGGCTGGTCACTTGGTGTCGGGGGTCAGAGTCTTTCCCTTGTGGGCTGAGAATTGAGAGGAAACCGACACCAGAACGGGTATGACAAAGGCAAGGAGCACAAGCGGATTCTCCTCGACAGGGACCTGAGAGCGGCAGCAGCCCAGGCCTCCCCTGGGAGCGCCTTCCTGCAGGTGGAGCCGCAGGATGAGGAGCGCGTGGGGTGCTTAGGTGCCTGGCTTGGTGTGTAATTCACAGGCTGGGGGGCAGCGTTTCAGGCAGAGAGGTCCCAGCGGGGCAGCCAGAGCCCCACGCACAGGGAATCTTCAGGAGGATGGCTGCCTGGCATCTGCGGACGGTGTCCCGGGCAGGTCTCCTTGACTTGCCAGTGGTTCAACACATCAGGGAACAAGAGCACTGACCACTTCCGTCCCCCACTTCTCTTCTTTGGAACAAGCAGTCTTGGGATGGAGGTAGCTCCATGCCAGGGAAAGGAGAGATTTGCTCTTTGACAGTGTGATAAAGACAAGGTCTCCCTCAGGGGCGGATTCTGGACAGGTTTGTAGCCGCTCCTCTTGTAGCCAAAACTGAGAGAGATGGATGGCTCAGGTGTTAAGACTCTGCCTCGAAAGCAGAAGGACCTGTGTTCAGATCCTGTGTCCCATGTAAAAACACCAGGCAGAAATGGCCGCGGCCTGCACTTCCGGTCCTGGTGAGCGGAGCCTGGGAAATCCCAGAGTAGAGCAAGAAGGAGGTAGAAGCAATCCAGGAGGATTCCTGAAGTCACCCTTGGTCCTCCTCAGGGACACACAGTGCCCTCTGAGACACACACATCCATACACAGATTGTGAGGCAAGCCTGGTGGGGCCGCAGGACAGGGAGTAACTCTGGAAGCAGAAGGAGGAAAGCAGTGGGGATTTAGCACAGCAAGGGGCTGCTCTGAACGGGAGGGGAAGATGAGGAGGGCCAGCAGAGCTGGAAGACACTCGAAGCCAGACCAGGAACCTCAGGGGAGCTTCTTGCCCAAGGGACAGATGGTGAACATCTACAACTAGGCATTTGGTCCAAGCCACATTCATGTAAGATACCCAGATTCCAGGCTGGAGAGAGTGGCTCAGGGGTTAAGACTCTGCTTCCCAAGCAGAAGAGCCTGAGTTCAGATCCCAGGTCTCGTAAAAAATCGCCAGGTAGAACCGGTGGTGGCACGTACCTCCAGCCCTGGTGGGCGGAGCCTGGGAAATCCCAGAGCAAAGCAAGGAGGAGGTAGAAGCAATCCAGGAGGATTCCTGAAGTCACCCTTGGCCCTCCACAGGGATACACAGTGCCCTCTGACATACACACATAAAAGAAATAAAATATACCCAGATTCCCCTTGCCCCTCTGCCCTAAATACCAGTCAAGCCATGGTTTCCCCCGCAGCCTCTCAGTCTAACAGATTGGTGCTGAGGCAGTGAGGGGGAGGGAGGGAAGGGGAGAGCAGCTTTCTGTGGGGTGGCAGACAGCTGTACCCATGACAAAGCACCTGTGACATTCGCAGCCTGCCAGGGAGGCAGTGGTCTCCGCCCACCACGTTCACCCCCCACGGGGCTCCGTTCAGCGACAGGAACATTGTTCTGCTGTCTTGGAGCGCATATGCCTCCATTCCCCTGATTATATAAAGGCTCCCCCTTTCGACCCGGGAGCTTGGAGCCCTTGTAGACAGCAGCCTCCTTAGCCTCCAGGTTTTATCCTCCAAGCGCTTTCTAGTTCCATCTACTGCTTCCCCCCAAAAAAACCCAAGTGGGGAACCTCCCTCCCCCATGTTTTATTTCTACCAAACATATCGTTTCCATAAGACTTGATCCATGAAGAGCAGTTTAACCAGAGACAAATACTTAGCTGACATCGGATCAGCCCTATGGACCGATGAACGCATCCGTGGTAGGTATTTACACGGATACAGTACTCATCCATGAGAAGGAATGAAGTGTGAACACATGCTTCCTTGAAAACAGGGTGCTAAGTGAAAGAAGCCAAGGAGACCACATGCTGTGATTATATTTTGCTTGAGAGAGATGGCGAGGGGGGGAAAGGGGGATAGTGGTCGCCAGGGACTATGAGGTGGGACTATGTGATTAGGTTTGGAAATTCCTTTGGAATTTGATGAAATTGTCTTAAGAGTATGGTTATGTTGACTGATTGTGAATGAGCATATTTACAATGCTGTCAGTGGCAGACTTTATACTTTGTTATACCATCATAAAAAAAATGAGTTTTAAAATGTAGCTCATTTGGTAGAACGCATGCGCAAAGGGCCTGGCGTGCATGAAGCCCTGAGCCCAGCCACACATAAAACTGGGTGTGGCGGTGTACGCCTGCAATCCCAGAGTTCAGGAGGTAAAGACAGGAGGATCCGAAGTGTAGCCATCCTCGGCTACATGGTTCAAGGCTAGCCTGAGATATGTGAGATCCTATTTTACAAAGAATTCTTTTTCTTTGTTAACAACACTGCCCTGACCAGGAGAGAAAAAGGTTCTGGACTCCAAATACAGGGCTATGATCAGGTGAGAGCCGTTTATCGTCCCTTCTCAACTCCAGTTGAACCTTAAAACAGTAGGTTAGGGCTGAGGAGATAGTTCCAGGGGTAAAGTCTTTACTTCATGAGTAAAAGAATCTGAGCTCAGATCCAAGATTCCACATGAAAAATGGCAGGTGAATACAGCAGTGATCTGTAATGCCAGCCCTGGAAGGCAGAGCCTGAGAAACTCCAGAGCAAAGCAATGAGGGGTGGAGTAATTCCCAAGTCACCCTTGGGCCTACACACACACACACACACACACACACACACACACACGCACACACACAAGCTCATAGTGATTCTGCTATCTGTAAAGGTTGAGAAATATTGATCTTGTACCACTGATTCTGAAGGCCCCCTACCCAGCAGCATCTTCATGGGGGGACATGTTGGACACCCCGATTGCAAGACTCTATCCCCAAACAACAGAATCAGAAACTGTGGCAAGCAATCTGCTCCCAGAAACCTGAGTTTGAACAAGCCTTCTAGAATATTCTTCTGCTGCACCATAATATGTGGTGATCACACTTCTGAGTCTAGGCCGTGAGTCTCTAGAGAGATGTGTTCCAGCTCTGCACAAAAGTTCACTAAACTCTGTTGGGCGTTTGGCTTTGTGATGGCTATTATAAAAGTATAAAAACCTATCTCAGCTCTCAAGCATCCAACGGGTTAAGCTGAGCATTGGACTAAGATGATTCTTTCATGATTATGTAATAGTCCATTGTATGTCTATACCACGGTTTTGCTTATTCATTTATCTGTTGATGGACATGGTGATTTCCACTATTTGGTTTTGTGAATAATGCTGCTGTCTGGACAGGCCGATGGCACGGTCTGCTGCGGACTCAGCAGTTTCCCAGGTAGCATAATTCCTTTGTCAATGGCCCAGAGAAGATCTGTGAGCATCTCGAGCACAGAGCATCTCGAGCACGGAGCGTGGGCAGGTGACTTGGGCCTGCTTGCTGTCATTACGGTGGCAGGTCGCTGCCGCATCAGCAACTCGCTTTTCTAGTTTGTCGTTTATTGTTGTTGCTTCATTCAAGATCTAAACAAGATCTGACTGCTTTAGAATGTCAGACTCTGTAGCAGACGGGGACACACACAAATCAATAAAGCCAGCTACCCATCTAGTGCAGCGAGTCTCTCCCCACGGAGAGCATCAATCACCTGGGGTAATGCTCAGGATTCCCTCCCCACCCCTTGCTCTCCCCTCCCCTTCCGTCCCTTCCCCTCCCGTCCCCTTCTCTCCCCTTTCCTTCCCCTTCCCTTCCCTTCCCTTCCCCTTCTTTTTTTTTTTGAGATAGGGTCTTGTTTACTCCCAAGGTGGCCTTAAAATTTCTATGTAGCTGAGAGTGACCTTGAACCTTCTGGACTTCATCTGTTCCTCCCGAGTGCTGGGATCAAGGTCCTACCCATGACTCCTGGTTTGTGTGGTGCTGGGAATGGAGTGCAGGCTGTTGAGCATCTAGGTTGTCAACTGAGCTACATTTCCGGTGAGAGTCTGTATTTCCAAGGAGCCTCAGGATGAAGATGGTGATGATGGTGGGGACTTCTCTGGGAACCCCCGACCACCACTGGACCACTGGGTAGAAAGACCAAGCATTATGTGGATGAGCGCAGGTGCCATGGAGCAGGGGGTGCAAAGGGCAAAGAAGAGCTCAGAAGAGGGGGATATGCTTTGTCCTGCCTGAGCGCGCGGACAGGCAGATGTTCCAGGAAGATGCGAAGTAGCCCAACCCACTGACAGAGCAGCATAGCCCAGCCAAGGGAGGAACTTCTCTGTAACGAACAGGCTTGAAGACAGCAGCTAGGAGGGTCTAAGTGGGTGGCTGAGACGGAGGAGCAAACAGATCGCCACCCATCTTGGAGACCCCACCCTCTCTATAAAAACCTTTTCTACAGAAAGAAACTTCCAGAGCCTTGATGCCAGAGAGGATAACTGTGGAGCCCTTTCATCTCTTGCCCCAGCTACTCTGAAGGATTATCGGCAGGGTAGATTGCCAGGAGGACAGGAAGGGTCCGGTGGCTGGTGGCTTTGATCGGCAGCTCTGATTGTGGACTGTCGTTATTTTACTTGTGTGGAGGTTTACATATCATTATCAGTCTTGCCCCCCTGGAATGTAGAAGATTAGATCTGTTTTGTCTCCCTTTATAGTCAGCATTGTGTATAGTGCCTGACACTTAGGAGACACATATGTGAAGAAATGAACAAGTTTCCTTCAAAATTAAGTGGCAATCAAAGAAGGAGAGACATCTGAGTATTCTCCTTCATTCACTATAGGAACATTCTTTATTGCAACTACAGTCTGTCTTGTTAAAGGTGCATGCATGGCTGGTACACAATCTTTGATCACTTTCATGTGAGTATACCTGTTAGAACGAGGCCACAACCTAGCTGCCAGAACTAACCCTAAGCCTTTGAGAGATTCACCAAAGGTTTTTATTGTATGGAAATTTTGACAGTTGGTTAAAAAAATACATAAAAAGCATGCACTAACATCTACAACGTGTCAGCCAACCTTGCCAGTGAAGCTCTAGCGGTTGGGGCAAGTTCTGATCTGACTTTGGTAGCCAGAGACGGGCCCTGTGGCTAACTACCCAGGCAGCTGCTTGCCCTGAGCAGTCCCACAGACACGGTCTGTCTCTGAGACCATGAGAGGCCCAGGGCAGAGTAGGAAGGACTAAGGAACTGTTTTTTTTTTGTTTTTTTTTTAAGACCCCCGCATGCCAACCTCAGAACCAGAAATTGGACCAACATTGGGCTCAAATTCCATTAGATCCTGTCAAGTCCCAAACATTTATCTTCAGCAAAATTTTCGTTAACTTTGCTGACACAGTATGTACCATGAGGAAAGTAAACAAGGCTTATGGGCAACTATTCACATAAGTACCTTTGGGGGAACACCAAGTACTTCTATTAGAATACGTGCCATAGTGTGTACATGCCAGGTGTATAAGAAATTGCTTAGCCCATAAATTTTTTACTTACTCCTACATTATGTCTGTCAACATGTTGTCAAAAATAAAATTTATGGGCTGGAGAGATGGCTCAAGGTTAAGACTGGTTGGGAAACAGAAGGTACTGAATTCAGACCACAGGTCCCATGTAAAAAAGCCAGGTGGAAATGGAGGCAACCTGCACTTCCCGCCCTAATGGGCGAAGCCTGGGAAATCCCAGAGCAAAGCAAGGAGGAGGTAGAAACAATTCCCAAGTCCTTGGTTCTCCACAGGGACACACAGTGCCCTCTCTCTTTCTCTCTCTCTCTCTCTCTCACACACACACACACACACACACACACGTGTACAAAATAAACCAAGTTAGAAATAAAATTTACTTGTGTAAAATGCCTAGGGCAATAATAACTCTACACACGCACGCACACATGCATACATACACATGTGTATACATGCACATATACATACTAAATACATCCATATTAAAGAGAGATGAAAGAGGAAACCAGATAAAAAGGAATTCCAAAGCCTTATCAGTCAGTCACAATCAATCCATGGATCTTATTAGGGCATCGACTCAACTATTTATTTGTTTTCTTTTGAGATCTGATCAGATCTGATCGTAAATTCCAATTCCTCCTGCCTTGTTTTCTAAGGACTGAGTATACAAACAAACAATTAAAATCAATGCATAAGACAATCAGGGAAATTTGAAAATTCACTGGATCTTTGATACCACTAAGGAATTATCAATGGGTACAAATGATCTTGTCCTTTCAGTACCTTTTATTTTGAGTGATACAGAAACATCAGGTGATTTTTGTCTAAATAATTCTGAGGAGGGGGATGGCTGGAGTGAAGGCTGAGTGTGACTGGGTACTTTGTGAGACATGATCTGTGACTTTACAACTCTCTCTCTCCTTAGACAGGGTTTTGTAAGCCTAGCTTGGTTTCAAACTTGCTGTGTAGCTGAAGGTAACCTTGAACTTCTGATCTGCTGCCCCTACCTCCTGGGCACCAGGATTATCGCTCATGCTACCACCTACCCGGCTTTACACTGTGGTAGGGATTGAACCCAGGGCTTCGTGCATGCTGGGCAAGCCCTCGATCAATTGAGCCATATCTCTGCCCTACACAACATACTTTTGTAACTGCTTAGAAATTCTCCATAATTAACATTTAGAACAAGACACCACAAGCTAAGCATGGCAGTGCATGTCTGTGATCCCAGCTCTTGGGAGACAGAAACAAGGTGATGCTACAAGTTCAAGGCTAACCTGGTCTACGTGGTGAGCTCCAGACCGGCTATCAGGTTACCTTGTGAGACCTATGCCAAACAAAACCAAAAGCCAGGAAAGCAAAGATACCTGTGTATTTATTTGGGAAGTAGCTGAAGGACAGGGGGTAGCTCAGTGCGTAAGTGTGACTGCCGTGCAAGCACGAGGGTGCAAGTTCAGATCCCCAGAGTTCATGCGAAAAGCCAGGAGTGGCCATGTGCACCTGTGACTCCAGTGTTGGGGGACGGAGGCAGAGATGGGAGGCCAGCAGACTAGCCAAAAAGGGTGAACCCCAGGATCACTAAGAGACTGTCTTAAGGGAGTGAGGAAGTTGACGAAGACACCCAGTGTTCTCTTCTGGCCTCTATGTACCTATACACATGCACACGCACACGCACATGCACATACGCACGCATGCACACACACATACATATACACATACACACGCACATACGCGCGCGCACGCCACACACCACACCACACACAGCACATACCTCCTCTCCCTTACATGCACACACACTGCACATGCACACCACACACAGCACATACCCCCTCTCCCTTACACATATACACAATGCACATCACATAGCACATATCTCTCCCTTACATACAACATGCACACACATGCACACACACACACAGGCACACAGCACATCACACAGCACATACTCCCTCTCCCTTACATATACATGCACACACATGCACACCACACAGCACATACCCCCTCCCTTACACACACACACACACGCACATATGTAACCAACCCCTCCCTTACACAAACCACACACACGTGCACACAGCACACACCCCATCCCTTACACACACACAGCACATGCCTGTCTCTTTCTCTTACACACACATGCACACACCACACATGCCTCTCTCCCTTACTCCCCACACCATAGCACATGCCCCTCTCTCTCCTCTCTCTCTCCCTCTCTCTCTCTGTCTCTCTTCACACACACATACACATACACCCAGAGAAAATAATCTAAAGGGAGATTGGGGAGTGTGGAGGTTACATAATCACAATATGTTACCTACTGGTATGAAATTGTCAAAGAACAAATCCAGTAAGTTGAAAAAAAGGGAAAGGAAATCTCTGAATGCTGTTTTCGATTCCATCGACACTTTCTGTCGTGGCTGCACTGGGCTGCAGCCATCTCAGAACGTGATATTCAGACCCCTTTTCTGGTCGCTAACCTCTCCCATCATCTTCGCAGCCTGCTGAGCCCCTGGATTTCTCAGTGGGGTTTCTGTAGACTGATACCATTTTTCCAGTAGGCTAGTGTTCTGATTGGTCTACAGCATTCGGCCAGCTCTCAGGAGCGTCTCCTTCAGACCAGGATGAACGGTGACCTACTGGCTGGACGTTATCACGACCTGCTGCTTTCTTGGGGTGACACTCCATTTTCGCCCTTCACTTTCGCTGTGGCCATCCATCCTTCTCTGCTGTCTTTTGCACGGAAGCATGTGCAATTCTCTCCATTGCACGACAAAACTGAACCTTTGGTAACCAGCCCACGCTCCTTTCTGCAGCTCTTGTGGTTAAAATTCTAAAATGAACCTAAGACAGCATCTGCTGTTGCCACCAAATGCACTGTGGTTCACACTCGGGTCTTTTGGAGTTTGTAGCAATGGGAGCTGCCGTTGTAGATGGTGGTCTCGGCAGAGTCGGCCAATGAGGGGCCACCGCTATCATGTGGATCCCCAAGAGGTTGGGTGAGCTCAGCCAGGAGGAGAAGGTACCCTGAGTTGCTTTGTTTTGTTTAAAGCATGAGAAGGTCTGTGAGGCTCACGGGCGCAGCCTATTCAGGGGCTGGAAAAGCGAACCTGACAAGGAGACGTTGTCAGCTGGAGAAGGTGCAAAGGCCTGCGGAGACCTCGACGGTCTGGGGCACTCGAGGACTCGAAGACCAGATGGTTTTTGCTTTATCTCCTGGGGAGGGGCAGGGCATGCTGGGGATAAGGGAGGTTCCACCAATCAATCTGGTTGCAGCAGGGAATGGCTTAGCCTGATTAGCCCAGGAAAGCAAGTCTGGCAGGTTGTGACCAGAAGGCGGAGGCTGGGGGCCGCGGAACTCCTCTGTGGAGTGCGTGACGAGGGCCACGTGCACGGCGGAGGAGAGGTGGCAGTGCAGGGCGTCCCGACGCTAGGGTGAA